>OY756380.1:9367500-11767500 GCA_963576895.1 Ceraclea dissimilis
TTTGAATTAATTTTGCACGCCATTGACGTGAAGTTAGCTACTCATCACCCACCCTTTTACTCCATAGATAAATAAAAATATAGACGCGACTAGAAAGATTTTCGGTGACATTATAGGACCAAGAATTGTTTAATTATTAATAGGGTACTTGCATTTTTTTTTATCGTTCAAAAAATATATTAAATCGATAGTTCTACTTGCTAGAATTACAAATAAAATTATGAAATGTAATTTTAATTCACCGTTAATTTATGATAATTAATTGAAAATGTTAATTTGACCCATTTTTCTCAGGTGCTCTGAAACGAGCGCTCATCGGTTAACGTGATTGTGACGTCATAACCCCATGAAATTCATAATCAAAAATTGGATTGTTTGTGTGTTATGTATGGAAGAGTTGGGGAACGTGACGTCACAACATGGCGGCCAGTCAAAAACCTGTTTTTGCGCTGGAATCGAATAACTTTATTTTATAAATATATCACAAAGACACAATATTAAAATCTCTTTTTGGAAAACCTTAATTTATATTTAATGTACCGAAAACTAAAATAAAAAAAAACATGCAAGTACTCTATTGAATTATTTTACCCTTTAAACGTTGTACGACGTACGTGTAGTAGAGGCTTATTTTAGGCGAGACGACTTTGACAGCTGTCAATGTCAAATTAGTTTCGAATTTCCACGTTCTATTTCTATGTGGGAGTTGGGGTTAAAGAGGGTCGACTTTTTATTCATAAATTCTCTAAAAAATATTTATTATTCAATATGGACATAGCTTTTTTGGAAGTTCGTCCAAATGTTAATTGAAAGGGCACAAATAGTTTTATAAATAATGAGACTAATAAGGTTCAACCTGTTTGTAAAAGATATGAGTATTTGAAACTTTAATCTTATTTTTCTAAATTTTTGCATTGTCAGATAGAACCTTGATACTCTCATGTGACAAAAGGTCGTCGAGCTCCATGGAATTCAGTTTTTTTTTTTATAAATTACTATTTGACATAATGTAGTTCTGGACAATTTACATCTGGACCTGCATTGAACTAATCCACACCTGTTTTAAGTTTTGTTACCATATGTTTTTTGATTTCATTCTTTTTTGCTGTAACTGTTAATTGATGTATCGCATTTTATTTTGTGATGTTTGTTTAATATGTAAGCCTGACCATTCCAAACAAAAAAAAATGTGTCTTTGAGAGATTTTTCCTGAGAAAAACTCTGTCTTAGAAATCGTTGCTCTGTGGTGTGTTCGCCTACTCGGAGAAAGTATTTTGATATGGTTTTTGATATTAATTACGTATGTTACAGGGAGTTTCCATAGGCTTTGGTGCTGTTGGTCTGAAAGGGAAAAATCTGTCGGTTTAATGAATATTTTAGTTCCATAATATGATGATGAAAAAAGTTTTTTTGTTCAAAAACTTCACGAACGGTTTAGACATTTCAAACATGCTGTAAGGTCCAGAATTTTTCAGAGATATCAACTTTTATAATTCTGGTGAAAATTGAGTAACAATTTAACGCAAAGTCTCGCGATCGCAGTGCTCTCAATTATGGTCAAGAAGCCATTTTTTTTCTCCAAGTTTTTTCTTCTCGCTTTGTTCATCAGCCTTCATGACGCTGCGGGTAGTGTACCTTGTCAGGTTGGAGGTCTGGGTTCAATTCCCGGCCGCGACAAATGGATGGACTGGAATTGGTGAATGCTACTTAAGTGTAATGTGGTCACATTAAGCCAGCTGACGATCAGTCATAAGCCTGATGGAAAGTCCATCCTTTGCTGTATATCCGTTGAGATAACGACTTGAAATTAGGGAAATGAGTGACTGCAAGACTGCTCTTGTGACTAGAATGAAAGTGAATAAACTAAGATGGTTTGGGCATGTTGAGAGAATGAAGGATGACAGGATGACAAAAGAGATATATTTGAGCAAACGAAGTGGTGTGAGGAAACGCGGCCGCCCTAGACTGACCTGGTCATACCATGTGATCCTCAAGGATGGACGCCTTTTGAGTGAAAGGAATTGGAGAGCGTGTATGATAAATTGTATGAATGTGATCCATCACATAGGAGGTGTGTGTAAGGATAGGGCTGTCTGGCACTCTGTCCTCTCTGCCTACCCTGCAAGGGACGTGGCGTGAGGGTATAGATAGATAGATAGAACTACTTGAAAAGGTAAACATTTCTCTCACTGTGTTCCTTCTTTGGTTATTCTTTTACTTTCATGAGGATTTATTCTCTCTCCTGTAACCCCTTAAGGAGTCTTATGCCCGATCCCACCAACTACCACCTAGGAAGCAGACCCCTAAGGAATTTCCATACAAAACCACAGATAATTTGAGTGATTATTATAACTGTCATAACCTTTAAGATATAAATCCATACAAAATACAGCATGCAGCTACTTAAGTGAGGGAGATTCTGGGCCGAGATATTTGGCCACCTAACTAAGTAGAGCTGCATGCTGTATTTTGTATGGATTTATATCTTAAAGGTTATGACAGTTATAATAATCACTCAAATTATCTGTGGTTTTGTATGGAAATTCCTTAGGGGTCTGCTTCCTAGGTGGTAGTTGGTGGGATCGGGCATTAGTGCATTGTCATGTAATGTAATAAGAACTAATAACAAAGTCCTTCCCATTCCTCCGTCGTAATTTCATTTTAGTAAAATGAACAAAGTATTTTTACTCATTTCCTTGTGAAAACAAAGATTTATAGATGTAAACGTCTTCGCGAGACTGGAGACATACAAGCAGAGATCAGCACATTTTCTGTATCCTTAGAGCGAGAGAGTTCGTCCAATTCACACTATTAAGTTACATCGATAAAAAATATTTTTATTTTATTTTATTTTATTTATTTCAAGGTATACAGATACAGTCATATACAACAATACAAAGATAAGGGTAAAAATTATTAACGAAGCAGACCAATTACATCTGTACACAAATAGCAACAACAGCACAATAAATACAGCAAACATCAGCTTAAACTAATACAGGGTGATTGGTTCCGCTATTCAGATATTTTGAGAGGTGATAGAGGGTGTTCTAAAACGTAGATCTGCCAAAGGGATGTCATCCCAATTGTTAAGGGTTGCGGAGTTACACCCTTTAAAAAAAATTCCACCCCCGACATCGACCACCATCACATTTCACTGAATAACTCTGATGCTATGGGTCCAAAATTAATAAAAAAATATTTTTTGGTCTTGTAATAAAACAAGCTTTTAATTGATGTCAAAAATATTTAATAATAATAATAATAACTTTGCTAAAATTAAACACAAAAACAAAATTTCATTTTTTTTTTGTTGAAAGTTTTGACATCTTTTAATTTTTTTTCAATAAAAACTATAATTAACTGGTACTTTTTTTTCTTTTAATAACACATCCTAGAACTGTTTTTCGCGGCCGTCCAAACGATACCAAACACGTCTTTTCGAAGCGCTTGGATCCCTTCATTTCAATGGCGCCTTCCATCAAGAATTGACAGAAAAAAAAATGTAAAAAGATATGAGTTCTACTCGTGAAGCAGTTTCGTGAAGTATTAAACAAGGCGGTATGCAGTGACTGGCTCATATCGATCGCTTGGTGTCTTTCGAGGTTTTAGCTAGACAAAATCTGACTTAGGATGTGGATTTATTTTCCTTTCACACGATACCACATATGAACCCACCCGACTTTTTTTTTGTTAGACTGAGTGGAAAAGGGCAACAATAATATGTATGAAATATGTATGGAAGGTCCATCCTTTACTGTATATCTGTCGATAAAACTGCTTTTTGTATGAAATATGTTTTCTTAGAAAATAGTCTACCGAAAATAGCGCCGCAGGTGAAATTTTTTAAGAAAAAATGAGTGAAGTGATGAATCTTATTGTCTTCCTACAGTATTTGATATTATGTTTTTATTTTCTCGCTGCTCCGCGGGTCGCGGGTCGGCCGCCTTTCATGTAAATTAACAAAGCTCTTCCAAATGTTATTATTATTATTCTTTACGGCTATCCACTCGCCTGCGAGTGATCTTACTTCCATATGTTTTACAAGACAAATTTCGACGAAGTATCTTTAGGCCACCATCTGAAAAAATCTTGCCGTCGAAAAGATGTCGATGCATCGATGATATTATTGACATCACTAATTTCAATGTAGATGAATGGCAATCTGTTATCTTTCAAAATACATAATAAGAATAATATGTCGATAAAGAAGATTTCTATGTTACCTGGCATTTTCTCTACGAAGACCCATCTCATAATATTAAACAGGTAACTACTACCATTTTATTCAAATAAAGAACGCTATCTACAAAAATGTATAAAATATACCAAAGAAACAGCATGTCGGGTGTTTCGATCCGAGGTTCATGGTAGAAGTTTATTACAATTCTTAAGATTTTTTTACTTAAATAAAATAATCTGGGTTTTTTTATAAAACCCCAAAAATACTTTCCTGCACACTTCACAGTAAGCTAAAAGCTTGTGTGGTAAAGTGCAGAATACATCGTCATCACTGAGATTCGAACCCGGCACCTCCTGATTGGAAGTCGAAAACACAAAAACGTATGACTAAATGTTTAAAATAGCGTTTTATAAAAAATCAATTACGGTCAATCGATAGATGTATTCAATGTATCTATCATATTTTTTCCAAAGCTTATTTAGTAAAATTATTTGTAAAATAAAAACACTGTTTTTTACTTCCACTATTTATTTTGAGTACATACACCAGAGATCTTTCAAAGCTAATGCTTTATCTTCAGTGGTTATCTATGAACTAGTTCATATTAGTTCATAGATAAACACTGAAGATTAGCTTTGAAAGATCTCTGGTGTATATACTCAAAAATAAATAGTGGAAGTTAAAAACAGTGTTTTTATTTTACAAATAATTTTACAGTGTGCTTCCATAAGGTTAATCTTCAAACAATCAATAGCTTATTTTGTAAGTATGACGAGATCTAAGGTCTCAACTTTTTTTTTGTAATGTCAATATACTATTAAGTACTATTTTTAAGTTTTCCTCAAAATGCAAGATGAAATTATGACATGCATCGTGAAACGCGCTAAGTGTCATCTCTATCTACTATAGACATCTAGTAGGTAATCCTTGAGAATTTGCAATAAACTGACTGTGAAGCATTCTCGAGTAGTGTTCTATGGAAAGTCGCGGGAGCGTCGCTCGATCCAAAATGCAATAACTAAACTGTTCGATACAATATTGATTTTCATACATCTATTATGAAGTTTATACGAAGGAAACTAACTTTGTATGCCATTAATTGCAATTATAATATTATACTGTATTCAGCGCCGGATTTAGGGGAGGGCAACTGGGGCTGCTGCCCGGGGCCTCCACAATTGAGATTTCAGAAACTTCAAATTTACTTCAGGAACTGGATTTTAGCGAAATCATCAACGATTTTTCGGGGAAAAAAGCTTGGAAGGTTTCTCGGAATTTTTTTGAAAATTTAATTTCAGATCATTCTTGTTTCCGATTATATTTATATGTGTGTTAAATAATAAAATAATCTATACTTGGTTTCACAATAAATTATTTATTGGAAAACTTGACTGAAAAAAATTAGCATTTAATTTGGAAAATAATTTGGGGCCAAGAAGCCTCCACTCCTTTGTTGCCCCGAAGCCTCCACACCTCTAAATCCGGCCCTGAATGTATTCCTTGTGGGGTTGAAAGAGCAACAAACATGTCGTATGTAGTTTATTGTTTAAATTAGTATTGTTTGTAAGTTATCGACTGTATAATTAGTTTGTGATTTATGTTTATGTTAATGTTTATACGCTGATTGGCTGATGGAATATTAAGACTGTTACCTATGCTAAGTTATATTTATCGTATAGTCATACAAAGTACATCGCATAATAACAATAGGCACATAATAATTAGACAGAGACTACAATGCATTTCGCCTTAGAAGTCCCCCGGTGCAAGCTTGGTTTAGTGTTGCTTGATGTGATAATAAGATATGGTTATATTTTTTCGCTACTTTAAAATTATATTTTAGAACTGTTGTTTACAAAAAATTGCCAATTTTCGAATTAATAGAATAAACTGGCAACATTTTTTTCTAATTTGTGATGGCGGTTTAAAAGGATTATCCGAGTATTTTTTTTCTTTTTCCAAATCGCAAAACTATCCTGCCTTTAAAATGATTTCTCTAGCGCCTATTTGTAATATTTTCGGCATTGTAGGTTACTTGTAAAATATACAATGTGAGAATATTAGGAACCTTTGACAGCTCTTACGACAAGATTCGACAATCAGGGCTACCAACAATACAATCTAAACTCCACTTGCAGGTAACGTCAGAACGGTGGACAAGACGGATGGTACAGATAATACACGTATATTACACAATGAAAACTGTTTGTAAGTAGAGTTCGAAATCGAGTGTCCTTAGGTATGTCGCCGCTTTATTTAGACACATAAAGTCAGATGTTTCACCCCCATATTCCCTGAGATTTCTATCCTTACCTTACACCCAGCTCTTGATTCATCTTTTTCTCCTTAGCGATTATTAATCCCACATGGTGGTGGGGTCATTCTTTTGGTCCTTCGTCGCCGCTTTGCTCTATCTTGCGCGTCCTCCGGTACAACTTCACTCTCATGTTCTGCTTAACCACTTGCCTCCACCTGCGCTCGGGTCATCCTCTGGATCTCCTACGGGTAACATTAAGTTTTTGTGCCTTGTTGCCAACGTATGCCAGGGTATTCTGGCGGTCTTCTGCTGACATGCAAGTACCATCGCAGCCTACTCCTGTCCTAAATTTTGTCAGAGTTGTCGCGTACACCTAGGCTCCCACGGATGTGGGAATTTCGGATTCTGTCAAGACTTGTGACAGAATTGTTATACAGTCACATTAATGCAATTCGACATACTCAAAACGCATCTTTGACGACTACATTTCCTCACACCTCTCCTTTCACTCATGTATAACTTATTTTCTTGATGTTAAAATTATCTTATTGTTCTTAGTCTCAGTTTTTAACTCTTCTTTCGTTGCTTCCTTCATTTTCCCCTCCTTTCTTCCTCTTCCCATATTTGCTACTTCCCTACCATTAATGTTTTATAGAAATAAGATATATGTTTTTAACTATTTTAACTATGTAATGTAGTTAATCTATTTGTTTTGCGTGTGTGCTAATTGTCAACGGATGTTATTGGTCTTGTGTATTGTATATTTTTGTACCTGTCAATGTTGGTTTTTGTGACTGTATCTGTTCCATGTATAATAAATAAATAAATAAATATGTATTTTATTTGTTATCCTTTCATAAAATAATCCTCTACACATCCTTACTCGATAAACTTCGTGACATGGTATTTTGTTTTTGTGCGTGTTTAAGTTATTTTAATATGCCATGTTGTAGGGGAGCGCTGTTTTTGTAAGCGGTAAATCTTCGAATGAAATACATTTTGTAATAACACTCGAGTTAAGCTGAGATCTCGCACTCGATATTTTAAACGCCCTCTACAGCCGATCTTGTTTAATGCAAAAGGGTTTGCGCTTAAGCTATATGGAGATTCAGTGTATACAAAGGATCACTTTATTGCTGATATTGTGAGAGGGCTTTGAAAAGCCTCTTCGACTGTACTTACAATCAATACAGAGGATGTATGTACTTCGCAATGCAGGGCATAATGCTATCTGAAAGAGATAAAAAGAGACAGGAAGCTTTTGAGATGTAGTCCCACAGGAGAATTTTAGGAAGGTCTTGGAGGGATCACACAACGAACGAAGAAGTTCTCAACAAAATCAAAGGAGGAAGACACCTGCTCAATGCAATAGCGGAAAGACGTGCTAGGTGGATCGGCCACACAGTGCGAAAAAAGGGTCTCATATTTGAATTATTTGAAGGAATGGACGAGGGGAAAAACTAGGGAGGACGATCGAGGAAAGAATACCTGGACGACCTGTGCCAGGATATGGGCTTCGACTCATATAAAGAGTTAAAAAGAACCGCACAGGACAGGGATAAGATAATTCGTTTGTAAGTATATGTCAATTTAATAGCCAAACCCCGACAAGCCATAACAAATTCAAACGTGTTGATAGGGCTCATGTAGGCTTGCTAGCACTTGTGGCCGATTCGATCGAGTGTCTAAAAGAAGTTTGCGGCAAGCGTTTGCGAAGCGTGTCTACATGTTTGAGACTTTCTTGAGGCTCGAGGTTTGCGGAAATTGGCAAGAGTGTGGATCAGGCTTTGGAAAATGACGCCTTGTGTTTTTTTTCTAAATTGAACTAGGCATATATAGTATTAAATTTTTAGAAAGATTATAAGATTTTGTATCTAGAAGAATACCCTGTATAATCGTACCTATCCAATAACACAATAAGTGATTATACCTTTACACGCCTTTGGGAAGGCGAAAGTGTTTCATTACATGTACATGTAATGAAACATTAGTAATTACACACATAATCACCATAATTCCTTTTGTTATAAACATAACTGTATTCATCGCAATTTAATTACTACTTACGAGTACGCATATTGATGTTTCAAAAATTTCTAAAAACGGGAAACCTTAGTGATCTCGACAACCGTTACGAAATATGCTTTAGAAAAAAATAAAGTAGATAGAATGAACCTTTATCCAGGGAATTAAAAAAAAAATGGAATGACCGTTAAAGATTTTTTATATCTTGTATAAATTTCTTTCTTTTTTCCAAAGGTCAGAAACAAGTTTCCAGAAAGTCGCGGATATTTTTTTGTATTGATAAAATGCATTAAAATCTAGGAAATGTCCGTAAAAATTTTTTGATTGAAGCGAAATTAACCCGAAAAAACGGAAAAAAACGCTATTTTTACCATTTTATCATGCGATTGTTCATGCGATTTTGACCCTTAATGGGTCGCGAGCCTTTTAAGTATATTGTGTTAAACTGTCATTTATTATTAAAATTCGACAAGGATACAACCGTTTAGGAGGATTGAGATAACATGCGAATACGTCGAGAGATATATGTAGGATAAGATACGAGACGTGAGGAGATAGGAAAGAAAGGAATATAAGAATTTATTAGTTTCTATAGCTTTCTCAAATGAAACTATAAAATATTAACAAATTTACAAAGACTTGCTATAAATTTATGGAGTTCTCTCGGTGCCATATAAAATTGCAAGGATTTAAAACTCGAAGCGTTGGAGCGCTCTAGGGAACAATGCAGCTCAGTAGATTTAAGGCTATTTTTCTAAGGAGAACTTATACGAAAGTGTCCCAACTATAAAATGGAAAGTTAGTTTAAGTAGTAGAAAGTGCCTTAGCGGGTCTTGCAGGTACCCCCGGGAGAACTAAAAACTTTGCTTAAGGTAATGCCAATTAACGTAAAAAGAATAAGAAAACAGTTTTATGAAGAAGATGGAAATTGGGGGTTTCAGACAGATGAATTAAATGTTTTTTTTTTTAATTTCAATTCTATTTAATAATGAATCGCTTTTGTAACCCAGATAATTTGGTAATCTTTGAGTCTTCGCTGGTGTATTTGTTGATGATGTTAAATTGCTTACACCTATTGAAAAAACTGTACTCGAAAGATTGTTAAAATTAAAAAATATGTTTAAGTCAAACGTTTAGACAGGCCTAAGAAGGAAGAACCTGTTACAATTGGTGTAGAAGTGAGGTTGTTGAGGAAAAGCTGCGAGATAACTTTGAGGATCGTGCTGGAATGTCCTGTCTCCTAAAAACTATAGTTTTAGATCTAGATGTATACATCTAGATCCTAAATGCTGGCGGCGCGGCGGTCAACTGTTGTCTATGGCTTTATCCGTTTAGGACTTCTTAGATTTATACAGGTTTCCTAGTGTATAGAAAATTCTTTGGGTTCTTTAATACCCCACTTTGTAACTTTAGGGTTAGAAGAGTAAAAAGCATAATAGATGGCACCTGTGTAACTTGAAGTATATTTAAGTTACAATGCATTTTATAGTGTTGAAAATTTAGTATTTACTATGAAGGTATTATAGCATAGTTCATCTAAGTTTACATTGCCACTAAATTTCAGAATTTATCAATAGATGTCTTCGTACTTGCATTCTTTCAAAAAAGAATGCTAAAAAAACAGGCCTGGGGCAAATAAAACGCAAAAAATGTTAATTCCATCCAGGAGGGACCAAGGCTGATGAGAAGAAGGCATCGATTTAAAAAAAATATATGTGAAAACAAATCTGCTTTCTGTTTTTGATCGACAGTAACTTTTTACCTGAAAGTCACAGAGAAAAAATACTTTTCGTACAATATTGATAATATGCACTGAAATCGTATGAACGACCGTTTTTTTAAGTGATTCGAAATTAACCCCATAAAGTAAAAAAAGACGCCATTTTTAACATTTGATCATGCGATTGTTCATGCGATTTTGAGCCTTAAAGCGCACTGCGGGAAATGACGCGTGACGTCAGAGCCTCATATAAGGAACCTATTTTATCTCCTAGCCTCATAAAATTAACCTATTTACACCTTTATGGTGGGAAGAACTATTGAACATTGAGCCCCTTCTATTATCTATGACAAATCTATGGTGAACGCCATGGGAGCTTCAAACATATGATTGCGTGTCATATTGGTTGTCCACAATTGCATGAAACCTGGTGATATTTCAGTGATTTTTGCGACTCATTATGTATAATTAGTGTAGAAATTACCTTTGGAATATAACCTATGTAATTAAATGGTAAATTAGCGTACTTTACGTCGAGAAATAATGGCTTATACCTAGCGGAAATGCTAGTAGCGGCAATGGCGGCGGTCAAGTTTTGTCTATGGCTTTATCCGTTAAGTCTTCTTACATTTATATAGGTTGCCTTCCCATAAAGGTTCTGGCGTCTTCAAAATGACGTTTCTCTTCACATATTTGTATGAATAGACACACATATATTATATGTTGTACATGTATACCAAGCACAGACCACGTACTTTGCAAGCACTTCCTCAGAACCGGATATAAAGAATAAAACTTAATGTTTTCCTGCTTCCTGTGTTTACTTATAAAAATATCATTGCGGTGATAAATAGAGACATCTAGCGGAAAACTATTAAAGCTTATTTAATATCTTCATCCTGCAATTTCATAGATTTTAATCCTAGAATCTGTTCAGGACTAGTATACCTTGTTTTTTAAACCTTTACTGCGCAGGTAACACCTTTCTAAATACAGCGATAAAACGAGCTGTCTGATGATGTGAGGCGAATCGCAGGAAGCAAGTGGATGCAGCATGCCCAGGATAGGGATCTGTGGAAGTCAAAGGGGAGGCCTATGTCCAGTATTGAAATTAAAACGGCTGAGAATGAAGAAGAAGACCAATAAAGGACAATAGTCCCTTTTCTAAGTATAGCAATTAACCTACCTGACATGACCAATAAAGGACCGTGGTCAGTCTAGGCGCAAGAGTTGTTAGGATTTTTAGAAAAGTTTTATAGGAGGGTAACATATTATCAGTTGTAGTAGGGATAAAGGACTGTCATGGGATGGAGACATGCGCAGTGCGATTTATATACTATTTTCGAACAGATTTTAAGCCAAACTTTAGTTCCTGAACGACCTTGAAAATCTCCTCGGTTAACATGTTTCATAAAGTCTTGAATTTTCGAATGCCTTCCCGCATTGGAAAATATTTCGACAGCTCTAAATGTCGAATTCTCACCAAAATTATTTTTATTCGTTTTTTTCTATAAGTTCAGGAGCGAGGTTACCATCAGCAACGAAGAAAGGATTTCTGTAGCAGGTAAGCACTTCATTCGAAAAGGTAACTCGATGGGAATCGTGTTCTTCGGACCCTTCGCCCCTGGATGCTACGTACACCCTTGTGAATGAACAGTTGCCGGAAATAAAAAAAAAACTGATAAAAAGATTAATCCTTTTTAAAAAAAATGCTGGAAATCAATTCCTCCAAAAGATTTCGTGTATAAAAAAATAAAGCGATTAAAGCCCTTTGATCAGTGTTTCTCAAACCACGACTAAAGCCTCTTGGGAGGGGGGAGGCTTTTGACGATGAAAGGGATAATCAGTTTCAAAAGATTGCATAATTAATTAATGATATTTCATTTCACAGAAAAAAAGGGAAAAGAAAATGGTACATGACAAGAATTATTAAAAACAGATCATCCTGAAAGGGGGGTTACCCCCTGAAACTGAAAGAAAATTAAATCCCATTATTGATGCGTGCACCCTTCAGCAGATGGCGTTAGTATCGAAACTAGGTGTATTGTGAAACATTCTAAATTTCCAAAAATGACGCATTTGACAGTAAGATGTGGCGGAATGGGTGAACGTCGCCCTGGAAATTAAGTGATGCCGACTCAGGTCCGTACTTTACAGTGTAAACAGAGAGAACACAACGCCACAATTACCTATCCTTACACACACCTCTTACTTCCGTCAAAATCATGCTATGGGTCATACACACTCTACGACTCATTTTATTCAAAACACGTCCGTCCTTGGTCGACACGGTTGAGCCAAGAGGTTCATGGACAGCAGCGTTTCTTTTCACACTTTCTTTCACCCATGATTATTTTCTTCATTCATCCTCTCTATATGTCATAACCATCTCGACTTATTCACTTTCATTCTAGTTACAAAAATCCGTATTACAGTCACTCCTCTCTCAAATCACTTCATTTCTTAGAATTAAAATCTTTTTAAAATTTAGCATAATTCCTCTTAGTAAGTAAGACTAAAGATACTAATTGTTACAGCAGAATTTAAATTGAAACTCTCTTTACTTCCTTCATTGTTTCAAACTTTATTCAACTTTATACAGGATATAACTATGAAAGTTGCCCCGATTGACTTAAAATCGCGAGAGGCCCGACTTCGGTGGTATGGACACGCGCAGAGAAGGGACGAGGATTCCGATCTGAGGATCTGATCCGATTCCGATCTGATCTGAGGAGGGCAATAAACTGGTCTGTGGAAGGACCGAGAAAGAGAGGACGGTCAAAGAAGTCCCTTGAGGAGACCATCAGAGGGGACATGGAACACCTGGAGCTTACTCCAGAAGTCTGCTTTGATCGGAGCAGATGGAAAGAGAGGATCCGAGCCGCCGACCCGAAATAAATGGGATATGGTGCAGAGAAGAGAGAACAGGGACAGAACAGAACATTACTTACTAGGCGATATCTTTTTATTTCGATTTATTGTGGGTTCGATCCCCGATGCCGCCCTACTTACAGTGAAGTGCACAAATGTGTATTTGGGTTTATTTCGATAAAGCGCTATAAAGACACCATTCTCCATGAGACTTTAAAAGGGAGAGGCCTTGCCAATAACTGGTTAACAACACACAGAGACAGACCAGCATGGAGAAATGTGATAAAGACCTATGAGAGCGCCCCCCGATCCCACAGACAATACAATAGACCTCAAGAGAGTTTCACCTGAGAAACGTGCAATAGGGTAATTAAGTTCCGCATTGGCCTGTACTGCCACCAACGTGCCCACGACAGAGAAAATATTCGCGTTGCTCAAGGTATGCCACAACGATCCTCCTCAACGCTCCTCAACGGATGGCGGTAGTGTCTGAAATTGGGTGCATATGTAATAGGTTTTTATTTTTATTTTTTTATTTTTTATTTTATTTTATTTTATTTACAGAATCAGACAGTTACATTAGTAAATTTTACATAGAAGAAACACATCACCAACAAATAAACCAGCAAAGATTCTACATTTCACCCAATTACAATACCATGAACGAAAAAACACATAAAGAAAATATATATACAAAAGCAAAAATACAGCCCGATTAAATGAATGATTAAATGAAATGAAGGTTGTTGAGTATTATATACTCAACGGCCAGAAAATTTCATTTTGGTAGCAGGATGTGGTGGAATGGGTGAACGTTGCCCTGGGCATAAAGTGATCACTTAAGCCAGCCAAAGCCGACTCGTAAGCGTCGGAACATCCATCCTGCTCCCCTCCCCAAGGGAGTTCGCATAAGTTATTATGTGAATGCTGATATCTCCCGCCTTCGTTGAGAAAATTCTCAATGTATGCCATCTGTGAGATGCAGACAAAAATCCAGTAATACCTAAATGATTTAGGTTCATCCCTCTTATGCCACAATGATACTCGTATTCGAGTTAAATGCTATATTATATTAAAATGAGTTGTGGGTGTTCAGTATTCCACTCTGTATATTGAGCAAGTAATGTTAGCCATATTGTTACCGGAACATTATTAATTAGGTTTTCCTGTACTCTACTATATTGTCTGTCTCACTTCAACTAATACCCACTTACATACCTGACGTATTGTTCACAGCTCACTGGTAATACTATATCTATCACTTTCTACTATAAAATACATATGATCCTCATTAACGGGTGTATGCTTATGTCCAAATTCCGTAAACTGAATGAGCTATCAAAAAAAGAACGTTTTAGGAGTCACGCCTATATTTCTCCATATAAAAAAATAATTTATTTAAAATCAACTGATACGTGTTTAGGACTTTTTGTTAGTTTGTAAAGTATTCATTTGTTGTGTTTGGTTGAGTCCTGCCCTCCACACAAGCATTCGGTTGCTTAAGGAGGGCAGTATCCAAAATTATAGTATGTGATTGTGAGTGATATTGTAAATGTTGTTATTTTGTAATACTGATTAAAAAAAAAGTAAAGTAAAAACCCAGTAATTACGAAACCACAAATATGTCAGAATCTAAGTTTCAATATACCTTTTAAATGTATACGTCACAAATTAAAGAAAGAAGTGGACTCAGTATAGGCATTTTAGTACCCAAAACATTAGAAGTACTCTATTTTTTCTTATGAAAAAATACATGAATGACACCAAAAGTAAAAATGTATGTGTGCAATTTGCTGCGGGAAGTTATTAAGTAAAACTTGAAGGGGAAAACTTAGACGCAGGCAACGCCATTTGCGGTTAGTATAATTGTGGAAACAAATAGTCGTTTTCAGGGGGGTTTATTTAGGAGGGGCCTTCAGGTATAAATATTAATTTAGTCCTCCCTTAAAGGAAAAATATTTTGGTTTGGAAGACTGAATGGCATAACAGCTGAAGCTCTTGAACCATTCAGTGGTGGAGGTTTACCCTTAATGTAAAAATAATTCCTATTTCATTACATGGGATGATTTGGGACAAGTAGATAGAGCAAATGATGAAAGGAATTAAAAGAAAATATATAAGGGTGAAAGAAGAAGTAGTGTAAGAAAATACAACACTGTCCAAAAACTACTTGCCTTGACAGTGCCGACTACAAACCCAGTCGGCATTGACATATATGGATAATTATGTTTTGAGTAAAATGAATCGTGGATTGTGTACCACGAATGGCATGAATTTCACGGAAAAAGAAAAGTGTTTGTAAATCGTAAGTATTAGTAAATCTGGCATTCTAATCTTTCTGCTCCGCAAGTGGCTTGCCAAACAGCGTTAATCGAAGAACTTATAAACCAGGTGTGAACTGTACATCTAATGATTTGCACTTACCTGCACTGTACAAGTGTAAGTTCTGATATATTAGTATACTATTACTATCATACAGACTTAACAAGCTTATGTCGTGCGGCGTCGTAGGGATTATACGGATGCAATTTCAAATCTCATTAAAAGTATAGAGAAATGTCGATTATTTTGCAGTTTTATTTTCAGTTTTATTCGCATTCTATGAAGACTAGTAATACAGGGATTACGGTGTGTTCGTCTAAAATTAATTGGTCTAAAATTAGTTCGTCTAAAATTAGTTCGTCTAAAACCAATTCGGCCTAAATCAATTCGTCTAAAATTAATTAGTGTAAAATCAATTAGTCTAAAATCAATTCGTCTAAAATTAATTGGTCTAAAATCAATTCGTCTAAAATCAATTCGTCCAAAATTAATTGGTCTAAAATCAATTCGTCTAAAATCAATTTGCCTAACGATCAATTCGTCGATTTAAGACGAATTGATTTTAGACCAATTGATTTTAGACGAACTTACCGGACACCGTAATACAGTAGAGTCTCACTAATCCGGTACTACATATAAAAAACCAGAGGGTGCCGGATTATTGGTTCGGTTATTAGTTCGGATTACTGCATTGTTCAGGAATCCAAGGTAAATAAAATAAAGCATCACATATGTATGCAGGAATGAGAAAATATGTTTTTATTTACTGCGTAATTCAATATGGCAATCATCTTACTTAAAAGTAACCATACTGACATTTCAAAAATTTCTGAAAACGGGAGACTTTAGATCTCGACAATCGTTACTAAACATGCTTTGGAAAAAATAGAGTAGATACATTGAAAGGGAATTTCCGTATAAGATTTTTTTATATCTTGTATAGATTTCTCAAAAAAAAAGTGAAAAACACCTCTAATATTTTTTCCGAAAGACAGAAACTCGTTTCTCGTAAGTCGCGGATATTTTTTTGTACTGATAATATGCATTAAAATCTAAAGAATAACCGTAAAAGTTTTTTGAATGAAATGAAATAACCCCAAAAAATTGAAAAAAAACGCTATTTTTACCATTTTATCTTGCGATTGTTCACGCGATTTTGAAACTAAGTGCCATGGGAAATGACCGTGACGTCATACACAAACCCAAGAACTTTCCTACACACTACACAGAATACGAGTAACAACATCAACACTCGTCTCTCGTCACTCGAATAACATCGTCAACACTGAGATTCGAACACAGCTCCTTCTGATTATAGAAGTCGAAACGTGTACGAAGTTGTTTAGTACTTACAACAGATGCTCGCATCCATTAATTTTCATCATTCTGGATTCCAATCAGACCACTTGAACGTAACATTGTGAATTATTCCAGCTAATAATATAAAGTAGCCTGTCCCGTGTTCCAGAATTAATCTGTGTGACTTTCCTGACAAACCGGAGAGATTTACGAACACTAGCGACATCTGCCCGTGTAATACGAAAACATTGGATTCATTCATTCGATTTCATTTTTAAGAAACAATATTTTGACAGTTATAGTAATTACAGTCCATGTTTTTTTCAGAAGTCTCACGTAGCAAACTTGGTTTAGTGTTGCTTGATGTGATAATAAGATATGGTTACATTTTTTCGCTACTTTCAAATTATATTTCAGAACTGTTGTTTAAAAAATTGGCTATGTTGCCAATTCATACCGTCAACTTTGTTTTTCAAACTTGTGATGGCAGTTTAAAGAGATTATCGGAGTTTTTTTTTCTTTTTCCAACTCGCAAAACTACCTCGCCTCTAAAATGATTTCTCTATAGAGCCGCTCTGTAATATTTTCGGCATTGTAGGTTACTTGTAAAATACACACTGAGAAAATATTGCGGACCTTTGATAGCTCTTATGACAAGGTTCGACTATCAGGGCTACCGACAATACAAACTTGAACTCCACTTGCAGCTAACCTCTGCCGGCTGCCAAGATACAGAAAATGCACTGTAGTATTCAATTTTATAGTAGAGATAGGAGCCACTTATAATTATTTTTCATAAAAAAATGTACTAGGTGGCTCATATCTCCGCTATTCCTCACCTACAAAGTTGGTGAAATCCAGCATGTTTCTCCCAGCGATTTCTAAGGTTTCTTAATATTGGACTTCTACATTTGTCCCATGCGGGGAGATTTGTTTGTTTTGATTACACACAATGGCCGGGTTGTGACGCCTAGCGCCAAGGCATTGAAAACAGTCTTAGAAGTCAAGTCCTCAGGGTCCCTTATTTTTGTTGCCTATAACTCGCTCGAATACTTTTGTAATTAGACTTAAGTTATTGTGTAATCTCATTATATAGCTCATCTTCCTTGTAACAGGGATATTGAAGGGTCATTTCGGACGGTGTTGCTGGGTGGTGCCCTTTCGGCTAACCCTGGGGCGGTCTGAGTAACTTTGGGCTGAAAGAGCGAACTGTGTTATTCGGATGTGCGGAGGGACCTTCAATAGTATATTCTACATGCTCAGATCCTTCGTTGGAAAAAAGAAACATATGGCTATCTATCTTCTTTATATTATTATTAGTAGATTACGGTTTTCCAGTTATAAGCTGATGTCGTCTGGATTCCAGGAATCCCGCTGCAGCAGTGGAAACAAACCCATCAAACAAACATCAAGCAAACAAACGTTTAGACGTAACAGCAATTGTTCGACCTGACTAACTGTTGGGAGAATGTTGTGTTGATGAAGAATGCCGTCAAGAGAATGTCGTGAAGTTTATTAATCAAGAGTTTTTGTCATCATCATTTCGTAAAGCTTCTGCCACCGTAGGGCGGTAACGTCAGAAGATAAGAGAATTATGCTATCTGCTACATACAGGAGACATGTACCCTACAGAGTAACATCCAGGCTTCCAAGCCATTCAAGGGCATTGGGTGTGGCATTGTGGATATCTGACTGAGTAAAAATCCACACACTTATAGCAATTTGTTCCGAAGTTTTTTCACACGTAGTTGATTTGAGTTAACAAGGCTTTAAAAATGTTGTGGGTTAAAGCAAGTTTGTTGTTACGAATTAGTCAATTTTGTTTATTTTATGAGAGGGTCCTTTTTCAGCGCGCTAGCTAATAACTTTTTTCCTTCTAAATTTTGTATTCTAGGTATAAATAAGTATTACAGATTGTCGTAATATACGACTTAACAGCCTTTTTGGCTAAAATAATTCTGTAATTTGTATTGCCTCGTATCATTTTAAATCGAGAAATCCAGAATTGTTTGTCAATCTATTGCTGAAATGAATGACACCTTGCTTGTCTCTGAATTTCCTAGATTTTTTACGATATATATAACAATATAGCATAGTTAAAAAGAATGGACGTACTAACCTATGCTGATAGCCACACGGGTAATTTCCATTCGTTTTATGATGACTCATAATGTGACTTCACAACGACGTGACCTTAACTCGGTATTAATTTCTCGGCGTTTTCTCATACATGGGACGGCGTGAATTCTCCTGAGATAAATCGGTTAAAACGTTTATTGAATTCCCTTTAGTAATTTAGTTGAATCACGACGTTTTCAGGAGTTGGAGGGAGACAGACACACAGCTCTAGATTGGCTGGAAGCTTTTGATATTGTTTGTTCCCATTGTAATTCCCCAACTCGCAACTTCAGACGGGAGCAACTCTTTGTGCTTAATAACTCATTGTGTGTCCATTATGTTTGCAACAAAAACATCAAAACACAAAACAAACGAATCGTTTTTTTCATCCACCCCCCATCGCATGATTAGGTAAATTTTTTCATGAATCTTTTCGTAAAATTTGCGATCCCGCGAGGCCCAGACAAAGCCCGAATACTATTGCGTATAACTTTACTTAAACAAAAGGCAAATCAAAAAGTTTGGTTTGAAAAAAAAATAAAGGTCATAATTATCACCGCTGACGCTGCCAATTGGCTAAGAGATTTACCTCTAAATTTGTAATTGCCGGGTCTTTTGCCATAATATACATTAAAAAAATTAATGAAAAAAAAACAGAAATACCTACGTTAAAAATCACGTAATACGAGACGGTGAAATTTGTTCATTAGAGCGAACTTATCGTAATTTTGCGGTATCTTCCAACTAACCTCATTAAATTACATACATATTAATAAAATTAAAAGGAAAACTTACATATATGTATTACATACTTTTGTAAAATATTAGATTTTCTACAGGTCTTAGGATGACGTAAGGATGAACTAGAATTGGTGAATGTTACTTAAGTTTAAAGTGATCAACGAAGCCAGCCGAGGTGGAGGGAAGTGGTGAGGCAGGACATGAGAGAGAGTGATGTTCTACCGGAGGATGCGCAAGATAGAGCAAAGTGGCGGCGAAACACAAGAAAAGCGGACCCCACCACCATGTGGGATTAATAATTGCTCAGGAGAAGAAGAAGAATGAAGCCAGACGACGATCAGTCACTATCCTGATGGAAAATATATTATCTATATTGAGATTACTACTACTTTTTAAAATAATTTGTGAGAAAAATTATTGATGGACTAAAATAAAATATAGTTTCAAGTCATTATTTTGAAATCTGTCGTACAAAAGAACGCCAGATGCACCAGAAACAGTTGTATGATAGTTTAATATTATCAATATTGGATGGCCATATTTCATGGAGACACATTGTGAAGACCCACACAGAGAGGATATATTACTCACTATTATGAGTTTCTTTTAAAGTCATATATTGTTTTATGGATATAAAACAGTCGCCATTACAGTTTCTATGATTCTACCAATAAAATACATTTGTCATTCGGTAGAAATAATACTGTTTCCCCATTCAATGCGATTTTGGGTGATTGCGGACTTGAGTTTTACAGATTATTCTTTTCACGTTTTATTATCTTTTTGCGCGCATGTGCTCAAATGCTCCACAGATGGCACATGCGAGATTCTCCTGCTTGTGACTGCGGAGAGCCAGTGCAATCCATCAAGCACATTGTCGAAGACTGTCCTCTAAGAGCATTCCCTGGAACGTATGCAGATATCCACAATGCCTCACCCAATGCCCTTGAATGGCTTGGAAGCCTGGATGTTGCTCTGTAGGGTACATGTCTCCTGTATGTAACAGATAGCATAATTCTCTTATCTTCTGACGTTGCCGCCCATCGGTGGCAGAAGCCATACGAAATAATAATAATCTTTTTTCCCACTTCTTTGCATGGGTCTGGTGCTCAAAACATCTGTGTATCCCGACAGAGATCTCTATTTCTTGCAGTCTCTGAGTCTCCGAGACTTCTGACCTTGTCTAACCAGAGACTCTCTTCGCATTCCTTTGTCACCTTCTTCCCCCAAATGACCAGTGGTCTAGATCCACTGGTCTTTTTACTCAGCAGCCGTGTCCCTATTTTTGACTAATTTGGTGGATGAGCTGAATCGGACAGATAATTTTTTGGATGATTGATCGTCGTGGAGGGGCGTTCACAGGTTGCAAGAAGTAGAGGAAAATGTCATTTGGATTGAACAACGTTCCAGCGACTTTCCATAGGCCACTACTTGGGAATGACTTCGTGTAGGGTCTGTTTGAATTCAAAGTGGTGTTTGTGAACCAAATCGCACACTAGTGGTGAAGTTGAAAATCTTATACCCAAAACGTCTGAGCCTGAATGAGGGGATATTTTTTTAAATAATGGTTAAGAGTGTGCATACCGACATTTCGAAAATTTCTAAAAACGGGAGACCTTCTATCTCGACAACCGTCACTAAATATGCTTTGGAACAAAATAGGGTAGATGCATTGAACATTTATCCAGGGAATAACCGTAAAAGATTTTTTATATCTTCTATAGATTTCTCAAAAAAATATATTGAAAAACACCTCTGACCTTTTTTCCGAAAGACGGAAACTCGTTTCCTGAAAGTGACCGAGTAAAAATTTTTTTTGTACTTATAATATGCATTAAAACCTATTGAATAACCGTAAATGTTTTTGGATAGCCGCAAAATTAACCTCAAAAAAATGGAAAAAACGCTATTTTTACCATTTAATCATGCGATTGTCACGCGATTTTGAACCTTAATGCCGTGGGAGAAGGAACCACGTGGCACCAGGAAGACTGTGACGTCATTCCTGGTGCCAAGCCCTTAAATTTCGTCACCGATTCTATTCAAATCAAAATAACGTCTAAATTCCGACTTCACGATTTCAATAAATTGTTACAATATTTTCTCAATAATAATTCTCCTAGTATTTGTATTGGTAACACATTGCATGCCTTGCCTTATTATTCCGCATCGAGTAAATATTACTCTAGTTTGATATATCGAATACATTTATAATAATGACTGCCGTATCCGAGATTTTGTCTCAATCAATAAATAAATAATACACACAATAAAATATCAATAAATTATCTACAAATTGTTATAACTCCACTGGGATTATCGTATATTATTTTCATATAATTTAAATCCAGTTGACATTTGCGTGATTACGCAATTTGAAGCCAATTTTCAAACATAATGCGTCATTTATTCGATTGCAAAAAACCAGTTGAGAACATTTTGTAGCGACCATGCCCTTTGTGAATGTGACCACATCGAGACTGTTGACCATATAGTGGAGAGGTGTCCTGACAAGAAGTTTGTAGAGATTCTTGAGGAAATCCATAAGGTGACGTCAAGGGCAGTAGATTACTTGCAGAATATTGACGTGAAGTTTTGACTCCAAGATAACTTCTACAACGGTCGTGTGCATACGAAAGAAGAAGAAGTAAGTACATATAACGTCGATAATTTTCTACCTATACGCATTCAAACTACGCAAAAAAATAGTATCCAGTGAGAAAAGGAGATAAGTATGAATAAAAATTATGTGCGAAGTCTACCGCCATCTAACCTTCGAGTGACGTAACATTTTTAAAGGGAATTAGCTTGTACACACAATCCCAAATACATTCATGCGCATTTCACAGTCAGTTAGCTAAAAACTTGTGCTGTGAAGTTGAGAATATCACTAGTTACATCATCAGCACCTGAACTAGGCACCTCCCAATGGGGAGGCTCGAGCTCCACCCAACCATGCGAACCTCGATACTTATATAAAGGCCTCCTCTTGCTGCCAGAATGTGTGGTCAACGTTATACACTCGATCCTTATACACTCAGTTCAGCATTCGATCCTGTTATCCCCATGTACGCCTCTGACGAAACGACATCTTGATCTGCTGTATTCATGTATGTATCTGTAAATAGTTGTTAATATGTTTCCATCCTTGGACAAGGACACTGAAGGAATGTAAGTTAGGGGTGGGGTTTGTCGAGGGGCTCCCTTCTGGCCAACCCTGAGCCCACCTCTTAAAAATATTTTGCCAAGAAGTGCGGGTAAAGAGGATGCGCCTGTGTTACCCGGGGATGCGGAGGGCCTTAAGCCCTTGGGAGTCCTTCAATGACGAAACGACAATTGGAACTCTTTACGCTCCAATCGGCGTCGATAGATTTGATAAAATCTTTAATCTGTTCAAGTGTTTTGTATTAATAGTTTGTTTATGATATGTAAAAATTGACCTACGTATGACTCAGTAATCAATATTGTATTACATTTCTTCAATTTCTCAATGTTGTCTCAGCACTTTCCCTTTACCGTTTATACCAGATTAGTCTTTCGCCAGCCATATCATACTATAGTCTTATCCAAAATGAGATTTGTCTCCAGATAACTAAGGCAACATCTCTGTAATCTTCTCACACATCTAACATCTTCACTTGTCTCAGAATTATAATAGCAATTCAAAATGCAAGCAACTGGATAGTATGTATTTGTGTCTTAACTTAAGATAGATATCTTTCATTAGAGCTGACAGAGTCCTGTTACTTTTTGTAAATCACTGCTATTTGTGTTACTCCTGTGAATAATGTGAAATAACGGACAGTAACCTGTGATATTCACTGTACCTACTTATTTGATTTTGTTCTGGTGGTTTAATGTTTTCTTCTGTGTCAACATCGCGATCTTATAACAAAACGCATGTATTACAATATTATGAAATAAGAATAATCTTTGCATGTTTAGTATTGTACCAAGACAGAACTAATTAGCATTCAACCAAAATATCGATTTAAAGGTATTTTTAATGTTTCATTTTTGTTGTGATCCTTCCAGGAACACGAGTATACCGATATGCGAATCATCGATTACGATAACTCACACATCGGCACACCAGGTAACATAACACTATTAGATGTGCCATTATATCAAACTTTTTAAATATTTCCTGTGTAAAGCACTTGCAAACATCTGTGCATTCTGGGACACTAGAAAGTTCTCAAAATATGAAAAAGAATATGTCAACGCAGACAACGCTTAGAGGAAGAAAAGCGTAGTGATAATGAATGGATTACAGGCCAATGCGATCAATTATCACAAAGCCAACAAAAAATCATTAATCTCGATGTTTTCGACTGTCGGTACATGGTGGCATTCCATTTTAAAGGAAAAATGAAAAAAACTGAATATTAGATATTAATATCCACAAAAGTGACATTTGATTTCCCTAAATCAATCATCATCAATTTTGTGAATTTTAATCTAAATATATATTTTTTTCATTTCACTGTTACTCGTATAATTATTTAAAACAGCAGAAGTGACTGTTATTTATGAATCACACCTATTATCTACTCTGTCCGTTTTGTGATGATGAATAATGCATCGTCCGCAACGGTCCGCAAGGCAATGGTTTATATTTGAATATTAATTATTATTGTTACAGTCTGTGTAGGTTGGAATAATTCCGCAACCAGTTGATTTAATCCTCTCTGCCTAGCCTTTGAGAGATTACACTAATCTAATGCAGTCACCGTAGTGCGGATATACCCACATACTATACCCAACTTATATTGTAATTTGGTTGTGCTAATGTTTCTCTATAGCAATGCTAGAGACGATTCCCATTTGAATTGCTTGAATCTTGTGTCAATTTGGGCTTGAATTTACGCACAGGCGAGTGGTGAGAGAATAATTCTTATCTTTTTTGTGTGAGAAACTGAATAAGATCGGAGCAGAAGTTTCATAAACATTCTAGAATGGAGTGATATTACCCTTAATGACTATTTTGTATATTACCCTTATTGACTTTTTTGTACATTACCCTTAATGACTTTTTTTATATTACCCTTAATGACAATTTTGTATATTTCCCTTAATTAGTATTAATTTTGTGCATTACCTTGAAGACTTTTTTGTATGTTACCCTCAATGACTATTTTGTATATTACCCTCAATGACTATTTCGTATATTACCCTTAAAATGACTGGTTTGTATATTATTACCTTAAAAACTATTTTGTATATTACCCTTAATGGCTACTTTGTATTTATTCGGCGGCCAAACTTCTCTCATGGTTTGTGGGGCATGTAGCGTGACAGGACAGTGTCAGATGGGTACCTAGAACCATGGAGTGGAGGCCCTGGGAAAACAAAAGAGGTGTAGGAAGACCACAGAAAAGGTGGAGAGATGACATTGTCTAGCTTACGGGTCGTAGATGGCAGCAGATAGCCCAAGATAGAAAACATTGGAAGATTTGGAAGAGGCAGTTTGCAGTGGAACTAAATTAGCTACCAGTAAATAAGAGTGATTTTTGTGTGGGATAAGTTACTTTTGGGGAGACTGCCTTTGAAAGTAAGTATTACATTTGTTGCGATATTTTTGAAATCGCGTCCTCCATCGCCTGATCTGAAATTGGTGTTTCCGAAGTATTCTAAAAGACCATTTCAGCTAATTTCCATGACATCTTGCAAATTGCTAAAGTCTTAGAATTTTTCCCATCATTAACTGATTTCGTTATTCGTTTAATGTACTTTCTTTAAACCTTCCTTTGTTTTTCTATCGTCCTTTATTTTTTTTAAATTCTACTCACGAAATTCCATTGTTTTTTTTTTAACATTTCACTTTCCATCGAATGTTTCCAGTGCAAAAAACTGGGACATGCGTCACAGTTAAAATAAAACATTGCAGTTTATTCCGGTCGTCTCACCCACCCATACTCAATCTCGCTCACACACTCACCCATCGCACACGCACACCTCAGATTTGACTATTTTATTAAACAGGAAAAAAGAGAAAATAAACAAAAATACAAAAAATAATAACAAAGAGTTCGGGATAAGAGGATGAGGAAGGGATGAAGGGTCAGGGAGGGATGCTCTGTATGTCATGGAGGTAATATGGATGATGTTAGCCAGCACGTACTTGTCGCCTGTATACCGGTAGAGTAAGTCTGAATAGTCCAAGAGCCCATCGTTGAAATCATGACGGATGTGTTTTTTGATCGAAATGTGGTTTAAAAGAATGTTTAGACATAATATAATACATTGCCATAGGGTTGCCTAGCAAAATCTTGCCGCGAGTACCTTTACCATGATGATTATTGACACCAATTTTGAAGCGAATTGCACCCATCTGTTTTTTAAGTAAAATTAGCACCATCGGAAAGAGGACGATTTGAAGATATAGAAAAACATGGGTTGCCTGTCCTCAGTCTGCCGCAACCCTAGGCAACCCAGGCTCAAAGATGCCATTTTTCGAAGTAAAATGCACCCATCTGTTTTTTACACGAGTGACACATCAAATTGAAGCTACTGTCTTCCTCGATACGATGGAATAGGGTTGCCTCCCTAAAACCTGCAGCAAATTAGGGTTGCCTGCATTTGAATGGTGATATTTGAATGATGTTGACCTGGTTAAAATGTGGTGGCATATCCAGGAAAATACTATATTTGCTTTTCTTTTAATCATTTTTTATGTTTTTTGGGATGCTGAATCCAAATTTTAACTTTTTGAGCTCTTAACTATGATGGTTTTCGCGAAAAATGCAAAAAACAGAGATAAAAGTGTTTTTCTTCGAGACTTTTTTTGTAATTCGAAAAGGATGCACTTTAGAGAAATGAATGTTAGGAAAAAAATAATTTGCGTTAAATTTTCTATAAATTATTATACGTTGTATTTTTTTGTCAGACGAATGGTTTTGGAGCTAGAGCGCTTTAAAAGTTAAAAAAAATCTTAAAATTGTTCCAATCTTGTAGTTTCTTCAGTTTTCTGCCTACAGTAAAAAATATGTTAATATTTAAATAATAAAAAGTAAAAGAAAAATTAATTTTCTACGATTATGTCTTTGGGTTCATTTCGCTCAGATGCACCATTTAAGAGATAAAGGTCATCGAATTTGGATATTATTGAATGAAAATGAGATTTCATAATGTATAAAGTTGTATTAGTGTTATCTGTATATGACATCGCTACTCATACATACATACTAATACAGACGCATTCGTGTTATCACAAGTCGGTAAAATATCAAATAATGTGAAGACTGTGACACTATGTTAAAAATGTATTATCATTTGAGAGTCATTTGTTAAATTATGATGAAAATAAAATAACCCTTTTAAAAAAAATCGTGAAATAAAAGCGTTTGTTTCAATTCACGTGTAATTGTATCCCGAGCATATTTTTTATTATATAAAGGGAACGTGAAGGTGTGATAAAAAAATACTGCGAATAAATAAAATTATTATTAATTTTATGGATGTTAATTATGGATGAAAAAAAATAAAACTGAGGAATTTGGGGGGGGGGGGCTTAGAATTTTACTCGGCTCGGCTGCGGGTGGAGCCGTGCGCGATATGCATATTTTCGCGCTTGTCTATTTTTAGCTATTCTTCCAGTACGCTTGTAGCAACTTTGGTGGTAATATTTACTATAGGTACTTGGCATCACCCGCAGCCGAGTGAAAAAAGTTATAGCAAAATGACAGTGGCCTGTCAAACTAGAAAAACTCTTTTAATAACTCGGTAATATTAACTGTAGGTACTTGGCATCACCCGCAGCCGAGCAAAAAAAGTTTTAAAGTTAATAACATTTTTCACTTGCAGCCGAGTGAAAAAAAAAGTTTTAAAGTTAATAACATTTTTCACTCGGCTGCGGGTGGTGCCAAATACCTATAGTAAATATTACCGAGTTATTAAAAGAGTTTTTATCACACCTTCACGTTCCCTTTATATAATAAAAAATATGCTCGGGATACAATTACACGTGAATTGAAACAAACGCTATTATTTCACGATTTTTTTTAAAAGGGTTATTTTATTTTCATCATAATTTAACAAATGACTCTCAAATGATAATACATTTTTAACATAGTGTCACAGTCTTCACATTATTTGATATTTTACCGACTTGTGATAACACGAATGCGTCTGTATTAGTATGTATGTATGAGTAGCGATGTCATATACAGATAACACTAATACAACTTTATACATTATGAAATCTCATTTTCATTCAATAATATCCAAATTCGATGACCTTTATCTCTTAAATGGTGCATCTGAGCGAAATAAACCCAAAGACATAATCGTAGAAAATTAATTTTTCTTTTACTTTTTATTATTTAAAGATTAACATATTTTTTACTGTAGGCAGAAAACTGAAGAAACTACAAGATTGGAACAATTTTAAGATTTTTTTTAACTTTTAAAGCGCTCTAGCTCCAAAACCATTCGTCTGACAAAAAAATACAACGTATAATAATTTATAGAAAATTTAACGCAAATTATTTTTCTCCTAACATTCATTTCTCTAAAGTGCATCCTTTTCGAGTTACAAAAAAAGTCTCGAAGAAAAACACTTTTCTCTCTGTTTTTTGCATTTTACGCAAAAACCATCACAGTTAAGAGCTCAAAAAGTTAAAATTTGGATTCAGCATCCCAAAAAACATAAAAAATGATTAAAAGAAAAGCAAATATAGTATTTTCCTGGATATGCCACCACATTTTAACCAGGTCATCATCATTCAAATATCACCATTCAAATGCAGGCAACCCTAATTTGCGGCAGGTTTTAGGGAGGCAACTCTATTCCATCGTATTGAGGAAGACAGTAGCTTCAATTTGATGTGTCACTCGTGTAAAAAACAGATGGGTGCATTTTACTTCGAAAAATGGCATCTTTGAGCCTGGGTTGCCTAGGGTTGCGGCAGACTGAGGACAGGCAACCCATGTTTTTCTATATCTCCAAATCGTCTTCTTTCCGATGGTGCTAATTTTACTTAAAAAACAGATGGGTGCAATTCGCTTCAAAATTGGTGTCAATAATCATCATGGTAAAGGTACTCGCGGCAAGATTTTGCTAGGCAACCCTATGGCAATGTATTATATTATGTCTAAACATTCTTTTAAACCACATTTCGATCAAAAAACACATCCGTCATGATTTCAACGATGGGCTCTTGGACTAGAAGATGTCAGTGTCTGTCAATGTATCGTCATAAAGAGATGTAAGTCTATTAAGAGTCCTGCGTTATTTTTTGCGGCTGGAGATTACGTTCGGGATGGGTACAAACACTCGAAAAAATGTAAAAAAACTGAGTTATTGACATAACCGATCGACCTCAATGGTTCCAGAATAAAAAAAAAAAGTACGTAATTTTTATAAAGTAATACTGACAATAATAAATACTTGGAAGAGTAGAACGGGGAAACGGAAGCAAAATGAAGCGAAACTTTTCGAAACAGCGTTAATCAATTTACCGCTCTAATGTTACCCAACTTCCCCCCCACCGAAGATTTAATCAATTATTGACATTTTTCACCGAATTCGCGATGGTTTTTTTCTTTTTGCATAAAAATGGATATACACATTAGTGGTTGTTTCGTTTTGTCCCATTCTCCCCTAATTTAAATAATTCATTGTTAAATGAATCAATCAACTGAAGCGGTTTTACCCTACGCACCCCTGAATCAGTGGCGCATTATGCGAAATTACGTAGGGCCCCTGAAAATTGGGGGTTCCAAAATTAGGTCAGAGTTCATACACAAAAAAAGTTAGAATGTACGTAATAATTCACATTGCCCTTGGGGCTATTTTATCGCTAAACGGCGCTCAAAATAGTTTATTATTAGGTATTATTATTATATTTCCAATAATAATTATAGGGCTAAAATATTTTTCACCTTTGGCGCTATTCACTTGCATATTCTGAGGACTTTCTTTTTAATTTTTAGGGTAGGGGCCCAAAACTGGTATTTCGTGGCTCCCCCGTATGACTTAATTCGCCACTGCTCTGAATTTATCTTAGACCCAATTCTATGACTTTTCGAACTTAAATATGCGTGTTTTAAATTTATTTTAGGTACTGTGAAAGAATTGAGAAAAGAACGTCTTATTTTACTTAGTACCCACTTATTAGTTACATTATTAAGAGAGCGGTGAGAAATTATCAACAAGATATCAATAATAAAAACTGCAACATCTTTAAAACCATCGTTTTTTTTCCTAAATAACTATACAGTTTTTAACCATGAGAGCAAAAAACAACTGTTGCCCACAAACTGTCAAAATTTTCCATACGATTTGACAGTTTGTGGACACCAGTTTTGTTACATTTCTTTCTAGCATTGAGTACACCGTGTAGGTCATGGCACCAAGAATGATGTCACAGTCTTTTCCCACGGCATTTAGATTCAAAATCGTGTGACAATTGCATGATAAAATGGTAAAAATAGCGTTTTTTCCATTTTTTGGGGTTAATTTTGCGTCTATCAAAAAACTTTTACGGTTATTCCCTAGATTTTAACTCATATTATCAGTACAAAAAAAAAAATTACCCCGCGACTTTCGGGAAACGAGTTTCCGTCTTTCGGAAAAAACATCAGAGGTGCTTTTAAATTATTTTTTTTGGGAAATCTATACAAGATATAAAAAATCCTTTACGGTTATTCCCTAAATAAAGGTTCAACGCATCTACCCTATTTTGTTCCAAAGCATATTTAGTAACGGTTGTCGAGATATAAGGTCTCTCGTTTTTAGAAATTTTGAAATGTCGGTATGCACAATTGCACACTCTTAATATTTAATGTCGTTGGTATTTACTAATTACATGAAAGCATATAAAAATGAATGTAATGGGGCCGCTTCACGCTCGGCATCCCTCCACGAGTTTTGTGTGAATGAGTAAAAGGACGTACGGACGAGGTGATTGTCTTGAACTGTATACGTAACCGACGGTTAACGCCTTTTTACTCATTCGCGCGGGACTCGTGGAAGGTCGGACAACATGTGGATGAGGCATTTAAATGTTTACTAATTAGCTCCATTTACTTTACACCATTATACAAAGGAAATAAACAAAAAAACAATAAAATACTACATTACAAATAAGTTTTGAATTAAGAATAAATTCTATAAACATAACTACCTGCATAGATACAAACAATTCAAAGTTATACAGAATGATCTGTTAGTATTTACCATTTTAATTAAATTCCAAGGCATTCAAGGGCATTGGGTGTGGCATTGTGGATATCTGCATATGCTCCAGGGAATGCTCTCAGAGGACAGTCTTAAATAAATAAAAAGCATTAAAAAAACGATCTGGAAGTCGAGAAAGTAGGCAGAATGGACACCAGTGGCGGATCCAGGATTCATTTTTGGAAAGAGGGGCTGAGGATTAGTTTCGCTCAGCTATTTCAGTAAATAAGAATAATTCCATATTTGTTTAAATATGTTTTTAAATGGGGGGGGGGGGGTTCAGCCTCTTAGCCCCTCCCTTGAATCCGTCACTGATAGGTACCAATGGGCCTTTACTTTGCATTTAGTACTCCGTAAGTATGTTCGGGGAGGGGGGGGTCGCGGCAAGATTTTTATAGGCAACCGTAGTGCGATGTATGAATTATGATGTATGACTCTATGTGTAAGCTAACATTTAAACTACATTTCGATAAAAAAAAAACAGATAGGCCATATTTTTAGCGGCCGGATTTCGGGCTATACAGTTTAATGGACCTATTTTTTGTTGGTTGGCTGATTGACTGTAAGATATTTCTTTTGCAATAAGTCCGCCTTTTGGCACACTAGCATTGTCTCGTTTTGTAACTATGCATATTTTCTCTGTCCAATGAAGATTTATTTATTTTGAAATTGAAAAATACAGACTGTTGTTTTTAGATTCGCAATCATCCTGTAGATATTGTGTACTGCGTTGTATTTGTAGTATATATACATGGTGTTCCGTTCTTTATATCCTCTGCATTGGCCTAACGCAACATTATATTCTTGTACTGGCCTTGTTCTCTCAAATAGGGGGTGTTCAATATCAACCCCAAAAAATACTTACCTAGTTTAATAATTTTAATGATGATAAATAATTAGTTTGTTAAATTCCATGGTTTAAATGAAAACACAAGACTATTGTGTGGTTCTAATTTTTTATAATAAGTATAATTTACTTTAAATAATAACAAAATATAAACTGGGTATATATTGTATTCAGTGAACTGACTTCCATAATTTGACTAAAGATTGTTTTGACTACATATTGTTGATTACCTAGACTTTATTTTGTTTTTCTTTTTTTGCACTGACCTTACAATTTTTCGAATTACCTGAACTCTCATTATTAATATTGTTTTTATCTGTATTGACTATAGTATGATTAATTCAAACTGTCGAACGCAGTAATAAAAATGTGACCGAGAAGGGACGACTTCCTGCTTTATTCGCACTTATGCCAGAGCATGTCAGTCACATTTTTATTACTGCGTTCGACAGTTTCAATTAATCATACTATAGTTGTGTACACATGTAATATGGCATTACTTGAACTTGATCTGTATTGTTTTCTGTTTTGTTTGTGTTTATATGTGGGTGATGTCTGTTTGTGTGCCGTGAAGTAAATATATAATAGGGCATTACTTGAACTTGATCTGTATTGTTTTCTGATTAGTTTGTGTTTATGTGTAGGTGATGTTTGTTTGTGTGCCGTGCAGTAAATATGTAATAGGGAATTACTTGAACTTGATCTGTATTGTAATAGGGCATTACTTGAACTTGATCTATATTGTAATAGGGCATTACTTGAACTTGATCTATATTGTTTTTTATGGCTTTATATGTGGATGATGTCTGTTTGTGTGCCGTAAAGTAAATAAATAAATGTATTGGATGTGTTTTGTGTTCCTGAATGTCCCTTTATTACGCTACGCTAATAGCAAAGTCTTTAGCAGTATTTTTACAATTTATTTTCTTATTACTACACAAGCGATATAATTATTGTTATTATTATTTAATAACATTATATTCTATTCTATTCTATTCTATTCTACTTACTTTTATTCTACTTTACAATGTTGTTCTACTCTACTCAATTCTACTTAATTCTATATTACATTTAAATTACATACAAATATGCATGTCTACTTATTTCTTATTATATGAAAACGAAACGGGAAAAAATAACACTTTGCAATATACATGGTGTTTGATAGATGGATATATGGAGATGGATACAGTCATGGGTGATGGTTGAGGTCATTTGAAATTTTTTGAACAAAACTCACCTTAGTCCAAAGTCTCTCAAAGAAGCTATCTAAGAAGACGATTCCCATCGAGTTACCTTTTGGATAAAATGATAGGTATAATAGTGTCTAATCTGACGTAATCCCATAAGAAATGTTAGCCCCGGCTTCCCTTCCGCAGAAATCTACCCTTCGCCACTGATGTCTACGTATTCCTTATATGCAAATGAAACAGAAAAAAATACACTTTGCAATATGCACAATGTTTGATAGATGGATATGGATACAGATATCTTTAGGAGTGATAGTAGAGGTCATTTGCAATCTTTTGTTTGACTCAAACTTATCTTAGTCCAATGTCGCACGGTTTTCGAGATATTACCCAAATTATTCAAGTTTTACCCGATGAGCATCGTAAGTAAAGGTTGCTGAAAACCTGCTTAGTACTATTTTTTTAAACTTGAGTTTGTATTTTGTCTATTTTTAACTCATTAGGTTTACCTACATTGAAGTATTCCCACAACAGCATATAGAAGAATTAAGGATCAACATTGTCGGGCTTACGACCGACCTCGGCTGGCTTAAGTGATCACTTTACACTCGAGAAAGATTCGTTCATTAGTTCAATTCAAGTCATTAGTTTTAATCTTTAAGGCAACGGACCGGAATCCAGAGAGTGGGGGAGCTGTTCCGGCCAGCACAGGACAGGGAGGCCTACGACAGAGTGATAGCCGACGTCGGGGGGACCTGACATGGTACCCAGAGAAGAAGTTTTAATCTGAAGAACTGATAAGTGGTTGGTTGGCAGAAATTGCCGATGGCAATAAACCCGCCATTTGAAAATTATTATTTTTCAATAAAGTTTCATTGATTTATTTACAATGATATAAAAATATCAGATACAGAATAGTTAATTGGCAATTAGTATATTCGCCATTCTTATACAAGAACCCAAAAAAATCAACTGCTTTCCAAAAACAACAATTTATAATTGCGAAAAAAATCAATGCACTATGCTTTCCATTGTACAATCAACATTATATTGGAAGGTGGTACATGAATAGCGCCTATTGGTTTTGACGACCGCGCAGATAGTCTGCGCATGCGCTATTGCATTGTATTCTGCATCGAACAAAACTTGCATTCATCAGTAACCATACAGTGAAGGAATCATTCATTTAAAATGAATGGTTCTAAAGTTAAATTAGGGTGTATCTTTTTTATTTTTTGTAGTATTTATCTCGTTGGTTAACTAACTCGTGACGTTTCACACGCAAGTTTCTAGCAGTTTGTACAATCTGTCATTTTATTGCTATTGTCTGATGGTGATACATCTTCCACTGTACATCTGTTGAGATAAAATAATTTAGTCTGCTTAATTACATCATAGTGGTTTGTATTAAATTCCCAGACTTTCCTTGTAAATGAAACTTTTAAGTGTAAATACATAACTCTTGTATGAGGGGAATAATAAATAACTAAACTTTTCCCTACAAAATAATACTGTGTTGATTTGTTTCTTTTGATAAAAACCTTAAATTTTGTAGCGAAACTTAGGTACGCAGTTTTGAGGTTATGCAGACGAAATTAAAACAGTAAAGAGTAGAATTTATGATATTTTTTTTATAATATATTACCTTCTAAGTTTAAAGTTTGGCGAAGCTACCTATGAATCGTAGAGGGTGTATGACGAATTGCATGAATGTGACGGAAGCCCGAACTGTGTGTAAAGATAGAAAAGTCTGGCGATCTCTTCTCTCTGCCTACCACTCAAGGGACATAATAGAATAGAAGATATTTATACAAAGTATCTGTCTATCTATCCCCCTCACGCCACGTCCCTTGCGAGGTGGGCAGAGAGGACAGAACACCAGACAGCTCTATCAAAACCTGTCAGTAAAATGAACTCACGAGCGTGCATGAGGATTAAAAGTCGATTTGAGATTTCAAAAATTTCTAAATACCTAAGATCTTGGATCTCGACAACCTTACTAAACATGTTTTGAATAAAAATAATGTAGATACATTGAACATGAATTCACCGTAAAAGATTTCTTATATCTCGTACAGATTTAAAAAATATATATAAGTATAAATAGACACCTCTGATTATTTTTCCGAAAGACAGCTACTCGTTTTCCGAAATTCGCGCATTTTTTTTGTATTGTAAATATGCATTAAAATCTAGAATGACCGTAAAAGTTTTTTGATTGAAGGGGTATTAACCCCAAAAAACGGTAAATATCCTATTTTTAACATTTATGAAAAAAAAAGGGAAATGAGCGTAACATCTTATTTGGGTCCCGAGCCTAAATGAGGGATTGAATGTATTCGAACGTGTCCTTTAAAATTGAGTATTTGCGGCAGTCTGGCGTTCTGTCCTCTCTACCTACCCTACAAGGAACGGGATAACGAGAATAGCGAATGAATTTAAAAACGAATACGTGCATTATTATAGGTATTTAATATCAAATAAGAAAAAATGTCAGGCATAATCGTTACATTTTTATGTATTGAAAATAGTCAAACAAATTCACTTAAAGAAATTGTCCTTTGATTATATTATATTGCGAGTACCTCAGATAGCAGATAGCAGTCACATTTGAAATAACAGTTCCAAATAATGACGCACAATAACAGTTTCAACAAAGTAAGTAACAGGTTAAGAAAATATGGAGTTCAAATACAACATCGATTTCGATGTAATGAAAAACGATTAGTGTGTAGGTATGATCACCAACACAGAGGTTCTCAGGCGAGCTAGAGCAGACAGAGAACTGCTGTCAATAATTAAAGTAAGGAAAATTTCATATCTGGGCCACGTGCTAAGAGGAGAGAAGTACCATTTGCTCCAGTTAATACTGAAGGGTAAGATAGAGGGGCGCCGAGGAGCTGGTAGGAGGCAGACGTCCTGGCTGCGAAATGTAAGGGAATGGACCGGAATTAGAAGTGTGGAGGAGCTATTCCGGGCAGCCCAGGATAGAGAGACTTTCGCTAGAGTGATCTCATCAAAGTCGGGGAGACCTGATACGGCACGAGCAGAAGAAGTAGGTATCGTGTGTGTGTGTGACATAAGGTGACGTGGTATGAAGTCACAAGACGTGACACAAGGTAACACCACGATTTCGATTTGCGTGCTGTGTGTATGTGAGATTAGATGACACAATACGGCACGATGTGACACGTTGTGACATTACATGTCATGTGACACGACATGATGTGACATTACACGTCATGTGACATGACAGGATGTGACATTACACACCATGTGACACGACAGGATGTGACGTACATGTCATGTGTCATGACACGATGTGACATTACATGTCATGTGTCATGACACGAAGTGACATTACACGTCATGTGACATGACAGGATGTGACATTACACACCATGTGACACGACAGGACGTGACGTACATGTCATGTGTCATGACACGGTGTGACATTACGCGTCATGTGATATGACACGATATGACAGTATGTGATTTGCATGTCATATGAGATGACGTTACATTAGGTGAACCGACATTGCACGATTAAATTCCACGGGGAAAAATGTTTTTTCATTGTAATGTGCAAAATTACAATTTCATATAAAAAAATTAATATATTGGTAAGGCGTTTAAGTTAGGGTTATAATTTCATTGTTGTTGTGATCCTCCCGGCACAAGACTCATTCCGGGAATAATTTGCATAATGTAATATGATTTACAAAAGTAACAAAATTTTCTTGGACAGCTGTCAAAATGTTGACGATGATTTAATAAATCGATGTTATCGTTTTGAACGACGACCATCCCTATTAACGGATATCGTGTAACGAAAATGTCAACCGTTAGAACACGCGCCGTTAGTCGCATTCAATTCTGAAGCGATGTCAACCGAGAAATTATTGTAGAAGTTATTGGAATATCATGAAGTCGTTTGCTCTGTGGATTGTCTAGGAAACAGACCAAATTCGTTTTCCATTAGCTACATAGATTGTCGAAAATGCGCCTCAGTAAATTCCGTTTCCGATGGTAAACCATGACTTTTTCTCAACATTTCTAATAACGACATACAAAATGCCATTCTAATTGCCTTGCTTGATGCTTTGGATGTTACCCTCTAGTACTCTCGATGTAACGAAAAAAAAAAACGTTTATCCTGTTTATATATGCCCGCGGCGCTATAGTTCATGTTCTTCTTTGTGAATGTACTGTTTTCTTTAAAATAACCCTCCCAAATTATTCAGGTAAGTATCTTTTTAGTTCGAAATGAAAAAAAGGGTAACTTTTTATTTCCAAAGGAAAATAAAATGTCTATGGCACCATTAGCAATTAAGTTTATTAATTTTCCCCGAAAGAAATCAGGTTTGGGGTTCAGGACTTCGAATTTTGATTTATCACCTGAAGAACTTTAGATAACAGAGTAGTAATAGTTAGATGTGATATTATCGCTCAAAATAGGTTAATATAAGGTATCACATAAATCGACCGTTTTGTACACATTGACAGTAACGCATTCCAAAATGTAAACGTAACTTTCAATTGTCAAGTAAAAAGAATGGATAACTGTTTACAGCGAGTCATCACTCGAGGAACGAATAGAAAAATGTAGGTTGGTTGGAAGAAATTTGCTAAGTAATCAAACATAGATCATAGAACCAAGCAGTTTTTTGTCGAATATTTAAAAATGTTGGGTTATCTGGAAGAGATTTTTGTATAGCATTCTCTATATTCATTATAGCAGCTCGCCCTAGTGAGCATTAGGTACCTAATATTATGGAAATGTATTATCTTGTTCTTTTTTCAATTTCAATTTCAAAATTCTTTTTATTTTTTTTCAATATTCTACACATACAGATATGGTTCCTTATTAAAACTATACACGTTTCGAGATACCTCCCCAATAGAGACAAGTCTCGTGTGTGGGGAGGGATCCTGTATTTACATACACGGTGTAACACAACCGGTGGATCAACCGAAGCAGGATGATAGAGGACCTCAATACCTATCGATTTAATCCCCATATATGTTCAGCGATTTTTTGTAGTTTTCGAGTTATGAATGTTTTTCTTATTTTTTTTCCAAACCCCGACTTGCAAGACGTTATTGGTCACAGAGACGCCAATTATTAAGATACATACTTGATTTTTTTTTCTAGAATAAGTGAATAGTGTGCCTTCCAGATACAAAAAGAATTATGGGCCTACCTGATACCATAACCCTATAAAAAAATATTGAATCTCAAAATTAGTCACAATTGAAAATTTTAATAAATGTTTGAGGACGATTTAAAAGAAATAATCATAGAATAAATTTTTTTTTGAATTTTTTCAAAAACTTGCCAATTTTATAAAGTATCTACCCTGTAAATTTCATTGAGCTATCTTTACAGGTTCATACCTAAAAATTGATCCAAAGCCGTTAGGGCGGTAACTCACGAAAATAAATTTTGATGATTCTTCATACTAAATGTATGAGAAGATAATTTCCCTAAAAAATTATACATTTATACCTACTATTTTCATCTACGCATTAGATTTCGACTACAAGATAAAAAAATCAGTGACCGCGATACAAAAAAAAACTAGTCGGAAAGTTTGTGGTCCGATCAATATTTATAAAGAATCTTCTCATTTAAATGACACAAAGAATCAAACATTTCCAAACATAACAGCTGCAAGTGTTTCCAAACTTGGCTTTGGTAAAATAATGGTAACTATACCAACAGATGATGCGCTTTGCTTGCAAAGATGTTGTCGCAGAAAGTGAAGTACCTACAGTATTGAATAGTATACTCTGTAGTAGTAGCTTAAGATCCGGCCGCTCAAAATATGACCTATCTGTTTTTTGATCGAAATTTGATTTACACAAAGGGTCATGGTTGCCTATTAAAATATTGGCGCATCCAATGAAAAGGATTACTCTTTGCCCCTCCCCCCCAAAAAGGTTTTTGCCTCCCTTTTTTAGTGCCCTTTCGCCGTTTTTTTTTTGCAGTTTTAAGAAATATAGTAAAAAAGAGATTGTCAGTGACAATAATTTCAATGATAAAAATAATCTTTATTAAATTCTATACAAAAAAATGTTGTTATTGGTTGGCAGACTTTGCCTACGACCGGCGCCAATAATAAATCCGCCATTTGGAATAATGTTCTTTATATGCAATAAAGATTTCATTTACTTATTTATTAAACTAAGTATACATTTTTGTCGTAGGACCAGTAGTTCGCCCGTAATGGGCCGGTAAAAATGGGTAGGTATACTCTCTATCTATCTATCTATACCCTCACGCCACATCCCTTGCAGGGTAGGCAGAGAGGACGGATCGTCAGACTTTCCTATCCTTACACACACTTCGGGTTTACGTCACATTCATGCAATTCCTCATACACTTTTACTCAAAACACTTCGTTCTTGAGGATCTGGTCAACATGGTCCAGCCATTTGGTTCTTGGACGGCCGCGTTTCCTTACACCATTTCTTTCACTCAGGTAAATTTTCCTTCTAATCCTTTAAGGGCATGGCACCAGGAATGACGTCACAGTCTTTTCCCACGGCATTAAGGTTCAAAATTGCGTGACAATCGCATGATAAAATGGTAAAAACAGCGTTTTTATCCATTTTTTGGGGTTAATTTTTCGTCTATCAAAAAACTTTTACGGTTATTCCCTAGATTTTAATGCATATTATCAGTACAAGAAAAAAAAATTACTCCGCGACTTTCGGGAAACGAGTTTCCGTCTTTCGGAAAAAAGGTCAGAGGTGTTTTTAAATATTTTTTTTGCTAAATCTATACAAGATATAAAAAATCTATTACGGTTATTCCCTAGATAAAGGTTCAATGCATCTACCCTATTTTGTTCCAAAGCATATTTAGTAACGGTTGTGGAGATAGAAGGTCTCCCGTTTTTAGAAATTTTTGAAATGTCGGTATGCACACTCTTAACATGTCATACTTTCATTTAAAACACATTTTGATCATAAAACAGAGTGGTCATATTTTGAGCGGCCGGATTTTAGGCTATAGGGACTTAAGTTAGCAAACGCTTGTATAATATTGTGAACAGTTCAATATTTATTATAATATTGGGTGGTAGGTATTAAAATATAATAGGTAAGTATTTAATATAGAAATGTGGCTTGTGCTTTCATTCAGGAAATTATATTATAACAAAGTTTCAGGAACTGACAACAATTGGACATTTGGGAGCTTACATATATTACGAGTATGTATTCAAAGGTTGGCTGGAAGAGATTATTATGTCTCTACCACATATGCTCGCCGACGTGCGGACGGAGTGATTGTCTTGGATTGTATACGTAATCGACGGTTAACGTCTTTTTACTCATTCACACATGAAACGTGGAGGGTCGGCGAGCGTGTGGATGAAGCATTACAGCTAGGAGCCCAACTATGACGTCACGCATCATTTCCCACGGCGTTAAGGTTCAAAATCAAAATAAATCATTGATTTGAGATGTACGAGAAATTATTTTATGAAATAAAATACAAAAGCAATTATTATTACGAGTGACTTTCGTACGAGAAGCCTATTTTTTTCGGGACTGTGAATCAAATAATATGCATAGAAATGTAAGATATTCGTTATTAATAAATTTATTTGAAGTAATCCCACAACAGTATAGAAGAATTAAGGATGAACATTGTCGGGCTTACGACCGACCTCGGCTGGCTTAAGTGATCACTTTACACTCGAGAAAGATTCGCCATTTCAGTTCACCCCGGCTGGGATTGGAACCCATACCTTCGTCTCGCTTAGTAGGGATCATATCCACTACACCACGAAGAGCGACGGCTGTGTTGTCGAATTTCATGTACATTAAGTACCTATGCGTATTGTTGCATTTCTTACTGTTGAAGGGAGAGGGTGGTATTTACTACGGCTGTAGAAAAAATCCAACGCTTTACAAGAATAAAAATGTGTAAATCAAAAATAATTCAAGTTAAATTTATTTGAATTTGAATATTACAAAAGCTGTCTTATTTTTCTACCTTATTGTTTCTGTTTTGGATTTTAACTTATCTTAAATAACTGAGAATGTTTAGCGACATCTGTCTGTATCCCACGAAGTTACATTTACAGCTAAGTTATTTTCAATATTGGAATAGCTTTAAACAATACCTACCGTCAACGGGGGTTTTTTAGCCTATCCATGGGTATCTTTGGCCTAACGCTTTTTTTTGTTTAACTGCTAACCAGAAGACATAGGTAATTAATTTGTTATTTTTTTGTTTCTGGTAATGTAAACACATCTTTTCTGGGTTCACTAAGCATGATGATTTGTTGCTAACTACACACACCTTTTAATGGAAGCATTTTTCCAGGAAGCTGTCAAAATGTCTAGAAAACTAAGTGCTGAAAACTTTTGATATATATCCGAAAATACTTGGAACAGGTTCCTAATAATCTCCTATATTATACTTCGATGTTTTGAGAACAATATTAGCGAAAAAAAAATGTATTTTACTTAATTTTACTAGTATATATACCACTAATAAGTAAGCACCCCCAACTTTATTAGAATCTCGGGGTTATTTTGCCTACAATAGGGTTACCTACTTCGATGATATTTAATATTATTTAATATTTTCAGTCACTTAGGTTACGCATTACATAGGTACATATTACACATTTTGTCAGAACTTTTTTTTAAAGTGCTAAAAAGGGTATTTTTTCACTCGGCTCGACTGCGGATAGACCGAATGCGCGCATAATACGTCAGAATGTGTTTCTCAAAAAGAGTTTAATTAATGTTTTTTTTTTAATAACACAGATGTTTTAGTCTTGAAACTGTAATTCTTTTCAAAAGTTTGTGTTTTTAAAAGGCGCAAAAAACATACAGGAAGGTAATTCCTCTACATTTTTTTTAGTCTCAACGATTTTGGTTCTTATGTACTTTTTATTTTACGGTATAATTTAGTCTTTTGTCACCACCACACGCTTGCGAGCGTCCCCGAGTTTTTTGTGTAGGTATATAAGTAAAAAGGCGTGTGGATGGAACGTTTGTCTTGGCTCGTGTACGTAACCCACCGTTGACGTCTTTTTACTCGTGAACACAAAAAACTTGTGGACGCTCGCAAGCGTGTGGCGGCGACATTAGGTTTTGTTATCTAACTCTTTGTTTTTCACAACATTATACAATAAGAACATTTTTTTAATAAAATTAATATTTTCATTTTAATAGTCTTGTTCAACCCTAAATATGAAAGTAAATTTGTATGGAAATGACCGCGAACCCAGGGGTAAATTGGCCTAATCGTCAATAACTAATTTCAGATAATCTTTTTCTCAAATTTTATTTTGGATTCAATTTGGATCAATGTTTTTCCATATTTTTCCTTTTTTGACTTTTCACTTTAAATAAACTTTTAGCGGTTTTATACGCGTAGGCAGAATAACCCCAACCACGGGGTTATTTTGCCTAACTACTTTGTTTCATGAAAAAGGTATATAATATACATATTTCTTAAAAAATATACTTCAAAATATCTAACTATTACACTAGCTTATCGATTAAAATCATATTTTACATACCTTTTCATAGAAATATTAATGGCAAATCGATTTTAAACTTTTTTTTTAAGAAAATTTAGGCAGAATAACCCCCGCTGGTGGTACATTTCTTGCATTCTGTTAGCTCTATACAATAGCTAGACTCTGGTTAGCTGGTAGATATATGAAGCTGGGAGCTTTTGATGTTTCTTCCAGTTACAAAGTTTCCAGTACCTACTTATGTATAGTTACAGTTACAGTTACAACTTGGAGATTTTCTGTTACAATAATAACATCAATAGATTTTTAAATACTAGCGTACACTCCCAACATTCGCTCAGGGATTTTTCAGAATGCCATAATTTATTTTTTGTGAAACATCAGATTTTCTACATCTTCTTCTTGTTCTCAGCCCCTTTCCCTCCACTGCCTCTTCTAACGTTTTCCAATTTTTTCTACTTTGAGCTTTGCTCAGCCAGTTTCTTCCTGCGACTGGGACTACATCATCCACCCATGGGGTCGTCCTACTGGTCTTTTGTGATCCAATGGTCACCCTGTTAGGATTCTGGGTTTTCTACATGTCGTAGCTTCTTTATTTCACCAAAGCACACAGACAGACATTGAATATACATAAAAACAGTTTTTTTACATAGGAAATATGAAGAATTTAATTAAATAACGACCTGATTAACATGTCCATAATAGGTACACATATAGCCTGATGTATAAAAAAAAAACATAAAAATAGGATTATGTACAATTAACCCTAAATTTCACGTCGAAAAAAAAACTAAGCTACAAGTATATTTTGACTTCATTATGTTTTTAAATTGACTGTTAACATGTTTCGTGAATTACCTGACCTCATTATGAATATTGTTTTATCTGTATTGACTATAGTAAAATTATTTCAAACTGTCGAACGCAGTCATACAATTTGACCGAGAAGGGACGACTACCTGCTTTATTCGAACTTATGGCTCTGGCATAAGTGCGAATAAAGCAGGTAGTTGTCCCTTCTCTGTCACACTTTTATGACTGCGTTCGACAGTTTGAAATAATTTGACTTCAGTTGTGTACACATATTATATTATAGGGCATTACTTAAACTTGATCTGTATTGTTTGTGTTTTTTTATATATCAAAATGTGAATATGTGAAGTAAATAAATAAATAAAAATAAATAATTAAACATCACATGAATAACAACAAGTCATCTTGACAGATTTAAAGCGAAGGATTCCATCAATTTTTATTTGACTAAATTATTTAAAAAAATAATTAGTCCATTGTCAAAAAATAAAAGTCCAAATAAAATAAAAGGCCAAAATAAAAGTCCATTGTCAAAAAAAATCTGTAACCTTCCAATTATTTGTGTCACCTATTGAGAGAGACTGTTTGAAATTCTTTAAAGACAATACGACATCTATTGAAAATTTTGACAACAGGTCATACAAACAATAAATGTTTTATTATAAAGATAAAGTTAGCTAGCCATATTGCAGAAGCAGGACGCTACATAACGAATGCAGCTACAGATGCAACCGCAAACTTGAAATACGGTTGATGTTTGTTTAATGCAATCATGTTCGATTCATTGCACATGAATAGTCATAAGACACAAGACGGAAAACAAAGATGTACAGTACACTGTACTCTGTACTATTCACTATAGAGGTACCAGTTGTGTCAATTCTGTAAAGTAAAATAAATAATCTATTATCAAATAACATAATTCTGCTCGAAATCGGGTGGCAAAGTAAGGCAGGCCCTGTACCTTTGCAAGTTTTTTTTTTAATGAATCTTGGTTTATCGAATTAAACCCAAATACATATTTGTACACTTCACAGAAAGCTTAAAAGCTTGTGTTGTGAAGTGGAGTAAGTTGGGGATTGAACCCACGCCCACTGGATTAACAGTCGGGCGCGTTACCAACCAGGCTACCGACCGCCTCAAGTTGTTCCAATATATTCGAAATTTAAGTCTCGCAACCCAACTATGACGTCACGGTAATTTTCCACGGCATTAAAGGTTAAAAATCGGGTGAACAATCGCATGATAAAATGGTAAAAATAGCGTTTTATCCATTGTTTAGGGTTAATTTTGCGTCTATCAAAAAACTTTTACGGTTATTCCGTAGATTTTAATGCATATTATCTTGTAAATGCATAAAGCGGCTTTCGGGAAACGAGTTTCTGTCTTTCCGAAAAAAGATCAGAGGTGTTTTTCACATTTTTTTTGTGAAGTCTATACGAGATATAAAATCTTTTACGGTTATACCCTAGAAAAATGTTCAATGCATCTACCCTATTTTGTTCCAAAGCATATTTAGTAACGGTTGTCGAGTTCTAAGGTCTCCCGTTTTTAGAAATTTTTGAAATGTCAGTATGGATACTATTAACAGTCGAGCGTATTACCAACCCAGCTACGACCACCTCGAAACTATTTCAAATCCTGTATTTCAACGTTCATGTGACTCCTGTAAAACTTCGAATAGGTTTTTCACACATTAAGCCATTGATTTCGATGATGCCCCCTACTATGCAGTATTTAATTACTCATTTTTAACTATTAGAGTTATTCTATCTCTTCTCCATTCTTTTCGGGTGTACCGTGTGTAGAATTTCTGCTGTAGAATATTTGCTGAGGCCATCTTCAGGATGAATGTAGATGGCCTTAGCAAGTAGGCCGAAAGCTCGACAACATCGAAAATCTACACAGGCACACCCGAGAAGAATGGAGTAGAGATTAACAAGAACCGTGAAAATCTACAAAGCTATCTGAGTTACATTTAGTTTGCGCCAGGCCTGCTTTTTTTAGCATTCTCATTTTAAGTGTCACAGGGATAAGCGCCATCTATTGAAAAATAAAAATAAGACTCAGGACATACATACAGTCCATTTTATTATACCAATATACGTTTCTGTATAAAGATCGTATTAGGTCATTGTGTCGCAAGAGTGGGCGAGATGACCATATAGTATAAGTGAGTATGCGCTATTCATATGGAGATATTATTGCATCATATATTACATGAAATGCTTCTTGCTTTATAATATATTGCGCAACATAATATTTACATTGTGAAATAATTTAACTATACGACTTCTCTATATGTAGATACGCTCATTGTTCGACGAGCATTTTTATGAAAATGGATTGGTACATTGTATACAGTGTGATGAAATTTAAATGTAGATCATAGATTTTTAAAACTTTAACAATTAAGTATGTAGTCTTTCAACTAACGAACAGTGTTATGCCCCCGCTCGATGCTGGCGACCAACCACGAGTGAGTGGTGTTCATGAGTAAAAAGGCGTCAACGGTCGGTTACGTACACGTCAAGACAAACGAAATCCACATAGAAATCCACACGCCTTTTTACTCATGAACACCGCTCGCTCGTGGTTGGTCGCCAGCATGTAGCGGGGGAATAAAATGTCCATGCTGGACTTACAAACAGTTGGTTTAGGTGATCACTTTTCTATCAAGAATCTTTCACCATTCAGCTCTTGACACCTATATGTTTATTATTACCTACACCTTTTTCCAGAGTATATTATACTCTGAAAAATTCGTACCTAAGGTGGGATTCGAACCTATACCCCATGGCTGTGAAGCAAGGATTCTATACCCACTAATCTACAAGCAGGCTGATGATGCTATGACGAAAGTTTTTCGCGATACAGAGGTTGCATATTGTCAGGCGTAACAATACTGAAAAATAAATTTTGTCACTTTCCCTTCAGATACAAAAACGAAGTAAATTTAAATCACCCCGTATATTGGTTTAGTGTGTCGTTTAAAAATTTGCATATTTATACAGGGTGGCCAGTGCACAGTGCTACTCATAAATTCAGTCTCATGCATCCAGCCAAACCTTCAGTCGGAAACGTTTGCATTCGTTTTATTACATCATGCTGTATAATGTAGCACCATGTATAGCACTTACAGAGGTGTTGTCACTAGTAAACAATGCATTTATTAAAAACAGGCATATTTTACAGTTTTTTAAGATGAAAAAGGTGATCTGTGAAAGGTATAGAGAGAGAGAGATTTGAATTGAATGAAAGATGATAGCATGAATCCAATTTATTAATGAATTTTTTGTTATTTTTTTTCTTTTATAATTTGTAAAAAAATGTGTCATTGTTTTGTTGTTGATATTAGATATTAGAATTGATGAAAACCCCGGAAGTCCCCTCCAATACACGAGGTCTCCTCACATTGGAGGGTAGTATGGAAAATTGTAAATATTGTAATTAGTTTTATATGTATGTATTAAATGTAAGATATTAGTTACTAATAAATTTATTTGAATTTGAATTTTTCCTCAACAGAACGAGATGTATAATGTATATGTAATATAGCGTTATATGAATTCCCTCGAAGAGGAAGCAGGGTTGGTTTTCCGATGCTGACGAGTCGGCATCGGAACACACTGTCCTTGAAAATATACGCTATTTTTATTATTTGATTATGCAATTGTGCCTATACTCGTATGTATTTTTGAAAAATAATTAAACATCCTAATACCAAAAACGTATTGTGCTCCCGCTGCATGCATCGGCATGGGTCGCGTCCGAGTGGTGTTCGTGAGTCAAAAGGCGTGTGAATTCAATGTTTGTCTTGACGTGTACGTACCCGACGGTTGACGCCTTTTTACTCATGAACACCGTTTGCTCGGACTCGGACGAGCGTGTGGCGGGAGCAATAAATAAATGTTTTATTCCCGCTAAAAATTAAATTGCAGCATTAAAATAAAAAAAAGTGTTAATCTCCCAAATTCCAGGGCCGATATCAAGTCTCAGTGCTCAATGCTATTGCCCAGAGCTCTCGTTCTGAGTTTACTTTCATAAATCAACAATTATTTTACAACACACTAACACAATTCCAACTGAACAAATAAAATAAATAATTGAAATATATTTTTACTGCTTTTTTCAGAATCCGTGAACGTAGCTGAAGAAAAAAGAAATCAGTGCTATTTTTGAAAAATGTAATTCTGAAAAATTGTGTTAAAATTATTTGAGGAATTTAATTTTACTCGTTCAGTTTTTAAACAAGGAAGCCGAAATTAATGCACTTACATTCACAAAATGCACCATTATGTGGACTTCTTTGGGGAGGGCGTAGGATGGGAGTTCCGGTGCTTACAACTTGACATTGATTGGTTTAAGTGATCACTTTCTGCTAACGTTCAGACGGATACGACAAAAGTACGTGTCTTCCAAAAAAAATCAGAGGTGTTCTTCACTATTTTTTGAGAAATCTATACAAGATATAAATTATCTTTTACTGTATACCCTAGTTAAAGCTTCAATGTATCTACCCTATTTTTTTCCAAAGCATATTTAGTAACGGTTCTCGAGATCTAATGTCTCCCTTTTTTGAATTTTTTTGCAATGTCAATATGCCTACTTTTGAGGAATAGTAGGCATTACATATATTTTCTTCGTCAGCCTTGGTCCCTCCACTGCTGGATATAGGCCTCTTCCATTCATTCCAGTCTTTTCGATCCCTCGCCTTTCTGATCCACTGCCTACCCGCTACCGAGGTCACGTCGTCCGCCCATCTTTTCTGAAGCCTTTCGACACCTCTTCTATTTTCCCATGGCCTCCACTTTATATTTTAAGACCCAATATTTCATAGAATTTGTGAGACAACCAGAGATAATGGAGATTTTCTTAAGGAGTATGAATGTGTCATCTAAATTCACTTTCAAATGCCTAAAAAAACATATTTCGTCAACATTTTTAAGTAGAAACCACAATAAAACCCATCCGGCACAAAATAAAAATATTGCACAACACAAAAAATAAAATGGTATTGTCGAAAATCACTGATAAAAATAATAGTTGGCTCAGGTAGCTGTTACTTACAAACTGTTTAGATTTAATTTGAATTGATTTGTTCAATTGTCTTTTGTAACCTCCTTGGATAAGGACACTAAAGGAACATAATTCAAGGCTAACCCTGGGCCTAGAAGTGCGGGTAAAGAGGTCACTATTAATGCGCCTGAGCTACCCGGGGATGTGGAGGGCCTTGGATTTTCCTTCAATTTTACTTACAAAATGATACCTGTGATTTTTTTTAGTTTGTCCTCCTTCAGTCTTCAGCCATGATAACGTATGACTAGCATACGTCTCACTACATAGATAAAAGACGAACCTGGGTTCATTGCAGTGGAAACGAGTTCGTTGAGAAAAATGTGTGGGAAAATATTAAAAGATAGGATAAGGAATGAGGTTATTAGATAAATGAGTTACTGCTAGGCTAGGATGAAGAGTTGGAAGATGGGAGTTGTGATGCCCAAGGCATATTATGGAGAAAATCTCTGACAAAAAAAATCTTTTATTTCCGGGCTGACTTTAAGATATTGTCTTGCACTCCGATATTGGATCACATTCTGTTCTATTGATGAATAATTCTATATTTTTATATCCTTTTTTAATTAATTATCTGGGCTTGCATACACAAACCCAAATACTTTCCTGCACACCTTGCACTAGGCTTAAAGCCTGTATCGCAAAGTGTGGAATACATCGCCAGCGCCGGGGTTTGAACCTGGCACCTCCCGCTTGATAGACTGCCGCCTCAACCAACTGCGCCAACTATGTACTCGATATACTAATGTACTATTGTTTATTCATATTTTTTTTTTACATACAAGTGTCCGGATGGGCCTACGGATGATAGGCAGCAATAAACAATTATAAACAAAGTTTATCAGATATTGATGTCTTCAGAATAAGTTTATAGCTCTTACATAAATAACTATTCACAGTCTTATAATATGTTATTTTTTTCTGCAGCACCTCCCACCACTATGTTGTAGGTAGCGTAGGAAATACAGCAAACGCTCATATATCTGGATTTGGCGATATGACGGTACGGGACGTGATAAAGTTGAAAGACGTTGGATTACCAGGGGTTAGCTACTGATGCCGGCTATGGGGACCAGGGCGTCTCTCTGATAAACCTTTGCCGGATAAAAGGATTTAGACTGTTTCCACAAAATATGCTTCGTATTACAGTGACCACACGTTTCCAGAAAAAATACACGATACATTGTATTACTATCATATCATGTAAGATAAAGTGGGAGGGTGGGGTCATAGACTGCGTACTTAAAATAGGGTGCGTAATATGTAAAATTCATTATTTTTTATAGTTTTGTTAATAAGTATGTCACAAAAAACTTAAATTTACATAGAATTTCTGGACTGCTTTTTAAATCTATCACCAAGTTTAAAAAAATATCTTTCCTATGTTTCTCTAATGGGAACATTTCCAGACAGCCGTTAAGGGCTTGGCAAGAAGAATGACGTCACAGTCATTTCCCACGGCATTAAGGTTCAAAATCCTATGAACAATCGCATGATGAAATGATAAAAAATGCCTTTTTTCCATTCAATGGGTTTAATTCCGCTTCAATAAAAAAACTTTTACGGTCATTCTTAGATTTTAATGCATATCATCAGTACAAAAAAAAATTTTCACCGCGACTTTTGGAAACGAGTTTCTGTTTTCGGAAAAAAGATCAGGGATGTTTCTCACAATTTTTTTGAGAAATCCACGCAGTTTGGTTTAATTTGGTTCAAATATCAAGACCTTTCAATCCTTATTATTTAGATGACAATACGGGTGTAAAGTGAATGCAGCGCCCCTAGCGGTGCGTTCCAAAAAGCTCTGACAGTTTCATACATTTTTTTGTTTAATTAGGTTATGACTTATTTAATTCAAATTTTCTTACATATTAATGCTAATTTATATTCCCCTTATAAAATAATGATATTGTGCCACACTTTTACGTGACATTACGAAGTAAAACACACAGATATTTGACTATAAAGTTGCGCGTTTAGTATAGAAAAACGCTGTCAAACTTGACAGTTGGAACGCAAATCGTTTGTGACGTCACACTTTACACCCGTGTACATCGTAGTAGCATATGTCATCCAGTGATTTCTTACACTTATAATGAAATATTACATAAAGACTACCTACTGCACCTACCAATTCTATTATATTAGAAAAGATGGTCACCCTACAATAAAGAAAGGGTGCAGTACGTACTGTGTGGAAAAATGATGGATGAAGACTGTTAAAATGGTTTGTAGTTTTGTGTGGACGATGTGTTTACATTATAAACTAAATTTATACAACATTACTTATTCATACCGTCTTACGTGCATGAGTGACGGAGCTGGTTGAGTGGAAGACATAATATTAAGTTCGGGGAACTCATGCACGGAAGAAGAAACCAGGGTGGCCAGCGCAAGCGATACAAAGACGTCCTTCATACCAACTTGAAGGACAGTAATATCCAGCACACCTGGGAACAAGACGCTGCGGACCGGGCCAAGTGGAGACACGCTATCCTCACATACCAACCGAAGGACAGAGGACACCCTGGCCCACCCGGAGGAGAACATCCATGCCCTAAATGTATTAAAATATGTCTATCTGGGCTGTCTATTTAGCCATCTGAGATGGCATAGTAGAACGGAGTTACGACGCGATCTACCATGAACTCCCAGCGCTCACAATACTCGCCCTATCGAGTTGTTGGCATATATTATGTATATATTATATTAAGTGTAATGTGATTATGTCATTCGGATGCCAGAGGAGCGGCTTCCTTTAAAAGTTTAAAGTCTCTGGAAGCCGAGGATGCAGGCAGAAGATCGGTGGGCAGCCCCAGAAATAGCTGGCAGAAGCAGGTGACAAGGTTGTGCGAGGAGAGACTGTGGTTGGAGTGGCCAGAGTTAACTACCTGCCATCGTAGCAAAGCGGTAAAATACCGGCTTGCTAACCTAAGGTGGTGGTCTGGGTTCGATTCCCAGCCGCGACAGATGAATGGACTGGAATTGATGAATGTAACTTAAGTGTAAAGGGATCACATTAAACCAGCCGACGGTCTGAAGCCTGATGGTAATTTCATCCTTTGCTGTGTACGTGTTGAAATAATACTTGATAAAATTGGGGTTAACTGGAAGAAATCGCAGTTCTGCGATACGTTCGCCCTAGTGAACAACGATTTATAAGTACCATGTCCATATTTTTATTTTTGTATGTTTTTCTTGTTCATTTAAAGAATAAATAAATAAAATAAAATTGGAAGGTCTATGTAAAAAGTTAACCCTTTCCGCGCTACCCTCCACGCAAAACAAAAACATTACCAAAATGCATAAATGAACAATGCTTTGCAAAGTACGAAAGAGGGCAGGGTTAAAAGCTCCAGGCATAAGACAGAAACAGTTTTGTTTCCAATGAAATTTTGTATTGTAAACGATTAAATGCATGTGTTCAAACAATAAAGAACAATTTTCAGCTTGATCTGTCTTGATCTGTCAAATAGTTCTCGTTAAACGGCATTTGCGAAAGAAAAAATAGCGCTGTAACAAATTCTACTGCCTACCCGACCATAAAAGAGCGCTTTGGCTGTTTGAAAATTGAATGATTTGAAGTACGACTTAATGGAATATCTACCCTATTCACCTGATTTGGCAACATCTAACTTCAACATTGACAACTAACCACCAATAGTTATTTTGTAGACGCTGCAAAATCACACTTTAGACACGTAATCTACTCGTCAAAAAGACGTTGTATTTAGTGTATATTGAATTTAAAGAACCCTACATAGAAAAAGAAATGCATTTTTGAACTAAAAAAACTGTTATTCACTGCCAGTCCGAGAACTTTTCACCCCGCCCTCGTACTACAGACAAAGTACGCGGAACTGAAAGTTTACCACTTAATTCCAAATTCAAATAATATTTCACAAAACATACACAAGATAATATATAGAACACAGTTGTATGGGAAGTTTTTATGGCGTAAACTTTACCACCATACACAGATGGCGCTGGTAGCAGTCTTCTCCGTCGTTTAAAAAGGGATGTCAAAATAAATTCGAAGTTTAAATTTTTCTGTAGAATATAGGTAAATTGTGTTTTTATAAGAAAAGTTGTGGAGTGGTTTTGATTTTCATCGTTATATATGTTTTTTGGGGTGCTGAATTCAAATTTAAGGTATGCCAACAAAATTTCGTGACCAAACATTAAAAAAAATGTAAAAAAAATAAAAATATATTATTTTTTGGCTATTTTTTTGCATGTAACTCGAAAAGTATCAAATGTTTGCAAGTAACTTTCTAGATTTTTCGTGAAACTTCCCACAAATTTAGCATAAGTACAAAAGTTTGCTCTAAAATAAATAGCAACGGAGTTGTCTAGCTCCAAAAACTGGAAAATTTTGCATCATTTTAAATTGTGAGTATGTATGGCTTAGGAATAGGTTAACTTGGTTTAAATGATGCTTAATTTTATTAATTATTCTTATAATTTATGAAAAATATTTTACCTCGTTGAAATCAGCAAATATAAAGGAAGTTTTTAAGATAAATATGATTTGAAAATATATAGTTAAATATTTAGACCAGAGATTCTCAAAAATTGGTGCGCATTTTTGAAGATGAATCTATTAAACGCTTGGCATCTCTTAATGATTCTTACATAGGGCTTTCATCGTTCAAAGAGAATAGAAGGAACCAAGATGTTGTCGTCTAGGTATTTTCTATACAGCACAATGCAGCACAACATAGCACAATAAAGCACAACATAGCACAATAAAACACAACACAGACACACTATGTATGTATAGAGTCTGTAGAGAGAATTGCTTGTAGGTAAGTAGCGCATTGTATAATTCTATAGTACCCGTATACTAGCATCTTGTATTTTGTATTTTATTTCATAGATTCTATATTCATCGCCATCACTCTATGTATGTAGGTATGAAACAGTGTTTCTTTAAACTAAACTAAACTAAACTTTTTAATATAAAATGGTATTATTGAATTTTTTCTATTATATTGGACACTAACAAAGAGTTACCTAAAATATTTTTCATTATTTATCGTTTTAAATGAAATGAATCTGAGTTTATCGAAATAAACATACCTAAAATGTAGGTACGTTGACATTGCCCTTGCAGTAAGTCCGCCCTTTGGCATACTTCTGTGTCTGGTAAGATTGATTTATATTTGGTCTGTGGAACACACACACACACACACACCCTCCCACACACACACACACACACACACACACACACACACACACACGCACACGCACACGCACACGCACAAACACACCCTCACACACACACACACACACACACACACACACACACACACACACACACACACACACACACACACACACACATACACACACACACACGCGCGCGCGCACTACACAATCTACAAATAAACACTGAAGAAGATGTGGAGAGGGCAGGGATCGGATTCAGGTGTATATTTAGCACTATCGCAAACCTAGTTACTACTATAATTAGCTGCCTAAATGAAATGAATATCAAAAGGACCCAACAATTAGTAAAGTTTAAGAATGTGTGCATCTATACTTCAATGTCTCGGATCTCTTTCATTCGTTTTGTATGGAAGTGCATTCATTGTATGACATTTCGTTGTATAGATTCGCAGCCAATAAGACTTAAAATATGTTGGGCTCTGCTCAAAAATAAAAACGTAAGACTCGTATATCGGAGAAATAAAAATCAACTCACGGAACTACGCGAGCTTGACCTGAAATCTCTATGGAAGCTTTCAATCGAAGCTTTCGACTGCTGAAAATACCGAACAATAATACCGAACGGTGTAATACAACCGAACCAGGGTAATAGGAGACCTCAATACACATATCGATTTAACCCCCATGTATGTTAATCGATTTTTTGTAGTTTTCGAACTTTGGTTTTTTGTCACATTTTTTTGTCAAACCCTGACTTTATTGACAAGACATTATTGGTCATAGACACACCAATTTATGAGATACATATAATTGTTTTTTTTTTGCTATAGATAGGATACATAGTGTACCTTGAAGATTAAAAAATATATGGGCCTATCTGATATCATCGTGCCGTAAAATGTGTTAAAACTTAAAATTAGTTTTAAATTAAAAAAAAATATACAATTATGAGAAAAAAAAATGTTTAAAAAGAAATGTACCTATCTGAACTATTTTCTCTATAAATTTCATTGAGATAGTGCCACCACTCTTTTTTAATAATATTGCTTACTATATGTGTCCCGTATATATTTACCAGGTACAGAAATTTTCGTATTTAGATTTTCCTTTTTCATTTGTAACGTAATGCCACTGCCAAACGCGCGCGAGCCACCACGAGCTATTTGCGTTCATGAGTAAAAAGGCGTCAACGGTTGGTTACGCACACGTCAAGACAAACGTTTCAACCACACGCCTTTTTACTCACGAACACAAAAAGCTGTGTGGCTCGCGCGCGTCTGGCGGCTAGAATCTAGAGCTAGGCATAGGCTAGGCATCAATACATCATACATCAACACACACAAGGAAAGTTCAAAGGTCTGGTCCTGAGAAGTATGTGTGGGCAAATGGCCAGTTGAAAAAGTGCAAATTTTCTTACAAACTTTCCTTTTCCTCTTTCCTTTTCCTATTCCTGAGCATATGTAATGTAACTGATGCTGTATTATTGTATTATCTTTCTTTTTCTTTTTCTTTCGTATGTAAATTCGCTTTGTATCATTAGTATTAACACATAGAGGATAATTGCCATTGTAGTAATATTGATAACAAACATCCATTGGTATATTTAACTAGTTACTATTTTTTAAGATCTAAGATTTTTTGTATTACTGTCTGTTTGTTTAATGAAAAAAAATAAAATGAAAGGAAAAGAAAATTTTAGCTATTTATGGTAACAAAATTTAATGCCTCATCCACATGCTGTCCGACTTTCCACGAGTCCCGCGCGAATGAGTAAAAAGGCGTTAACCGTCGGTATCGTATACAGTTCAAGACAATCACCTCGTCCGTACGTCCTTTTACTCATTCACACAAAAAACTCGTGGAGGGTCGCCGAGCGTGAAGCGGCCGCATAATGTATTTAAATTCTGTCTGAATAAAAAGGTGAAAGAAAATATTGTAAATCCACTAAATCAGGGATAAACTGTTTATAAAATATAAATTTACATCTAATACAACACTTTTTGTGTAAACTATTTCATTCCTTTGTGTGCCTTAAGGGCATGGCACCAAGAAGGTAACTTGTATAAATGTAGGAAGTCCTAACGGATAAAGCCATAGACAAAAATTGACCGCCGCCAGCATTCCCGCTAGGTATACGCAATTTTTTCTCGATGTAAAGTACGCTTATTTACCATTTGATTACATAGGTTATATTCCAAAGGTAATTTCCACACTGATTATACATAATGAGTCGCAAAAATCACTGAAATATCACCAGGATTAATGAAATTGTGGACAACCAATATGACACGCAATCATATGTTTAGAGACTTAATGGCGTCTTCCATAGATTTGTCATAGATATAGAAGGGGCTCAATGTTCAATAGTTCTTCCCACCTTTATATAGGTTCCTTAGCACCAAGAATGACGTCTCACAGTCTTTTCCCACGGCATTAAGGTTCAAAATCGCGTGACAATCGCATGATAAAATGGTATAAATGGCGTTTTTTCCATTTTTTGGGGTTAATTTTGCGTCTATCAAAACACTTTTACGGTTATTCCCTAGATTTTACGGCATATTATCAGTACAAAAAAAAATTTACTCCGCGACTTTCGGGAAACGACTTTCCGTCTTTCGGAAAAAAGATCAGAGGTGTTTTTAATTTTTTTTTGAGAAACCTATACAAGATATAAAATATCTTTTACGGTTATTCCCTAGATAAAGGTTCAATCCATCTACCAAATTTTATTCCAAAGCATATTTAGTAACGGTTGTCGAGATAGAAGGTCTCCCGTTTTTAGAAATTTTTGAAATGTCGGTATGCACACCCTTAAACAACAATAACAATATATTTCCAGGAAAAAGCGATTTGCGGCGGCAGACTAACAAAAAAATATTATTAGATTGACAGAAAAAAAGAGGACTGAAAGAGGACAAAGTGGAACCTCATTGGTTGAACGTAATTTGAATACAACATTCAATAGAACGCGTACTAAATTCGAATTCACGGAACGTTATTCAAATAATAATGTTTCGATCATAGATTTCGAAATGTATAGATGTTGTATTAATAAAAACAAGGCCTAAATACCTTTTGTCCTTTTTTTAAGGGATCTGGACTTGCATTCACAAACCCAAGTATTTTCCTGTACACCTTGCACTAAGCTAAAAGCCTGTATCGCAAATAAGTGGAATACATCGCCAACGCCGGGGTTTGAACCTGGCACCTCCCGCTCGAGAGACTGCTGCCTCAACCAACTGCGCCAACCATGTACTTAACTTTAAACATAGAAATTTGACGTAATTATTCTTTCCTTTTCAAAACAAATTAATTTTAGTCGAGTTAAGCATTTAGCATGTTTAGCGCGGTTATTTCCCGCGGCATTAAGGCTCAAAATCGCATGAACATTATGAAATCGTAAAAATAGCGTTTTTTTCAATTTTTTCTTCCCAATCAAAAAACTTTTACGGTGATTCCCTAGACTATTTGTTTGCAAAGCAGATTTAGTAAGGATGTCGAGATCTAAGATCTCCCGTTTTTAGAAATTATTGAAATTTCAATATGCCTACTTTTAAAAGACTTTTTTTGATTTTTTTTAGAAATGACACTTCTATATTTTTCTATATCCATGTTTTCTTTCAAAAACGCTATAACTGTAAAACAAACAATAAACAATGATATTTATGTGGAAATCCTCATATTTTTATTTGCTTTAAGAGAACTATACAAGGCACTTACTACATATTCCTCGTATATACAAGCAGAGAGAAGATGTGACAATGTTAAAAAGAGTAGTAGTCTAAAGCAACGTAGCAGTGAATGGGTTAAAAAGCAAATCGCAAGTAAAGTGATATAGTGTCATACATTCAAAATATTACATTCATACATAGACCATGTAGTCCAGATTCTCGAGGATGGACATGTTTCGAGTAAAAGGAATCGCAGAGTGTGGATGACAAATTCATGAATGTGACGGAAGGAAGAAATTTGTGTAAGGATTGGAAAGTCTGGCGATCTGTTCTCTCTGCCTACCACGCAAGGGATGCGGTGTGATCTCTGTAATATTTTCGGCATTGTCGGTTACTTGTAAAAGACACAATGTGAGAATATTGCGAACCCTTGACAGCTCTTATGACAAGATTCGACAATCAGGGCTATCAACAATACAATTTTGAACTCCACTTGCAGCTAACGTCCGCACGGTGGCCAAGATAGAGGAAACCATCTGTAAAATATTTTGGAAACCTCCGAGACACCCCACATATTTCCTCTGCAAATATGTTACGTTTCTACGAATTTCTATGTAGGACAACACTGAACCGAGGCTTCGCTATTGTAACAAGTGAGAATGTTGAAATAATGATTAAGTGGAATGACCCCTACGTGAGGCATGTATGAATGTGGCCCCCGCAGTCTAAGGGTTAAGATGCATGGTGCATACAAACAATACTGGAAATAGATTCGATCTTTTATAGGTGAATACAAATGGCTCTACTAACATAGTGACATAATAAATCCAATTCTATAAGTTAAGAGTATGCATAGCGACATATCAAAAATTTCTAAAAACGGGAGACCTTCTATCTTGACAACCGTTACTAAATATGCTTTGGAACAAAATAGGGTAGATGCATTGAACCTTTATCTAGAGAACAACTGTAAAAGATTTTTTTTTATCATGTATAGATTTCTCATAAAAAAATATTTAAAAATACCTCTGATCTTTTTTCCGAAAGACGGAAACTCGTTTCCCGAAAGTCATGAAGTAATTTTTTTGTACTGATAATATGCATTAAAATCTAGGGAATATCCGTAAAAGTTTTTAGATAGACGTTTTTAGATTTTATCATGCGATTGTCACGCAATTTTGAACCTTAATTCCGTGGGAAAAGACTGTGACGTCATTCCTGGTGCCATGCCCTTTAGAAAATACAATAATTCTATTGCGGGGTAGGCAGAGAGAATCGCCAGAAGTGCATGGTTGGCGCAGTTGGTTGAGGCGGTTGTCTCTCAAGCGGGAGGTGCCAGGTTTAAACCCCGGCGCTGGCGATGTATTCCACCCTTTGCGATGGCTCTTAGCCTAGTGCAAGGTGTGCAGGAGAGTATTTGGGCTTGTTTGATGCAAGCCCAGATCCGTTTTGTAAAAAAAAAACTTGGTGATCTGAAATATTCTATTCTATTCCCTCACGCCGCATCCCTTGCAGGGTAGGCAGATAGGATCGCCAGAATTTCCTATCCTTACATACACTTCTTGCTTCCGTCACATTCATGCAATTTGTCATACACGCTCTTCGATTCCTTTTCCTCAAAACACCTACGTCCTGAGAATCTGGTCGACGCGGTCGAGCCACGTGGTTCTTTGTCGGCCGTGCTTTCTCATGCCTCTTCTGTCACTCATATATCTATGTAGTTATCCTATCATCATTAATTCTCTGAACATGTCCAAACCATGTACCTAAGATTATTCACTTTTATTTAAGTCACTCCCCCAATCACTCATCTCTCGAATAACCTCATTCCTAATCTCCTAATATTTTCTCACACATTCTCCTCAATGTTCTCATTTCCACTGCATTAAACCCTAATTCATCTTTCTTCAGCCACATTCAAAATCTCACTTGCATACATAAAGGTCGGCACCAAGACAGCATACCTTACCCCATTTCTAAATATTTTCCTAATACACATTCTCCCCAATGAACTCATTTCCACCGCATATAGAAAAATCCGATATTTGTTCACAGTGAAAAAAAAACTAAGACTACAAAAAATAAAATATTCAAGCATCTAATATTGATTGTGCTCTGAAAAAAAAAATAGAAATAGGTAGGTTCCTGAAATATTATTTTCTCATAAAATCGAAGCTTTTACAGGTATTCCAATAGAGGTAGGTACTTCACCTAATTCTGTACCTGGAAATACCTGGAAATATCGTAGGTGTAAAATTCAAAGGAACAAAAAAATCTCCATCGCCTCTTCATAAAAGTCAAGTGCAGAAAATTTTGCAAAGATGGAATAAAATGTGCCATTTCCAGATTTTTTTTCTTTTTACAATCTCATGATAAAATGGTAAAAATAGCGTTTTTCCATTTTTTGGGGTTAATTTTGCGGATATCAAAATAATTTGCGGTTATTCCCTAGGTTTTAATGCATATTAACAGTACAAAAAAAAATTACTCAGCGACTTTCGGGAAACGAGTTTCCGTCTTTCGGAAAAAAGATCAGAGGTGTTTTTCAATTATTTTTTTGAGAAATCTGTACAAGAAATAAAAAATATTTTACGGTTGTTCCCTAAATAAATATTCAATGCATCTACCGCATTTTGTTCCAAAGCATATTAAGCAACGGTTGTCGAGATATGAGGTCTCCCGTTTTTAGAAATTTTTGAAATGTCGGTATGCATACCCTTGAGTAGTTTTTATGTAATATTAAGTTCTAATGATAGCATTTATTTCATTTTTTTTGTAATTATTTAGGTACCTAATAAAAAAATTGAATTTGGATATGAATTATATTTTTTGTAAATTTGTTGAGAGGTATATAAGTACCTCATTATAAGTATTTTGCAAATAGCCCATTTTGAATCTAGGGAGAGGCACGTGTCAGGGTCATGCTAAAAGCAGCGATAGGGATGGTAATTTAACACAGTAAAGAATTCAGAATGAAACCACAGTGAATAGATAACGGAACGGTATAATAATGTACATTGTACCGGTACATTGTATCGCTTTGTAAAATGGTTGTGGTAGCCCCGAACATTTAAAATTTCCATGTATTTACAATAAAAATAGGGTGAAATGCTCTGTGATTTTATATCTCAGAAGTAGCAAAGGTGGTGCCGATACTAATAGGATTTTATTTATTTATCGTGTGATCAAAAGAAGTATATCACATCTTTAAAGGAAAAAGTTTGAAGGTTGGGCATTGGGCAATGATAAATTTCGCAAGCAAGCTTGGTCGTCAGAAATTAAATTGAACGTTCTTTATATATTCAGTCGCTGGCTCATTCAGGTATAGAAAGTCATCGAAGTTCCCTTTATATGCTCGGAGGCCGCACTCGGTCACAATGTGGCCCACAGTCTGCCTTTTCGCCCAATTTGCGCCCTGTGTTTGTATTAGCTTGTCTAAAATCTATGTATGTATGCTTAAACTGAATAAATAAATATATAATACCTATCCCAATACCGCCACACTCCTGCCTAGATGTACCTCAAATAGAAACATTCAGAGATGGCGGTATAACGAAACTTCTATCAACTTACATAATTCTGGTGGAAATCGTGAAACATTGTAACGCAGACCCTTTGCCAACTTTCGCAAGTTTTTTGAATATGTACTGAATTTAAAACACTCATTAAATGCCTTCAACTGCGGTCGAAATATGTTGGAAGTATCGGAACACCCATCCTGCTTCCTCCCAAGGGAATTCACATAATACTACATTATGTGAATGTAAATACCTCTCGCTTCTGTTGAGAAAAATCTGTAATATTGGGTGATAGTTTTTTCAATATTTTGTATAGTTCATGTTATGTTTTTTCTACATTATATCGCCGTAAATGTAAAACATCGTATTCCATTCCAGTGGCGTATATAGGGGGAGGGGCGAGAGGACCTGCCCCCCTCGAAATGTCTAACAATGATGTACTATCTGCTATACAAAAATCCCAGGTTCATCGCTTCACCGTTTTAAAAATCGCCTGAATTGCTTATTTTTTGTTGCATTTTTAACACAACACCTATAATTATGCCAACCTAAAACACAACCTTTCAAACTGACCTTCACAAAAAAATTTTGCTTGCGGCGCTATTACTGATTTTCTTACTACGTTTTCAATTCAATTCGGTTTATTTCTCAAAATACTTGTTACACATTTGAGTAATTTATGAATACCCAATATTAATTAAAAAAAGACACAAATGTTTATTAGCCGCCCCCAGACAGCAGATATACATGTATCTGGTATAAGGGGGACAAAATACACTTAAAATTTTAAAATAATGTAACACTCAATATAATAAGTCATTCACTCTGGTCACCATTACACATATTCACTCACGATTACTCATTACCACTCTCTTCAATGATTTACCAAACTATCGCATATTTGAAATATTCTTTATATCATCTGGTAAGTCGTTGTATGTCCTAGAGGCTGTATATAAAAAACCCATATGTTTAAATTTTAATTGCCTTCCCCAGGAGTTTTTTCGGCCCCAGAAATGAAAACCTATATACTAGGGTGCTTCTTAAAATCAAAATTTCGAAATGTTAACGGGACACCCCGTTATTCTGTTCTCCTATGTAAAAAATGGAACTACAATTTTTTTCAGAATTTTTAAACATGGTTTAGGGGTCGCTACTCGGTGTTGAAAATTTAATAATTATATTAGTATTAAAATCAGTTTGATACACTGGCCTGGCTGGGGTACGCCAAGGTAAACCGACACTCAACTGAAATAATGTTTTATGTTTGTTGCTGTATTCGATAGATATAAATATAGAGAAAAATTCAATTAAAAAAAATAATTGAAATTTGTTTTTCTTATACTTATTAAATTTTCTTCAAGTGGTAGCGACCCCTAATAGTTGTTGAAAAATAAAAAAAAATCTGTAGCATTTTTTATAGCACAGAATAAAAAAATAGGGGTGTCCCCTCAAAATTTCAAAAAAATAATTTTTTCGACCATATAAGAAGCACCCTACTATATACTCCACTGCTCCATTCTGATGGTAAAAACGTGTAAGTACTGTCAGGTATACTTATCTGTATCGAGTAGTACCAGTAGACTGTCTATTGAATATATTTACATGAAAATTCTCACCTGTCGTAAAAAAAAAGAAAATCGAATAAGTAGGCGGCATTCCCCCTATGAGAAATTTCACTTCGAAAAATATCTTCGCGTATTTTCACCTTTATAAAAATGTATTTCGTTATTTTGTCTTGATGTACGGAAAAGTATCGGTATTTATTTTTTATTGATAAAAAATACCTAGCTTCTCTTAGTCGAGGTAATTTTGAGAAAATTGTGACATATTTTCGGAGATTTTTGTTTTTTTTTTGTATGTAGGTACTATTTCATCAAGGCATATCCCGATAATGAGGTAACCAGCGATAGAAATCACACAACACTCTCTTTTGCAAATATTAAAGAGATATACAGTATGGGTCAATGCTGAATAAGTAATCGTGTTATTATTAAACAAGATTTAGGGCCGCATCCTAGAACTGTCTTCCGCAGTCTTCCAAACGATACTAAACACGCCCTTCTGAGGCGCTTGGATTCCTTCATTCTAATGGCGCCTCCCACCATCAAGAACAGACAGAATCAAATTTTGTAAAAAGATATGAGTTCCACCCGTGAAGCACTTTTGTGAGATACCAAACACGGCGGTATGCTGTGACTGGATCCTCTCGATCGCTCAGGGTCTCCTGATGGCTTGAGGTGGACAAAATCGGACTTGATCTAACATTTCTTTTCCAACGCTTTTTCATACGATACTATACATGACCCCACACGGCCCCTTGATCCCGTTGAAACGCTTTACATATTTTTTGTCTCTTTAAAGGCTGACCCAATGTGGTCCAGAATCATAACCTCATCTAGTTCACACAATTGGTATTATTATTATTTTTTAATTTAATAAATGAATCCGGGTTTGTCGAAATAAACCCAAATACATCTTTGTACACTTCACAGAAAGCTTAAAAGCTTGTGTTGTGAAGTGTAGTAAGTCGGGGATTGAACCCGCGCCCACTGGATTAACAGTCGAGCGCGTAACCATCCAGGCTACCTACCACCTCGAATGTTCCAAAGCTCTAGATAGTCTGGAAATAATTTAAAATTCGATCGCAAGATTTGCACACAAAAACAACAGTAACAACGCTATGTGAAGCTAAATAAAATGGTGTAAGAAAGTTACAGCCAACCAACTCTTTATTAAGACTGTGGTTACATAAATGCAGTTTTACATTAATCTAAATATTTTCTCATTATACTAACTATTAAAATTCTCATAAACTTAAAATAGGTATAAAAGTACTTAGGATGTTCTTCCAGTAATCCTAGCGGAACGAATGATATCCTCAAGCGTAGAACACATGAAAAGAAGGCATACCTAATTCTGTGGTTATTTCCAAAAACAACGGAAGTCTTTTTGTGATGCAAATTTAGTTTATTCGGCAGGACCATCAGTTGTTACATTGCATCATTTATTTTTTTCCTGGAACTTGGGACAAAAATGGTCATAGCGAGAATCCTCCGGGAAAGAATTTAATAGTATTTTGCCGGGACGATAAGGCAGGTATGTACTTTCATTTCCTGCAAGTCTAGCCAGTGAAGGGTCTTTTGCCAAGACATAATTATTTTGTGCAATGATATTCCTACTGAATTCCTCCACATCCCCGGACAGCTCAGGCGCATTAATAGCGACCTCTTTACCTGCACTTCTAGCAAAATATTATTAAGAGGTGGGCCCAGGGTTAGCCTTAAGGGAGCCGCTCGGCAATCCCCACCCCTGAATTACGTTCCTTCAATATCCTTGTCCAAGGAGGTTACAAAATTTCACTTATTACTGCAATATTTCAAACTATATCTATATTTATATGTACCATTGAATACATAAATAAAAACTGCTGTATTTCATTTATGAAAGTGTACCTGAATAAATAAAAAAACATTTTTATGGTCACATTTTTAACTTACGCTGTTTTGTGAGTGTACCGTCGTGTGTTAATGTAGGGTGGAATGTATTGCATGTATATAAAGGAGTACAGAGACGGTATGGTAAATGTAAATATAGTAAAGTATGAAAGAGAATATTAAGATTTGAATGTTTCATTAATGTAAGAGTAACTTGTATGCATGTTTATAAAGGGGGAGACACACTGTCCGTCGTGATGGACGACATGTTTGACCAACAAATCGTAATTAAATATAAAAAAAAAAATCTGTCAACCTAATACCAGCGTCTCTCCGAATCAGTTATAGGTAATATTTACATGTACATACATGTTGTTTTAAAATTATATTTGTATATGAAATATTTGTAATGTAATGGATTTTCATGGAAATTTATAAAAAATCGTGATTTATGAGGAAAAAACGATGTGGTAATAATGCGATTTTTGTGAGATTTCGTGGACTTTCACTACTTTTTTCAAAATAATGCTATTTTTGCATTTCATACCGTGTCTTTATCAAAATTTTAGATTCTTCGTTCTACCTTCCAAGTTGGTGACGTCCATGGCGTAGACAGTGTCTTAGAATGATTATTTATATTAATAAGATTTCAGACATTTAAAAAAAAGCACACAACTTTAGGGAAACATATAGATGGTTGGAACGTACACTAAAAATACCAAAAAATAATCTCAATAGAGGGCCGTGTACAATATAATACACGTTTCATCTCGACTCAACTACTAGCCTTCATAGCAAGCTGTAGAGTACCGGTTTGTCAGGTTGGAGGTCTGGGTTCGATTCCCGGAAACGGCAGTTGGATGGACCGGAATTGGTGAAGGTTACTTAAGTGTAAAGTGATCACGTTAAGCCAGCCGACGATCAGTCATAAGCCTGATGGAAGGTTCATCCTTTGCTGTGTATGTGTTGAGATAAAACTACTTGTTATAAACAACTAAATTGATCGTGTGAGAGTCACTTTACAATGTCTTTAGAGAAATCTTTTCATATCGCAATAAAGATACACTCGTTGACAATTTTAAAAGGGAGGTAACTGCATCCTTGCATATGCATTATGACAAGATACGCTCCTTTGAATTTACATAGACGTTGTTGCAAAGAACTTGGATATTATGTTAATTTACCCCGGAGCGTTTTGTCTGGAGACATATAGACCATTTTCATGATGACAGTTTTCAGACACACCAACTACTAATAGTCCAATAGCCCGCTGCTTAAATTATGACGTATTTGTTTTTTGATCGAAATGTGGTATAAATGATAGCTTACCAATAGGGTATTACATCGCACTAGGGTTGCCTATCAAAATCTTGCCGCAACCCCCCTGCCTCCCCCGAAAAGGTCCCTCTTCGCGGTTTTTCACATTTTATAGGAATTTGGTAAGAGATAGAAGAAAGTAGTCAGTGACAAAAATAATCCTTGCTAAAAACCCTACAAAAAATGTTAAGTCATTTTTTTCGTAGGACTAGTAGTTTACCCCTAAAAACCTCGTAGAGGGACCTTTTCGCTATCATTAATACCACATTTCGATCAAAAAACAGATACGTCATAATTTAAGCAGCGGGCTCTCGGACTATAAAATATATGTATTTCTTCTATGTGAGGAGACAATAAAGGACAATCATTTACACAAGGCACAGACATACTAAACTCTAAAATTAATCGAGCGCCGTAGTATCACCGGCTTCTTCTTCTTCGTGTCGTCGACCTCAGGCCTAACTGTTTACAGCGTGCAGTCCCTTGTTCCCCATCCCGCCTTTTCCTCTTCACTCTCCTGTGTGTATACGTATTTATTCATTTTTATCATTTTTTTTTAAATATTTATTTGTATATATTACGAGTATGTATGTGTATCTTTAAATTTACTTACTTTATTATTATAGTACATATTTAAGTTTTTCTTTCTTTTTTCGGGTTGACTGTAAGATATCGCTTTTGCAATAAGTCCGCCTTTTGGCACACTGGATTGTCTTGTTTTTGTTATTATATATATTTACTGCTCAATAAAGATTTATTTATTTATTTATTTCTCAATATTTACAACGTTGTACTATGTTGATAAGGTGAAACGAAAGTGTTTTACCAAATTCTCAATAGATGGTGGTAGTGTAGAAAAAAGGTATAATGTTAAATATTTGCTGAATTTTTGCAAGCAGTTTTAACTAAACACAACTATACCATGATTATATGATATACCTTTAGAGTATGCATATTGACTTTTTTTTTAAACGGGAGACCTTAGATGTCAACAACTTTAATAAATATGCTTAGTACAAAAATACAGTAAATATATTGAACCTTTATGTAGAGAAGGACCGTAAAATATTTTTGAATTATGGTACAGATTTCTCAAAAAAAAAACAAATGTGAAAAACACCTCTGATCTTTTTTCCGAAAGACAGCAACTCGATTTTAACTTTGAAGTATATACTCTCTCAGCTCTTCCGGTAAAAGTCATGGTGATGGTGTACGGTGAATTAAGGTCTTTCTGGCTATCGCAAGGTGAAATTCTACAGAGATACTCTGTCTTATTAATATGTCGCGGCGTTCACATGAATCCTGTCGCCTCATAAATGATTGTGACATATTCATCCCCTCTGTTGATAAATAATGATTCTGGAATATTGGATGTGAATAATAATTTCGCATGTAAAGGTGGTTACCAAATATTAATAGTTGTTGCTGAGACTTTAGCGGAGCAACGCCACTGTTTTAACAGTTGACTACCTCAACGAGTTTTTTCAGCTATCGGTCGCTCTGTGCCTTATAGGCGCTCATAGTTATGGTGGTAAGAAAGACCATGAGAAGGTGGCCTTTCTTTATAGGTATTAGGTACCTAATTCTTTAAGTTAAAATAAGTAAAAATACACATGAAAAACATAAACATGTATAAAAGCATAGATGATAAGTGATTTTTTTTACCAGTGCTATAAATAGGGATCGCCTTAAAAGTTCTAAACATATTTATTTATTTATTTGTTATAAGTAGACAGAATTAACGCATATATGAACAATTACAAAGCAGTACAATGAATAAACGAAGTCGTTGAAAAACAGGTGCATATTACACACCTATTTTTTTTTACGTTTTAAACTAATCATAACTTAAAAATAAAGACAAAATAAAATTGAGACTTAACGGAATGAGAGAATTCAACTGGATAAGTGTTGCAAAAGTAACAAAAATTATATTTTAAGCAAACTTTAATTAATGTGGTATTAAAGAAAACATACCTACAATAATGATAATTTTCAATTTGTAGACATTATTTTTGACATATAGCAACAGATTATTGTCTTCCAATTAGTAGCTATTTACATACTCTGAAAGTGAACGTAATGAAACAATTTGTTCCATCACTTTCGCAGATTAATTACTTAAGTGTTATATACCATTTAGTGATTATTTAAATTTAAACGCCTGTCAGGCACCATAAAGGCGGTTAAGGGTTGTAATATCAGTATTAATACGTAGTATAATTTGGTGTATCATTGAAGCGAAATGGGAATTGCTTCTTCGAATATGAGAATTAATTACTCAACTCTAAAATTACTCAAGCTTCGTAGTATCAATATCAATTATTTACAACGTTGTATGTAGGTGAGGTGAAATGAAAGTGTTTTATTAAATTCTCAACAGATGGTGCTAGTGTAGAAAAATGGTATAATGTGAAATATTTGCTGAATTTTGGGAAGCAGTTTTAACTACACAAAACACAAGATTATAATATTATAATTTTAATCAACAATAAAATATACGAGTTTACTTTTTGCGCTAGAAATGTCGTTTTTATATGATTTTGATAAATATTATTGCAGCTTTGTTGCGTAAATGTGAAGCACGTTTATTATTATGTCGCTTAGGGTAGAAAACTACTTAAATCAACGTAAACATTACGGAAACAAATATTAATTGTTTTTTAATGGGTGAGTGTGTGGGCGAGATTTTGTGTGGGTGTGTGAGAGGACCGGAATGAACTTATTTGTTTTAATTTGTGGTGCGTGCTTGTGGTGACAGCTGAATTATGAATGGACTAATCGTTTTATCTTCAGGTTCTTACTATACAAAAAGTATCTGGGCTTGCATTCACAAACCCAGATACTTTCCTGCACACCTTGGACTAGGCTATATCGGCCTGCATCGCAAAGAGTGGAATACATTGCACAGCGCAGGGGTTTGAACCCATCACCTCCCGCTTGAGAGACGGCCGCCTCATCCAGCCGCGCCAACCAGGTACTCAAATATCTATAATTGTTGCCGTTTTGTGCTTGTATTTGTAATAAATCTACTACGATCTCCGATGGTCATCGCGTTGTTTTTTAAGTGTACTGGCCTGTTTGTAGATATTCACGAAGGTCTCAATCCCATATTTAAACTAAGCATATCAATATTACAAAGAATTCTTAAAACGGGAGACCTTAGATCTCGACAACCGTAACTAAATAATATGCTTTCGAAAAAATAGAGTGGATGCATTGAACCTTTATCTAGGGAATGACAGTATTTTTTTATACCTTGTATAGATTTCTTAAAAAGAGAAGTGAAAAACACTTCTGATCTTTTTTCCGATATAGATAGAAACTCGTTTTCCGAATGTTGCGGATATATTTTTTTTGTATTGATAATATGCATTAAAATCTAGGGAATGACCGTAATTTTTTTGTGATTGAAGCGAAATTAGCTCCAAAAATGGAAAATCGCTATTTTTACCATTTTATCATGCGATTGTTCACGCGATTTTGAACCTTAATTCCGTGGGAAATTACTTTGTTTTGTTTTTGCGTTGTTTTTTAAAGTGTACTGGCCTGTCTGTAGATATTCACGAAGGTCTCGATCCCATATTAAATAATTTTCCATTTTTTCTCCGCGTCACGGACCATTGATTTTTATACATGGCAAATAAAATTGTAATATTTGTTTTGTATGTATTGAAGTGAGGGAATTGTATGTCAGAGTGATATATCTCATTTTGGGTCAGTTGAATATCTCATTTTGGGTCACTTGAACGCAGGAAAGGCCGCGGGACATGTTCCGAAAATTTGTATACTCATCACACAATAACATGGACACATTCGGAAACTCTTTTAATAGGAAATTGTGACACCGGGGGCGCTGTAGGTTTGAAAACTTTCTGTATCAACTTGCATTAAATTTTCGTCGTAATCGGGAATTACTGTAACCTGACTCATGTCCCCGCCACACGCTCGTGAGACACCACGAGTCAATGGTGTTCATGAGTAAAAAGGCGTCAACGGTCGGTTACGTACACGTCAAGACGAACGTTTCATCCACACGCCTTTTTACTCGTGGAGACCAAAAGCTCGTGGTGGCTCACGAGCGCGTGGCGGAGGCACAACTTAACCTGGCAAGTTTTTCAAGTTGTTCGAACGTACCTATTCGAAATTTAAAACGTTTCACGATCGCAGCGCCATCAGCTATCATCGAAAATTATATGATTATTACCACATTTTTTAATTGACATCACGAGCCTACAAAAACGTTTAGAGTAAAAATCGATTGATGTCGAAATTTTCTTTTAGCTCATTTATGTTTAATTTGTACATAATGTGAATAGATATTGTAGTAGTGTAGTACAAATATTATTGGGTAAAATAGAAAATCCTATGCTAAGTAAAAAAATAAAAATACGTGAATGTGTTGTGAGTATTTTATGCGCATCCATATATTTGTCACCAGTTACCCTACATAGACGATGCGGACTGCGGAGAACAGAGAGGACTGGAGGCGTCTTGTTTTGTCCGTGGGTAGCTCCACAAATCACGACCCTCAGCAATGAGGATACGATGAAAGAAGAAGACCCCACATAGAGAAAATTTAGTGTTGTTATGGATTGTTACATTTTTCCGCAGGTATTGTTCGCCATCAGAAATATATGGGATGACAGTTTGTTGTATATGATTCGATAAAATATTTTCGTCTCGGACCTTTTGCGGGCTGCGTGTGGACGTGCATAAATAAAGCATTATTGTTCGACCTCTTCAAAAAGGATGGCTGGAAGATCCTTATCCTCTCAAGGACCTCCATGAAACGTGTTTGAAACTGTATACCCTTTTGGGGTTAGTTTCAGACTAGTAGTATATTAATATTAACTTGTTTTTTTTTTTAATGAATCTGGCTTTATCGAAATAAACCCAAATACATCTTTGTACACTTCACAGAAAGCTTAAAAGCTTGTGTTGTGAAGTGGAGTAAGTCGGGGATTGAACCCGCGCCCACTGAATTAACAGTCGAGCGCGTTAGCAACCAGGCTACCGACCACCTTTTATTCGAAGATTTTGCTTAACTTTACTGTGGTCTTTTTAATTAATTTCATTTAATTTTTTGACTGTGCGCAAATCTTGCAATCGATTTTTCAACCACTTCCTGGCTATGTCATTACCTAGATAAAGGTTCAATGTATTTACCATATTTTTTTTTTCAAAAGCATGTTTATTGTTTAGTAAGGTTGTCGAGACCTAAGGTCTCAAAAATCCTCTTTTTATAGAAATAAGAACATGCCTACATTTAACGATTGGTAATGAAAACATAATTGTACACTTAAAATTAAGGTAAGCTTGTGTCGTGAAGTGAAGTAAGTCGGCATCGGGGATTGAACCCAGAGCTCACAGGATTGACAGTCGAACGGGTTGCTAACCTGCGGTTACCGACCATTCTTTTAATAAGCACTCTAATTAACGCGACGATGTCTATTTACCACAATTTTGGACACTCAAATTCACACAATAATAATGTCTTAAGCGTGTATGGAAATTATTTCTAATTGATACATTTTTACGAGATAAAAATTCCCATATGACGAAATTGGCTGACGTCACATCTCAAATACGCGTATCTGGGAACATTTGCGCACGCGCGATTCATGCTGGAAATTTCACCACCATACAAAAATGTCCAAACTGAAACGTATATTCCAATAGTTTTGGTGGTTCTAACATTTTGACCTTTTTGCGGAGGTGCACGTTTTATTAACACCCTATGTACGTAAGCCCGAAATAACGAAGTGTCGGAATTATAACGTAGTTTTATTTTCCCGGGCTGAATAGTAATATCAAAATGTCTCTGAAAAAAAAATGTTTTGTAATGCAAAATTTCATTGTTATAGAAAGACCCCACAAGATGGACCCCAAAAATCTTAATATAAAGACCTTGGGAGAATAAAAGAGGCGTCAGAAGACCCCAAAAGAGGTGGTCCGACGACTCTCCGCTGTGGGGGGAAAAACTGGCTGCAAACAGGAAACGACTGAAAGAAATGGAAGGGTATGGAAGAGGCCTATATCCAGCAGTGGAGGACAGATGGCTGAAGAAGAAGAAGAAGATAGAAAACGATCACTTGGTATCTGCTTTACCATCATGATATAGGCCGGGCACAAACTAACAGAATATTGTATTCTGAAATTGTATTTTTTTTTGTAAAACAGTTCTGACCAAAACCACTCTCTGAATTCAAAATCATTGTAGTGCTGAATTCAGGGAGAGGTTTTGGTCGAAACACTTTTACAAAAAACAGTTTCAGAATATAACTTTGGCGGACCATATTCCAGTAATGGGGTGGATTCACAATGCGTGGCGAACCCCGCGGGGTGAAGGATATTTACATTGCACTTAGGTACCTACAACATTGAATCAATTGTTTTTTGTTTGGGATTTGGGATTGGGCTAGTTGGGAGAGATTGTCGCTTGTCCCAGTGAATATTTTTTCTTCTTTAATTATAAATGAAGGGACAATATGTCTGGTAAAGCTATTTCTTTTCTCATTTTAGGGGCAAAACACCCGATTACAAAATTTTTGTCTCTCGATTTTCGGGAAACGAGTTTCTGTCTTTCGAAAAAAGGATCAGATGTGTTTTTCACAATTTATTTTGAGAAATTTATACAAGATATGAAATATTCTTTTACGGTTATTCCCTAGATAAATGTTCAATGCATCTACCCTATTTTTTCCAAAGCATATTTAGTAACGGTTGTCGAGATCTAAGGTCTCCCGTTTTTAGAAATTTTTGAAATGTAGGTATGCATATTCTTAATATTAACTTGGGTACTTTATTACAAGATTTTGCTTAACTTTGCTGTGGTCTTTTTATTTTATTTTTTTACTCTGCGCAAATCTCGCAATCGATTTTTCAACCACGTCATTACCTAGATAAAGGTTCAATGTATATATCTATACTATCACGCCGAATCCTTTGCAGATTAGGCAGAGAGGACAGAGCGCCAGACAGCCATATCCTTACACACACTCATAGCTTCCGTCACATTCATGTAATTTGTCATACACGCTCTCCGATTCCTTTTACTCAAAAAGCGTCCACCGTTTTTGAAATTTTTGAAATGTTAATATGCGTACTCTCAACTACAAAACCATTTCGTTTCAAAGTTCAGCTCATGTTTTCCACGCAGATCTGAGCTTCTGGGGGTTGGGAGAGAGGAGTGCTGCTAGTACCATTTCGCTTCTCGCAGCGGGAGTTTCGTCGTTTGCGATCGTCGCGATTTTACGATTCAACATAGCAGTACTAATATGTATTAAATCACTGAAGATATTATATACAACACTAGAAATATAATATATCGTTTCACATACATCCTGATATCTTGAGCTTTTCCGGAAAAAAATGTGTAGTTTTTCCGAAAAAAACTAATGTATTAATCAGTGCAAACCGAAAGTAATTGTACCTACATTAAGTAAATTTAAAAACATAACCTATAAAATATGTAGTTTTTTTTTTCTTTTTAAAATATATTTAAAATACTGAATTGCAATTAAAAATATACGTTTTTTTTGCTAATAAAATATGTATTGAATAGTGTTAAAAAAAAATGTGTTTTTTTTTTGGTATTTTGATGAGCGAATGTGTGAAAAATTAAAAAAAAACATAATCTACCTCAACTTAGTGCGTATTGGTATACCTACAATAATAAAAAAAAAACAAAAAACGTTCTTTATTATTCAAATTTTTAACTCAATTGTTTCCTAAATAGAACGAAATAAAATATTTAAGTGTTCTACTATTTTTTAATAGTGATTCTTTTTTCAAAAATTTTTCAATTGTCGTTCCATATAGAATGAAGTGGTTTTAAATAAATTTCCCCGTTCTATTTCCTTAATTTGAATTTGAAATATAGAATAGTGTGGTTTATTGTTCCAAAAGCGTGTTTTTGAGAAGTGGGAGTGATCTGTTTTGGATTTATTGCTGACGTGATTTACATTTAAAGCTCCGTTTGGGATTCGCAGCTTAAAGCTCCGTTTGGGATATCGAAGCTTTTCAGTTTATTCGCTAAAACAGTAAGTACAAAATGAATCTGTTATTTATTTATTTATTTATTCAAAATTGTATAGACATAATTATAATTTCAATATTCTTAAGAGTATGCATACCGACATTTCAAAAATTTATAAAAACGGGAGACATTCTATCTCGACAACCGTCACTAAATTTGCTTTGGAACTAAATAGGGTAGATGCATTGAACCTTTACCTAGGGAAAAACCGTAAAAGATTTTTTATATCTTGTATAGGTTTCTCAAAAAAAAATAATTAAAAACACCTCTGACTTTTTTTCCGAAAGACGGAAACTCGTTTCCCGAAAGTCGCGGAGTAATTTTTTTTTCTTGAACTGATAATATGCATTAAAATCTAGGGAATAACCGTAAAAGTTAGTTGATAGACTCAAAATTAACCCCAAAATATGAAAAAAAAAACGCTATTTTTACCATTTTATCATGCGATTGTCACGCGATTTTGAACCTTAATGCCGTGGGAAAAGACTGTGACGTCATTCCTGGTGCCAAGCCCTTAAATACATAATCAAAATACAGAAAACATCACCATTTACAACACAACAGATCAATAAATTACATTAAAATAATTAGTTAATAATATTAATAATTCATGTTTCATATTGGTTGGTAACGCGCTCGACTGCTATTACGGCGGGCGCGGGTTCAATCCCCGATACCGACTTACGCCACTTCACGACACAAGCTTTGCAAGCTTACTGTCAAGTGTGCAAATATGTATCTGGGTTTATTTCGATAAACCCAGATTCATTTTTCTAAAAAGAAAAAAAAAATACGTATCACCGGCGAGATGAGTGGAAAATTTTTGAGAGATTGGGAGGATGAGTGACTGAAAGATGTATGTTGAAACTAGAATGAACATTGAACAGGTTGAGAGTTGGGACATGTAGAGAGGATAAACGGTGAAAGGATGATAAAGTGAAATATACTTGGGAGAAAAAAGAAGTGTTAGGAAACGCGGACGTCCAAGAACCACTTGGCTTGACCATGTCGACCACTTGCTTGAATATGGAGGTGTTTCAATTAAAAGGAATTGTAGACTGTGTATGACATAATTGTATGGATGTGACGTAAGCAAGAAGTGTGTATAAATAAATATAGGAAAATCTGGCGATCTGTGTTGTCTGCCTTCCCCGCAAGGGATGCGGGGTGTTAGGGTAGAATATAAAAAAGTAGAAGTAAAATAATTTTTATAAAACAAAAATTTTATGACTTGTCATCCTAGATCCGTTTTTCGCAGTCTTCGAAACGATACCAAACACGCCCTCCCGGAGTGTTTGGGTTCCTTCATTCAAATGGGGCCTTTCACTAAGAATCAACTGATTAAAATTTTGAAAAAAAAAAATCGTGAAGCACTTTTGTGTGATACCAAATACGATAGTATGCAGTGACTGGATCTTCTCGATCGCTCAGTGTCTCCCGAGGCTTGAACTGGAAAACATCTGACTTACGATCTGGATTTCTTTTCCAAGTCTCTTTCATACGTAACCACACATGACCACACACGATCCTTGGATCCCCCTCAAACACCTTACATATCTTTTGACTCTGGAGTAGGCCGATCCAATTTGGTTCAGAATTGTATTATCACCGAGTTTACGTATGTTTGAAAAGTTTCAGCTGTCTAAGCAGTCAGGAAAAGGTTGAGAAATCGCTTAGAAAATTTGAGCACAGACAAAAAACAAAAAATCTGGTAAAAAACACTACAATGAAGTTCAATAAAATTTTGTTATATAGAATCGCCGACATCTGTTGAGATTGAGGTATTCACATCAACATATGGAGTCAGGCGCTATAAGATCACATTCAGATCCCGAAGCCACATTCTGGGCTCGGTCATCAAATTGCTGAGATCCTCCATCAATCCCCCGAACTTGCGAGTTGGACATTCACGCACAATGTGGTGTAGAGTCTGAACCGCATCACCGCAATCACAAGCAGGGTCACCAATGTAGCCTCACCTTTGACGATCGGCTGCACATCTGCTGCAACCTGTCCTGATACGGTTCAGTGTTGCCCATTCTTTGCGTTCTAAGTCGAAGCCGGTCACCCTTTTACATGGGTCTAAGACACATAAGGACTATTTGTAAACGTTGACGGTAGCTTTAAATCGGGGAGGGGTTTGTCGGGGGGAGCCCTTCAGGCGATCCCTGAGCCCTCCTCAGAATCTTTGCAGAGATATTGGATGAAATAAGAACTGGCGTTCCTGTACCATCCAAGGGTAAGTGGGAGGGAGCAACCCTTAACGGGTCTAAGACAAGGTGTTTGTTTTTGGACTGTCCACTCCTCCACTAATCTTAGCATTTGCTGCATCTATACTGCGTTGGAAGATATCACCACATTCTTTTTTACCTTCAGTGAAATAATTCAACGCTTCTGTATAGCTATCTCTAGCCTCCTCCTTATCACCCTTCCGGGCGTTGGTTTCACCATAATACATCAACTCCTCACCATTTTCCTTATAATATATCAGCAATCTCAACTTATCCTCACTGTGTCCCAGCTTCATCAACTCCTGCATATATTTTTTAGCTTTGTCCCACAATTCCATCATCTTTAAGTGATCCACAATACTTTGACATTCGAATATTTGGTTGGCGGTCTTTTTGGCCAAAGCAACGTAGATTTTAATCATGTTATTTCTGGTCCACAGATTGAGTGTAAACGATGTTTGATGTTCAGAAATTTTCTTAACAGTCTCCAACGCTTGCTCGTAATTATTTTGTTTGATGTAAGAGTCCATTTGTTTTCGTAATTCTTCAAAAGAACTCATCTTGCTACGAAGCCAATGTATCGACACCGAAAGACAAAGTTTTCGACTAATTTTGTGAAGACATGCGAGTATTTTATATACTTTTTCCCACATCAAATTCTAAATAATTATTTATCATTTTGGTTAAAACATTGCGGTAAACAAAAAAATACTATATCACCGACTAGTAGAATCTGCTTGGTAGAAGACATAGGGTCTCGAGAGTTTTATTATCTGTAATCATAGAAATGTTTTTCTGGTAAAATTGACGGGCCTTCACTGGTTTGCTTTCTGTTTTTGTTTAATTGTTGATATGTGCTGTTATAACTGTTTGTGCCCATGTGATTGAATAAATAAAATAAAATAATAAAATAATATTATTTTCAGCATTAAAAGTAGGCATATTAAAATATAAAATAATAATAATACATAAAATATCATTTTTTGAGACCTTAGATCTCGACAACTTTTTTAAATATGCTTTGGCAGATACTTTGAATTTTTATCTAGGCAATGACCGTAAAATATTTTTTATATCTTGTATAAATTTCTCGAAATAAAGGAAAATCACCTTTTAATTTTTTTTCGAAAAACAGAAACGTTTTTCGATTAACAGCACTAATGATATGCATTGAAAATTGAGGGAATGACCGTAAAAGTTTTTTTTAATTAACCCCAATAAGTTAGAAAAACGCTATTTTGAACATTTAATCATACTATTTTGATCCGTAATGCCTCGGGATATGATCGTGATGTCATAATAACAGCAGTTCGAATAACAGCAATCATATGCATTAAATCTACGGAATGACCGTAAAAGTTTTTTTTTTACCCCAAAGTGTTACGAAAACGCTATTTTGAACATTTAATCATACTATTTTATGATATGACCGTGACGTCATAATTAGGTCCTCAGCTTTAACACGCATGGCAACCCGCCACACAAGTCTTTATATCTTTACGACCCTACGTTCTCACCAGGAAATGATCTTGCGATATGGTTTTATGAGAGGTAGTAGAGTTTTATGATGATTGCTCCTACGGGCCCCTCGAATCATTCCAGCTAATGACTGGAATCATTTCACCAAATGGGCGTCGGATACACTGGGAATGCTCAGAGAATGCTCAGAGTCCATTAGTGGAACTGGAAAAACTTGCTCAATAATAATTTAGAGTGTTTGAACAATTATGTAGTCTCTCCATTATCGCACAGCGTAAGATGGGCATGCTGAACTGGTGTCCGGTAAGTTCGTCTAAAATCAATTGGTCTAAAATCAATTCGTCTTAAATCGACGAATTGATCGTCATTGATTTTGGCCGAATTGATTTTAGACGAATTGATTTTAGACCAATTGATTTTAGACGAATTGATTTTAGACGAACTTACCGTAAACCTGCTGAACTTACGACCAGCAATCGGTTGGTTTTGGTGACCTCTTTACTCACGAGAAACGTTCAGCATTCAGCCCTTAACACCTGTGTGTGTATTCTTACACATTTTCAAAATATATTGTTTTCAGAAAAATCGTACCTCGGGTGGATTTGAGCCTACACCCCACGGCTGTGAAGCAACGATTCTACCCACTAATCCATCTAAACCAACCGATGGCTGGTCGTAAGTCCAGCATGCCCATTTTACACTGTTGAGAGACTACATATGTATTTGTTAATATGATAACTAGGTTGTAGACAAACCCAGCCTTTTCTTCTTCTTCTGCAGCCACTCAGGCCATTGTTGGACATAGGCCTCCCCTTTGCTCCTCCACAGCTTCCTGTCTTGGGCACACTGCATCCATCCACCACCGGCACATTTCCTGATATCGTCGGACCACCTTGCCTGGGGTCTCCCGACGCTTCTTCGGCTTGTTCTTGGCCGCCATTTTATTATATTCTCGTTCTCTCGGGAGTCTTGGAACCTGGAAATATGCCCAGCCCAGCTCCATTTAAGGCTAGCAACCCTTTCCTCCACATCGGTTTACTTTTTTTAACCCGGCCTTACGAAGTAAAATTATCCATTTCATTTAAGGGCTTGGCACCAAGAATGACGTCATAGTCTTTTCCCACAGCATTAAGGTTCAAAATCGCGTGACAATCACGAAAATTCTTTTGAGAAATTTATAGGAGGTATAAAAAATCTTTTACGGTTATTCCCTAGATAAAGGTTCAATGCATCTACCTTATTTTGTTCCAAAGCATATTGAGTAACGGTTGTCGAGATAGAAGGTCTCCCGTTTTTAGAAATTTTTGAAATGTCGGTATGCATACTCTTAAGTAGTCAATATTTCAGTTGGTCCAAAAATAGAAGATATTCTGTTTTTTTCCATATTAATTATCATTAATAATAATAATAATAAATACTTTATTTCATAAACAGACATAATAAATACATTCACAATTTTGCCACCTAACTAGGCAAAGCCCGTACTAAGGTGGCATATTGAAATACTTATTTATTTTGTAGAAATCGATTTTACACAATGAAATACTTTAATTCGGTATGTATTTAATGTACCTATATTGGTAAATAATAGTTTTATCAATATTGTAAACAGCCACAAAAATAACATGGGTTTTGTACACCACAAATACATTATTATAATAATGTAGGTGCCTACCGCAGTTTGGCACAAAAAATAAACCAAAATAACATATTATTAGGGACTGGAAAAAATCGGTGTTATTTTTCGGGAAATGTGGTGTTATTTTTTCACAATTTTTGCAAAATGTGGTGTTATTTTTCACAATTTTGGCAAAATGTGGTGTTATTTTTCATACATTTATATCATTAAAGAGGTCAATTTTGCGTATTTTAATACAAGACTATATATTTTTTTATCGTGAACAATATTTTATACAAAAATCCCTAAAACAATAAAATAAAACCAAAATATTTGTGAAACACAAAAAAATCCTCTTTGCAAGATTTTTTTTCAGTGTGGTTCTTCTTACTTTCATAGACGCATTGCTTTTGATAATGTTTCAATTAGGATGTCTTCCAAAATAATGGTCGAAATTCCCGTCAAATATGCAAAAATTCGCGTTATTCCTAAAAAATAATGCTAAAATTCGCGTTATTTGTGTAAAAAACACGAAATTCGTGTTATTCGCGTAAAAAGCACGAAATTCGCGAATAAATTCGTTTTATCGCGATCGCGAAATCTTATTTAAAAGTAGGCATACAGACATTTCAAAAATTTCTAAAAACGGGAGACCTAGTTAGATCTCGACAACCTTGCTAAATATGCTTTGGAAAAAAACCGTAGACATATTGAACATTTATCTAGGGAAAAACCGTAAAATATTTTTTATTGAGGTGGTCGGTAGCCTGGTTGGTAACGCGCTCGACTGTTAATCCAGTGGGCGCGAGTTCGATCCCGATGCCGACCTACTCCACTTTACGACACAAGCTTTTCAAGCTTACTGTGAAGTGTACAAAGGTGTACTTGTTTCGATAAACCCAGATTCCTTTCTAAAAAAAAAATCTTGTATAGATTTCTCAATAAAAAAAAACTGAAAAACACCTTTGATCATTTTTCCGAAAGACAGAAACTTGAAACACGCAACCCTTGGATCCACCTGAAACGCTTTATACATGGTTTTCCTCTGGAGTAGGCTGATCAAATTTGCTATAGAATTGTATTTTTATTGACTTTACGTATGTTTGCAAAGTTTAAAATCTGTAAGTAATCAGAAAGTCTTTGAAACATCGACTGCAAGATTTGTTCACAGACAAAAAACACCACAGAGAAGTTAAATAAAATCTTGTAAAAAGTGAAGGTATTCTTAGGTACTTACTGTCTAAAACATTGGCGTTTATGTCTACGTCCTTTATCTTTTTGAGAGCTTCTGAATTCCTATCATAGAAAGCTTGTTGTGGGGAGGTAGTAGTAGTTACTATAATCTATATATATAAAGTAAAGTCTGATTTTTGTAAGTGTTTGCATAACTCCCGCATTTTACGATGGATTTCTGTGAAAATTCACAAAAGCTTTCGCACCGATCTGCTATAGGTTTTGACGTCACCATTTTTGAAAAGCTTTTTTTAGGAGATATTATGTTGTAAAATCTAAATATGAAAAACACTGATACAAGGCGGCCATCTTGGAATCCTTATTGTACTTCATTTTCTAACCATAGATTATTATTAGTAGACAGGTGATTTCAGACCATAGATTGTAATTATGGTACCTAATAGTTACAAGCTGTGTCCTAACGTCGCCGGTTTTTTGAGAAAAAGCTTTCCCTAAGAGATATATCATGATGATGAGGTGATCCAAGGGTTGTTTAGGGGTCATATGTGACAACGTATGAAAGAGCGTTGGAAAAGTAGTTTTTAAGTATTTTCTCCAGCTCAAGCCAAGTCAAGTTATGGTGGTACACGCCATCGGAGCGGGGGAATCCAAGTGCTCAGATTGTATAGCTCCTCTTGCTGCCAGAATGCGTGGTCGATGTTAGCGCCGATTACTGTTTGACGTGAATGCTGACCTGATCCTTATACACTCAGTTTAGCATTCGATCATATTATCACCATGTATGCTTCTGACGAAACGCTATTTGGAACTCTTTACACCCCAATCGGCTTCGATAAATATGATATACTCTTTAATCTGATCAAGTGTTTTTATTGATAGTTTGTTTATGATGTGTAAAAATTGACGACTACAAGTGTCTGACTCGGGCCTACGTATGATTAAATACAATAAACAATAGCTAAGTTCTAAGACGTAAAAAATCTGAAATCTAAACCAAAATATGCCAGGTTGGTTTGTCAAATTTCCCGTTGCGAAGCACGGGTAACTCAGCTTGTACCTTACAATGTTGCGTCCTCTTTGTCTTCAGGACCTTAATGAAACAAGTTTCAGATTTCAGGCAGAGTCGAGGACAATGGGTTGTAGAATCCTTTACATGAAAACTTTAGACATATCGTTATTACGCTAGTAGCTATCTACTCATACTGCTTGTATATTGAAAACTTTACATTATTTCGTAGTTAAAAGTACGCATACTGACATTTCAAATATTTCTAAAAACGGGAGACCCTATATCTCGACAACCAAATTCAAATTCAAATTCAAATAAATTTATTGGTAACTAATATCTTACATTTAATACATACATATAAAACTAATTACAATATTTACAATTTTCCATACTACCCTCCAATGTGAGGAGACCTCGTGTAACCGTTACTAGATATGTTTTGGAACAAAATACAGTAGATACATATTGAACCTTTATCTAGGGAATAACTGTAAAAGATTTTCTATATGTTGTATAGATTTCTCAAAAAAAAAATAAAAAATACCTCTGATCTTTATTCAGTAAGACAGAAACTCATTTCCCGAAAGTCGCGGAGTAATTTTTTTTTGTACTGATAATATGCATTAAATTCTAGGGAATGACCCCAGAAGTTTTTTGATTGAAGCGAATCGACCCCAAAAAAATTGAAAAAAACACTATTTTTAACATTTTATCATGCGATTGTTCACGCGATTTTGATCCTTAATGCCTAGGGAAATGACCATGACGTCATAGTTAGGTCGGGAGTCTTAATGGAAACGAATATATCCCGAAATTCAATTTGAAACCAATTTATGAATTAATTATCGAAGTCTCGACAATACAAATATAATATTTTAATGTGTTAGAATTACAGGGGTTAGGTACCGTTTCCTAGGTCGGAAGTACGCCTTCCACGTGTGAATTTTTCCGGAAACAGGCCATTACAATATACCATATACTATAATATACATATTTACAATCATGCATATATACACCTATACATAGCAACATTAGTACAATGTATCAGGCGTTATGTGAAGGAAAAGCAATTGTCCGGTTCTTCAACATTTGAAACCTAGAAATTTTGTAAATATTGTTGATGAGTCCAATTGTTTTTTGCGATATTCCTGGATTTTTTAAGCATGTAGAAAATTGTCGTACTGTTTTTTTTTCATGCAACTTACACAGCTGGTAGATATAGGTGCAACAATGAACTTTTGATTAATATGTTTCATTCATCCTAACATAGATACATTGAACTTATAGACTGTCCTCTGAGAGCATTTTCTGGGCCATATGCAGATATCCACAATGTCACACCCAATGCCTTTGAATGGCTTGGAAGACTGGATGTTGCTCTGTATGGTTCATGTCTCCTGTATGCAACGTTGCCGCCTAACTGTGGCAGAAGCCATACGAAATAATAATAAGTAATATACTTAGATACAATTTGTCACCCTGAATAACAAATTATGTACCGAACATATTTAAAAAAAGGATAGTTTATAATCCACGTATTGACTTTTATTACACGCGATTGTGTTCGAGGATTCTCATCCTCTTCAGCAAGCGTTATTTATTTATTTATTGGGGACACACACAGAAAGTTAACAAACATACATAATGACATACAAAAAATATATAATTCACGTTAACCTCCCAATTAAGAGTGTCCACAGCATGCACGCATGGTAGGTACATTACAAAACAATCAAGTGAATATAAAACAATTATTATACAGTTATAATAATGTAAGAATAAAATTTTATTATATTGTTGCCATGATACATGTACACAGCCTAGGTTGGCAACATTGTATTGGTTTAAAATGACAAGACATTTTTCTTTATTATTATCAGTATGTAAAAAGGTACGCTATACAATTTAATTTCTATACAGAACCTTCTTCTTCAGCCTACTCCCATCCACTCCTGGACGAAGGTCTCCTCCACCTGCTTCCACACCGCTCTATCCTGGGCTCTCTGGATCCAGTTGGCACCAACGTACTTGACTAGGTCGTCTCTCCATCGTAGTGGTGGTCTTCATACACTCCTGGAAGTCGTTCTGGGTTTCCAGGTTAAGACCCTCTTCGACCAATTATCGTCTGGATCTCTAGCCATGTGACCTGCCCACTGCCATTTGAGAGATGCGATCCGCTGGGAAATATCTGTTACTCCTGTTCTTATCTAGCTAAGTAAAACGAACTTCCACTCTCTTGTTGTAGGTTTTGACTAATAATTTCAACGTTTCTATTTTTTTGAACTTTAATTAATTATGACAAAAAATGGACACAGATCTTTCTAGAATAGAGCGATTCATTGCATTTCCGTGTTGTGTTCGAATGGACGATATTGTCAGCATTATGCCTCATCCACATGCTGTCCGACCTTCCACGAGTCCCGCGCGAATGAGTAAAAAGGCGTTAACCGTCGGTTACGTATACAGTTCAAGACAATCACCTCGTCCGTACGTCCTTTTACTCATTCACACAAAACTCGTGGAGGGTTGCCGAGCGTGAAGCGGCCGCATTAGGGTATTTCGACCAATTTCCCTCACTTAATTATCCAACTTCAGTAACCCGGCTTAGCCCTGGTTAATAAATAAACAAACAAACATATCGCCATATAAAAATATCTACATAATAATTCAACCAAACTCAATTCTGAATTGGAGACCTTATGAAAATAAAAGAAATGAGGTGATCGGTAGCCTGGTTGGTAACGCGCTCGACTGTTAATCAAGTGGGCGCGGGTTCAATCCCCGACTTTCTCCAATTCACAACACAAGCTTTTAAGCTTTCTGTGAAGTGTACAAAGATGTATTTTGGTTGACCAAAATGTTGGGAGACCACATAGAAGATGGAGTGTCGACGTTGTAGATCTGGTCGGACATGGGTGGAGACAGAGCGCCCAGGACAGAGAATCATGCATCAAGAGTCAGGAATACGCCTATATCCAAACGTAGAGAAAAAGGGGCTCCAAAGAAGCAGAAGAAGACTGACGACAATCATTAACAAAATGCTTTATGTGAACAGTCTTCTGATTGTATGGATTGTACACATACACCCTCACAGTATTCACTGGTTACCCTACTTTTGGAATACACCGTGATGGTACAATACAATAGTAGTAGTGGTAGTTTTAAAAGCTTGTTGTGTTCCATTTGTTCCAAAAAGGGAATTGTGTGGAGTAAGTACGAGTAATTTGTTGTATACGGTTTTCAATATAATTGCGTGTTATGGGTTTTTGGAATGGGGAGGTTATTGGATCAATAAAAAGGGTCTTAAAACCCATAAAAACCCATAAAATCAACATGAATGGGATGAAAACCTTACAATAAAATGAAAATCACCGCATTTAGGTATTATTCATAAATGCTACCATTTATTTATCTATCTATTCGAGATATTATCAAAAAAGATAATTTCGATGAAATATTAAAAATAACCCAAACGACCAATGCAACGGCGGCTCGCCGAAATGTGTGCAGATGTTTTGGATACACTTAATTAATTACTTTATAAGTTTTATTATTTTGTTTTAATATTACTACCTCTTTTTACACAAGTGTATACACTTTTTAAGAGATGTACAACGTTTTTCATTATTCAAGTGAAGGTATTGTGTCTGATGATTCTCTCTGTAAATTGTAAACATGTAAATAAATAAATAAAACTTTATTGGCCAGTAAATATATGTAACAGAAAAAACAAAACAAGATAATACAGTGTGCCAAAAGGCGGACTTATTGCAAAATAAATATCTTACAGTCAACCCGATATTTCTATATGTAATATTTACGATATGTAATATTTCTTTATTATTTTTTTAAATGTTGCCCACGGCTATGATTCAGGTGGTTCATTCTGAAAATCAAATTTTGACACACCTTATCGAACTTTAAAAAAAATATCATTGAAAAACCACATAGCAAAATTATAATTATTATTTGTTATTGGGGTAGGCAGCTTTCGCTGTTTTGACCCAAGTCCCAGTTAAGTTGTGTTTAAATTATCTAGTCCAGCGTTTCCTAACCTGTGGTCCGCGGACCCCTGGGGGTCCGCGAATGTATGTGTGGGGGTCCGCGGTCTCATCTCTGGACCATTATTAATAAAATATATGGCACCAAAAGTCTCGTAATCGCTACGCTTACTCATCACGACGAACGTGCGACAGCGCCGACAGCGGGCGGAGTACTTGACTTACCGAAGTGAGTGAAAGAAGTGCGTGCGGGCAGTGCGGGACGTGACTCTTCTCTTCTCCCTAGGCACCGCCCTCGCCCCGCGCCCTACACTTGCATCCGGCGCTCGCCCGCGACTTGTTAGTGCGTGTTTTGTTTTGTGTTGCGTTGGACGTTGAAGATAAGTGCAACGAAATTACGTTTTTCGAGTGATTGTTACAATGAAACGCTGGTTAAAACCAAATGACTTCGCTTCAGACGAATCAAATGAAAGACCGTCGACTTCGAAGATCAAACGTCGTAAGTTTTGTGACGAATACTTAAGTTTCGGTTTCACAAGTACCAATTTAAACGGTGAAGAAAGACCTCAGTGCGTGATATGTTACGAAGTTTTGTCGAATGAGTCGATGAAACCGGCCAAACTCCGACGTCATTTAGAGACAAAACACCAAGAGCTTCGTGAGAAATCTAAAACTTTTTTTAAAACTAAAGCTTCGGAATTAGAACAAAGCAAAAAAACAATGATTAAGACGACTACTGGGACCAATAACGAATGTGCTGTATCAGCGTCCTACCAAGTGTCTTTGTTAGTTGCAAAAAGTGGTAAGCCCCACACTATTGCTGAAGAATTGATATTACCGTGCGCTAAAATTATGGTTTCGGCTATGTTGGGAGACAAAGCTTCCAATAACACAGTGAAGAAGAGAATTGATGAAATGTCAGGAAATGTTAAAGAGCAGCTGATTTTGAACATTAAACTGAGCACATTTTATGCTATGCAATTAGATGAGAGCACAGATATTAGCAATAACGCGAACTTGCTTGCATATGTTCGTTACGAACACAACGACAGCATAAGTGAGGATTTTTTATTCTGTATGCCTCTGCCTTCGCACACTACAGGTGAAGCGATATTTGAAGTGTTGAACAACTTTATGTCCACTCATGAAATAACGTGGGATAAATGTGTGGCAGTTAGCACCGACGGAGCTCGGGCTACGACCGGTACACGAATAGGACTTCAGGCGCTCGTAAAGAAGATGAATCCATCTATTATCTGGCATCATTGCTGCATTCATAGGGAGGCGTTAGCTGCTAAAAATATGCCAGAAAAATTGAAAACAGTGTTAGACGACATAGTGCAGGTGGTGAATTTTATTAAAGCATTTTATTAGGCCTCTAAATTCCTGTATTTTCAGTATCATTTGTGAAGAAATGGGAAGCATTCACAAGCAGTTGTTATTGCATGCTGAAGTGCGTTGGTTGTCTCGTGGCAAAGTAGTGTCGCGTGTTTTTGAATTGAGAGTTGATATAAGAATGTTCTTTTTGAAGAATTCTGCAGGCAGCGTCAATAAACATGCTGATCACTTCAATGACTTTGAATGGCTCACAATGGCAGCATATTTAGCTGATATTTTTAGTGCTCTGAACGAGTTGAACTTAGGTCTACAAGGGAGGGATAATAACATCTTCCAAGCTGAAGACAAAATTGAAACGATGGTAAAAAAGCTTGACCTTTGGACAAATCGTACAATAAAAAAAATATATAATCACTTTTCTACACTGTCAGCGTTTTTAGAATCCTCTGGTGGAGCGATGTTACCAACTCAAGTACAAGACGAAATGATCAAACACCTCCGCGCTTTAAGGTCTTCGTTTCGGGATTATTTTCCAGTACCCGACAAAAATAAACATTGGATATTAGACCCTTTCAACACAGATGTCACTGATATTACTAGCTTGACAACGACACAAGAAAACCAACTAATAGAACTATCTTGTGATTCAGCTTTGAAACGTAATTTCAAAGAATCCTCTTTATCAAGTTTTTGGGTGAATGTAAAGAAAGATTATAAGGAAATATCAGAAGAAGCACTGAAACATTTGCTGCTTTTCTCAACCACATATCTCTGTGAAAAGGCATTCTCTGCTCTTGTATATACTAAAAACAAATACAGAAACAGATTACAAGTGGAATCCGATTTGAGATTACAACTTAGTACTAACATCAATCCGAATATTACTAATTTAGTTGCAAAAAAACAACACCAACCTTCACATTAATCAACGTGAATCTTGATGTTGATGTTGTATTTTTGTATTTGTAATATTAAAATAAATGGTCCGAAATTTATTTCTGTTTTTTTATTAAGGGGGTCCGTGAAAAGTCTGCTTGATTTCCTAGGGGTCCGTGGCTGAAAAAGGTTAGGAAACGCTGATCTAGTCTATTCTTGAAGGTGTTAGCGGTAGGAGCAAGTACCACTGACTCTGGCAACCGATTCCAAACACTGCGAGCTCTATTGGTCAAGAAGCGTTTCCGTGGGTTGGATGTGAATCTTGTTGTTTCAGCTGGTGTCCTCTCAGGTGCACATTAGAGTTCATGGTAAACATGGCCGGTAGAGTCTCACAGGAATAATGGTTAGGCAATACTTTGTTCAATATTTTTCCCCGTATTTTTTTTAATATTGTGCAATCAAGCGAAATAGTAGACTCTAAGTGGGCACTTGCTCGCTCACATAATATCTCGATGAGCCGTCTCTGATGATGGGTATTAATACGGCTCTTGTATGGTTTTAGAACTGCTTTTCTGTCTGTAGTACAAAAACCCTTTTAATCTCTTGTGTATCCCTTACCTTATTTTATTTCATTCTACATCCATGTATGTTGTATGCTTAACCCCTGTGATTTCGTTAAGAGTACGCATACCGAAATTTCAAAAATTACTAAAAACGGGAGACCTTATATCTCGATAACCGTTACTAAATATGCTTTGGAACAAAATAGAGTAGATGCATTGAACATTTATCTAGGGAATAACCGTAAAAGATTTTTTATATCTTGTATAGATTTCTCAAAAAAAATATTAAAAAACACCTCTGATCTTTTTTCCGAAAGACGGAAATTCGTTTCCTGAAAGTCGCGGAGTATTTTTTTACGCTGCTAATATGCTATAAAATCTAGGGAATAACCGTAAAAGTTTTTTGATAGACCCAAAATTAACCTCGAAAAATGGAAAAAACGCTATTTGTACCATTTTTTCATGCGATTTTGAACCTTAATGCCGTGGGAAATGACTGTGACGTTATTCTTGGTGCCAAGCCCTTAAATGGGAAATGTTTTATTTTTCTGTTACAAAATAAAGTAACTACCTACAAACATTATTATATAGAAGCCTTAGGTACTTTTGAATCTACCTTTTATTCCCGATAATAGGCAGATATTGTATTCAAGTATATTAAAAAATACAGTGGAAACCGTTTTATAAGGAACATTTTTTACACGATTTTATTTTAAAACTAGTGGGTCCTGTGAATAGTATATTTACGGAATCTGGCATTTTTTTATTAACTAACTACATATGTACTCATACACCACACTCTTCAAATTTCTTCGAAGGAACATATCAGAGAGGGTCTTGGTCTTACCTACTTTCCATATTAATTCTACATACGTACCTACCGTAAGTATGATTACTGAAAGAATTCGAATTGCATTCTCTATCAATAATATAATGGGTAGGTATCTTTGAGTATAGAAGTACCTAATTATTTTCTGGTAGGTTTGTATGTATACTGTAGTACTTTTACGCGGAAATTTTCATTTCATTGTATAAAAAACATTGAAGGACTCCCACGGGCTTAAGGCCCTCCGCATCCCCGCGTAGCACAGGCGCATATAGCGTCCTCTCTACCCACACTTCTTGGCAAAATCTTTTTAAGAGGTGGGCTCAGGGTTAGCCAGAAGGGAGCCCCCCGACAAACCCCACCCCTAACTTACATTCCTTCAGTGTCCTTGTCCAACGATGGAAACATATTTACAATTATTGTATAATATAATAGTAATATAATTGTTCTATTCTATTCTATACCCTCACGCCACCTCCCTTGCGGGGTAGGCAGAGAGAACGGATCGCCAGACTTTCCTATCCTGACACACCCTTCGGGCTTCCGTCACATTCATGCAGTTCCTCATACATACTCTCCGGTTACTTTTACTCAAAACACGTCCGTCCTTGAGTATCTGGTCGACATGGTCCAGCCAGGTGGTTCTCGGACGGCCGCGTTTCCTTACACCTCCTCTTTCACCCAGGTAAATTTTCTTCGTTATTCTTTCATCGTTCATTCTTTCCACATGACCCAACCATCTCAACTTGTTCACTTTCATTTTATTCACAACATCCTTTTTACAGTCACTCAACTCTCTAATCATTTCGTTCCTTATTCTATCTCTCAATGTTTTTCCACACATTCTTCTTAACGATATAATTGTATAATAGTAAAATAATGAAGGAACTCTTGTTTTCAACTCTTTTTTTCTTGTTTGATAATAGGTACTAAACTACGTGTTTAAAAAAGATCACTAAACCAAACTTCGCCACTGAATGTAGTATATTGTACAGCAGAAAATAAAACACTGAGTACAAATAATTGCGACTCCACTGTAGGCACAAGGGAATACATTTTTTTTATTTAGGGTGGAAAAGTTTGCCCGATTAAAATATATTTTCATTGTGATTTCAAGCTTTTGGATTATTTTGTTATTGTTATTATATCAAAAAACTTTTGTGTACGAGAATATTAAAACAAAGTAAATAGCTTATATTGTTACTGTTTTATAGTAAATGAATGCAGTTGAAATGAGGTCGTTAAGAAGAATGTGTGGGAAAACGCTGAGAGATAGAGATAGAGAATGAGGTTATTAGGGAAATGAGTGACTGCAAGACGGGTGTTGTGACGAGAATGAAAGTAAACAAACTAAGATGGTTTGGGCATGTTGAGAGAATGAATGATGACAGGATGACAAAAAAGATATGTTTGAATGATGGAAGAGGTGTGAGGAAGCGCGGCCGCCCGAGACTGACCTGGTCCGATCGTGTCGACCAGATTCTCAAGGATGGACGCGATTTGAGTAAAAGGAATCGGAGAGCGTGTATGACAAATTGCATGAATGTGACGGAAGCGGACGGAATTACTGCCGGGAAAACCAATTGTTTTTAAACAGCGACAAATGTAATGTTATTACTTACACACGCAATAAAAAGAAAATTACATTTAATTACTCGATCAATGATGAAACTCTATCATACAAAAGAGAGGTAAGGGATCTTGGAATAATAATGGACGAACAACTCACTTTCACCAAGCACTACGACAACATAAGTTCTAGAGCCTTTAAAGCTCTGGGCTTTGTTATTAGAAACACAAAGGTTTTCAAAAAATCCAAATCATTGGTCATACTTTTTAACTCCCTAATTAGAAGTCTTCTGGAATTTGGTTCTACTGTTTGGAATCCAAACTACATCGTCCACATAAATACTATAGAAAAGTTACAAAGAAAATGCGTAAAACATCTCAATTATCGCAATAGATTACACTTTGATTCGTACATCCAAGCATTAAAACACTACAAAATCAAATCTCTCGAAACTAGAAGACAAATAATCGACCTTTGTTTCCTACATAAAATTATAAATAATAAAGTAGATACTATTCCTCTTGTGGAATCATTGCCTTTCCATTGCCCTTCCAGAAATGTCAGACATCAAACACTTTTCTACGTCAGCCATTCAAGAACAAATTATATGCGAAACTCATACATAAAAAGAGCGTGTATATCTTTTAACAAGAATTGTATGAAGGATCCAGCTCTGGATCCTTTTGGCTCTGGTCTGTACACTTTTAAAAATAAACTGTTGAAAATAGTGGACGTTTAGCGGGGTGGTCGTGCCGGCGCGTCGAGTGTGCCGTTGGGTCTGAGGGTTTCAGCTTAAAACTAAAATGAAAAGAACTGTTGTCACTTCCTTTCTCCATTTTCCTTCCTATTCCTGGATCCATTCCTATCCTATTTGTTGATTATATATAGTGTAACTACTTATACTTTTGCTAATATAACGTAGAATACTATAATTGGCGCTATAAAATGTAAATATGTATAAAATATTATATTATATGTACTTAGCTGTTGTATTCTCCAAATAAATAAAAAAAAAAAAAAAAAAAAAAAAAAAGCTAAGAGTGTGTGTAAGGATAGGGATGTCTGGCGCTCTGTCCTCTCTTCCTACGGTACAGATAGATAGATAGATACAGATAGATAGATAGATATACCCATCTATATATACCCTCACGTCACGTCCCTTGCAGGGAAGGCCAGTGAGGACAGAGCGTTAAACAAGATTGTGTGGTTTCATATCCTAGAACTGTTTTTCGCGGTCTTCCAAGCGATACCAAACGCGTTCTTCCGAGGCGCTTGGATTCCTTCATCTACTCGTGAAGCACTTTCGTTGGATACCAAACACGACGGTATGCGGTGACTGGATCCTCTCGTTCGCTCCGTGTCTTCCAAGGTTCGAGCTAGACAAGATCTGGATATCTTTTCTAACGCCCTTTCATACGATACCACACATGACCCCACACGACCCTTGAATTCCTTTGAAACTCTTTACATCTTTTTTGTCTCTGGAGTAGGCTAATCCAAAGTGGTACAGAATTGTATTGTCATCGACTTTACGTACCTAAATTTGCGAAGTTTCAGGTCTTTAAGAGTGTGCATACCGACATTTCAAAAATTTCTAAAAACGGGAGTCCTTCTATCTTGAGAACCGTTATTCAATATGCTTTGGAACAAAATAGGGTAGATGCATTGAACATTTATCTAGAGAATAACCGAAAAGGATTTTTTATATCTTGTATAGAATTCTATTATCTTGTAGAAAATTTAAAAACACCTCTGAACTTTTTTCCGTAAGACGGAAACTCGTTTCCCGAAAGTCGCGGAGTAATTTTTTTTATTGTACTGATAATATGCTATAATCTAGAGAATAACCGTAAAAGTTTTTTGATAGACGCAAAATTAACCCCAAAAAATGGAAAAAAACGCTATTTTTACCATTTTATCATGCGATTGTCATGCGAATTTGAACCTTAGTGCCGTGGGAAAAGACTGTGACGTCATTCCTGGTGCCATGCCCTTAAAAAGTAGTCAAGAAGTGATTGAAAAACCGTTAAGTTGGAGCGACAATCAAACTATTTTTACTCCGGGATATCGTTCTTTAAGATGTTTTTTTTCTTGGGTTAAATGCGATGAAAGTCTGTCTTTTTATTTTTCATATTTAAGCTAAAAGATTTAACATAATAATCAAGTTTAAGATGTTTTTGAATCATTTACATAATGGCAAATTAAATATTTAAAAATTCAATTTAAACAACGGACGTTCTTTATATTTATGTTAAAGAGATGTCGCTAATTCCCTCATAAAATTCACTACAATGAGACTGACCGAAACTCTGAAAATAATTGTTTTCTTTCCGATTTAAAAAGAATGTCTAATGATGTAAAAATACTGAATATTGGGAAACATTACAGAGAATGCAAATCAATTTATTATTTAAAAAAAAATTGTACTTATTATGAAGAGAAATGTGCAAAAACAGCATGCTACATTGGTCAAACTGTTTTGGCCCGTTGGAAATGTTAAGTAATTTTTAGAAAGCGGAATGGGCATTTTGGCCTATCGGCGGCCATTAACGAATGCTGTGTCAAATGAAAGTATACCTACTAACTAAGGACTAACTTTCACTATGGGTGTTACGTTGTATTCCATCAGGGAAAGGTATTACTAAGGGATGTTTCCCGTTAAAGGGATATTCAAAAAACTACTTGCGCGATCAGAGTTATTACTGTTTTGTAAAGATAAATAATATAAATAAACGGTACTTTATGCCCTAAGCCCTAATCTGACCATTTTCACTACACCCGATAATATAAAACTTTTACATAGTAATTGTAGGTATAAAATACATTGGTAAATATCAAAATTGTCCCTGGCCGCGGATAAGCAAAGCTCCACACAACTTTGCCCGTTCTATAATCTTTTACTTCTTTTTGGTGCTTATTGTTCGCAGGCCGTACTGAAACACGCGGCGGGCCACAATTTGCCCAGGTCTGCTCTAGAACCTAAAGTTGGCTTATACGCGGTTTTACTTAGGACGACAGAATGGAACAGAACGAATTATTCAAACAAACGATATTTGATTTATGTAGTAGGCTCTTATAAATATATCACCACTGAGAATTAATGAGTACTCGAATGCGAAGGTTTTATTAGAAAAATGAATAACTTTTGTTATAATTTAATGGGAATCTAATAAAAGAGATAATACCGAATGGAGATACTTGGAGAATTTGAACATTAAACTTAAATTATGGAGACAAATCGACAACATAAACAAACATTTTGGGAAATTGTATGCTCAGGAAATGGAGGGAATTATCGCTTTTGTTTTTCCAACATTTTCAAATCGACTTTCGAATTTTAATTTCGCTTCTATTCTATGGTATCCAGTAAATTCGACTATGTCGACTAATATTATCTGTCTCTATCTATACCCTCACGCAACGTCCCTTGCAGGGTAGGCAGAGAGGACAGGGCGCCAGACAGCCCTATCGTTGCACACACTCCTAGCCTCCGTCACATTCATGCAATTTTTCATACACGCTCTCCGATTCCTTCCACTCAAAACGCGTTCATCCTTGAGGATCTGGTCGACATGAAGGGACCAGGTCAGTCTCAGGCGACCCCTCTTTACTGATTCGACTAAAACTAATTTGACTCATACTAATTCGACTCATACTAATTCGACTAATAGCTAATTCGACTAATAGCTAATTCGACTAATAGCTAATTCGACTAATAGCTAATTCGACTAATAGCTAATTCGACTAATAGCTAATTCGACTAAAACCCGTACTACTCGTAATTCGACTAATGGTTGAAATTCGACTAAATTAAAAATCGATGTCATACATTGTTCAATTCTTTGTTGCAATTCTTCACATCAAAGCAATTACAATATAGGTCTGAGAGACCTCGACAACCTTACTTTGTGCGTACCTACGGGTCAGTCACTGGTTAGCCAATGATAGGTCAAGTTAGCCGAAACTGATTAGATTAATTCATTTTTATTATTTTGTTTTGTGACGATCCTATGTGGTGATTTAATTATCATTTTTACTGTTTGTGACGATCCTATATGGTGAAAAGAAAAATGTAAGGTGCCCTTGGGGCGATTTTATCGCTAAACGGCGCCTAAAGTTGTCTGATTATTATTATTATTGTTACTAAATATGCTTAAAAATAGGGTAGATACATTGAACCTTTATCTACTAAATGACCGTAATTTTATTTTTATATCTTGTATGGATTTTTCACAATAAAATGTGAAAACTACATCTGTTCTTTTTCCCGAAAGGCGCTGATTTTTTTTTGTGCATTGATAAAATTCATTCCATGAAACCTAGTGAATGACCGTAAAAGTTATTAAAAAAAACGCTATTTTATAAAATGCGATTTTTCATGCAATTTTGAATCTAAATGCCGCGGGAAATGACCGCGACGTCATAGTTGGGGTCCGAGCCTTAAATAAGTACGCAAATTAATGAGATAAAATAAAATAATACAAACGTAAAAAGTTTCAATATAAAATATCATTGAATAATCTTTATTCCCTTTACCCTTAAAGGGAGGGCAAATAAATACTATGTTTTTTTTTCTTTCCCAAATCTCCATCGTGGTAATCACCGTCTGGGTGAATTATCTCTGCTGGGAATTGCCTTCTTCAAAAAGGAAATTGAGAGAATTTTTTAAAAAGATATAAAAAAAGGGAGCCGAAAAAATACGAGCGATCGGTTCTTAATGGATTAAAATGCGTATAGGGGGTTTAGGGGGTTAAAAATGTTTTTAATGCAGAAAGCATGGACATTTTAATAATACGCACAACAGATAAGAGACTTAAATAGTTTTTTTTTTATATAAAATGGATCTGGGCTTGCATACACAAACCCAAATACTTTCCTGCACACCTTGCACTAGGCTAAAAGCCTGTATCGTAAAGTGTGGAATACATCGCCAGCGCCGGGGTTTGAACCTGGCACCTCCCGCTTGAGAGACTGCCACCTCAACCAACTGCGCCAACCATGTACTTATTCATCCACATATGTACATCATTAATTTATTTATTTATTTATTTACACTTTTGGTGAACAAGAAACAGACATATGTGAACATTTAAATAAAGCTGGGTTGGTTTAGGTGATCGACACAGGTGTTAAGGGCTGAATGGTGAACGTTTCTCGATCAGAAAGTGATCACCTAAATCAACCGATGGCTAGTCCAATACGAGTTTGAACCTTAATGCTGCGGTAAATGACCGTGATGTCATAGCTGGGTAGGTACCGAGCATTAAATTGTGAAGTGTTTAGGAAAGTATTTAAAAATATGTATATTACATATTTATATATTTATCGTTTGGCAACGTCGAAGTATATTGTCACATCGTTAAAGTCTAACATCCAGCGCCTCCAGCCACTGGAGGAAATCAGGGGACAGGCTGGCAGCACTGTCAGTGGTTCCGGGGTAAGCACGTATGGGGCAATCACGCAAGATGTGCTGCATGGTTTGCTTCGGGTGTCCAGAGTCGCACTGTGGATCATCCACTTTTGGAGCTATGGTATATTACATAAATGTATATTAAAAATGTTAGATGAAGTTACTTGCAGAACAAATTATATGGTGTTTCAGGAATCCTTTCATGTAAAAGTTATGTATGAAAACCCGTATACTACTTACCTATTATAGAAAAGTTATCCCGAGCAGAAGCCGATTGTAGTCAGAAGGTACATATCTCAAGGATTAGAAGAAATGATTTATCGGAAACTAAGGAGGATTATCTATAGAATCTATACAATATTCTGTATACAAAGTGTATAGGGTAGAGTACGTTATATTGTACCGCCACTGCCTCCTAGAGTAGGTACTCTAGCCGTGCTGTAACAGTTGGCAACATAGCATAATGATCAAACAGGACCACTGCTCCTATCAAATCTCGTAACAGAATATAATACGTAATCCATCATACTCGTTGTTGAGGGACTGTTATTCAATACATTTCCTTAGCGACGGTGATGGCAACGCTGCAAAACGAAGTGGTCTCAAATTTCTACAGCATGGCTAGAGAAAGACTCTAGATGGCAGTGGTACCGCCCATTAAATCGTACCACCTTAATTTTTCTGAAACTATGAATCTTTTTATAAAACAGGAACTCATGTCAAGACTGGTGTTGTGACAAGAATGAAAGTAAACAAACTAAGATGGTTTAGGCATGTTGAGAGAATGAATGATGACAGGATGACAAAAAATATATATTTGAATGAGCGACGAGGGGTGAAAAAGCGCGGCCGCCCGAGACTGACCTGGTCCGATCATGTCGACCAGATCCTCAAGGATGGACGCGTTTCGAGTAAAAGGAATCGGAGAGCGTGTATTGCATGAATGTGACGGAAGCTAGGAGTGTGTGTAAGGATAGGGCTGTCTGGCGCTCTGTCCTCTCTGCCTACCCTACAAGGGACGTGGCGTGAGGGTATAGATAGAGAGATATTAAAAAAATGTTAGGTAAAGTTACTTGCAGAACAAATTATATGGTGTTTCAGAAATCCTTCATGTAAAAGTTATGTATGGAAGCCCGTATACTACTTACCTATAATAGAAAAGTTAGTCCGAGCAGAAGCCGATTGTATTAGGAAGGTACATATCTCAAGGATTAGCAGAAATGATTTATCGGAAACTAAGGAGGATTATCTATAGAATATTCTGTACAAAGTGTATAGGGTAGAGTACGTTATATTGTACCGCCACTGCCTCCTAGAGTAGGTACTCTAGCCGTGCTGTAACAGTTGGCAACATAGCAAAATGATCAAACAGGACCACTACTCCTATCAAATCTCGTAACAGAATATAATACGTGGTCCATCATACTCGTTGTTAAGGGACTGTTATTCCATACATTTCCTTAGCGATGATGATGGCAACGCTGCAAAACGAAGTGGTCTCAAATTTCTACAGCATGGCTAGAGAAAGACTCTAGATGGCAGTGGTACCGCCCATTAAATCCTACCACCTTAATTTTTCTGAAACTATGAATCTTTTTATAAAACAGGAACTCATGTCAAGACTGGTGTTGTGACAAGAATGAAAGTAAACAAACTAAGATGGTTTAGGCATGTTGAGAGAATGAATGATGACAGGATGACAAAAAATATATATTTGAATGAGCGACGAGGGGTGAAAAAGCGCGGCCGCCCGAGACTGACCTGGTCCGATCATGTCGACCAGATCCTCAAGGATGGACGCGTTTTGAGTAAAAGGAATCGGAGAGCGTGTATTGCATGAATGTGACGGAAGCTAGGAGTGTGTGTAAGGATAGGGCTGTCTGGCGCTCTGTCCTCTCTGCCTACCCTACAAGGGACGTGGCGTGAGGGTATAGATAGATAGATAGATAGAACTCATGTTTGATTGCGACTAATAATAAACTGCCGGGGGGCTCCCTTAAGGCTAACCCTGGGCCCACCTCCTAATAATATTTTGCTAGAAGTGCGGGTAAAGAGGTCGCTATTAATGCGCCTGAGCTACCCGGGGATGTGGAGGGCCTTAAGCCCGCGGGATTTTCCTTCAATAATAATAAACTCTTATTGACACATTCATTTGCTTTGCTGGTGTAAAATACACATGTCATTAACGAATCATTATTTTCTGTTGACTCGATGTAATTTTTTTAGTTGCTACCTAAGGGTATATCTCACTGAAAGTTTTAAAGTTTTTTACTGTTTTAATCTGTTTTAAAGAGTCACTGTAATTTGGGTATAAGTTCATATTTACGATGACCTTTAGTAGTTTACAAAAAATAACTTTTTGCAAAACCGGTACGATTTAGCCAACTTCCCCCTACTAATCTGTACAAAGTATGTACTATTCTATACAAAGTGTATACTAATCTGTACAAAGAATGTATTAATGTATACAAAGTATTCATTAGTATGCATACTCGTTCGTTCAATAGAAAGGATTACTGTTTCTATTCATTATAACAAAATGCAGTAAGCTTGAGAGTAACAATACAATGTAAACGAGTAAGATTTTCATTTTCTATCTATCTATAGAGGATTAATTAATTTATTTATCGTATGGCCAACATCGGGAGACCATCGGGAGACCGTCGGGAGACCCCAGGCAAGGTGGTCTGATGATATTAGGAAATGTGCCGGTGGTGGATGGATGCAGTGTGCCCAAGATAGGGAGCTGTAGGGGACCCCAAAGGGGAGGCCTATGTCCAACAATGGACCTGAGTGGCTGCGGAAAAAGAAGAATGGCCAACATCACGCCTATATCATTTAACATTCGTTATGTCAAAGTGTATATAAAAGTTAAAAGCGCAGAGTGAACTGCTCGTCAGAGACTTAAATCTAGATTTCTTATGTATTGTATTGCTTCGTCGCTAAGGGTTAGGAAGTCCGATGCATTGCCACTGTACCCTCTGAGTGCACACCCGGTAACTATGTGTTGGATGGTCTGCCTGTCGGCTCCGCAATCGCATTCAGGGGACTCTCGCCATCCACACTTTTGGGAAAAATCTGCGCACCTGCAGCTGTGACCAGTTCGGATTCTGTTTAGAGCTGACCAGATAAGATGTCATACAATGGCAGACGCATTTTTTATAGAAAGTCAAATAAAAGTATATACAGGGTGATTGGAAAAACAATTTTTTCACAAAAATCATGTTTATTAACAAAATTTTCACTACATTCTAAATCAACACCTACAAATCTTAATCGAAAGCCAAAATTGTTTACTATAATTTGTGGTTTGTTTTGTCCAAATCGAGTCAGTAGTTTGAGAGATAATGGCAAAAAACCTAAATGAGAAATTTTCACACTCCTCAATTTTTAAAAGGCCATATCTCCAAAATGGTTGATTTTTGGATATGCATCCTTAGTTCATATTTTTCCATCCTCTATTACCTCTCGGAACCAATCACATTCTCTTCTGTAACCCTGACTATTCTAACAATACAATACCGATATAAAGGGTGTTTGGCAGAACGTTCGACAAACTGATATGGTATAAACAGGGGACTGTTTGGAACAACTTACCGGTATTCAGAAATTATATAGGGTGTTCCCCAATTTTTTAATTAAAAATATGATTTCTGAATACCGGTAAGTTGTTCCAAATAGTCCCCTGTATATACCATATCAGTTTGTCGAACGTTCTGTCAAACACCCTGTATATTCCGACGATAAGCTATTGTGTGCACTGTGCAGTATTCTGTAACATAGATAACATCATTATAAGCGGTTTTGCATTTAAAGCTGGGAGCTTAAAAAGCTGCATTTTTCCTTTCGCTTCATTGATAAAGTTGAAACCGTTTGTTCTAGATAGATGTAACATTGTTACGTTTAAAAAGAATTTAATGCATTTTTTTCTGTACGTATCATGTCGTCAACAACGATGTTCTAACTGACAATTAAAGGACCAAAATGAGATGAAAGTTCCAAACACTCTGTACTTTTACACATAGATGGAACCTTATTAGTCTCTAATTGTTATTTACACACACTACACAACTTTAGGGTCATACTGTTAATTGTACTTATACATGAGCGTCGCCAGCTTCGGAGCTAGCGGGGACAGCCAAATGTGAAAACTTAAATATAGTACAAAATGCTTATATAGCGCCGCAGGCGAATTTTTTTTTGTTAGACAAGAGTGTGTCGTTATGTATTTAGGGTGTTCGATTTACTTTTTTATAAAAAATGATCTAAAAAATAACGACGCGGGCAAATTTACTTCGGAAACTATTTAATTTTAATAGATTTATACCAATTTTAGAATTTTTTTGATGTGATTAATAAACGTGTGGTAATAATGTGATTTTTTGGGAATTTTATCATTTAGTATGAAAAAGTATATACATATTCCAATCTCTAGGAGGAGGCAGCTGCCCCACTGCCCTCCTGACGACGCCCATGCACTTATAGGTTGTTGGTTAGAAACATTTTTTACGTAAAAAGTCAAAATGTAGAATTTTAATACCAAATCGATCAAAATGAAGCTGTTATTTTTCGGAGTTTTCATTAAAATAACAGTGATTTAGAACCTATACATTGAAGGACTCCCACGGGCTTAAGGCCCTTTGCATCCCCGGGTAGCACAGGCGTTTATAGCGTCCTCTTTACCCGCACGCACTTCTTTGCAAAATCTTTTTAAGAGGTGGGCTCAGGGTTAGTCAGAAGGGAGCCCCCCGAAAAACCCCACCCCTAACTTACATTCCTTCAGTGTCCTTGTCCAAGGATGGAAACATATTTACAATTATTTACAGATACATACATGAGTACAAAAAAGAAAACAGTAGAGATAAAGCATATATACAATTTACATAAATAGTGGTCCAGAAAGCTAAGTTCATGGTCCAGGAAACAGGATTTAGAACCTATAGTGAAAAATCGCAGTGAAAAAATATTGAATAGGTAATAATGCGTGTCTATTTCAACATAGCGATAGTTAAAAATCCATTCTTTCCAGCTCTCATAAATCTGTACCTTTCAATTCCATTCTTTAGCCAATAATTCTTCAAGATAAAAGTCAAGAAGATTCTTGATCTGAAGTTATGGATGAAGCACTATTCCAGAAATTTAAAGGTCATAATTTTTCCAACCTTCCCTCTTTATAACTATTAAATCTCTTCGAAGCCAGGTACTTAAAAATCGATAAGGAGAGAGAGTAAAAAATTAAGAATAATTTATTAAAAAAAATATATATATATAATATATATATATATATATTTTTTTAATAAATTATTTATATATTTTGTTATATTATATATTTTGCGACGAAATTGATCACATATTCAACCAAGCGACAAACTCCTCGCTAACGGATTTTTCTCCTTGTGTAGTCAGATTGGAGACTGGCCTGATGAGACACATGCGCACAATGTTGAAACACAAAAACTCTTTCAGAAAATTCACCCGCATAACCGCTAACTGGCCTTGTCTGGTTGCATATGCAAGGCACGAGTCGTATCTCGGCCAAAATGGTTCACAGTGAAATGGAGTAAAATCAAACCTTCATATCGCCGCTCGTTTTTTACTTTGACTTAAGCGCCACTTAGGTATGAAATGAGTTATATATATCGTTGGAATCGTCTCGACGAGCTGCGTCGAATGGTCCAAGTTCAAGGTCAATCAGACAACTTTTTTGGTCGTTTAGTCAAATAAAAAACCAACTTTTATCTTTCAAAAAATAGGTAAAGCGACGAAAATGACAACTTATAAATCGCGAATGGCGCTTTGTTTTGCTAAATTTTCACAATTCATGAATGTTTGGTTTATAAGAAAAACAAACTTAACACATAAAACAATACGAGTGGCGCTCAAGCTTTTTTGACTTATCAAAATTATTTAGACAGATGCACTTTAGTCAAATCGTATAATATTAAATCTTAACATGTCATACGTTTAGTCACATTTACATGATACTTAATAATGTTAAATTGTCGTTTAGACTTTTTGAATTTTGGATATTAGCCGTTTCATGTCTTTTAAGTCATTTCTACTAAATACTGAATTAAATAAAAATGGCTATTAGTCACAGTAGATTGTTACTTTTTAATTTTATGTAATACGTTAATCATTCTTAGTAATTGTTTATAATTGAATTTGCACTTTAGTATTTTTGCGGTTATAACAATAGCTGATAGGTATTTAGTACATCTATCGTCGTTTAAGACAAAATGTTTGAAACAGAATTATAAGGTTTGAAAATATTATTATCGGTCGTTCAACTAACAACTTCATTGTCAATACACGTGTTGCTTTTGTGTGCGATGGGCGCGAACGTATATACCTATTTAGAATATATTATTTAAGAAATATTTATGAAGAATATATTTAGAAAACTTAAACTTTCCTTCTTTTTTGAAACAGATATGAAGATGAATACATAGAGTTCCAAGACATTGATCTTCAGTTTTTATTACTCACAAAATTCTTTATAAAATACAAGAGTTTGTGTGTTAGCCATTTTAACTTGGAAGTGTTTGGAAAACATGGTTGCATTAATCACTTTGAATTATAACGATTTTATTTTCAGTGCTAATTTAGACATTCTGCTTGATACAGTTTGTCATAAAAAGTTCTCTGAGCCATTTTGAATTATTAGAAAAAATATATAAATGACGTGTTAGTCATTTTGATATTTTTGAGGAAGAGTACAAATGGCGTGTTAGTCATTTTGAATTATTAGAAAATATGTATAAATGACGTGTAAGTCATTTTGTTTTTTTGGAGAAAGATTACAAACGGCATGTTAGTCATTTTGAATTTTCATGATTTTAAGGAAAGTGGCCATTTACTTGTTTTGAATTAATAAATTTCGAATTATACTAAATATCAGGTTAGGCATTAAGGCATTAAGCGCCATCTAACTCACACAAAAGAGACTATATTTATTAACATTATATACTAAAAAATAGAAAATAAATCCATGAACAAAACCCCCATACAACTTATTTAAATCGGTTCATAAATAAAAAAGTTATCAGGGTTTTTCTGTTTTTTTAAACTTTAAATCGCTCTCCTGAAAAGTTGACCCTGTGTCGCTTAAGTCAAAGTAAAAAGCGAGCGGCGATATATATATATATATATATATATATATATATATATATATATATATATATATGATTTCACGTCCTCGAACTGTTTTTCGCGGTCTTCCAAACGATACCAAACATGCCCTCCCGAGACGTTTGGATCCCTTCATTCCAATGGTGCCTTCCACTAAGAATAGACAGAATCAAAATTTGATATGATTTCTACTCTCGTGAAGGACTTTCGTGAGACACTAGTAGTCAGGATGTGGTTGAAAAAGCGATTGCAAGATTTGCGCACAAACAAATAAAAAATATAAAAAAAAACAACGAAGATCGTTGAGAAGAGTGTGTGGGAAAACATTGAGAGGATAATAAGTTACTTAATAATGTTGTTGACTCCAGTAAGCTGCTCGAGGAGGTTGGGTTCAATTGTCCCACAAGAAGGACGAGATCAACCCTAACATTCAGGTTACCTCAGTGCAGCACCAATTATGTACAAAATTCATACATCCGACGTGCCTGTGGTAATTACAATGCTTTCTTTAATAAAATTGACATACATCAACACACACAAGGTAAGTTCAAAGGTCTGGTTCTGAGAAGTATGTGTGGGCAAGTGGTCGGTTGAAAAGTGCAAATATTCTTACAAACTTTCCTTTTCCTCTTTCCTTTTCCTTTTTTCTTTTCCTATTCCTGAGCATATGTAATGTAACTGATACTATATTGTTGTATTATCTTTCTTTATCTTTTTCTTTCGTGTGTAGATTCGCTTTCTATCATTGGTATGTTAATATAGAGGATAATTGCCATTGTAGTAAGATTGATAACAAACATCTATTGGTATACTTAACTAGTTACTATTTTTAAGATTTAAGATTTTTTGTATTACTGTCTGTTTGTTTAATGAATAAAATAAAAATAAAAAAAATAATAATATTAGAGAGATGAGCGACTGTAAGACGGGTATAGTGACTAGAATGAAATTGAATAAACCTAGAGAATGAATGATGAAAGGATAAGAAATAGTATGTACTTGGGAGAAAGAAGAGGTGTAAGAAAGCACGACATTCCAAGACCCACCTGGCTTGAACATGTCAACCAGTTTCTTAAAGACGGAAATGTTTTGAGTAAAAGGAATCGTAAAGCGTGTATTATGAATTCCGCGAACGTTACGGAAGCAAGGATTAAATATAGGACGAAATGCTATCCGGCACCGGTTAGCATGGAATCATTGTTAAGCTTGACGAAGGACAAGCAGAGCTCTTTACACTCTCTTGCCATGGATTCTACTTTATATTATGAACCCTTTTTTTATTTATCTGATATTAAAATTTATTGTGAGTCTGTAGTGCAATGTCACATCTGTACCTTACCATAATTATGATCTATTTGTTAATCTTATTTGTATGTGCTTACTGAGGATTATAGAATATGTACCTAGTTTTACGACCATGACGAAGTGCCATTAGAGCCTTTTACACTCTATTTGGCACTGAATTTCCCTGTATATTTATTGTTTAAACTCTATTTTTGTATATTACTGTTAACATGTAACTTTGACGAGTCCAAGTGCCTGTAAATGGCCTAGGGACGATTCACAACAATAAACAATAAATAAACAGGACAGTGTGGCTTTCTGTTCTCTCTGCCTACCCTGCAATATATACATTTTATTACCCTTTAGGTCGTTCTTACGTCATTTATTACCAAGTGGATGACATTCGGACGGCTGGATTACAGTGGTTCAGTGTTGCATTTGAACGGCCGTAGCGTCGAAAGGGTGGAGAAGTTTAAGTACCTCGGCAGCATACTCACGCAGTCTCTTGACCCGGATGTGGAGATAAAGTGCAGAATTGAGGCAGCAAGAGCTGCATTTAATAAAATGAGACCACTCTTCTGTAATGACAACATAAATTTGAAACTCCGCCAAAGAATGATCAAGTGCTATGTGTGGTCTGTTTTATTGTATGGATGTGAAACGTGGACCTTGAAAGTCAACTCAATGAACAGACTAGAAGCATTCGAAATGTGGTTCCATCGCCGAATGCTTAGAATTCCCTGGACAGACATGGTTTCTAATGCCGAAGTTCTGAGGCGAGCTAGAGTTGACAGGGAGCTGTTGTCATCTATCAAGGTCCGGAAGATTTCATATCTGGGTCATGTGCTGCGCGGGGAGAAATACCACCTTCTCCAACTGATATTGAAGGGGAAAATTGAGGGACGCCGAGGGCCCGGTAGAAGACAGATGTCCTGGCTGCGAAATATAAGGGAGTGGACCGGCATCCGGAGTGTAGGGGAGCTGTTCCGAGCGGCGCAGGACAGGGACAAGTTCGCTCAAGTGATCGCCAACGTTGGGGGGACCCGACAGGGCACATGAAGAAGAAGAAGAAGGTCGTTCTAGCATTAATCATGGGATAAAACTTTAGCAATATAAGTATAATCCATAAAACATTATTATTTACTCTAAAACAGAAGTTACATTTTATGTAAAACTTTCACGATGTGTCTGGTGCAAATACCAGGTCCGTAGGGGTTTACGGTAAGTTCGTCTAAAATCAGTTTGTCTAAAACAAATTCGTCTTAAATCAATTAGTCTAAAATTAATTTGTCTAAAATCAAATCAACTAATTATTAATTGGTCTAATTATCAATTCGTCTAAAATCAATTCGTCTGAAATCGACGAATTCATCGTAAGGCAAATTGATTTTAGGCGAATTGATTTTAGACCAATTGATTTTAGATCAATTGATTTTAGACCAATTGATTTAAGACGAACTTGCCGGACACCGCCCTTAGGGGCCCTGGGGCATAAATTGCATTCGTGGCCTCAATATTCTTTAATGTACGAAATCTAACGGTTTCATCATGGACGTCGCCAGTTTAAAAGCTGAAGGAGAGCATGGTTTGTAGATGTTGCATAAAATTGCGTTAATAGCGCCGCAGGTGAACATTTTTCTAAGACTGAATGTCGATGAAGGATGTAGTTTGGTTTATTCCGGTTTATTTTCTCTTTTTAAAGGTGCGTTGGATTTATTCAACAATTAAATAATTATAATTTTTGTCTTTTAAAAAAGAGGAATTAAATTTTTACCATAAGATATAAGCATGCACCTACATAAGTCAACATAAAAAAGTCGTAATGTAAATCTAGTTTATTTTTTGTGAAATAAAAAGTAAAGTTAAATAAGTATAAGGAATACATAACACAAAAACAAATGTTATTAGCGCCGCAGTCATTTTTTTTCTATAAAACAATTTTGATTTAATGAGTTTTCCGAAGATTTATGATATGATGAGAAAACTATGTAATTATTGTTTTCAAGCCTTTGGAAAGTTTAGGATACAAATAATTAAATATATCAATACAATCATGGTACATAGCCAAACAATACACAGCAACAACAGACATAAGAATTACAATTAAAGCAATATGCAAATATAGAGTATTTACTCCTATTTAGCGCCCCCTTTAGCTGGGAGCCCGGTGCGGTCCCCCGCTTGCCCCAGCCTAGCTACGGGTCTGGCAAATACATAATTGCTAATGTTTTTATTTGTATTATACAAAAGTCCACTGGTAGTGGAATATTTCAAGTTAATTACAGTGTACATTATTATCTTTTCGTTTTAAACATTTATCTTAATTTTAGTTTTTATTATGCGACACAGTAAACCATGATGCTCCGTAGTTAAAATTAATTAGATTATGAATTAAAGTCGCTGCGGGATTAATTCTGTTATGAAAAACGATAATTTTAAAGGCAGGCCAAGCTTTTTTTTACTAATTTATTATATTATAAAATAAAATATTATTAAGGGCTTGGCACCAGGAATGACGTCACAGTAATTTCCCACGGCATTAAGGTTCAAAATCGCGTGAACAATCGCATGAAAAAATTGTGAAAATAGTGTTTTTTCAATTTTTTGGGGTTAATTTTGCGTCTATCAAAAAACTTTTACGGTTATTCCCTAGATTTTAATGCATATTATCAGTATAAAAAAAAATACTCCGCGACTTCCGGGAAACGAGTTTCCGTCTTTCGGAAAAAAGATCAGGGGTGTTTTTAAATTTATTTTTGAGAAATCTATACAAGTTAAAAAAAATCTTTTACGGTTATTCCTTAGATAAATGTTTAATGCATCTACCCTATTTTGTTCCAAAGCATATTTTAGTAACGGTTGTCGAGATATATGGTCTCCCGTGTTTAGAAATTTTTGAAATGTCGGTATGCATACTCTTAAACAGTGAAACTGGATTTTAATTGGCCTAATAAACATTTTTTTGAACGACCAATATTTGGTTGGTTTTTACGCGGAGGCATGACTTTGCCAATACACTTCTCAGTATCATCAGCCAGAAGAGTCTACATATTATCATTCATGATTGACATATTATTATAAGCTCATCAGCCTTATACTGGGAAAAATTCACCAGCCCAGGTATCACGGATAAATCACAGGATTAGGCTCAACGCGGGGGCCTTAAATGCAAGCATTGTACCTGAAATATCAGTATTTAAAAATCGTCTTACAATATTGCAAGAATAAGTAAGTTATTTTTAAATACAACGCAACATTTATTTATTTATTTATTCAAAACATGTGTTATTACAATAAATAGACAGATTAAATTTGTGTTTGAGGATACAGATCTTAAAACTATATATAATTACGTTTTACCCCCCCTTATAAAGTAAAACTTGTGTTAAGGGGGAGGAGTATCCCGTAATTAACAGGGTTTGAAATATTATAATATTATTAGATTATTACATCATAACCTACACAGTAGGTATCAACTAAACAATAACATTAACAACTAAATAACATAATCTACACTGCTGTAGGTACCTACTCATTGTAGAGGCACCATTCTTACAAACTATTTCAGCAGCAGTACAAACCTAGTATCAACACAATACATCATTATATACATAGCACTACAATATTAGTACCAATAGAATACAACACGATGAATTGGTTGAATAAGAATTGTAAGAATACTTCTAAATTGCGATTTCAGTCACTGATCTTGATATCCATGACATCTGGATTAGGAACAAAAAAGGGAGTAAATAGCGCCGCAGACGAAAATTTTGTAATAAAACATAAGTACGTAAACATGGAGAGGAAGCACAAAAAATCTAGTTTGTTTTTTGTGAAATAAATATAGGTACTGAACTGCTTTAACTCATAATAAGAACACTTCAATTAGCGTCGCAAGCAATTTTTTTTAATAAAACAATTTTGATTTTATAGATAAAAAAGATTAAAAAAAAATAAAAAAAATTGTAGGTAAACTTGATTTTTGAAAAAAAAAATTTTTTTGATTTTGTAGATAAAATTCATTTTAAAAAAATACTCTAGCGGGGGGGGGAGCTGCCCCACGGTGCACATGGTGAGAGCCTGTTCTACAACCCGTGGACCTCAAGAGGAAATAACTTTTGGCATTTAGGCATTTTATTTTTTCCCTTTACTGCCAAAAAAAAGTCATTGATTAGGTTATTGTTATAAAATAAAGTTTCTCCTTGGTGTCAGTCAGTGATGGAGAGATGAAGTGATGGAATCATAGGCCGCTGATAATATTTACATGTTAATATTCAGTGATGTAAATTGTGATAGAAGGGTTATTCAGGGGTGAACTCCTTTTTCTCATAATCCCCTGGGATGAATATAAAGCAGGCCCGGAATAGATCACGTAAGAGGTACGAAGACTGCCTTAAACACTGCGTTCACGTTTTACGCTGATTCAATTTACGTAAGACGACTATTGTGACAAGTACATAGTTGGCGCTGGCGATGTATTCCACTTTTTGCGATACAGGCTTTTAGACTAGTGCAAGGTGTGCAGGAAAGTATTTGTGTTTGTCTAAGCAAGCCCAGATCCTTTTTTTTTTAAAAAAAAACAAGTCGAGATGTACAGGGCATGTGGATCATAGACGTAGACAGGGAGGATTTGGGGGTTCAAACCCCCCCCCCTAAATTCCTCAACCAACCCATTGTTTTATACATAGGAGAAATGAATCACACTATAACCACATCGTTTTTTCATCATGTTATCAATTTTCAATAATTATTGTGAAAATACATGAAATCGCAGTTGTTTTACTAAAAAAAAATGCCTGCGGGGCTAGTCCCTAACATGCTGTATCCCATAAATATATTCAGATGTCTTACTATTGAAATTAACCGGGTTCATCAATTCACCCAATTAAAAAGAATATTAGGGTGTGAGGAAATATGGCCGTCCAAGAGTCATCTCTTGCACGGTAGACATAAAGGGCATAACGTTAGACTTTTCTATCCTTACACACACTTCTTGCTTCCGTCACATTCAAGCATTTCGTGACACACGCTCTACGATTCGTTTTACTGAAAACACGTCCGTCCTTCAGTCAATATTTTACTTTATTTTGAGAATGCAATAGCATGTAAAGTATAAGATATTTATAAAAATAACAACTTTTTGCTTGTGAACATGTTTCACATGTTTCTGAACGAGAACGTTTCCTCACACCGTTAAAGCTGACACTACATAAATCGAGAAATGTCGCAAATCTCGAGTTCGACTGTATCGAGATAGTATTTTTCTATACAAGTTCTTTGTATTGTAGATCATGCTATTTCTTCGCTTCCTTGTATGTAACACAGTGTTATCTTAATGGACTATTTTACATCCCTTTTTCAATCCTCTCACCCTTTCCAGCTCACGATCTTTCAGATGTGGCTATCGCATTTCTCCTTGAGAAAACCTCAAAGCGTAGATTTTTTTCACTCCTAGAATTTTATACATATTCAGCGATTCGGCGTCACTACCTGAATCGTTGAATATCGATGCACGCATTTCTCGACGAAATGAGAAAAAGTTTGCTCGATATTTTTATAAACTTTACTTCGCTCTCATGAATTTAAGGAACCCCTGCTCTCAATGCTAAATTTATGCAAAAATCACACTTTTTTGAGGTTTTTTTTCTTAATGTCGTCTCGGTAAATACATAAATGAGCTCCCCCTATTGAAGGTTATTATCAAAACTTGTGTTTATAAAGGCATGGACGTGGTTATAACAGGATGAGAGTAGAATCAATGCGGTGAAAATGAGGTCGTTGGAACAATGGGTGGAAATATACTGAAAGATAGAGTAAGAAAGGGAATAAAGTACGAAATTTAGAGCGATGAGAGGATGTTTTTTGGTGTGATTAAAATTCGAAATTTTTATCTATTTCTATTTTTGTAAAAGGTAGTTTGAGAACGGATTATCATTGCAGAGGAACACACCAGTAGGAGTGTTGAAACGTCGATCAAGTTTATCCACACACGGTTCACCCGAAAATCAAGAAACGATGGATTATTGTTTTATCCAAGTTTTCTCGACATTTCGTGCAAATTTCTCGATATTTCGATAAAATTTCTCGACTTCTTGTATAAATGGTTGAATATCAAGCGAAGCGCTTAAGCGTAGTTGTTTATCACGCTGTATAATCTAGAATTAATGAAATTGGTTTCTTTTCGCTTGCCTTTGAGCTCAACTTAAGCCAAATGCTGTATAATCTACACACATCTTAATATTATTATAACGTAATGAGTAAAAAGGGACGAGTTGGGTCTGAGGCGTGGGTAATCACTTGTATATGAGTTATATATAATTTGTTCTCGTATCAGGTTCTTATATATGAAAAACAAAGTGTCCTGGATGACCGACTGACTGATTGGCGATGACATTTCTTTATTTATTTACCTATATCAACGGCGTGAGCCTTTTACACAAATTATGGTTACAATAACTATAGAGATTTCAAGCGCAAACTTAAAGAAATACTAATTAAATTCCAAACGTCTGCAATGTGGATCTGTGTGTGTGAGTGTATGTGTGTGTGTGTGGGTATGTATTTGTGTGTGTTTGTGTGTATGTGTGTGTCTGTGTTTATGTTTCCTCCTTCCGTCGTTCTTTTGTACATTTCTTTAATGCTTTCTCTTGATTGGTAATGATACATACATATATGCATAGATAAACTAATTGTTATAAGTTCTTATGTTTTGTTCCTCTCCAAAGCACGAGCTCTGCTCAATTTTGGAGAGTAGTTTTTTTGTGTTATATTGAGTTGTAGTTTCATTTGTTTTTCTTTACAATTTGTAATTTTATACCCAATAAAAAAAATTGAATTTGAATAATCAAAGTTAACAATGTTTATATTAATTAAAATTAACAATACAACAAAGTTATGAAAGAAAGAAAAATAAACATTACATTTTATTTACCCACATGCAGACACATAAACATGTAGAAAAAAGTTAAATAAGAAAAACCAAGTGAACCGAAGTATTATAGACAGATAATAAGAAACAAAATGATAGGGATAATGTTCCCTCAATCTCAGAAAAAAGCATTCATTCTCCATGGATGAACCAGGAAGCTGCACATCGCACACGTCAAATCTATTGGCATGTTCGTTAGGAAGTTATTTATTATTTTTTTATGAAGCTGATGGATTTTCATGCTAATTTTAAGCCTCATCCACATGCTGGCCGAGCTATCACGTTTTTTGTGTTCATGAGTAAAAAGGCGTTAACCGTCGGTTACGTATACAATCCAAGACAATCACCCCGTCCGCACGTCTTTTTACTCATTCACACAAAATAACGTGGTAGCTCAGCCAGCATGTGGATTAGGCATAACAAGCATTTCTTTTTAAAGATTTTTTTATTTTTTTTTAATCTCAAATGACTCCGGGGTTATCGAAATAAACCCAGATACACCTTTGTAAACTTCACGACACAAGCTTTTTCAAGCTAACTCGGAGTAAGTCGGCATTGGATACTCCCCCGTCGAGCGCGTTACCAACCAGGCTGCCGATCACCTCAACCCATTTGTTATTGTATTTTCGATTACCCTGCATTTACGGGACACTCCAAAACTTTATTTACATAATAATTCATTTTCTATATGACTTGGCTATATGTAATATTATTCATAGAGAGGGTACGTGTAACATAACCTCACTCTAACACAGATTAGTTGTGACAATGAAAACAGCATGAAGCAGGACAGGGACGGGAGGGGGACGGAGGGAGGGAAAGGATGAGGACGGGTAGGATGGGAAAGGAAAGGATTTTACAAGATTTACCGATGAAGTGTATTCAATAAAACATATTTATGGATTCGTGATACTGCAACAAATGTCATAAATTTGATTATAAATTAAGTATTTTTTGCTAACATTATTGTCAAAAGTTCGGCACCAGAAAATACTAAGGTTCTAATATAGACAAGACCAACAATATGTTAACACAGAAATAACACATTTACATTTACAATCCGTTTAAGGTTTAAACGTCGTAATTTTTGGAAAAAAACTTATTTTAAGAGATATTTAACTTTAAAATCTAAATACGGGGGCAACTAAAACAAGGCGGCCGTCTTGGAATCTACATTGAATTGGATTGTCTAACCATAGATTATTATGAGTAAACAGACGATGTCGGATGTCACAACCCTTAGATTAAAATTGGTATTGTTTTTATTGTTTTATTGTTCTTTTTCATCCCTAGGCCCTGATTCGGGCACTTGGACACGTCAGATGGTACCAAGCATAGATATTTAAAAAAACTTTCTACCTACATTTATTTCACTTATGTAATTCAACTATTAGTGGTTGGTTGGCAGACATTTTCTATGGCAATAAACCCGCCATTTCGAGATTTTTTAATTCAATAAAGATTTTATTTATTTATTTAACTATAGACTCAACACATATTGTTAAATTATTAGTTTGTAGTTGTATGAGACTCATTGTATTTTTTATATTTTTTTTTCGGGAGACACCGAGAAATGTCATGACGATGAAGGATCGAAGTGTTGTGTGGGGTAATGCTTGCGGTATCATATAAAAGGATGTTGAAAAAGCAATTCAGATCTTATGCCTCATCCACATGCTGTCCGACCTTCCACGAGTCCCGCGCGAATGAGTAAAAAGGCGTTAACCGTCGGTTACGTATACAGTTCAAGACAATCACCTCGTCCGTACGTCCTTTTACTCATTCACACAAAACTCGTGGAAGGTCGCCGAGCGTGAAGCGGCCGCATTAAGTCACATTTTGTCTTGATCAAACCATCGAGAGATACCGGGCCGTTGCGAAGCACGGGGAACTCCAATAGTAAATAAATAAAATATATGTTATTTTTGACATTTGTAGTATATTCTCTGAATGTTGTTAAGGCGTATACAGGAGTTATGGTGTACAGAATATAATGTAAGGGAAATTATGTTTACATAAATTTAATATTCCATTGGAATAACATTAGCTACGTTATATTAAATATTTACAATACTCTAAAAGGATGTCAGGTATTATTAAACAATGGCTGGCAAACATATTAAATGGGCAGCAAAATAATGCCGTCATGAGAAAGAACCACGCATAAGTCGACTTAAGAGTATGCATACCGACATTTCAAAAATTTCTAAAAACGGGAGACCTTCTATCTCGACAACCGTTACTAAATTTGCTTTGGAACAAAATAGGTAAGATGCATTGAACCTTTATCTAGGGAATAACCGTAAAGGATTTTTTATATCTTGTATAGATTTCTCAAAAAATAATTAAAAAACACCTTTGACCTTTTTTCCAAAAGACGGAAACTCGTTTCCCGAAAGTCGCGGAGTAAATTTTTTTTTGTACTGATAATATGCATCAAAATCTAGGGAATAACCGTAAAAGTTTTTTGATAGACGGAAAATTAACCCCAAAAATGGAAAAACCGCTATTTTTACCATTTTATTATGCGATTGTCACGCGATTTTGAACCTTAATGCCGTGGGAAATGTCTGTGACGTTATTCCTGGTGCCATGCCCTTAAACGGGCAGCAAAATAATGCCGTCATAATGCCTCAACCACACGCTTGCCGGACAGCGAGCCGAGCGGTTGTTCATGGATGAACGGTACACGAACCATGACAAACGCCCCATCCACACGACTTTTTACTCGGTCCAACGATTGCCAAGCATGTGGCGCCCACATAAGAAAGAACCACGCATAAAGAGGAGCACAACGTCACAGTCATTTTCCACGGCGTTAAGGTTCCAAATTGCATGATCAATCGCATTACAAATGTTGAAAATAGCGTTTAAACTTTTTGAGGTTAATTTTGCTACGTTCACAATTTTTTAAGGGTCATTCTGTAGATTTTAATGCGTAAGTAAGTATTATCAATACAAAAAAATCTTTTTTTCTTTTGTTGGAAACATTTCTGTCTTTCATAAATAAAAAAATCTGATGTGATTTTCACAACTGTTTTTTGAGAAATCTATGCAAGACATAAAAAATCTTTTACGGTCATTCTCTAGATAAAGGTTCAATGAATCTACTGTATTTTTTACAAAGCATTTTAAGTAAGGTTGTCGAGATCTAAGGTCTCAAAAATCTCTTTTTTTCTTAAATGTCAATATGCAGAGCTTAGTCGTAAGAGCATTTTTTACGTTCTTTCTGAGATTTCTCAGAAGGCATCACACATACAAGGTTGCAAAGCAGAAATTCGGACTCCTGGATCCGCCACTGATATATTGTGTACAAAGGTTTAGTCTATTTTTACAGATTTATTCGTAAAAATAACAAAGTTGTAAAAAAAATATTTTTGTTATTTATTTCTTTTTAATCTGAAAACATAATCCTATACAATAAAAACTGAAATTGCGTGGGTCCTAAAATATCTAATGGTTCTAAGTATTATTATTTTGTAAAATAATGTGTTTTTGTTGTGAATCTAAAATACACAAATAATATAAATAGATCAGACGCAGATCACTCATACACTCACTCACTGTTCTGTAGACGCTCTGAAATTTGTAATTGATTCATGATTCTGTTAAAGGAGAATGCTAAAGAAGATGATGAAGATGAGGACGGGTTATCTTATACTCATCATAGTGAGGTGGTCTGTAGCCAGGTTGGCAACGCGCTCGACCGTCAATCCAGTGGATGTAGGTTTAATCCGCGACTTACTCCACTTCACAACACAAGCTTTTAAGCTTTCTGTGAAGTGTACAAACATGTATTTGGGTTTATTTCGATAAACCTAGATTCATTAAAAATATATATAGTATATAGATATTGAATGCTTTTAAACCCCAATTTTAACTGTAAAAATTAAATTTATTTTAACCCCTGTAAAACTCCAAATAGGTATTTCACACATTAAGCCGTTGATTTCGATGATGCCCCCTATGCAGTATTTAATTATTCATTTTTTCCCAGCATTTGAGTTACTTACATTATGTTTGCGCCGGACCTGTTTATTTTTCATACTAAATCAGCATTCTGCTTTCTAAATTAATATTTTATTAAAAAAAGACAATATGGGGGTGTTGGAATTTGCAAAAATAGGCTGAATAATCATTTTTCTAACTATTTTAATATTATAAGAAATATTTCATAACACGTGTAAGAATTTAAGAGATTTAAATTTTAAAAAAGGTTTGCTAAAAACATTACTAATTTCCAAGAAACGATTTATTCGTTTATACGTCTAATAAAAAGGCCTTCGTGTCAAAAACACTAGTAAATAATTGTAAAAATATATTTCAAGGACCGCGCTTATATTTATTATTAAATTAATTAAAATTTACCAGTTGAAACAAGCAGTGCTTTCAGAAAAATAATTTTAGGGCCTTTTTCACGGAGAACGGTCTTACGAGTGTGCATACCGACATTTCAAAAATTTGTAAAAACGGGAGACCTTCTATCTCGTCAACCGTTACTAAATATGCTTTGGAACAAAATAGGGTAGATGCATTTAACCTTTATCTAGGGAATAACCGTAAAACTTTTTTTTATATCTTGTAAATATTTCTCAAAAAAAATAATTAAAAACATCTCTGACCTTTTTTCCGAAAGACGGAAACTCGTTTCCCGAAAGTTGCGGGGAAAATTTTTTTTTTGTACTGATAATATGCGTTAAAATCTAGGGAACAACCGTAAAAGTTTTTTAAGAGACTCAAAATTAACCCCAAAAAATGGAAAAAACGCTATTTTTAGCATTTTATCATGCGATTGTCACGCGATTTTAAACCTTAATGCCGTGGGAAAAGACTGTGACGTGCCCTTAAGCCTTGTTCACACTATGTTAGTATTTAGTCAAGTCGAGTGGGGAGTAATTTAGTGCTATAATACTCGCTACTGCCCTAAAAATCGTTCTCACTACGGTCGAGTACAGTTCACAAGTGAGTCGTAGTTAAGGCGCCATATGCACTGAGCAAAAATCGTTCTATTTTTGCTTCAACTTATTCAAATTTTGTATGAGAATGTTAGCGCTCAATAAGAATAACGCAAGCGACAATGTGAATTACACCTTTTTAAAGAAACCTGGGAAGAAATTCAAAAATCTAAAACAGCTGATCTGTTAAGATTATTATTACCAGTATTTTGGTACCTTAGGAATATTATTTTATTCAAGGAATTTACAAATCGTGTAATTCTAAAACACCCAATCTGTAGTCCATACTTTCATCTATCACTGTCTTTAGTTTCAAGACGATTCCCTTAGTATTGACTGAGTACAATTCAGGGCGCCGAAGCCCAATGACACCATATAGGACCTAAAGGCGGCAACTGCTGTGATTTAGCTTTGTCACCATACATTTTTCTCACCCACTACTTAGAGAATCGTCTTGAAACTGTAGAGAGTGATAGACGAAAGTATGGACTACAGGTTGGTTCCCCTAGAATTACAACATTTGGAAATTCCTTGAACAAAAAAATATTTCGAAAATGCCCCTGATATTTACGGTAATTAAGGAGTGTCCGTTCATTTTTTAAGATGTAAAAGTGTAATTTAGACAAAATACTGGTTATTATAAGGTTAAAACAGGTTGGATGTCGTAGATTTTTTAATTTGTTCCCAGGCTCTTTTTTAAAAGGTAAAATTCACATTGTCGCTTACCTTAATATTCTTATTTCGCGCTAACATTCTCATACAAAATTTGAAAAAGTTGGAGCGAAAATAGAACGATTTTTGCTCAGTAAACTCACTCACTCACTAAGCTCACTAAAACAATAAGTTCAGAATTGTTTAGTCGAGGACTTGACTAAACTTTTTGTGTTCAAACACGTTTAGCCGCTAAATTACTCGCTACTCGACTAAATTACTAGCCTATAGTGTGTACAAGGCATAAGTATGGTTGTCCCACTTACCGCAATGTCATACATGACGTAATGATTTTTTGATAAATTCACCAGCCGAGATATTGAATCTCAATTCGGGGTAACCAACGATCCATAATTACCATAGTCCCTTCACATAAATAGATTTTAATGAGACCACTTATACCGTTGATAACGTATTTACGAATAATTTGTGCATTCGGGATGTATGTTCGATCGTAGAAGCATCGATAGATATGTGACTTTGTCCATACCTTCATCGTTGTGTTGACTTGTATTGAATAATTGACGAAATGCTGGTCGGAACCTTTTACACTCCGATCAGCATTGATCTTGGATCATATTTTCTGTCTATTGATTTACAATCTTATATACTTATACGAGTACTAATGTGCTATTTTTTCTTATTTACATAACATATTCAAATGACGATTCCAGGTGTCCGGATGGGCCTACGGATGATAAGCAACAATAAACAATAAACAATCATCTACTCTCGTTTGCATTTCTTTAAATTTTGTACTACAATGCCATACCTACCTAAACAATCATCACTCATGAAGTGTTCGCCGTAATTTTTGACCATTCTGCGATGGATTTTAGCGGCACTACGTTCATTAGTCATTTAACAATCAAGAGGAGCAATAAGAAAAGATAAACACATCAATGCTAACAGAGTGTAGAACGTCTGCTAGCATTTCGTCAGGAACACAGCAAATATAAACAACAAATTCGATGCTGAGATGTACCAATAGTCTCATGCCAGCATCTCGTCCTTAACGTTTAACAAAAAGAACATTGACAAAAAATTACACAACAGGGAAAGAGTTGTTGGTACAAGAGTGCAGAGAGATTTGACATTGCCCATCCTTCGCTGTGTGTCTCCTGGGATAAACACTTTTAATTTTTTTATTTATCTATTTACGGCATAAGCTTTTTACATTTCATTACAATTAGTGTTAATTATCAAAAATATATAAGTAGATACACAATACAATACAAAAAAATTAAAATTCTATATATATCTACATAAACAAATACTCTACAAATCGTTTTCGAATAATAATAATAATATTGTTATTAGGTTATTATTTTTTTAGGTTTATTAACCTTGAACTGTTATATTGTGATTAGTGTTGCCCCAGAACAGGCTATCGCCTAGTGGGGCAATAAAATCCAGTACTTCTTTCTAATATTGTATTTTGTAAGAATTGATTTTTTGGATAATAAATAAATGAAAATGAAATGAAAAGGTATTATTTAACTACGACATTCGATGTTCTCACAAAAAAAATGTGATGTTAAATAAATCTTCGATGGTTCGATGTTTACGAATGCGTTTGATTGCCACCTCTATTATTACGTAAAGTTTCTCGTGATATTCAAAATATTTCTCACCCTTATCCTCCTTTGAATTTCCTTCCTCCCCCTTCTTCTTCTTCTTCACATCCTTGTTGAATTAAGATAACATTAATTTGATTGAATTCAAAAACACAAATTCAAGCAACTTCGTGCGATATTAATAATATGAACATAATAATTATTATTATGCTTGAAACAAATTTAGAGAGAAGTAATTGTGAAATAATGTGGGTTTGAAACTGTGATGATTGATGTACTTACATAATATTTTATTTGAAGCTCGCGACCCAACAAATGGCAAAATGGCAGTGGGCTGGGCATATGGCTCGACAAGAGGAAACTAGGTGGGCACCCAGAATCCTACAGTGGAAGCCCTGGAACAAAAGGAGAAGCGTCGGAAGACCTCCCAAAAGGTGGTCCGATGACCTAGTCCAGCAAGCCGGAAGAACCTGGATGCGGAGGGGGAGAAACAGAGATGAGTGGAAGGAAATGGAAGAGGCCTACGTCCAGCAGTGGAGGGAGGAAGGCTGAGGAAGGAGAAGGAGACCCAACAATAACGTCACGGCTATTTCCCACGGCATTTAGGTTCAAAATCGCGTGAACAATTGCATGATAAAATTGTAAAAATAGCGTTTTTTACATTCTTTGGGTTAATTTTTCGTCTATCAAAAAACTTTTACGTTTATTCTCTAGATTTTAATGCATATTATCAGTACAAAAAAAATCTACTCCGAGACTTTGGGGAAACGAGTTTCTGTCTTTCGGAAAAAAGATCAGAAGTGTTTTTCACATTTTTTTTGGGAAATCTATAGAAGAAATAAAAAATCTTTTACAGTTAATCCCTAGATAAATGTTCAATGTATCTACTCTATTTTTTCCAAAACATATTTAGTAACGGTTGTTGAGATAGAAGGTCTCCCGTTTTTAGAAATTTTTGAAATGTGGGCGTGCACACTCTTAACACAAAAAAGTCTAATCTCAAGCGATTGCCAAAAACAGTTTGACTGCCATACTGTTTTTCTAAGAATGAATTTCGGTCCCTTTACTATTGAAATCTTGGATCGTTACTCTTGTCACCTTTGTTCACGTAAGGGTGATGACTCCCCCCCTCCAACCCCCATCTTTCCTTATCTTTCCCCCCTCCACCCCCCAGTTTTCATCCCTTGCTATCGCTCAATTAGACAGCGCTTGGGTCTATTCAAGTTTACAGGGGTTTTCAATTACCCGGCACTGTAGATCGATTGGTAAATAGGTACATCATATTTTTTTGGGTCCGATGTTATAATTGACCTAAACACATTATAACTTCCTATGACAGGACCTGCGCAAAGGAATAGGAACTAGGAATTGCGCAATCATTTTCTTACCTACATAATTATTTTAAAATTTGGATATACTGAAATTTGGATAGACTGTGGAGCTTCCCCGGAGGACGCACAGAATAGAGCCGAGTGGCGGCGAAAGACAAAAATGGCAGACCCCACCATCATGTGGTATTAATAATTGCCCAGGGAGAGAGAGAGAGAGGATATACTGAAATTATTTTATTTATTTATTTAATCTTTAAGTGAACAACAAATACATATGAACATAGACATAGTACAGATTATAAATCGTTGTTTACTATGGCGAACTTATCGCAGAACTGCGATTTATTCCAGTTAACCCCAGAAAAAACAGGAAAAAAAATAATTGAATAATAAAAAAAAATAAAGTAGAAGTAGAAAATATATACATACATACGTATGTGAGAAAAAAAATAAAATAAAAACAGAACAAACCAAAAAATAGTAATAATAAGAAACAGAATGCATACATACATAAAAACATATATAGTTGAAACTACAATTTAGTCCTAAGATTCAGATGCTGCATTTGACGCCAACATGCGATTTCTCACCGCTCTCTTAAAGGAGTGCACTGACTCCGCAGTGCGAATGGTAGAAGTAAGGTATTGTAACTGGATTTATCTGCATTGCCCAGATGGACATACATTACAGATTTTTCCTCAACAGAAACGGGAGGTATCTACATTCACGTAATGTAGGTAGCTTTATGTGAACTCATTTGGGAAGGAAGCAGGATAGTGTTTCGACGCTTACGAGTCGGCTTTGGCTGGCTTGAGTGATCACTTTATGCCCGAGGCCACTTTCACCCATTCCACCACATTATCGACAGCAGCGGATGTGGAGAGGAAGCAGGATGGATGTTCCGATGCTTGCGAGTCGGCTTTGGCTGGCTTAAGTGATCACTATTGAACAGGTGAACGTTGCCCCGGGCACAAAGTGCTCCGACTCGTAAGCGTCGGAACATCCATCTTGCTTCCTTCCCAAGGAGTTCACTTAAAGCTACATTACGTGAATGTAGGTTTCTCTCGCTTCTCTTGAGGAAAAAGTTGAAATGTATTTCAAAATTCTTTGCGTAGTCCGAGAGCCCGCTGCTTAATTTATGACGTATCTGTTTTTTGATCGAAATGTGGTATAAACGATAGCTTACCAATAGGGTATTACATCGCACTAGGGTTGCCTATCAAAATCTTGCCGCAACCCCCCTTGCCCCCCCCGAAAAGGTCCCTCTTCGCGGTTTTTCGCATTTTATAGGAATATGGTAAGAGATAGGAGAAAGTAGTCAATGACAAAAATAATCCTTGCTAAATTCTCTACAAAAAACATTAAGTCAATTTTAATAGGACTAGTAGTTTACCCGTAATGGCCGGTCAAAAAACAGGATATTTTTTGAAAAAATAAAAAAAAAAGTTTGATTTTTTTTCTTTCACATTCTTCCACCCATTATTACTAACATTTTATGGAAAAAAAATTTTGGCCTGCGACGCTATATCACTGGTTATTTTATGAAAAACTAAATTTTAAGAATTTTCGTCACTGAGTTTTATCGTAATAACTCCGAAATTATTAGATGTATGAATATAAGTTATAGCTCGTTTTGTAGCTAAGACTATGGTAATTAATTCGTTCTTTGACTATTTTCCTGTAGCTCTTATCAATTTTCAACCAATTTAGTTTAAATACATTTTTTTTGTACTCTAAATGAATTTCGGTTTTGGACCGGCCATCGCGGGTAAACTGCTAGTTCTACGAAAAAATTGACTGATCATTTTTTGTAGAGAATTTAGCAAGGATTATTTTTGTCATTGACTACTTTCTTCTATCTCTTACCATATTCCTATAAAATGCGAAAAACCGCGAAGAGGGACCTTTTCGGGGGGGGGAAGGGGGGGTTGCGGCAGGATTTTGATAGGCAACCCTAGTGAGATGTAATACCCTATTGGTAAGCTATCATTTATACCGCATTTCGATCAAAAAACAGATACGTCATAAATTAAGCAGCGGGCTCTTGGACTATTTAGGAATGCTAAACGGAAAGGATTATCAATTTCAGATAATCTTGGACAGTTTCAATTCAACAGCTCTGTTATCTGGTAAACGGTTGAATCGAGTTTAATTTTGATTTGATATTAATTACTATCTGAGGCCAAAGGAGCGTTGCCTTGCCAGCGGCGGCGGGCGGCTGCGGGCGGCGTACGGCTTCCTCCGAGATTAGACCATTCTCGGAACATCAGATAGACAGGACCCGTCTACAAGAGATGTATTGTAATTATTTTAAAAATGCTCTCGTAAGATGTAGTAATTTAGGAATTTGATGAAATAACAGAACATTTTGGGTAATGTATTGTGATGGATGGATGTTTGTTGGATGTTGTTTATGTTTTCAATTTCAATTTATTTAACAAATAATATTATCATACATTAAATTATAAGATACACATACATGTATAATTCAATACTAAACAGTTGTTATTCATGCCCCCAGACAGCATACATGAGCTGGTATAAGGGGGTCGACCATAATTTTTATAATTCACAGTATTATAAGATATTTAACACAAACAAAATATATTATTCTATCACACACTACACCTCATAATTTATTTTCACTATACAATACACACACCATAAATAAATACAATTCACTTTCGCCTTTCCAATGTTAGTTTCTTCAATGCTCTGGTAAAAGGCTTTATCTGCACTATGCCTTTAATTTCACTTGGTAAGGAGTTGTACACCAAGGAAGACGAATACAGGAATCCAAGTCTGGCTCTGTCAGTTCTGGGGTCAGTTCAGTTTTTAATGTTCGTTCAGTTAATTTATTTAACATTCACGACATTTTTGTGATTTTTGGGAAGATTTGTGTGATAATACCTCACCATCACCTGTTTCATCAGCAATATTGTTCTCTAATCATCCGTAGGCCCCATTTAAATCACTCGGAATCGTCAGATTTACATATTAAACAAACATTACAAAATCAAATGCGACAATTTTTTTAATCCCTATCCATCATACATCTTTTTTCACTCATTCTTTCACTGTACAGGCTGCGCGATTGTGGAATGACCTTCCATTACCCATCAGACTCGCACCAACTATTTCCACATTCAAGAGTAGACTGAAGCAGCATTACCTTTCTATTTCTAATCCCACAACCCGTCCCTCCTGAACCCAGCATCCCTCCTCTACCCCTTCCCATATACCATTTATGTATATATTTATATATGTTTAATATGTTTATCTATGTATGTATTTATGTTTTCAATTATTGTTAGGTAAAGGTACCCTTTTAGTACTAAATTTATAATTAGTTATGTCTCACTTTGGTTTCTGTCATGGGTTGGCTGGCAGAAATTGCCATTTGGCAATAAGCCCGCCTTTTGTATGCTTCTGTACAATAAATATTATTTTATTTTATTTATTAACAAATCAATAAACAGTCCCAGCAAAAAACAATGAAATCAATAATTACATGGTGACTGGTGACAATACAAAATTATAAGAGGTGTGGCTTAGTAAAATGAAGGTCTGGATGTAAATTGTCCAGAACTTCATTACGTCAATGACAACAGAATTTCAGAATGAAATTAAAATAGAGATACATAAGTATGTTATTTTCTGTATTTAATTCATAATAAAATTTTAAAATCTGAAGTGTGCGTGTGCGATGGTTGAACGTGTGAGCGAGCTTGGGTGTGGGTGTGTGAGACGACCGGAATGAACGTACATATATGTTTTATAATTAAAACAATATTAATTTGTTTACACCACTTTTATTGATAACAAATTGATATTGTTTTAATTATAATATAATGTCGCCACAAAGTAAAACCTTCAAAATCAAAGAAGGTATATGTTTTAATTTAACTGTGGCGCATGCTTGTGGGTGACAGGTGAATTACGAATGGACTAATCGTTTTATCTTCATGTTATTACTTATATCTATAGTTGTTGTCTGTTTTGTGCTTTTGTTTGTAATAAAATAAAATGAAAATTAATAAATAGACATTGGCGAAAAAAAAAACCTCCAAGTCTTTTAGAAAAATATCTAAATTCACAATTTACCTATGACGTTATAATTAATATCGAAATGAAAACCCATATCTCATCACGGAGGGGTGGTTATCGCATTCTGTATCTAAAACACCCTCACGCCACGTCCCTTGCGGGATATGCAGATAGAACAGAATGGCCTCACCTCTTCACATAAACTGTTTATGTCAAGGACTTTTTTTATAGGGGGCGGCATTTTAAAAAAAAAAAAATCATTAATCCATTAAATTAAGCTTGCTTCATTAAAAACTACTTTCGCTTCATGATTGTTTCATTAAAAACATGAAAATTGTTTTATTGTTCTCTATCGTCCATAGGCCCATTCGGGCACCTGGACTCGTAATTTTTTACAATATTATAGCATATTATCAAACAAAAACATCGAATTAATTATCAGATCAATGCCAATCAGAGTGTGATAAGGGCTCTGATAAAGTAATTCGCCTGCGGCGCTATTGATTACTGTTATATCATATCCATATCAATTTTTCAGCTGTCCCACTGCAGCTTCGAAGTTCTTTAGGATTCCTGTGAATTCCCGAGGATTTTGGATACCTACTTGCCGCTCTCCAATGCTCAAATGTTCGAATCATCTAAGTTTATCTCTCTTATAACCACATTTTCGCCAAATTTCTCAATGATCTCATTTTCACTTCATCTTGACTGACCGCCATAAGTTTTCTTTTACTCAAAAAGCGGCCGACGCGTCGGTGAGTATCTGGTCGACATTTCTTTAATTTCCTGTCAATTTATAGCCTAATATTAGAAATCAATAAGATAGTATTCGAATCTATTCAATTTCTTTCAAAACATTCCATTCCATATTCGAAACTGGCGAATGAGAATACGTAAAATAAATTGACAATTTCGTAGACCAATCATGTAATCGCATTGACACCATAGACAACAATAGGGCAGCCAATAAGAAGGGTCTTACCCTAATAAATTGTTCTATTATAATATGTATTCAAAATTTATATTTTAAATTAGGAATGCGTTCGATTGGAATTCTCAATCCTTTTCAACGCGACTTAAAAGAACTAGTCGGTGCCTACCCGTGAAAGGCTGGGAACATATCAGATTATCTCAAATTTATGTTAGTCTAAAAAGTAGTTATCTGAAGAGACATTGAAGGAAAATCCCGCGGGCTTAAGGCCCTTCACATCCCCGGGTAGCTCAGGCGCGTTAATAGCGACCTCTTTACCCGCACTTCTAGCAAAATATTATTAAGAGGTGGGCCCAGTGTTAGCCTTAAGGGAGCCTCAACAGATATATACGAGTATACAGCAAAGGATGGACATTCCATCAGGCTTATCACTGATCGTCGGCTGGCTTAAAGTGATCACTTTACACTTAAGTATAACATTCGCCAATTCCTGTCCATCCGTTTGCCGCGGTCGGGAATCGAACCCAGACCTTCAACCTGACAAGCCGGTATTCTACCGCTGTGCTATGATGGTTGGTAGTATAGCTGAATCGAGATGAAACCTGTATAATATATTGTACGTCATATGAATGTACAAAAAAAAATCTTTGCGATATTCGGCAAACGAGTTGCTATCTTTCGGATAGAAGATAAGAGGAGTTTTTTTACGGTCATTCTCTAGATAAAGGAATAATGTATCTAGTATTTTTTTCCAAACCATAATTAGTAAGGATGTCGAGATATTCTGAGGTCTCCTTTTTTTAGAAATTTTTGAAATGTCAATATCCCTTCTTTTAACTTGGTCAAAAACACCTTGTATAGTAGTATTGTAATTAATTGTGTATAAAAAAATTGTAAATAAAAAAACAATTGTTTGTCTAAACAAGGGTGTTTTATTCTTAATTATTCCAAAAGTCCAAGGTACAATAGTCCAAGAGCCCGCTGCTTAATTTATGACGTATCTGTTTTTTGATCGAAATGTGGTACAAATGATAGCTTACCAATAGGGTTTTACATCGCACTAGGGTTGCCTATCAAAATCTTGCCGCAACCCCCCTGCCCCCCCCGAAAAGGTCCCTCTTCACGGTTTTTCGCATTTTGTAGGAATATGGTAAGAGATAGAAGAAAGTAGTCTATGACAAAAATAATCCTTGCTAAATTCTCTACAAAAAATGTTATAACAATTTTTTCGTAGAACTAGCAGTTTACCCGCAATAGCCGGTCCAAAACCGAAATTCATTTAAAAAACTAAAAAAATTAATTTAAACTAAATTGGTTGAAAATTGATAAGAGCTACAGGAAAATAGTCAAAGAACGAATTAATAACCATAGTCTTAGCTACAAAACGAGCTATAACTTATTTTCATACATCAATTAATTTAGGAGTTATTGCAATAAAACTCAGTGACGAAAATTCTTAAAATTTAGTTTTTCATAAAATAACCAGCGATATAGCGCCGCAGGCCAAATATTTTTTTCCATAAAATGTTAGTGATAATGGGTGGAAGAAAGTTAAAGAAAAAAAATAAAAAAAAAAATAAAAATTTTTTCAAAAAATATCCTGTTTTTCGACGAGCCATTACGGGTAAACTACTAGTCCTATGAAAAAATTGACTTAACATTTTTTGTAGAGAATTTAGCAAGGATTATTTTTGTCATTGACTACTTTCTTCTATCTCTTACCATATTCCTACAAAATGCGAAAAACCGCGAAGAGGGACCTTTTCGGGGGGGGGGCAGGGGGGGTTGCGGCAAGATTTTGATAGGCAACCCTAGTGCGATGTAAAACCCTATTGGTAAGCTATCATTTGTACCACATTTCGATCAAAAAACAGATACGTCATAAATTAAGCAGCGGGCTCTCGGACTACAACTATAAATGGCCAATGAACATCGCATATGTTGTACCTTGGACCTTTTTCCCGTGTTTTTTTTAAACAGCCTAAAAGCAAACACGCATTAATTGCACAAGCTTAATAGTTTGGTGATAGATACCCAAAAGACGAACCTTTCATATTATAAAGATACAAATCACATCCACCTTTTTATTAAAGAGCTATAGAACAAAATTAAAAAAAAACTGACCTAGGTAAAACAGGTTCCCCTACATACTTTTAAATGTTTGTGTAATATTACGTATATTAATTAAAAAAAAAAAAACCTGGGTCCATCTGCAATATCACGGACCTTGGGAAGCCTTAGGTAGATTTTTCTTATACCTACAAATTCGCTAGTTGTAATTATCAGAAGAGAATAACGGTGTTATTTTATATTTATTCATTAACCTATCAATTTTTCAATAATTATCTACCTCAACAACCACTGTTTTGATAACAGTTCAAAAAATATAATGAAAAGTAAAAAAAAATATCATCAATAAACATGTTTTTTTTTTAAATTGAAAATAAATATCGCATATATTTTGCAATGTTATTTTTATTTACTTATCATTTTTCTATTTTTCTCAAATAAATTTCTAATCTACCGCAACAAATAAAATAATACAAATAGGTAATTTTTATCAATAAACTTTTTTTAATTTAAAATAAATATCATCAAATATTCATATTATTTTGGCTTGGTTATAACGTTAAAAAAACCTAGGGGTTTTATGGGACCCCATATATTTTTATGAAGAAATTATACCATTTTTAACTTGAGAGTTTAATGGTTTGATGTGACAGGCTCAGGGGGTCACGTTTTGACAATTTCTGTTAGATTAGTGATGAGAAGTATTGGTCTTGATCTTGCGAGACTTGCAAAGACCAAGAGCCTTGCATGACTGGGTCGCAAGAGTTTTGCTAGTCTTGCAATATTTTAACATATTAACGATTACGTACTGATAAGAAGCATAATAAATATCGATGTTATAAATAATGATGAACCTGATAAATAAAAACAAATAAGCTTTTAGATTTTAAACGGCGCACAATGTTTGAACGTAGAACAACCTAGCTGGACAAAAATATTTTATCCGTTTTTTATTAACGTGAACAGTTTTCATGAATATACAGACATGACAGACATATCTATCATAATTTGTGATGAGAAGGTTTCTTCTTAGTTCTACCTACCTTAAAATATAAAAAAAATATGATAATAATAACAAAATAATAAAAAATAAAAAAAAAATTCGCGAGCTTTTCCGAGGTTTACGATTTATTTCAATCGATAGTTAAATGATTGAACTATAAACTGAAGGTAAATTGACAACTCGACTGTACTCGACTCTAAACTTTATGCCCCTGACAAAATAAAAATATGGATATTTTATTGATTAAGCTTCATTTACCGTCTAAAACATTTGCAAATATAAAAAAAAAATACTTTCTGGTGTTCACCGAAGCCATAGTAACATACAGAAAAAGAAACAATTGATTCAATACACACGTGACGACTAGTACGAGAACTGTTTTGAAGCCGGCCGATGCTGGTCAAACTCATTGAGACTTGACTTTGTCTCTTTGTCTGTCCGATTGAAATCGGTTTCCCGTTGTTTAAATGATGTAACAAGATGCCACTGTGTTTTTTTTAAAAATTGCATGCCTAAAAAAAAATTAAAAAAACATTTTTTTATGACTTTTGTCCAGCTAGGTTGTTCTACGCTCAAACAGTGTGCGGCGTTAGTTGTTGAATTTATTTTGAAAAAGAAAAATAAAACCTTGCTTTTAGGTACCTACCTACTAAAATTTCAAAATTGAAATATCAGAGGCGTGTTGCATATCAAAAGGAAGCTAATCGAATTCAGAATAGGCTTCGTAGATTGAATGGTTTTCGAGCGATGTCTGTTGGAAGACCACTGAATGTTGAAAACACCTAAAATACCTTGCAAGAATCTTTAGTTTTTTAGTTTTTTTTTTTGAAAAACACAATTTATGTTTTGTGAGAACATCGGAATTTTCTACATGCCGTAGTTGAATAAAACAATGAGTTATCTCAACAGGTATACGGAAAAGGATGGACTTTCCAAGCGGAAAATGGATGGACTGGAATTGGTGAATGTTACTTAGGAGTATGCATGTACCGACATTTCAAAAATTTCTAAAAACGGGAGACCTTATATCACGACAACCGTTACTAACTGTGCTTTGAAACAAAATAGGGTAGATTCATTGAACATTTATCTAGGGAATAACCGTAATAGATTTTTTATATCTTGTATAGATATCTCAAAAAAACTTGTGAAAAACACCTATGATATTTTTTCCGAAAGACGAAAACTCGTTTCCCGAATGTCGCAGAGTAAAGTTTTTTCGTACTGATAATATGCATTAATATCTAGGGAATCCTTTTACTATCGCATATTACTTCTTCACCTACTATAATATATATATTATTATTCAACGATGGTGGCTGCTGAGATTGTCACGGACTTATTAATGGAAGTATCTAGCGTTATTCGGAAATTTCAAGACATATTGTTTGATTCGAGTAACAAATTCAGCCAAGCCCAAAAAGATCTTTTGCTGCCGCTCACTTTTGGACTGTCCGTCACAGTTAATAAAGTTTCTATATTCTCAGCGTCAAACGAGTCACAGCTGAAGATATACAAAAGTTTTTTTGAGAAAGGTGTAACAGAAAATTCTTCAACCAACATAAACGAGACACTTGATGAATTCACAGACAGAAATGCACGTAAGAAAAACGTCATTATAATCAATGTCCCAGAATCTGATGAGAGCGAAAATATGGCAAAATCAGACGCTGATGTGCAGAAGATCAAAAAGCTTGTTAGTGATGTCGATGATACTGGCGAATTACGTGTGGTGACAGCATACAGACTTGGTGCAAGGAATACTGATAAAACCAGAAGATCTAATAGACCAATTAAAATTGTCTTTAGCGATGAAAATCAAGCCAATAGATTTGTTTCGAACCGCTCAAGATTGCCAAAGAATATTAAACTTAAACAAGATCTCACAATTATGCAAAGGAAGCAACTGAAGGAGATGTGGGCAGAGGTGGACAGAAGGAGGGAAGATGGCGAGGAAGACCTGGAGGTTAAATTTGTCAATTCTGTGCCCAAAATTGTGAAGTTGTCAACGTCTCATACGAGGTTAAAAACACCTGACATCGGACGTACTCGAGGATAAAAATGTAAGCAGTGCAATTTTCAAATTATATGCTTAAATGAATTTTATGTGTTGGTTTTAATAATATGAAGTTAAATTGATAAATCTATTTACACAGTGTTTCGTTGTTGCGGCCCTGATGTGCCACGCTAACTATACTATTTATTGTTGTGATTTTGCGTTTTGGTTGATGTTTGATTCGATATTTCTTTGTTTAGGTACTTGTGTAATTTTGTTTTTTATCATTTTATATTATTTTTAATTATTGACAGGACTTATTAATACAATTTTCATAAATATCTCTTCTAAACCTATGATATTTGTTGAGTTTGGGGTATTGTTTACACTAATAGATTCTAACTGCTGGCATTGATTATTATTGCTGTAGAGTGTGGATGTTTCGTGTATTATGTTATGTACTTACATTATGTTATTGTTTTTATTTTATTTTATAGGTCTCGTTTTTTTATGTAACCAGCACTTTTTATATTGCATTAAATTTTGGGTAATATTTGCGTAATTTGAATCCTAGTCATCCTAATTTGGGAATATTTTTGTATGATACATTATTTTATTATTTTAAACCACTATAAATGTTTGATATTTGCATTGTTTGATTCTTTATTTTATTATTGTGAATATTCAGTACTTACTTAAATTATATTATTTTAATCATTTGGAATATTAGATTATCTTATTATTATTAATTATTGCAAATACCTTAGTATATTACATTATTTTATTGTTTGATTTGTTTAGATTTTTTTGTATTTTTGCTGTTTTAAAATGATTGAGAGGACCAGCTTCATGTAATTTCCGAAATTATTTCTTTTTAAAACTATATTTGTGGAAATTTAGGTAGTTTTATATGCATAAAACCAGAGTTTTGGTATTGTATTTTTATTTGTGGATTGTGTAGAATATGTTGTTAGTGATTGTCGTTTTGTATTTCTGTTAAAGGCTTCGGCCGTTTATGAATGAATAAATAAATAAATAAATAAATAAATAAATAAATAAATAAATAACCGTTAAAGTTTTTGATGGACGCAAAATTAACCCCGAAAAATGGAAAACATGCTATTTTTACCATTTTATCATGAGATTGTTCACTCGATTTTGAACCCTAATGCTGTGGGAAATGACTGCGACGTCATTCTTGGTACCAAGCCCTTAAGTGTAAAGTGATCACATTAAGCCAGCCGACGATCAAAAATATATTAGTTCGTTTTAGTATTGGGTCCTGTTTTAACCCCTCTTTGACTTGCGCGATAGTTTTTATCTTTAGTTCACTTATGGTTAATGATGCCTGTGAAGAAAAAACTCACATATAAATAAAGATGCACTCCCCGAAACAAGTTAAAGTGATTTTACCTCTGATAAAAAATATATAGATCTATATAAAAAACGTTTTGTTTACGACTTTACGATAAACTTACTAAAAATTGATACAAAGTGTTTTTGAGTTGAAAAAATAGTACAAATAATCATTAAAAAATAAGCAAAAAAAAAGATCTACACGAAAAAAATAATAATGGGCGGTAGTACTTCGAAAAAATCGGAACCATCGAAACCATCAGAAGATAAAATCGCCGATACTTTCAATGGATTAAGAAAACAAATGGAGGATTATTATAATCAGAAGAATTATGAAAAAGCATTGCAAATTGCTGAAATAATTAAGAAACACCCAACATCTAACAACTATGAGCAGTGGAAAGTTAAAGAATTTTCAAAAATCTACGTTGCTATGGTCAAGGAAAATATCGACAAGATATTCGAACGTCAAAGTATCGTAGATCATCACAAGATGAAGGAATTGTGGGAGAAAGCTGAAAATTATATGAAGGAAGTACAGAAGTTGGGACAGAGGGATGATAAATTAACATGGATTTTACACTATAAGGCAATCGGTGAGGAGTCGATGTTCTATGGTGTCAGCTTGGCTAAAAAGGGTCTAAATAAAGATGCTCTAGAACAATTCAAGGAAGCACAAGGTTATTTCATTATTGGTAGAGATAAATATGACCGAAGGTTCCAACGCGGTGTGGATGCAGCAAATGCTAAGGTTGAAGAATTCTCGAAATATTAATTTAATTTTATTTTACTATAAATATTTCTTGCATTAAATAAATAAATAAATACAATTTTATTGACCAAAACAAAAATGCATAATAATTACAAAAATAAGACAATCGTGTGCCAAAAGGTGGATTTATTGCAAAACCAGTATCTTACAGTCAACCCTAATATATTGCTTGCATTAAATAAATAAATAAATCTTTATTGGCCAAAACAAAAATGCATAATAATTACAAAAATAAGACAATCGTGTGCCAAAAGGTGGACTTATTGCTAACGTAATATCTTACAGTCAACCCGAGAAAAGAAAAAGATAACTTATATTATTATTTATTTATTTATTTAAGATAATTCACGGCCTACGGCCTTCGACAATATATACCTAATATAAAATATTTGATCACAATTCATTAAGTATATATAAAATAATTATAAAGTAAATAAATATATGGATACATATATAGATTTAAATATATACAAAGATAAAGATAGATATATACATACATAGATACAGACAAAAATACATACTAATCGATAATAAGATAAATAAAAAAAAATAATGAGCTTCTAATAAAAAATAAATATAAACATATACACACAGGAGAGGGAAGGGGAAAGGGCGGAATAGGGAACAAGGGACCACTCGCTGTGAACAGTTGGACCTGAGGTCGACGACACAGAGAAGAAGAAGCGGGAAAGACTACGCAACGACCATCCTTCGAAATGAGTATTAATTAGTATGAGTATGCATTATGTGATCCAATTTGACAGATTTTTTTATAATTTGACACCGTTTTTAGGTTAGGTAATTAATTAACTTTTTTGTTTTGTTGCATTAGTTATAAAGAGTATGCATACCGATATTTCAAAAATTTCTAAAATCGGGAGACCTTATATCTCGACAACCGTTAATTAATATGCTTTGGAAAAAAATAGGGTAGATGCATTAAACATTTATTTAGAGAATTACCGTAAAGGATTTTTTATATCTTGTATAGATTTCTCAAAAAAAATTTGAAAAACACTTCTGATCTTTTTTCCGAAAGACGGAAACTCGTTTCCCGAAAGTCGCGGGGTAATTTTTTTTGTTTTGATATTATGCATTAAAATCTAGGGAAAACCGTAAAAGTTTTTTGATAGACGCAAAATTAACCCCAATAAATGGAAAAAACGCTATTTTTACCACTTTGTCATGCGATTGTTCACACGATGTTGTACCTTAATGCCGTGGGGAATGACTGTGACCTCATTCTTGGTGCCAAGCACTTAAGAGTATGCATACCGACATTTCAAAAATTTCTAAAATCGGGAGACCTTATATCTCGACAACCGTTACTAAATATGCTTTAGAACAAATTAGGTTAGATGCATTGAACCTTTATCTATATTTTGTGAGAACATCAGAAAATTCTACATGTCGTAGTTGAATAAAACAAGTAGTTATCTCAACAGATATACAGAAAAGTATGGACTTTCCAAGCGGAAAATGGATGGACTGGAATTGGTGAATGTGACGTTAGTGTAAAGTGATCACATTGAGCCAGCCGACGATCAGTTAAAAGTCTGATGGAAGGTCCATCCTTTGCTGTATATCTGTTGAGATATAACTACTTGTTAAATTCAACTACGACATGGAGAAAAAAATCGATGGTCTCACTAAACATAAATTGTGATTTTTATAAAATAATTGTAAATTTTATTAGTTTGAACCTTGTTATTCTCAGATGATAACGACAGTATTATTTTTATTTATTTATCAATAATTATCTACCGCGACAACCACTGTTTTTTACCACATTTCAATAACACAATAATAAGTAAAAAAAAAACAGATAATTCAAATCAATAAACATGTGCAATTAATATAGGTATTGCGGTTTCGCTATAACTTTCAAATACCCAGGGGTTTTTTGGGACCCCCTATATTTTTCCAAAAAAAAGTGTACCATTTTCAACTCCAGAGTGGTATGGCCCGCCATGGGACGCCCGGTGGTTCACGTCTTGACGAATTTCCGTTAGATGTCTTATCGTTTTTTTTTGCCCCTATCCAATTCCTTCTCCTTTCCCTTAATCTCCTCTCAGTCTTATTTCCTTCCAATACTTCCATGTACATTATATATACTGGGTAGGGTGCTTCTTATATGGTCGAAAAAAATTTTTTTTTTGAAATTTTGAGGGGACACCCCTGTTTTTTATTCTGTGCTATGAAAAAATGCTACAGATTTTTTTTAGAATTTTTCAACAACTATTAGGGGTCGCTACCACTTGAAGAAAATTTAATAAGTATAAGGAAAAAAATATTTTTTTTATTATTGAATTTTTCTCTCTATTTATATCTATCGAATAAAGCAACAAACATAAAACATTATTTCAGTTGAGTTTCTATTTCCCTAGGTGTACCCCAGCTAGGCCGGTGTATCAAACTGATTTTAATACTAACATAATTATTAAATTTTCAACACCGAGTAGCGACCCCTAAACCATGTTTAAAAATTCTGAAAAAAATGTAGTTCCATTTTTTACATAGGAGAACAGAATAACAGGGTGTCCCATTAACATTTCAAAATTTTGATTTTAAGAAGCACCCTAATACTGGGTATACATGTTATTATATTTTCACTATTTATGTAATATTTGTTTAAGTTGGTGTTTGCTGTATTTATTGTACTGTTGTTGTTATTTGTGTACAGATGTAAAAAAAATCACCGTAAGCCATTTTTTTTCAATAAAATGTTAGTGATGAAGGGTGGAAGCGATTATCTCGTCAAATGTCAGTCGGCCATGGCCTCTACGAACAATATGGCGTCGGCCTCGGATGGCAGTGCACCCCATTTCGACACGCGCGATTATTTTTATTCGTAGGTCAGTAAAGGGTTAAATAGTGTAGGTATGTGGATTCAAATCGCTGGAAAATATCGATATAAATAATGCTGTACTCGCTGAAAAAAATTAAAGAGGTTTTGTTGTTGAAAAACATAATACATATCGATCTACGAGTATATAGACGAATAAATAATTTAAATAAAAGATCACAGATAGTACTAAAAACAAAACAGTAAAAGAATTGAAAAACAAAATTAAATATATTGCACGCGGAAAAAAATTAGAAAAGAAATAGTGGACAGAAAACAGTGAAAAAACTATGAGTCGTTTCAATGAATTACGAAAACAAATGGATGATTATTTTAATCAGAAGAATTATGAAAAAGCGCTTGAAACTGCTCAACAACTCTCCGAACATTCAACGTCCTTCAATTACCAGCACTGGACCTCTACGCAACTGAAAAAAATCTACCTTGCTTTGGCCAAAGAGACCGCCAACAAGATATTCGAATGTCAAAGTATTGTGGATCACTTAAAGATGAAGGAATTGTGGGAGAAAGCCAAAGAATATATGAAGGAGTTGATGAAGTTGGGACACAGTGATGATCAGTTAACATTGATGATATATTATAAGGAAACTGGTGAGGAGACGATGTATTATGCCGAATTCAATGCCCGGAACGGTAATGCGGAGGAGGCTAGATATGGATTTAAGGAAGCCTTGAAATATTTCACTGATGGTAAAAGAGAATGTGGTGATATCTTCCAACGCAGTATAGATGCGGCAAATGCTAAGATTAGAGGAGCTTCTTAATTGTGACTAAATTTCCCCTCAATTTCAGGCAGATGTGCATTAAACAACATGTTTCATCTTGTCTCAGTTTCATCTTGCCCCAATCACTAGCCTTCCTAACATCATCATCATCATATCATCAGCCCTCGTTTGCCCACTGCAAGACATGGGCCTTTCCTCTCCTCATATGCTAAGATTAGAGGAGCTCCGTAATTGTGATAAAATTTCACCTCAATTTCAAGAGATTTCTGTCAAACGCGCATTAAACAATATGTTTCATCATGCCTCAGTTTCATCTTGCCTCAATCACTAGCCTTCCTAACATCATCATCATTATCATCAGCCCGCATTTGCCCAGTGCAAGCCATGGGCCTTTCCTCTCCTCATTAGAGGAGCTCCGTAATTGTGATTAAATTTCCCCTCAATTTCAGGCAGATGTGCATTAAACAATATGTTTCATCTTGCCTCAATCACTAGTCTTCCTATCATCATCATCATTATCATCAGCCCGCGTTTGCCCACTGCAAGACATTGTCCTCCCCTCTCCTTCTTCACATCTCCCGCTCCTGTACGTTTCCTATCCACTGGGGTCCGGCAAACCTCTTGATGTCGTCCATCCATCTGGTAGGTTGTCGCCCTTGTGGTCTTTTGTCGCCCCTTGGTCTCCACTCCAGCAGTCTTCTCGTCCGTCTGTTGTCATGCATTCTTGGAATGTGCCCCGTCCATCTCCACTTTTGCACCGCTATCCTCTCAACCACATCAGTCACTTTAGTCTGGCTGCGTATCCATACCAGCGTGTAAACAAATCTACTAACTGAGTTTAAACAACTTTTTTCAGAATACGTATAGGTTATTTTTTATTATTATTTATTTATTTATTTATTGAAGAAAAAAAAAACAATAATACATTCAATACACTAGTAACATTAGAACTATATTGCCCAATCCCACCAACTACCACCTAGGAAGGAGAGCCCTAAGAAATTTCCATACAAAAACAGAGATAATATTCTATTTATTTAGTTATGGAGTGTAAGTCCTGCAATAAATCCATATGAAATGCAACATGCAACTCACCTACGTTAGGTGACCAAATATCTCCGCCCAGAATCTCCTCAGTTAGGTGAGTTGGATGTTGCATTTCATATGGAATTATTCCTGCAGTTGCGGTCCATAACTAAATAAATAGAATATTATCTCTGTTTTTGTACGGAAATTTCTTAGGGCTCTCCTTCCTAGGTGGTAGTTGGTGGGATTGGGCATATAAGTATTTTATGGAATTAAATCTGAAAAATAAACAAATAAAGAAATAAGGTATCCATAGGTATTGATTGAATTTGTTTTTAGTCATTTGAACATTCATTTATTATATGAATTGGTTATATTAGTCAGGAAATTATTAGAAAATTATTAGTTAGCAAGTATGATTAACTATTTGACTTTAATTTTAATTATGTATGACTTATTTATTTATTTGTGTATTTAATCAAGTTCTATAATAAAAATATCGCCACTTACTGAAAAATTTCGCCATCTTTCTCATTTTTCGTCATGTTCCGTCACGAAATTTTTAAAGAAAAGAAAAAGAAAAGAAAAGATCAGAGGTGTTTTTCAAAAAAAAAATAATTGAGAAATCTATACAAGATATAAAAAATATTTTAGTTATTCCCTAGATAAAGTTTCAATGCATCTACCCTATTTTGTTCCAAAGAATATTTAGTAACGGTTGCCGAGATATAAGGTCTCCCGTTTTTAGAAATTTTTGAAATGTCGGTATGCACACTCTTAATGCTCCAGTAAAATTAGATAATTTTAAGCTTCATAAAATAATAAGCCGAGGCCTTGGGATAACATAAATTATAAAACTAACATAAAAATAACATTTAAGAGTGTGCATAACGACATTTCAAAAATTTCTAAAAACGGGAGACCTTCTATCTCGACAACCGTTACTAAATATGCTTTGGAACAAAATAGGGTAGATGCATTGAACCTTTTTCTAGGGAATAACCGTAATAGATTTTTTATATCTTGTATAGATTTCGCAAAAAAAAATATTTAAAAACACCTCTGACATTTTTTCCGAAAGACGGAAACTCGTTTCCCGAAAGTCGCGGAGTAAATGTTTTTTCTTGTACTGATAATATGCATTAAAATCTAGGGAATAACCGTAAAAGTTTTTTGATAGACGCAAAATTAACCCCAAAAAATGGGAAAAAACGCTATTTTTACCATTTTATCATGCGATTGTCACGCAATTTTGAACCTTAATGCCGTGGGAAAAGACTGTGACGTCATTCCTGGTGCCATGCCCTTAAAAGATGTTATCTAAATAAACCTCAAGTCAATTGCCCCATAAAATTATTTTAATAAACCTATAAAAAAATTGTCTTAATAAAATTCTTAATAGTATTTTTATTTATATTCAACACAGACGGTGTTGTTTGCGGTTGAAAGAGCGGTTAATAAAATAATCTGATAAGCAAAGAAAATAAATTATTTACCTATTTAACAATTTAATTTATATGAATTACATATAATAATGAAACAATTTATTTAAATTAAATGCATCGAAAATTACTCAGCGCTGAAAACAGATACTTGCGTCAAATACTGGGATTCAGATGGTTCGGTTCGCTAGGCTGGTCATATTGCCAGGTGCCAAGACTCCCGGTGGACCAAGAGGATAATAGAATGGCGGCCAAGAACAAGCCGAAGAAGCGTCGGGAGACCCCAGGCAAGGTGGTCTGATGATATTAGGAAATGTGCCGGTGGCGGATGGATGCAGTGTGCCCAAAACAGGGAGCTGTGGAGGACCAAAGGGGAGGCCTATGTCCAACAATGGACCTGAGTGGCTGCGGAAGAAGAAGAAGACACACATAACGACCTTCTGTACTCTGCCTCACAAAAAAATTCGCCTGTGGCGCTATTTACGAGTTTTCATGCTATATGAAAATTTTGAATTTTGGCTTACCCCTTAACCCTCATGCTCGACCCCGGGGGCACATCACACCCAGCCATACCACTCCCGGGTTAACTGTACTCGTAGATAATGTCGGTTAGAAACATTTAAAAAAAAATAATGTAGTGTTCTTAGATGAATTAAGGATGAACATTGTCGGGCTTACAACCAACCTCGGCAGGCGTAAGTGATCACTTTACACTCGAGAAACATTCGCCATTTCAGTTCGCCCAGTTCGAATTAATATACCTATCTTCTTCTTCTCTATGTGTCCTGTCGGGTCCCCCCGACGTTGACGACCACTTGGGAGAATGCCTCTCTGTCCTGGGCTGTGCGAAACAGCTCCTCCACAGTTCTGATCCCGGTCCACTGCCGAATGTTCCGAAGCAAGGACAGCTGCTTCCTTCCGACCGGTCGGAAGGAAGCAGCTGTCCTGGCGTCGGACTCCTATACGGCCGCGACCCCTCTACGGCCTTCTATCTTCCTATAATATGTAATTCAAAATTAAAAAAATATATTTCAGCTAGAACTTTGTTATTCTCAGATGGCGAACTTTAAATAATATGGATTCCTATGTAACTTTATGTTAAGGGCTTGGCACCAAGAATGACGTCACAGTCTTTTCCCATGGCATTAAGGTTCAAAATCGCGTGACAATCGCATGATAAAAAGGTTAAAAGAGCGTTTTTTTCATTTTTTGGGGTTAATTTTGCGTCTATCAAAAAACTTTTACGGTTATTCCCTAGACTTTGATGCATATTATCAGTAATACAAAAAAAAATTACTCCGCCACTTTCGGGAAACGGGTTTCCGTCTTTCGGAAAAAAGAGCAGAGGTGTTTTTAAATAATTTTTTGAGAAATCTATACAAGATATATAAAAAATCTTTTACGGTTATTCCCTAGATAAAGGTTCAATGCATCTACCCTATTTTGCTCCAAAGCATATTTAGTAACGGTTGTCGAGATATAAGGTCTCCCGTTTTTAGAATTTTTTGAAATGTCAGTATGCACACTCTTAAGGGCACGGCACCAGGAATGACGTCACAGTCTTTTCCCACGCCATTAAGGTTCAAAATTGCGTGACAATCGCATGATAAAATGCTAAAAATAGCGTTTTTTCCATTTCTTGGGGTTAATTTTGGGTCTATCAAAAAACTTTTACGGTTGTTCCCTAGATTTAAATGCATCAGTACAAAAATAAAATTTTACTCCGCGACTTTCGGGAAACGGGTTTCCGTCTTTCGGAAAAAAGATCAGAGGTGTTTTTAAATAATTTTTTGAGAAATCTATACAAGATATATAAAAAAATCTTTTACGGTTATTCCCTAGATAAAGGTTCAATGCATCTACCCTATTTTGCTCCAAAGCATATTTAGTAACGGTTGTCGAGATAGAAGGTCTCCCGTTTTTAGATTTTTTTGTAATGTCAGTATGCAAACTCTTAAGCAACAAACACGTTAGAATGTACACATTTACAGGAACAATAATAAATTTATTGAAATGGTCTGTGTACCTACTTGAAAATTCATTTAATTTTTCCCCGTGTACATACTTTTTATGTTTATTATTTACTTTTCCAGAATTTACTAGCGCGTACATAAAACAGCGGAAACTGGGCGATTTTTCTCCCAAGGTATTTTTTTTTTTCGAAAAAAAAACACTACATTACATCGAATAATTATTTCGTAAAGAAACTTTTGTAGCGAAAAGGAGTTTGTGCTTTCACTGTGTTGAAGGGATTGAAACGATGCCTCGATGGTAATTGGTAGGATTTCATCGAATTCTAAATTTCTGGACATGACCAAAGAATTCAAAACAAATAGATCTCGGTAACTCTCTGGAAACGAATACTGTGTGCTAAAAACTTATGGAAATGCGAAACCTTGTGAGAAATTTTGCTAACGAGGGGATCTAAGGGTCATGTGGGGTCATGTGTGGTATGGTATGAAAGGGCACTGGAAAATAAATCCAGATCGTAAGTCAGATGTTGTCCAGCTCAAGCCTCGGGAGACAACGAGCGATCGAGAGGATCCAGTCACCGCACACCGCCGTGTTTGGTATCTCATGAAAGTACATCACGAGCAGAACTCATAATGTTTTTTTACTAATTTTGAATCTGTCTATTCTTGGTGGAAAGCGCCATTGGAATGAAGGAAGCCAAAGATCCCGGGAGGGCGTGCTTGGTATCGTTTGGAATACCACGAAAAACGTATTTGGGTTGTGAAGTCGAAAAACCTTGGTTTAAAAAAAAAACTACGATTACAACTTATTTTAAATAGCCTATGTCCTAGCCAGGATTCTCTCCTATAATTTCTCAAAATTCATCAGTTCTCCTGTGTAAAATTAATTTCTGGAACTAGGCTACCAGCTGTACAACCCCACAAAAATATTGTGAGGTGATTTCCCAACTTAACATTTTGAGAAACTCTCGAACGAGAGTTTAGAAAACATTGCATTATATTTTGAAAAATGATTAAGTGGGAAATTTTTTATGCTGACGCCAGACTCTCGCCGAACCTCGCCGTGAAAAAGGCGTATGGATGAAAATGTTAGTATTGACGTGTACGTAACCGACCATTGACGCCTTTTTACTCATGAACACTAAAAGGTCGTCATGACTCGCGAGCGTGTAGCGGGCCCATAATGGTAGTAAAATAATATCTCTCAAGCATTTTTAATAATACCTTTCAACGAAACGGATAAAGTTCGAAAATAGCCTCAAGCGCTTTTTTTTATAAGAGAATTTGTATGAATTTTGACAATGCTTTTTTTAATTATTTCAGATTTCGGTTTAGAGACATCTGGTGAACGGAAATCCAAAGCTTCACAATCTTCAAGGTAAGAATATATTATTTATTTATTTACACTTTTGGCGAACAAAATACAGAGATATGATAACATTAGAAATATAAATTATTAAATACTAGCAGTATTTCCCGTTTTTCGCAACGGCAAAATTAGGCAAAAAAACTCTGAAAACTATGGATTCGACACTAATATCACTTTTTTCATTCCGATCCCCCCCAGCCCCCGTCGAACCCTATTCCTGCGGATGTCGGGAAGGTTACTATTCATCTAATTGACGCGGAAAACTATGGATTCGACACTAATATCACTTTTTTCATTAATGTTTTTTATATGCATTTTCAAATAACTGTAATCTGGTCATTCTTGAGCCTTTACTGGTCCACTTTTTGTTGATATTGTACTGTTTATACTTTTTGTTAGACTGTCTGTGCTCTTTGAAAATATAATAAAATATAAATAAGCAATATTTTCGCCTTTTTGATCAGATCATTGAATACTTGTATACTTACCTTATAAAAATAATCATATTCTATTATTTATTTTCGTCCTGTCATCACGCCTTACTCCGAGTACTCACCTTACATTATAATCAAAATGACAGGCGAGGATATAAATCGCCTTAAAATGGCAACAATAATAGTCACGTATGGTCTCAAAGGGTTAACTCATAGTAGGCGAGTACCCAGTAATATTATTACCCGCTATGACGTATAGTAATATATCACCGCGAGGGATTAAAAGAGTTAAGGGCATGGCACCAGGAATGACGTCACAGTCTTTTCCGACGGCATTAAGGTTCAAAATCGCGTGACAATCGCATGATAAAATGGTAAAAATAGCGTTTTTTTCCATTTTTCGGGGTTAATTTTGCGTCTATCAAAAAAACTTTTACGGTTATTCCCTAGATTTTAATGCATATTATCAGAACAAAAAAAAATTCTCCGCGACTTTCGGGAAACGAGTTTCTGTCTTTCGGAAAAAAGGTCAGAGGTGTTTTTTTTTGAGAAATCTATACAAGATATAAAAAATCTTTTACGATTATTCCCTAGATAAATGTTCAATGCGTCTACACTATTTTGTTCCAAAGCATATTTAGTAACGGTTGTCGAGATAGAAGATCTCCCGTTTTTAGAAATTTTTGAAATGTCGGTATGCATACTCTTTAAGTCCTACCGTCAAATAACAATATTCAAGTACCTCAGAGTTTTTTATGATAAATGTCACATTGGCGAATGCAGATCTGATGCGACTTGCGCCACAGATTAAAGATGTCCGATTTAAGGTCCTATATGCTGTCATTCGGCTTCGGCACCCTGAATTATTCTCAGCCAATACTGAGAGAATCGCCTTGAAACTGAAGACAGTGATAGATGAAAGTGTGGACTACAGATTCACTGTTTTTAAATTACAATATTTGAAAATTCCTTGAATAAAAACATATTCCGAAAATACCCCTGAAATTTACGGCATCTCAAGATTTTTCGTCCAGTTTTTCAGATATAAAAGTATAATTTAGCCAAAATACTGGTAATTATAATCTTAACAAATTGACTGTTTTAGATTTTTTGATTTGTTCCTAGGCTCTTCTTAAAAGGGTAAAATTCACATTGTCGCTTACTTTATTCTTATTTCGCGCTTACATTTTCATATACAATTTGAAAAAGTTGAAGCGAAAATACAACGATTTTTGCTCTATTTATCACTGTCTTCAGTTTCAAGACGATTCTCTCAGTATTGGCTAAGAACAAATCAGGGCACCGAAGCCGAATGACAGCATATAGGACCTTAATGAAAATTAACCAGATCCATGTTATAAAAATCTTCGCCTAAACTGACTGAAAAAAAAAACAAAAACTGTCGCAAGAAGCTGCGGCGAAATTCGAGCCAATTTGCCAAAATACGAAAATAAATCTGTAAGTCCATTTTTTTTCGTCCAATGATTTTTTACCTGTCGCCGGTCCAATGAGTACAAAATTGAGACCAGAGAGATTTTCATAGAAAGGACAGAATAAAATATTATTTTGGTCGAATGGTCAGATAATATATTTCTGCTTTTTCCTTTCAAAAGAAAAGAAAAAGTAATTTTAATTAAATGAATTTATAAGAAAATCCGTTATATGAAAAGGAATTTATATTTCCCCTTTTATTCCCAACCTATTCCTCACCTTTTCCCATTCCCATTCCATTAAGAGTATGCATATTGACGTTTCTAAAATTTCTAAAAACGGGAGACCTTAGATCTCGACAACCGTTACTAAATATGCTTTGGAACAAAACAGGGTAAATGCATCGAATATTTATCTAGGGAATAGCCGTAATAGATTTTTTAAATCTTGTAGAGATTTCTCAAAAAGAAATGTGAAAAACACGTCTGACCTTTTTCCCGAAAGTCACGAAGAATTTTATTTTTCTATTGATATCTAGGAAATAACCGTAAAAGTTTGCTACCTACAATAATTATATGCACATTTTTTTCAAAAGATGGCGGTAGTATATAAAAGTGGTTCAGTATGAAATATGTAAGTAAATAAAAGTTATTTTATTCAACTTATTCAATACACTTTGATTTTACGAGAACATTTCGTCCATTAAAAACAACATAAAATCTATTGAATCACCTATCGAATGTAGTTTAAAATTGTTGTTCTGAATCTGAAATTTCAGTCAAAAGTCAAAAGCTTTTAGCTTTAAAAGGGTGAATGAGCTTTCAGAATGGGTGAGCAGTAGTTAATCTTTAGTGTGCTTTAGTTTATTCTGTTTTATTTGTAAACACCGGTTAGTTTTGGATCGTTAATTCCTGACCATTTGAAAACTACCATTTCGTCACGTTACTAGGGTTGGAAACTATGACGACGCCATTAACGATCGCGATGAATTCAGATGACGACTATACTGGTCAATTTTTATTGTGTCATTTTATGGAGCTTGTCCACAATACTTTGAACTCTCTGTAACATTTTCGGCATCGTAGGTTACTTGTAAAATATACCTACAATGTGAGAATGTTGCGGACGTTTGACAGCTCTCAAGACAAGGTTCGACAATCAGGGCAAACAAAAATACAGTCTTGCAATCCCACTTGCAGCTAACGTCCGCCAGCTGCCAAGATATAGAAAATGCACTGTAGTGTGAGGGATTATGAATACCGTTACAAAACAAAGTCATAACGTAACGTAACGTAACGTATATGGCGTACAGCTAGGGTGGCCAACCCGCGGCCCGCTGAAGGTCTAAATGCGGCCCGCGAAGCTGTCTTACAATATAACCGTATGCATTGCCTGTTATAGAAAGACAATCAGATTCGTCACTTCACCCATTTTCCTTTAAAAATTTCGCCTGCGGCGCTATTTTGGGTATTCTTTTTAATTAGAAAATGTTTTTCACACATATTGTTGCGAGCCTTCTCCACTCAGTTTTGCAAGAAAAAAATTGCCTGCGGCGCTACTTCACTTTTTTAGGTCATAACAATATTTTAATTTCTGTTGCCAACCCCCCCCCCCCCCGGAGACGACCCTATGTCTTATTTTTTTGTTTCAAAAAATTGGTTGTGCGGCCCGGTAAGCCATCTCATTTCTAGAATCTGGCCCGGCTGCTCAAAAAGGTTGGCCACCCTTGGCGTACAGGAAACAATAGCGTATCCAATAAAGCAACTCTATTTCCATGGCAGCGACGAGCCACTAGGTTCGCCTATTGGTAGAAATATCAAAACAGAATCACATTAATATAAGGACCTATGTCCATACCGTCAGTGTTTTGTGACCTGGCGTGTTCAGTATTTTATGGACAGTGCAATCAATATATAGATAGATAGATTTTTTATTGGTCATTACAGTGTACAAATATAAAAATATGTAGTTAGGCATTTCAATTCAATTATAGTTATTCGTCAATAGGTTATCAACTCATCTATGTTTAGAAGCATAAGCGTGGGTGAACTAGAGCTGATTGCCCTGTATTTCACCACACGGTATAAAATCTAGTACATTATTGAAGATTGACCTCTGAGAGCATTTCCTGAACCATACAGAGAGATCTGACAACGACAATGCTACCCCCAATGGCCTTAAATGACTTGGCGGCCTGGATTTTTCTTTCTAGGGTACATAGTCACAACTTCTTCTCTCGTACGTGAGGGACCATTGTACAGTGTATCTGAGAGTCAATCCTCCGCGTCAATATTTACCAGTGTACGTAGGAGAAAACCTGAATTCTCTTTATCTTGGAACGTTGTCAACCATCTGTGGCTGTGCCAGAGAAGTAGAATCAATGCAAACAGAGTGTAAAGGACTCAGTTTGCATTTTGTCATGAAGACGATTACACTGATAACATAGATGCTTAACCTTATGATAGTGATCCATGCTAAACTGGACTCATTGATTTTGAATATAAAATTATTATATATCAAATATGCGTTAAAAAACGGTCAGTTTTGGCCTGTCCGCAAAAATGTATTTGCATGTGCAAAATACTGACGGTAATACTGAAGATTTTTCATATTATACTGACGATCTAATAAATTAGTATCGAAATCACAATTTGAAATCACTTTTAGTGGACGGAAACTGACGAAAGCAATTAGCTTTTTTCTGCCACGCTCTGTTTGTCGCGTTTCACGTTGGATTGGAAAGTTTTTTTGACGTTTTTTTTTTGGTACTAGGTAGGTACTTCAGTAATTTAGATATTAATATCGTTCTGTCGTTTGCGTTGGCGGGTTCGATTATCGATATTCCTTTGTTAACTGATTTTGAATTATAGATTATTTTTGCGTTCCATAGTTCGATTAATATTTTGAATATCAATGGGTGAAACTATAAGGGTGATAGTAGGAAAATAAAAACCATTTTTAATGGTGCCAACCCTGATGTGTGCTTGTCTGGTGAGACGTAGACAAAACTTATACTTACTTACTTACTGCTAGCCACTTGCGATCCACTGTTGGACATAGGCCTCTTATAAACTCTTTCACTGTCTTCTATCTTGAGCTATCTGCTGCCATCGACGACCCGTAGGCTGGACATTATCATCTGTCCACCTTTTTCGTAGTCTTCCTACGCATCTTGTGCTCTCCCAGGGCCTCCACTTCAGAATTTTAGGTGCCCATCTGACAATGTCCTGTCCTGCTACATGTCCTGCCAAATACTTTTGAGGTAGTTGTAGCCGGGTTGGTAATGCGCTCGACTGCTAATTCGATGAGCGCGGGTTCGATCCCGATGCCGACCTACTCTACTTCACGACACAAGCTTACTGTGTAGTGTATACAGATGTATTTGGGTTGGTACAATTAATCGAAGGATTCATAATATGACGAATTAAATGAATGTGACGGAAGCAAGAAGTGTTCTGCTCTCTCAGCCTACCTTGCAAGGGATGAGTGGATAGTATAGGGAAAAAGTGTATCTATCTATACTCTCACGCCACGTCCCTTGCAGGGTAGGAAGAGAACACAGAGCGCCAGACAGCCCTATCCTTATACACACTCCTAGCCTCCGTCACATTCATGCAATTCGTCATACGTGCTCTCCAATTTCTTCTAATCAAAACGCGTCCATCCTTGAGGATCTTGTCGACATAATCGGACCAGGTTAGTCTCGGGCGGCCGCGCTATTCTCACCCCTCTTCGCTCACTCAAATATATATTTTTTGTCTTCCTGTCATCTTTCATTCTCTCAACATGCCCAAACCATCTTAGTTTATTCACTTTCAGTCTTGTCACAATACCAGTCTTGCAGTCACTTATTTCCCTAATAACCTCGTTCCTGCCGATTCCAAAATTTTAACATTTTCTGATTTCCGAATATTGTTTTGACAAATCTTCATAATCTTACTGGGAATTAAATAAATTTTATTTGCGTGTTAAATTCAAAGAGTTTTCGATTAAGCGATTTCTGGGAATTTGTTAATCTACGATTTTAAACTCGTGTTATGCGGCCGCTTCACGCTCGGCGTCCCTCCACGAGTTTTGTGTGAATGAGTAAAAGGACGTACGGACGAGGTGATTGTCTTGAACTGTATACGTAACCGACGGTTAAAGCCTTTTTACTCATTCGCGCGGGACTCGTGGAAGGTCGAACAGCATGTGGATGAGGCATTAGAATATTGATTTATTTATTGAAATTCAGATGCAAAGTGGGAAGAATTAAGAGTAGGCATATCGACATTTCAAAAATTTCTAAAAACGGGTGACCTTAGTTCTCAAAAACTTCACTATTTTGTTCTAAAGCATATTTATTAACGGTTGTCTAGATATAAGGTCTCCCGTTTTTAGAAATTTTTGAAATGTCGGTATGCATACTCTTAATGGATCGATTTTTATTCCCGGTATATCGCCCTTAAGTTCTGATTTGATTTGAATGATTTTAAATAATGGTATTTCTTGTTAATTAGTAACTTTTCAATTGATAAAAGATATTCAAATACGACAAAACATCAATTAATTTCTGTTCTCGAATTTCAAATTTAAATTTTCGAATTTGGAATTCTTCATTCCAGATATTTAGGCACAATTATTGAGAAATAAATGATATTCTATTAAAACTGAGTATAAACCGTCAAAAATGACGCGTTAAGTTTTTTCCTCGACATAAACGAGAGGCATATTCATTCACATAATGCAGCGTTATGCGAACTCCCTTGGGAAGGAAGCAGGATGGGTGTTTCGATGCTTACGAGTCGACTTTGGCTGGCTTAAGTGATCAATTTATGCCCAGGGTAACGATAACCCATTCCACCACATCCTGCTGTCAATCGTGTAATTTTAGAAAGTCGTATATTCTGCAGCTGGAAAATTTTCACAATTAACCTAATTTTCGATGCTAACGCCATCTGTTGAGGAGTGGACGCAACATTTGTGTGTGAGAGGGAACTTAATGGAACTTAATGAAAAAACTGAATGTAAATCCGTCTGTGCATAGGTACGGATAAATTCGGTTCCACACCTAAATAATTTAGGTTTTATCTCAAATCAAATATGACGCGATTTGCGGGGTAGACAGAGAGAAAAGATCAGATAAAAAAGGCAGATTTGGTAAACATTAGATCAGGTAGACGTGACTTTTCAGTATGTTATGTGTTATGCGGGACAAGGGGTATTTACATATGTAAGTAACCAAATTTGCCGCCCTCCGCCCCCTTCACCACCTTAAAAAACCTAATGAATCGCCACTGTACAATGTTCCTTAGTAACTCATAAAAATTCCTACAACTTTTCCATGTATAATATTGCTCAAAAGTAAAGAGCAGCGGAGCTATCAAGCTTCAAAGTATTAAGAACAAGTATGATTATTCGGGTTGACTGTAAGATATTGCATTTGCAATAAGTCCGCCTTTTGGCACACTTAGACTGTCGTATTTTTGTAATTAGGTATGCATATTTTGTTTTGGCCAATAAAGATTTATTTATTTATTTATTATTGCCAGTATCGCCCATCACTAGTTGAGAATTTTATGTAGCTAATGTGAAAATAGGTGTAAAATATTCAAATTTTACACCAGCACATTACTATCTGTAAACTGACACCGTTATGTCGATGTAATGATATTACACTATGTAAGTTTTCGTCAAATCAGCAGAAGTGTTCAGAAAATCCCCAACTTTGCACTTTTTTTCAATAGCCTTGTTACACTACTTAATAGCGAAGTTTCAATGGGGTGCTTTCAATGGGGGTGAGGAAAAAATCACCCACGAAAAAACATCACGTGAAAAAATCTCGCAGAAAAAAATATCACATGATATCACAAGAAAAAAAAATTATAATTTGATGAGCGATTTAGTAGACACTAAAATTTTATTTATGTTCTGTGAATAAAATTATTGGTCCATCTAATCTATATAACTGTTAGAAACATTATAAATTTTATCAGTACATTTTGTAGTTTTTTTTTTTTTTTTTTTTAACATAATTAATACAACCACAATTTTCCTACCTAACTAGGCAAAGCCCGCACTAAGGTTTACCGTTAATTTTACAGATAGGCGTGCTGTTGACAACCATTTTTTTATTGTTCATTGTTCTCTCATCATCCTGTGTGATGTGTTTTTTTTAATGAATCTGGGTTTATTTCGATAAACCCAGATTCACAAATACACCTTTGTACACTTCACAGTAAGCTTGAAAAGCTTGTGTCGTGAAGTGGAGTAGGTCGGCATCGGGGATCGAACCTACGCTCACTGGATTAACAGTCGAACGCGTTATCAACCAGGCTACCGACCACCTCTTTTCTTTTTTTTCTTCTTGTTATATTTTTACATGTGACATTTTTTCCGTGATATTTTTTCCCGTGTGCTTATTTCATGCAACCACTTTACACACGTTGAGTGAAGAGGCGCTTTTTTTTGTTCAATAGACTTTAAGCTCGTCTTAAGACTATAACAATAAGCTTGTTAGAAAGCCATGAAAGAAAGCAGTCACCTAAAATACACAGATTTTTACTACGCAGATTATGGTGTAAATTTTTGGTAATGAGAATATATTCTGCAGTATGACATGATTATGGAATAACATACTTTTGCTAGTACTCTTAATTCGCCTTTCGTAGGCCATAAAGGTACTATGAACATGCGAAAAATTGCCTCGGTAGAAGATTACTCAGCTAAAGATATAGTGCAGGATAAATGATAATATTATTTAGCGACTCTAGTAGACAGAGAACGCGAAAGTATTTCAGTCTTCTTTGAGATGTGGTGCTACAGACGCATGCTCAAGATTTACTGGAAAGATCACACCACAAATAGCGAGGTGTTGAATAAGGCTGGAGAGACAAGATAAATCTTGAATAAGATTTCCCAACAGAGAGCGCGATGGATAGGCCATAACATCAGGCACCCCGGCCTGCTCATCACCATGGCAGAAGGAATGGTAGAGGGCAGTAATGTGAGAGGTCGCCCAATAAGCAGTTATATGGAGCAGATTATTGAGTGGGCTGTAGCACCTATATGGAAGTGAGGAGATTGGCGAGTGACAGGACGGCGTGGAAAGAAAGAACGAAATTGCTTGGTAGGTACAAAGCAATCTGCAAGATTGATGCAAGAAGTGTGTATAAGGATGGGACAGTTTGGCTTTCTGATCTCTCTACCTACCCTGCAAGGAACGCGGCTTGACGGGATAGAATAGAATATTTATTGTTTTAGAATGTGCCTTTGAGGCTGACTAGTTCCACAGAACCGCGCTATCATAATCGTCCATTTTAAAGGAGGTACAACAGTATACCTACTACCAGTGGCGTATATAGGTTTTCATTTCGAGGGAGGGGGGCGTTCTGGTTTGTGACTCGGGGGGGTGGAGGGGATGCAAAGATTTTAACATAGACGTAAAAAATAGTAAAAAATCAATAAAAGCACCATAGGCGAAAATTTTCCGTGCAGAGTTAAGTGAAAAAGGTTATGTTATTGGTTGGTGCTTAAATTGTGTGCAAAAAGCCCAAAAAAGGATAGCACCGCAGGCGATTTTTTTTTTGAAAAATGGGTGAAGTAATGAACCTGGGTAACTTACATGTTGTAAAATGACGTTTTTTAAATAATTGTTTTACATTTCGGGGGGGGGGTTAGCTCCCTCGCCCCCTCCATGTACTCCACTCTCTACTACAGCGTGTTCAGAAAACAGTTTCAAACACCTATTTCCGTAACCTTAAGAGTACCCAACAAATAATGTTTTAACATTATCAGACCCTATTTCCATAGTAGGTATTACCAGGCCAATAATTTACGATATTCAACCCCACTAAGGTCTAACGCTAACCTATAAAGACCCTGATATCATAATTTATATTAATAATGTTTCAGCTCCCACTACTTATTATTATGTTCAAATAATGTTTTTCCCTCTTTTTTATATTCTGGAGCTAATACCCCCTTTATTCAAGAAAAAACACTGTCTTTTTTTTTCATGAAAATGTATTTTTATCCCCGTGGATATGAGAAAAAAATTAAATGTCGAAGCTTATTTTTTGCGTAAACGTTGGATATCTTTTTTGGATGACCCTGAGCCTGATGGAAAGTCCATCCTTTGCTGTATATCTGTTAAGATAACTATTAATTATTCAACTAGGATAATTGTGTATGTGCTCACAGTTTTTATTGTTTTTTTTTTTATTACAAGATTTTATTTAACTTCGCTCCGTTGTTTTTTTTATTTTTTTTTGTTTGTCTATGCGCAAATATTGTAATCGATTTTTTGACCGTTTCCCGACTACTTAGAGACCCAAACTTTCGTGACAATACAATTCTCTACCACATTGGATCATCCTTCTCCAAAGACAACAATAAAAACTAAAACATCTTTAAAACTATGGCTTAATTTATAAATATCTTGATAATGAATACAGTTTTTAACTATGAGAATAAGATTTAGAAAACGTTGCCTATGAAATGTCAAAATTCTCCATACGAATTGACAGTTTGTAGGCACCAGTTTTTATTTTATTTTATTAGATGGGGTGTATTATGTACTGCGACCTATAAGATCTATTTTACTCCCCCTACTTTGCCCATCTTTGCCCACCCAGTTAGAACAGTCCCTCTAGTCCTAGACCTCTTACGAAGTTCAGCACTCGGAGAGGCACCAGTTTACTTCACTACTAGCATTGAGTACCCCATCTAGGTACTTTATATAAAAGTCCATGATTTTTCTTATAATATTTTTTTAATATTTTTGTTGAAGAAATTGATGTTTTGTAAGGATTTATTAAAGAAATTAAATAAATTATTGTAATAATATAAAGTTGTGTAGTCTGAAAGCTCAAAATCAAAAGAAACTTTCGTTCAGTATCTGTGTCTGAAGCTTTAATAGGTAAAGTTGTATCAAGTTGCATTATGAGAAAAGTTGAATATTTTATTTTATCTCGCCAACGAGCGATAATCGCTTCGAAAGTTGAGTTACAGTATTTACTATGTATAGTATTGTATAGTAGCAATATAGCATAAGATTATGTATATTGACATTTCAAAAATTTCTAAAAACGGGAGACCTTAGATCTCGAAAACCGTTACTAAATATGATTTGGAAAAAAATACAGTAGATACATTGAACCTTTATCTAGGGAATAACCGTAAAAGATTTTTTTATATCTTGTATAGATTTCTCAAAAAAAAAATGTGAAAAACATCTTTTTCTTTTTTCTGAAAGACAGAAACTCGTTTCCTGAAAGTCGCGGTTTTTCTTTTGGTATTGATCATCTGTATGAAATTTTTGGGAATAACAGTAAAAGTTTTTTTGATTGAAGCGAAATTAACCCCAAAAAATGGAAAAAACGCTATTTTTACCATTTTATCATGCGATTTTGAACCTTAATGCCGTGGGAAATTACCGTGACGTCATAGTTGGGTCGGGAGCTTTAAAATCCGACTGCTAATTTTTTTTCATTCTCATCGAAACGTGATTAAAATGAATGCATACCCTTAGGGCCATGCTTTGCCATTGGGTATCCTATCAAAATCTTGCCGCAACCGCCTCTGCCCCCCTGAAAAGTTCCCCTTCACGGTTTTTCGCATTTTTAAGGAATTAGGTAAGAGGTAGGAGAAAGTGGTATATGACAAAAATAATCCTTACTAAATTCTCCAAAATCCATATATTTTAATAATATGTATAATAGGAATTGACAACATATTTTAATCATTTATACAAGGCACATATTATTTTGTGTATACATTCTAGCAAAGTGAGTAGATACTTCTAAGTCACCTTAAGAATTTAGCTAGAACTTAGCCATCCTACCCGTTTGAGTAAAAGCAACCGTAGAGTGTGTATGAAAAACTGCATGAATATTATGGAAGCAAGAAGTGTGTGTAAGTATTTGAAAGTCTGGCGATCTCTTCTCTCTGCCTACCCCGCAAGGGACGCGGCGTGAGGGGATAGAATATAAAATAGTATGAATTTCAACCCCCCCCCCCCCATTAGTTTTGAAGCTGGTGACGCCTCTGAAAAGATTATTGTTAAGCTATAATAAAAACTGACTACCTACTATCACGGACTTATGCAGAATTTCATTGAGCCAAAATCCGTGACAGTGGAGGCCATTTTATCCGGTCGTTGCTTGGTTACCTACAGTTAGGTACTGTTCTGTACTATTATTAGGCATCCAGTAAAAGCTATAGTTTTAGTTGGAATAAGTATAGAATTACTTTTTGAATGAGCTTTTAAAGCCATTGAATAAATTCGCAAATAAATAACCATCGCATTCGAGAGCTGTGAGAATTATTTCTTTAGGTAATATTAGGATTTTCTAATTTATTTAAAACCGTATCTATTGGTATATCTGGTTTTTATTAGTATATAATATGCTCAATTTTATAACTTTAGTTAGTTATACTTTTTTTTCTTAAAAGGATCTGGGCTTGCATACACACAAACTCAAATAGGTACTTTCCTGCACATCTTGCGCTAGGCTAAAAGCCTGTATCGCAAAGTGTGGAAGACATCGCCAGCGCCGGGGTTTGAGCCTGGCACCTCCCGCTTGAGAGAGTGCCACCTCAACCAACTGCGCCAACCATTTGCCTACTCTATTTTACTGTAAAATGAAAAACTCGACACTTTTTCCAGACACGAGTCTAAACGAATACCCATTATATGTAGTATATCTAGAAGAATAATTGTTCTACTGATTTACTATGGTAAATCTTTTTCTTCTTCTGCAGCCACTCAGGTCCATTGTTGGATATAGGCCTCCCTTTACTCCTCTATAGCACCCTGTCTTGGGCACACTGCATCCATTCACCACTGGCACATTTCCTGATATCGTCGGACCACCTTGCCTGGGGCCTACCAACGCTTCTTCGGCTTGTTCTTGGCCGCCATTCTATAATCTTCTTGGTTCATCGGGAGTCTTGGCACCTGGCAATATGCCCAACCCAGCTCCATTTAAGGCTAGCGACCCTTTCCGCTAGATCGGTTACTTTGGTTTTCTCTCTGATACGAACATTTGGTACACTGTCCCTTGAAGAAATGCCCAGGATCTTCCCAAATAACTAGAAATACATTTCAGGGTTATGGACTTCTGATGAATAAAAATGTAATTGTAGCGTAGAGCCATAAACAGTTCGTTTCCCTAACGATCCGACCACCTCCTCCGCCAGAACGCAGCTCGAATTAATGAGTGTCAGACTAAAAACTGCATTGCATTCGGACTCTACCTACTAAGGTATATTCACTAATACCTATGAGCGAGAGCATTCATTCCGCAATGAACCGTCTATGCTATATTGGGTAAAAGACAAAATCACACGGGAAAAAATAACACAGGGAAGAAATCTCACATTAAAAGATTCTCACATTCATAAATATTCGGATTCGATTCCCAATTCCGACTTATTCCGCTTTGAGACACAAGCTTACTCTGAAGTGAACAAATATGTGATTGGGTTTATTTCGATAGATAAAATTCCTGTTTATAAAAAAAAAAATCAACGAGAAATATGTTTTTTTTTATAAAGTTTGGTTGTCTTATAGTATTATCCAAAATTATAATTTAATAAATATTAAACTATAAAATATCAATTATGTTTTAATGACCTTGCGCAGTGTGTTAATTAAAATAAATAAATAATTTATTATAGTGTCTGATACTTGTAAACCATTTATATATTTTTTTTATAAAAATGTGTTATTTCTTCTTGTGATATTTTTGGATGTGTCTTGGGGTTAGCTGGCAGTTATCGCGGCACTGCTATTAACTCACCCTAGTGAACATGTGTTATGTTCTTTATTCGTAAGGTTGTTCACCAAAAGTGTAACAAAATGTGTTATTTCTTCGTGGAGATTTCTTCCGTGTGCGATTTTTCTCGTGTTATTTTTTCCTGTGTGATTTATTCCCGACACTACTATGAGCATTCTGAGCATTCATTCTACAGTGAACTATACATGTTACTGTAACATTACAATATCTTCGTTTAAAGCTTCATTGCACGACGAGGATGTCCATTTTATCTCTATTTTTAGAATATATCATTTTAGACTAGCTTTGGTACCCCCAGATATATAAGTAAATTTAGAAAATTTCTTTTTTACACCAAGATTATATGACCACACATCCTGTACGAAAATAATATGCTAGTGAGACGTGGACGTGGATGAAGAAGGACGAATCAGGGTTGAATGCAGTAGAAATGAGGTCGTTAAGAAGAATGTGCGGGAAAACGCTGAGAGATAAGATAAGGAATGAGGTTATTAGGGAAATGAGTGACTGCAAGACTGGGGTTGTGACAACAATGAATGTGAATAAACTAAGATGGTTTGGGCGTGTTGAGATAATGAAAAATGATAGGGTGACAAAAAAGATATATTCGAGTGAGCGAAGAGAGGTGAGAAAACGCGGCCGCCTGAGACTGATCTGGTCTAATCATGTTGACCAGATCCTCAAGGATGGACGTATCTTGAGTGAAAGGAATCGGAGAACGTGTATAACAAATTGCCTGAATGTGACAGAGACTAGGAGTGTGTATAAGGATAGGGCTGTCTGGCGCTCTGTCCTCTCTGTCTACCCTGCGAGGGACGCGGCGTGAGGTTATAGATAGAATATATCTCCATCTCTTGTTTCTGGGATTATGTGAAACACTCGCCCAAATTGAGAAAAAATATTTTACTGAAAAAAACCAAATATATTTTACCGACAGTACATCTCAACCTATCGACTGTGTGAGTAAATTTTACAGATTGTTAGTAATTACGTACTTTATACTCAGGAAGTAAAATAAGGTTAGTAATCCTGGGTTAATTGGTAAACTAAGTTGAAACAACTTCGTAGAGAGGATGTTTGTGGTACACTGAGAGAATAAAAGTTTTACCCTTGTACGTACATATGTGTGTTATCGGGAATTTATGAAATTTAGGAAATGTATACAATGCCGGATCAATTTAGAAATTGTGTGAAATAATTTGTCACAGCTTCCTTAATTCATATTTTTCTTAGGAAACATATTATGTTTAAATAACTCAAAAACTTATTGTATTTTCGGGTAAGCTGGCACATTGATAAAATCGAGATCTTCTTCTTCTCCTCAGCAATTTATTTATCGTATGGCCAACATCACGCCTATATCATTTAACATTCGTTATGTCAAAGTGTAAAAATAAAAGTTAAAAGCGCAGAGTGAACTGCTTGTCAGAGACTTAAATCTAGGTTTCTTATGTCTTGTATTGCTTCGTCGCTAAGGGTGAGGAAGTCTGATGCATTGCCACTGTAAGCTCTGAGTGCACACCTGGTAACTATTAACTTAGCAATTATTAATCCCACATGGTGGTTGGGTCTGTTTTTCTTGTGTTTCGCCGCCACTTTCCTCTATATTAGATAAATATTATCATCAGATAATATTTATTGTTTATTACTCTTTACGGGTGGATCGCCATAATGTATTAATAGATATAAAATATAATTTATAATGCAAAAAAAGTACTAAAAAGCTAATCTATTTCACACATTTCCTGCCGATTTAACGCATTGCATACATTTCCTAGAAATAGTATACATTGACGGACTTCATACATTACCGGTAACATGTATAATAATATATTCAGTCACATAAAGACACCTCAGTCAATTACTCGTAAATAAAGTTGTAAAATTAGTCGTACAGTATCACATACAACAATCTGTCTACGAGTACTTTGCGTCAATTGAGTGAAAGAAGTTGATGTCGAAAAAAGGGTATTTTTCAGAGCAGAATACATATATCTCGACAACCATACTAAATATGTTTTGTAAAAAAATAAAGTTGATTAAATTGACTCTACTCAAGTATATTACTCTATCAGATTATTCATGTTTTGTGTCGTCTGTTAGCCCCTTGCGTTCCACTGCTGGACACAGGCCTCTTCTCAACTCTTCCACTGTCTTCTTATTTGGCTATCTGCTGCCATCTACGACCTGTAAGCTGGACAATAGTATTTGTCCACCTTTTCTGTGGTCTTCCTACACCACTGTTTTTCTCCCAGGGCCTCCACTTCAGGATTTTAGGTGCCCATCTGACACTGTCCTGTCTCGCCACATGTCCCGCCCACTGCCATTTTAGCTTTGCTGTACTTTCTACGATGTCGGCAAATTTTGTTCGATGTCTGATCTCCTCATTTCTAATTTTATCTCGAAGACTGATGCCCAAAATTCGTCTTTTCATTACTCGCTGAACATATTTAGCCATTGATTTCGATGATTCCACCTATGCAGTACTTATTCAATTACTAATTTTTATCTATCATTTGAGTTAAGTACATTTCGTTTGCGCCGATCTGGGTTTTTTCAGCATTCTTCATTGTTGTTGTGACTGTATGATTCCGTTAAGAAAATACAATAAAAATTAATAACTCAGAAAAATAAATCGCGATAATTGTAATAATATAATAGCGTTGCCACGGACCTATTGCATTTAAAAATATAATGTCGAAATTTCAGTGTATAAAACTTAATCTTCTCCTATGCGCTTTGGGATTTGGGACACAGAGAGAGAAAGAAGACATAATATTGTAATACACAAACTGGGCTACACTACTGGGATACACAAACTCGCGATCCTCGGAGTGTAAAAAATGTGATAATATTAGGAAGGAACAAATTATTTGGAGAAACTGAAGGAAGGAAAGGAGGAAATACGTTTTTAAGTTTTTTTTTTGCTATTTTTCTGGAAAGACAAAAGAAAATATTAAAGTGCCGGTATAGTTTGAAATAGAAGGGATGATAATTACATCGAATTTCAGAAGTACGATTAATTGTAAAAAAATCGAGAGTTGTTATTTGAAAGTTTTTTTAAGGGTCTTGTATACACGAAACCAAATACTTTCCTGCACATTTTGCACTACGCTAAAAGCCTGTATCCCAACGTGTGGAATACATTGCCAGCGCCGGGGTTTGATCCTGGCACCTCCCGCTTGAGAGACTGCCGCCTCAACCAACTGCGCCAAGCACGTACATATAGTTACAATTTTATGTTCAGAGACATTGGATTTTCTGTATTTTTTAGTTGATTTGTAGAAATAAACAGTTTCCATTTCTTTTTATTTCTCAGCCCATTTTTGTCTAATCCTGGACAAAGGCTTCTTCTCTTTATCACATTATCACCCTGTCTTGTACAGGCCGGACCAGATCATCTGACCTTCATAGATAGTCGTGGCTACCCTGCATTTCTTTTTGCTGGTTGGGTATATAAGTCAACAGGTCTTTTTTCAATTTCTCTTTTGCGCTTCTGGCGACGTGCCCAGTCCTTTTACGTTTCGAATATGACTTTTTCCTTATTTTTAAATTATGAGAAAAGTAGACATCAATTTGACGATGCAATCAGGTAAGACTTAACACCCCTAGGAAAAGAGTTGGAAAAAATAGGAAAGAAAAAAGTTGAAAGGAAGGAGATAAGAAGAGAGAAGGGAAACTTGAAGGAAGATGTTTCTCCAGATAAGGTAATGATGAGGGGATAACTTAGAAGATAAACATAGAGCGAAAGAAAAGCGTAAGGAGGGTGGATTTCTGAGACTGACCTGGATCGACCATGTCGATCGAATCAGGTCCCGTATGTCTGGCATAAAATTCCGGTCTAACTTTGTAAGATCTCTAAGAACCTTAGATGTCTAGATAGGATGAATGCTTAGAATGTTACAAAGAAAATAGATCTGTGTGAAAGAAGAGGTGCAAGGAAATGCAGCCCTTCAAGACCCACTTGGTTCGACCTCCTCAACCAGATCCTTATGGACGAGTATTTATTAAAATGATTCACAGAGTGTCTATGAGGAATTTCATGAATGTGACGAAGGCACAAAGTGTGTCTCAAGATAGAGAAGTCTGGAAATCTGTTCTTTGCCTATTTGGGACGAAGAGATAAAATGTATTGTCCCTGTAACAAATGGTTTTGGATTCATAATATTGCTGGAAATATTCTAATCCGGTCTTCGGCCTTGTAAGACCCTAGTTCTATTGTTAAGCTAAAAATTATATTGGACGTGAAAAACGTAAATTCCAACACATTTTTCACCCCTTTCTGTAACAATATCCAAGAAATTCCAGCACTATAAATTCGTTCCAGATATACGCGTATCTTGTAGTTTCTTTTTCCAGGAAAGTAATATGAAAATTGTGTACGTACGAAAGAAAATATTTTTGCTAGAAAATAAAAAAAAATAACTACATTATAACAGCGACGTAGAAAGCGAGTAGAAAAATAGGGAAATAAGTGTCGCAATATAAGGCGTTGAAAATTGGTTGGAGCATTCGTGAATCCAAAAGGCATGAGCTTACATTCCTGGAGACCCTAGGTATTTTGTGCTATTAAATATTTCATGACATCTGATACAAGAAATAAGAAAAATATCTAAAGAATTTATTCACAGAATCACACCCTTTTCTATTCTATTCTTTCACGAGTCCATTTCGGGGTAGGCAAAAATGACAAAACGCCAGACAACCGTATACTTAGTCTAACTCGTGATCCTTGCTTCCGTCACGTTAATGTAATTTTTAGTATGCGCTTTCTGTTTCCTTTAAGTTAAAACGTGTTTTTCTTCAAGGATTTGGTTGACACGATTGATCCAGCTATCCAATTGCTGCATTTTCTCACCTCTATTTTTTCACCCTATAATATTTATTTTAGTCATCCTGTCATTATTCATTCTCTTAACATGCTCAAACCATCTAAGCTTATTCACTGTCATTTAGTCCCAATACCCATCTTACAGGAATACATCTCTCTAAGTTGTATTCTTCTTCTTCTTCTTCCTCAGCCTTCCTCCCTCCACTGCTGGACGTAGGCCTCTTCCATTTCCTTCCACTCATCTCTGTTTCTCCCCCTCCGCATCCAGGTTCTTCCGGCTTGCTGGACTAGGTCATCAGACCACCTTTTAGGAGGTCTTCTTTTTTTTTCTAAGTTGTATTAATTTGTAAATATATAAATTCGATTTACTCCACTTCACGACACAAGCTGTACAAGCTGACTGCGAAGTGTACAAAGTTGTGTTTAGTTTTATTTAAAAAAACTTGTTTTTTTTCAAACTAACGTAAACTTTGTTACAATACAATGCACAGAGAAGATGTAAAGCGTTTCAGGGGGATCCAAGGGTCATGTGGGGTCATGTGCGCTATCGTATAAAAGGGTGTTGGAAAAGAAATTCACTTTTTTTTCAGCTCAAGCCTTGGAAGACACTGAGCAATCGAGAGGATCCAGTCATCGCATACCGCCGTGTTTAGTATCTCACAAAAGTGCTTCACGAGTAGAATTCATGTCTTTTTACAAATTTTAAATCTGTCTATTTTTAGTGGTATGCCCAAGTGAAATAAAGGAACCCAAGCACCTCGGAATGTTTGGTATCGTTTGGAAGGCACCGAAAAACAGTTCCAGGATGTGAAATCATAATATCTTGTTTTTTTTTTTAATACGATCATTCGGAGTGAAGAAATATTAAAAAAATACATGGATTAATAAAAAAATACGAATAGAATTTACGCTAAAGTGAATTTAGTACACTCAGCTGTAAAATTTACTTTTCATGAACTTGTCTGAACGTTAATTTATGCTGACGTTTCAGAACGTATACTTTTATACGTTTAATACAAAGGTTTTCATTATTATGTAACATGGAGCTACGGTTCTCAAAAAAGGTTCGAGACCCCTGGAACATGAATTCCAAAAGAAGTTTGAGTATAACAAGTAGTTATATATATCTCAACAGATATACAGCATAGGATTGACCTTCCATCAGGCTTATCACTGATCGTCGCCTGGCTTAATGTGATCACTTTACACTTAAGTAACATTCGCCAATTCCAATCCATCCATCTGCCGCGGTCGGAATGAATGACATTTTTGATAGGATCAAACATGACGAAATCTAGACGCCGCGCGCCGGACAAAAGTTGCCGATGTGATGGATCGCATTGCCAAACTAAAATGACAATGGGCAGGTCATGTTGCTAGACAGGGAGTGGACAAATGGGCACCCAGAGTCCTGAGATGGAGACCGTGGGACATGAAAAAAGGAATAGGCTGGGCGTCAGAAAAGACGGGCCGATGATATTGTCCCCGTCGCTGGTAGTGGGTGGATCCAGAAAGCCCAAAGAAGAGAGGAGTGGAAAAAATTGGAAGAGGCCTACATCCAGCAGTGGAGAGATGGCTAAGAAAGAAAAAGGTGGACACAAAAGGTCATATTATCTAAAAATAAGAATTTTGAAATATTCCAAGCGCGAGGGTTGAAAGTAGTCAGTCGTGAAAACTTTCCATTTGTAAGAGTGCGTCGTCTCTCTACGAAAAGATTACGAAACGTTGAGATGAAAGTATTATTACGAAATAAAAAAAAAAACGAAATGAAAAAGAAAATTATTATTTTTTTCGCCTACAAAAACATCAGAGGAATGTTTTTACCATCACTATATCATTTCTTTGTCATAAAAACACCGTTTGTACTTAACATATTTCATACTCTGTGTATTATTTGAATTGTTTTTGTATTGCTCAGTCAAATTCATCGCCTAACGATTGATATACTCGATTGCTCGGTATAATCTTTAACTTTTTTAAGGGTCCGGACTGTACACATCCCTATTCCCCATGTCGAAAAATATATATAAAATAAAATAAATCTTTATTGAACAATAATTTCTAATGGCAGGTTTATTGCCGGTGGCAATGTCTGCCAACCAACAACTTGCGACATTACATTAAGCAACTATACAAAACAAATACCAATAAACATAAATAAATGAAATGGTACCTTGATATGCAAATTTAATAACTCATCATACCTAACTTTACAGGGGACAAAAAACGGATTAATTTTTGACATACCTAGTAATACTTTCATTTACATTATCCAGATTGCGGATCTGCGGTATTTTTGGTAATCTTGGATTTACTATATAGATTTACATAGCACGTGTATTGGAATGCAGAGAACTAAAATGCCATTATTATGTAAAAAATAGAGAAACCAGATTTTAATATTGAGGTAAAGATATTGTACTTTCCTGCACAGTTTCAAAATAAGCTGATAACTCTACCCAAGAGATGGCGATACTATACAAAATTGGTGCATTGTGAAACGTTCTTGAACTGTAGAATACAAAATTTCCAGCAAGATTGAAAGTCTATTGCTAAATAATATAAAAAGTGAAAATAAAAAAGTCTGATATTATGGTCAAACGAGATATGGATTAAAATTTGAGCTAAATGCAAGTGATGTCAAAAATAGCAAAAATTTCCAGAAATTTCCGAGATATTAAACAATAATTCATTATTAATTGTTATTCGTCGAGAGAATTGTCGAATTATGTATAATGTTTGTGTTTTCTGTTTGATAAATTCATTTTCACTTCACTTGAGGCTTGGGAAATTTATTAGAAATTATTAATTGAATTACAATCGTATTAAGGTAGGTAGGTATAACACACTCAATCATTAATTAACCAAGACATCTTACAATCAAAACCACACGCTGTAAGCAAAGTTGTATGGGAATTTATTAATATTGATTCAGAAAATTAATTTTGTGGTTACAATTGGTTACGATTGACTTAAAAGCGCGAGAGGCCCGACTTCGGTGGTATGGACACGTGCAGAGAAGGGACGAGGATTCCGCTCTGAGGAGGGCAACAAACTGATCTGTGGAAGGACCAAGAAAGAGAGAACGGCCAAAAAAGTCCCTTGAGGAGACCATCAGAGGAGACATGGAACACCTGGAGTTTACTCCGGAAGACTGCCTCGATCGGAGCAGATGGAGAGAGAGAGGACCCGAGTCGCCGACCCCAAAGAAATGGGATATGGTGCAGAGAAGAGTGTTGTGATTGGCGTAGTTTGAAAATATGTTGGTAAAATGTGCATGTACTTTCAGAGGGTTCTTTAAAGTCCTTAGATCAAAAGAGGTCCTTCTTAAGCAATGGACTCCAAGTTAACTTTGATATTAGCACTCCTTAATCTCAAATGATATTCCCTATCAATCACTACTTTTTTTTTGTAGTAGCAGTTTTATCCCCGAACGTTTTTTTTTGCGGATGGTCTCCAGACCTAATGAAATTTCTTGCTCAAATATACTAAATATACTTACTAATGGGTAAATTTAAACATTTGCTTAATTTTTATGACATTAAATCAGTCGACGACGATCAGTCATTTGCTGTACGCTGTATATTTGGTTATATAACTTCTTGACATTTGAGTTGGTAACGGGGTTCGATCCCCGATGCCGACTTACTTCACTTTACAACACAAGATTTTCTATTTTACTGTGAAGTATATTTCCCACCCTAGACCCCATCTTATAGGTCGCAATACATATTACACTCCATCTAACAAAATAAAAATAAATGAAGTACTCTGAAGTACGCAAATAAGTATTTAAGTTTATTGCGTCAAACTCAGATTCATATATTCATTAAAAAAATCTTGTCGTCGGTGAATCGTTTAGTACGTGGTAGTTTGCATTCGGTGAATAGTCCCAAGACATTATTCCTAGTATATCACTTTTATTGCTACAATTTCAGCTGTGTGTATTATTTTATTTTTATGAACCACCCGCTATTGTTGTGTGTAATTTTCTCGTTTATTATCAGTGCAATTGGTCTTTTTATAAACAAGTGTCATGAGAGGGTCACAAATAGTCACAATCAAAGAATTAAAAAAAAAAGTTTTCTGCAGTTGACACGCGACCTGAATCCGTTCCTGTTTTTTTTTAAAAAAAAGATCTGAGCTTATGCACACACCCCAATAATGAAATTAATTAACCCCGCCACGCTCGTGAGCCACCAGGAGACCATGAGTCAATGGTGTTTATGAGTATAATGCGTCAAAGGTCGGTTTCGTGCACGTCAAGGCAAACGTTCCATCCACAAGCCATTTTACTCATGAACACAAAAAGCTCGTGGTGGCTCACGAGCGTGTGGCGGTGGCATTATTCTGTCCCCTCACGCCGCATACCTTGCGGGGCAGGCGGAGGAAACAGATCGCCACATCTTCCTATTCTTACACACACTTCGTGCTGCCGTCACATTCATGCAATTCGTCATACAAAACGATTTCTATTGCTCAGAACACGTACGTCCTAGAGAATCTGGTCAACATGGTCAAGCCATCGCGTTTTTTACACCTCTAATTATTAAAGATGATTAAACAAAAAAAGATTTTCTATTTTTTGCACTGAGAGGTATTATAGCAATATGAGAAATAATTATCTGCGACTTTTGGGAAACGAGTTGCTGTTTTTCAAAAAAATATTCAGAGTTGCTTTCACATTTTCTTTTCAAGAAATCTATAGAAGGTATGAAAAATATTTAACGGTCATTCACCAGATAAAGGTTCAATGTATCTACCCTATTTTTCTCAAAGCATATTTAGTGACGGCTGTAAAACTATAAGGTCTCCCGTTTTTAGAAATTTTTGAAATGTCAATACGCCTACTTTAAAGTTTATATCAAATTCTTTCAGATCAGAATTACCCAACTGTGTAGAATTATACTAGGAGTACCTACATTCTGACAGTACCTATGATAAGTAACATGATTGTATTATTATCGTTCGCAGAAGATAATACGTTTATTTTTATACTTGACAGGTTTTTGATGTAGGTCTGCAGAGTACCTAATGAAAATAAAAAAATTAGAAAAAATATTAAGTACCTACTATTTATAGAATCATAAAATATAGCACTTACCTTTTTATTTGTTGAGTGCTAGTATCAATTATTTTTTCAATATTTCTCTTTTTTCCACGCTTTTATTATGCCCCCGCTACATGCTCGTCACGGGTCGTTAACGAGTGGTGTTCGTGAGTAAAAAAACTTGTGGATTGAAAGTTTTCCTTGACGTGTACGTAGCCGATGGTTGACGCCTTTTTACTCATATAAACAAAAACGTGCGGACGCTCGCAAGCGTTTGGCGGCGACATCAGGCATCAACTGTCGTTGTTGGTGTCTTAGTCTACATTTTCCTCTTCAAATTTCAAGAGCCACAGCACTCACTGTCCCGGGCTTATGCTCAGTTAAGCGGATATCCTGTATTAATAATAATTTGTCTAAAACTATTGTTCTTTTCTTATCTTCTATCCCCTCACGCCACATCCCTTGCGGATTAGACAGAGAGAAAAGATCGACAGACTTTTCTATCCTTACACACACTTCGTGCTTTCGTCACATTCATGCACTCTACGATTCCTTTTACTCAGAATACGTCCGTCTTTGAGAATCTAGTCTACATACATCGTCGAGCCATGTGGTTATTGGACGGCCGCAATAATAATAGAATATGTACCTACTTATATTTTATATATATTTCTTCGTCTTTCTCAGTCGTTTCAATTCCAGTGCTCGAAATAGGCCTCCCCTTTGACTTTCCACAGATCCCTATCCTGGGCATGCTGCATCCACTTGCTTCACGCGATCAGCCTCACATCGTCAGATCGTCTTGCCTGAGGTCTTCCTCCGCTCCTTTTGCTTGTTTTAAGTTGCCACTCGAGAATCTTTTTAGTCCATCTAGAATCTTAGTGTCTGGCAACGTGTCCTGCCTAACTCCATTTTAAGGGCTTGGCACCAAGAATGAAGTCACAGTCATTTCCCACGGCAATAAGGTTCAAAATCGCGTGAACAATCGCATGATAAAATGGTAAAAATAGCGTTTTTTCCATTTTTCGGGCTTAATTTTGCGTCTATCAATTCATTTGTCCGTCTATCTCTTAACGAAATACCCAGCATTCTCCTCTCCATGGCTCTTTGTGTTACCAGCAGTTTTTAAATAAATAATTTAATAAAGCAGTTTGGTAAAGGATAATTATTTTCCCTCTATATCAAACAGAGCGATATCATATACACTTAGGTATTTTTTTTTTATATTTCCTGCGTGAGAACAGTCAACAGTAGATTTCCCGTATAAAAAAAACAGTCAATTTCCTTCCATATAAACCAATAAGTAAACAAAATAAATGAGAAATTCTATAGAAACTTAGCTTCGTGATTGAAAAAAGATACTCGGAATGTTACACAGTGGGTTTTATTAGTTAAGACCGATGCACACGACAGTTGATAGTTATTAATGTCGTAGGGCATCACCCACACTGTCGACAGTAAATTTGTCATAATAGAATCGTCGATGAGAATGTGTGGAGAATTTCTAAAGGATCTGATAATCAGGGAAAAAACATTTTCATATCTCATTTCAAAATATCGCTCCCCTAATTAAAAACTAGGACATCTTAAAAAAAAGTGAAAATGAGTTAAATATGAGGTTCGATAGCATTTCTTAAGCTCTATCTTTCCTAATTTTTGGATTTCCAAAATTTTGTTTTTTTAATGCATTAAAAAAATATCCTAGTATGACTCTGAACCAAATGTTCCAACAAACTCACTTCAAAACTCAGACATGTTAAAATGTCTTAGTGACGTCACTGAAATACATTTTATTCCCATGGAATTTAATCTATAGTTTATAATTAAGATATAATAATCATAGCTAGTGCCTTCCAGATTAGTTAACTAAAACAAAATACGAGATATTTTGATAAATAAAAAAAATACAATACTTTTTCAGTAGTATGAAAATAGTTCCACACAGTAAATTCACTAACTAAGCTGGTTCAAGACTCTAAATAAAAAAATAAAAACAATTATTTTCATAATTCAGATGGACTCATTTGGTAATAAATAATTAGATGTACTGTTTCTATATCAAAAGTTATACTTTAATTAATTTAATTAATTAAAAGTATGCTTTCACTATAGAAAACATTAGGAGAAATCCTGGTGCAAAACAAGGACATGTTAAAATTTAAAGCCTAAAAAATCGTTTTTAATATTTTTTTCTTTAAAATCTGATAAAACACACAATTTAATACCAGAAAAATATTACACGAAGAAAAAATATATGATAATTACAGTTTGATTAATGATTATATATTGCCAAAAACTTAAATGTCATTTATCTCAAAACATAGTGTGTTCAAGATGTCCTACTTTTGAACTAGGGAAGCGATATGTTTAGTACATGCATACGTTGACGTTTTTGACGCCACCGCACCCTAACGAAATTTTTAAATAGAAAAAAACAAATTTCTACGATACTGGCTAGGTATATTATTATGTGATGGTTAATGTCAGCTAAAATTGTGTGGTCTGTTAGTGGAAGCATTGTTAATTTCACAACTAGAACTTAGGGTACTGAACGGTGTTGTGTCCCTATTTTAGAAAAAAGTCAGTCGTTGTTGTACATCAGTTTGACAGTTGTCGACCCAAGAGTTAGCACTTTGTTTTGAACACTGAGTACTGAATGTGTAACCTATCTATTTCCTATCGAAAAGAAACTGTCGTCGTGTTGCGTCGTCGATGCAATGTAACCAAATTATATTTACTGAGGTCGAATCGCTTGGCTATAAATAGTTGATAAACGGTGTTTTTGACACAATTTTTGAAGTAACTGTTACATACCAAATAATGAAAATCAATGTTATTTTCACACAGTTACTTTAGGTAAAAAAGACATTTCTTGTTATCTTTATAATATTTGGAGATATATGAATCTTGAAATAATAAAAAAACACACACACAGTAAGTATTTTCTTGGATTGAAAATCAGTTCACAAACTTTAGTTACCTACGTTGTCGACGGCAGTTTGACAGTAGTCGACGCAACTTCTTTGTCAGACTGTAGCTGAGAATTTAATATAATTTGGTGACAGTACAGTACCTACCTACTATCGATCAGATATTATTACGCGACTACTTTTATTCCTCGTAGAAACAATGGCATCCGTTCGACCTTTTCATCCTTTATTTCTTCATCTTCTGAAAAAATAATAAAAGTAGCTAATTGGCAGTTGTCGCTCGAGAGAAAATTACTATTTCATTCATACTATTTCATCCTAAACGGTTTTTTATGAGAATATTGGGTGGCAAGGTTTGCCCCAATTTTTTTTGCTGTCGTTTTTATCACTGTCGAAATGAAGAAAGTCGGTAACCGTATTAGTAACTGGTTAATGAGGAGCAGCCTTGTCCAAAGTGTGACAGAGTGTGCTTATCCAGAATCGGCTTCCATAGTCACCTTCAATGGCATCATCGCCAGGACCAATGACAACGTGGCAGCGATTCTTCTGAGTTGAAGACATGCTGGGCAACTGGCTCTTGGAATTGGCAATGATAGTATTACGCGCTTTACTTTTGCATGGTTCACCGGTATCATAAATCAGGGAACTTCTCCATTCCTAAATGCATCTATGACAATTCGTTTTGTAATCGGTTCATTTCTGTGTTTAAAACGATGGTTCGCCATTGGATGATTTCACTTTTGCATGGAGAATTCTTTGGCAAATGTGAATCGTGTAATATTTGGTATGTGGACGCGGGTTCGATCCCCGATGCTGACCTACTCCACTTCACGACACAAGCTTACTGTGAAGTGTACAGATATGTATTTGTATTTATTTCGATAAACCCAGATTCATTAACAAAAAAAACTATCTATACCCTCACGCCACGTCCCTTGCAGGGTACCAGAGAATCCAGGTTTATAACGATAAACCTGGATTCATTTGAAAAAAAAAGAAAAAAGTATCTTCTACAATTAGCGCTCCCTATGGACAAAATACGATAATACCCAAAAGTCCTTTTTTTATTCTTCGTTTCATTATTGCTTTTTTCAGAGAGAATGTCTCTTCTAATTAACTACCTACTGAATTTTAATTAACATTGCAACGGCATTTATAATACAGTCCATTGAACAATATTGTTTGATGAGAGAGTCCTTTATTCCAGAAATATTTCCAGCTTTATTCTCTTACATAGCATTTCCTGAACCTTTGTGTAGTTTTTATGCATCGTCTTCTGAGAATAACAAGATTTAAACTAAGAAATTTTGAGATTTTGACTTTTTGTGTGATTTTTTTCTAGTCGAAAAATCTAATGCTGGCGCCACTAGCTTGGCGAGCGTCCACGTGTTTTGTGTTAATGAGTAAAAGGGCGGGTTGATGGGGTGTTTGTCTTGCCTCGTGTACGTAACCGACCGTTAACGCCATTTTAATTATAAGCACAAAAATAGCGAACGCTCGGCAAGCGGGTGGATGAGGCATTAGGGTTCTGTTGCACGAGCAATTTTTCGAGCAATAATTGCCGCAACTTCTAGAAATCGTATTGTTTAATTACTTACCTTTCTATCTCAAATCCTTCAACCCGTCCCTCCTGAACCCAGCATCCCTCCCCTATCCCATCCCATATACCATTTATGTATATATTTATATGTATGTATAATATATTTATCTATGTATGTATTTATGTATTCAATTATTGTTAAGTTGAGGTACCCTTTGGTACTAAATTTTTATTAGCTATGTCTCACTTTGGTTTCTGTCATGGGTTGGCTGGCAGAAATTGCCATTTGGCAATAAGCCCGCCCTTTGTATGTCTATGTACAATAAATATTATTTTATTTTATTTATTTTATTTAAAAGTATTTCCCAATATTTAAAGCGAGACAACGATATTGTAAAAGCGCGAAAAAAAAGCGAAAAATGATCTAACCGATTGGATATTCAGCAATTCATGTCGCCGACGTCATGAAATATACAAGTTCTATATGGTGTAATAGAAGTGTGGTTCTAAAAAGTTTTTAATACATATTTCTTCCTTGTATAATGATCTTGTATCACCCCTTAAAATATTTGCTGTACAGAATATAGCACTCTGTATATTATGTTGATTTTCAGAATGACAATATTTCCATCACAATATCGGTACCATTGTTATAGCATCTTCTTCACCGAATACAACATCCTGCTAACTTATAAACTTTACAAGAGAAGTCACTCTGAACGTGTGACGCCAGCTTAATATTAATGAAGGAACGCCTAAATGTGTGATACGTGCTTTATATTTTGATTTGATTAGATCACGAAATAACTAAAGATGAGAGAAACGTTCTTAACGATTCGTTCGATTGAAAGGAATCAGTCGGAATGAATCGTTCGAAAATGGATCGATTCAATGATTCAAACACCACAAAACTGTCATAATGTAAATCATTTAATTCATTTCATAATTCTAAATATTACGGACTTCATTCTAGATAAAACAATCATAATCGATAAAATATAGATATCATATAATCGTCATAATAGACCCGATGAAATTTGCACAACAAACTAAATTCACTTATTTAATTGGCATTCCTTTTTTTTCTTTTTCAATTGGCAACCTTCAAACAACTGTCGCATAAAAAATCTAAAATGTGCAGAATTAGCAGGCGAAATCGAAAAAAAAAATGTTTAGCTAGTTAGGTATTAATACTACCAAATATTTATCGAATCATTTGCGAGCAAGTCTGAAATCTGATGAAATCATATTCAATTATTAATCAGATAAGTCATTTATGAGAATTATTAAAGATTTATTAAATTAATTATTTTTATCAATGCGGCATTGTCGATGTATTCCGAACATTCTATGCCCAGATCTTTTAAAACAAAATGCAATCATATGAATCGATTCACTTAACGATCTAGTCATTATGGTGAATCGAATAGAATGATTCATTTCATTGAACGTATTTTCTTTGGTGAATCGAATCAAATGAAACAAACCGCGCGAACGAATCGAGAGCTGCCAACATTAAAAACAAGTAGGGATGGGGTGTCTGAAATACGGAGGTGCGGGTAGGTACTCGCCCGCTCGCTTGGATATTACGACGTATATAACATCACTAGTCTAATTGCAAAATCGTGTACACGGAAAAAACTTAGTAATAAAATAATATCATTAAGAGTGTACATACCGACATTTCAAAAATTTCTATAAACGGGAGACCTTCTATCTCGACAACCGTTACTAAATATGCTTTGGAACAAAATAGGGTAGATGCATTGAACCTTTATGTTTAACTTTTCATTCCATATGACATATGACCAATACATATCTATTGTTATTATTATTGTTGTATTTATTTGTTTATTATTATTATTTTACACTCAAACATAAGTTTGTCTTCTACAGTTATTTTTCCTCACGTGTTTTTGACTGACCCAGTGTGTCCAGTGACATGAGTAATTAATGGATGTTGTTGCAATACTGCACTCTGTACACAAACTGTTTCAGTGTCTACTGCCTCGGAACAGACCTCGGTCTAGTGAGGCAGTAAAATTTTTTCCCGAATAGTTAACTTTGTGCCACATTGATGATTTGTTTATGTGCATATGTATTTTTGTGTTGATTGTTTCTTTGTTATGTGTATATATTCTGGAAAAAATAAATTACTTCATTCATTCATTCATTCATTCTTTATCTAGGGAATAACCGTAAAATATTTTATTTATCTTGTATAGATTTCTCAAAAAAAAAAAAATAAAAACACCTCAGACCTTTTTTCCGAAAGACGGAAACTCGTTTCCCGAATGTCGCGGAGTAAATTTTTTTTGTTGTACTGATAATATTCATTAAAATCTAATGAATAACCGTAAAAGTTTTTTGATAGACCCAAAATTAACCCCAAAAAATGAAAAAAAACGCTATTTTTAGCATTTTATTATGCGATTGTCACGCAATTTTGAACCTTAATGCCGTGGGAAAAGACTGTGACGTCATTCCTGGTGCCATGCCCTTAAAATACTCGGTTTTAATGAATGAGTGTGTAAGAAAAGCCTGTGTTTTGATTATGGAGAGGTAAGTAGGTCGTTGATTTTCTATGTTTTTTCGCATAGCCAGGCAAAATCTTAAATAAATAAAATAAAAATAAAAATAAAATAATCTTTATTGCACATAGATATACAAAGGGCGGGCTTATTGCCAAATGGCAATTTCTGCCAGCCAACCCATGACAGAGACCAAAGTGAGACATAGCTAATAAAAATTTAGTACCAAAGGGTACCTTTACCTAACAATAATTGAAAACATGAATACATACATAGATAAACATATTATACATATATAAATATATACATAAATGGTATATGGGATCTTCACTGGTTTATTTGCAGGTGATATTGTGATTGTTTATTATTATTGATTTATCAGCAAGGCACACTTACAGACATTGAACACAAATTAGCCTAAAGAAAAACATTACATTAAATATAGTTCATTCAAAGCCCTATTACAGTGTACACAAAGAATTCATATTATGGGGACAAATACTTATTTTATTTTATTTTTTTATTTTAAATAACACACGGCGCAAGGCCATTAATACATAAATGAAGCTAACAGATTTTACAGCAAAGAAAAAAAAGTATGCCAAAAAACAAACTTACATTCAACAGCACTTGTTCTTACATCTCACACATACAGAATAATAGAAAAATAAAGATATAATATACTATATGAAAACATAAGCATAGTAATAGTAATAAAATACTTGTTGACAATATAAAAAAAAACTACCTAATCTAAATTAAATTCTCTTAACTACTCTTTCAAAAACCTACCCATTAACCTATTAATTACAAATTATAGATAAACTAAGTCAAATAATTAAAAATAAAACAACATTATAACCTAAACGCTTGCAAGTACCAATCAGAGGAAGGAAAAAGAGGAAAAAGGTGTAAGGAGTTGGGAGATTGGGAGTAAGGTAATGTAGACACAAGAATATTGGCAGATAATGAAAACATTATACTAACTATTCTGTATTTATATTGTATGTCATAACTGTATGCACTCTATAAGATTAATAAAATAAAAATTCTCTTTTTCGTTTATTTATTTATACATTGTTATAATCTTGAAGGCGTGATGAATACATATCTCGTTGTTGGTTCTTCGGGTTTCCTTACTACGTGTAGAGCAGTTGAAAGGCTGCGCTTTCGGCAGCGATACTACTGCCATCTTCAGGATGAAGTAGTTTTTTGATGTAAAAGTCCGTCGAGGTGTCAGTAATTTACTGTCGCAGCGTGAGCAGTGGAGCGTTGAAGCGTCAATTTGTGGGAGAATAATAATGAAAACCAATTGTATGTAATAGTTGGGGTTAACTGGAAGAAATCGCAGTTCTGCGATAAGTTCGCCCTAGTAAACAACGTTTTATAATCTGTACTATGTCCATTTTGTATATTTATATGTGTTTGTTGTTTACTTTAAGTTTAAATAAATAAAAAAAAAAATAGTTATAAGAAGCATTGTACTCCTTATTATGTTTTGACGTGGTCGGTAGCCTGGTTGGTAACGCGCTCGACTGTTAATCCAGTGGGCGCGGGTTCAATCCCCAATGCGGACCTATTCCACTTCACGACACATGCTTTTCAAGCTTACTGTGAAGTGTACAAAGGTGTATTTGGGTTTATTTCGATAAACCCAGATTTATTTTCATAAAAAAAGGTTGAATGATGCCTTATCGATCGATTGAACCAAAGTATTTTGAGTAGAAGGAATCGTAAAAGCGGAAAATTCTCACGTTTCTGAATTCAATTTACGAAAAAATCGATAGATTGCAATTTTTTTAATACTATATTTTATACATTTGCCTGTCGAAATGGTCGAAATATTAGGTATTCGTAGGAAAACCTGTGAACTGATAATCAAAAAGGTAACTTACCCGTGGTAAACCATTCATGACGATTTCATTTCGTTGTTCAATTTCACCAAGAAGCGAGAAATCTCATTAGACTCATCCAGCTAAACAATTTATTGAAGTTCAGACCCTATTTCTGCCAGTCACTCCGCTTGCTCTATCTTATTTAGCAGAGGTGGGCACCGTTAATCAAAAAGTTAACTTCGTTAATCGATAATCCGTTAACTAAAAAGTTAACTTCGTTAATCGTTAAAGCATTACATTTTGAAAAATGTAACGGAAGTTAAAGTTAATCCATCAAAGCGGTAATGTAAAAAATCGCGGTTAAATGGCATGAAATAGAACTACATTAGTACAACTACTATCACATTTACACTATCGCGATGTATCCCAACGAAGTGAAATTTCTTTTCCAACTCCCAACCTACATACGACACCACACATAACCCAATACAACCCATGGATTATCTAATGCCAGCCCCGCCAGTGCATGATGTCTATGCAAACAATCAAATATTAACGGACTTAATTAACGGAAGTAAAATGTAACGGAATTTAAATAATCCGTTATCAATTTTTGGAGTTGAGAAAAGCGTTAAATCGTTATCCAAAATATTAACTTCGTTAATTAACGATTAACGGATTAACGCTTTTCTGCCCAGCTCTGTTATTTAGTATTAAATACATGAATTCATGTTTGTACGTGTGTAAACTATGCCAGGAGATAGGGGTTGTAATAATAGCTCCAACATATACCACCAAAGGTTTAATTCCACTTGTAGGTTTCTACATGTTAAATAACGTCACCTCAGAACCAGGAGTATTGCATGTTTAAAATCTATATTTTTTTTAAATGATCTGGGCTTGCATACACAAACCCAAATATGCTTTGCTGCACACATTGCACTAGGCTAAAAGCCTGTATCGCAAAGTGTGAAGTAAATCGCCAGCGCCGGGGTTTGAACCTGGCACCTCCCGCTCGAGAAACTGCCGCCTCAACCAACTGCGCCAACCATGTACTCTTGAGATGGTATATTTTATTTATTTATTTGATTTAAATATAAGTAAAAACAGTAGTAGAAGAACATATCACGTGGACCACCTAACTGAGCATAAGCTCGTACCAATAATATGTAAATTATCATGATTTTTCCATTTATGAACAAACTTTTAAAAATCAGCCGTCGCTCCTCGTGGTGAAGTGGATAAGATCCCTAATATGTCCATTGTTAATTCCAATCCCTCAAATGGCCAATGTTTCTCGATTGTAAAGTGATCACTTAAGCCAGCCGAGGTCGGTCGTAAGCCCGACAAAGTTCACCCTTTATTCTTCTACAGTGTTGTAGGAATACTGCAATAAACTTTATATTTTCGTATTTTCTGACTTACTTCACTGTTCGCATAGAGTGTTTTGATATTAGATAGTGTTGGGCAATGTGTCGGGCGTTCCATCTAATACTGGCGTCCAATGAATGCTAATGTATGTAATCTTCCTTCAATCGTCCCAGTCCCATTCCCATGTCCCGCAAGGGATGTCCCGGAGAGTCTTGACAGAGTTACTGTACGTTTTATTCTGGAATGTTCCACCACACCTACAGAGAGACTACACGTGGAAGATGTTTCAACTGTGGCAAGTTTGGTCACATACTCGTACATTAAAAAAAGTTCAGGTAATGGTTGACGCAGTTGCTTGCAGTCCGTACTTATAATAATGGAGATTGAAGGAAAATTCCGCGGGCTTAAGGCCATCCACATCCCCGGGTAGTTCAACGCATTAATAGCGACCTCTTTACCCGCACTTCTAGGCAAATCTTATTAAGAAGTGGGCCCAGGGTTAGCCTTAAGGGAGCCCCCCGGCAAACCCCACCCCTAAATTACGTTTCTTCAGTGTCCTTATCCAAGTTTCAATTCGGAGATGCCGGATTCGAATCTCAGTGCTCAGGGAACCTATATAAATGTAGGAAGACTTAACGGATAAGGCCATAGACAAAACTAGACCGCTGCCATTGCCGCTACTAGCATTTCCGCTAGGTATATTTTTTATCGATGTAAAGTACGCTAATTTACCATTTAATTACATAGGTTATATTCCAAAGGTAATTTCCACACTGATTATACATAATGAGTCGCAAAAATCACTGAAATATCGTCAGGTTTCATGCAATTGTGGACAACCAATATGACACGCAATCATATGTTTGTAGAACTAATGGCGTCCACCATAGATTTGTCATAGATAATAGAAGGGGCACAATGTTCAATAGTTCTTTCCACCTTTATATAGGTTCCTTATCAGTGCTGACGATGTATTCTGCATTTCACGACACAAGCTTTTAGCTTAATGTGAAATGTGCAGGAAAGTATTTGGTTCTGTGAACACAAGCGCAGATTCATTTTTTCACATGGACGTATTAGTAAAAGGAGCATTAAATAGTTACAATTGCAGTTTAAAAGCGTATAATATGATAAGTATAAGGTAGCCCGTCTTCTTATTCATCAGTCTTGGTCGGTCCACTGCTGAATGGAACAAAAAAATAATAATTTTAAAAAGGTCGTTGCAACATACGCACTCCTGAATTTATAGAATCTCTGTGTCTCGTGAATTTCGAATAGGTAATTCACACATTTAGCCATTGATTTCGATGATGCCACCTATGTGGTATAGTATTTAATTACTTGTTTTTACCTATCATTTGAATTACATTTCGTTTGCGCCGGGTCTGTTTTTTTGCATTTTCCTTTCTCGTTAACGAGAAATCCAAAATTGTCTTAAATTGGAGCCACGCTGCAAAGTTTAACATTCAGGGTTAAGCAGTTCTGTTGCGATAATAATATGTTATAGGTAGGGAGAGGGTAGGTAGAGAGGACCCTCGTCAAACGTCAGGAACGTTTGTTGGAAATGGCCCGCAGACGATGACCAACGCTCCCCGGACATATATCCACGTTTAGGATTTCGTGCTGGAACCATTGCCCCCCTATTTCCACCTTTCCAGGATAAGACTGAACCTGGATGATTGGAGAATGGGCGGAAATTGGTAGGAATTCCAGACAAGGTAAATATTTATATTTTCGTTGTTGGTTCATCGGGTTTTCTTACTGCGTGTAGAGTGGTTGAATGACCGAACTTTCGGCAGCGATACTACTGCCATCTTCAGGATGAAGTAGTTTTTGTAAGTATGTAAAAGTTCGTAGTGTTACCGGTAATTTACTGCCGCAGCGTGAGCAGCTGTGTGTTGAGGTGTGATGTTATGAAGATGGGAGTAGTATTGCTGCCGAAAGCTCGGTCATTCAACCATTCTACACGCAGTAAGGAAACCCGAAGAATCAGCAAAGAAGTTATGGATTCATCACCCTGCGAAAGCCTACAAGATTATTAGGTAAATATTTATTTCAAACACTTTTGAAACGAGTGATTTTTCATAGGTACATGGTTAGGAAATGCGGCCGTCCAATAACCACTTGGTTTGACCATGTCGACCAGATTCAGCTCAAGGACGGATGTACCTATTTTGAGTTTTATTTATATTATTCTCTCCTCATTCATTCCCTATACATGTGTCAACCATCTCAACTGGTTCACTTTCATTCTAGTCATTACACCCATCTTACAATCACTAATCTCTCGAACCATATCATTTAATAATAATTTGACTATTTTGGGCGCCGTTTAGCGATAAAATCTTTATAATTTCTTATCCTATCTCTCAACATTTTTCCATACAAACTTCTCAACGATCTCATTTCCACTGCATTCAACCAGCATTCAGATCCTTGCAGTGAGAGTCTCCTCCAAGGAACATTAAGGGTGTTCAGAGTAGTTTCGGGAGGGGTTTGTTGAGGGGAGCCCTTCCGGCGAACCTTGAGCCCTCCTTTGAAAAAAAAAATGTTTTTTGCTTAAAAGACTGGATGATATAGGAGCTAAAGCTCCTGAAACATCCAGGGGTGGAGGTGGGTTTACCCTTAATGCATTCAACCCCGTTTCGTCCTTCTTCAGCCATGTCCAAGTCTCACTGGCATACAGCAGGGTCAGAACCCAGACAGCATTGCGCACTTGCACTTCTATTTTCACAGACAAAGAAGAAAGATGTAAAATTTGTATTGAGGCCCAAATAAAAGGGGTTAATCAATAAAAATTGGGTCAGTATCGGAATCCTTTCCCCCCCTCGCCCACCCTTAGGGCTGCCACCTTTGTAAGAGCCGAGCGTAGGCCCGGAGATTTCGGAAAAAACGAATTTTTAAATAATAAATTAATAATAATAATAAATAAACTTTATTGTGTGTTTTTTTTATATTAACATGGCAATGTATTATGTGATTTACAATATAAGGTACATGTTGTTTCATCGACGAGTCTCACTGGGCTTGCGCCTGTGCCGAGGCCCCCTCGATGATCCTCTGCATAGCTGCTTGTACATACATTATGTTCTGGCACCTTGCCTTCTTCGTCTCTATACAAGAATCTCCATCAACATGCTCTCCGACTTGTAAATTCCCTCCTCCATGATTAATTTCACTACTTGTAATTATATTATTAATATTTGTAATTATAGTTTGTAAAAAAGTTGATTAGGTACCTTTTTTTTGTTTTTTTTTTTTTGGACAACACCATAATTACTAACCCGGAGATATAGTATGCTGACCCGGAGCCCCGGTCTTACTATCGAGAAGTTTCTTTATTTTTTTTTAGTCATGACAAAACTTTTTGACCCGGAGATACACTATATGCTAACCCGGAGCCCGGAGAACACCACTCAAACCCGTAGACTCCGGGTCAAACCTGGAGAGGTGGCAGCCCTACCCACCCTACCGATAAATTTTCCGCCCTCATTGACACGGCATTGAAAGATACAGGATGAATAGAAAGTAATTGTCTAAACATCTTTCACTGATATACGCACTGGAGGAATTTACGTAATAAGAAATCCTATGTATATTTTTGTATGTAGAAGCGAATGCTGGTACCCTCATCTGAAACACCCTGTCGTTTTGAACAAAGAATATGGTAAGGTTAAGATTTCAAAAGCTATTTTTTATCTTCTTCTGGATATAGGCCTCTTCCAACTGTTTCCACTCGTCTCTGTTCTGACCCTTCCGCATCCAGGTTCTTCCAGCGATTTGGACAATGTCGTCGGTTGGTGGACTTCCAACGCTCCTCCTATCTGTCCAAGGCCTCCACTTCAATATTCGTGGCACCCATCTGGTGTCTCTCTGTCTGGCCATATGTCTATACTTATATATGAAAATAAGTCGTTTTTTTTGTAAGTGTTCGCATAACTCCCGTATTTAACGATGGATTGCTGTGAAAATTCACATAAACTTTCGTACCGATTTGCTTTAGGTTTCAAAGTCGCCATTTTTGAAAAAAAAAAAAATCTTTTACTAGGAGGTGCCATGATGATGAGAGGATCCAAGGGTTGTGTACTGTGTAGGGTCGTGTGTGGTATCGTACGAAAGGGCGTTGGAAAAGGGGTTCAGATCTTAAGGCAAATTTGGTTCAGCTTAAAAATAACTCAGCTAGTTTAAAATAAAGGGATCTGGGCATGCATAAACAAACCCAAATACATTATTTCGTAATATAAAGAAATTATTTCGGCAATATTTAAAGCAAGATAAGTTAATTGAATGCAAACGATAAAAATAATTATCATGATGTCGGCGACACGAATTGCTGAATATCCAACCGGTTTGGTCATTTTAGTCTATTATCTTTCTGGTGTGCACTCAATGAAATAATTCCTAGGTAGGTACGTATTGCGAAATATGTAATGTTAATCACTCGAAAAAAAACCGTGTAAGAGCATCTTTATAAATATTGTTCCTTGGTTTTTCGGGTGAACCGTCCGAACAGGAAGACACCAGTAGGAGTGTCGAAACGTCGATCAAGTTTATCTACACACGGTTCACCCGAAAAACCAAGAAACAATCACTAATGTCAATCGCACAACGTGAAAATTTTCAACATTCAACTTTGCGCGATGAGAATGCTGCGTGCGTTTTTGTATGCATACAGTTATATTCATTGGTTACCCAACTATTGGTATATACCATCATGGTAGTAGTAAATTGATTCCAAAAGAATAAATAAATAAATATTTTGAAAGTCCCGGTAGATAGTTTTAGTAATAGACCCATTTTAAAAATATCACAGTTCAAGTGGATAGCTTGCAGAATATGTGCACTAAAATATTTAGAGAACAAAGTAAATACAAACATTTTATTTTGAAAAATCCATTTACCACTCTCTCGCACTAAGCGGACGGTTTTTAAAATTCGAAGAGAATGTTTTCAGTTGACAAGAGTCGTGATGGGAAAAGCGATAAAAACAAAAAAAAATATTCTTAATATGAATTTTTTTGTTCGAATTTTGAAATTTATTTCAGTCCCTAATAGAACTAATCGTTGAAGGGTTAGACAGCTTTGGATGTTTTTTGTTGAGTAAGGCCCTTGAATTAATTGTGAGATATTTTTATTGTTTCATTGTTGTTGCGGTCCTCCCGGACCTGCTGAGAAGTAAAATTTATTTATAATCTGTTTTGCATTTTTTCATCATTTTTCAAAATCGCGTGAACAATCTCATTATTAAAGGGTTAAAATGGCGTTTTTTCAATTTTCGGAGTTAATTATGCTTCAAACAAAAACTTTTACGGTTATTCCCTAGATTTTAACGCATATAACAAAAAAAAATTCTCCGCGACTTTCGGGAAACGAGTTGCCGTCTTTCGGAAGAAAATTCAAGAGGTGTTTTTCACATTTTTTTGAGAAATCTGTACAAGATATAAAAAAATCTTCTACGGTTATTCCCTAGATAAAGGTTCAATGTATCTGCTTTATTTTTTTCCAAAGCATATTTAGTAACGGTTGTCGAGATATAAGGTCGCCCGTTTTTAGATATTTTTGAAATGTCAGTATGCGTACACCCAAACCACATTTCGATCAAATAACAGATGCGTCATATTTTTAACGGCCGTCTCTTGGGCTATAAAGATCATTTGCTATGGAAGGGGATGGAGTAGGCCTTTCTTCAGCAGTGGACGTCTACAGTCTGATGGAGAAAAACATATTGTAAATCTGCTGGGACTTTTAGATTCATTAAACATAAGATTCTAGCCTTGAACTTTGACTAATTGAGATCCCAACTGATACAACATAACAAGAATTATATATCTACAGGTTTCATATTATTATATCTACAGGTTCTATATTATATATCTACAGGTTTCATATTATATATCTACAGGTTTTGTAATTAAATATCCTGCATGGAAACTTAATTAATACATGGAAAATAATTAAAGTACATACATAATAAACCTTCCTAAAAATTATATTTTACATACAGTGATAATAAAAATATTAGATACGTTTTCAATAGAGATAACATGTTGACTGTAAGATATTGCTGTTGCAATAATTCCGCCTTTTGGCACACTGCATTGTCTTGTTATTGTTATTTTCTATATTTACTGGCCAATAAAGTTTTTTATTTATTTATTTATTTTAACATGTATTGTTTGTGCTACATATCTATTGAGAAAACTACCTGTTTACTAAATATGACAGAAAAAAAATGCATTGACATATTAAAATAAAAACTCTTTTTTGACGTCGGAGCGTTATGTTGCCGCCACACGCTGGCGAGCATCTACAAGTTTTTTTTTGTGTATATGAGCAAACAGGCGTGTGGATAGAACGTTTGTCTTGGCTCGTGTACGTAACCGGCCGTTGAAGCGTTTTTACTCATGAACACAAAAAAACTTGTGGACGCTCTCAAGAGTGTGGCGGCGACATTACATATATTGAACATAGGTACTTACAGTTGTTCAGGTCAGTTGTTCAGGTCCATATTTTACATACTAAATAGTTCCCCTGTTTCCATACCGCTCTTTTTTTACTTTTCTTGTGTTTTGAATGTTATGCAATCATATCTACAGTAATAATATGACATTCATAATTCTATGGTTTTCAATTATTAGGGTTACCACGTTTTTTTTTTTATTTTGGCCTAATTCTATTCAAGGGTTATGGCAGTATTTTTCAGTAGGTACGTACGAGTACCATGAAATTTTCTTCCCCATACCTTGCGCCTAGTGAAGATCGTATATAATTCTAATTATTATTTTAGAGAGAAACGTTTGGATATTAAATTACATCAAAATATACTTAGTATTTTAGTATAATTATTATTTTTTGGTATAATATTTTTCGGTTACTCGGTAAGCTTGCAAAAACAACAATTTGGTCCGTTCTGTGCCTAATTAATTAAGTGTATACTAACTAAAAAAATATGTTTTTGTCTAGTCTAGATACATTTCTCGATGGAAGGTTGTGGGGTAGTCGGGATTTCTTTCATTATATACTTTGTTTGGGACGCTGAATCTGAATCCGAGCTTTGCCAACAAAATTTCGTGACGAAACACGTCGACAAATGGGAAAAATGGCAAAAATTTCCATTGTATGGCGAATTCTGGATTTGAACATGAAAACTATCAATTTTTGTAGAGTATGTTTTTAGCAGAATGAAAATACATAAAATTTATGTATGGAGGTATATGTATGGAGAATAGGTCACCTTGTTAGATTTGTCACCAGATTTTAACAATTATTCTTCAGATTTACGAGACATAGTTTACCTCGTTCTTCACTGTGGTGTTTTTGCTAGATTTTTTGTTTTTTTTGTCTGTGCGTAAATGTTGCAAGCTGTTTTTCAACTACTTCCTGACTACTCAGAGAGCTGAAACTTTGCAAACGTACGTAAACTCGGTGACGATACGATTCTCTGCAAAAATAGATCAGCTTTCTTCAGAGACAGAAATATGTAAAGGGTTTCATGGGGATCTAAGGTCGTGTGGGGTCATGTGTGGTATCGTATGAAAGGGTGTTGAAAAATAAATCCAAATAGCTTGAAATTTGAGGGATTTTCTTAAAAACTTTAGATTATTTATTTTTTATTTATCGTATGTCAAAAATAGTATATCACATCCCTCAAAGGAAAAAGTTTGAAGGTTGGGCATTGGACAATGATATTAGAAATAATTTTAGAAAATTTATGATATGGTAAGAAAACCATGTGATACAAAATGTTGGTTGATGCGTAGTTAAAATGGATGCTTATTCCGAAGAACAAAATGGTGGCAAAACAATATATATGTGCCTAGGACGAGAAAATGGCGTCGTTTTTAATCCGCAGTACCTCACGTTTAGTCATGATATTTTTTACGCACTTTTTAAAAGCTTTTAGGAGGAAAATTCATAAATTTATTAACAAGTAGACACCTTCCTACCTTAGGCTAGCCTCACACAACCGTTATACCTCTCTGAATTCATAATATGAATTCATTTTATTAATTCAGAAAGCTCGTAAATTCATACAATGTAATGTCGCCGCAAACGCGCGCGAGTCACCACAAGCTTTTTGTGTTCATGAGTGAAAATGCGTGTAGATAGAATGTTTGTCTTGACATGTACGTAACCGACCATTGACGCCTTTTTACTCATGAACACAAAAATCTTGTGGTGGCTCGCGCGCGTCTGGCGGCGACTTAACGATTCTCCACATCCGTCCGATTTTTTTCAGATCGATCTGTCACAATGATGCTGACAAGCATTATGAATTCCGGATCAAAAAATATAAGATCATAAATTCAGAACGCATGTCTTTCCATAAATGTCTGCTCGTATAGAGAGCACACACGCAATCGGATTATGAACTATTCAGTTGTCACGGTATATTTACCAAGGGACATCCGAATTTACCAAAGACGTTCCGACCTGTCCTCCCTGAAACCAACATCCCATACCATCCCATATTCAATTTATGTATTTTTATTTATTTAAACTTAAAGTAAACAACAAACACATATAAATATACAAAATGGACATAGTACAGATTATAAAACGTTGTTTACTAGGGCGAACTTATCGCAGAACTGCGATTTCTTCCAGTTAACCCCATTATATTTGTAAATGTATAATATGTTTATGTATTCAATTATTGTTAAGTTAAGGCACCATTTCGGTACGAATTGTAGATATAATTAGTTTTGTCTCATTGTGGTTACTGTTAAGGGTTGGCTGGCAGAAATTGCCATACGGAAATAAGCTCGCCCTTTGTACGTTTCTTATATGCAAAAATTTTCAAAGGCCTTGAGGCCGTTTAAACAAGAAATAAATAAAGATTATTTTCTTTTTTGCCTTGCCAAAAAACTACTCTGATTTTCAAGACACGTGTGAGACAATGTACCGGAATTCCGATTATGAATTCAGATTACAATTTCAGAGAGGTGATCCGGCCGTGTGAGGCCTGCCTTACTTATAAATTATACATTATTTTGAATATTTCCAAAGACGTTTATTGGATACAGCATATTTAATAATAATGATGATGAAATATGATATACGTTGTAGCCATCTTGAATTATTTCCTGGTATAGAAATATAATATGCGTCGAATTTTCGTGAGCGTCTATCAGTGTATTGAATTATTAAGTAAGTACTGAATTTAAAAAGAAGCTTTTTATTCCTATGGTTCAGCGAGGAGGTTCACCACTCAAATTTGTGAAATATAATCATTATAAACCGCCATCACAAAGATGCCAGTTTAGTCTAACAATCCAAAAATTGGCTAGTTTTTTTAAACAACAAGTTTGAAATATTATTTGAAAGTAGGTAGCGAAAAATTTAACCATATCTTATTATCACATCAAGCAACACTAAACTAAGTTTGCTCCGTGAGACTTCTGAAAAAAAGTAGACTAAGTTTAGTAGGCAAAACAATATTGAGTACCTAGACGGCGTACTCAATGCTAGTAGTGTAAGTAAATTGGTGCCTACAAACTATCAAATCGTATGGAAAATTTGGTAACCAGACAAAAACTCACAATGACAAAATCTCAACTGTCAAAAGGGTAACCTACTATTGACAGAATCGCAACTAAACACCGGAAAACCTGTTGCCGACAATTTCAATATTGTTGGGTTAGGTTCGTTAGGTTGTTTTTTTTTTGCACACAAAAACAAAACAATAAAAAACGACGGCATCAGATTTCCCGGTGTTGAGTTGCGATTCTGTCAATAGTAGGTTACCCTTTTGACATGTGAGATTTTGTCACTTGAGATTTTGTCATGGAACCGGAAAATTTTGTCAGTTTGTGGGCAACGGTTTCGAAATTTTGCTCTCATAGTTAAAAACTGTATTAGTTTTAACGTTATTTAGGACTAAAACGATAGTTTTAAAGGTGTTTTAGTGTTTATTATTGATATCTTGTTAATAGTGTGAGCTTTGCGACTCTAAAATACCAAAAAGTGCCTAGCGTGAAATTGCGTCACTTACATTCTATTGAAAATACATAGAATCAGACCTCTAGTACTTAATATGTAATCTCTTTGTATGTAGGTATTATAGTGTGCTACATATTAGTAGTCCAACATGTAAGTATGTAGATAGTATAGTGAGTAACATATTAATAGTCCATTTTAAGTTGAAGTTGGATAGCTCATTCTGCTGGTACAGTGTAAACAAACTCCACAGCGGGGAAAAAGCGCTTTAAGTCTTTGTTGATCTATCTCCTATTATTACACGAGGAGGGAAGTATTATCTCGATGCTCCCGGAGAATAGCGTCGTAAGTCTAAAAGTGTGAATTAAAATAAAAAAAAACCAAACTTGATTCATACTTTTATTTTCTACATTAATTCTATTGTATGTAATGATTGTTTTTATTGAACTGCTTAATTATGGGCGCCTTCTAATTGATACAAGACGATGAAAGCATGATGCAACGTGATGAAATCGAACACGAAAATCATCGTGTTGTATCTTGCTTCACTGTTATAAACTAACTGGTTATTTCTGTATGTGTGCCTATGTAAATAAATTAATAAATAATCAAAAAAATTATAAAAAATAATGATAGCAAAACGGACGCAAAATTGTTGAGGTTAAAGGGCACTAATGCAAGAAGGGCAAAAATGCGAAGCAACGTAGTTATATTGCATTCTATCAAAAAATACCGATATTTCTAAGGTTCTTTCAAGACGGCATCGGCAGGGGAGGGGGGATCTAAATCGTTTTATTACCGCATCTGCAACCTATACAATGAATTCCCGATTGTTGACTAAATCTGGCTGACGCTATATGCCCCTGTGCTACCCGGAGATGCGGAGGGCCTTAAGCCCATGGCAGTCCTTCAATGTTGACTAAATCTATATGTTTACCGCACCTTAGCTACACTTGTTTGTTCGAAATAATCATCTTTAAACGTTTTAATTTTCAATTGATGCAATTGGACTTGCGATGTTCTTCTCATAGAGATATTCCTATCTAGTAAAATTTGAGTCTTATGGCTACATAGGTTCCAGTGTTTAATTTAGTGTTCACTAAAACCTTACTAATACTCCAGATCTTTTCTTTTCTATTTTATTCTTTTCTTTTCTTTTCTCAGAACGTAGCATTATTCATGTTAGCCTACCACTTGTACTAGAAAATTGATCTCAGAATTTACCATTTCATGATAAGTTTGTCCATAATACCATGAAATGGAAATAGGCAAATTACCATTCTTTCATTTATTTATTTTATTTTATTCATTCCTAAAGTGAACGAGGCAAATAATAAAAAGTGCGCATATAACAAATCATGAAGCATTATTCACTAGGGCGAACTGTGAAGAATGCTGTGATTCGTGCTAGTTAATCCCACCTTCATCTGGTGTTGTTTTCTGCGTCCATATTTTCCTCTTGAATGGAGAATGCTAAAAAAACCAGGCCTAGGATACCTTATACTTATCATAATATTATACGCTTTTAAACCACAATTGTAACTGTTTATTGCTCCTTTTACTAATACATTCATGTGACTCCTGTAAACTTCGAATAGTTATTTCAAACATTAGGCCATTGATTTCGATGATGCCTCCTATGCAGTATTTAATTACTCATTTTTACCTATCGTTGGAGTTAAATTTCGTTTGCGCCGGGCCTGGTTTTTTTTTTATACTAAATGAGCATTCTCCTTTTAGTAACTTCCCAAAATCATTACAATTTTGCATACATAATTTTTAGGGATTTCTTAGAAGGATCACATAACGAACGAAGAAGCTCTCAACAAAATCAAAGGAGAAAGACACCTGCTAAGTTCAATAGCAGAAAGACGTGACACATAGTGCGTCAAGAGGGTCTCCTATTTGAATTAATTGAAGGAATGAACGAGGGGACAAACTATAAAGGACGTCCAAGGAAAGAATACCTGGATGACCTGTGCCAGGAAATGGGCTTCTTCCTTCTCTTATATAATATCTTTTTGGTAATCTAGTCCTAATTCATTCTCTCAACCTGCCCTGTACACTGTACAGTGTACATCTACACTACACCGTCTTACAGTCACTCTTCTCTCTAATAACATAATTACTTACTATAGTCATAAGCCTGATGGAAAGTCCATTCTACGCTGTATATCTGTTGAGATAACTACTTGCTATATTCAACTACCAAACATAAATAATTGTGATTTTCTAAAATAATCTTGTAAAACGTATCGGTAATCGTAGGTATGTACAAATAATATATCTACCGCCATCTACCCTGATAGTTTATTCAGGGATACATTTTTTATTTATTTATTTATTTATTACTTACTTACTTTACGTGTCCGCTCTAAAGTCTACCACTCCAATAAGCCGCGACTTTCATCGCTTTGTCCTTGGCCACAATCAGGTCCCCAGGTGTACAGTGTATTTATTTATTTATTTATTGAGACACTCACAGAGGATTGACAGATATACATAAATTAAAAACATCACTTACATAAAAGTGGTTTGTGCCATGAGTACGCTAAATACAAAAAAATAATCCCTTCCGTACTATCTCTCATTGTTTTCCCATACATTCCTCATCGACCTAATTTCTACTGCATTCAGCCCCGACTGGTCCTTTTATTTCATCTTGACAATAATAGAGAGCAACTCATCTAGTTGAAAATCCTCAACGCTTAGAGGAATGAATTTGATTCTACAATGCTCCAACTATTAGGTTCTGCGGGTAACGGAAAGGAAAGATCTCCGAACCACAGTTTGATTAGAACTTTTAACAAGGTCGCCGTTTCGATAAACGAATACCGAAACCTTGAGAATAAACAAATCTTGAGAATTTGAATTTTGCATGAAAATGTTTCTAACCGACATAATCTCTATGAGTACAGTAATTAACAATATGACCCTAAAGTGGTGTAGTGTGTGTAAATAACTACTAGAGACTAATAAGGTTCCATTTGTGTATAAAAGTACAGAGTATTTGAAACTATGATCCCATTTTTCTCAACATTTCGGTTTTGTCAGTTAGAACCTTGTTATTCTTAAATGACGATGCTTAAAAATGCGTTTTCATTCGGGAAACAACACTCTTTTTACAGTTAAAAAAAATATCCAATATTTCCTCAGCTTTCCATTCGGTTACTTATATTTTTTAACCGATGAAATGAGAAATTCGTTCTCGAAATGAGAGGTAAAGTAAAATAATTATCGAGTTGGAGGTTTTTCAACAAAAATCGTGAAACTGGAGTATTTTTTTCGACTGCTTAATAATTCCAGATCGGGTTTTGTCCGTGGAGAGGGAAAGAATAAAAAATAAAACTGGAAGCAAATCATTGGCTCTAGTCCAGAATAAATTGGAATAGAGAATTGGTTCCGTTTCGGGTTATTCGGATCATTTTATATACAGGGTGTCCCGTAAATGTGGAAATATACGAAGCAGAATAATTAAGCACCTTGAGATTTTTCGAAATAATCCAACGTATCTTGTTATAATAATAATTTCAGAGAACTTCTGTCGCTAACAATGTTAACAATTCGATAGTGTTTATTTGTTTACTTGCTTATTGTTTAAGTGGTCGATTAGAAAAAATACAGCATAAATGGAATGAAGTAACTACGTAACAACAAATAAAAGCTACAAAACTGTGATCCTTTTACTTATATTTCGGATCTTTATACTTTTTGTTGACATTATATGCCCTGCTAGTGTGTACTGCTAACTTAAAATATTTAAAAGTTCGCTTACTCGAGGTAATAAATTGCTCCACTGACGGCAATTTTACGTCACAATGATGCAATACGCAATATAATTATATTATAGTTATTGCGACGCGAAATTGCCGGTAGTGTAGCAGTTTATTGCCTCATGTAAGCGAACTTTTAAATCAGTACACATAGGTCTTGAGGTCCTCAACGTTCGGTTGAACACAATTATTTGTTACACCCTGTATATAGAGGATTACTTCACTATTGCTTGTATGGAAACAGAGGAAGAAATAGTGTTTGAGAGGAAGGAAAGTAAGGGAGGAAGAAAAGTACGATGAAGTAGGTAGGACGAAGGGTAAGAAGGACGTAAAAGGTTTCGAAATATTATTTCGATTGTTTCGTTAAATTTTTATCATGCTTCAATAAAATATAGCACAGGTCGGCTTAACAGCTCATCACATTTTTGCCGGCCGGTGTGCAGCTACAAAATTGTAAAAAGAAAATAAGTAGGTATGACATAAATTAAAGGTTTTATGAACTACGCTTATTGGTCGATTCCTTTACAAGAAAAGAACTTTATCATGCTGTTGATAGACGCAAAAATAACAACCAACAGGTGAATAAACTAGCTGGCTATCAACTAATCGGGGCGCGGCATTGATTATACAAATCTGAAACATAAATTAAAATTTACCAATTGAATCGTGTTCATGGTAAAAGAGTAATACATTTTTAAACTGTCACCTAAAACAAATATATGATACAGATAGGACATTGGAGTTATTAAAATTTAAAGAGGAAAATGTAGATGCAGACAACAGAAACAAAGACAGATGAATTTTTTTTATTCATTTAATCTTTAAGTGAACAACAAATACATATAAATATTAAAATGGACATAGTACAGATTATAAATCGTTGTTGACTAGGGCGAACTTATCGCAGAACTGCGATTTCTTCCAGTTAACCCCGAGTTAAATAAAAGCTTTCTCAAAAAAATTACTACTGAAAAAGTGTGTACTAATGTATTTGTGTTGAAATATTTACTCAGTACTTTCTTCTACAAAAAACAAAATAAAAGTCAAATAGAAAACAGTAAAAATAAATTGTCTAGAAAGTTTAAAAAGCTCCGTGCTTTTCGTGCCGTACTTGTAATGATATAGACGTGGAATACAGAATTAGTTGTAGCCTTAAAATTGACTTCAAATTTATTCGTTCGGATTTCCTGAAGCATTGGTTGGATCCCATAACATATAGAAAAGCTCACTAGAAAGAACTTAAATGAATGGTGGATAGGAAATACGTACTAAGTTCCATTTTTCAAGATGTTACGCAGTTTACTTTCAAAAGCATCGCCATTCACGTCATCTTTTAAATAACACAATTTTGTTAAAATTTTGGAACATTGCGACAAAAATGTTAAAAAAAATGACTAGTTAGGTTTATTGTGTGTTTGTCTATATTGTGATTTTTATCTTAATCTTCCTTTAAAAATGAATTGCTTTTGTGACACGGATAATTTGGTAATCCTTGAGTCTTCGCTGGTGTATTTGTTGCTGATGTTAATTGTTTATGCTTGTTGAAAAACTGTTTGTACTCGTAAGATTAATAAAATAAAATAAAATAAGATAAAAATGCAAGGGTGCTCTGAAAAATAACATTGTTTTTTTCCTATTTACAAACTGCCGTGTATCAATTCCTGCCGACTTTTAATCTCCTTGAAAATAATATAGCGATACTTAGAAAGTAGAAATGAACATTCAACTATTCCAGCTTTCCTGTCTCTAGTATTATAATTAATCGACTCCCAATTGTTGTTTCTTGTCATCTACTTGTATAATAATAAACGAAAGCGCCTGACGTAATGACTCATTGTATAAACAGCTGTATTGCCCGGCGTTGCCCGGGTAGCTGCTTTTGACGGAACCAAAGGCATTGGGACGCAATTCCACCTGTTTGGGCTAACGTGCTCTTAAAAGCGACCACCATAGATACACATTACTCACTTACATGTTTTGTCATATTTCTGTAAATATTACTGTTTTTTTGTATCTGCGAGCTTCTTTTTTTGTAATTCTTGTGTTGAGAACCCTCTCCAAATCACGAGCCATATTAAATGTGAGTGCATTTTAAATTAAATAAATTTATTGATATTTAATACTAATGCATTTGCACAAACAAAAATGTTTATAATTGAGATTATTGGCGCTTAGTACGTGTATCATTTCCACCCTCGAAATATCTTAAGATGCTTCGATATATTATAGCTTCCTTATTGAAGAATACTCTGAAAGATAGATGAGCTACGTACATCACGGCGAGTAGCTCTTCCAGAGAAAGTATTGTATGAGATTTTACATGCAATAATGAATGGGATTTATGGATGACAAGACTGGTATTTGATGCCTGAAATGTGGAATTTTTCATAAGAGTTTTAATATTCGCTACGGCTGATGGGTATCCATTTATCTGAGCAACGAGACAGGATGGTAGGTCACGAATAACTACGTATATTGTAGCAGTGTAGTCATGTATGCTAGTGAAACATAATACCGACTGATGTCGACTCTTATGTATGCTAGTGAAACATGGTATCAAATCTCACGTATGCTAGTGAAACATGGCACCGACTCTCTCGTATTCTAGTGAAACATGGTACCGACTCTCATAAATTATGCTAGTGAAACATGGCACCGAATCTCATGTATGCTAGTGAAACATGGCAACGAATCTCATGTATGCTGGTGAAACATGGTACCTACTGAATACTGGCATCGACTCTCATGTTCGCTAGTGAAGCATGGTAAGGATTGGGTGCTTACTCTCCCGTATTCTAGTGAAACATTTTACCGAGTGATGTCGACTCTCATGGATACCAGTGAAACATGGTACCGAATTTCATGTATGCTAGTGAAACATTATACCTAATGGTGTTGACTCTTATGTGTGCTAGTGACATGGTACAGACTCTCATTTATGCTAGTGACATGGTACAGACTCTCATGTATGCTAGTGAAACATGGTACCAAATCTCACCTATGCTAGTGAAACATGGTACCGAATCTCATGTAATGCTATTGAAACATGGTACGGATTGGGTGCTAACTCTAACATTTGGTAGTGAAACATTATCCCTTTTGGTGTTGACTCTCATTTATACCAGTGAAACATTGTACCGAGTGATGTCGCCTCTCATGAATACCAGTGAAATATCGTACCGAGTGATGTCGACTCTCATGTATGCTAGTGAAACATGGATATGGCTGAAGAAGGATGACAAAGAGTAAAACGCGCCCATCCGAGAATGACTTGGACCAATCATGACGAACAGATCGTCAAAAATGGACGCGTTTTGAGTAAAATAAATCAGATAGGGTGTCTTGCAAATTGTATGAACGTGACGGATGCAAGGAGTGTGCGAAAGGATAGGTCAGTCTGGTTTTCTGTTTTTTCTGCCTACCCCGCAATGGACGGGGCGTAAAAATGTAGACAGAGGAAGTGTTTTACTTGAAGGTTAACCTAAAACCGCTAATATAAAACATGATTATAAAAGAAGCGATGAAAGCAACAATATTTTAATATCTGGAGAGAGTGATTCCATTGAAATCAACTTTTTCTTTTGCGATTCAAAGTTGAAAGCTTTTGTGTGTGAATTGAAACAGTTCGCCGAATACAATTCATCGAAAATCGTTACTTCGTTCGTATCAAAACTGACGTGGACCTGATCTGAAACTTTTGCACTTAGATAAGCTCATGTTAGCTGGAAAAGATCACAGTATAACGATAAGCTCGCCCTAGTGACCATAGCTTACTATTATATCTGTGGCCGTAAAAGATTTTTTATAACGTGTATAGATTTCTCAAAAGCACCTCTGATCTTTTATTCCGAAAGACAGCAATTCGTTTTATTCGCTTGATTTTTTTTTTGCATTTTTTGCATTTAACGGTCATCCGTAAAAGTTTTTTTGAATGAAGCGAAATTAACCCCAAAATGTAAAAAAAAAACGTTGTTTACTGAATTTTATAGGTAATGCGATTGTTTATGCGATTTTGAACCTTAACGCCGCAGGAAATGACCGTGTAGTTATAGTTGGGTCCCTAGCTTTAAAACGTGATTCCTTATCTGCAAATTTACGTCAATTTTTAGATCCTTTATTTGTCACATAAAATATAATAAAACTGGCGCCTGTGTTATTCCGGTGTGCGGAGGGACATTCAATATAAATATTATATTTCGATCTGAACAACAGAGTGAATGTCATCTCGCGATATGGCGGTGAATTTTATGCGATGAATTTTATTAAACAAACCCTCCGATTATGTGAGTGATTCATACAAATAATATAATTCTGAACACCATGATTTTGCATTTAAAATGTTTGATATTATTATGAATAAATAAATAAATAAATTTGAATAGATTTCCATACAAACAATGGTTATCCATTATCCATATTTTTACCTCATTTTTTGCATTCAGAAACGTTGTGAGTTTCTCAACATTTTTGACTGATTTTACCTTAGGTTTGGGCACGTTGAGAGGATGAATGATGACAGGATGGCCAAAAAGATATGAGAAACAAATTGTGTGAGTGTGACGGAAGCTAGGATTGTGTGTTAGGATAGGGCTTTCTCTCCTTTCTGCCTACCCCCCGAATGATGCGAGGTGAAAGTATAGAAAATAGATTCGAAGATCTTTTCATATAATTTTCTTAGTCTCTTGTGATGTGGTCTCCCAACTCTCATGATCACATAATCATATTGGTTTTTGCCTTCCATCGTTCCTTCGAGAACAGTTATTTTGTTTACCGAAATAAACCCAAATACACCTTTGTACACTTCACAGTAAGCTTGAAAAGCTTGTGTCGTGAAGTGAAGTATGTCGGCATCGGGGATCGAACCCGCGCCCACTGGATTAACAGTCGAGCGCGTAACCAACCAGGCTACCGACCATTATTATTATTATCGTTTGGCGTCGGTCACCAAAAGGTGGCGTCTTCAGAAGACGTAAGGACATTTTGCTGATACATCCAGAAGACATACTAGAAAGCAACACTTGAGGAATCAAGCCACTGCAAGGCGTTTGGAGTAGCATTATTTATGTCATTATATGTGCCAGAAAACGCTCTCAGAGGGCACGTCTCCACGATGTGCGGAATAGTCTGTATTGGTTCTCCACAGTCGCAGGCAGAGGATTCCCGCATCTGCCATCTGTGGAGCATGTGACTAAACCGGCCATGTCCCGTGCGGATCCGATTAAATAGGATACTTGCATTTTTTTTCATCGATCGAAAAATATGTTTAAGCGATAGTTCTACTTACTAGAATTACAAATATAATAATGAAATGTAATTTTAATTCCATGTTAATTTATAATAATTAATTGGAAATGTTAATTTGACCCATTTTTCTCAGGTGCTCTGAAACGAGCGCTCATCGGTTAACGTGATTGTGATGTCGTAACCCCATAAAATTCATAGTCATAAATTGGATTGTTTGTGGGTTAGGTATGGAAGAAGTGGGGAACGTGACGTCACAAAATGGCAACCAGTCAAAAAGCTGTTTTTGCGCTGTAATCGAATATGAGACTTTTTATAAATACATCCACAAAGACACAAAATTAAAATCTCAAATTTTTGGAAAACCTTAATTCATAGTTAATGTAGCGAAAACCAAAATAAAATAAAAAGATGCAAGGACCCTATTTAGCGCCACCCATTGACTATTGATAACTATTGCTCATCTTAAAAAATATCTTGAACTTCGGATGGATGAGATATAGTAGATTTTCCATTTAGAATTGAGGGTAATGACGTCATCAGCAGCATCTATCACACCCTGTATTAGGTACAGCTACTTATCTTATTATTTCTGAACACCCTTGTTGCCTTGTTATAAAGATGAGTTTGCAAATTTATAATTTATTAATTATATTTTTGGATAAGATGGATTATAACCTTCGCCCCTTGACGTCCAGCCGCCTGCAGGTGAAACTCCCACGATGCTTTCATGATAAAATCACACAATAAAAAATAACACCGTGATAAATAACACAGGAAAAAATTCACGCAAAAAAACTCACAGAAATATTATGTGCATTTAAAAAAAAAAAAAAAAAAAAATTTTTCAATAAAAGATAATCTGGGTTTATCTAAATAAACCCAAATACACCTTTGTGCACTTCACAGTAAGCCTAAAAAGCTTGTGTCGTGAAGTTGAGTATGTCGGCATCTGGCATCGAACCCGATTTATTCAAAATTTATTAGTATAGTATATATAATTTGGTTGTCATAATAATATTTACAAAATGTATAATTTTTGTAACGGTAGATTAGACACATAGATCATCAAATTTAACTAAAAAAAACTATATTTATTTATCATCACGCCTATACCATTGAATATTCTTTATGCCAAAGTGTAAAAAAGTTAAAAGCGCAGGGTGAATTAAAAAAAAAAAACTATAAAATTAATATCAACTATAGTGCCTTATACATTATAAAAGTGTGTTATTTCTTCTCGTCATATTTTGCATGCGAGATTTTTCCCGTTATATTTTTTCCCGTGTGATTCTTTCCTGACACCATTTCCACCTTAGCCTCTTTCCATCCATCTACTTACATCCTTCTCCATTATGCCTGTCTCCCTCTTTCAACCTTGGTCCATTACTGTGAATAAAAATTAAATTATGATAATTTGTTAATATTTTTTTGTATGTTACAGCAAACGTTATTATTTACACTGCACTTAAAGTATACACTCACTAAAATGATCGTTCAGAGAAAGTTTACATTATGCTGACGCCAGACGCTCGACGACCCTCGCCGTGAATGAGTAAAAAGGCGTGTGGATGAAAATGTTTGTCTTGACGTGTACGTAACCGACCATTGACGCCTTTTTACTCATGAACACCAAAAGGTCGTCTATACTCGCAAGCGTGTAGCGGGCCCATTAAATTACAAATACTTATTAAGGCTTGCGACCCAACTATACGTCAAGGCCATTTTCCGCGGCATTAAGTTCAAAATCGCACATAAACAATCGCATGTAAAAATAGCGTTTTTTCATTTTTTGGGGATAATTTCACTTAAATCAAAGAACTTTTACGGTCATTCACTAGATTTAAATGCATATTATCCAAATCTCTGAAGGAACCTGGATGCGGAAGGGTCAGAGCAGAGACGAGTTGGAAAAAAAATTAGAAGCGTTATTGTTTGATGAAGAAAACAAATAAAAAAAAAACGATATCAAAATACAAGACGAATGGTCATAGGTCGTTCACCTGATTTGCTAAATCTTTCGGTTGACAAAACCTTGCCTGCGACTCCACGACCATTTCCCTAAGCAAATTGTTATTGAACCTACATATGTTATACATTTATTAGAGTTTAACTCATGTAAGCGTACGTTTAACATTTACCTAAGTATTTCAATATTGTAAAAATAACTAACAACTATATCTATAATATAAAATCCTAGGTGGATGCTTGTCCTGTTGTGAATATTTTTAATACACCGCGAAGAATGATAATGATATTTACGAGTGCATAATATCTGGAAATAAAAGTCATTGTCATCAGCTGATTGATAGTCTTACTTCTATACGTGAAATTGTTTCAAACCGACATAATCTATGAGTACGTATAACAATATGACCCTAAAGTAGTGTAGTGTGTGTAAATAACTACTAGAGACTAATAAGGTTCCATCTGTGTGTAAAAGTTTTGATTTCATTTTTCTCTACATTTTGGTCTCGTCAGTTAAAGCCCAATTCTACTGAGGCAACTTTTAAGACAATTGCAATAAGTCCGCCCTTTTGCATACTACTTATGTCTGGTTTCATAACACCTTAATTTGTGGCTAATAAAGATTTATCCATTTATTATTGTCTCAGTGAAAGTAGGCCTTTAGACTTTGGCCCTACACACTCGTCCGGAAGTTCAGTCAACTGAATTGACCGTTTTTAAAAAAGCTCCGACCAAAACCTCTCTCTGAATTCAGTGTTACCCTGATTTTGAATTCAGAAAGATGTTTTGGTCGGAGCTTTTTTGAAAACGGTCGATTCAGTCAACTGAACTTCCGGACGTGTGTGGAGAAGAGCCTTAGAATCTTGTTAGGTGGCGAGATGAAACGCAAATTTTCGAATCTCATGCATTAACTCACAATATTTGCACTTATTAATCAGCACTTATTGAAGACTAGTACAAAATAATAATACATTTTCATCATTTTTCATGACTGTTCATGATGCGTGCGTGTCTGATTACTTCGCTGAATCACTGTATTCTGTTGTATAGGTATATACTATAAGGTTAGGTTAGGTTATATGTTCCTATTAGTATTGTTATGACCCTATTAGCTTCCGAGCTTAATGTGATACCTGCTATATATAGAAAACTAGCTGAGTTACCCGTGCTTCGCATCGACAAATCTGACAAACCAATCCGGCATACTTTATAGGCTTGAGCTGGACAAAATGTGACTTAAGATCTGAACTTCTTTTCTACCGCACTTTCATACGATACCATACATGACCCCACACAACCCTTCGATCCCCTCATCATCATGACATCTCATAGGAACAGCTTTTTCTCCAAAAACCGGCGACGTTAGGACACAGCCTATATTATCGCAAATGTTAGTCTAAATTTTCGCAGCAATCCATCGTAAAATGCGGGAGTTATGCGAACACACTTACAAAAATCAGACTTTACTTTATATATATAAATTATTATTCTTTTAATGGAAATAATCCTACAATCATATAATCATATCGTTTACATACATGTAACAAATTGATATGTTACTTAACTTTTCTCTGTTGATTTTTTTATTTGTGCTTTACACTCTGTTTGCATTGATTCTACTTCTCTGGCACATTGTCACTGTTGCTCCTCTCGATCGTTAAAAAACTATAATTGTTATAACTATGCAAATTTGACGAGTCCAAGTGCCCGAAATTAGGGCCTAGGGACGATAATGAACAATAAACTTTGAGAACTGAAAGTTTTTAAACTTACGTAAACTCGGTGACAATACGTTTCTGTGCAAAAATGGATCAGCTTTCTCCAGAGACAATTGTTTATTGTTTATTGTTTATTGTTTTGAATCATCCCTAGGCCATTTGCAGGCACTTGGACTCGTCAAGGTTACATGTTGACAATAAATATACAGGGAAATTCAATGCCAATAGAGTGTAAAAGGCTCTATTGGCACTTCGTCATGGTCGTAAAACTAGGTACATATTCCACAAAAGCACATACAAATAAAATTAATAAAGAGATAATAATTATGTTAAAGTACAGATGTGACATTGCAGTACAGACCCACAATCAATTTCAATATCAGATAAATTTACAAGTGTTCATATTAATAAAGTAGAATCCGTGGCAAGAGAGTGTAAAGAGCTCTGCTTGTCCTTCGTCATGCTTAATAATGATTCCATGCTAACCGGTGCCGGATAGCATTTCGTCAATATTATAAAATTCATTTGCCACAAAATACTTTTTCACCTCTCTCCGGAACGCGACAGGCTCTAGGTGCTTAAGATCAACAGGCAATGCATTAAACAGCCGAACACTCATGCATATGAAGCTCTTTGATGTTTTTGTGAGTCTATGGGCTATAGGTCTAATATCATTCCTGGAGCGTGTAAAATAATTATGGCATTCCCCATTAAGCGGGGTGTTAGCCATGTTGAGCCTCGCATAGTTCAAGTATTCATAGATGACAGTACAGGATAATGTGAGTATGCCCAGCTCCCTGAAAACACCACGGCACGTCTCCCTTGGCCGCATACCAAGCAAAGATCTCACAGCTCTTTTCTGGAGAATAAAGACTCTCTTGGAGTCCGCACCGGTCTCCCAAAACATCACTCCATATGTCATAATACTATGAAAATAAGCAAAATATATTTTCTTCGCGGCGTCGAGTCCACAACATTCTTTTATTTTCCTGATGGCATATATGGCAGAGTTAAGCCTTTTACACAACCCCTCGATGTGTGGTGACCACTGAAGCCGCCTGTCAATCGTAACACCCAGGAACCTGCAATTATCCACCAGCTCAAGGCCTCTCTCACCGAGAGCAGCAACCACCGGATCGGGCTCTGCAGAATATCTCAGAGAGAAGTGAACAGCATTTGTTTTTGTCACATTTAAAACTAAGTTGTTGTCGCCGAACCACCCCTCCACGTCATTTAGAGTTTTTATAGCACTATTTTTTGTGAGAACTTTATTTTTATCATCTTTAATCAGAATAGATGTATCATCAGCAAACATTACAATATTACTACATTACTACAAAAAAGATGTAAAGTGTTTCAGGAAGATCTTAAGGTTGTGTGGCGTTACGTGTGGTGTCGCAAGAAAGGGTGTTGCAAAAGAAATCCAGATCTTAAGTCAAATTTAGTCCAGCTCAAGGCTCAGAAGACATCGATCGATCGAGAGGATCCAGTCACCGCATACCGCCGTGTTTGGTATGTCGCGAAAGTGCTTCACGAGTAGAACTCAAATCTTTTTACAAATTTTGATTCTGTGTATTCTTGGTGGGAGGCGCCATTGGAATGAAGGAATCCAATCACTTTTTATAATGTTGAATAACTATAATGTTATTTTTAAGTTATGAATTATATATTTTTATAACTAAATTAAATAAATATATAAATTTAAATATGCCTACTCTTAAGTACAAATTTTAAAACTGAATTTCAATTCCCTCTGTACTCCTTCGTAATTTTCGCGAAGCCTTAAAAACTAAGTATGAAAATCTAAGGAAATCTAATACCACAGGTAGCTAAATACTTGCTTGCTTCGCACATTTTAGGCGCAAAATCTTAGGTGTAGGTAGATTTTTATTGATGTAAAATATAAAATATACCTACAAGGGTATTTCATGGAACATGAGTAATATTTGACACAAGGGACTCAATAAGTATACAGCTTACCAAGCAAAGGAGAATGCTTTAAAAAACCCAGGCCCGGCGCAAACGAAATGTAACTCAAATGATAGGTGAGTAAAATGAATACTTAAATACTGCATAGGAGGCATCATTGAAATCAATGGCTAAATGTGTGAAATATCTATTCGAAGTTTACAGGGGTCACATGAATGTATACTAAATGAGCATTCTCAATATTGTTTATCGAAATTATGAGAAATAAGTCAGTTATCGTATTTCACACAATGTTGAGATTTTATATTTTATTTATTTACAATTACATAAAGCTAATGGACATTAAAAAAAAAACAAAAAACGCGATACCTTAGAGCTCGAAGACTTTACTAAATATGTATGCTTCGGAAAATATAGGTTAGATAAATTGAACCTTTATCTAAGGAACAAGGAACGACCGTAAAATGTTTTTTTTTTATCACAAGTTGTCTATAAAACGTTATAGGACTCTTAATAAATATGTGTACCTATGGTCAAAAATCGAGTGGGGTGGGGAAACTATGCACCTGATTTTCTAAATATTTTGATAGATCACTCCTCGTCAATTAAGCGTTATAGTACTCTTAAGAAAAATGAGTAAGTAAAAGGTTTTTACGACGTAACGGCGATATTGATCATACTTAACTCATTTTGTCCCACAGGCAAATTTTATAACATGCTAGGCGTAACTTACACATGCCTTATAATAATCTATGTTATATTTTATGGGTATATTACGTAACGTGCGTCGTAGCATACAAACAAAATCTATCCATTTAATTTAAGAGTAGGCCTGTTGACATTGAAAAAAAAAAATTTGAGACCTTAGATTTCGACAACCTTACTCTAGTTTGTAATGCTTTGGAAAAAAGTTAGTTCTTCTTCTTTCTCAGCCGATTTAATTCCAATGCTGGACATAGGCCTCCCCTTTGACTTTCCGCAGATCCCTATTCTGGGCATGCTGCATCAACTTGCTTCCTGCGATTCGCCTCGGATCGTCAGACCATCTCGATAATCTTTTTGATCTGATCCATCTAGAATCTGAGCGTCTGGCAACGTGTCCTGCCCAACTCCATTTTAAGGCAACTGCTCGTTTTACCATATAGGCCTGCACATTTAAAATTGAAGAATAGTTAGGAGAATTGTAACAAATTAAATTACACTGATGCATGCAAGTGAGACATGGACATGGCTGAAGAAGGATGAGAAGCATTGAGAAGAATGTGTGGAAAAACATTGAGAGATAGGATAAGAAACGAAGTGATTAGAGAGTTGAGTGAATGTAAAAAGGATGTTGTGACTAAAATGAAAGTGAACAAATTGAAGGAAAATCCCGCGGGCTTAAGGCCCTCCACATCCCCGGGTTGCTCAGGCGCACTAATAGCGACCTCTTTACCCGCACTTCTAGTAAAATATTATTAAGAGGTGGGCCCAGGGTTAGCCTTAAGGGAGCCCCCCGGCAAACCCCACCCAAGTGAACAAGTTGAGATGGTTGGGACATTGGGAGAGAATGAACGATGAAAGGATAACAAGGAAAATTTACCTGGGTGAAAGAAGAGGTGTAAGGAAACGCGGCCGTCTAGGAACCACATGGCTGGACCACGTTGAGCAGATCCTCAAGGACGGACGTGTTTTGAGTAAAAGTAATCGTAAAATATGTATGAGGAATTTCATGAGTGTTATGGAAGCCCGAAGTGTGTGTAAGGATAGGAAAGTATGGCGATCTGTTCTCTCTGCCTACCCCGCAAGGGAGGTGGCGTGAGGGTATAGTATAAAAAATTAAATATGTATGTAAAAATGTAAGATATTTGTGATTAAACTTATTTGAACTTATAATCTGTTTGAGATAACCGTACATGTAGAAAAACCAATATTTGCACAAGAAAAAAACTCTTGACATTCACAAACTATCGTTTTTTTCCTTTTACAATAGCTTGAATTTTATTACATTTCTCAACAGAAAGATTGTTATTCTATAGAGTAAATTATATCAGCCTTGAATGGGTTGGAAACGTTAAAAAATGTTGGGTTTGACAGAATCAATGTTTACTCGAGTCTACGTACAACTACTGCTACTTACCTTACTCGTGAAGGGTGTCAGTTTTTTTTTTGTTACATCGATAATTCAAGTGATGAATGAAACCATCGAGCATCGAATGAACGTTTAATAACATATTACGAAATATGGAATCGTATTTATTTATTTATTGTTTGTTAAAACTGCTTCAAGCCTTTGGAAAATTTAGAATAATACAAATAATCAAACATATCAACACAATCGTGGTACATAGCCAAGCAATATACAGCAACAACAGACAAAAGAATCACAATTAAAACAATATGAAAACATACAGGAGTAAGTAATAGCTTCATTCATAAGTAATTAGAATGAAAAGATCGTATTTATTTATTTTATTTATTTATTTCATAAGTGCAACAAAGTTTAGTACATATCTTCAATAAATTCAATGTCTGTGGAAGATTCTAATAATTACTGTCTTTTCATTCTAATTATATTATAATGAACTTTCACCAAGAACCCTCTGCCAAAAACATTCAATGATAAGCGTACGATAATTCAATATACATCAATATTCTAGTAGTGTTGCATAGTTAGTTAATCGCGTGTGTCCAAGAATCACTTTTACACTGTAGAACTTTCAGGCTACGTACGTATTTTAAGTAACGATTGAGTAAATAAAATTGAGTAAAAGTAAGTAAAAAATCAAATATATTATTATGGTTAAAAAGAGAAAAACGACTTTAATTACAAAACAGTATGTTAGCAACCAGGTAGCAAAAGCTAGTGTCTAGTTAAGTTGTCTTTTATTGTTGTTTTATTGTTTTTTTTCATCCCTAGGCCCTGATTTGGGCACTTGGACACGTCAGTTGGTTACAATCCATATTAATTATTATGCAGTATGAAATATGAACCAAAATCCATGGCATTAGAATTTAAAGTGTTCTATTGACATTTCGTCATGAATTTATAAAATAAACACTACCTAGGTCCACAAAATATCCACTAAGCAAATAATTTCCCACCCATGCTCCCTAGAGCACAGGGTTCGTCAAGTATCTGTGAGAAATACTACATCGCGATCGATCAAGTATCATTAATCGATGAAGTATCACTGAATCGATGTAATATCATTGAATCGATGCGGCATCGTAAAATTGTCATCCCTAAATTCATAATTTTTCTTGTTTCTTTTGTCTACTTAATACATTATTATCATTGGTTTGCTGTCAAACAAATCAGTTTGTTTTACCATCGAACGACCGTTAAAAAAAACGTATTGGTAACGAAAGGTACCAGGACAACATTAAACAGAGTCGGTAAATAATGGGTTAAGATAACAAAAGCCATTCAAATCAAATGAAAATATTTTGGTTTGTTTATTAGGGTCACATTGGATTAAAAATACTTTTTTTTCAGGTTTTGTATCTGGTACTGCTCGGGTCAATGTGTTTTCTTTTTTTTTTTACCAAATGTTAAAATTTTTGTTTTTCTTTTTCAATTCTTTCAATACCATCGGCTTATAGTGTAAACCTATCTGCGCCGAAATGAATTTTACATCGGACAATAAAAACACTGCCAAGAATATTTAAAAAAATTTAAGTAATCAATGAAATTAAGGGCTTGGTATCAAGAATGACGTCACAGTCATTTCCCACGGCATTTAGATTCAAAATCGCGTGAACAATCGCATGATGAAATTGTAAAAATAGCGTTCTTTCCATTTTTGGGGGTTAATTTTGCGTCTTTTAAAAAACTTTTACGATTATTTCCTGGATTTTAATGCACATTATCAGTACAAAAAAAAAATTACTTCGCGACCTTCGGGAGACGAGTTTCCGTCTTTCGGAAAAAAAGATCAGAGGTGTTTTGAATTTTTTTTTTTTGAGAAATCTGTACTAGATATAAAAAAAATCATTTACGGTTATTCCTTAGATAAATTTTATTTAGAAAACCAGTTTGCTTCACTACTAGCATTGAGTACGCCATCTAGGTACTTAATATAAAAGTCTATGTGCACACCCTAATTGATACCTGAAAGGTTAGGCAGCAAAGGCGTTTAAAAATGTGTAAGTAGGCACCGCCAACCTAATAAATTATAATATTTTTACGATGGTATCACTAACATATAATAATAATGATTCATAGCAACATTGGCAACGCACCTACAGACAATTCCCTGTAAGAAGTCCCCTGGTGCAAACTTGGTTTAGTGTTGCTTGATGTGATAATACGATATGGTTAAATATTTTGGCTACTTTCAAATTATATTTCAGAACTGTTGTTTAAAACAATTTGCCAATTTTCGAATTGTTAGAATAAACTGGCAACATTGTTTTTCTAACTTGTGATGGCGGCTTGAAGGGATTATTGGAGTAAGTATTTTTTTCTTTTTCCAACTCGCAAAACTATATTTTCTTTAAAATGATTTCTCTAGCGCTACTCTGTAATATTTTCGGCATTGTAGGTTACTTGTAAAAGATACAATGTGAGGATATTGGGAACCTTTGACAGCTCTTATGACAAGATTCGACAATCAGGGCTACCAACAATACAATCTAAAACTCCACTTGCAGGTAACGTCAGAACGGTGGCCAAGACGGATGGAATTAATAATACACGCGCATTTGTTACAACAAAATGGCCTCATTATCAATTTCCCACAAAATGGATGACTTGTGATTTTTACACTGTAACAAAAGAGCACAATTTACCTGTCAAATTTCCATTTTCAATTTGGAACACAATTATTTACGGCGTCGGCATAATAATATAAAAAATATTGTACCAGTTGAAACCTGTCAAAGTCTACGGATTTCTTTGTCATTTCATGAAGAAAAAACAAACAGCGAGACTTCTTCTTGTTTGAATTTCACCACTACGTGAACTTCATGCAATTCGTCATACACACTTTCCGATTTCTTTTGCTGCAAATACATCCATCCTTGAGCAATTGGTCAAGCCAAGTGGTTCTCGGACGCTCATGGCAACTTACACTTATTCTTTCAGCCGCGTATATTTTCGTTGTCATACTTTCATCATTCATTCTCTTTACACGTACCAACCACGTCTTGTTTCAGCGACATGTTTTATTCGATTTAGAACATCCATACAGTCACTAAAATCTCTAATCACTTCATTTTTCATCATGACTCTCAACCTTTTTCCACGCGATTCTTCTTAGCAATTTGATGTGGTAGCCTGGTTGGTAACGCGCTCGACTGTTAATCCAGTGGGCGCGGGTTCGATCCCCGATGCCGACCTACTCCACTTCACAAGCTTTTCATGCTTACTGTGAAGCGTCCAAATGTGTATTTGGGTATATTTCGATAAAACCAGGTTCATTTATTAAAAAAAAAAAAATCATGTCAACAGCTTTAACACCTGATTCCTTCTTAAACCATGTCTGTATTGTCTATTGCCCGATCCCACCAACTACCACCTAGGAAGCAGACCCCTAAGGAATTTCCATACAAAACCACAGATAATTTGAGTGATTATTATAACTGTCATAACCTTTAAGATATAAATCCATACAAAATACAGTATGCAGCTACTTAAGTGAGGGAGATTCTGGGCCGAGATATTTGGGCACCTAACTAAGTAGAGCTGCATGCTGTATTTTGTATGGATTTATATCTTAAAGGTTATGACAGTTATAATAATCACTCAAATTATCTGTGGTTTTGTATGGAAATTCCTTAGGGGTCTGCTTCCTAGGTGGTAGTTGGTGGGATCGGGCATATGTCTCACAAGGGTCGGAGCCATTACAACATTGTCCATTGACAGTTTTGCATAGATAGGCTATAAAACTACATTTCATAGACAATATAGAATCAGGACTGAGAGTACCGCGCGAGGATGAACCTCCAGATATAGAGAATAGCTGAGGACCCGGCGTATGACTGTGGGCAGTTGCAGGACACTTGTGAGCTTGGGGAACGAGTGGGGATTTAGGTAAACGAGTTCCGACTGACACGAGAAGAAGAAAAGACAAAAAACTACCGAAAACTTTTATCAGACACTAGCATATAAGTTGTATACAGAAATAGTAGTTTCCTTCATGAAAATTATGTATAATAAATAAAATTTTACATAATTTGTTGCTTACTACTTTGTGATCAAAGAGATTTTAACAGAACCACAACTAAAACCAAAACTCAGGCGTGGCTTAACCGTATTTCAACCGTATCAAACGAAAACTGTAAGCTTCTTTGTAACTGGTCACCCTATACAGGGTGGTCTGCTGTTAATTCAAACTATCTAGGTACATACTATACTATACCCTCACGCCACGTCCCTTGCAGGGTAGGCAGAGAGGACAGAGCGCCAGACATCCCTATCCTTACACACACTCTTAGCTTCCGTCACACTCATACAGTTTGTCATACACGCTCTCCGATTCCTTTTACTTAAAACGCGCCCATCTTTGAGGATCTGGTCGACATGATCGGACCAGTCCAGTTTCGGGCGGCCGCGCTTCCTCACACCTCTTCGTTCACTCAGATATATCTTTTTTGTCATCCTGTCATCCTTCGTTCTCTCAACATGCCCAAACCATCTTAGTTTGTTCACTTTCATTCTAGTTACAACACCAGTCTTGCAGTCACTCATTTCCCTAATAACCTCATTCCTTATCCTATCTCTCAGCGTTTTCCCATACATTCTTCTTAGCGAACTCATTTCCACTGCATTCAGCCCGGATTCATCCTTCTTCAGCCATATCCAAGTCTCGCTTGCTTTATCTAGGTACAATAGTTCGAGTACATGGTTGGCGCAGTTGGTTGAGGCGGCAGTCTCTCGAGTGGGAGGTGCTAGGTTCGAACCCCGGCGCTGACGATGTATTCCACACTTTGCGATACAGGCTTTTAGCCTAGTGCAAGGTGTACAGGAAAGTATTTGGGTTTGTGTATGCAAGCAAACCCAGATCTTTTCAAAAAAAAAAAAAAAATGATCAAATTATTTAATACTTGTCATATAAGCAGGTAATATAATTTAGATTTCTAACCCCCGTTTTCACCAACTGGTTAGGTGAGGAATAGCTGAGATAAAAGTCACCTAGGTCACATTTGCATTTCACCACGCGAAAATACCTACCTAACCCCTAAGATTTTCACTTAACTTAGGCATCCGAAAATGGGCACCTAAGCGAGATCTGTCATATTGAACTTCACCTAACTGCGTAAATGGGCAGCAAATTTATTTTGAGAAATCAATACAAGATATATAAAATCTTTTACGGTTATTCCCTAGATAAATGTTCAATGTATCTACTCTATTTTGTTCCAAAGTATATTAAGTAACGGTTGTTGAGATAGAAGGTCTCCCGTTTTTATAAATTTTTGAAATGTGGGTATGCACACTCTTAAAGCATACGGCATTAAAATTGGATAGGACCATCTCATTTCTTTTAAATGTAGGTACTTACTTACCAAAATATGTGAGATATAAAAGGGCGTCCTTTATGCTTAAAGTAAAGCGTTATAAAATTGGTGGCACGTGTTTCCAAAGCAGAAGTGAAGTGTATACAATGTGAATGTATGTATATATATTTTATTTATATGGGATATCGAACACGGTAAATAATTTATTTCTAACAAAAGGTTTCCCTTTAAAGGCGTAGTCCTCGGCACAGGGGCGTCGGTTTTTCTGCGGCTGTACATTATATTAGTGATGAGCATTTGCAAGACCAAGACGAGACCGGGGTGGTCTTGGTTTTGTTCTTGCAAGCTAGGTCTTGGTATTGGCCTTGCATACTACATAAGTCTTGGTCTTGCTGCTTGGTATTTTCAACATTCAGAAACCTTTTAACAACAGCCATCGCTCGAAAACCATTTAATCTACAGAGCCCACATTAGTGTTCATCTATTCTGAATTCAATTTATGATGCAATACGGCTATGATATTTCAATTTTGAAATTATAGTAAGTAATACAAAGGTTTTAATAAAAAACTGACGCTGTTTAACCTTTAAAAGCTTATTTGTTATTATTTATTAGTTTTATCATCATATTCATTATTTATAATATTGCTGTTTATTTTGCTTCCTATCAGTAACTAATCTTTAATGTGTTATGGCAAAATACTGCAAAACTAAAAAGACTCTTGCAACCCAGTAATGCAAGACTCTTGGTATTGCAGGCTCGGTCATGCTTTCGGTCTTGGTCTTGCATACCCGGTCTTTGTCTTGGTCTCGCAGCGAAAAAAGCAGCCTTGGTCTTATAGTCTTGTTCTTGCAGGTCTTACAAGACTTAGACTGCAAGAGTGCAAGACCAATGCTAGTTTTGCTCATCACTACATTGTAACAATGTATACATTATATTGTATTATTAATGTATACATTGTGTACATGTTTCCCGTTTTTGTGTATTGTATTACCATATTATAAAGTAGGTTTAAATCATGTTTATTCACCGTCGTGCAATCACTGGTTCTCCAACATTACTACCTACGTTCGCGTCGTCCATCTACTTGAGGAATCCAGCAAAAAGTGCGTGCATCGGTCCTGGACAAAAACCTAACATTGGCGCGCGTAAACTTCGGCATTGATTGAGAGGGAGGAAGGGGGGGGGCGGAGGCTAATGTGGACTTACTTCACTTCACGACACAAGCTTTTCAATCTTAGGGTAAAATAATCTAAAGCTGCGATTCAAAATAATTATTTGGATAAGCGCTTTAGTAAAACTTTTTTTGACGTACTAATTTGGCACCCCATCACTTAGTCTCGTTTCATCCTAATGAAAACATTCAAAATGGGTGGCGAACAACCTCGTATATTATATCACAAATTTGGCAAAGACGTTACACGTAACAATGGTCCTTTTGCGAGCCCCTAACTCAAAAGACATAAGGGTCCAGGTTAAGGCATGTTTTAGATATTTTTTTGAAATGTGTTGTTGTTCTTTGCGATTAAAGGTATCATAGTTTGAGAAGCGGTGCATAGCAACGAAGCATAGAAGGAAATCTTATCACTGATAGGAATATCATATTAAAACGCATGCTCCTACGCCCCACCGTTTTGTAACAGCTCTTTAAGCAACCATGTTCTTTCAGATGAGTATAGGTCCTACATCGATAAAGAATTAATAGCCTGTTATTTTTCACTGTGAAAAGTAACACATAATGTTATAATGACTAGACAACAGATGACATAATTGAACTTTGGTAGGCTATAGGTGTTATTTCGATAGCTCTTGGCGTAAATTTATTACCCTGGTTCCCTTTTACATACTTTCATATTTTAACGACCACTTTACGGCATATCTGATAGTCAAAACTCCTCGTAAATATTTCTACAATATTGGTACAGAACATGTAAAAAACATGAAAAAAAAAACAAAAAAGAAACAGGCTTAACTGGAAGAAAACGCAGCTTTCGCCCTAGTGAACAATCCTTCGCGATCGTTGAACATTTCCCCGCTTAAAGATGTCGACATCTATCGATAACAATTCAAAGCATTTCTTAAGCTCATACTATGTTACCCAATACAATGTCAATGAAAAGTGGTATGCACCGTTTTTTTTTCTATGGAGATTTCTATATAAAAATACAGTTAGTAAGTAGATAGATGAGCTGCCAATAGCCAAAACCACACACCTCATTTAAATATGGGATAGATTTGTACGTACAATTGCTTAATTCTCCCTGTGATTTTCTGATACCTGCTACTAACCTCAAAAAACCTGTGACTGATTATATCACGCAGCACTACAAGATTTATAATAAGGTACCGTTACTATGATATTTTTCGCATCCCTGATGGGGCAGGCAGCGAGATATTGTTTTACGGTTACGTGATGCCATCCCGTGGCGTTATCTCGAATTTATTGTGATTTATTAATTTTACTAATATAAATAATTTTGTCTATTATTAATTTTACACTAGTTTCATACCCGAGCAAAATTGGGTCACGTACATTTTTTGTTACGATATTTTGTCCCCTTTTTCCTATTTAGTATGTGCAAGTGTGAAGGCATAAACAATGTCTTCTTTTAGTCTAACTACCCCCATCATCATCATGCCCAGCTATCTGCGTCATTGTTAAACATAGGCCTCCCCCTTTGATATCCACAGTTTCTTATCCTGGGCAGACCGCATTCAGCCGCCTCCCAAATGTCGTCTTTTATCGTCCAATCACTTTGTTTAATCCTAGCAAGATATCTTCTGCTTGTTCTAGGTCGCCACTCCAGAACTTTCTTTGTACACTGGTAGACTCAGTCGTTTTTTTTATTAATCTGCATTAACCCATAAAGGCCTGGAAACCCAGAATGACTACCAGGGGTGTAGGAAGACCACCACTACGATGGAGAGACGACCTGGTAAAATACATGGGTACCAACTGGATCCAGAGAGCCCAGGATAGAGCGGCGTGGAAGCAGATGGAGGAGGCCTTCGTCCAGAAGCGGACAGGAGTTGGTTGACGAAGAAGAAGAAGAACCCATAAAGAACAAGGAACCTCTCAATCAATGTCACATGGCCAAAACAGCTCCATTTCTGACTGGAAACTTCATGGAGGACACCGGTGACCATGGTCTTTTCTCTGATCCATACATGAGTTTTCCTGTCTATCAGTGAAACATGCAACATTCTCCTTTCCATAGCTCTTTCTCAAATTGCGCGATGCTATTCTTTAAAAAATTGACTATTATTTTTTATACATTGTTTTTGTTGTTACAGGAATCGTACACAGTGAAAGAAGGTCTTCTACATTGGACCTATATATATACGGTAAGTTCCTACCTATTATATTCTTCTTTTTTCGTACGCCTATGACAATTGAAAATGTTTATCTAGGAATCGTAGCTCCACGTGAAGATTCTTCAAGTATCCTTTTGCCTTCGTTGTCACCTTGTGGATCTTATCTTACAAACCTCTTGTCAGGACAGTACAGTTTATTTTTATAATTGACGGGTTTTTCAACATCCTGAAAACACTAACTCCGTGAATTGTGGACGGGGAGCTATAGAAAAAGAAATTACTTAGGCTCGGTTGCTCGACGAATAGTATCGTTGGGTATCATTGCTACTTTAAAAAAGCGAAAGGGCAAACGAGATAGCCATGTTACTAGCCGACGATACATATATATTCCGCCGATTTAATACATATATATTGGATTTTTACATTTAATGAATAGTTTTAAGTATATTAGTGTTCTCGCATCTTGTATGTGTTAGGTGTGACGTGTTTTCGTATTTTTGACCTTTTAATTGAAATGACATTTTCATTTATTATAAACCCTTTATCAATATTATGATCAATTTTATGTTTATTTAATTTGTATTTTGTATTCATACATGGTATTATATTGCCTTCTATCTTTTTTATCTTTTCGACTTTGTATTTTTAATTACTACTGTAATTGACTTGACTTTATCTGTATACATGATTGATTATTGTGAATTTGTTATGTTTTTCATTGAGTGTATGGAATGATATTTTGTTATTTTACCTATTTGATATATTGGTTTTTTACATTTATTTATTTTCCTGGGTTGTGTGGTATTAAGTGAGTTATTTGTGTGTGTATTTTTTGATTGACCTAATTGTTGTAATGTATTTAAAAGGCTTTTGGCCGTGTATAATCTAATAAATAAATAAATAAATACTATTCGTCGAGGAACCGAGTCTTGTTGTATGTGTTTACGACCCGCGACGATAAAAAGGCCCACGCTGTTATGTAGGTCGCGCATTGTCAATAAATAATTCTCTAAATAAATCTTCTTCTTCTCCTTAGCAATTATTAATCCCACTTGGTGGTAGGGTCTACTTATCTGGTCCTTCGCCGCCACTTTGTTCTATCTTGCGCATCCTCCAGTACAACATCACTCTCTCTCGTGTCCTACCTCGCCACTTCCCTCCACCTGCGCTTGGGTCTTCCTCTGGATCTCCTACCGGGAACGTTGAGTGTTTGTGCCCTGTTGCCAACATGCTCTGGCGGTCTTCTGCTGACATGCCCGTACCATCATAGTCTGCTCTCCTGAATTGTAAATAAATAAATAAATTAAACAAAAACAAATTGAAAGAATTATATACAGGCTGTTTAGAAAACATCAATTCGTTAAGGGTTGAATTCACCCTACATTAACTCAGTGAATATTTTCAGTAAATTGTTTCACTGTCGACATACATAACACAGTTCAGAAATATTATATAACTAGTTGGGTACCTACCCGTGAAAATAACGGAGACTTTGCTAAATATGTTTTTGTGCAACCACTATTAATATTCCACCCTTCAAAGTTCCTCGAGTAAACACAGGAAGATCACAGGACTCCGTCTTTTCCCCGTCTCTCCAATATCGTCATGAAAGTCGTAAAACCAGATTCAAATTGTCGACTTTTTTAGTTGGTACCCACTCCTGAAAGCCGCATTTTCACATCAGCGCTATTTTCATTAATAATTTCATTATTAAGTAAGTACCTACAATTATTTTCAAACTTTTTTAAATTTATTTACTTCTTTGAATGAGGCTTGGACGAAAATTTATATTCACCCACGAAGGCGTCGCTGCTTTAAATTTACATACATATTCATAGAACTTGCAAAATTTTCCAATGGGCAAGCGTTACATACCTACATGAATTGGATAATACGAGTATTATGTATGTAATGGAATACAACACGAAGCAGTAAACATGCATTCTTCCACAGTACATTATTTTATGACGTGCAACGAAAAACTAAAAATAAAACACCCTGTTTCCACGCCACATCACGTGTTTGCGTGAATTCTAGAAATTATTACTGTTTTGTAATAATAATAATAATAATTAATGTATTTACCACGGAGATAATCATGAAGGATTAACAAAAAATTAAGAGAAACCGTGTAATCGTCCCCCACTCTTTTTTTACATTTTTCGGGTGTCCTGTAATGCGCCCGCTACACGCTCGCGAGTCACCACGACCTTTTGGTATTCATGAGTAAATTGGCGTTATCGTTCGGTTACGTACACGTCAAGACAAACGTTCCATCCGCACCCCTTTTTACTCATGAACACGAAAAGGTCGTGGTGACTCGCGAGCGTGTAGCGGGCGCACAAGATGAGGCGCGAGTAAAAAAAATAAAAAAAACTCAGATATTTGAAAATTTCTGTAAGGCCTAAGGTAAAAGGGAGGCCTTAGATGTCAACAACCTTACTTAATATGCTTTGGAAAAAAATAGAGTGGATACATTAAACCTTTTTCTAATAAATGTCCGTAAAAGATTTTTTTATATCTTGTATAGATTTTTCCTAAAAAAAAGTGATGAACCCTCTGATCTTTTTTCCTAAAGACAGAAACTCGTTTCCCGAAAGTCGCGGAGTTATTTTTTATGGATTGAAAAAATGCATTAAAATCTATTAAATGACCGTAAAAGTTTTTTGATTGGAGCGAAATTAACCCCAAAAAGTAAAAAAAAAGAAAAACGCTATTTTTAACATTTCATCATGCGATTTTGAAACTGAATGCCGCGGGAAAGGGCCGTGACGTCGTAGTTGAGCTCGGTTAGCTTTAAAAATAGCATGAAAACTCCCTGAACTAGAATTCATATTACAATAAAATTAGTGTCTATGCAATTTTATACTAGGAAACATACGTACCCGTACCGGTGCATGATCAGGAATTAATTAGACTAATAATAGTATAAGTTTTTATATTACCTAATTGTTATGTTACATTGAGGATTGCATGTAATGGCCGTCATTTTAATTTACTTACTACAGAATATTACCCCCGTTTTCACCGACTATAGCTATTCCTGCTCCTAACTGGGTGGCTATCCTACCTACCGAAAAATCCTACCTAATTTACGTTTCACCAACATATCTCCACTTAATTGGGACAAATCCAGCTAGGAAGTTTTTTATTTGTAGGGTTGCTACATGTAAAACAAATTGATCAAAAGTAGCTATTTTTTTTTAACAATGCTCACTTTATCGAGTAAATAATACAACTTAAACACAGGGACTGTATTTGAAAAATATTAAATATCATCACAAAAATAATTTGCAGTCGTTAAATAATCGCGTATTTTTATTTTTCATATTTCACACAAATATTATTACCTAATGGCAACACTAGACTCAAGCTTGACGCATGCGCATTTAGGGTACGTGGTAAAAACAAAATGGCGCGTCACAACAAACATTGTTTGAATGCGCAGTGTCATGTCATGATATTGTGTTTCGTTGTGTTCTTGGACTGTTTTGGAGTTATAAAATAACCCCAGGTCGGTAAAATGCACTACCTGATTGATAAAATTCAATCTGGCGGCTGATTTACGTAGTTGTGTGAAGTTTAATATGACAGATAGCGCTTAGGTGCCCAAATTCCATTGCCTAAGTTAAGTGGGATTCCTAGACGTTAGGTAGGTATTTTCGCGTGGTGAAACGCAAATGTGGACTAGGTGACTTTTATCTACGCTATTCCTCACCTAACCAGTTGGTGAAAACGGGGGTTAATTTACTATGAAAACTTTAAATAACTTAACACAAACATTAATACACGTAAAATAAAAATAAACTTTGTAGATTATCTATTTATGATTTTTAACACCTCTATTTTTACGATATATATAGACGGGTTGGCATGTAATACCTCATTCACATACTGGCCGAGCTGTCACGTTTTTTGTGTGCATGTGTAAAAAGGCGTTAACCGTCGGTTACGTATACAATCCAAGACAATCACCCCGTCCGCACGTCTTTTTACTCGTTCGCTTAAAAAACGTGACAGCTCGGTCAGCATGTGGATGAGGCATAAGATATTGCTTTTGAAATAAGTCAGCCTTTTGGCACACAATCATTGTCTTGTTTTTGTAGCAATGCATATATTTATTTGGCCAACAAAGATTTATATGTTACTATTACTAAATGGCGGCTGCACAGTGCACACGCTTGACAAGCGTTCACAAACTCCGTTCACAAGCAAGTGACAGACGTGTGGATGCTTCGCAAGCGTTTGCTTGCGCTTGATTTGTATAGAAACAGACCGTTCACATGTGTTCACAAACCTATATGAGCTAAGACAAACCTCCGTTCACACGCTTGTGAACACTTGCCGAGGCTCGGTGGATCCCGCATAAGAGTGTCATGTAATGACTTATAATTCACACTAAGCCAGTATTTCAGTCTTCCAAAGAAGAGAAGGAAAATGAAAACGCAGACAACAAGAAAGACGGTGTCCGGTAAGTTCGTCTAAAATCAATTAGTCTAAAATCAATTCGTCTAAAATCAATTCGTGTAATTATCGATTCGTCTAAAATCAATTCGTGTAATTATCGATTCGTCTAATTATCAATCCGTCTAAAATCAAATCGTCTTAAATCGACAAAATGATTGTTAGGCAAATTGATTTTGGCCGAATTGATTTTAGACGAATTCATAATTAGACGAATTGATTTTAGACGAACTCCCGTAAACCAACAAAGACGGATGATGTTAGATAAAAACATATAGTTAACATAGATCCCAAAGATAACAAAATCCCTACATTGCCAACAAAAAGTCCTACAATAATTATTGATTTCTAACGCCAAACCATTGATATTTCTTCTCTTGGACATTTTATATGTACCGTGTTGTCTGAGTATCCTTTTCAAATATTCTAAGTGCCCATATTAAGATTCAAGTGTCAGTTTTTCCGAAAACCAATATTGTCTAAGGCCCGAAAACTACTCCTAAAAGGACCGAACTAATCTCGGCTCCGAACTTAACAACAACATAAATATGTATTACAGTTCTACCACGTCATGCGAATTCGATACACGGTCATATGTATATTTTGTAAATTTACGTATAGCGAGTAAACGTAGCGAAATAAAAACAAAACTATGACGTCACGGTAATTTCCCACGGCATTAAGGTTCAAAATCGCATGAACAATCGCATGATGAAATGGTGAAAATATCGTTTTATTTCCATTTTTAGGGGTTAATTTCGCTTCAATCAAAAAACTTTTACGGTTATTCCCGAAATTTTAATGCATATTATCAATACAAAAAAAATTACTCCGCGACTTTTTGGAAACGAGTTTCCGTCTTTCGGAAAAAATATCAGGAGTGTTTTTCACATATTTTTTTTAGAAATCTATACAAAATTTAAAAAATATCTTGCGGTCATTCCCTAGATAAAGTTTCAATGTATCTACCCTATTTTGTTCCAAAGCATATTTAGTAACGGTTGTCGAGATATAAGGTCTCGCGTTTTTAGAAATTTTTAAAATGTCGGTATGCATAGTACTTTCAACAAAAGGTTTCATTGTGTATATAGGAACATTTATTTGCAAATGTCTTTTTGGTAAAAAAAAGGGGTTAGGTTAGGTATATCGGACTTAGAAACACCACAATTACCATATTTATGTACTCTTTCTACACTGATCCTATTTACTCTTGGTTTTGTGGGTTCTGTTTACATTTTGGTGATGATTTTTTTCTTTTTAATAAAACAACCCTGAGGTTGGGTTTGCTAATAAAACAAAACACAGTAGCGGAAAGGTTAATGCTAATTTCGGCGCAAACGAAATGTAACTCAAATGATAGGTCTATCTATCTATCTATCTATACCCTCACGCCACGTCCCTTGCAGGTTAGGCAGAGGACAGAACGCCAGATAGCCCTATCCTTACACACATTCATAGCTTCCGTCACATTCATACAATTTGTCGTACACGCTCTCCAATTCCTTCAAATGATAGGTAAAAATGAGTAATTTAATATTGCATAGGTGGCATCGTCGAAATCAATGGCTAAATTATCAATTTGAAATTCAGGAGACACAGAGATTCTTTAAATTCAGGAGTGCGTATGTTGCAACGATCTTTTTAAAAATATTATTTCTTAGTTCAGCGGCGGAGGGACCAAGGCTGATGAACAAAAAGAAGAAGACGGGACACCTTATTTTGTGTAGGGAAATTAACTCAAAAAAATTGAAAAAAACGCTATTTTTACCATTTTATCATGCGATTTTGACTCTTAATGCCTCGGAAAATGACCGTGACGTCATAGTTGGGTCGTTCCAAATCAAAATAATTTATTTTTTTGCGTAAAAGGCTGGGTGACATAGGAGCCAACGATGCTCATGAAACGTTCATTGTTTGAGGTGGTTTTACCCTCAATGTCCAAAAGCTGATCAAATAACATTTAAGTGACATGCCAATACTGTTTATCTATCTTACATATCATCACATATAATAAAAATGGATATATAATAATAATAATATACTTTTCTTATCGATGTTTCCGTACCAAATACACAAAATTTAAGACAAAAACACCAAGACAAAATTACTAAATACACGAATTTGGCTGAAGAAATACGGGATATGTGGCATCAAAATTCAGTAAGGGTGGTTCCGGTCATAATTTCATCTACGGGGGTCGTACCAAAAACACTACACAAAGCAATAAAAGATTTGGATTTGGGCAAAAATATATATAAAGAGTTTCAAAAATCGATAATAATTAACACGTGTTCAATAGTACGGAAATTTCTCAACAATCCTTAATAACCACAAATTTGATAGAAAGCAAGGACTTGGCTTTTGCCCGTCCTTGCTTTCTTATACTACCGGCTTTTTAAAAAGCTGAGATTGGTGGAGTATAATAATATCTTTATTCCAGATCTGGAGGTGGGATGTGCAAGCCTCTCAGGTCCATATTATGATACATATTCATATAAAAATACAAAATACAAAATAAAATATAAAAAATTGGTAAAGTCACAACATACTCAATACAGTGTAGTCAATACAAATTTAAAAAAATTGGTATAGTCAACAGAAAAGACATAATAGGTATAACATCTACTAGGCATAAGGTATAACATATACAAATCCAAAAGAGAATATAAAATTGGTATGGTCAATACATATTCAATACGGTATAGTCAAATCAAATGTAAAAATTGGTATAGTCAACAGAAAAGACAAAATAGGTATAACATCTACTAGGCATAAGGTATAACATATATAAATCCAAAAGAGAATATAAAATTGGTATGGTCAATACATATTCAATACGGTATAGTCAAATCAAATGTAAAAATTGGTATAGTCAACAGAAAAGACATAATAGGTATAACATCTACTAGGCATAAGGTATAACATATACAAATCCAAACGAGAATATAAAATTGGTATGGTCAATACATACCTATTCAATACGGTATAGTCAAATCAAATGTAAAAATTGGTATAGTCAACAGAAAAGACATAATAGGTATAAAATCTACTAGGCATAAGGTATAACATATACAAATGCAAAAGAAAATATAAAATATGTGGGTATATATGTTTGTTCCACCATAACTCAGAAACGCCTAGAGCAATTTCGACCAAACTTGGTACAAAATGCTTTGCTATCTAAAAACGAATACTGTTTAGTAGAAACTTCTGGAAATGCGGAACCTTCTGAGAAGTTTTGCTGATGAAGGGATCCAAATATTGTGTGGTGTCGTGTGTGGTATCGTATGAAAGAGCATTGGAAAAGAAATTCAGGTCGTAAGTCATATTTTAAGAACATTGATGGATGTATGTATGTGTACCGATTGTCCGGGCGTATGAGTTCAAATGAATGGTATAAATGAATAATTGTAAATGTTTACTATATTTAATTTTAAGCATATATTTAGTTGTTTTTAATATTTTATCATGCTCTGAGAGAGAAAACTTAGTGTCACATTGTAAGATGCGTTGTCTTGTTTGTGGTATATGTACATACATATATTATTTTTTGCATGAGTTGAGAATTGATTTAGTGAATAATATTGTTTGAAATCGATTGTATTCATGGTATTGTTGGATTATAATGATATTGATTGTCTGTTTTTTGTTAACGGCTTATGGCAGTATATGAATAAATAAATAAATAAATAAATGTCATACTGTCGATCTACTTCACAATTAAAATTTGCCGTTGCGAAGTACAGGTAATTCAGCTAGTTCCAAATAATACTCACACGTAACAGTATCTACATATTATAATCAAATTATTGTATTGTTCAATATTGTCTACGTGTACGTGTACGTGTATATTATGTACGGTGTACGTGTATATAAACCCTCATAATAAGCCTTTAGGCAACCTCTTATTGTCAATGTGACAATAATACCCCATTGAATACTAATCCTCAGGTAATATTAGCAATTCAGTTCAATTCAGGGATGAAATTCAAACAGATTCAGTCGCCACAACCCCCATGTCAAATACTGTTAACTGTATACTGTGTGGTGTGGTTAATTTCAAAACATCACAAGTTCATTTTATTTACGTGTCGCCTAACGCCATCTACCCCAGAAATGACTTTGCTTTAATCATTTAAAATTATTCATATTGACATTTCAAAAATTTATAATAACGGGAAAAATTAGATCTTGACAACCTTACTAAATATTGTTTTGAAAAAAATAGAGTAGATACATTGAATCTAGGGAATAACTGTAAAAGATTTTTTATTTCTTGTATAGATTTCACGGAATAAATTTTGAAAAACACCTCTGATCTTTTTTCCGAAAGACAGAAACTCATCTCTCGAAGGTCGCGGATATTTTTTTTTTGAATTGTTAATATGCATTAAATATTAAAATCTAGGGAATAACCGTAAAAGTTTTTTGATAGACGCAAAATTAACTTCAAAAAATGGAAAAAAACGCTATTTTTACCATTTTATCATGCGATTGTTCACGCGATTTTGAACCTTAATGCCGTAGGAAATGTCTGTGACGTCATTCTTGGTGCCAAGCACTTAAATACAATGTACCTACTGAGTCCTGGTAGATACTCTGTCTAAATATAGTTACTGGTATATTGAATTATGTAGGTACCAGGCGCGAAGCTACCTAAGAATACGATTCCCATCGAGTTACCTTTCGGAAAAAATGATAGGTATAACAGTGTCTAATCTGACGTAACTCAATAAGATACGAGGGGGTACCCAGAAATAACCGAACTGATGATGTGGAGGGCAGAGTTTTAGTAGTAGCGTCTTCTAACTTTAGGAGTGTGTAGAGCCATCATTTTTGAGTAAGTAAGCCAAAAATTGTTGCTAAAGAACGTTTCGTTCGACTTTTGTGGGTTTTTTAGTGGCCGCTGTTTTGTGAGCTTGTCGTTTTTTTTCGGTGGCTCATTCTCGAGAACGACACACTGCACTAAAAATTTTCTTGTTACTCGGAAAAAGTGACAAAAAACTCTTGAAATGTTAAAATCAGCCTATAAGGATGATGCTATTGAGAAAACACAAGTGTTTGAGTGGATTTTCTTTTTCATAAGATCCAATAGAAAAGTTTCAATGCCAATTGATGAAAAATTTCACTATGGTCGGTCTAAACCGATGAAAATGTTACAAAAATGCTGAAATCGTCCTAAAATATCGAGTCCGAATCATTGAAGAAGTAGTGAATCTGACCTGGAGTGACTTGGAGTTCAGTAGAGTGGATTTTAAAAAAGATTGAGGGATAATTGTTGTAAAACTATATCTTACCCGTTATGCAAAATCTTCACACGTTCTGTCTCCGGTGGCGTCTTTCCGCAGGTATGGAAAATAGCCAACATCATTCTTATCCACAAAAATGGCCCAAAGAGCAATGCACAAAACTACCGCCCAATATCCATTCTCCCAGTCTTCAGCAAGATGTTCGAATTAATCATTTACGACCAGATTTATACCCAAAGAGCAATGCACAAAACTACCGCCCAATATCCATTCTCCCAGTCTTCAGCAAGATGTTCGAATTAATCATTTACGACCAGATTTATTCGACTGTTTGCAAATCCATCCCCTCAGCCCAACACGGATTTCTAAGAAAAAGATCAGTAATATCCAATCTCACAGAATTCACCGATCTCGTTTACAAGGAAATGGAAAGAAGAACTCAAGTGGATACTATCTATACCGATTATTCAAAAGCTTTTGATAAGGTAAACCATCGGATCTTACTTTTAAAATTACAACATGTCGGCATACATGGTGACCTGTACCGTTGGTTTACATCGTATATACATAATCGCTGTCAGTCGGTCGTAATAAGCGGTTATAGATCAGCATCCACTGTCGCATCTTCAGGAGTCCCGCAAGGATCACACCTAGGTCCTCTACTATTCAACATTTATATATATGACATCGGCACATGTTTCGAACACTCCCAATTCTTAGCATATGCCGATGACATGAAAATACTTTTACCCATTAAAAGTTCATCTGATTGCCAGAAACTACAGTCTGACCTTGATAGACTAAGTACATATTGCACCAACAATAAACTACTCTTGAACATAGCCAAATGTTCAAAAATTACATTCACAAGAAATCACCGACCCGTACAATATAACTACACTATAGATAACATAAACATTGAACACACCAACAAAGTCCGCGATCTCGGTGTTATCTTAGACAGCAAGATGCAGCTAGACCACAATATGAACCATATAATTGATAAGGCCAATAGAATGCTCGGTTTCACAATAAGAAATTGCCAACCATTCAAGAAAGTTTCCACAGTAAAAACTGTTTATTTCGCATATGTCAGAAGCATATTAGAATTCGCCTCTACACTATGGTCTCCTCATCAGATTACATACAAAGCAAGACTAGAAAAAATACAAAACAAACTACTGAAATATCTGAACTACAAAGCCCACGTACGATTTCAAAGCCATTCTGAATCTGCAAACTTTCACGGGATACCCAACTTAGAAAAAAGGCGAACCTCCGCTGACATGCGACTTCTTCATGACATAACTCACAACAACATAGACTCGCAATACATGAACTCTACAATAAAACTTAGAATCCCTCAAAGAAATACGCGCACACAAGCTCTGTTTCACATAAAAACACATAACACAAACTACATTCGAAACACAGTACTTAATAGAATTTACGAAACATATAACACTTCCTTCAATAATTTAGATATCTTCAATACTAGTAGAAACACATTCATCAACTCGGTCAATAAAATCTTACACACATCACCCCTATAAAAATAAAAATGAAAATAAATAACATTGAACTACCTGCACATAGAATACCTAATATATTATATTATTGAAAGTAGATTGCAAATTATTAGTTTTAAATATTTTTTTATAAATACGTTTGGTATACTATATTATATTATAAGAACACATTATATTATTTTTTTATAAGAATGTAACCCTTCCTCTCTCCTATCCTCATCCCCTTCCCAATGCTCACTATTGATTATTAATCGATAATTACATTTATATGAATCACTTTACTTAACTAATTATATATATTATTAATAAGATAACACTATAATAGGCTTTAAGTATTTTATTATCCCTGTATATATTATAAATGTTATAAGCTGTTGTGTTATAAAATAAAATAAAATAAAAATAAAAAATAAAATAAAATAACAGTGAGACTGCCAAAATTCGTGCTTCTATTTTTTACTACCGAAGAATTAAAAGGTCCCTTGGGAGTATGCTTAACTTTGAAAAAAGAGTTCCGAAATGATCCAAACTTGGTTTGTAGCTTGTTTTTAACATTCCAAGAGAATCTGTGCTAGTTTTACAGAGCACGAAGCAAAAAATTAAATTCAATACTGTTTTTACGAGAGCTACGAAAAAAACGACGAACACACGAGACAATGGTCACTAAAAAAATCCCCAAATGCCGAATGGAACCTTCTTTATCAACGATTTTTGGCTTACTAACTCAGAAATGATGGCTCTATACACTTCTAAAGTTAGAAGGCGCTACTAAAAAAACTCCGCCCTCCACAACATAAGTTCGGTTATTTTTGGGTACCCCCTCGTATGTTAGCCCCGACTTCCCTTCTCCAGAAATCCACGTCCACATCCAATCCGTCAATCCACATCCATAAAGTATCGAAAATTAGTAATAAATCCATCAGTTTCATAAAAAACATTGCCTGCGGCGCTATTTTTCATAACTTTTTTATAATAAAACTTTTTTTATACATATTGCTGTGCAAAGTATTATATTCAATTTCAAATAAACAAACCACATCATGACCTTTTTCACTACGTCTCACAAAAAAAAATCACCCCCCTAGAGCCATAAGTGCGAATATAGCAGGTAGTCGTCCCTTCTCGGTCACATTTTTATGACTGTTTATGAAAGCTGGAAACTGTTTTAATCTCTTCACTAACATGTGAAGAAGGTTTCTTGAAGTTTGCACCAATTTTCCGCTTGTGCTAAGTGCAGGTGTCCCAAAAACTGAAAAATTTCAGAACTTTTTTCAGTTTTTCACCAATAACTCCTAAACGAAGCATTCTAAGAAAATTATGTTCCCATATGAATTAAAGTAGATAAAATTCTTCGTCTACGATATAATATTATAGTACCTATACACCTAGCTACAATTATTGTATTTGTATAGGTATTCATGCATTTACATAATATTGTATGTATGATGTGTGTATGTATGTATATAATGTATGTATGACCTACAGTTAGCCAACAATAGCTTCCATATTTATTGTAAACAATGTAACGCAAATATCCAATCGAGGTGCAAATTATGGCATCGAAGTTTTGAAAGCATCGACGGAAATTGCATATACGCGTGCGACGATCACCACAATATATGAGTAAGATTGCATAGGTAAATTTATTTATTTATTTATTCAGCATTAGAACACAAACAGACATCACACATATAAAAACAGTACATATTAACACAAAAAAGTCAAATCTCAAGTGATGCCCTACCTACTTATATGTATTCACATATACGTCAGCGAAATTTTGTTCAATTAAATTAAAATCTACATAATATGTACTATTTTTTTTTTAGTTTTACTTTTTTTAATTCTACTGTGTTTAATTAAGAAATTTTAACACAGTAGAATTCTCAGACTGGGGACAGGGGCAATTATTATTTCTAGTACTTCAATAGTAAAAGAGAAAAATGTCTTAAATAGCAAAACTACATTGTGCAATAGACAATGTGCGATTGACATTATTTCTAGGTTTTTCGGGTGAACCGTGTGTAGATAAACTTGATAGACGTTTCGACACTCCTTACCTACTTACTTACTGCTAGCCACTTGCGTTCCACTGCTGGACATAGGCCTCTTCTAAACTCTTCCACTGTCTTCTATCTTGGGCTATCTGATGCCATCTACGACCCGCAAGCTGGACAATGTCATCTGTCCACCTTTTCTGTGGTCTTCCTACGCCTCTTTTGTTCTCCCAGGGCCTCCACTTCAGGATTTTAGGTGTCCATCTGACACTGTCCTGTCTTGCCACGTGTCCCACCCACTTCCATTTTTGCTTTGCTGTTCTTTTTGCGATGTCGGCAACTTTTGTTCGACGTCTGATCTCCTCATTTCTAATTTTATCTCGAAGACTGACGCCCAACATTTGTCTTTCCATTGCTCGCTGAACACACTCCTACTGGTGTCTTTCTCTTCGGACACTAGTAGTAATGTCGAAACGTCGATCAAGGAACGAAACACGAAAAACTAAGAAACAATTATGCAATAGTGGTTGCATCAAACCTTGAGTCCAGGCGCAGCCTCTCCGGGCACAAAATCTAGTAACATGTGCAAAACAAATAAGTATACAAAACGATATAGGCTTTCTGACGTGCCCATTCATGCAGATCACGCGATATGGAGGACTTGAAAATGGTAAACGACAAAGCATATCTGTCGATGGACATTAGAGGGGCAACGACTGAATTCCGGACACGTAAAGTATGTACTTAAGGTAAATACAACTTAATTTTAAAAATCACAATTTACGTTTTGTGAGAACATCGGGATTTTCTACATGTCGTAGTTGAATACAACGAGTAGTATCTCAACAGATACCCAGCAAAAGATGGACCTTCCATCGATCGCCGGCTGGCTGACGATCAGTCATAAGCCTGATGGAAGGTCCATCCTTTGCTGTGTAACTGTTGAGATAACTACTTGTAAAATAGAACTGTTCGATGGAATTATTTAATAGAAACATCGATACATTTAAACATCACTAATCTCATAGCAATTACAATAATTTTGTATGTATGGCTGTTAGCATTATTGATTAATTTTGAATAATGAAAATTTGAATAGAATGTCCCGGTTATTGTTGTACCTAGAACCTCCCCTGTATTATTGTTGACGTTAAATACATTACGCTATAATAGCTATTTGAAAGCCGTTAAAATATTTGAATAATACCTGATTTCTACCCCCGGCGACGGTCGGGTCATAACTAGTAGGGTTGCCAGTTGTGCTGGCCAAAAAAACGGAAAAGTTATAATTCTCCACCCCTGTAAATTTTTCGTACCAAAATTTACGAAAAGTGATATTTAAAAAAAAAATATGCCCACGAAAGAAGTTCACAATACTTTTAAATAGCACCGTTGTAGGTGAATTTTAGTCTTTATAGTTTTTTAAAAATAGCTCTAAAGCTATATATGTCTATCTAGGACCTAGGTACCTAGGGGTAAAAAATAAGTTAGACCAGTGGAAATTAAAGAAAATTTAATTCTCTATAACATTTATACTGACATGTGCTATACAAAAAACGTTTGGTTTAGAAGATAGGTATAAGGAAAAAACTGAAAAAGAGTGCTAAAATTTTGCAGTTTTTCGCCCCTTCTCAGGTTAGCACAAAGAAATTTTAAACACAAGAAAAAGCTCCACCGGGTATTTTTAAACTAGGTACATCCCAAAATTTCAATAATTTGTGAAATTTTGCAAGTTCTAAAAAGATTTACCCCCGTTTTCACCAACTTTTACCCAAGAAGGAGACCCCTAAGAAATTTCCATACAAAAACAGAGATAATATTCTATTTTTTGACACGCAGGCCTACCAACCACACCCCAATTCCATACAAAATGCAACACGCAACTCACCTAGTCTGGGCAGAGATATTTGGGCACCTAACGTAGGTGAGTTGCGTGTTGCATTTTGTATGGAATTAGGGTGTGGTTGGTAGGCCTGCGTGTCAAAAAATAGAATATTATCTCTGTTTTTGTATGGAAATTTCTTAGGGGTCTCTTTCTTAGTTAAAAGTTGGTGAAAACGGGGGTTACAGTTTTTTAATACCAATTCACACAATTTGACTGACATGTCCTACACAAAACCGCTTTACCGGATCTTGTCAGGGATTAAAAAACGGTTTAAAAATAAAAATAGGTACTTAAGAATTCAACATTAAAGGAGAATGCTCATTTAATAATGAAAAAAACCTAGGCCCGGCGCAAACGAAATGTAACTCAAATGATAGGTACAAATGAGTAATTAAATACTGCATAGCGGGCATCATCGAAATCAATGGCCTAATGTGTGAAATACCTATTTGTTGTTTTACAGAGGTCACATGAATATATTAGTAAAAGGAACATAAAACAGTTACAATTGCGGTTTAAAAGCATACTCGTATAATATGACGAGTATAAGGTCTTTATTCTTCATAAGTCTTGGTCTTTTCACTTCTGGATGGAATTAAGATTTTTCTAAAAAAGATCGTTGCAACATACTCCATTCCTGAATTTATACAATCGCTGTGTCTCCTGAATTTCGAAAATGTATTTCAAACATTTAGCCATTGATTTCAATTATGCCCCCTATGCAGTATTTAATTACTCATTTTTACCTATCATTTGAGTTACATTTGGTTTGCGTCGGGCCTGGGTAAATTTAGCATTCCCTTTTACCGAAATAAACACGATTCAAAACAAAAATGTTTCCGGAAGAAAAAACATAAACATCTCTTAAAAAACATTAATCTTTGAACAAAATTATTATATTGTAAGTATAACATAATAAAAAAATGTTACATTATAATAAAAATGAACGTTGAAAAAGATGAATCGTTGTGAAACGCGTGTCTTTTGTTTTATTATGTCCGTTGTTATTCACTTGTTTTTCTCTTTTGTTTTTTTTTTATTCGAAATACAAAAGGGAAAACATTTTACATTATTATTTTATACGTCATGTTGGTATTATAACGAGATCAACGTGTATAAATACAGGCCGTGACACTGAAAAAAATGTGGTGGAGTTACACCGGAGATAGTATTAGAAATTACATTCTGTTTCATTCTGTTTTATTCTGAGGGTATCCAAACCTTTCAAATCTATAAGTACCTTAAAAACACTTTATAATACATACGTGCGCAGCTGTCTCGAATTTGCCTCTGTGACCTGGAACCCCCAATACATTACATACATAAATAGAATCGAAAGAGTACAGCAAAAATTTTTAAAACACTTGAATTACAGATGCCATTTGCCTTACGATGACTATTCTCTCTCAGCTCGACACCATAAGATGACAACCCTTGAGAATCGGCGTACTGTGTCGGATATGATCTATTTATATAAGTTACTTAATAATGTTGTTGACTCCAGTGGGCTGCTCGAGGAGGTTGGGTTCAATTGTCCCACAAGAAGGACGAGATCAACCCTAACATTCAGGTTACCTCAGTGCAGCACCAATTATGTACAAAATTCATACATCCGACGTGCCTGTGGTAATTACAATGCTTTCTTTAATAAAATTGACATACATCAACACACACAAGGTAAGTTCAAAGGTCTGGTTCTGAGAAGTATGTGTGGGCAAGTGGTCGGTTGAAAAGTGCAAATATTCTTACAAACTTTCCTTTTCCTCTTTCCTTTTCCTTTTTCCTTTTCCTATTCCTGAGCATATGTAATGTAACTGATACTGTATTGTTGTATTATCTTTCTTTATCTTTCTTTTTCTTTTTCTTTCGTGTGTAGATTCGCTTTCTTTCATTGGTATTAACGCATAGAGGACAATTGCCATTGTAGTAAGATTGATAACAAACATCTATTGGTATACTTAACTAGTTACTATTTTTAAGATTTAAGATTTTTTGTATTACTGTCTGTTTGTTTAATGAATAAAATAAAAAATAAAATTAAATAACTTGGCCGCTGGCTACATAGTAATTCTATAGAAAAAGTGTGACAAGTATTGTGAAACAGAGTGTATAGACAAAAATAGGTTTATTTTTACTGCTAATGACGTTCCCATATGGTGATATTTAGAAAAATGTAAGGGGCCCTTGCGGCGATTTTATTGCTAAACGGCGTTCAAAATAGTCCGATTATTATTTCTGATTCCTAAAAAAATTGGTTAAAGAACCTTTCAATTCTTTTTTCAAAGGACGGCAACTTTTTTCCTGAAAGTCACAAAGATAAAATTATTTTATGTAGTGATAATACGCACAAATAACTAAGGAATGACCCATAAGTTTTTTTTATGAATAATTCACTGATCCTGCATATTATTTACTTCACCGTAAGTTGCGTTAAAATGTCACTAATTCAGGGCCTCTTTCCGTTACTGTGCTCACGTTGGTCTCGTTATAGAAAACAATAAACAAAAGCACTCGATCTAGACGTCATTTAATCGCAATACGCGTATTTCACAGAAATACATTTAAGATATTACTAAAGATAATATACGAATACTATATATTGTTTCATTTTCATGTTTTCATATGATTGCTTGCGATTTTGTATGAATTTCCTACAAGTCGAATAGGTCTTCTAGGAAGTATTGATTTCAACAGATACACAGCAAAGGATGGACTTTTCAGATGAACTTTGTCGGATGGCTTAATGTGATCACTTTGCAGATGGATGGACCGGAATTGGTGATGTTACTTAAGAGTAAAGTGATCACATTAAGCCAGCGGACAATAAGTCATAAGCTTGATGGCAAATCCATCTTTTGCTGTATATCTGTTGAGATAACTACTTGTTATATACAACTACGACATATAGAAAATTCCGATGTTCTTTCAAAAAAAATAAGGCTATTGGGATTTTCATAGCAGACTTTTTCCCAGTGTAGTTTTTTTAAGTATCATTTTCTGAGTTTTTACTTTGTGCATACAAAAACACTACATAACCAATAATGGGGTAACCAGTAATTAAATAGCGCGCCTATAAAAATCACACGCTAAAATATCTCCGCGCAAAACTAACGTGACATTTAATGAAACACATCTTATGAGTTTTTTTTACAGGACATTCGAAGACATTTTCGCTTCGACGCTTTCGCTTTTGCCCCCCCTTCGACAATTTTTTTAACGATTTTTTTATTTTAGCACTCTAATTTGAAAAAAAAAATTACCCAAAATTCGACGGGGGTGGGGTGGGTCTAAAAAAATACAAGAGAATTGGAGAATGTAATAAATTATAATAATTAAAAAAAAATTGGACTTATATTATTCGCCTCTTAATTCAGTATGTGTGAAAATGTGTGAACCCGATATTTTTTTTATTATTTGTTATATTCTGAAGAAAATTCGATATATTTTCTATATATGGGAATATCCGCCATATTTCCTCACTGGAAATTCTAAGATTCCTTTTGTTTTCCTGTCGCTTTTGTTTTTTCATTTTTTTTTTTCATTAAGTATTTTACTTCTTTTCAAATATTGTTGTTATATCAAAAATTACAATGGAAACTCATTAAATCGTACCATTCATCTCCGATTTCTTTTACTCAAAACGTGTCCATCCTTGAAGTACATCCTTGTACGTACATTTTCACTCGAGTAAGTATACTTCGGATCGGATTCTTTTTTACCTGGGACTAGGAAATGTGCAGGGACGTAGAGTGAACAAAAATATTATACAGTTTATTTACTTCGTATTTTTTTCATACTACCTGCATAATGCACGCTGATACGAGTTACGTGGAATTTGTTGTTTACACTTCACTTATTGTTTTATTCCCCTATAGATATTGATGCTTTTATAGAATTCAGGTGAAGATGGAAACCCCCGTAATTTAATTTTGAAGAGAAATAATACTTTTGGTCAAAAGCCGTTTATGGAATTTGAGAATTAAAAATGATTTATTGCACCTCAGGAGATTAGTGGCTATATACTCTATACATTCTTTTTTTGTTTAATAAAATAGTAAAATCAGAGGTGTGCGTGTGCGATGGGTGAGTGTGTGAGCGAGATTGAGTATGGGTGTGTGAGACGACCGGAATGAACTTATATGTTTTTATTTAACTGTGACGCATGCTTGTGGGTGACAGCTGAATTATGAATGGACTAATTGTCTTATCTACATGTTATAACTTATAACTATAGTTGTTGTCTGTTTTGTGCTTTTGTTTGTAATAAAATAAAAATAAAATAAAATAATGTTCACAATTGTGGGTGAGGTTCCTGAGAATCGTATTTTATCTAGCCGGGCTTAACCGGGCATTAAACTTAATTTATGAAAAACGTCCGAAAAAAAAAACATATGTATTATTTCCATCAATTAATCACAGAGCCGGATTCATAAATTGACATATAAATCAAAATAAAAAAACCTCCACTGTACTGGGTACCCGTCTGTTACAACATTCCCTCTTCTCAACATTCTTCTATTTATCTTCCTTTTTCTTTCCTTTTTCCTTCCCCTCCCTCTTCCTTCATCTTTTCTCAATTTCATTTCAAGTATCACTTAACTTGGGTGAGGGGGGCACTGTATAGGAAATATCACATGAAATTAATTTGTAATTGTTTTGAATAGATGTAGCAAAATGAGTCATAACCTTGAACTTTAGTGGCATTTTATTATTTGTTTCTATTCCATATCGGATTGCCAGTTTCACTGCATATATCATGTGGCGCTAAGAAGGCAGAGTCAGAGTTTAAGATCGTGGGAGCTCAGGTGTTGAAGAGCCTCAGGAGACAGGTTGTGTATATCCTCCGTGGTACCGCTGAACTTGGTGAGTGGACACTCCCTGGTGATGTGGGTGACAGACTCCACCCCTCCACAGGGGCAATATGGGCGCTCCCTTTTGCCCCATCTATGGAGGAGGAGACTGCACCTTCCGTGTCCCGTTCTGATTCTGTTCAGGTACACCACAAGCGCCAGTTTCCCTGTCGGAATGCTACTTAACCATTACGGTATTGGTACGTACTTATAGGGAAAAGTAATGATTTTTTTTTCATTTTTTTTTCAAATTAATAAGGTAGGAGATTTTTCAAATTAAATATTATTTTAAGCTATTGATTCATTTAAAATTATCTAAAAATGGGGTAACCAGTGAATGCAATATGTGCACAAAAACATACTTACACAACATTTCTTCTGCGCAAAATAATGTAAAATTAATTTAGGGTGGGGAACCTTATTGCTAAGTAAGACGTCAAATTTCTTATGGCTGTTTTTCAAACACCTGAGATATCTGAGAGAGAGAGAAAAGATATCAAAAAAAGTGTGAGGGCCAATTCTACGAACCAGGGACCCACGAGGTTTCCTACGTGATATTCCACTTTCCATAAAATTAAAAAAAGAACTAAACAAATGAACATAAAATGTGCTATTTCTATTCGAATGGAAATTTCATTAGCGTGCATTAAGAAAGCTATGATATTAATAAAATCAATTCTGAATGATTTCTTTTATTCGTCAGTACAATAATAATAATATTAATACAAAAAAAAAGAAAATTGGGGGAAATTGTATTTGACGCCCCTCTCTATTCATAACGCATGCACTCACAATCAAATTAAGTATTATAAGTGCCAAATTATAATTAATTTTTCTATTCTATTCTATCCTCTCACCCGCATCCCTTGCGGGGTAGGCAGAGAGAACAGATCGCCAGACTTTCCTATCATTACACACATTTCGTGTTTCCATCACATTCATACAATTCTTCATACACACTCTACGATTCTTTTTACTCAGAACGCGTCCGTTCTTGAAAATCTGGTCTAGCATTGTCAAACCATGTGCTTCTTGGACGGCCGCGCTTCCTTACACCTATTCTTTCGCCCAAATATATTTTCTTTGTAATCCTTTCATCATTCATCCTCTCTACATGTCCCAACCATCTCAGCTTTTTCACTTTCATCTATGTTTATAACTAAACCATTAGACACTGTAGGTTTTCATCATTAATTTCAATACATTTATGAAGTATTATATTTCAGTACTAGCTTTTAGTACCTGGTGACAGTGTTTCCAAAAAAGGGTAACATTTTTTTTTAAACCGAGATTTTATGACTTCACATCCAAGAACTGTTTTTCACGTTCATCCAAACGATTCCCAACACGCCCTTCCGAGGGGCTTGGATTCCTTCATTCCAATGGTACCTCCCAACAAGAATAAACAGAATCAAAATTTGTAAAAAGATATGAGTTCTACTCGTGAAGCTCTTTGATGAGATACCAAATACAGCCATATGCGGTGACTGGATCCTCTCGATTCCTCGGTGTCTTCCGAGGCTTGATCTGGGGGGGGTACTTTGTAAGCTTTCTCACCCAAAACACGCAGATAAAATGTTTATGGAAAATGACCCTTACGGCAATATACATAAGGGCGTTTTTCGTGTGCATTTTATCTGCGTGTTTCGGGTGAGAAACCTTTAGAAAGTTTCACCCCTGGACAACATCTGACTTACGATCTGGGTTTATTTTCCAACGCCCTTTCATACGATACCACACATGCTCCCACACAACCCTTGGATTCCTCTGAAACCCCCTACATATTTTTTGTCTCCGGAGAAGGCTGATCCAAAGTGGTACAGAATCGTATTGTCACCGAGTTTACGTACATATGTTTGCATAGTTTCAGGTCTCTAAGTAGTCAGGAAGTGGTTGAAAAATCGCAAAGTTAAATAAAGACTTGTAAAAACCCCCTAAAGTGATATAGTTTTGTAAATAACCAGACTAAAAAGGTCCGTGTGTAAAAGATGTAAGTGTTTGAAACTTTGATCAATTTTTTTTCAGCCTTTTGTGGGTAATGGTGTGCGCAATCTCTGTTCTCTGCCTACCCCGTAAGGGACGCGGCATGAGGGGGAAGGATAGGTACAGATAGAAACCTTTTGAAAAATTTATTGTTATTCATATATTCATAGCAACATTATTATTATCTAGCCTAAATATTTTTGTGAATATGCTTTGTGTTTTGTACAATTTGGCATCATATCATTATTGTATACAGTGTTTCTTTGACATTTGACACCACTTTTGACTGACTGACATCTGACATTTAACTATTATTACAATATACACGAGTAATGTAGTTGTCAAAACACACAGAATAGCTATTATTATCGACGGCAGATGATTCTGATAGAGACAGAGAAATAAAATATTTTCCGAGATAACAACTAAATATCAGATTACTTCAATAGTATCGAAATACTAACTATAATAGTGTATTAAGGGCATGGCACCAAGAATGACGTCACAGTCTTTTCCCACGGCATTAAGGTTCAAAATCGCGTGACAATCGCATGATAAAATTGTAAAAATAGCGTTTTTTTCCATTTTTTGGGGTTAATCTTTTACGGTTATTCCCTAGATTTTAACGCGTATTATCAGTACAAAAATTTTTTTTACTCCGCGACATTCGGGAAACGAGTTGTACGAAAGGTCAGAGGTGTTTTTAATTATTTTTATTGAGAAATCTGTACAAGATATAAAAAATCTTTTACGGTTATTCCCTAGATAAAGGTTCAATGCATCTACCCTATTTTGTTCCAAGGCATATTTAGTAACGGTTGTCGAGATAGAAGGTCTCCCGTTTTTACAAATTTTTGAAATGTCGGTATGCACACTCTTAATGCCGTGGGAAATGACCGCGACGTCATAGTTTGGTAGCGAGCTTTAAAATGAGTCGCCGATTTGCAACTCAATACAAAATACCTACCGGAATTGTGTTAGGTATACCCCAATCATTAGGTATATTACGAACTAGAAACAAATCAATACAACAATATTGTGTTCGTTACTTTATGTAAATTTACCTTGATTTGATCTGCGATTGACACGCAAACTTAGCGACATTACGTCTGGAAAAAAATGTAAACATAAGTAAGTATTATTTTGTTTCGAAACACAAAAAAGTATAATCAACTAAGTGGTTACTTTATATTATGTACCAGGGGTGTTGCAAATATTACAAGTTGCGGAAATTCCGCATATTTTTAAGACATCCGCATCCGCATAAATTTTTATACGTACATCATTACACGTTGCGACTTAAAATTTAAAAATGAACGTACCGATGCAGGGTGTCCCAGGAAGTACGACCATGAGGAAGTCCAGAGATAGAGCACCTCTGGGGTTATTTAAATACCCTAATTTATGTTACGCGATTTTTTGCAGTTTTCGAGTTATGAATTTTTTTCGTATTTCTTCGCCAAACCCCGACTTGCAAGACGTTATTGGTCACAGAGACAAAAATTATTGAGATACAATAATTTTTTTTTTTTTTTTATAGAACAGGTGAATAATATGCCTTATAGATACAAAAATAATTATTATAGGGTCTATGTGATACTATGGCACCATAAAAAAAATACGAATCTCAAAATTTGTCACAATTCTAAATTTTAATAAATTTTTGAGGACGTTTTAACAAAATAATCACAGAATAAAATAATAAAAAATTAAAAAAACAGATTAAAAAATAAAAAATGCCCCCCTTGGCGATGCCCATGACTACACCCATCTTACAATCACTCATCTCTCTATTAATAACATCATTCCTTATCCTATCTCTCAGTTTTTGTCACACATTCTTTTCAACGATCTCATTTTCACTGCATTCAACCCTGATTCGTCCTTCTTCAGCCAAGTCTCACCGAATTTTTATTAGCATCCTTGTTTTATCCATTATTCATCATTGCCATTTAAATACCTTAGAAAAAAACAAGCAAGTTATATTTTTGTAACTGTCAATATTTTACCTTTTTATTTTTCTAAGAGAATGTTGAGAAACATTTGAGTACTTATAAGAATTTTATAACTTATTTGTTTATTTATTTACACATCCGGTGAACAAAATACGGAGATATGTTAATACTTCTTCTTTTCTTCCGGTGTCGTCTTAGGTCCCCCCAACGTTGACTATCACTCGAAAGAAAGTGCTTCTGTCCTGGGCAGCTCGAAACAGCTCTTCAGCACTCCTTATTCCAGTCCAGTCTCATATATTGCGGAGTCAAGAAATCTGCCTTCTTCCAACCCTACTGTAAATACTACAAATATAAGTTATAACTTATAACATTTGTTAACAGCAGGCATATTGACATTTCAAAAATTTCTATAAACGGGAGACCTTAGATCTCGCCAACCGTCACTAAATTTAATACGCTTTGGAAAATAATAGGGTAGATACATTGAACTCTTATCTAGGGAATGACGGTAAATCATTTTTATATCTTGTATAGATTTCTCAAAAAAAATGTGAAAAACACCTATCGTCTTTCTGAAATCGTTCCCCGAATGTCGCGGAGCTTTTTTTGTATTGATAATGAGCATTAAAATTTAGGGAATAACCGTAAAAGTTTTTTGATTGAAACGAAATCAACCTCAAAAAACGGAAAAAAATGATATTTTCACTATTTTATCGTGCGATTGTTTAAGCGATTTTGAGCATTAATTTAGCAAGAAATTACCGTGACGTCATAGTTGGGTCCCGAATTAAAAAAATAAACGTATCGTAAAGTGGGCGGTAGTCTTGTTGATGTTGCTCGCGACTGTAATCCGGCGGGCGCGGGTTCAATCCCTGATGCCGACTTACTCCACTTCACAACACAAGCTTTTCAAGCTAACTGTGAAGTGTACAAATCGTGAATCTTTAAGATTTATTATTGTTATTGGCATGTATTTTGAATTATTGAACTTATTATTTTATTTGAATGACATTATTTTGTTGTAGATTGTTTATTCTGAGTATTTATATGAGGTCAAATTCTAGTGCCTTATTATTAGTATTTTTGATTTTATTGTTTTATTTATTCGAATAGCATTGTTGAATGGAGGACTGCTTATACTTATGGTGAAATTACTATAATGATTTTATACCGTGTGGTGTGATACAGAGCAATCAGCTCTAGTTCACCCACGGTAATGCTATTAAACATAGATGAGCCGTTCGCGTATTAATTAACACAAAATGAATTGAAATGCCTATGTTTTTATATGTACACTATATATAATGACCAATAAAATCTATCTATCTATCTATCTATCTAGTTGTATTTGGGTTTATAACGGGGATAAACCCAGATTATTTTTTTCTAAAAAAATATTCTGTGAAATAGAAAGGGTATATTACTGGCTTAACCCGTGAGGAACATTGTAGGGCGAATTGAAAGAATTGCAAAGATATGGAGTAATGGATAGTAGAAAGGCGAAGTATTATGTAGACAATAAAAGTGAACTACTCGCAGCCGAATGGCCGTATTGTTACTACTTCCACACACACACGAGGACAGCCATAATTTATTCAATTCCATTTATTTGTTTTCCATCAATCGATACGCTTCTTTCTTCGTCTTTTCTGATCGATGTTTGCTTGTTCTACGTTCTGCGCACCCTCGCACAATATTGTATCTACAAAATAATAATAATAATAATAACCTCTTTATTGTCATATATAAAAATACGCACAATGGGCGTGCTTATGGCCGAGAGGCAATCTCTTCCAGCAAACCACAGTGAGTATGTTTAAAACATGGACAGAATACAATTAAATGAAATAAACATTGAAATATATAAGCGGTTGAATATTAGATAATTACATGTTTATATAAAATTAAGGTAGATATTATAATATCGATTTTACAAAAAATAGTCACCTTGACCGACTCAAATACACACGTAAACTATGTGTTTTTAATGTCGTGAAAATAGGTCCTAAAGAAAGACATTAAAGCTCACGACCCAACTATGAAGTCACGGTCGTTTCCCACGGCATTAAGAATCAAATTCGCATGAACAATCGTATGACAAAATGGTAAAAATAACTTTTTTCCATTTTTTGGGTTAATTTCGCTGCAATCAAAAAACTTTTGTGTTCATTTCCTAGATAAAAGTTCAATGTATCTACTCTATTTTTTTCTAAAGCGCATTTATTAAGGTTGTCGAGATCTAAGGTCTCCCGTTTTTAGACATCTTTGAAATGTCAATACGCCTACTCTTAACTAATAAAGACCTAACAATTTAAACTAGGTAAAAAAATGTTGAGAGATGGTAAGGTTCGCATACACAAGCAACTATTCCCGAAATAACTGCGCAATTAATTGCTGCATTTGGGGCAATACTAGATCAACTTCATCTTCTTTTCATCCCCTTTCCCTCCCCTGCTGGATATAGGCCTTTTCCTGTCTCTTCCACAATTCACTGTTTTCGGCACTCTGCCTCCACCCATGTCCCACCGACTCGATGATATCATCGGCCCATCTCCTTGGTGGTCTCCCTACACTTCGTTTTTTTTCGTAAGGTCTCCAGCTCAGTAATCTGGGGGACCCGCTCACGAGATGATACGAGATGAGATAGATACGCGATACCGCGCAATTATTGCTTTGGCATTACAAAAATTGCCCGTGTAAGAGAACCTTATGATTGAAAGGAGATATGATGAATTGCTGCCATCTGAAACAAACCTGGACCGATCATGTCGACTATACCCTCTAGGACGGACGCGTTTTGAGTAAAAGAAATTGAAAAGCGTGTATGTTACAAATTATTGCATGAATGCGACGAAAGCATGGTGTGTGTAGGGATATTTTTCATTTTTTCATTTCATTTATTCATTATCCAAAGCTTTACAAAGTAAAAATACAAACAAAAAAGTACTGGATTTTATTGCCCCACTAGGCGATAGCCTGTTCCGGGGCAATACTAACTACAATATTATAGCTCAAGGTTATACATGTATGTACAGAAAATAACTAAAACAGTGACATAATATTGAATGATAAGCAAACGATTAAAGAGATTTTTATGGTAATGATGGTGCAATTGATGAGGATTTGTTTATAAGGTTATTTTATTAGGACACAGGTAAGTGGAAATCTGGCTAAGTAACACTGGTAAGTGGAATTCTATTCTCATTATGCTGGCGCCACACGATTGGCATAGTCCACAAGTTTTAAAAGACAATACAAGACACAAGAGTAAAAAGGAGTGTAGATGGGGCGCTTATCTTGGCTCGTGTACGCAACCGACCGTTAACGCCTTTTAACTCATGAACACAAAACTAGTCGACGATCGCCAAGCGTGTGGATGAGTCATCAGAGTTCTGTCCCCGATGGATCCCGTAGTTATCTCATCTTACAGTAATCAGTAAACGCACTGAAATTCATTAAAAATCTTTAGGCAATGTGTAGTTAAAACACTTTGCGAGGCATAAGTCATGATTCTCCCACTCTTCCTTAAGTTTTTTCAAGTTCCATTTTCTTCTCTTATTGCGTCTTCGCCTTCTGATTCAATAATAATATGTTCATGTCCCCGACCGACGTTCCATCTCATACACGCGTACTAAACACATTCTCAAACTGTTATACGGGTAGGGAGCAGGGCCGCCACCTTTCAGAGAGGGTAGGCCCGGAGATTTCGGAAAAAATCGTGGGCCCCGACATTTTTGCCCCTTCCACTAGAACTGTCGACCTTGGGCAAGAAAAAATCGTGGGGTGGGGGAATTCGAAGAGAAGTCCGTGAAAACCAAAAAGTGAAATGTGGCGGTCTCTATAGTCCCCGGCCTGCTCAACCTTTTGGCAAATCCCAGTCTGACCCGGAGATATTTTTATTTAGGGACCTCATTTTTGTTTGGGACCTTTTGTGCCCCTGGATTTTGTGCAACCACTATTGCATACATATTGTTTTATAAATCAATTCATTTTTCTCTTTGACCCGTTACCTAAGAGGTATTTTATATTTTATAAGCCTATATCCTAGTCAGGATTATGCTCTATTGTTACTCAAAAAAATACCTATAGAGTCTGATAGTTATCTTGTGTAAAACGTCATTTTGGACTGGAATCATCCTGGACACAGACCATTCAGTATCTACATCTATCTATATATGCAGCAATATGATTGTTAGAAATCTGGCGTTATTATAAAAAAATCTTAAGTGACAAGTATATAGTTATATCTCAACAGATATAGAGCAAAGGATGGATATTCCATCAGGCTTATGAATGATGAAAGCACGCAGAAAGTCACAATCTCAAAATTTGTTGAACAAGAGAACAAAATATAGCAGTAAGTTAACATGACAAGTAATAGATGCTAAAACATTTGTTCACTGGGGCAAGCTTATCGCAGTGTTGCGATCCCTGCCAGCTAACCCCAGAAAATGTGTACCTACTCAGGTTAAATTAGAAGGTCTTGTATAAATACTTGTAAATACCTACAACTATATAGATCGAGTCGATTGATCACATCGTTAGGCACTGTCCTAACAAGAAGTTCCAAGGGGATTTTGGGGAAATCCCTGAAGTGACGTCAAGGGCAATAGAATATTTGAGAAATATCGACGCATTGACGCGGAGCTTTGACTCTCAGATACACTGTACAATGGTCGCTCACATACGAGAGAAGAAGAATACAACATCGTACCTTCGACAATAAACCCACCATTTGGATTTTTTTTCAATAAACATTTTATTTATTATTTATTTATTTTAACTTTTTTCTAACGAAGGGGTGCCCGCAGCGTCGTTTGAGAATCTCTGACGTGGTAGAATAATAAAAAAAAATACCCGACCACTATGTTTGTCATTCCCCAGGCAGACATACGTATCTGTAGGTTATTATTTTTTTCAATACACACAAGAAATACCGTAACTAAGCATTATGTCGTTGTGATGAAATGTTAGACGAGGACCTACTGAAGATTTTTTTTTAGTTATTTTCGGGCGACAAAAATGAGAAATTACTTATTTAGATATTTTCGTATCTATCCTCTCACACCGTGTCTTTTCCGGGGTAGGCAGAGATGACAAAACAATGCACTGCATAATGACTGTATATTATCCTAGTGAAGCTCGCCCTAGTGAACAAATGTAATGATTTATGTATTTTTTTCACCAAAAGTGTAAATAAAAAAAAATTGCGTTTATTTTGCGATAAGTTATTGTCATCTGTTGTAAGTCGTTGAGACACACCACTTTCTCATTTCCATTTAGCGAGTACACGAGATGTATGTATTTAGGTTTATCTCAATGAACTCAGATTCATTTGTTATATTTAAAAAATCTGAGTTGAAACTTTCATGAAAATTTACAATTCTATAGGAAACAGGTACCTACCTACCAGTGGCGAAGGGTCCCAAGAACACGATTCCCGTCGAGTTACCTTTTCGGTTTAGGTTAAAAAAATTAAAGATCTAATATAACATACTTAATCGAATCAAAAATGTTAGTCCCGGCTTCCCTCCTACGGAAATTCACTCCTCGCCACTGCAGTACCTACCAAAGCAAGCAGAAATTTTTACGTTTTATTATAATAGATGATTGCATATGCAATATGCATAATATTATGAGAATTTTAACAATTGTACAATCGTGCAGATTGTAACATTGTGCACACAAAGTTTCGGCATGCATATTGAATCTGGTACTTGAGATGTTATTCACAGCAAATTATCGAGCAAAATATACCGAGTACTTCACCGCCTGATATCTAAATATGTAATGCCGGGTTTTATTTATTTATTTAAGTATACAATGGCCAACAGAGTTGCTGATACAATATTCATACAAAAAAAACATTAAAATTTTCTTAATCTACGTGGAGCAAGTCCTTGTTGTTTTTTGGTTTATTGGTTTTTAGTTATCCGTAGGCCTTATTTAAGGCACTTGGAATCGTCAGGTTTACACATTGAACAAACATTACAAAGTCAAATGCAGCAAATCAATATACAGTTTCAGGTCCACATGTTCGGCACTTGTCGCAAAATTCAAGCCTCAACAAACGTTCAAACGCGTAGACATTTTACAAGCGCTTCCCGCAAACTTCCTTTGATTTGTGAGAAAACCGACACTCGATCGGATCTGTCACAAGTGCTAGCAAGCCTACACAAACCAAGACAAACCCACACGTTTGAAATTGTGATGGTTTGCCAAAAATGTGGACACGGATAAAATCAATAAGTCAATAAATATTTTTTACTGGCCAAATCCACGAAGAGCTACAAAACGAGACAATAGTTATGTGGGCACTACATGCTTGGCAAGCGTCGGAACGAGCGGGTGTTCATGAGTAAAAAGGCGTGTGGATGGGGCATTCGTCTTGGTTCGTGTACGTAAACAAGCGTTTACTCCTTTTTACTGTTGAACACATGCTCGGCTCGCTCTCTAGCAAGCGTGTAGTTGAGGCATCACAGCAAACCGAGAAGGATTTATATTTTGTAGCATGTCTGTCTCCATTTTTTTTTGATAGAGCTGCTTAAAAATAAATGGTTAAATAAGTATAATTGGTTATAAGAGTGGAATAAATGCGGTGGATGTGAGGTCGTTGAGAAGAGTGTGTTGGAATACATTGAGCAATTGAGTAAAAAATTGTAGGCATGAATTTCATTTAGTTATCGAACTCCTAGAATTCACCGAAAGCATCTCGGTTTTAAAACACATATTTGGTTGCGGTAAATTGTAAAGGCGAATAATTTTGATCGAGAGAGTAAACAAAAGGTAGTCGTTACAAACAATTGAACATCAATACCCACGGTCGAGTGTACTTTGCTCACTCCATCATGTTGTCTCCACTTATTGTTACAAGGTTTGTGTATGTAAACAAGTGTAAACAACTGTAAACATTCTGTAAACAAACAGTTGAATAGCAATGGACGTGTTGTCCATGTATAATGGACTCTATAAATGAAACACGTTTTTTATTAATTTTTCAGTGATTTTTGTTTGTTTAATATCGAGTTCATGTTTGGCGCAGTTGGTTAGCGCGCGGACTTCCATTCTGAAGGTTCCGGGTTCGAATCTAACGATAAGACTCATTTTCAAAATAAATTAATTGGGGTTAGCTTGCAGAGATCGCAGAACTGTGATAACCTTGCCCTAGTGAACAAATGTTGTAACGCTACATATTCTGAACATTTTCAAATAATATTTCAGAAGTGTTGTTTAAAAAACTAGCCTATTTTTGGATTGTTAGAATAAACTGGCAACTTTGTTTTTCAAACTTGTGATCGTGGTTTAAAGGGATTATCGTATATAGTATTTTTTTCTTTATCCAACTCGCAAAACTATCTTACCTTTAAAATGATTTCTCTAACGCCGCTCTGTAATATCTTTGGCATTGTAGGGTTCTTGTAAAATATACGATGTGAGAATATTGCGGACCTTTGACAGCTCTTATGACAAGGTTCGACACTCAGGGCTACCAACAATACAATCTTGAACTCCACTTGCAGATAACTTCCGCCGGCTGCCAAGATACAGTAAAGAGATAATACATTTCGTTTCATCCGTCTTGTCACACTTTTTGTATAGAATTACTATGTAGACAGTGGCCAAGTTATATGAAACGCAATTTAGTTTTCTTTGCGAAAATTCACCATAGAAAAAAAGAGCACAAAAAAAAACAATTTATCGCCAAAAGCGGGTCCGATACTGTTGTTAGAACGATAAATGAAGAATTACAGAAATAGGGGTGTCGAAGTGAACATAGAAACATCGATTAAGTACAAATTTTACGACGCGGTGTTGTTATTGAAAAACCATTAAGTTGATACCCGACGATCGTAACGAAATAAAAATCATTTAATGCGTAGGTAATAAAGAAACAATAAAAATGTTATCAGAACCATAATATTTTATAGTTAATGTATGTATGTTCGTGTAGATACTGTAGAATATAAATTTTGTGGTTCCGTGTCAAAATCTCAAGTGACAAAATCTCAACTGTCAAAAGGGTAACCTACTATTGACAGAATCGCAACTCAACACCGGGAAATCTGATGCCGTAGTTTTTTTTTTTTGTTTTGTTTTTGTGTGTAAAAAAAAAACCTAACGAACCTAACCCAATAATATTGAAATTGGCGGCAACAGGTTTTCCGGCGATGAGTTGCGATTCTGTCAATAGTAAGTTACCCTTTTGACAGTTGAGATTTTGTCATTTGAGTTTCTGTCTGGTTACCAAATTATGTTCGTGCATCAGTTTGACAGCAGTTAAACTGTCAAAATGACAGGAAAGTCAAAAAATCTCCTCACTTGGAATGTTTTTGGTTTTGTCTCGTCTTTAAGCTCTATTATTACATTCATAATTGGTGGCCTATCATAGCTTCCTGTCAATATTTTTCAACTAGTCTACTGCCTTTGGCGTCACCTTATGGATTTTCCCAAGAACACCTACAAATTTCTCGTCAGGACACGTTTTCATATTCACAAAAACAAAAACAATCAACTGAGTTTAAATAGCGTCAAATCGAAGAAAATAATTGTGTACCTTCGAAGATGTAACCAAAAGAAGCCGAACTGATGTTGTGGTCTGCGGAGTTTTTTTAGTACCGCATTTAACTCTAGAAACGTATAGAGCCACCATTTCCAAGTCAATGAGTCAAAAATCGACCCTAAAGAAGTCAAGGTTTCGTTCCGCTATTGTCAATTTTTTTAGAGACAGTCGTTATGCTCGTCGTTTTTGTTCAATGGCTGATTCTCGAAAACGGCGCGCTGTAGTAAAGTTTTGCTCCTTGCTCGGAAAAACTGGCACTAAAACTCTTTATTTGTAGTCATGCAGATAGATTTTTAGATACGTGCAATGCCGGGTACTAAACAATAACACAAATAATGTTTTCTCCTCTCCCTGATAAAGAAATAATATGTCTCATGTCTCATTTATTATGATAGGGTGTTGTAAAATTGATTTTTAACGAGCTGTACAGCACAATACATGATAATTATCATTAAGTGGCCATCAGTCATAATGATAATTATAAATGTACATGTCTTATAGGTACTTTGACATTATTCTTCTTCTTCTTTTTCTTCCTTCAGCCATCTCTCCACTGCTGGATATAGGCCTCCTCCATTTTCTTCCATTGTCCTCTATCCTGAGCTTTGCGAGCCCATCTTCTACCCGCGACTGGGATTATATCGTCGGCCCATCTTTTCTGTGGCCGACCTACTCCTCTCTTTTTGTCCCAATTATATATTTTTTATACGCGGAGGCATGACTTTGCCAACACACTTCTCAGTATTATCAGCCAGAAGAGTCTACATATTATCATTCATCTATCTATCTCTATCTATACCCTCACGCCACATCCCTTGCAGGGTAGGCAGAGAGGACAGAGCGCCAGACAGCCCTATCCTTACACACACTCCTAGCTTCCGTCACATTCATGCAATTAGTCATACACGCTCTCCGATTCCTTTTACTCAAAACGCGTCCATCCTTGAGGATCTGGTCGACATGATCGGACCAGGTCAGTCTCGGACGGCCGCGCTTTCTCACCCCTCTTCGCTCATTCAGATATATCTTTTTTGTCATCCTGTCATCATTCATTCTCTCAACATGCCCAAACCATCTTAGTTTGTTTACTTTCATTCTTGTCACTACACCAGTCTTGCAGTCACTCATTTCCCTAATAACCTCATTCCTTATCTTATCTCTCAGCGTTTTCCCGCACATTCTTCTTAATGACCTCATTTCTACTGCATTCAACCCTGATTCATCCTTCTTCATCCACGTCCACGTCTCACTAGCATACATCAGGGTCGGCACCAAGACAGCATTGTGCACTAGCACTTTTGCTTTCATAGACACATTGCTACTACTAACAATCGGACCGAGCGCACCATTCGTCCTAGTACCGGCCAGCTTCCTTCTTTCAATGTCTCCATCACAGCGTCCATCTCTAGTAAACAAACTTCCCAGATATACATACTCATCCACTTGCTCCAGACAGTCATTACCAACCTTTATCACACAATTTGTCCTTATTTCCTCTCTTTCGAACACTAATACTTTCGTTTTATTTACATTCATTTTCATACCATTCATATCGCAGCTTTCGTACACACAGGATACTATCCGTTGTAACTCACATTCATCATCAGCCATCAACACTAAATCATCTGCAAACATTAACGCACATACTTTCACTCCATTTAGGTCCACACCAACATTCAGCTCATTCAGAGGACGCATGCAGTAGTCGAAGAACAGGTTGAACAACCAAGGCGACATGACGCAACCCTGTTTAACCCCTTTTGTGAGAGTGAACCACTGCGACAACGCAGCATTCACCCTGACACAAGCAGAGCTCTCCGTATATAGAGACGCGATTGCGCCAATCAGTCGGTCGCTCACCCCATATTCCGACAGTACACGCCACAGTCTTTCTCGGTCCACACGATCGTATGCCTTCTCCAGATCCACGAACGCGCAGAAGAGCCTCTGGTGTTTAGCCAGAAGCTTCTCCACGACCATCCGTAGGGAGAAGATCTGATCGGTGCACCCCCTGCCACTCATGAAAGCACCCTGCACATCCCATACTTTACTTTCAGTCACTTTTCTTACTCTTTCAATCAATACCTTTCCATACAGTTTGCCCACAGAGCTCAGCAAACTGATAGCCCGATAACTGCCGCATTCCAACCTTGAGCCTTTCCCCTTGTACAAAGGGCAGATGACTGCCCTCCTCCAATCCTCAGGAGTGCAGCCACTCTCCCAGCACAAGTTGAAGAGCCTCAGGCACCACTCGAGAATCTTCGGGCCACCTTGCTTGATGAACTCTATGGCCACACAGTCATGTCCCGCAGCTTTACCATTCTTTGCTTTTTTCAATGCAAGCACAACTTCATTCATACGTATTTCCTCGTCCTCAGCAATATTTACATTCATACTATCTGCTACATTATCATTCATGATTCACATATTAACTCATCAGCCTAATACTGGGAAAAATTCACCTATCCAGATATCACGGATATCACAGGATTAGGCTCAGATGCACGGGGCCTAAAATACAAGCATTGTGCCTGAAATATCAGTATTTAGGAATCGTCTTACAATATTGCAAGTATTAATAATGACCGATTTTTGCATTTTTATGTATAAATTTTCCGGTAAATCTAATTTTTTTAAATTGTTTATTAGCGATTTTGGTATTATACCTGTAGCTGATAATACTAATGGGATTATATATACCGACCTAGAATGCCAAATATTTTTTATTTCACCTGCTAATTCTGTATATTTACGAATTTTTTCTGCGACGGTTGTTTGAATATTAAATGTATTTGGTACAGCGATGTCAATTAAATAAGTAATTTTTGTTTGTTTGTTATGTAAAACTACATCGGGTCTATTCTGATGTATTGTTCTATCTGTTATAATACATTATTGACATTATTATACCCAATATATTTATTATAATGTATCTACTTTGTTTTCCAAGAGGTGTTTAATTACAGACAATTCCCTGTTAGAAGTCCCCTGGTGCAAACTTGGTTTGGTGTTGCTAATACGATATGGTTAAATTTTTTCGCTACTTTCAAATTATAAAACAATTTGCCAATTTTCGAATTGTTAGAATAAACTGGCAACATTGTTTTTCTAACTTGTGATGGCGGCTTGAACGGATTATTGGAGTATTTTTTTCTTTTTCCAATTCGCAAAACTATATTTTCCTTAAAATTATTTCTCTAGAGCTACTCTGTAATATTTTCAGCATTGTAGGTTACTTATGAAAGATACAATATGAGAATATTGCGAACCTTTGACAGCTCTTATGACAAGATTTGAAAATCAGGGCTACCAATAATACAATCAACTCCACTTGCAGGTAACGTCCGCACGGTGGACAAGACGGATGGAATTAATAATAGCTACCTTAGATCTCGACAACCTTACTAAATATACTTTGGTACAAAATAGTATAGATGCATTAAACATTTATCTAGGGAATAACCGTAAAAGATTTTTAATATCTTGTATAGATTTCTCAAAAAAAAATATAAAAATACCTCTGATCTTTTTTCCGAAAGACGGAATCTCGTTTCCCGAATGTCGCAGAGAATTTTTTTTCTGTACTATAATATGCATTCAAATCTAGGGAATAACCGTTAAAGTTTTTTGATAGATGCAAAATTAAGCCCAAAAAATAAAAAAAACGCTATTTTTAATATAACCATTGTATCATGCGATTTTTCACGCGATTTTGAACCTTAATGTCGGGGGAAATGACTGTAACGTCATTCCTGGTGCTAAGCCCTTAAGTTTAAATTTCAGGCCAACCCCCCCCAGTTACGAATGTCCATAGCATGCACGTAGATATATCTATGTATTATTTATTTATTTATTTATTTATTAAAGTTTATACGGTTTACACCTTTACAATATAAAAAAAGAAACAGGCAATCATTATAATATCACAATAACAAACCAATGTTGACAAAAATTCAAGGTAAAAACAAAACGTAATTGTGAATAAATAACAAAAAGCAAAACATTTAAATAGTAAACAAACAAAATCTCAACAAAAATTCACAAAATGGAAACAATGATAAAATAAATCTCCAACAAAAAAAAAATTAACAAATGGGTCAATATCAGGAATGCGTCAATCCTCATCCATCAATAAAAAACAACAGCATAAGTCAAATTATGTTACAAGACAACACATTAAATACGTATAAGTATTAATTTTAATGTCTTTAAATAAGAATGCTCATTTTATCGATGTTTCTTTGATATAATATATAATTTACATCATTCATTTTTGGATGTGTTTGCATGCACTGTAATGGTGACACTCACTCAAATACCTAATTGAATTATCGGTAATTGAAAAGTCATATATCGACATTTGAGAAGAATTTGTGGTCAAACGCCTAATGATGAGGATGAAAAACCTCGAACAATTAAATAGACCCTTGTAATAAAAATCCAAACGTGGATTTTCAACCATAATTTTTTTTTTCCTGTCGATAATGTAGGTCTCTATTCGCCGATATTTCATTTTCTGCTTTAAAAATGGACTTTCAAGCTTTTGCCTGGCGTCGGTCGAGAATTTTAATATTGTCACATATCGATGTTTTACAAGATGCATCGACAAGTCATTTACACCCCTTTTTTAGGATAGATTGTCCCAGAGTTGAAAAATATTGGTGACATCTTCAAAAACAAACTGTCGTTCGATCTTCTCTTTGGGAGAAAAACACATTCCGTTATTTACTGCGCAAGATAAAAAAAACCTAAACCGTCCTTACTACAATAATATTGTTTCTAACATAGAAACAAGTATCTATAGACGTGACCTTACGACCTAGGCCCCGCAGACAAAAGACATGTCGACTTTCAATCAATAACTGTCCACTAACTGATTTTGAGTTGATTTTAATTGGATCATCATTTGGATAAAATTCTATTCTTCTTCTTTTTTAGCCGTTTTAATTCCAATGTTGGACATAAGCCTCCTCTTTGACTTTCCACAGATCCCTATCCTGGGCATGCTGCATCCACTTGCTTCCTGCGACTCGCCTCACATCGTCAGACCATCTTGCGTGAGGTCTACGTACGCTTCCTTTGTTTGTTCTAGTCTGTTTTAAATTCTCCCAGTGATCGAGTGATCCCGTCAAGTCACAAATCAATGCCATACGATGGGACTAATGAGGTTTTGAGGTGTCAAATAAGTAAATGCATTTGGAAAAAAATATTAATTATTATATTATTAGGTACAATTATTCATTAATCACAATTTAAGTCGAAAACAAGTAATGAAAATTCTCCGAAAACCACAGAAGATCTCATAAATGTATTTTGAGGGCAGGAGATTATATCGGGAAGAGGAAAAATATACCAGTCAAAGCCGCTTTTAGCATATATTTGTCTGGGTATGTAACGTCACGACAACATAAAGTATATTGCGTCATTGTGACGTGATATTGCCGTTGATGGAGCAATTTATTGCCTCGTGTAAGCGAACCTTTAGATCTTTTAAGTTAACAATGCACACAGACGGGCATAAAATACCGAAATAAAAGTATAAAGATTACGTAGATTTACGTACGTCTTGTAGATTTTATTTGTTAAAAACAAACAAACTGTTTTTATGACACATCTATGTAATCATAGGTCGATGGCATTTCCGAGTTTCGGTACGCGGCATCTGAACGGAAGGAAGGCGGAACTAATGTATTTTTTCTGGATCGGGAAGACATTTTGAGGGAATATTCTGCCCAAATGTTCAGCAGAAAATATATATATTATGTTATACCAATATATATCACAAAACACATCACACTACATATATTGCGAGGTAAGAAGAGAGGACAGAGCACCACAAGTTATATCCTTACATACATCTATCGCTTTCATAATGTTTATAACATTTGTCTATCGCGAGATCTGCGATTTCTCTGGCTCAGCACGAGTCTTTCCCTGATCTGATTGATATGCTCAATTTTTGTCAACCGCTTTTACTAATACATTTTTATTCAGAAGTTTATATTTTCTATGTCTTCCTCTCATCAGACATTCTCTCTAAATGCCTCAACCATGTCTTCCTTTTTTAGTTTCATCCCAGTCACAAGACTTGTCTTACATTTATACATCTCTCTAATTGCAAATACTTTGAGTAGATAAATGGTATGTTCACTCGTTTGTAGCGCTGATCTTTCAAACGAAATGTACAAGGTTCAAATCTCAGTGTTGACGATGTGCGGACGATCACCGTGAAGTCTGCAGGAAAGTATTAATTAATTTGGGTTTGTAGGTAATAATCAGAGCTGGGCAGAAAAGCGTTAATCCGTTAATCGTTAATTAACGTAGTTAACATTTTGGTTAACGATTTAACGTTTTTCTCACCTCCAAAAATTGTTAACGGACTATTTAACTTCCGTTACATTTTACTTCCGTTAGTTAAGTCCGTTAATATTTGATTATTTGCACAGACCTCATCCACTGGTGGCGCTGGCATTAGATAATCCAAGGGTTGTATGGGGTTATGTGTGGTATCGTATGTGGGTTGGGAGTTGGAAAAGTAATTTCACTTTGTTGGGATATATCGCGATAGTGTAAATGTGACAGTAGTTATACTTATGTAGTTACATTTCATGCCATTCAACCGCGATTTTTTACATTAACGCTTTAACGGATTAACGTTAACTTCCGTTACTTTTATCAAAATGTAACGCTTTAACGATTAACGAAGTTAACTTTTTAGTTAACGGATTATCGATTAACGAAGTAAACTTTTTGATTAACGGTGCCCACCTCTGGTAATAATCACAAGCCTAGATCGTTTTTAAAAAATATAAGTACACTTGGATTATGTAGGCTAGAAACACTTTCACGCAAAAAAATTTAAATACTAAAATTCGCTGGTTGGAACCTTGTTATTCTCAGACGACGATTTGGTACTATTGTATAATTTCTCAAGAATGTCTTAAATTTCTTTTAAGTACGTTTATTTACCCAGTCAAATCGGTTATATTATAAGCTAGTCATTATAACAAATGAATGTGTAATTTTTAAAACCATAAATTAGACTTTCAAAACCACATCCAAACCCAAAAGTGCTCCATCCAAATAAATCGACTTTTCTAATTCTTTCGACAACCCTGTAAGTACATTTCTGTGAATTCGTTTGTAACAAAAGCGATTTATTTGTATTAGTGCAAAAAATGTATGTTGATGATTTGAGCGATCGTTTTTATGATGTGCCATTAGTAGCCAGCATGGGCGTCGTCAGGGGGGGCAGAGATTGAATAGTTATATATTTTTTCATACTTAATAATAAAACCTAAAAAATCACATTATTACCACGCATTTTCTCATCATGTCATAAAGTTTCTTAACTTGATTTGAAAATCCATCATAATTCAATTATTTCATAGAAAAAAATTGCCTGTGGCGCTATTTTTTTTCATTATACTTTTTATAAAAAGCATGTTTCATACACATTATTGTGCAAATTATTGTGTATATTTTCAAATAAACTAATCTCACAAAAAAAATCCACTGCGGCGCTATTTACGCGCTTTTTATACCATATCATTTTTTTTATTTATGTTGCCCCCCCCTAGCTCCGAGGCTGGTGACGCCCATGGTAGCCGGTTAGAAATGACGGATTTTTCTTGAGGGGTGCCACGAATTGGGCTAAATGTACTAGAAGAGAAATATACTATAAGTACTTCACTAAATTAACAATAATGGAAAAAAATATTTGCGCAATTTTTGTGAATTCCAGATTATGTTACATTAAAAGTAGGAATACTGACATTTCAAAATACGGGAGACCTTAGATCTCGACAACCGTAGATACTACCTTAATGTCATACTAAATTTTTACAGTGTAATGGAGTCAAAATTTGCTAATAAAAAACAAAAAAACTCGAGAGGCGAAAACGATGTTCTTTTTTTCAAAATTGTGAATTAATAGGTTTTGTTTTGGACTGTAATCAAATAGCTGAATTATTCAGGATTACGAATCAAAAAATTTAATCCCATAATATTGAATTTTGTGATCGTGGCGAACGAAAAACTGATCGAAGGTGTCGAATTTCACGAAAAACAAAAAAGTGCCGATATCTCGAGAATTAGCGATTTTTACTAAGGTTATATTTCGATATTCTGGTCAGTTATGAGTTGGTCTATCACCCTCCACGGGATGACGTTGATGAACGGCACACTCTGTATAATAGAAGGGGCTCAATATGTTCAATAGTTCTTCCAACCTTTACATAGGTTCCTTAGTTGGGGTCCGAGCCCAAAATTCTTATCTCAAAGGGAGTTTAATGAACAAACAAATAAATATATATAAATAGTAAATACAATAATAAAATCTGTTATATAGTGATAAACGTGACCACTGTTTTTTATTATAGTGATAATTTTATTGAATGTTATAAAGGTCTGAAAGATTATCATTATTTCGGCACAAGGCATGAAGCCTGAAGCCCAAATTAAAGGCTTCATTTACGAGCGCTCGTTAAATATTTTATTATAGGCTCTATGCGAGGACTAGGGGTAGAATGGAATAGAAAAACTACCCCGTCATCTTGGTCATATTATTATTACAGTGGAATACGTTTTAACAATCTATTTATTTATTCACATGGGTAAATAGAATAGCATAGCATAGTAATATGTAGGTGAAATTTTGTAACCTCATTGGACAAGGATATTGGAAGGAATGTAATTCAGGGGTGGGGTTTGCCGGGGGGCTCCCTTAAGACTAACCCTGGGCCCACCTCTAAATATTTTGCTAGAAGTGCGGGTAAAGAAGTCGCTATTAATGCGCCTGTTCTACCCGGGGATGCGGAGGGCCTTAAGCCCGTGGGTGTCCTTCAATTATCTATCTGTCCCTTCGTGCCACATCCTTTGTTGGGTAAATATAGAGACTAGAGAGGACAGAACACTGGACTGTCTTATTTTTGTTTAAAGACAATAAACTAGATCTATATCACGGCCTTTTTTACTCAGTCCACAAAAAATCGTCTGCGGCGCTATTTATTCGTTTTTTTAGTATATCAATATCAAAATATAGTTACGCCTTCCTTTAACTTGATTCGAAAACTTTTTTGTTTGTGATATACAGGGCGGCAGACCAAATGTTGAATAAAAGCTTTTGTATATATAAAAAGGATCTGGGCTTGCTTACACAAACCCAAATACTTTCCTGCACATTTTGCGCTGTTCGAAAAGCCTATATCGGAAAGTGTAGAATACATCGCCAGCGCTGGAGTTTGAACTTGGCACCTCCCGCTTGGGAGACCGCCGCTCCAACCATCCTCTCCAACTATGTAGGTACTCCAGCTGGACTTAAGATTACATTGTACAACTGGACCTTAGATTCCTCTAGATGTTTCTAAGTTATCCCTGCACAATTTCTGATGGGAGACTGCAGATATCGACGTATAGAGCCGAGCAGAAAACTGGATACCACCCCCGCACAAGATTTCAAGAAAGGCAGCCCAAAATTCATTGGAATATTATAATAGGTAATAGGTATATAACCTTGTCAAAAATAGGCAATTACGCGTTTGAGAACCTACCTAAAATTCTTGATACACCACCCCCGCACAAGCTTTCAAGAAAGGCAGCCCAAAATTCCTTTGAATATCATACCTAGTTAAAAATAGGCAATTAGGGGTTTGAGAGACTACTTAAAATTCGTGATACAACCAATTACTACTGGCTTACCATTTTGATTGTAAAAAAATACTTTTTCTTTGGGAAAAGTCATCCCACGCAATCTAGAAAGAACTTCCAGATTACAGGGTATTAGCTGTAGATATACCTACGCTGGGAATATATATTTTTTATTTGTATCGTAGCCTGTTTATTAGTAGTATATGAATATACCTATGTGCATACTATATACATTACTACTTATATGATACCTATCTAGTACCTACTATTATTCTATTATTAGGTAAATAGGTAGGTACTATTGGGTCCCGTGAATAGTATATTCAAGGAATTTGGCATTTCTTATTAACTAACTACTCATACTGCCACTCTACCACGCCCTTCAAAGTTCTTCGAAGGAACATATCAGAGAGGGTCTTGGTCTTACCTACTTTCCATACTAATTCTACATACGTGTAGGTACGTAGGTAGAAAGAATCCGAATTGCATTCTCTATCAATAATATAATTAATAGGTATCTTTGATTATACGGGTCATCGAAAAAGAATGCCCGTACTTTAAAATGGAATAACTTTGGAACCATTTAAGATAAATAAGTGATTCTTTCACTGTACGATAGCTAATAAATGTAAATTTTGTTTGATGTATAACACAATGCGTTAGCGCATGCGCAGAATGGATGCGCAGTCGCAAACCCAAAAGACACATTTTATCTACCGCCTCGCAATGTAATGGTGATCGTGTCACTATAAGCTTTGCGTTATTTGATTACCCAAGTCAGAGTCAATTATCAGTGTACAGCGGCTCATTGTAGAAACAAATTAAGCTGAAACCGTACCTTATAGAAAAACAGGCAGTGTGGAAAAAAAAACGTTCAACTCGCCGACTACGAGCGTCAGAAGAGAATTTTGAACGTAACCGGAATTTTAGTGTTATGAACCCAGAAAAATCAATTTCTTGACCAAATTACAAAAACAAGAGTTCGAAATTGCAAAAAAACCAAACGCACTGTGCTTTTCATTGCATGGTGATATGGAATACTCGAAGACATAGATAGTTAACGCCGGTTAGCATTCTCCGCTAAGCAGCTATTCTGCGCATGCGCTAACCACTCTATCGAGGTTTATAAAAAAAAATACATTCATTAGTTACCATACAGTGAAAGATTTACTCATTTAACTTGAATGGTTCCAAAGTTATTCCATTTTAAAATAGGGGCATTCTTTTTCGATGACCCTGTAGAAGTACCTAATCAAATTATTTTCTGGTAGGTATGTATGTATACTGTAGTACTTTTACGCGGAAAATTATTTTCATTCATAATTTCATTAGTAGGTACATTCGATATTTCAAATTTTCATTAAGTAATAAAAAGTGAGACTGAGAGAAAAATTTTAGCCATCCATGAACGCGTCGCTGTTTTCATTTTACATACATATTCATAGAACTTGCAAAATTTGTCAACGGCTCAGCGTTACAAACATACATGACTTGGCTTTTACCAGTATTATGTAATGGAATTAGATAGGTACCTAGGTATTCCTTTCTATAGCATATTATAGGTCCTCACAGTGAATGATAATATTATAGACGAGACACCTAATTATTAACTATTATCGGGGATGCTCCGGATATCCGGTCGGAATCGGAGTTCGGTTTATCCTTCAGTGGGTCTCGTCTAAGCGGGACGTTCCGGATTCATATTTCGGCTCTGGGATAAAATGGTAAAAATAGCGTTTTTTTTTTAATTTTTTGGGGTTAATTTCGCTTCAATCAGAAAAAAATTAATGGTTATTCCCTAGATTTTAATGCATCCATAAAAAAAAAAAATCTCCGCCGACTTTCGGGAAACGAGTTTCTGTCTTTTGGAAAAAAGATCAGAGGTATTTTTCACTTTTTTTTTGATAAATCTATACAAGATATAAAAAATCTTTTACGGTTATTCGTTAGATAAAATTTCAGTGCATCTACTCTATTTTGTTCCAAAGCATATTTAGTAACAGTTGTCGAGATATATGGTCTCCCGTTTTTAGAAATTTTTGAAATGTCGATATGCATACTCTTAATCCGTAATTAATCCTGCATCATAGCTAAAGAAAGAGAGAAATGTCAAGGTGGTGGTGGTTTAATGCATTTTAACCGGATATCCGATACAACTCATACCTACAGCTATCAACTAACCCTCTCAACGCCTAACCTTATTCGGTAAATCTATGGTAGGTATATTGTGTCAGTCAATATAACTAGCTAAGTTACCCACGTGCTTCGCAATGGCAAATTAGACGGTGAAAGAGGTCGACATTACGACGACTTTCTAGAACATTTCAACAATGTCCGATTCAGCCTACAATTTTCAAGACCGAATCCTCCCAATTACTAGCTCGGTGTCTCCCGATGGCTTGAGCTTGACAAAATTTAACTTGCGATCTGAATTTCTTTTCCAGTGCCCTTTCATACGATGGATCCCCTCATCAGCAAAATTTCTCAGAAAGTTCCGCATTTACAGAAGTTTCTACCACACTGTATTCGATTCCAGATAGCAAGGCATATGTGTACCAAGTTTGGTCGTCCAGATGTACCAGAGTTATGGTGGAACAAACATACATACATCCATTTATATTATATGTACTTATATTATATCGTATATGGTAGGTATAATATATGTTAGTCGGTATAATAATATTAGTAATATTGCGTATACTCGGTATAATATTTTTATGACATCGTTCCTTGTAAAGGTACGTACCTATATTTGGTACTAATCGGTACTTAAAGTAATAACGGCTTATTGCATGATTAGACTGGGACGGGACAAATTTGTCCCATTATTGCTTGTATTATTGGCTTTGAATTAGGCCGTTATCTTTACAATACATTTTTATTTATTTTATTTTATTTATGTACACTATTATTTTTTTATAAGTATATATTTATGCACATAGAACAGATACAGTCACAAAAAATATATTGACAGGTACATTAGTACTAAAATATACAATACTTGCACAAGACCGATAACATCCGTTCACAATTACCTAACACACACGCAAAACAAATAGATTACATTCTTCTTTTTCTTCATTAGCCTTCTTCCCTCCGCTGCTGGATATATAGTAGGCCTCTTCCAACTGTTTCCACTCGTCTCTGCTCTGACCCTTCTGCATCCAAGTAACAATGTCGTCGGTCCGTCTCTATAAAAAGATACAATGTGAGAATATTGCGTACCTTTGACAGCTATGACAAGGTTCGACAATCAGGGCTATCAACAATACAATCTTGCAACTCCACTTGCAGCTATCATCCGCAGGTTGCCAAGATACTAAAAACACACTGTAGATAGTTCCCTAAACAGAGACATTATGGTTCGTGAATATCACATAACTGAAAGCACAATGGGCAAAAATATATGGAACCTGGTCCAAGAGCCTCCACAAACAAGACGTATAGGAAAAGAAAGAACATACTCGTCTTACCATTCTGTCAAAATACTGTCAAATTCTGTCCCGGGGTATTTTCGCTACGGTCGTTTTTTCGTAAGTTTGATCTGTGAAGGCACTTGGACGAAGTTTCTAACATTTACTAAAGTATAAGTACACCAAGTTTTTCGTAATATCATATTTATACCTGGGACAAAAGCGATCATAGCAAGAATATCCCGGGACTGAATTTGATAGTATTAATTTTATATTTAATCGTAGATTAGCTTTTAATTTCTTACTTATTGACGATATAATATTGACTAAACTTGTACAAACTAATTAGGTCGCTGTTTGAACTATATAAATACTCCATGTCCATTATATTTCTATGTGTATTCAGTGTCTGTGTTGTACTTATGAAATAAATAAATAAATAAAATGGTAAGACATGTATGTTATTTCCCGCAAGTCTCGTTTGTGGAGGCTCTTGGACCACTTTCGCCCATTCTCCTTTCCTGAAGATCGAATAGAATCTGAAATGACTGGGAGACGATCTCTTTTGCTTTTATTATTTCTCCAAATCACTTTATAGTTTGTTTTATTTTTTCACACAAACGTGTGTCGCATTCAAATGAGAACAAATCCACTATAAAAAGTTTTAATATCCCTGAAAGTTTAATAGAGTTAGGCAGCGGGGTAAACGTTGCATGCAAGGACATGCTAACAACGTCAGGGGTGCTCAACATTTTATGTGGATTTAAAAAAATAGTTAATAACTGTTTTTCATACATACGTACATACATACATGCATCTTCTTCCCCTTCTATCCTTTGTTGGGTCGGGGGCCCAAAGCATCTGTATATCTCAGAGGCCCCTGTCACTCGCAGCCTCCAGGACCTCTGACCACTCCAACCACAGTCTCTTCTCGCACATCTTTGTCACCTGCTTTTGCCAGCTATTTCTGGGGTGGCCCACCGGTCTTCTGCCTGCATCCTCAGCTTCCAGAGCTTAATTTAACGAAAGTTTTTAGCTGTTTGTCATTTCAACAATTACGAGATGTAGTCTCGCAACTAATGTACAGTGTAAGATGGGCATGCTGGACTGGACGTAAGTTGTGGCGCTCAGTGCTCTCTTTGTACCCCATAAGAAAATAACCTGATAGTGTAGAACCACCTAAAAAATAAATATTGTATTAAATTTTTATACTATGTTGCTGGGTTAGCTGGTAGAAATCACATTAAGCATGTGAATTTGGAATATTACTAAATGAAGGAAATAAAATTTATGACGATACAATTGAACTGCATGAATGTGACGAAAGCACGAAGGGTGTGTGAAAATAGGAAGTCTGGCGATCTGTTCTCTCTGCCTACCCTGCAAGGGATGCGGGGTAGGGGATGGAATAGAATAGAAACAATTATCATTAAGGCTCCCGACCCAATTATGACGTCACAGTCATTTCCCACGGTATTAAGGTACAAAATCGCATGATAAAATGGTAAAAATAGCATTTTTTTTTACATCATTGGGTATAATTTCACTTTAATCAAAAAACTTTTACGGTTATTCCCTAGATTTTAATGCATACTATCAGAACAAAAAAAAATACTCCGCCACTTTCGGGAAAAAGATCAGATGTATTTTTCACTTTTTTTTTTGAGAAATCTATACAAGGTATAAAAAATCTTTTAAGGTCATTCCCTAGATAAAGGTTCAATGTATCTATTATATTTTTTACAAAGCATATTTAGTAACGATTTTCGAGATCTAAAAACGTATTATTAGTGCCATCTAGTGGCAAAATTATTTACGAAAAAAAACTTTCATAAAATTAATGTAGATTGTCCAAAATAATCGTTTTTTAAATCCTAATAAAAATGTAATTTTTGGTCTAGGTTCCTAATGTCTGGCTGGAATGACATGTCATATAAGTAGTACCAACTTACCAGCATTATAAACCTTTCCACTGGATGCTGGGCAAGTTGGTAACTTGGCAAAAAGACAGAAAGTAATGGTTCTCCAGTAGGCGGAAGCGGAACCATTTTTGCACAAGGTATAATAATAAGTATGGTAGGTATATTTAGATGATTGAATCTCTACGCAAAATAGTAACAGTAGCAATTCGGAAAAATAGCAGTTTAGAAAACGCTGAGAGACAAGATAAGGTACTATTATATTATTACTAAGATACTATTCTCTCTTTCAGTAGTAAACTGAGGCATCATTACCTTTCCTTAAATAATCCATCTAACTGACAATCCCATGGTTCCTTCCTTGTCTTTCATCCCATCCTCATATCTATTTATGTATGTATGTATAAGTATTCTATATATTATTATTGTTTTCATATTTATTTATATTTTTCTTATTTTTCATACACTTGTATGTAATGTGTATATCAAATTAATGTCACAAGTGGTTGGTTGGCAGAAATTGCCTTTGGCAATAAACCCGCCATTTGGAAGATATGTTTTCTTTTCAATAAAGTTTTTATTTATTTATTTATAAGGAACGAGGTTATTAGGGAAATTGGTGACTGCAAGACTGGTGTTGTGACAAGAATGAAAGTGAATAAATTTAGAAGAGTTTGAGAGAATGAAAGATGATAGGATGACAAAAAATATATATTTGAGTGAGTTAAGAGGGGTGAGGAAACGCGTCCGCCCGAGATTGACCTGGTACGATCATGTCGACCAGATCCTCAAGGATGGACGCGATTTGAGTAAAAGGGATCGGAGAGGGTTTGTTCCAATAAGAAAATTTCATTGAAATAATAATTACCTCGTAGGTATTTTCATTTTTCCTTTACCTTCATTATTTTTTAATTCCTACCATTGCTATTAAAAAACACTCCATAAGGGTGAAAGTAGCGCCACCTGGGGTGTCAAATGTCAACACCACACACAATCGATTTGTAAGGTAATTGCCCAATTCCACCAACTTCCACCTAGGAAGGAGAGCCATAAGTAATTTCCATACAATGCACAGAGATAATATTATTTTACAAGGGATACCAACAACAACTGGCAGAGTATAAATCCATATGAAATGCAACATGCAACTCTTCTACGTTAGGTACCCAAATATCTCCCCAATTAGGAGAGTCGCATGTTGCATTTCATATGGATTTATACTCTGCCGGTTGTTTTTGGTATATCCCTTGTAAAATAATGTTATTATCACTGTGCATTGTATGGAAATTACTTATGGCTCTCCTTCCTACAAAGGTGGAAGTGGGATTGGGAAAAAGTCTTATTACCAAAGAGGTAAAGAGGATCTTTAGGTGGCTCTGTCCTGTCTTGTCTACACATACAAGAAATTAATCACTGCTACTTTTAATACTTAATTCACAATTAACAACAACGTAACACTAAGTAGCAATTCAACAGAACAGATAGCAAATAAAAAAGGATGTAAATACATACCTAATAAGCAGAGCTGGGCAGAAAAGCGTTAATCCGCTAATCGTTAATTAACGAAGTTAACAGTTTGGTTAACGATTTAACGCTTTTCTCACCTCCAAAAATTGTTAACGGATTATTTAACTTCCGTTACATTTTAATTTTTGATTTAGTTAATATTTGATTGTTTGCATAGACATCATCCACTGGCGGCACTGGCATTAGATAATCCGAGGGTTTTATGGGGTTATGTATGGTATCGTATGTGGGTTGGGAGTTGGAAAAGAAATTTCACTTTGTTGGGATACATCGCAATGGTGTAAATGTGATAGTAGTTGTACTAACGTAGTTCTTTTTCATGCCATTTAACCGCGATTAACGCTTTAACGGATTAACGTTAACTCCCGTTACATTTTTCAAAATGTAACGCTTTAACGATTAACGAAGTTAACTTTTTAGTTAACGGATAATCGATTAACGAAGTTAACTTTTTGATTAACGGTGCCCACCTCTGCTAATAACAATATAGATGTGGAAAGTTTTTCTTATAAAACGATCCTTATTTTTGTGGATTTTCTTTAACACGGGAAACCGTACGTACCTACCCTGAATAGAAGAAGCAACCCTTATAATATGCGCGATTTCTTTTTTAAATAGTTTTTCTTATTTTTTTCTCCCGTATTTTTTTCATTCATATAAAATACCCATTCGTGTAATGAGGGCCATTCGATGAAACATTTATTTGTAAGCTATTCGGACCCAAAAACCCAAAGATTGGACCATCCCTGTCTTGGTAAAACAAGTGCATATGTCAGACTTTTCATATGTCGGAAAATCGTCATTTTTTCACTTTATTTTATTACAAACAAAAGCACAAAACAGACAACAACTATATAGATATAAGTAATAACATGTAGATAAGACAATTAGTGAATTCATAATTCAGCTCTCAGTCACAAGCATGCGCCACAGTTAAATTAAAACATATAAGTTCATTCCGGTCGTCTCACACACCCATACTCAATCTCGCTCACACACTCACCCATCGCACACGCAAACCTCAGATTTTACTATTTTATTAAACAAAAAAAAGAGAAAACACACAATACAAAAAAATAAGGAAAAGCTCGGGATAAGATTTCTTATCTTTCTTCTTCTTCTCCAGTGTCAATCCTGCGAATATAGGTATTTGCAGCAGTTTTTTGGACACATTTCCAGAAGAGATGACAATAGCCTTGAAAAACTAATGGTCGTGGGAGGAGTAGAAAGCAGAAGAGGTAGAGGAAGATCCCCCACTAGATGTACTGACGAGATCAAGGCTGCCACAGGTACATCAGTGGTTGGAGCAATGCGTACGGCGGTGTGTCGGGAGAGGTGGAGGACGACAATCCAAAACGTGATACGGACAAGGAGAGAAGATGGTCACGACTCTCAGCAGTGCGAATATCGACGCAGAAGAAGAAGAATCATGCTTCTTCTTCTTCTCCAATCTCAATTCTGCGGATTGGTTTACAGCACATTCTTACATCTTGATCTCCATTCTTCTCTGTCTCCCGTAGCTCTCTTCAGCTCGACATACGTGGCGCAGTTCATGTCCTCGTACACCTGGTCCAGCTACTGCCGTCGGGGGCGCCCCCTGTGGTTTGTCGCCACAACCATTCCCTCTATTAAGTCATGTAGGAGACCCTCGTGGCGCGCGTATTTAGGAAATGCTTGAACCATTTTTATGATAATAATGACTTTTTGGCGTCGTTTAATGGTTTTCCTTCTCAAGGGCGCGGAGACCTAGTCTAAAAACTCTTAGTTTTCAGCTTGCTCCTGAAGCTGTCTGTGCTGGTCTGTTCGGAGTTCGTCCGACAGTCTATTCCAGGTAATGGGTCCCGCGAGAGAAAAAGGTCTCTCGAAGAAACCGGACTTGTTTGCTGTGTTCCGCTCTCGGAGTTTGTTGATGGCTGTGGCCGCTGAGAGCAATGGCCTTCTCAAGGAATTGTCCTGTAAGTTGCAGAGCTCCGAGATGGCTAAGGGCGCTATGTTGTTGAGGGTCTTGTATACGGTATGTTTCCCTGACTAAACTAGCAGGGTAGATGGCGGTATAGTACGTATTATGAACTGACATGGGTCCTTCTATTTCTATGCCTCAGATATAATGGTGGGTTATAATAATTTGAGGATTTTTTTAGCTTTTCTTCCTTATTACTAAAATCTCCAGCTATTATCTATTATTGTCCGCCATGACGACTCAAATACTAAACTAACGGATAAAGCTTAAGAGTAGGCATATCGACATTTCAAACATTTCTAAAAACGGGAGACCTTATATCTCGACAACCGTTACTAAATATGCTTTGGAACAAAATACAGTAGATACATTGAACCTTTATCTAGGGAATAACCGAAAAAGATATTTTATAACTTGTTAGATTTCTCAAAAAAATAAATGTGAAAAACACCTCTGATCCTTTTTCCGAAAGACGGAAACTCGTTGAGATATTTTTTTTTGTATCGATAATATGCATTAAAATCTAGGGAATAACCGTAAAAGTTTTTTGATGGTCGCAAAATTAACCCCAAAAAATGGAAAAAAGGCTCTTTTTACCATTTTATCATGCGATTGTCACGCGATAAAAGGGTACAAATAGCGTTTTTTAATTTTTTGGGGTTAATTTTGCGTCTATCTAAAATCTTTTACGGTTATTCCCTAGATAAAGGTTCAATGCATCTACCCTATATTGTTCCAAAGCATATTTAGTAACGGTTGTCGAGATATAAGGTCTCCCGTTTTTAGACATTTTTGAAAGGTCGATATGCCTACTCTTAATAAGGATACATTTCTTTAGATGCTTATCTAAAAAAATGTGTCATTATTTTAAAGTAGCGAGCTTATGTGCCCGGCTTATCCCGACTAAATGAAATTGATATTAATAAACGAAATCATTATTACATTATAATAAAATGCTTATTGTCCGTATGTTCTATTGAGAAAATTTGCTATAGATGCCGTCAGGGCCGACGCCGACGCTAGATTTGATATTTAAGGTAGGGCAGTGCTGGTTACAGGTAGGGCAGAAGTAAAATTTTTATTTTATCAGTTAGTAATGTATTACTTTAGTAATATTGTGGTTGTTAAACGTGGTTGAATCTCAAACTTCTATATTTGAGCCAGTGTGGCGCACATATGCCCAAATTCATATTGAAACATAAAAGGTAAACTTTCATATTTCCAATGAAGGCATTTTTATGGACATTATCATGATTATAAAGGGTTTAATTTCATTTTAAAAGTGTACCTACTCAAAAGAAACACCCTATAGTTATTAATTTTTGCCAATAAAATGGACTTACACCGTGTACCGTCGGCCGAAAATGAAAATGTTTTGCGTGTTTTATACACATATAGCATTCAATGGTTACTCCCATTACCGAGATCATAATGGTATATATTACTAGTAATTTTTAATTTAAGAGCTTTGTGAAAGTGATTTAAAATAGTTTCATAAACCACATTAATTTAAAAGATTCCGCGAATCTTTAGTTCTGTGGGATGAGATTGAAAACTCTGGAATCGTCGCCATGCTTGGGAGAGGAGTCTCCCTTCCTGGAAATATTCGAGTGAGTTATTTTAAGAAGTTAACCTAATGGAAGAATTGTGGAAGTTTTGATTGTGTTAAGGAGTTTTGCATGATTGATGTCAAACAGGTCCAGTTCCAGGAATATTCTTTTTTACTAGGGTATTTTAACAGGCGACAGTAGATACGGTTTAGAGACATCGGTCTTAACAATGCGAATAATACATAAGCTGTTAGTGACACAGAGAACTATGGAGAGGAAGATTCTGGGCATTTCTTTAAGGGACAGGATACCAAATGTTCGTATCAGAGAGAAAACCAAAGTAACCGATGTGGCGGAAAGGGTCGCTAGCCTTAAATGGAGCTGGGTTGGTCATATTGCCAGGTGCCAAGACTCCCGGTGGACCAAGAAGATAATAGAATAGCGGGCAAGAACAAGCCGAAGATGCGTCGGGAGACCCTAGGCAAGGTGGTCTGATGATATTAGGAAATGTGCTGGTGGTGGATGGATGCAGTGTGCCCAAGACAGGAAGCTGTGGAGGACCAAAGGGGAGGCCTATGTCCAACAATGGACCTGAGTGGCTGCGGGAGAAGAAGAAGAAGTAGCAGGAGAGCCTATGTTCCCAACCTTTCGGGCTCGTTAGCCCTAAGGCCTATCATGGAAACTGGTTTTTCCCTGCTCGAAAAAAAAATTGTAGAAGGGGGGGATATTTCGCAGAACAAAGCAAAAGACTAAAGCTGTTGATGTTGTGATTTATTGTGATTTTTTATATCAAAGATTTGATGAACCAACAGATAAAATAAAAAATAAGGAAACAGCTGTTTTACCCCCTATGGGGTAATTATCCACAGGTTGAGAACCCAGACAATAGAACTTTAGTTTCAGTTGGGTTGCGGTTCCCTTCATGATTTCATTCGAAAATTTGAGCTTCGTGCAGTGTCAAAATTATTCCGCAGGATCTTCATGGCAAAATCTACCTTTTTCATCTTCTTCCTCAGACTCACATCCACTGTTGGACATAGGCCTTCCTTTGGCCCTCTTTAATTCCTTATCCAAGGCACACTGCATCCATCTCTCTGCAGCACATTTTTTTAATATTTTAAGCGAGTATTATTTTAACCTTCTCACAAATACCCTAGGATAAAACTACATTGGATGCTGTCCCTCTTGGTCGGTTCTGTTTTTTTTTCTTTTCTGCTTATAACTAAAAGAAATTAACTATGATTATTGTTTTGTCGAAATCAAGTACGTAGTTTGCGAGATTTGAGAAGAAACTAAATGAGAAATTTTCGTGCTCATTAATTTTCATAAGGACATATCTCCAAAACCGTTGACTTTTGGTCATGCAATCATAAAACTTTTTTTTCTATTTATTTATTTAATTACAGTATTTTTCAATACATACTACTAAATGACCCCATAATTCCACTTTCGTCCTTTTTTGGATGGAAAAACTGGGGGTAACTTATAATGAGTTTACCAGACGTGTCGAACAGCATTTGATATAGTATGGTGACGTTATTATTTGTAAGTGTAGTATAAATGTATTTTTGAATATGTTTGTAATATGAAATGTAATGATGTATTGTAATTGTTTACACCGAGCGACGCAAAGGCTAAAGCTGTAATGTTGCTCGATATAATTTCAAGTTCAAATAAATAAATTTAAATAAAAAAATCATTTCTCGAAAGTAGTCTTATTTTCCAATTTGAATGCATCTAGATCCAGCCCTTTGCAATGCTAATGCCCCACCTGTCCTATGTAGGTACCGCTTGGAGTTTTAGTCAAATAATAAGACTAAGGAATAAGGACTTTGTCTTTCTGTCACTTTCTTCTCCCATCACCGCTGCTTCACTACACAAACTTTTACTTTTTCTTCCACTTTGACAAATTCACTTCTCGACAAGTTTCTGAGGTGGGAAGAGGAGATTGATCTACGAGTTTTTAAACGCCTGGTTTATTTGTTTTTTCATCCAGCTAAGCGAATCTTTATACTTCTAAAAGGAATATTTGGGATACTATCCAAGTTTCAAAGCTAGCGACCCAACTATGACGTCACAATCAATTCCCGCGGCATTGAGGTTCAAAATCGCATGATGAAATGTTAAAAATAGCATTTTTTCCATTTTTTGGGGTTAATTTCGTTTCAATAAAAAAAACTTTGACGGTCATTTCCTAGATTTAAATGCATATTATTAATACCAAAAAAATTCTCCGTGACCTTAGATCTCGACAACCGTTACTAAATATGCTTTGGAAAAAAATGCAGCATGCATTAAACCTTTATCTAGGGAATAACTGTAAAAGATTTTTTATATATTGTATAGATTCCTCAAAAAAAATGTGAAAAACGCCTCTGATCTTTTTTTCGAAAGGCATAAACTCGTTTGCCGAAAGGCGCCTAGGATTTTTTTTATACTGATAATATGCATTATAATTTTGTAAATGACCTTGCTTTTTTTTAATTAAGCAAACGTATCCCCAAAATATTAAAAAAAAACTATTTTAACTTTGATCATGCGTTTGTGCACGCGAATTTGAATCTTAACGCCGCGTAAAATGAAACACGATTCTCGCCCCCTTAGCGAATTGATTTTTTCTATTTCATTTCTGTATCTTGAGACTTCGTTACCACTTTCCAGGAACTTATTGTGGAAGTATCACTCACAATACAAGAAACGAATACAAATTCAACCAAATTACTCATCCAGAATGTAACCTAATAGGAAAGGCAAGTTTCTGCTTCCAAACTACCCCCCGCTAAATCCATTCACCCCTAAACAGCAACCAGTCACCCCCATCGACTCCCACAATTCGCCCCAACTCACCCCCAACTCAAAACACTTGAGATGGAAGGGATCTACGTGATCTGTTCACATATTGACTTTCCTTAAGATGTACACAAGTAGTAAAGAACTTTCATTTGGTATGTTTTGAACGCGTTCGTTTCTCGAGATCGTTCTCGCCATTTCTCGACCTTGAAAAAAGTTTGTGTATCTCTTCTCTACGGATTTTTCTTATTTTTTTATTTTACATTTACAATTACATTTACTTTAAACATTTTACTATTTATTCTTCAAGTGAACAAATTACATTAAATAAATATCAAGGATTTTTTCTCTTTATTTATTTGCACTTCAAGTGAACAAAATACAAGAATTTGTTTCATAACAAATAATAGATGCCAAAATATTTGTTTACTAGGGCGAGCTTGTAGCAGTGCTGCAATCTCTGCCAGCTAACCTCAATAACATAATGATACAATAAATGTATATTTACACAAAAAAAGGTTTTAAGGCTGGTATAGGTGTTAGGACTGGGAGGAGGGAAGGAATATAAAGGATTAAAAAGGATAATGTTGGGGGTTAGACCTAAGTTGACACTAAAAAGACACCAAGTTTGGTAAAATTCGAATTCTGGTGGGATTATCAAGCAACCAATAGGTACACATTTCCACGCTATTCAAAATTTTGAGAGATTGTGTTTTTTTTTATAAATGTAGTATTCATGACTCTTTTTATACAAAGTCACGATTCTCATGTACAATGATAAAACAACTTTCAAAAAATTTATCCGTTTCTCATAACGTCTACCTACTTGTTTCTCGAGTTGGCGATCTGTATATCGTTCACGTTAGAAAACTAATTTAGTAGGCTTTTTTTGTGGAAACGATTTTTAGAAAAGTTTTGCCAATACTAAAATCTTCTTCCCGAAATCTGTAATTTGTTTTATTCATCCGTTTTCCATGGAATAAACTCCTGCACTTTATATACCTACTATGTGTTATCTTTATTGTTTAATATTTATTTATTCTTTTGGTTGTGGAATGAGTTGCATCTCAACAGATATACAGCGAAGGATGGACTTTAATAATAGCGCATACGCATTATATTGTGCATCAAACAAAACTGACATTCATCAGTTACTACACGGTTAAAGAATCACTCATTTAACATGAATGGTTCCAAAGTTATACCTTTTTAAAATAGACTCCATATTTTTCGATCAACCTGTATTTGTTTAAATTAATATGTAATTAGGAATACCTACCAGGATAAGAGAAATGTGCGAGATCGAAGATGTCATTAGGTGGGGGTTGCAACGGAGAACATAATGGTATGCACATGTGAGGAGAATGGAGCCATCCAGACTCCCTTACATTGCATTGCAGCGCCAACCCCAGGGCAGACGACTCCCGGGCAGACCACCAAAGAGATATGGATTGACAATTGTGAGTCGACATCGCAGGAGGCTAATCCATCTTCATAACAGGCCTCAAGGCCTATATTAAGAACAACAAATAGCAGAAATAAAACACACACTTATTAGCCAAAAAAATATGGTAATGTGACATAAAATAAGATCAGGAAGCCAACAAGCTAAAATCTGGTAACAAATAATCATTTAAGGCAGATTTAATACAAAATCGATTGTATTTCTAAACAAATCTTCCAAATAAATACCAAATCCTTCTTTATTCCTTCTTTAGTCTCGTCTTTCGTCTTCCCAATCTCCGAATAATGGAAGCTCTCTGTAACTGAAAATATGTTTTCTTTCTAAAGTATAAATTACTGGAAATATCCTTTATCCTTACAATAAGGCAATGCCTGGTACAGATAAATTATCCTGTTATCTAAACAGAATACTAAATTTTATTTATTTATTTCAGTTCCTTGACATTCAAAAGTACAGTGATTGCAATAAAGTTCCTACAGTAACTATAGAAAACATAATATCTAAGTCACAGGTTCGAGTCTCGCTGCTTAATATGAACTCGTATGTACCTATTCCTCCTTTTTAAAAGATTTTGAAATCGATTTTTCAACCACTTCTTAACTACTTAGAGACCTGGAACTTTGCAAACGTACGTAATCTAGGTGACATTACGATTTTGTGCAAAAATGGATCAGCTTACTCCAGAGACAAAAAAGATGTAAGATGTATAAAGGGTATCCAAGGGTCGTGTGGGGTCATGTGTGGTATCGTAAGAAAGAAATCCCAATCGTAAGTCATAATAATGTTGTCTAGCTCAAGCCTTAGAAGACACCGAGCGATCGAGAGGATCCAGTCAGCGCATACCACCGTGTTTGGTATCTCATGAAAGTCATGCTTCACGAGTAGAACTCATATTATCTTCTTTCAAATATTGAATCTCTATTTTTGGTGGGAGGCGCCATCGGAATATATAAAGGAACCCAAGCACCCCGGGAGGGCATGCATGGTATCATTTCGAAGACCGCGGAAAACGGATCTAGGATGAGAAGTCATAAAATATTTGTTGTGAAAAAAATTACCATTCCTTTTTTTATTATTATTAAACGACACAAGCTTTTTGCTTACTGTGAATGAGTATTTGGGGCAGTCTGTACACAGCCCCAAATTCATTAATTCCATTTTTTAATAAAGTACTTTTTAATTTGTTTCAGATAACCAAGATGGCCGCCAACACGTCATATAGGGCAAACTAGTTAACTACAAAATAACTCAACTCCAAAAACGAAACTTTTTAAAAATGAGTAACGTAATCACAAAGTAATTACAAAAATGGCGTTAGGTGTTACGAAAACTTTTGCCACGGCGTCGAATTACGGGGGAAAATTTCAAAGGAACAAAAGTGTTTCCAAAATAGTGGTACTAACACTGATGTTGTTCATATCGTGTGATCTTTCGAATGGGAATTTGCATAATGTGAAGGGGGGTAAGAATTCAATGCTGAGGACTCGTGTGATCAGCACCAGGTATGGGAAACTTCAGGGGATCATTCTGCCAATGGATCAGCACAAGTTTCTGAAGCCTGTGGAAGTATACCTTGGGGTGCCTTATGCTACACCACCAATTGGAATCAATAGGTTCGTAATGTTCTATTTATTATTCATTTCCCATCACTCCATATCTCTTGGAGGGTCGGCAGAGAGAACAGAGTGTCACACACTTCCCTATCTTATACACACTTTATTATCCTTAGGCCGACAGTCTGTTAGACAGTATTTATTTATTTATTTTTATTTATTTATTTATTACACATGGAACAGATACAGTCACAAAAACAAACATTGACAGGTACATTAATACAAAAATATCAATACACAAGACCAATAACATCCGTTCACAATTAGCACTTCCAATTTAGCATAGCAGTTCACAATCTTGCAAGTTGAAACTCCGTAGTTTACACCTGCAAGATACTGTCGGACACTTCTTGCAGAAGTTTTCTTGCAGGTGGAAGTCCGGCCTAACACACCTTCATCTCTCGCGTTCATAATATTTGTCATTCACGCTTTGATATTTCTCCTACTAAACTTATTAACTTCAAATTTGCCAAGTAGTTATCTCAACAGATATACAGTAAATAATGGACTTCCCATAAGGCTTATAGCTGATCGTAAGCTCCCCAATTCCAGTCCATGCATTTGCCGCGACCGGGAATCGAACCCAGACCTATGACCTGACAAGCCGGTATTCTACCGCTGTGCAATGATAGCTGGTAGCTGGGTCGAGACTGAGTCCACCCTTTGCTGTATATCTGTTGAGATAACTACTTGTTATATTGTCAACTACGACATGTGAAAAATCCATTGTTCTAAAAAAAAACAAATGCGATTTTCAAAACTATCTTTAAATTTGCATTTTTTTACAGGTTTAGTCCAACCCGCACTCCCTCCCCATGGGACGGCGTCAAGATGCTGGATTCTGAGGGTCCAGCGTGCCCTCAGAAGCTTCCAGACATCTCGAACGAGACCGCTGCCCTGGGCAGGATGCCTAAGGGTCGCCTGGAGTATCTCAGGAGGCTGCTTCCCCATCTCAGCAATCAGAGTGAAGACTGCCTATATATGAACATATTCACCCCCGTACAAGGTAGGCTTTAAGACTTTTATTATATCTAGTTCAGTGAATAAGCATTGAAGGACTCCCACGGGCTTAAGGCCCTCCGCATCCCCGGGTACCACAGGAGCACATAGCGTCCTCTTTACCCGCACTTCTTGGCAAAATATTTTTTAGAGGTGGGCTCAGGGTTAGCCAGAAGAGAGCCCCCCGACAAACCCCACCCCTGACTTACATTCAGTGAATAAAATTGGAACTGTGCTTATTTCTATAAAATCTGTAGGGATAGGCCAAGGAAAAAGTTTGAGAACATTCGCGATGACGAATTTAATTTCGTAAGCCAACATCTTAATGCCCACGCCACACGCTTGGAAAGCGCCGGACCTAGCAGGTGTTAGTGAGTAAAAAGGCTGTGGATGAGGCGTTTGTCTTGGCTCGTGTAGGCAACCGACCGTTCCCCCCATTTTACTCATGAGCATCCGAAGAAGTTTTTGAGTATGGCCTAATAAGCCGAAACATCTTGACAAAAAAAATGTGAGTAGAACTTGAAGACACATTCTATAGTATTAGCATTAACATAAATTATGGCAATTTTAAATATCTCGCAAGCGTTGAGTCTACATTCAGTTCAAGTTAATAAGATTTTTAAAACTTTAAGATGCATTTAAAGTAATTTTTGTAATAAAAGAATAATAGGTACTTTCCGAAAACAAATTGAAACTGCGCGAAATGAGAACTTTTACGCTCTCTTTTAAATAATAATGAATTCTTTTGTGCAGCGCTCAATTACCTTACGACGCTCCTTTGAGATCTGAGACCAAGTGTAATACTATCTTTATAAACCTCTTCACTGCCATTCACGATATATCTCGTCAATGATAGATTCGATAGAAAATTATTGATACGTTAGTGCAGATCTATTGCATGCCATGTTAGTATGTTTGTAGAAATTCATATTAAAGTTTTGGGAGGTTGAGAAAATCGAGGACTTTATTTTTGTGCAAAAATGTTGCACGTCCGAATATCCGACATATTTTTACACATGACGTTTTTTTCTGATAAACTAATTACATTTTAACATTTGATAAAAAAAAAATCTTTTGAGACAAATAAGTTTAGTGCGAATAACATTCTGTGTATTCGAATAAGGTTGTATCTCAAAAAAATATCTGATTTAGACAAACAATGTTTGTAGAGATTAAATATATGATGCAGACGAACATTTTGTGTATCAAAACTTAATTTAGTCAAAGAGTTCACAATGCACATGCAATATATATGCACTAAACAATTGATATGTTCTGGATTCCTTGAACCTTGAACTGAGAATGCCTTATTTATTGATTTACCCGCGAATGATAGAAAGACACCATTGCTTGAAACACGTTCTAACGTTGAGCATACTTTAATTATATATTTTTAATGTCAGCTAAAAGGTTAATAAAAATGTTTTAAAATTTTAATTCTATTCTTTCACTTAGCTAGAACTGGGAATTACATTAAGTGACACTTAACTTTCTTACTTGAGAAAATTATAGGATAATGCTTAAAAGCCATGTGCTTTTTTTGTTGCAGTTCTAAAAACAACAACAATAAAGTTTTGTAATTTAATATATGAGCTCTTATCTTTCTACATGTATAATATATTATATACTAGCTGAGTTACCCGTGCTTCGCAACGGTAAATTTGGATGGTGAAGTGGATCGACAGTATGAGCCGAATCGCGTTCATCTGTTAATTCATTCTGACAACTTTCTAGAAGGTTTCCGTGAAGATCTTTCATGAGATACCAAACACGGGGGTTTGTGGTGACTGGATCCTCTCGATCACTTGGTGTACCAATATTTTTTGACCGATTTAAAGCGCTAGTATATAGTGAATTCAAAAATATTCCATACATTCAAACAAAAAACTGATATTAATCCCATTATTTAAAACGTTCCTATTCGATTTCGTCAAGCTCTGCAAATATGCGACACAAAAAGTGAGATTCGACCAAAATTTTTAGCCACCCACGAACGCGTCGCTGCTTTAAATTTACATACATATTCATAGAACTTGCAAAATTTGCCAAAGGGCCATCGTTACAAAGTACATGACTTGGATAATACCAGTATTATGTAATGGAATATAAGATACTACATGCATGTATGTATACACACGATATGAATTTCAGCAACTAAAGTTATTTTGTATCTAAAATAGTGCAATGCATAGCCATGTGTGTATTGTGTTGCGATGTTAGTAGTGATGCAAATGCTAAGATTATGAAATGCATTTGATGCATCGAGACTTTAAAATATACATTACATTTAACATGTTGCTAAATTGAAGATGCATATAGTAGCTACCTGAAATCCTGTTTTATTCATCAGTTCTTTTCAAATTCGAAAAATTTTGCACTATTTTTAAAACCCTACTGTATTTCAGTACTTGTGGTCTCAAAAAGAAGTTCAATAAGTGAAAATTAAAGGAAATTTAATTTTCTTAAATTTTTTGATTGAATTTGGTATAAGAAAATAAACACAAAGTTTACAAAAGTGACGAAGTTTGGCAGTTTTCTCCTCTTCCCATGTTAGCACAAGGAAATTTTGTTCCATAAATTGAGTGCAGCTCTATTGGGCATTGAAAAACAACATCCAAATATCAATAACTAAGGATTTTTTTAAGGTTTCCATACATTTGAAACCAATGACGACTGGACTGATTTGAAACCTATGACTGACTGTACTGACTTTGACTCAAATAATCTTGTAGGCTTTCGCAGTGTGATGAATCCATATCTTCTTGTTGGTTCTTCGGGTTTCCTTACTGAGTGTAGAATGGCTGAATGACCGAGCTTTCGGCAGCGACATTACTACCATTGTCAGGTAACCCAAAGAACCAACAACGAAAGTATGACTATGATTCGTGACGAAATAACAAAAAACTGGGAAGAAACTGAATCACAAACATAAATACATCGATTATTTTATTGTTTCCAACATCCCTAAAGGGTGTCTGGCATTTTTCTGGATCGAAGACCACAAACTCGACAGTTTTTATGAATAAACTATAGTAGAGTGGATGCTACGGTAGCGCTGAAGGGTCGTAAATTCAGTTTTTCAGGTTTATTGCTACAGATATCCATCCCCTCAGATAGATGGATGTAAGCGTACTACACTGAAAATATTTCAGCGCACTCCGTGATGTATACTCGTAGTTTGCTCCAAAGGGGGCACAGTAACTAAATTTTCGAAATATTCAGATATGTTTTTTTACTTGTAACTAATTTTTTAAATTTTATTTGTTTTTCGTTGTTCTCTTAGTAAAATTTTTTTGGTGCAATCGACAGGCCTTCACTGGTTTGCTTTATGTTTTTGTTGAATTGTTTGATATGTGCTGTTATATCTGTTTGTGCCCATGTGACTAAATAAATACATTCTTCGTCTTCTTATACTTCCGAAGGTCTCTGGGCTCTGGTTTTTTTTTTGTGCAGAATCTGCCGTGTCTTGTTATGTGGACTCTCAGCTCTCTATCCATCTTTTAGGGGAGTCTTCAGGCATCCTTCTTTCCTCCGGGTTTCTATGTAATCACTCCAATACCTTCCCGTTTGTCATCCCATTTGACAACATCCTGAATATCACACATTTCTCTTATTGATTTTTGTAAATTTTCTTGATAAAAAACAATTCAAAGTTAGTATTTATAGTTCAAGCCATTTGGATTACTGTCATGAAATGTTATTGGCAAATCTTGGATACGGATTCAGCACACCAAAAAAAATATAGAATGAAAGAAATCCAGACTACCCGACAACTTTCCCTCGAGGGTCTGTTTTCTGTCTAGAATGCTTGGAAAATTTTGTCATTTTACTCTAACATGAGATTATTACCGTGGTTTGTTAGATATAATGCTGTAATTTGGTTGATAAAATGTTTATGGCAAGACGCAGTGACTCTAACACATATTTTTTTTTATTCCTTCACATTTTTTTACAATAAGACAAAATCTATTCTCTCGCATAATATGCTTACTAGGGCCGATCAATAAACACCCGTGTTAGGTATGAAGGTGCAAGTTTTTTCCAATTTTTTTTTTCTATTTTTCATCGTCATCGTATTTCACATTTAGACTCTCAAGCAAAATTTGATAAAGTTGAAGCGATAGTAGAATGATCTTTGCTCAGGGCATTTTGCCCCTTAAGTGTAAGTTGTTGCAACTATTGGAAAACCATAACTCGTGAAAGGAATTCATATTGAAATGACGCAAAGCTCTGTGCTTTTGACCGCTGAAAGCTTAGTGCAATCAAAATGCTTTAATGTAATTCGTGTTGAAAGCAGAGGATCTATAAAACATTGGGAAAATCCAGTGATATTTTATGGTAAGAGATGCAATAACTTGGTAAAGATAACCGAACTGCGGAGTTGCCAAGAAGAATAGGGCTAAACTGGGCTGCTTATGGTAAACTCAAACCCATATTTGAGAGTAAAGAAGTCCTAATAATGTCTAAAACGAAATGGGTACGAGCAATGTGTCCTGTGTGACGACATATGGATGACAATGTGACGACATATGGACTAGAAACAATGTCCTTCACCCAAAGATGTTTCCAAAAGTTGGAACGCACACAACGATCCATTGAGAGACAGATTCTGGGTGTGATCCTCAGCGATAGAATAAGAAATGAGGAAATAAGATGCTAAACCCAAGTTGTTGACGTCATGGATCGTACAGCTATAGACTGAAATGGCAGTGGGCAGGGTACAATATATCAAAACAAGATAATAGTAGGTGGACACCCAGACTAATAAAGTGAAAAAATAAAACTAATAAAAATAAAAACAGAAGAGGTGTCGGAAGGTCACAGAAGAGATGGGCGGACGACGTGACCTCTGTAGCGGGTAGACACTTGGGCGAAAGGCGAGCGACAGGAAGGAGTAGAAACTCTTGGAAGAGGCCCATATCCAGAAGTGGAGGGAAAAGAATATGCAATTGGGTTCGAAAATCAAATGCTATGACCTGTTTTACCCATCGAGGATCTCAAGGGGATAAAAATTAATCGCTTCTCAAAAAGGAATTTCAATGTGGCCTGGCTATTTCAGTCTGGTAAATGGGTGTTCAAAAAGTATCTGTAGGAAAATCCAGATTTTTTTGTTACTTCATGCAGCGAGTACCGTATATAGGTTACCTACTCATATTTTTAATATTAAAATATGAAAGATTGCCTCAATAATTTAACATTTTCGCATTGCCCCACTTTACATTTCATACCTACCTCCTACAAGGTAAGCAGAGAAATATATAGGTAATATTTCCTCACCATGTTCAGGGGTAGTAATACGTGCATCTGGGGGCATGTTTATGACTTCAGCGTACCAGGGCTTGTCAAGTTTATGACTCGGAGCAAGGAACTCATGAAATTGTACTTTATGTGCGTTTTTATATTTATTTTATATCAGTGTAGGTATTACATAAAGACATCTAATTTCCTGTATCGATATAATATTTTTGAGTGTATGTGTGTTTTTTTAATCTTTCTCAGCCGTTTTTATTGCAATGCTGGAGATAGGTCTCCCCTTTGCCTATCTATCTATCACGGGCAGGGCATGCATCCACTTGCTTCCTGCGATTCGCCTCAATGTCTCGTAAAACATAAATAAACAATAGTTTTAACAATTACATAATGTAGTCTCTCAACTAATGGACAGTGTAAGATGGGTAAGATGTACTAGTGGTATACTTTACTCTGAAAAAAAAAATGTAAGTATACACACACAGGTGTTAAGGGCTGAATGGTGAACGTTTCTCAAGAGTAAAGTGATCACATAAACCAACCGATGGCTGGTCGTAAGTCCAGCATGCCCATCTTACACTGTTCGTTAGTTGAGAGACTACATAATTGTTAAAATGATAACTGCGTTGTAGATTAACTCAGTCATTGCAACCTCCTTGGATAAGGACACTGAATGAATGTAATTTAGTGGTGGGGTTTGCCGGAGGGCTCCCATAAGGCTAACCCTGGGCCCACCTCTTAATAAGATTTGCCCAGAAGTGTGGGTAAAGAGGTCGCTATTAATGCGCCTGAGCTACCCGGGATTTTCCTTCAAACCCAGTCATACTCAGTAAAAAAATCTCCTTTCTCTGTATAAATTATCGTGATTTTCAAAAAAATACACTTCTTTTAGTTCATAAAGTTACACAATTGGACTTACTGTACTATAATTCTCGATGCAATACGTTTTTTTTATTTTATTACAACCAGAGTTACCCGTGCTTCGCAACGCCAAATATGAAAAACCAACCCGGCATACTTTAAGGTCTGAACTTCTTTTCGAACGCCCTTTCATATGATACCACAAATGACCACACGCAAATCTTGGACCTTCTCATCGTCATGGCATCTCTACCGGCGACGTTATAACACAGAGTATATTATTATTGCAAATGTTATTCTATTTTGAGGTGGTCGGTAGGCTGGTTGGTAACGCGCTCGACTGTTAATCCAGTAGGCGCGGGTTCAATCCCCGACCTACTCCACTTCACAACACAAGCTTTTAAGTTTCTGTGAAGTGTACAGAGATGTATTTGGGTTTATTTCGATAAACCCAGATTTATTTTTAAAATTAGAGATAAAAATCGCAGCTATCCGTTGGTAAATGCAGGAGTAATGCGAACACTTACAAAAAACCGAATTTATTTTACATGTATAGATAAAACATTTTTCTTAACTGTAGGTAGGTACGTATTATATTTATTAGGCGAATATTCCGCGCATACAAAGTGAAAAATTATACATGTCATGAAAAAATCCTACACTTAATAATAGGACGGTTACGTGCTCGCGTAATCATTATTATTATTATTATTATTTCACGTGATAGATACGTAGCAGTTACGGTAACGTGACGTAGCATAACGAAAACACAGACAGTTAAGGCTCACGTACCAACTATGACGTCACAGTCATTTCCCGCAGTATGCAGATGACGTTTCAAAAATTTCTAAAAACGGGAGACCTTATAATATCTCGACAACCTTTACTAAATATGCTTTGGAACAAAATAGGGTAGATGCATTGAACATTTATCTAGGGAATAACTGTAAAAGATTTTTTATATCTTGGATTAATTTCTCAAAAAAATTTTTGAACAACACTTCTTATAATGCATGTTATTAGCACAAAAAAAAAATACTCCGCGACTTTCGGGAAATGAGTTTCTGTCCTTCGGAAAAAAAATCAGAGGTGTTTTTCAGATTTTTTTTTCATGAAACTGATGGATTTTCATGCTAATTTTAGAAAAATTATGATTATGATGAAAAAATGAGTGGTAAAAATTTGGATTTTTTGAGAGGTTTTATCATTTATTATGAAAAAATATATACCTATTCCAATCTCTAGGGGGGGGGGGGAGCTGCCCCTCTGTTCTCATGCTTACCATGCCGTTCTCTCTGCTTACCCCACAAACAGACTCAAATTTGACATGTTACAGCTAGTTATTCTATACTAGCTGAGTTACCCGTGCTTCGCAACGGCAAATTTGACAAACCAACCCGGCATAATTTATAGGCTCGAGCTGGACAAAATGTGACATAAGATCTGACTTTCTTTTCCAACGCCCTTTCATACGATACTACACACGACCCCACAAAACACTTGGATCCCCTCATCATCATCTCATCTCCTAGAAAAAGCTTTTTCTCCAAAAACCGACGTTATAACACAGCCTATATTATCGAAAATGTTATTCTAAATTTTCGCAGCAATCCATCGTAAACTGCGGGAGTAATGCGAACACTTACAAAAAAACCGACTTTGTTTTATAGATATAGATTTAAGAGTAAAAGCCTTGACCAATACAATCCGACCTTGAACAATAATAATAGTGTTTTCACTTCAACAGAAAGAAAGGAGATATGATGAAAAAAATGAAGCAAAAATAATGTAAGAATTTCATTTCTCATCAAAGGAGCAAATTGAGTAGAAAAATATGTTTGATTGATATTTGGAGTGGGGGGGAGGGAGAGAAGGGGAATGGGATAGAAGGGAAGACGAAAGGATAAGATTGTTTTTATTACATACATTCTATACGAGGAATGCCTTAACGGAGACAAAATATTATTTTTTGATGTATGTTTGTGTGTTTTTAGTTCTACTCTGGGTTGTAGAAGTAGCAACTCTTTTCTGTATTTTTTTTCGAATGTCCTGTAAAAGTCGGGTGTCCGAAAAACTTCCATGAGATATTTAAGTTTTTTATTATATATTTAAGTTTTATTCCGCAGCCAGGATATCTATCTTCTACCGGGCTCTCGACGTTCCTCAATTTTCCCCTTCAATATCAGTTGGAGAAGGTGGTATTTCTCTCTGCGCAGCACGTGACCTAGATATGAAATCTTCTGGACCTTGATAGATCACAACTAACAGTTCCCTGTCAACTCTAACTCGCCTTAGGACTTCGGCATTAGAAACCATGTCTGTCCGAGGAATTCTGAGCATTCGGCGATGGAGCCACATTTCGAATGCTTCTAGTCTGTTCATTGAGTTGACTTTCAAGGTCCACGTTTCACATCCATACAATAAAACAGACCACACATAGCACTTGATCATTCTTTGGCGGAGTTAAACATATTCTAATAATGAAAAAAATCGTTTTTATTTTTGTTTCTAAACGTGTCTCATATCTATTTATTTATTTATTCACGGCGCAAGCCTTTAACATGAATAATAATACGAGACAAATACAATACTAGCAACAACAAAAATAAGTAAGTTAAGGTATCGGGTAATTTAATTATAAAAAGGATGAAAATGAAAAATTAATGTGGATAAGCCGGATAATAAAGCTTGCAGAAGCTAATACAAAACCAATACACACATCCGCTGAAAAACTTTTTTTTTAGGAGCTTTATTTTATTTTTCAGATAAGTACAGTTTATTTTCTTCGTATGAAGTGCGGCATTTATCGTTATCTGAGAATAGAAAGGTTCTAACTTCCAAATTTTGATATTTTGAGTTATTTAATGAAGATGTTTCTAACCGACATAATCTATGAGTACGTATAACAATATGACCCTAAAGTGGTGTAGTGTGTGTAAATTACTACTAGAGACTAATAAGGTTCCATCTGTGTGTAAAACGTATGAGTGTTTGAAACTTTCATCTCATTTTTCTCTACTGCCGTTTTGATTGGTATAATATTGTAATTTTAATATTGTAAGAAGATTTCTAAATATTCTTATTTGAGGAACTTAGCTTGTATGTGTATATAGAGCAGTACATATATCTGAGTAGTATAGTACTTTGATACAGTATATGATATCTGGATAGTAGATATAATTCTGCCGTTGTTGTTATTATCTTCGTCTACATTTTCCTCTGTAAATGTTAATAGCGCAGTACACACGTATTTGGTTTAAAATTGTACTGTCGCCCCAACGCTTGCGAGCGTCCACATTTTGTTGTGTATATGAGTAAAGAGGCGTGTGGATGGAACGTTTGTCCTGGCTCGTGTACATAACCGACAGTTGACGCCTTTTTACTCGTGAGAACAAAAAACTTGTGAACGCTCCCAAGCATGTGGCGGCGACATAAAAATGTTTCAATTTTAATTTAAAAAAAATATATATGGAAAGAGTAGGTGAGTTGCATGTTGCATTTCATATGGAATTAGGCTGTGATGGTGCTGGAAGCTGATGTTCTTTATTCAATAAATAGAATATTATCTCTGTTTTTGTATGGAAATTTCTTAGGGCTCTCCTTCCTAGATAAAAGTTTGTGCGATTGGGCCCTACTGTACTAATTCACGATGCAACCCCATTTTTTTATAATAAAACATTTTCTACACTGTACGTATTACATATATTTATTAGGCGAATATTCCGCGCATACAAAGTGAAAAATTATACATGTCATGAAAAAATCCTACGCTTAATAATAGGACGGTTACGTGCTCGCGTAATCATTATTATTATTATTATTTTACGTGATAGATATGTACGTAGCAGTTACGGTAACGTGACGTAGCATAACGAAATCACAGACAGTTAAAGCTCGCGACCCAACTATGACGTCACGGTCATGTCCCGCGGCATTCAGGGTTAACATTACATGAACAATGGCATGATAGAATGGTAAAAATAGCGTTTTTTCCATTTTTTGGGGTTAATTTTGCGTCTATCGAAAAACTTTTACGGTTATTCCCTGGATTTTTATGCATATTATCAGTACAAAAAAAAATTACTCCGCGACTTTCGGGAAACGAGTTTCCGTCTTTCGGAAAAAAGTTCAGAGGTGTTTTAAATTATTTTTTTTTGAGAAATCTATACAAGATATAAAAAATCTTTTACGGTTATTCCCTAGACAAAGGTTCAACCCTTTTTTGTTCCAAAGCATATTTAGTTAGGGTTGTCGAGATATAAGGCCTCCCGTTTTTAGAATTTTTTGAAATGTCAATATGCATACTCTTAATGCCGCGGGAAATACGCTGGGCCTCAAGAGTGTGCATACCGACATTTCAAAAATTTCTAAAAACGGGAGACCTTATAATATCTCGGCAACCGTTACTAAATATGCTTTGGTTCAAATTAGGGTAGATATATTGAACCTTTATCTAGGGAATAACCGTAAAAAAAATATATCTTGTATAGATTTCTCAAAAAAGAATGTGAAAAACACCTCTGATCTTTTTTCCGAAAGACGGAAACTCGTTTCCCGAAAGTCGCAGAAAAAATATCCCGAAAATCGTTTTATGGGGTTAATTTAGCTTCAATCAAAATACTTTTACGGTCATTTCTTAGAATTAAAGCATATTATGAATACAAAAAAATAAATCTCCCGGACTTTCGGGAAACGAGTTTCTGTTCTTCGGAAAAAAGATTAGAGATGTTTTTTACATTTTTTAAATGAAACTGGTGGATTTTTAATGCTTGTTTCAAAAAAATTATGATAGATGTAAAAATGTGTGGTAACAATTTGATTTTTTGTGCGGTTTTATCATTTAGCATGAAAAAAATATATACCTATTCCAATCTCTTTAGGGGGAGATTCGCCCCTCTGTTCTCATATTTACCATGCCGTTCTCTCTGCTTACCCCACAAACAGACTCAAATTTGACATGTTACAGCTAGTTATTCTATACTAGTTGAGTTACCCGTGCTTCGCAACGGCAAATTTGACAAATCAACCCGGCAAATTTATGGGATCGAGCTGGACGAAATGTGACTTTCTTTGCCAACGCCCTTTCATACGATACTACACACGACCCCACACAACCTTTGGATCTCCTCATCATCATGGCATCTTCTAGGAAAAGTTTTTCTCCAAAAATCGACGTTATAACACAGCCTACATTATCGCAAATGTTATTCTAAATTTTCGCAGCAATCCATCGTAAACTGCGGGAGAAATGCGAACACTTACAAAAAAACCGACTTTGTTTTATAGATATAGATTTAAGAGTAAAAGCCTTGACCAATACAATCCGACCTTGAACAATAATAATAGTGTTTTCACTTCAACAGAAAGAAAGGAGATATGATGAAAAAAATGAAGCAAAAATAATGTAAGAATTTCATTTCTCATCAAAGGAGCAAATTGAGTAGAAAAATATGTTTGATTGATATTTGGAGTGGGGGGGAGGGAGAGAAGGGGAATGGGATAGAAGGGAAGACGAAAGGATAAGATTGTTTTTATTACATACATTCTATACGAGGAATGCCTTAACGGAGACAAAATATTATTTTTTGATGTATGTTTGTGTGTTTTTAGTTCTACTCTGGGTTGTAGAAGTAGCAACTCTTTTCTGTATTTTTTTTCGAATGTCCTGTAAAAGTCGGGTGTCCGAAAAACTTCCATGAGATATTTAAGTTTTTTATTATATATTTAAGTTTTATTCCGCAGCCAGGATATCTATCTTCTACCGGGCTCTCGACGTTCCTCAATTTTCCCCTTCAATATCAGTTGGAGAAGGTGGTATTTCTCTCTGCGCAGCACGTGACCTAGATATGAAATCTTCTGGACCTTGATAGATCACAACAGTTCCCTGTCAACTCTAACTCGCCTTAGGACTTCGGCATTGGAAACCATGTCTGTCCGAGGAATTATGAGCATTCGGCGATGGAGCCACATTTCGAATGCTTCTAGTCTGTTCATTGAGTTGACTTTCAAGGTCCACGTTTCACATCCATACAATAAAACAGACCACACAGCACTTGATCATTCTTTGGCGGAGTTAAACATTATTTTAATAATGAAAAAAATCGTTTTTTTTTTTATTTCTATACATGTCTGATATTGGCTAAGTACTTCACTTATAAAAAGGATGAAAATGAAAAAATAATGTGGATAAGCCGGATAATAAAGCTTGCAGAAGCTAATACAAAACCAATACACACATCCGCTGAAAAACTTTTTTTTTTAGGAGCTTTATTTTTTTTCAGATAAGTACAGTAATCTGTTTATTTTCTTCGTATACGGTGCATTTAGATTTCTCGATGGAAAGTTGTGGGGTAGTCTGTTTTTCTTTCATTCTATATGTATTTTGGGATGCTGAATCTGAATCCGAGGTTTGCCAACAAAATATCGTGACGGAACATGGCGAAAAATTAGATAAATGGCGAAAACTTCCAATATTTGGCGAATTTTGGATTAGAACTTGCAAACTATCAACTTTTTGTAAGATATCTTTTTAGCAGAATGAAATTACATAAAATTTCCTACATATTTGGCATATAATTTTTTTCTCTAACATAAATAGGAGCGGAGCTGTCAAGCCCCAAAAACTGGCCAAATTTTCTTGTTATTTTAAATTGTGAGAATGGAAAATGTATGGAGAATAGGTCACCTTGTCAGATTTATCACCAAATTTGGACAACTATTCTTCAGATTTGTGAGACATATTATACCTCGTTGGAATCAGAAAACATTTAGAAAGTTTGCAGGGAAAATTTTATTTTAAAATATAGTAAATTGTTTAGGCTGGAGATGTTTAAAGATTGGTTCACACTTTTTAGAATTACGTATATATTCTAGTTTTTGTAAAACAAATTATAAACCTAAAAGATTATTTAACTATATTTTATTCAAAAGGGTTCCTTATAGATGCGAGTACTAATAACATTTTAGGACAGTTTTTTCCAATTAGAGAAATTATGATAATTTTTCGGATATATTTTTATTTTTCAAAAAATATTTCCCTAGTTTGAAACATTTCTAGCCGAAACAATTCACTATGTTTTTTAATTAACTTTCCTTTGAAAACTTTCTGTATGTTTTCTGATTCCAACGAGGTATAATATGTCTCATAAATCTGAAGAATAGTTGTCAAAATTTGGTGATAAATCTGACAAGGTGACCTATTCTCCATACATTTTCCATTCTCGTAATTTAAAATAACAAGAAAATTTGGCCATTTTTGGGAGCTTGACAGCTCCGCTGCTATTTATTTTAGAGAAAACATTTGTATGACACATTTGTAGGAAATTTTATTAACTTTCATTCTGCTACAAAAATAACCCACAAAAAGTCGATAGTTTTTAAGTTTATATCCAGAATTCGTCAGAAAATGGAAATTTTCGCTATTTTTCCATTTTTTCGCCATGTTCCGTCACGAAATTTTGTTGGCAAACCCCGGATTCAGATTCAGCACCCCAAAATACATATGGAATGAAAGAAATCCAGACTACCCCACAACTTTCCACCGAGGAGCTGCATTGTGTTTAATTTCCCCGGATTATTACTCGTATAGAGTGCGGCATTTATCGTTATCTGAGAATAGCAAGGTTCAAACTAAAAAAAAATAATATTTTGACTTATTTATTGAAGATGTTTCTAACCGACATAATCTATGAGTACGTATAACAATATGACCCTAAAGTGGTGTAGTGTGTGTAAATAACTACTAGAGACTAATAAGGTTCCATCTGTGTGTAAAAGTACAGAGTGATTGAAAGTTTCATCTCATTTTTCTCCAGCGACGTTTTGATTGGTATAATTGTAATTTTAATATTGCAAGAAGATTTCTAAACAGTGATATTTGAGGCACTTAGCTTGTATTTTATATAGATCAGTATATCTGAGTAGTATAGTACTTTGATACGGTATATGATATCTGGATAGTTTCCCAGTATTAGGCTGATGAGTTTATAAGTATATCAATAACGAATTATAATGGGAACCTTCACTTTACTACATCATAATACTGAAAAGCACTAATGAAAACATTTTTTTCAACAAATCGAGTGCTTATTTTGAAAAGCTTATGCGAGGGTGTGTCGTAGGTATATTCCAAATATATTTCAAATGGGGAAAGTGTATTAAAGTCTTTTTGTATGAGTAAAAAGAGAACACACATAAAAACATAAAAAGCAGAGTTTTTTTCTCATTTTAAAACATCCAAAAAGAACTTAAGTTCATCTTGAACAAGAAGCGATTGAATATAAAGGAATATACAGTGTGTCGTGTATCTCGACTGAAATCTTTATTTTCAATATTCCTGATTATCTGGCAGGGCTGCCTAGCGCTTTGTCCTCTCTACTTGTAATAAAAACTCCAATGATTATCTTTCGTTCATGGAAATACATTTATTTTAACCGTACAAGTAGGTACCATGGAATTAATTAATATTCAGAAGATTATCATGAAGAAAATAGACCGTCAAAGCTGTGCTAAAAGCATACTAAATTTCCTGACTAGGAACATATTATACCTAATAATATATGACTGGACTGGTATAAAGGTGCGCTTACACGAGAAATTTTTCTAGTAATAATTGCGGCAACTCGTGCAAATCGTATTGATTAACATTATTTCGCAATGTGTAGCAATTATTTCGGCAGTATTAAAAGCGAGACAACGATATTGCGTGCGGAGAATAAAGAGAATTATTGTGATGTCGGCGACACGAATTGCTGAATATCCAATCGGTTTGGTCATTTTAGTCAATTATTTTTCGCATTTGCATGCAATATCGTTGTCTCGCTTATAAAATATTGCCGAAATAATTGCTATGTATTGAGAAATAATGTTAATCAATACGATTTGTACGAGTTGCCGCAATTATTGCTCCAAAAATTGCTCGTGGAAGAGCACCTTAAGGAGAGTTGTAGAACTATTTCAGGCTGGCAAATTCTCAGGACAAGGAATTTTCTCTGGGATTGTATTCAACGTTGAGGAACCTAACATGACACCAAAATAAGACGAATAATCGTACATATATGTAGGTTCATATTAATTAATTATATGTACGTATTTATTTATTTTTATAAAATGTTCTTATTTTTTATTATTTATTTATCATATTATCTATTTGTATGTATTATGTGTGTATATTTATATGTATATATTATGTATTTGTATCTTTATATTTACGTACTTTATTATTAAAGTACATATTTAAGTTTTTCTTTATTTTCTCGGGTTGACTGTAAGATATTGCTTTTGCAATAAGTCCGCCTTTTGGCACACTGTATTATCTTGTTTTGTTCTTGTTGTTACATATGTTTTTGTTGTTACACTGGCCAATGAAGTTTTATTTATTTATTTATTTATCTTTACGCAACGAAACGCTCTGCATAAGAAAACCGATTTTGAAAAGATTTTTTTGAATACTACATACAAGCATTTTAATAATAATAACGTCAATTCAAAGGTTTCTCTTCAAAAAGTACTTTGCGCTATTTATTACATTCGTTCTCGGGTAATCCATCATGTTGCAACCTTTTATTATGAGCCATCGAACTTGCGATAAAGACGCGCTTAATATATGTGCGTACCTTATAGGTACAGTAAAAACTCTATTATACGGACTCTTTAGTATGAGAAACAACAATTATTGTACCTATAAATGATTTGGGAGTTAACAGAATGCATACCGACATTTCAAAATTTTCTAAAAACGAGAGACTTTGGATCTCGACAACCGTTACTTAATATGCTTTGTAACAAAATAGAGTAGATACATTAAACCTTTATCTAGGGAATAACCGTAAAAGATTTTTGATTGAAGCGAAATAAACCCCAAAAAAAATTTAAAAAAAAACGATTTTTACCATTTCATAATACGATTGTCCATGCGATCATGAAAATAATGGAAAACAAAATATTGAGACGTTTGGAGAAGGCCTACATCCAGCTGTGCAGAGACAAGGGCTGGAAAATAAGAGGAGAAACCAATAATTGGATTCTACTGTAAATTATTTTAGGCTTTACTAAAACATGGATTTAATGCTGGCGCTACATGCTTGCCAAGTTTCCACGACTGTTCACAACCTCCGAGCGTGTGGATGGGCGTTTGCCTTGTCTCGTGAAGGAACGTGAACACTTCGACTGAGTGTTCACGGTACTTCAAAGATCAAAGGAAGCTTGCGGCAAAAAACTTGCGAAGCGTCCACACGTTCGTGCGAACTTAGTAGCGTTTGTGCATTAGCAGGGGAAAGACGGACGTCTCGTATTATTGTTGTAATAGAAATAGCTGCATTTTACCTCGCTGTTATCAGTAAATATCAAGAGAGTTTTCAGGGTAAATTTTATTTTAAAATATAGGTAGTGAAATGTTTAAACAAAAAAGGTGTAACCATTTTCAGCCTAAACAATTCACTACATTTTAAATAAAGTTATTTAAACATTTCTAGCTTAAATACTTCACGGTGTTTTTAAATGTTTTTTTTTGTTGAAAACATTCGTTATGTTTACTGATTCCAGCAAAGTAGAGTGTGACTCATAAATTTAAAGAATAATTGTTTAAATTTGGTTGTGAATGAAACAAGGTGAACTTTCCCAATGCATTTTCGATTCTCGTAATGTACGAGTAAAACAACACAAAAATATGTTTTTTGGACTTTGACAGCTCCGTTCCCATTTATTTTAGAGAAAAATTTAATATGCCTTTGTAGGAAATTTTATGTACTTTCATTCTGCTAAAAAGATAACCTACAAAAAGTTGATAGTTGTCAAGTTCATATGCAGAATTCGCCAGAATATGGAAATTTTCGCCATTTTTCCCATTATTAATGCCACGTTCCGTCAAGAAATTTTGTTGGCATTCAGCACCCCAAAAAACGTATAGCATGAAAGAAATCCAGACTACCCCACAAATCTCCATCGAGAAACTGCATTGAGTATAATTTGACTGGATTAAAAGTATACAATTAGCCTCATAGTAAAAGAACAAGGAAACTAAAAGAAGTATATATGTAAGTATAAGTACCTACATAATGCATTTTCACAATGCATATCACGCACGCAGAGAGAAAATAACAGAACAAAAGTAAAAATATATAGGTATATAAAGGTAAGAAGGTATTTTATGATTATTATCGAATTTTTTATAATTTTAATAAAAATATTGAATACACACATGAAACTACATAAAAATCATATTACATGAATGAAGTTATAGTAATATAATAATTAAATATTAAACTGGTACGGTTTCTATGAATTTTTAACATCCACCATCTCTTTCGCCGTATTTTTCGTTTTCTTTTCATTTTATTTTTATTTTTACAATAAAGATACGCTATGCTGAAAGTTATAGCCGACACAATCCAGACGTCCGTCATGCTCGCTTATCCATAATATACAAGCGCGGTCGGGAGCGTGTGGATGGTTTTCCAAATTTACCGAGCATCCGTGAATGATTGGTGCTCGTGAACAGACGCTGAGACTCGTCGAACATGTGGCGCCAGCATTATATATTTATTTGATTCTATTCAATGTAATGGATTGGAAATATACAAATAAAAAAGCTATTTATATTATATGCATTCATTGATAATATCTTCCAACCATTCAGATGTGTTTTATTCAATTTATTTAAGAAGTTATGCCTGTTTTATTAGCATACATTAAATTCATAGCATTTCGTCAATCTAAAGCTCCCTTTTAAAAAGACTTTAAATAGGTACTTTCTTTCTTTCATAAAGCTCTGAATCTGATAAAAAATATGCGTTTATATGTGCCTATCCTGCAAGGATTTGGAATGAGGGGATAGATATATTGATATAATACGCGGGGACAGGAATTGCCAACGTACTTCTCAGTACAATGATGTATTGAATCTATATGATTTTTTAAAGATAATAATAATAATAATTCGTCAATTTTGGGCGACGCTTTGCGTTAAAACCGCCCCATAGGCACCTTTGATTTTTTGTAATCACCATAGGATCGTCACAAGCAGTAAAAATGATAGATTAAATCACCACATAGGATCGTCACAAACAATTATAATAAAAATGAATCTAATCAGTTTTGGCTAACTCCCGTCATTGGCTGACCAGTGACCGACCCGTAGGTACGCACAAAGAGGTGAGTCTCCAGATTTATCTAAATAAACCCAAATACATCTTTGTGTACTTCACAGTAAGCTTGAAAAGCTTGTGTCGTGAAGTGGATTAGGTCGGCATCGGGGATCGAACCCGCGACCACTGGATTAACAGTCAAGCGCGTTACCAACCAGGCTACCGACCACCTCTGATGACCACCTCCTGATGATTGATATATAAACTCATCAGCATTGTGCCTGTAATGTAACTATGTAGAAATCTTCTTACAAAATTGCACCAAGGGATTTGTGAATCTTCAAATAATAAAAAAAAATACATAGGTAATGATCATTTTGAGACACTTTTTAAACTCAGGTCATAGATTTTCTTTACTTTTTTCCGGTGACAGATATCACCTTGTCAATTCCCACATTCAAATTCCCATCAAGGTTGCGTCATTCTCCCGTCCGATGGCATGTCAGGTAGGTGGGTCTTGTTCTGGTGGGTCCTGGGTTTCGCCGCATTCACATTGCATGTCATCTTTAGATAATTAATAAAAATTAGAGAAAGAACCGAAAACTTGAACAAAAGCTCAAAAACCACCCAGTTTGCAAAATCAAATTAAGAGTATGCATACCGACATTTCAAAAATTTCAAAAAACGGGAGACCTTCTATCTCGACAACCGTTACTAAATATGCTTTGGAACAAAATAGGGTAGATGCATTGAACATTTATCTAGGGAATAACCGTAAAAGATTTTTTATGTCTTGTATAGTTTTCTCAAAAAATAATTTTAAAAACACCTCTGATCTTTTTTCCGAAAGACGGAAACTCGTTTCCCGAAAGTCGCGGAGTGAAAATTCTATTTTGTACTGATAATATGCAACAAAATCTAGGGAATAACCGTAAAAGTTTTTTGATAGACGCAAAATTAACCCCAAAAAATGGAAAAAACGCTATTGTTATCATTTTTTCATGCGATTGTCACGCGATTTTGAACCTTAATGCCGTGGGAAATTTCTGTGACGTCATTCCTGGTGCCATGCCCTTAATGCTTAGTCGACGCTTTTTATTTAATTTATCCCTAAAACAAAAAAAAAGGTCAACGAATAAGTGGCGAAGTTAGGGTTGCCATCTTACCGGATAAATCCGGCGGAAACCTGATTTTAAGAGAAATTCATTCAAGAGTGGATTTTTGTCTACATGAGTACATATAGTTGGCGCAGTTGGTTGAGGCTGCAGTCTCTCAAGCGGGAAGTGTCATCAGGTTCGAATCCCGGTGCTGGCGATGTATTTCACACTTTGCGATACAGGCCTAGTGCAAGGTGTGCAGGAGAGTATTTGGGTTTGTGTATACAAGCCCAGATCCTTTAAAAAATATGTATGCAATGTAGAAGTATTTCTGATTTTTGGATATGTAGTATGTATAGGTCGGTCTCATATGACACGTGCAGATTTTCGCAGTGTCGACAAATTATACTTTTTGAAAGCTTTTGCAAACTGATTAAAATATGACGCGCAAAGAAATATGTTTGATTAATATTATTGAAACCTAATTTTAATCTGCTGAATTTTATTTTCAGCCAAACAACGGGCTTCTTTTTCACAGGATCATAATTTTTAAATATTTTGTAATAAATATTTTATGTTTCAAAAAACAACTCTTTTCAAATTTTGTTTAGTTATTTATTTATTTAGTCACATGGGCACAAACAGTAAGTTATAACAGCACATATCAACAATTAAACAAAAACAGAAAGCAAACCAGTGAAGGCCCGTCGTTTTTTTTTCTTCGAATTTTTACGAATGTTTTCCCGCTAGCAACCGGCTTTTCAATTCCAAGCCCTAGCAACCCTAGTCGCAGTCTGAAAGAATAACACGGGTTTGAGGAAGGGGGGATGGGGATGAGAAAGGAAAATTAATATTTTTTAAGGGTAGCGCATGTATCAATCAGGGTTGGTAGCTTTAGATTAAACTTATTATATTTCATGGGAATTGGGGATGAAGACAGAGGGGCAGTGGGTGTAGACAGCTTTAGTGTTGTCAGCTTTTTTAACTCGGTGTTGCCCGAGAGAAAAAAATGTAAAAAAAGCATGACATTCATGATCTTTTTATTATTACAAGTTTTATTTAACTTCACTATGGTGTTTTTTTTGTTCCTGACCAAATCTTGTAATCGATTGTTCAATCACTTCCTGACAACTTGAAAACCTGAAACTTTGCAAATGCACGTAAACTCGGTGACAATACGATTCTGTACCACATGTGATCAGGTTTCTCCAGAGACAAAAACGATGTAAGGCGTTTCAGGGGAATCCAAGGGTCGTTTGTGGTATCGTATAAAGTGCATTGGAAATGTAATCCAGATCGTAAGTCAGATTTAGTCCAAGCCTTGGAAGACACAGATCGATCGAGAGGATCCAGTCACCGCATACCGCCGTGTTTGGTATGTCACGAAAATGCTTCACGAGTAGAACTCATATCTTTTTACAAATTCTGATTTGGTCAATTCTTGGTGAGAGGCTCCATTGGAAAGAAAAGATACAAGGGCGTGTTTGGTATCCAAACAGAAGACAGCGAAAAACGGTTCTAGGATGTAAAATCATAATTTAAAAAAAATGAAAAAAAAATTACGATTAGGTACCTACTTACTTATTTCTTGTGATTTTTCACGAGTAGAACAATTAAAATGATTTTGTTTCTTAAAATATGTATCTGGGTTTATCGTAATAAACCCAAATACATCTTTGTACACTTCACAGAAAGATTGTGTTGTGAAGCGGAGTAAGTCGGGGATTGAATTTGCGCCCACTGTATTAACAGTCGAGCGCGTTACCAACCAGGCTACCACCTCATTACTTAGATATGTAGTTTTGATATTGTCAGAAAATTATTATAAGTCTGAATATAATAACATATTATTAAGTTATGTTCTTGCTGACTCCATCATTGTTTAATACTTAACTTCTGAGAGATTGATCACATAATGTGATGTAGCCTTAGTAATAAATAATCGTAATTTGTACTATACGACGTAGCCCGGATAAAAAATGCTCTATAAAGGTTCAATCCCCGACTTACTCCACTTCACAACACAACACAAGCTTTTCAGCTTTCTGTGAAGTGTACGAAGATGTATTTGGGTTTATTTCAATAAGCCCAGATTCATTTACTTAAAGAAAAACATAAATAAATAAAAACTTTTTTACACATATAACTAAACATGTAAAGGGCGGATTTATCGCACGTTGGCGATTTCTGCCAATCAACCCAACCCTCTATCATATATTCTACATTATTTTATCCAGTTCTTCTTCCCAATCGGTCCCTCAATGCTGAGGATCGTGACCTTCACGCGGTAATTCTCGCAGGAAAAGTAAAAAAACTGTATTCATTGTCATGTTTACGGGGTTGTAACTAAAAGGTCAAAATGTTGAGAAAAATGAGTTTCAAACACTTTGTAGTTTTACACACAGATGGAACCTTATTAGTCTCTAGTAGTTATTTACACACACTACACCACTTTAGGGGCATATTGTTAATTACTGTACTCATAGATTATGTCGGTTAGAAACATTTTCAAGAAAAAAATCAATAATATATCGGAATTTGTCAGTTGCAACCTTGTCATTCCCATATAGCGATATCACAAAAGAGTCCTTACAGTTATACAAATTACATTTGAAACGAAATTTTTTACATAATATATAGTTCACTAAGGCGAGCAAAAGCGGACATGGCTGATAATTCCAGATTTAATTAATATGCAAGACATTCAATAAATTCTCAGGAACGGGCGTGTTCTGAGTAGAAGGAATCGTAAAATGTGTATGATAAATTGGACGAATGTGACGGAAGCACGAAGTCTGCGTAGTGATAGAAAAGTCTAGCGATCTGTTCTCTCTGCCTATCCTGCAAGGGATGCGGCGTGAGGGAGTAGAATAAAATAGAACATGCAATAAATATGAATAAATATGTAAATAAATAAATAAAATCTTTATTGAAAAGAAAACATATCTTCCAAATGGCGGGTTTATTGCCATAGGCAATGTCTGCCAACCATAAATATGCATGCCTACATACTCTCTAAATTATGACAATATTTGCTATTATATTTTCATGCACATGTACAGTGTATAACGTAAGTACGTACAATGTATTGTCCCCCAATTCCACCCTGGAACTCGGTTATCCATCAAGAGCTGCTTTCAAACTATGTGTATTATTATAACAGTAAAAAACAATTCGACCCTGGATTACAGTCCGTACTAATTATTTCCTCTGAATATTGTAGCACTGAATTGCATAAAACGAATAATGTGCCCAAGTATGTACCAACGTATGATCATGTTAGGAAAACAATCACAAAATTCTGTCCATTTAGCTGGTCAATTAAGTTAGTTTTATAAAATATGGCGAGGTAGTTGGACGTCTGTGTCCCAGGAGCAGGCTCCGAGCAATGAGAGGGCGCAGTCCTAGATGAAGAATAAGAGAAGAAGAGTTTCATTAAGTTTAAGTTAGACTAGTTATTTATAGAAAAAGTACATGACATAACACAACATCTTCTTTCTCTCATCCTTGGCTGGAGCAGGGTTCAATGTATATCGTCTATCTTCGTCAGAGGTCTGAGTTTCTTGCAGTCTTTAAGTTATCTGCCCACTTTAACTATAGTCAAAAAGTACATAAAAGACACGATTTTTCTAATTAGAACGAGAAATTATTCACCATCTTCCTAAAACAATGCGATTACGAAATAAAAAGAAAGAAAATCTGGACTGAAACTGAGTAATCAACTTAGTACACGAAATAAGGAACTTAATTTTATTTGAAATTGCGGGCGATGCGATGGACCGAATTTTGGAGGAGGCCAAAGCAAACAGTGGACTCTAGAGCCACCGAGTACGATGGTCATAATTATTATTTAAAAATTTCTCTGTTTCGTAAATACGGTAATCGAACACACGTAAAACTGAATGTGACTGAATGATTATTAGTTTCTCTGAGTACGTAACGTCGTATTAAGGGCGTCGCTTTAGAAGGCTTCGCTGACGCTGTTAATTGTGCCATGCGATAACTAGCCTTAAAAGGGAGCATAATAATGCTATTACGAAAAGCACTTTAATGAATTTCCATCTGATTCAAGTAAACGCCACGGCTTTGAAACCAGTCTTTTTAGTCAAGTCCTCAGGGTCCTTTATTTTTGCTGCCCCTGGCTCGGTCGAATAGTTTTGTAATTAGTCTAAGTTATGTAATGTAGCTCATTATTTGTTAGCATCCTTGTAGCAGGGATATTGAAGGTGTCATTCCGGACGGTGTTGCTGGGGGGTGCCCTTCTGGCTAACCCTGGGGCCGTCTGAGTAACTTTGGGCTGTAAGTGCGAATAAAAAGGCGCCTAACTGGCGCCTGTGTTATTCGGGTGTGAGGAGGGACCTTCAATATATCTGATTCAAGTAAAAATCAAGCATGTACGAGTATTAATACATAGATTCCTAATTACTTCTGAAGGTCATGCAAGTCTCAAAGAGTTTAGTCTCCCGACTGATGTACAGACAATTCTTTGTTAGAAGTCCCCTGGTGCAAACTTGGTTGAGTGTTGCTTTATGTGATAATACGATATGGTTAAATTTCTTCGCTACTTTCAAATTATATTTCAGAACTGTTGTTTAAAGCAATTTGCCAATTTTCGAATTGTTAGAATAAACTGGCAACATTGTTTTGCTAACTTGTGGTGGCGGCTTGAAGGGATTATTGGAGTTTTTTTTTCTTTTTCCTACTCGCAAAACTATATTTTCTTTAAAATGATTTCTCTTGCGCTACTCTGTAATATTTTCGGCATTGTAGGTTACTTGTAAAAGATACAATGTGAGAATATTGGGAACCTTTGACAGCTCTTATGACAAGATTCGACAATATGGGCTACCAACAATACAATCTAAACTCCACTTGCAGATAACGTCCGCACGGTGGACAAGACGGATGGAATTAATAATATCTCCAATTTTTAGATTTGCAATCATCCCTAACATTAAGCACACCCAGACTTCGAATGGTGAACCTGAATCCATTAATTTACCCCAATAAAGGGTAGATAGTCGTGGGCGAAAAGGGCGAGTCATCGAGTGAAATTTAAACATTTTTGCTTGGTTATTGGGGTGAATTGTATGTAGATTAACTTGATCGACACTTGTACTGGTGTAGCAAAGAGGAAGACACCAGTAGGAGTGTCGAAACGTCGATCAAGTTAATCAACACGGTTCGCCCGAAAAACCAAGCAACAATGTCAATCGCACACCGTAAAAAAACCTTTAACATTTAGTGGATTACGTATGGCTTCTGCCACCGTTGGGTGGCAACGTCAAAAGATAAGAGAATCATGCTAACTGCAACATACAGGAGACATGTACCCTACAGAGCAATATCCAGGCTTCCAAACGTTTGGAAAAGGCCTGTTACCAGGAGCTGAATAATTAGAAAAAGAATTTAATGTAAAATTTCATGATAGGGATTTCCTGTGGGATCCTGGGTTATGTTTTTTCGAGTATTCTGTGTTAAGGATCGATGTTTGCAAAACTTTCAGACATTAGGTATTTCACATGCTTTTCAGTTATAAGGTTACCAACTCATTTTGACTACAATTCACAATGAAAGTGTCTGTTTAACTGTAAGATATTGTTTTTGCAATAAGTTCGCCTTTTAGCACACTACTATTTATTGTATTGTTTTGTAACCACTGATATTTTTTATGCTAATAAAGATTTCATTTATTTATATCTTATTCTTCTTCATCAGACTTCTTCCCTCCACTGCTGGATATATATAGGCTTTTTCCATTTGTTTCCACTCTCTCTGTTCTGACCCTTCCGCATCCAGGTTCCTGCAGCAATTTGGACAATGTCGTCGGTTCATCTCTTAAGTGGCCTTCCGACGCTCCTTCTATCTGTCCAAGGCCTCCACTTTAATATTCGTAGCGCCCATATGGTGTCACCCTGCCTGGCCATATGTCCTGCCCATTGCCACTTGAGTTTTGACACATAGCTCATGATATCGACAACTTTGGTCTCCGTCTAATTTCTTCGTTTCTTAACCTATCCCGGAGACTAAGACCATTCATCTGCCGTTCCGTGAACATTTGTGTGCATTTCAGTTTTTGTATACTTTTTACTGTAAGGGATTTTGTCGTATGTATGTATTTATTTATATATTTATTTGCTTACAGCATTCACTAGTTACCCTATTATTAATGTTCACCTAGAAAGCAGAATCGAAGTTTAGTAATCGTTAGTAATAGGCAAATGATTTATTTAATAGGCTATGTAAAGCATTAAACCTTGTTACTGTGTAATAATATGTCAAAAACACGGAGATAGGATGTTGTTAAGGGTAGGGTGTTAGGCGTGATATTAATATAGGAGTATTATTCCCAGAATAAATGATAATGTTGTTATTAATAGTTTTATTAAATATAACAATATAGTGGTTAATAATGACAATATGGTGGCTGGTTTCTGCATAGTTTAAAAGCTCAACTTTCTGATTAATAGTCTGTGCTTTCCTAGCAATTATATCGTAAGCTTCAGGGCTGAAATGAACGGGTGGAAATGGGAAAAACATTTTATTTACGCTATACTTACAATATGTATTTATTTTAGGATACAAATTTTGAGTACATGTTCTTCGTGTTTTTCAGGTTTACGGTGTGTTGGTTTTTATAATTATTATCATTGGCGTATATAGCTTTTTATTTTGAGGGAAAGCCGCGATCTAGACCCTTTTAAAAGATAAATATCGCCGCAGGCGAAATTTTTCGTCAAGGTGAGTGAAAAAGGACCTGTTATATGTTAGTATTAAAATTATTGTATTCAAAAAATGAAAAGAAAAGAAAAATAGCGCCGCAGTCGATTTTTTTTTAAAAATGGGTGAAGTGATGGCAGATAGTTGGTATCAGCCAGAAGAGTCTACATATTATCATTCATGATTGACACATGATCTCATCAGCCTAATACTGAGAAAAATTCACCTATCCAGATTATTCATTTATTTATTTATCACGGATATCACAGGATTAGACTCAACGCGGGGCCTCAAATACAAGCTTTGTACCTGAAATATCAGAATTTAGAAATCGTCTTACAATATTGCAAGTATTCATAATTTTTGCATTTTTATGGATTAATTTTCTGATAAAAATAATTGAAAAAAAATTATACCTGTATCTGATAATACTAGTGGAATTACATCTAATGTACGGACCTAGAATGCCAAATATTTTTTATTTCATCTGCTAATTATGAATATTTTCATTTTTTTCTGCGACGGTTGTTTGAGTGTAATAGTAATTGTAGTATAATCTTAAATATTACAGCCCTGCTGAAAATATTTTGGCATAAAGTAAATAATGGAAGCTCCGAGCTTTTGTTACAGTATATCCTTGAGCTTTTATGTTAAGTAAGGATTGAATTTTTTCACTCGTTTTAACAATAGCTAGTAGCAATAGTTTGGCCAAACTTTTCACTGAAAGCCTATTATAATTTGGAATATGTTTCCCAGAGAATTTCCATTAGGCATTTGGTGTAACATTATTAACCCGTGGCACAAAAGACAACATTTTTATTTTACAAGAAAATGAAATTTAGTGAATTGGAAAATCGATTCGTAATCGAAAAATCTAAATTATTATCACTTCTTTTTCTTTTTTCTTCTGCAGCCACTTAAGTCTATTGTTGGACATAGGCCTCTCCTTTGGTCCTCCACAGCTCCTGCATTCATATCCCTCCAGAACACTTCCTTATATCATCAGACCACCTTGCCTGGGGTCTTCCGACGCTTCTTTAGCTTGTTCTTGGTCGCCATTCCATTTTATATTTTAGTCCATAGGGAGTCTTCTGGCCATCCCAGCTCTATTTAAGCCTGGCGACCCTTTCCGCCACATCGTTAACTTCAGTTTTCTCTCAGATACGAACATTTGGTACTCTATCCCTTAAAGAAATGCCCAGCATCTTCCTCTTCATAGCTCTCTGTGTCACTAACAGCTTATGCATTATTCGCTTTGTTAGACCAATGTCTCTTAACCGGTAGGTGAGTACTGGAGTAGCTAAATTAAAGTCCAGCTTACGACTAACCTCGACTGGCTTAAGTGATCGCTTATTAACACTCGAGAGATAATCGTCATTTCAGTTCGTCATTGCAGAAGAGTCAATAACTTTTGTGTATTCAATGTAATTGAAGATATTGGTTGCCGTTGTTATTTTAATTAGTTTTAGTTAGGCGCCTGTATATAGAAAAATAATATTTCTTTATAATATAATATAGTTGGTAATTGATTAATAAAATAAATATTAAAAGTTGGCGTGCAAAAAGAGTATAATCCAAACTTGAGCTTTTGTCGTACGAAGTAAAAGTTATTTTTCATAGAAACACTAAATTATTACGAATCACGATATACTGAATTCAATGTTGTAAATCTATTGCAAATTTTGTACTTTTTTAAAGTTTTTCTTCAGACAGCTAACTGAAAAAGGGTGGAGACAATAGGACATTGATACAAAACAAAAGGACAATTTGAAAATATAATTGGTTTGGAAGTTGCGTTCCATCTAGGTTTACGTTTTAGAGAAAATTATTATCGTAAAAAAAATGAAAACAATATTTTACGACTTCACTTCCTAAAACTGTTCTTCGCGGTCTTTCAAACGATACGAAGAACGTCATTCCGAGGCGCTTGGATTCCTTCATTCCGATGGCGCCTCCCACCAAGAATAGAAATTATCAAAATTAAATGTAATAAGATATGAGTTCTTCTCGTGAAGCACTTTCGTGAGATACCAAACACGACGGTATGCGGTGACTGGATCCTCTCGATCACTTGGTGTCTTCCAAGGCTTGAGCTGGACAAAAACTGACTTACGATCTGGATTTTTTTCGAACGCCCTTTTATACGATCCCACACATGACTCCACACTAGGGTGTCCCAACAATGTATGGAGAAAAAAAAAATTCGAAATCAGAAATGCATACCCTCTATTTTTTTTCGTTTTGGTACTAAATACTTGATTATGAAATATTATCGCTTTTGGACAACTGGAACCCGTGCCGACTTGACGTCAAACTTCATAACTTCATAATTTGTACTGAAATTTCATGAAATATCTAAAGAATTCATGTAGTTTGGGAAAATAAAACACAAAATTGGCCCAATCGTACATGTATCACTATTTTACATTTAAATCATCATCATCATCACCAGCACCCTTGTGTCTATTGTTGAATATAGGCCTCCCCCATAGATTTCCATAGTCCCCTATCCTGAGCAGACCGCATCTACCCGCCTACGACAACTCGTCTTATATGGTCCAATCACCTTCCTTGAGACCTTAACAACACTTCTACTGCTTGTTTTAGGTCTCCACTCCAGAACTTTCTTTGCTCACCTAGAGTCTATGGCTGCATGATCAGCTCTTTGTATGGCCCTTTCTATAACTAATAATGTGTGGAAAATTCTTTTCGTGAACACCAAAGTTTCACAGTAATTGGTGAGAAATGGGGTAAAACAAGCGTCAAATATCTTCATTTTGGATAATTTGGGTATTTAGGAGCCTTCAGGATATAACATAGCCGCCCATCTCGTATCAAAGGCAGCCCATGCTAAATCTCGGCTTCTTTCAATTTCTATCTCTTGATTTTCTCTTCCATGTTTTACAGTTTGCCCCAGGCATAGTACATAACTATCAACTTATTGGATAATTATTCATCTACCACGATATTATATGATTTTTTGGCATAAGTCGCGTATTTGGTCTTTGATATGATCATTTTAAAGTCTATTCTCTGGAAAGCTGTGGTAAAGCTTCGTTTATCGTGATTTCTAGTTCAACAAATAAAAATATACCCTCTTCGAACCGTAGATTGTTAAGGTTTTCGCCGTTGACACCTTTATTGCTCCAATCAAGGGCTTCGAACATCCTCCAGAACCAATGTAAATAATTTAGGAGATATTGTGTCCCTATCTTACTCCTCTTCAAACATGGAACTTTTCGGAAGCTCCATGGAGTGGAGGTGTACACCGGAAGAATCCAGCCTGTTGTCCTGGTTAGTATGCATTCAATTTGATAGAGAGTCTATCATTTATGACTTTTGTAAACAGCTTATACAGATAGGATGGTCGATAATTTTCAACCCTTCTATGGCCATTTTTTTGCGGACGAGATTCATTGATGCATTGTTTCACTTCTTGTGATATGATTCCTTCTTGCAGACATTCATTGAACAGCGATACTACTGCTTGTTGAAGAGATTCTCCCGCATATTTAATTGTCTCTGTGGTTATACCATAAGGATCAGGAACATTTTTATTATTCATCGGTTTCATGGCATGTTTGACTTCCGCTTATGTTGTATCTGGAATACAGGAATTCGTGCCTTTTTCCAAAATAAAACACACTCGAGATTGACAAGATTATCACTTTCATTAATTGTAAATTTCATTTGACAAATATTATAAAACAAAACAGCTAGTACTTGTCCATCGAAGAGAAGTTTTGACCTTATTATTCGAGGGTTTACAACCCCTGTTGGAAACATATATACTATTTTTAGAGTTTCCTAATTCCACAGATATGTTTTTTGATATAATACTACACTTTTACTAGCAATAATTCAACACTGCAGCAGAACTTTATGTGCAAGTATGCGCTCGCTTAAGTACTCAAGTACTGAGATCTTCGGATGCAAGTCGGCACGGGTTCCCGTGGTCCAATGGTCATGAAATTTGATTTTTGAGTGTTTTAACACAAAACGAAAAAAATTGGGGGGTATGCTTCTCAAAAAAATAACTTTGATTTTTTTGGGACACCTACTCCACACGACCCTTGGACCCCCCCTGAAACAAGCAAATCGTTGTGTGTATATACACTCTAAATAAAGACATTGAGAATTGGTGGTGTTTCCGAGAACCATAGTTGGATAGAACATGTGGTTAAGTTGCTAAAGGAGGGAGGTGTTTTGAATAAAGGGAATTGTAAAGTAATGTAAAGTGACGGAATCAAGGAAGCGTGTGTAAGGATAGGGCAGTGTGACGTTTTGTTCTTTCTGTCTACCGTGCATAGGATGCGCCATGATGAGATAGAATAGAATAGAAAAATCGTAGATAATATAAATAAAAATGAACTTTCACCAAGCATTAGCAAGCAGTCGACAACCTCAACTCTATCCAAAGCATAAATCAAATTTGATTCATAAATGCATAGCTAGTTTAATAATATGAATAATTCAAATAAAATGTCAGTGATGAAAGCTAATAGAGAAGTGAATATAGGTACTAGGTAGCGTTATTTCTGTCTGATGGTTCAATCACCATTATATTATATCGCGCGCGATGTCGCGATTGAATTGTGCAGCTTACAAAATGGAATAATTCGGAGCTTTGATTTCTGGAAAGTTGCCCAATTTTATTATTGTGTATTTCTACTATGGATAATATCGACTGCCGTCATAAGAACCACGTATAAGATAAGACAACTTTAGGGGAATTAAGTTTACTCCATTGACGATATGTTAAATAATTGATTTTATGTATGACGAAATGTCAATCAGAGCCCTTTACACTCTGATTGGCATTGATCTGATAATGAATTTTGTTATTGTTAATTGTAAAATTTCATATTATCTGTAAAAGTTGACGAGTCTAGGTGCCCGAATGGGCCTACGGACGAGAGAAAACAATAAAACAATAAGTTCTTTTTTATCGAAATGGGTAATTATTTCACTTACCTAAATGTCAATCATTTTGTCCTCGAAACATCATCTGATCCCGGATGTCCCTTCCTTTCCCCCTCAATTGCACCCCGCTCTCTATTTATTTATTCTTTAAGTAAATAGGTATTATATATACAACAACAAAAAACAAGATTATATACATTTGCAATAACAATAGCTAATATTCACTAGGGCGAGCTAATCCCTATACAGAGATCTCTTCCAACTATCATTTTTTTGTTTTATAGAAATATTATACTTTTAAGCGTTGGATTTCTACATTCCGTAGTATACACAATGCAGTATTCCTACAACAGTGTATAAGAATTAAGGATGAACATTGTCGGGCTTAGGACCGACCTTGGCTGGTTTAAGTGATCACTGTACCGATGGGATCCCAGATGGGATTGCAGCTGGGGTGAACTAAAATGGCGAATGTTTCTCGAGTGTAAAGTGACCACATAAGGTCGGTCGTAAGCCCGACAATGTTCATCCTTTATTCTTCTACACTGTTGTAGGAATACTGCATTGAAGTAATGTTGTTGTTTTTAATTTTTTGTTGTTTTTTTAAATTTAATTTGTCACTTGGGGTACCTAATGCAAGAGATCCTGTATGGGCTTCACTGAATGTATAAAAGCGATTATCTCAGATTCAACGTTTAACATATGCGTGGTTTTTGCTTATGACAGCATAGTCTACAGCACGTCTTGCCATGTTCCTGCAATGTTCCATAGTAGGTACAATATTATATTCTACCGTATGAATACACAATGTTGCCACTTTCCGACACTGACTTCACCAAATAAACCAAATAATATTACTAACGAAAAAATATTCTTCAATAGACAAGAGATAATATCTTTTTTTTTATATAAAAGGATCTGGGCTTGCATATGTACACAAACCCAAATACTTTCCTGCACACATTGCACTAGGCTAAAAGCCTGTATCGGAAAGTGTGGAATACATCGCCAGCGCTGGGGTTTGAAACTGGCACCTCCCGCTTGAGAGACTGCCGCCTCAACCCACTGCGCCAACCATGTACTCTAGGTGAAATCAACGACATTTTAGTAGGCATAATGATATTAAATAGAGATTTTTGGGTGATAGTTGGGCTCCTAGCTTTAACGGTAGCTAGATAATAATAGAACGAATCAATACAGTACCTACTTACTGACCATTACAGAACAGTCAAAATGGAACATGGATATAACGGAACACTACGAAAACAGAACAGAACACAAAATAGAAAAAAAAAGCAGCATACGGATCCATTTACGCATAAAGGATAATTTATTATGTTTAACTTGAGCACGCTGTGTTGTGGGAATGTTCTGCATTGTTAGTGTTCTCTTTCAAACTGTTCTGTAAAAGTCATTGTTCTGATTCGTTCGCTTTCAATTTGTCATCGTCCTGTACTCAGAGTAATTTTAGTATAGAGATGACAAGGTTAAACCCTGAATTAGTAAGTAGACTCGTGCTCTCCCCTTTAACTGCTATTAAAAATACTCTATGAGAAAGAGGCAAACCTGTGTTTCACTAGCTGGTTTCAGATCATCCCTTGTCCCAGCAAATGTGAGGGAGAGCGGGGGAGTGGGAGGGTAATGTCATACTTCAGTCTCTACCACTTTCTGTGTAGGACACTTTCCTTACCTGTTGTCCAGTCTTATGTTTTTCTTAGCTTCTGTATTGGTAAAGTTATGATATCTTACGTTCTACGGGTCGTGCCGGCGCGTCGAGTGTACCGTTGGCTCTGAGGGTTTCAGCGTAAAACTAAAATGAAAAGAACTATTGTCACTTCCTTTCTCCATTTTCCTTCCTATTCCTGGATCCATTCCTATCCTATTTCCTACTTCTTGCTTATATATAATGTACCTACTTATACTTTTGTTATTACGACGAAGAATACTATAATTGGCTTAATTAAATGTATAAATATATATAAAATATCACATTATGTATTTAGCTGTTGTATTCTCTAAATAAATAAATAAAAAATAAATAAAAATGATGGGTTCTGTATACAGCGTTCTGATGTGCCGTTTTCTTCTGGATGCTTCAGGAACCTATATCAACTTGTCCGTTGTGTGATCTTCGGGCTTCATGCCACGTTAATTAATCTTTCAATCCAACAATTCAAACCTCGTATGAAAATGATACAAATTAAAAGAGGTGTAATACAAATTTACGAGCTGTTGATGAGCCTGTTATTGACGTGTGTTTCTTGTATCACATTATACAAACGCTGTTGAACAAGACCTGATACATAATGTAACGCACGCCTATCACTGACATAATGACATTAGCTCAATCTTATTGATTGTCATGTCATGCCTGTCATGTACACATCAATGTCACGTACATTTATTCAATATACACACTACCTACCTAATGTTTCACGGTATATTGCTTGTTTAGAAGGCGTGAAGATACTTAAGAATCAGATTTATTCGTAGAAATTGTACGGCCTAATACTACAGTAGCCAGAGAAAATTCGATGGCATATCTAGAAAAGTGTTATTTCCACTGTGGGGGCACTGAATCCGAATTTCAACTTTGCTACCTAGTAAATGTGATGCGTTCTGAGATAGCTCAGAGAGAAAAAGAAAAAAGAAATGTTTTTTTTTCAGACTTTTACCGATAATTCAAAAAGTATTCATTTTAGAGGTTCAGGACAAGAATAAACTTCTCTAAATTTCCTTCACTTAAATGGCCTTCTGAGAATATAAATACATAAGAATAAATCGTAATTATGATTTCACATCCTAGATCCGTTTTTCGTGGTCTTTCAAACGATTCCAAACACTCGGTCCCGGTTTTCTTAGGTTCCCTCATTCCGATGGCGCCTCCCACCAAAATTGACATATTCAAAATTTGTGAGTTCTACTCGTGAAGCACTTTTGTGACATACCAAACACGTCGGTATACGGTGACTGGATCCTCTCGATCGCTCGGTGTGTTCCAAGCACACACAACCCCACACGACCCTTGGATCCCCCTGAATCCTTATGTAATGGTATTACCGTATATGGATGAATAAATAAATAAATAAATCGCTCTGGAATAGGCTGATCCAAAGTAGTACAGAACTGTTTTGTCATCGGCTTTACGTATGCTTGCAAAGTTTCAGCTCTCTATGTGGTTGAAAAATCGATCCCAAGATTTTGTTACAGACAAAAAACACCACAGTATGGATGCATATCCATACTGGGTGCTTCGGCGCCCTGAATCTTACTCTGCCAATACTGAGGAAATCGTCTTGAAACTGAAAACAGTGATAGATGAAAGTATGGACTATAGGTCTGCTGTTTTAGAATTACAGGATTTGGAAATTCCTTGAATAAAAAAGTCTTCCGAAAGCACCCCTAAAATTTACGGGATCTGAAGAATTTCCGTTCAATTTTTCAGATATAAAAGTATAATTTAGCCAAAATACTGGTAATTACGGAGGTATAATCTTAACAAATCCGAACAAAAATATAAAAAAGCAAAAAACTGAGCAAAAATAGAACGATTTTTGCTCAGTGCATAAAAGCCCTTAAGCAAATGTAAAAAGTATGGTAAAATCTTATAAAAATAGTGAAATATTCGTACCTTTTAGCATTATGGTACCAATATTTTAAAGCTAATATAGTTCCATACGCACATATTATAATACTTGAAGTTTTGTATATGTCCTATAGTAGCTATGACGTATACAATAATTTACTTTTAATCGTCCAATAAGGTATACTAGGAAAGCATGCCTCAAAAATATTATCATTAAGGCAACTTGGAAATAAACCCGTGAATTAACGATTTCATGTCACGGAGACGTACCCCTATCCGCTAGGCATAAGGCAAAAGCCTATACCCCTGAATAATGAATCGTGAAAATATTGATATACTGCGCCAAGAGTTTGAAATAACTATAGGGTTTTTGATTTAGCAGAAAGAAATCATTATTAGTTCCGCGATAAGCTCGCCCTAGTAATAATTTGTTTTACAGAGATGATAATAATAGTGAGCCTGTTGCCGAGCATGCTTTTAGCTCCGAAGAATCCCTGTCATGTTTTTACTGATCCTGTCGATGATGCCATTGGAGGTGACTATGAAAGCCGATTCTGGACTTGCACACTCTGTCACACTTTAGACAAGGCTGCTCCTCATTTGTGACGGGTCTGCGGGTGGTTCTGTTTTGAGGACCAGTGTAATTATTTGTGATCCTCCGCCAGTTTTTACGATCACCCACCAAGTTTTCCCAGTCACTTTGAGAGTTTATGTCCTTCAGTGTGTTGTGCAGAACATCCTTGTATCTCTTCCGCTGCCAGAGATAATGATGTGTTTGCAATCTGGTAGATTGGTCTGTACCATCAAAGATTTTCATTCTTTCTCTCCACGCCGTCCTGCCCTTCGCCAATCTCACAACGCACGCTTTCTATAATCTGGTCCATATAACTGCTTCTTAGGTGACCTCTCACATTACTGGCCTCTACCATTCCTTCTGCTATGGTGATGAGCAGGCCGAGGTACCTGATGATGTTATGGCCTACCCATCGCGCACGCTGTTGGACGATGTTATTCAAGATTTGTCTTGTCTCTCCCGCCTTACTCAATACCTCGCTGTTTGTGATGTGATCATGGGGTGATATGAAAATACTGTACTTATGTGTATAAAAACACCAGGCAATATTACCTAAGCGCAAACATGTATATTATTATGACATTCAGAATGGTTGACAATTTTTTTTAAGTATCTGGGCTTGCATACACAAAAGCCTTTATAGCAAAGTATGCAATACATCGTCAGCGCCGGGGTTTGAACCTGGCACCTCCCGCTTGAGAGACCGCCGCCTCGACCAACTGCGCCATCCATGCACTCAAATTCATTGCTGAAAAACATGTAAAATATTGTAACTATGCAATATTTTCGAACATCTCACAGGACACTCGAAGAAATATTTTAAAAAAGTGAGAACCCCTTACATCCCTCGATCCCACACTGTTTTATTGTTTTTATTTTCAAAATTAATTCAATTTATAAAATCAAATTCAATATATTATTCAATCTTGAATGACGTGTGTCCATTTTTTCTGCGCAAAAAACATCAATTCAATAATCACTCGCGTCAAATTTTATTTACAATACATCGGCGATAATTCAATAAAGGCAATTTAGCCAATGACCCGTCATATTATTTACTCTGAATCGACCGACAGAGTTCGACCCTATTGACAAAACCCATTTCGCATTATAACCATTCAAAGTAAGTACCAATTATTTTTATATTATAGTATTATTGGACCGCAAATACAATTTGAAACATTTTTCGATTTAATAAATTCAAATGTATTCCAAAATTAATTCTACTTACATCCGGAATACAAAAGGGGTCGTGATTTATGCAGTTTTTTTTTGGTGACAGCACTTTTTTGCGGATGTTTCAAAGTTGACAGTTATAATTTATAAGCCGAATAATTTGATTTACTGTGTAACTGAAATGAAAATGAATAAGTTGAAAAAACCATCTCCAAGAGATCTAAAAAAAAAGCCCGTTGGATTGGCCACATCATGCACCACGAGGGTCTCTTACATGACTTTATAGAGAGAATGGTTGAGGGGACAAACCACAGGGGGCGCCCCCGACGGCAGTACCTGGACTAGGTGTACGAGGACATGAACTGCGCCACATATTATGTCGAGCTGAAGAGAGCTGCGGGAGACAGATAAGAGTGGAGAACAAGATGTAGGAATTTACTGCAAACCAATCCGAAGGATTGAAACTAGAGAAGAAGTAGTTGAGATGGTTGGGACATGTAGAGATAAAAGGGTAGCAAAGAAAACCTGGGTGAAAGAAAATTTCTTAGAAAATACATAAAGTTTGCAGCCACACATCCAGTTGCCGCGGCCTGGATTCGAACCCAGACTTCCACCTGACAAGCCGGAATTCTACCTCTGTGCTTTGATGGCTGGTAGTTGAGTCGAGATGAAACGTGTATATATTGTGCGCCAACCTCCGTTGAGATTATTTGTGACGGCAGATGGATGGACTGCAATTGGTGAATGTTACTTAAGTGTAAAGTGATTACATTAAACCAGCCGACGATCACTCATAAACCTGATGGGAAATCTATCCTTTGCTGTATATCTGTTGAGATATCTACTTGTAATATTAAACTACGACATGTAGAAAATCCGATGTTCTTTCAAAACATAAATTTTATGATATCAATTTCTCAGTTTTCAGTAAAGTGATGACATTAAACCAGCCGACGATCAGTCATAAGCTTGATGGAAAATCCATCCTTTGCTGTATATCTGTTGAAATATCTACTTGTAATATTAAACTACGACATGTAGAAAATCCGATGTTCTCTCAAAACATAAATTTTATGATATCAATTTCTCAGTTTTCAGGATTCCTTTGAAGCTTTTCAAGCGCAAAAATGCAAGGGATGAGAAAAGTTACACAAAATATATTAAAATTACTTATGTTTAATCATACTAGCTTACAAACCGTACATAATAATGGACTCTTTAATTATTTTCTGTCAAAATTATTGTTAAATAAGTTAAAATCATCAGATGCAAAAATTCTGATGTGTATAAATTCACGCGTATTATTTCACAGCAGGCTGTTGTGGACAAGAGAACATTGCCTACCAATAAATGACAAAAATAAAATCCTTTTGAGTTTTGTATAGTGATGAAGTGTGGTCACCACATTGGTTTGTTTTTTTTTAGATTTAATTTAAGTTTTGAATATTGATTTGGGTTGCATTAAAGCAGGTGTTTGGTACTGTTAACAATAATAAGTAGTAATAATCTGCAACAATAATGCACCTGATGTACCATTCGGTGTGTTGTTGCAGAAATTTGCCAAGTGCCCGACTCTGCCGATATGCAACCTAATATATCTTGTTATGTTTTGTATTAATAATTTGTCATAATAAGTAATATGATATTTTGATATGTACTTTTAGGATAAAGATGTCTTCACTCTGATTAATTGTCAACCCTGATACAGGCCATAACCTAGTGGGGTTGATAATTATATACTATAATGTGTACGTTTATGTATTGTTGTATGTATTGTTTGTGTACTTACAATGTTGAGAAATATAAAATAAATAAAAATAAAATAAATAAATATTCTGTAAATATGTGAATATAGTAAAAACATAGAGAACATAGACAAAGCATAAATTAATGATGAGAGGTGATTTAAAAAATAATGGTTTACCTAATTAGTGAATGTAGAGAAGTGAAAAAGTGGAGATTGACGGGCTAACGTTTTTAGTAAAACGAGTTGGAAGTAGGAACACTAGTCGCGTAATTTAGTCATTAATGTGGATTTTGAAACTAAATACATACTCGTATATACCTAGTCTTTTCATTTTTACCTTAAATTGACTTCACCTTATAACGACTTTTAAAAACCTTGAGATTAATATTACTATTATTATTTCATTTATACATTTCGCATACACTACAGATGCATACAAATTTTGAGCTTTCTCTTTAGGAAAATTATGTATGTAAATCCACTTCAGGAAATAATACAAGTCTTAATACATTTAAATTCATATACAAATTATAAAAACACACGAGGAGCTTTGTGGAGCTTTCGAGATATTCCACTGAATTATAATTATACCGGGAAAGTTCTCTCAAAAGAAAAGTCAAAAATAATAATATACAAGTACTCACATGTACATGTACAATACATGTGCCTACACATGGGCGTAGCCAGGGGTGGCAGGGGGGGCAGCTCCCCCCCTAGATATTGGAATAGGTATAAATATTATATACAAATTATATAACTAACTAAACAGTTCTGCGATAAGTTCGCCCTAGTGAGCAACGATTTATAATCTGTACTATGTCCATTTTTTTATATTTATATGTATTTTTGGTTCACTTTAAATTTAAAAAAATAAATAAATGATAAAGTCTCACAAAAAAATCACATTACTACCATACATTTTTTAATCTACCTATTCCAATCTCTAGGTGGGGGGGCATTTGCCTCTAAATTGGAATAGGTATATATTTTTTAATACATAATGATAAAGCCTCACAAAAAATCACATTACTACCACACATTTTTCATCATATCATAAATCTTCTTCTTAGAAATGAAAATATTGAATATCCATCAGTTTTAGTAAATAAATTGCCTGAGGCGCTATTTTCTATAACTTTTTTATAAAAAAAATTCACACATATTTTTGTGCAAAGTATTGTAAGATACAATTTCAAAAATGAACAAACCACTTTACGACCTTATCACCAAAAAATTTCTCCTGCGGCGCTATTTACGCGTTTTTTAAGCTACATATATATCTTTTACTTTTGCTGCCCTGGCCTAGCTCTGAGGCTGGCGACGCCCATGTACCTACATGTACAAATTTAATTCAATTTGAATTTTCTCATGCTTACATACACAAGATAAATATTGTTTCTTGTTCTTTTAGACTTTATAATATATCCTTTGTGTTTCATGATCGGTGGGTAAATTTTTTATTCATCACATGTCAACTTATATCATTTTCGTGGAAATCGGATAAGTGCTTATATTTTTTATTTTATTTGTAGAACAGAGAGTATTACAAAAAATCCTAAATGTTAAAAATTGTTACGAGTTAAATATATACCAATTTATTCATTTATCGTTTGGCAACGTCGAAGTATTGTCACATCGTTAAAGTCAGACATCCAGCGCCTCCAGCCATTGGAGGAACTCAGGGGACAGGAAATAAGGCGCAGAACAAAAGTCGTAGACATCATGGACCGAATTGCTAAACAAAAATGACAGTGGGCGGGTCATGTTGCCAGACAAGGGACAGAGCGATGGACTCCCAGAACTCTTAGATGGAGACCGTGGGATAAAAAAAGAGGAGTAGGTCGGCCACAGAAAAGATGGGCTGCCGAAATTATCCCAGTAGCGGGTTGAAGATGGATTAGCAAAGCTCAGGATAGAGAAAAATGGAAGCAAATGGAAGAGGCCTATATCCAGCATTACAGAGATGACTGAAGGAAGAAGAAGAAGGAAAATCCCGCAGGCTTAAGGCCCTCCACATCCCCGGGTTGCTCAGGCGCATTAATAGCGACCTCTTTACCCGCACTTCTAGCAAAATATTATTAAGAGGTGGGAGGCCTTAAGGGAGCCCCCCGGCAAACCCCACCCCTGAATTACGTTCCTTCAATATCCTTGTCCAAGGAGGTTACAAAAAAAGAAGAAAAAGAATGGGCAGAGAGAGGTAGAAAAAGAGGGGGCGATTCGCTAAATAATCAACAAATCCAAAATGAAAATAAAAACGCTCACCTGTCTGCGAATTTTATTCAAATAAAGTAAATAATGGCAACATCCATTTAATTGCTTCAATTATTATCTGTACGCCCAGGTACCTACCCGCCTGACTAATGATTTTTTTTAACTGGCAAACATGAACATCCTACGTTTGAGTTTTTTTATTTGTTTTTTTTTTATTTTATATAAATAATGATGAAATAAAATGGAGTAAGTACTTTTTTGTATTTTAATGGGAACACATCATTTATTTTGTGTACAATATATCTGAATTTATTCACATAAATTTGACGGAGGCTAGGAGTGTTGTGTGTAGGGATAGGGTTATCTAGTGCACTGTCCTCTCTGCCAACCCTGCAAGGGACATGTCGAGAGGGTAAAGATATATAGATAGACATTGATTCACTCACACTGGGTCATTTGCGAGGTAGACATAGGGGATAGAATGCACAGACGATAGACACTCTTTTCTTTTCAAACTTTTTCATTCTTTGAGAGGAAGATACCTAAATCATTTAGGTATTACTGGCTTTTCATGTCTGCATCTCGCAGATGGCATATGTTGAGAATTTTCTCAACGAAAGGCGGCAGATATCAACATTCACATAATAACTTATGCGAACTCCCTTGGGGAGGGGAGCAGGATGGATGTTCCGACGCTCATAATTCCACTGGTCACAGTAACCAAAAAGGTGGAAGCTGTAATGCTCCCGGCGCCTATAGAAGTGGGTAGATCTCACTATAATATAGGTTGCTAAAGGTTACACCGCTCCTCAATTACGGATGGCGGTAGTATCTGAAATTGGGTGCATATGAAATAGGTTGTTAAGTATTATATACTCAACGGCCAAAAATTTCATTTTGGTAGCAGGATGTGGTGGAATGGGTGAACGTTGCCCTGGGCATAAAGTGATCACTTAAGCCAGCCAAAGCCGACTCGTAAGCGTCTCATAATTCCACTGGTCACAGTAACCAAAAAGGTGGAAGCTGTAATGCTCCCGGCGCCTATAGAAGTGGGTAGATCTCACTATAATATAGGTTGCTAAAGGTTACACCGCTCCTCAACGGATGGCGGTAGTATCTGAAATTGGGTGCATATGAAATAGGTTGTTAAGTATTATATACTCAACGGCCAAAAATTTCATTTTGGTAGCAGGATGTGGTGGAATGGGTGAACGTTGCCCTGGGCATAAAGTGATCACTTAAGCCAGCCAAAGCCGACTCGTAAGCGTCGGAACATCCATCCTGCTCCCCTCCCCAAGGGAGTTCGCATAAGTTATTATGTGAATGTTGATATCTGCCGCCTTTCGTTGAGAAAATTTTTCATTCTTTAATTACAAAATTAGGGTTACTGGATGATTTGCAACAGAAGGTCGCACTTAAGTCATTTAAAACAAAAATATAACACTTAAGAGTATAGGCACATTGACATTTCAAAAACTTCCAAAAACGGGAGACCTTAGATCTCGACAACTTACTAAGTATGCCTAGGAAAAAATAGAGTAGATACATTGGACCTTTATCTAGGGAATGAGCTTAAAATATTTTTTTATACCTTGCACGGATTTCGGAAAAAATACCTCTGACCTTTTTTCCGAAAGATAGCAACTCGTTTCCCGAAAGTCGCGAAGATGAAGGTTTTTTTGTATCGATAATATGCATTAAAATCTAGGGAATGTACATATATATAGCCAATATTGACGAAATGCTGTCCAGAACAATAAGTCCAGTTTAGCATGGATCACTATCATAACGTTAAGCACCTATGTTATCAGTGTTATTATCTTCATGACGAAATGCAAACTGAGCCCTTTACACTCTGTTTGCATTGATTCTACTTCTCTGGCACATTGTCATTGTTTATTGTTAAAAATTCCTTTTGATTGTTATAAATATGTAAATTTTACGAGTCCACGTGCCCGAAATTTGGGCCTGGGGACGATAATGAACAATAAACAACAATTTTCGTCGGTTTTATCAAATTTTGAACGCTAGTAAAAAACAATGTATTGTAATAAATAAATAAATAAATACTTGCATATATGGTCATTTAATTATGTATGTATGTAAAAAAATGTATTGTTAAACTGATTTTGTACACTGATAATATATTAATAATAATATAACAAAGCAAAAACTATGAAAATCACATACATTTTTCCGCTAAAAAACAAAAGTGTATAGAATTAGCTACCCATTAGAATTTCCAGACAAAAGAAGTTGTGCTAACAAAAAATATCAGGTATTTTTCCGTTATTGTTCTCTCCCCATTCAAATCCGCCACTTGTTGGGTAGGCAGGTAGGAAAGTAGAGATGGGAATAATGATGTGAAGAAAATAACAATTACTAGAAGTAACTGCTACTTTTAAATTATTGTAAAGTAGCAGGTGCTCTTATTAAGTTTTCCTAGAATTTAATTTCACTTGTGTCTGGCACCAGTGATAATCTTGACGCTCCTTCGATCCTATTGGTTAACATCTGACCAATCACAACGCCTCAGATTTCAAGGGATAAAAATTTTTGGAAATCCACTGTTTGTGAACTGCATGTTTGCGTTTTCACTGTTTTTTTTTTTTAGAAAAAGCACTTTAAACAGATCTGTCTAATTTAAGCGGGCACCTAAAGTACACCAGAACCAATCAGGGCTTGAAAGTAAGTCTTCTAAGTTGTGTACGTCTAAACTTCACTTGAAATGGGAGGCGTTGTGATTGGTCAGATGTTAACCAATAGGATCGAAGGAGCGTCAAGATTATCACTGGCGTGAGACGCATGTTTAATTTCTTCTTACGACCGGAAAAAAACATTTTTGATTGCAGATATACCTAAATTATTTTAGGTATTGGAACTGCATTTTTCTGCATTGCGCAAATGGAAATACACAACGGATTTTCATCAACAGAAGCCAAAGGTATTTACATTCAAATATTGATGTTACCACCATGCATCCATCCTGCTTCCTCCCCAAGGGAGTTCACAGAAAGCTACATTATGTGAATGTGGCTGACTCTCGCTTCTGTTAAAGAAAATCGATAATAAATTCTACGTAACTACTACTACAACATCACGGATTATCCCAACATTGGGGTAACCAGTGAATGACGTTCAACACACAATATTCTCATGATATTTTCTGAGTGCCATAATTGGGTTTTTGTTACATGTCGCAGTAGAATAATAAGAAGAAGTAAAATAATTTAGCAAATAGTAGAATAGATCATTCAGTATTTTGTCACTATTTTATTAATTTTTTGTACATACATGTAACCTTGAGCTATTGTGGTTAGTATTGCCCCGGAACAGGCTATCGCCTGGTGGGGCAGTAAAATCCAGTACTTTTTTGTTTATGTTTTTACTTTATAAAGCTTTGGATAATAAGTAAATGAAATTAAATGAAAAAAAAAGATGCTGAACGATGTTTTCAAAGTATATTATACTCTGAAAAAGTGCGAGAAATTCACGCTTTTTTAAAACATTCACTGAGATTGTAGAAAAACTCAGCTATTGCAAAAAGAACAGTGATTTAACAGTGATTGCGTAGTAGGTAGCAGTGATTGTGTAGTAGGTAACAGTGATTTGTTTTTTATCCTCGTATATTGATTTTATCGCCCCAAAACGGCGCTCACGGGAACGTTTAACTCCCTGGGACCTAATGAGACGTGAGCACGCGACGATGATGGGTGCCAAAGGGCTGAACAGAGAATTATTAACAATGTGTTTTTTACACATTAGATATTAGGAAATGAAGCGAAACACTGACTCTGCCTGAACATCTAATCGAAATAAGTGAACAATAAATACATTTTAGCGCAGTTTAGTACCACACAAGATTATTTATTATTACACGCTTTAAGAGTACGCATACAGAAATTTCAAAAATTTCTAAAAACGCAACGGGAGACTTTATATCTCGACAACCGTTACAAAATATGCTTTGAAACAAAATAGGGTAGATACATTGAACCTTTATCTCGAGAATAACCGTAAAAAATATTTTGTAGCGTGCATATATTTCTAAAAAAAAATGAAAAACACCTCTGATCTTTTTCCGAAAGTCCTGAAAGTCGCAGATTATTTTCGCATTTTATTTTGTACAAAAAATATGCATTAAAATAGGGAATAACCGTAAAAAATTTTGATCAACCCCAAAAAATGGAAAAAAATCTTATTTTTACCATTTTATCATGCGATTGTTCACGCGATTTTAAACCTTAATGCCGTGGGAAATGACAGTGACGTCATAGTTAGATCACGAGCCTTAAACTGCTGTAATATTATGTTTAATAAATAAATCAATTGAAATTGTGACTTCCCTATGTTCTTACTAGGAACACGTATGGGTGCAGTATGATTTTAAGTGTTCCCATAATTTTTTACCATTTTTAATTCCACGACCCACTAAACAGTGGTAATGGGTAATGGCTTCTTGTGGTGATACACCCATCCATTTGTAATGAACTCTGTGGGGACATTTAGAGGAAGGGGGAGGGAAAAGGAAAAGGAAGGGAAGAGGAAGATAATGTTGTTATCCTTTTCCAACCTCATACATGTCTAATGCCTTATATTAGAAACCTATCGATACGTTCTCCATTTTATGGCTCACTTGACCAGTATCGTATGTCACAATTGTTGAATTAAAAAAAATCGCAATAATTTTTGAAGCCAGTAAATTTATTCACGTCCTATGCAAAACGTCAGCATGTTTTGGCTTTGTATTATATTGTAAATATTGACCACAAAAATGTGGCCATCTCAGGCCGCCGCGACCTACATGGTGATGGAAAAACCATATTTGTTGGTAGATAAGTACGTATTTTTTTTTTCAAAATACAGCCCTAAAATGTTGGTGTTACTGATAAATCATGCTTCTCAAATTAAATTCTGTGTAATTTATGATTGATATATATAAACTCATCACTGGGAAATATTCACCGACCATGGAACAGTAGCGGATTGACTACAAATTATAATACTATAATTAAGCTGTATTATTTGGAACACAGGGATTGAAGCAAATTATATATTCTAGCACAATCCTCCTATACAAATTCAGATTCATTTCTTGCTCACTTTTGAAACTAACCTAAAAAACTTGTTGCTATCTTTTTCGTCACACTTTCGTAACTAAAATAGGTATCTTAAGCAACAACAACACTGATAAAAATATGATATTTCTCTTAGGTATCTTTATCACGTACGTAGAGTTAATATGTACAAGTTGGAGAAAACTTTTTTATCAGCTATAAAAAATGTGATACTGGATGCTAGAATTATTCTCTATACTTATAAAGAAAAGTTAACAGTAATTTTATTTAGTTCTGTGATATTCCCAAAGTCACGCTCGTTATAAGTTTTTCACTGGAATATTGTTAAGTATTGATAATTTTATGTTCATATTTTTCACCTTAACAGGGAATATGATACCATTAATGCAATTTCTTTCGTATAGTTTAAATCAGGATGTTCTAACCATAAGGTAGGGGGAATCTGTAGGAATATTTAGCGCCGCACGCCTTTTTTCATACACTCTTTAACAGTTCATGCATTCTCACTACTTTTTTACGGAAGATGCAGTAACTATGTATGTACCTAATTCGCAAGTTATCGCCGCAGGCGAATTTAACTACTTTTATGTTTTTTTTTGTAATTTTACTTACTCCACTAACAAAATAGCTTTTCTAGAATACAATGAAGTTCGTTAATTTGTTTCAATTAGGTAGCCTAGATTCATTTGAAAAATGATTTTCTTTTAGGTTTATAGCTACGAAATCTGAATAATAATTTTATCTTTCTCTTAATATAAAAAAAAAAAACAAATAATAAAAAAATGTCAGTCGAAAAAGAGCAAAGATTACTGCTGTGGGAACTCGATATAACGAAGTCGGGTTGACTGTAAGATATTGTTTTTGCAATAAGTCCTCCTTTTGGCTCACTGCATTGTCTTGTTTTTGAATCTATACATATTTACTGGCTAATAAAGATTAATTTCTTTATTAATCACCATTTCAATAGGAAACACGGAGAACGACTAAGAAAAATCATATTAGCATAAAATGACTTACGTGTGTATGGTTGATCGAACCTAATAGGCAATAATGTAGATAGATATTTTGATACTGAACCAGTCATCCATTTCGTAGTTTCTTGGATGGTCGCCAACATTTCTTTATTACAATTTTTATCTGTCGGTTCAGCCTAGTGTGTGCACACCAACTTTATATACAGGATGACACAGTAAATACTTTCATAACAATATACAAATTTATTGCTGCATAATAATATTATATAATACATCCTTTCAAGGGCGTCGCCGGCCTCGAAGTGAGGGGGGCAATAAGAATTTTGAATAATGTTTTTTTTTTAGATGAATCCGATCATCATCCTTAAATCAAATACATCCTTGTACATTTCACAGAAAGCTTGTGTTGAGAAGTGGAGCAAGTCGGGGATTGAACCAGGCTACCGACAACCTCATTATTTACCTCATGATTTAGCATAAAAGATACGCAAATATCGGCGCAGGCGATTTTTTTTTGTGAGACATAGTGAAGAAGGTCGTTATGTGGTTTGTTTATTTTCATAATAATACATTGCACAACAATATGCATGAAAAATGTATTTTATAAAAAAGTAATAAAAAATAGCGCCGCAGGAATTTTTTTTTTTTGAAACTGATGGATTTACCTACTAATTTTAGAAATTGTATGATATGATGAGATATGTGAGTGGTAGTAATGTGCTTTTTTGTATGGTTTTATCATTCAGTATAAAAATAATATATACCTTTTCCAATCCCTAAGCAGGAGGCAGCTGCCCCCCTGCCCTCCCTGACGACGCCCATGGTCCTCCATTCATTTTTATTTTGGATATATTATTATAACCTTGATTTTAATAAGAATCGATTGCCTACATTTACTTGCTTCTATTCGAGAATATAATACATAATTCATTATTCATTTCTTGCAAATCACTACGCAATTAAACGCTGATTTTCCTTGAACTCGAATATAATTTTCGTATGATGATGTGTACATAAGATTTTTTTGTATGTGTGAATTAAATTGCGAAACATCATATTTTTTTCGTTGAAGTTCTGACAAGTATTAGGTAAAAGTGATATGGAAAAGTTGAAAGGTACTGAAATCGGTAATCTTTTTTCGTATATCAAAATTGGTGTTGTAATTATTTTCGGGAACTGTTTGGTAGGTACATTATTTATTTATTAAGGCTATGAACAGACTAATGTCCTTAGGTATTAGAATTACATAAATCTATTAGGTATTTATTCTATCTTTTTTCTCATTTTCTATTTATTTTTAGAGACATATAACAAAAATATGTTTAATGTCTTATTTACTAGTTTACCTTTTACAGGGCACTCTGAAAATACAAAAAAGAAATGTTTCTTTGTTAACACTAAATATTATGTTTAACTTGTATGTGAAGACTAATGCTGGATTTCACCAACTCCTTAGGTGAGGTATAGCGGAAATAGGAGCCACTTATTGTTATTTCTCATATAAAATTTGTGCTAGGTGGCTCTTATCTCCGCTGTTCCTTACCTAAAAAGTTGGTGGAATCCAGCATACTTGTTTAACAATTACAGAGTTTTTGAACTATTATGAACCCTATACGAAGTGCTACGATTATTCTTGCTACGACGGGCACAGAATCTAGTAGAATAGACACGAGAACAAATTTACTCATGACGTCACTCTTTTTAAACTTCTTGTATCATCTCTTCTCCATTCTTCTCGGGTGTACCGTGTGTAGATTATCGATTTTATCGAGCTTTTGGCCTACTTGCTGAGGCCATCATCAGGACTATATTCATACTACATTAGGCCGAAAGCTCGACAAAATCGACAAGCTACACACGGTACACTTGAGAAGAATGGAGAAGGGATTAACAAGGAACGTCAAAATCTACAAACCTAACTTCTTGTATCACCCTATATATTATAAAGAAACATAATATTTGAGAGACTGTCCACTAGTAACGCTGGTATAAGTTATATTGTATCAGTATCTAAGCTAAGTATTGGATACAATGTAGTTAGTAGTAGTAACTGTTGGACCACAGCACCATTGGTCGTTACTATCAGTTATATATCAGTTATATATCAGTTATACATCAGTTATAATATCAGTTATATTCAAGTTATATCGCTTCACCATGTTAAGATATTATTATTTTTACTATCATCTTGTGGTCACTGCAATAAGTTGTATGTCGAATTTTTAAAAATGTTACTGGGCGATATGCTTTATAAATAAGTATACATATTATTATTAAAATTTGCATCCAAAGATATAGACGTGTAAAACATCACCGTGTGAAATATAATAGAAGAGTGTAAAAATCGTTCTATCAGCTCTTTGTTAGTTGTATGAGAGTGTATTCGTAAAATATTAATAATGTTCATTTTTTTATATAAAAAAGGGAACCGTATACCAAAAAATTATATGAAAGAATCACTGCGTCTTACCTCAAACATTTCATCAGGCAAATTACGGTACGGAAATAATCTCAATTTTCGGTAAACTACTTATAACTTTGAAATTATCATTTACAGGTAAAATTTACATAAATGAAATTTCTTACTGCTAAAGTCACTAAGACGCAAGTGGAGCGACACATTTTGGAAAACTACTGTATTAATTTTTGTAACTTCACTTAATTGAATATGGTTTTCCATTCAGTTGGCTCAAAAACTTCAAAATTACTAAATTGTAAATGTTGACTGAAAAATGATTGTAGCTGCACTAGATGCAACCCATATTCGAGAAAAATTTCTATAGTACCTAATTACAGTTTAAAATTTTAATATTTTACAAATTGTGACATACTATCTATTGCACTTACCACCATATTACGTAGTCCATACATTTATAAGCTCTTTTATACTGAAGCAATTTTATACAAGTACTGTATAGTTTCAATACCACGTATACCTCTCTTCTGTACAATCTCTTACCAGACTATACCAGCCACTACTTTCTTTGATTTTTATGACTTTGTGGATATTACTATTGGGTATTCTAGAGATTCTCAATTTTCTAAGTTCCTTCACCGATTCTCCTTAAATCTCTTTAAAGATCAGACGAACGCTTAAACGTTTTTTTAAAGACATTCTTAAGAAGTTCGCATCTTAATCGATTTTATAACTCTTAAACTTTTTATCTACCTATACTTCTTTCTGCGTACAAAAAGTACAATAATTGAATTCATGTAGAAAAATCCAACGCTTTAAAAGAATAATTTGTAAATCAAAAATGATTCAAGTAAAAATTCACGTTGGTAATTGTAAATATGGCACTTAGTGACCTCTCCTGCCATCTAGCGAAGTTGATTGTGAACAAGCGTTCTCCGACTTGGAAATAATAGATGGCGGGTGTGTATATAAAAATACCACCTCTTCCTACAATAGTGTGAATGGCAACAACACGTAGGTACTTAATGTATACAGAATTCGATAACACAGCCTTCGCTCTTCGCGGTGTAGTGAATAAGATCCCTACTATGCGAGACGAAGGTCTGGATTCGAATGCCATCCGGCGTGAACTCAAATGGCGAATGTTTCTCTAGTGTAAAGTCATTACTTAAGCCAGCCGATGTCGGTCGTAAGCCCGACAATGTTCATACTTAATTCAAATATGTGGATTTCAAAAAAAAAATTGAGGTGGTCGGTAGCCTGGTTGGTAACGCACTCGACTGATAATCCAGTGGGCGCGGGTTCAATCCCCGTCACTTCACAACACAAGCTTTTAAGCTTTCTGTGAAGTATGCGAAGATGTATTTGGGTTTATTTCGATAAACCAGATTATTTTTTTATTTAAAAAAATAAAAATAATAATAATGTGTATAGATTTGTTCTTTTTTTCGGGTTTAATCGTGTGAAGATCTGATGATCCGACGTTTCGGCGAACGTACTGCCGCCTTGGTCACGGATTGTGATGTTGTGTGTATGATGTGGTGAGTAAAGTGTGAAATATGTAGTCCTTTCATTTTTACCTTGTAAAAATACTTATAACATATACAACCTCAGACACGTAGATAAATATATTACCTAGAACCTTCTATACCAAAGTATAAATATTGTGGAACCTTTTGTACCATGAAGATAGTATGTATCGTTTAATACTTTACGCTTGTTAGTGGTTCTCAAAGGTTTAGGAAGGATTCTAAAGTACAGAAATATGATACCATTATCCTATTGAAAATCCCGATCCTTTTGTTCAGTTAAGGTGTTATTATTTCATACAAGTATTAAGGACTATTTCCCGATATATTCGTACCGTACCCAGTCGTAAGGATTCAGTGAGCGTATCGTTACGAAGCGTCAAGCAAAAGTGACACTTTTGATGTAGAAATAATGAATGTATTGTGAAACGCATGATTTTGACGTACAAACAGTGAATGTCCCGTGAAAATACCCTAGTAACAATTTAGCCCCTAGAACCAATCTAGGATCTCAATTTTTACTGAGTAATGACGATTTTGATATAAAAACAATGTATATGGGTACCGCGAAACAAATGATAATTTTTAGATACTAAACAATGAATGTTCCGGGACGTAACGTATAGTAAATGTGTTACTTATGACGTACCTACAATTAATTAATGTACGGTTAAACTAATGTCAATTTTGACATATCGATAAATAGTGACTGTCCCGTAACGGAGTTTCAAGCGAAAGCAATACTTGTGACGTACAAACAGTGAATATATCGTGAAACGAATACAATTTAAGCTTATAAACAGTGAATGTAGGTACTCTCTATTAGAACAGTAAGCAAAAGTGATAGTTGTAACAAAAAAAACAATGGACGGGACGAACCACCAAGTACATAAGTGACACTTTCAGTAGTACTTTTGACATAGATACGATGAATGTACCGTAACAAACCATCAACGGAATAACACTTTTGGCACAAATACGTAAAATGAATGAAAAATGAATGATATAGCGTCAAATACGACGGGACACTTTTAAATTGTCTTGACGGATAACGTCATAACACACTATTGTACTATGTTACGACTGTAATGATACGCTTGGATTACGTTTACGTCACGACAACTACGTAACAGACGGATGTATTATATTTGAATTTTGATAGTAAAGGCTTTTCTTATCACGTTAGTACCATAAAGGAATTAATAATAATAATAATAAAATTGGGTACCTACTTGAGACGGAACAGTTGAATCATGTTCTTCTTCTTTTCAATATGGCAGCCAACTATTGTTAATCTGAAGCAGCGACATAATATACTAAGTACTAACTAGACAGAGTACTCAATGTTAGAAGTGTAACAAAACTGTTGCCCACAAACTGTCAAATCGTATGGAAAATTTTGACAGTTTGAGGGCAACGGATTCGAAATTTTGCTCTCATAGTTAAAATCGGTATTAGTTTCAACGTTATTTAGGACTAAAACGACAGTTTTAAAGATGTTTTAGTTTTTATTATTGATATCTTGTTAATAGTGTGAGTTTTGCGACTCTAAAATACCAAAAAGTGCCGTGCGTGAAATTGCTACACTTCCGTTCTATTGAAAATACATAGAATCAGATCTCTAGTACTTAATATGTAATCTCTTTGATCTGAAGTATTTATGTACATTCAAAACTAGATATTTTTTATGGATACATAAGAGGAATGCTGCTGTCACTGCTACGGTACCATCACGGTACATTCAAAGAATGGGGTAACCAGTGAATGCTGTATTTTTAGTAGGATCGCACTCAATAGCGTTAGTGCGGGTCATGGTTGCTGCGGCGATATGCTCCACAAGTGAAGAATGAGGGATGAAGCAGGGAGTACATAATAGTATGGTTAGGGCATTGGGTAGAAACGCGGACTTCTAGTATGGTAGTGTCGGGTTCGAATCCCGTCGCTGACGATGTATTCCACACTTCACAACACAAGCTTTTAGCTCACTAAGGTCAAATCTGTAACTAATTGTAAACTATGTAACTACATAAATAAGACGTTCTTTTTTCAATTATTTCATAGTACACACTTATTTAAAAGTTCAAAAAGTTGTAGAATCGAACTTTCTGTGAAGTTTATACAAAAGTAATTGTGTTTGTGTACACATTTTCAGATCCTCTAAATAAATAAGTGTAACGACAAAAAAATCAGGAGCTATGTTTTAACTGCCTACCCTTCAAGGGACGCACTCTAAATGGTTGGAATAGATAAGAATAGAATAATATTTTAGAATGGTGTTGTAATATATCTAATAGATCTTCATTGAATAAAATTGTGTAGATCTGAATAGACTCGCCCTTAGATCAAAGAAGAGTCCTAAATCAAGATAATTTAGGACATTTTCATCCTTGAGGACCCTTAACCCCTTGGATGACCGCAAGTGGATTTTCTTTCAAGAGGTTTTCATACCTTTGTGGTCTGAATACTACATAAGAAAGTATGGGTACTAGCAGTAGCGGATCTAGGATTAGATTTGGGGGGGGGGGGCTAAATGTCGTCACATGGTAAAAAGTACTGTCACTCAACGTTTTGGGGGGGGGCTAAGGGGCTGAAACCCCTAGATTTGTTGTATATAAAGTACTGTCACTCATGGTTTTGGGGAGGGGCTTCAGCCCCCTAGCCCCTCACCTGGATCCGCTAGTGGTAACTAGCGTACGTACCTGTCCAATATGACGGACTTCTAAAAAAATTCAGTGTCAAATTTTATTTTGGCTACAGATGCCGTTTGCTAATTGCAAGCTTGTTGAGTATTCAAAGTCGATAGCGACGTCATCTTCAGGTGACTTAATGACGTCATATTTGGCTGAAAGCCCATTGAATATGCATGCATTGAAAAGGATTTACAGCAAAGGATGGACTTTCCATCAGGCTTATGACTGATCGTCGGCTGGTTTAATGTTATCACTTTACACTTATGTTACATTCCGTATTCATAACCGGTAGGTTGACCTTTATAATGTTGGCCTTCTCCCCATACATATTTCTATGGGTAGAGTACTGGCGTTAAGCTGCAGGTCTGGGTTCGAATCCCGGCCGCGGCAGATGGATGGACTAGAATTGGTGAATGGTGGTGGAAAGTCCATCCTTTGCTGTATATCCGTTAAGATAACTACTTGTTTTTTCAACTGCGACATGTAGAAAATCCAACGTTTCTTTAAAAATGTGATGTTCCAAAATATTGAAAATAAGTCATAGTGTTTATTATTTGTAAAAATAAAACACTGTTTTTTACTTCCACTATTTATTTGGAGTACATATACCAAAGATCTTTCGAAGCTAATGCTTCATCATCAGTGGTTATCTATGTCATCGTTATCTATATCATAGTGTTTGCCTAAAACCAGGAGCAAGTAAATCATAAACTCAGTTGGATATTTTTTTACTTCTTCTTCCTCAGCCTTCCTCCCTCCACTGCTGGACGTAGGCCTCTTCCATTTCCTTCCACTCATCTCTGTTTCTCCCCCTCCGCATCCAGGTTCTTCCGGCTTGCTGGACTAGGTCATCAGACCACCTTTTGGGAGGTCTTCCGATGCTTCTCCTTTTGTTCCTAGGCCTCCACTGTAGGATTCTGGGTGCCCACCTAGTATCCTCTTGTCGAGCCATATGCCCAGCCCTCTGCCATTTTAATTTTGCAATGCGGTACATAATATCAGTAACTTTAGTTCGGCGTCTTATTTCCTCGTTTCTATTTTTATCTCGAAGGCTCACGACTTTTTTTACCAAAACTGTAAAAACAACATGCTTAAATTACAGTGATTTTATGTTAAACATAGTATGTACAGTACGGTCCATATTGCTATAAACATACGAGTACGTATAAAGTAACAATAATTCCATCTGTTTTCCATCCTATCAGGTTAATACATGTTGCTTCAGTCTCCTTAGACATAAAAGGGACTGTTTATAATAGAAAATGATAAGTGGTTTAAACTGTAGCTGGGTTATTAGGGGGTTTTGTTTCAAATTATTGAATACAATTCATGAGTTGTTTAGGAATATTTACTATGTTTAGGTTTATAATTATACTAACTTCAAATCATAGATTTTGAAAATTCTGAGAATTCCGTTTGACATAGATAAGTTATAATTCAATTGTTTCAATACAGGTCCATACAAATTCAACATGAAGCCAATTTATTAATTGTGTCAAAATCGTCAGATTTTTTATATCTCTCACTTCACCAACTGTCAACAACCGATCTTAATTGTTATAATAGTTTTAAAATAACACCTTCAACATACAGACATCTTCTTCCCCTTCTATCCTTGGTTGGGTCGGGGGCTCAAAGCATCTGTGTATCTTCACCAGAGGCCCCTGTCCCTTGCAGTTCCCGGCTCTGGCCACTACAACCACTTTCTACACCTATTAAATGCAACATTCGTCATCATCAGCCCGCGTTTGCCCACTGCAGGACATAGGCCTCCCCTCTCCTCTTACACTTCTCCTGTTCCTATGCGATTCCCATCCGCTGGGGTCCGGCGAACCTCTTAATAATATATAAATATTAAGTCAGCCGACCATCATTCATAAGCCTAATGAAATGTCCATCCTTTGCTCTATATCTTTTGAGATACCTACGTATTAAATACGTAATCCTTTATACTTAAATCCTGCATACAATTTACTTTACCATATTTTGTGTTCAAATATCACTGAGTCACATGAGGGTCGGCCTTTATTCTCGAAGGTCTCGTTTTAATCCCATTTTAATGAAATAAAATACACTTCAAATTTTTATTTAATCCTCTTAATAGGATTACTTGTAAAAGGACTGTGCGGTTCATCTCTGTCTGACCCTTCGTACCATACTGGACTTAAGAGTAGGGGTATTTTTCAGACCATGAATGGGTCTCGACAACCTTACTAAATATGCTTTGGAAATAATAGAGTAAATACTTTGAACCTTTATCCAGGAAACCTCTTTAAAAAAATATATATCTTGTATAAATTTCTCAAAAAACATTTGTGAATTTTTTTTTCAAATGACAGCAAATTTCTTTCCGAAACTCGCAAAGAAAAATGTTTTTTTGTATTTTTCAATAAGATCGAAAAGTTCTATTTTATTATACTTAACGGCTATCCAGAATCCACTCAGCCATGTTAAAAGTTGGAGTGGTATTATACTTAACAAAACAAATATGAAGCAAAAGGTGCACATATGCAGAAAGTCAAACTGTAGTATAAAATTCTCTAAAGGAACAAATTTGAAGCCGAAGTAAAAAAGTTAAAGTATGTACATGGTTGGCGCAGTGGGTTGAGGCGGCAGTCTCTTAAGCGGGAGGTGCCAGGTTTAAACCCCGGAACTGGCGATATATTCCACAATTTCCGATACAGGCTTTTAGAAAAGTGCAAAGTGTGCAGGGAAATATTTGGGTTTGTGTATGCAAGCTCAGATCCTTTTTCATTAAAAAAATAATAAAAAAAACATTATTATTATTATCTTCACCCGAAACAACATCGCAGGAATGAGTGTTTCAATAGTATCAAAAAGTTATTAAAACGCTATTTTTAACTTTTGGTCGTGCATTTATTTTTAACGTTCATAGGATTTTGAACCTTAACGCCGTGGGAAATGAAACATCATACCTCCCCCCTTAATTCACAAGACTGATGGGTCTCATGTCAGACCCAAATTTCCAGTGTTGGAGTAGAGATTTTCAAGCAAAATTAATGACTTCCAATGGTTCAATAAACTCCTAAAGTTTTGATAATAATTATCCTCTCCTAATTATTTGAGAGACCCTCTTCTCTATCCATTACATTGCCGTCATAAGCAAGAATTACGCATAAGCCAATTTTAGGTGTATTTAATAAAAAACTTTTTTTCAATTCAGATCAGCATTACAAACCCGTAAAAACGAGCGATCTCTGAAATATTTAAACTATAGATAATAATAATAATAAAACTTTATTAGCCAAAATACACACAGATACAAAAATAAAAAAATAAAAACAAAACAATCTTGCTGGCTAAAGGGCGGGCTTATCGCAGGACTGCAATGTCTTACAGCCAACCCTCAAGAAAACTAATCTAAAGGATAAAAAAATGACTTTAATTATAATAATATAACGCGGAGGCATGACTTTGCCAACACACTTCTCAGTATAATAATTTTATTGTGTTTTTTTATATTAACATGGCAATGTATTATGTGATTTACAATATAAGGTACATGTTATTTCATCGACGAGTCTCACTGGGCTTGCGCCTGTGCCGAGTCCCCTTCGATGATCCTCTGCATAGCTGCTTGTACCTACATTATGTTCTGGCACCGTGTCTTCTTCGTCTCTATACTAGAATCTCCATCAACATGCTCTCCGACTTGTAGATTCCCTCCTCCATGATTAATTTCACTACCTCAGTCATGGCGGGCTTCCTTCCGCTACCACTGTCAACTTTTTGCTTAAGGGTGTTATATAGCTTTGGCCCAAGGAATGTGCCAAATCTCTGGCTGAATTTTGCAGTGGTATTCGGCACGATGAGGTTATTCTCGCGTCTGGTTGCCCGCATGTGTTTCACGGTTTGTGTGTTGTGGATGTTTTTATTGATTTTGAATGAATCTGGGTTTATATCGAAATACACCTAAATATTCTAAAATATACTAGCATTCAATATTAATGCCTAACTATGGGTCAAATTGAAAGCGTAGATACTTAATGCGAATGAATATTTTTTGGCAGTACATATTATAAAATTTGAAATGTTGTGTACATAGATAAAATACTGCTGTGCGGAGTTTGGCGAAATTTGAAAGTTTTAATGATTTTCACTTGGTCTAGTGAATTCGTAGGTAGTCAAACTATTTACTTTCATAAAACACGTACACATTATTTAAAGCGATGCTGAAAAAAAGTTATGAAAAATGCTCTCAGGCGTAAATTTTCAGCGAGATGTATTTTAAACTTTTCTGAAAATTCTGTAATTACTCTTAGTCCTTCAAATATGTAAAGTTAAACTTATTCACTGCAAGACTGGTGTAGTGACAAGAATGAAAGTAAACAAACTAAGATGGTTTGGGCATGTTGAGAGAATGAATGATGACAGGATGACAAAAAAGATATATCTGAATGAGCGAAGAGGAGTGAGAAAGCGCGGCCGTCCGAGACTGACCTGGTCCGATTATGTCGACCAGATCCTCAAGGATGGACGCGTTTTGAGTAAAAGGAATCGGAGAGCGTGTATGACTAATTGCATGAATGTGACGGAAGCTAGGAGTGTGTGTAAGGATAGGGCTGTCTGGCGCTCTGTCCTCTCTGCCTACCCTGCAAGGGATGTGGCGTGAGGGTATAGATAGATAGAGAAACTTATTCAATTTTAATATTCAAGTCATAAAGTTGAGAATCTATATATACCATTATAAAATAAAATAAAATAAAATAATCTTTATTGTACCAAAAAAACAATCGCACAATGGGCGGACTTATTGCCAAATGGCAATTTCTGCCAGCCAACCCATAACAGAGATTAAATTGAGATATATCTAATTATAATAAGTACCAAAAGGGTATTATAGAGTTTAAAAATACAATTATTTTGTCCACTATCCATAAATTACAAACTATTTATTAATTAAGTAATTAATACATGCAATATTGTAAGAAGATTAGTTATTCAGGCACAGTGCTTGTATTTCAAAGCCCACGACGAGCCTAATCCTGTGATATCCATGATATTTGGATAGGTGAATTTTTCCCAATATTAGGCTGATGGGTTTATATGTGAATCACGAATGATAATATGTAGACTCTTCTGGCTGATAATACTGAGAAGTGTGTTGACAAGTCTTGCATCCGCGTAAAAACTAATTTTAATTTTTACTTGCAATATGGTAAGAATATTTCTAAACTTCAGACACAATGCTTGTATTTTATATAGAGCAGTAAGTATATTATATGAGTCTAATCCTTTGATATTCGTGATATCTGGAGGTTCAACAACGGAGTGAAGTTAAATAAAATCTTATAAAAAATAATTTCTAAATCTATCATTTCTTTGTTACAGTGAACAGTAATCCAGACGTGAAGTATCCTGTAGTGATCTTCATCCACGGTGAATCATTCGAATGGAATTCTGGAAACCCCTACGACGGCTCTGTCCTGGCCAGCTATGCCAATCTGGTCGTCATCACCATTAACTACAGACTTGGAATCTTGGGTAAGTCCTAAATTCAATCCCTAAATATAAAGAGTTATCGATGAAGAATATCCTGAAATTAAAAAGATATAACACGAAATTCAATACTGGTGTTGTGACAAGAATGCAAGTGAATAAACTAAGATGGTTTTGCATGATGTTGAGAGAATGAAAGATGACAGGATGACAAAAAAATATATTGGAGTGAGCGAAGAGGGGTGAGGAAGCGCGACTGCCCGAGACTGACCTGGACCGATCATCTCGACCGGATCCTCAAGAATGGACGCGTTTTGAGTAAAAAGAAATGGGAGAGCGTGTATGACTGCATGCATGAATGTAACGGGGGCTAGGAGTGTGTGTAAAGATAGGGCTGTCTGGCGCTCTGTCCTTTCTGTCTACCCTGCAAGGGACGTGGAGTGAGGGTATAGATAGAGATAGATAGATGACATGAAATTCTAGGAGACGGTAGTAAGACCTGCCATGCTTTACGGGGCGGAATGCTGGCCCCTGAAGCCGAAGGAAGAGCAGTTGCACCACTTTTTTTTATTATTAATATTATTTATTGTATATTACCAATTTGATTTCAGGTTTCCTGAACGCCAACCCAGCACCGCATCTCAAAGCTCGCGTAGCCAACTACGGCCTGATGGATCAGATCGCTGCTTTGCACTGGGTCCAGCAGAACATTGAGCTGTTTGGAGGGGATCCTTCCAGCGTCACTCTACTGGGACATGGCTCTGGAGCAGCCTGCATTAACTTCCTGATGATATCGCCGACTGTTATGCCGGGTAAGTTAGCTAGTATTGAAATTTCAGATCTCATTTCTGTTGTATTTTTCAAGTCTTTAATAATCCTGAACTTGTCTGCAAAGTTTGTAATTTAAAGGAAGGAGTATGATGTCTCATTTCCCGCAGGGTTAAGGTGTTAATCGCATAATCAAATGTTAAAAATAGCGTTTTCTTTTTACTTTCTGGGGATACTTCGCTTTATTAAAAAAAACGATCATTTCCTAGATTTTGATGCATATTATCACTACGAAAAAGATTATTTTCATTGAGACTTTTGGGAAAAACATTTTGTTTAAAAAAAAATATCAATTTTCAACTTTTGTTGCCTCCCCGCCCTCCCACCTTGCTGCGAGACTGGCGACGCCCATATGGTTATAACTACTCTGGAAATGATTTAAAAAAATGCGATTGAAATTTGGAGACAACAACAACAACGCCAGGTGAAGCTAAAATATAAGCTTGATCATTCAATCATTTTCCTGAAGAATACTTAGTCAATTATTTTTAACTAGCTGTATTTCCCGTGCTTCGCAACGGCTAAAATTGTGTACGGGTGGTGAAGTTACATCGTCTTAGAATTAAATACCTAATGGAATAAATTTTTGGCATATAGGAAGGAATATATTTGTTTTACCTAGTAAAATTATTTTTTATGTATATAGGATTCTGCTAAATTCAAATTTCACAAAAAGATAGTAAAAAAAGAAGAAAAAAGCGTTGGGTATGGAGTGGGATCGAACTCGTACCCTCGCATCGCATAACACTCAATTTAAGTTAAGTACGCTAGCCCCTACACCACGCGAGTCAAAACAGATGACGACAGAAAGCGCCGCGGAGCAAATGTCAAAACGATTTTTTAATTATTATAGACACATTTTTAGTCATACAGAAGTATTTGTAGAGCAAAAACATTGTATAAAAATAATCCTTAGATGTATATCCTAGTTCTAGATTATGTAACGACGCAAACAAATTTAAAAACCATATTAACGGGACTACTTTAAATGGCTTCTTTCATTTTCATACTAACTTGATAGAATTCAGTATCTTGGGAAAATTGATAATTTTACCAAACCACGATACAAATCATATATTTTAATAGCCTATGTTGAAGCCGAGATTCCATTTATAAGTTTATTTAATAGATGGATGTCTAAAATCGTCTGGTATTAATGTTTACTCCGGACGCGAATCGTCATTTTTTTCAGGTTCTTTCCCGAGTCATTTATGATTCATAGATGGCGGTAGTGATGTTTTATAAAATCAGAAATGAAATAAAAAATCATTATAAATCAATAATTCCCTTTGTTGCACATATTTTTATCCAAAATATCAATACAATCTCGTGCAAAGTCAGTGGCGTATACGAATATCTACTTTTTGTATTGTACGTATATAATTAAAACAAAATTAAATTAGGTGCAATGCGAAATGTTTTTTGTAAACAGTATATATACAATTTTCAAAATAACGTTCCGATGTGATTGTGACGGCGTTTTGTCAAATACTCAACGCTGCCGAAAATCCACAATTATTAAGGAGATTAGCGATGTCTGTAGTAATACAATACGCGGTATCCCCATTTCATAAAATAAATTGAGATTTAATTTGTTTTTCTTAACAACAACAATATTATTTACACACAATGGTTGGCTATGAAATCGTTTTTGTGACACAATCAAACAGATTAACTTTAAGTTTATTTAAAATGAAAAATAAGAAAAAAGAAAACCCAACAGGAAATTCAATCTTATTTAATAATGAATGAGAAAAATATTCTTTCTGTTTATTATTTATCATCTAATAATATAAAATCCTGATGAGTGTCCTTTATCTTAAGGCTCGCGACCTAACTATGACGTCACGGTCGTTTCCCCCGGCATTAAGGTTCAAAATCGCGTAAACAATTGCATGATAAAATGGTAGAAATAGCATTAAGCATCATATTTGGGGTTAATAATTTCGCTTCAATCAAAAAACTTTTACGGTTATTCCTTAGATTTTATTGCATGTTAAAAGTACAAAAAATATTTTTTCTCCCTGCGAATTTAGGTAAACGAGTTTCTGTCTTTTGGAAAAAAGATCAGAGGTGTTTTTCACTTTTTATTTGAGAAATCTATACAAGATATAAATAATCTTTTACGGTCATTCCCTAGATAAATGTTCAATGTATCTGGCCTATTTTTTTCCAAATCTCATTTATTAAGGTTGTCGAGATCTAAAGTCTCCCATTTTATTTCTATTTTTGAAATGTCAATATGCATACCCTTAAATTTGCAAATTTTGATTTATAAATTGGATTTGTAAATATTAAATTACAAAATGTTATAAAGCAGAATAGAAAATAGTACGCTAAATATAAATTTAATTAGAAGGTGGTCAGTAACCTGGTTGGTAACGCGCTCGACTGTTAATCCAGTGGGCGCGGGTTCAATCCCCGACTTACTCCATTTCACAACACAAGCTTTTAAGCATTCTGTGAACTGTACAAAGATGTATTTGGGTTTATTTCGACAAACCCAGATTCATTTGTTATTTTATTAAAAAAAAAATAACAAAAAAATGATAGGGTCTGGACGTGTTCTCTCTGCCTACCCCTCAAACATCGTCATATTTGACGGGTCACAGCAAGTTTTGAAATATTTGTCACTATAAAATAAACTACGTCAATTCTAACAACACTAATTAAATAACTAATTGCTTTCTGAAAATCCGTGTAAACCTATTTATACTTTGTTTATTGTTTTATGATTGTTTTGTTTCGACACAATTTACCAAATTATAATTAATTTCAAATTTATTTCAGCTATAACAATGTCGATTATATTTGGGAAACTGTGTTTATTGAAGTGAATACAATATTGTTGTGAATAGAAGCCTAACAAAGCGTAAATTCTCTACTATCCCAGTGTCTGCACCCTTATATGTTCCTCTGTTGAACATAATGAGGTAAAGTGCGAAGCTCGAATGTATGCCAATTCTATACATAAGCAAATAATTTGTATACTATTTACGTAGATAAAGGTGTGGTAGAATCCTGGTCCCTGATTGGTTAACACCTTTTGGAGACAATAGCAAAAAATATCAACATACCTATTTTTACGGTGACCATGTGTTCGAAATTGGGAACGGTGAAACATTTGTGTGGACAAGTAATATGGAATTAATTAATAAAGAAAAAATAAAATAAAGAATAATCTTCGCATTATTTTAATTAAAGTAGGTACAACAAAGGGTTTGAAACAGAATATTTTGTTTAAATCTTACTTTTTCCAGAATATACACAAAGCGTATTCAGATTTTTTCCTAAAATGTGGGCCCACTAAAGGCGCATGGTACGAATAGTAGGTATTGGTTAGCGTAAATCATAATTTTGAAGTTATATGTATGTGCAAGTTACAGTTAATTTATCGTATAACTAATAATAAAAATGAAATTAATTTTATAATATGTTTACACCATGGTCACCCTTTTCAGAATTGGCATACATTCGAGCTTCGCACTTTAACTGCGTGTACCCATCAGTTATAAACCCATTTTTTTTTCAATCATTTTATTAAAAGTAGGCAAATCGACATTTTAAAAAATTCTAAAACGGGGGACCTGAGATCTCGACAACCTTACTAAATATGCTTTGGAAAAATATTGAGTAGATACATTGAACCTTTATCTAGTGAATGACCTGAAAAGATTTTATATCTTTATATATGAAAATAAGTCGGGTTTTTTGGAAGTGATCGCATAGCTCCCTCAATTTACGATGGATTGCTGCGAAAGTTAAGAATAACATTTGCGACAATATAGGCTGTGTCCTAACCACGCGCGGCCGCTGATAAAGGCAAAGGCGCACTGCGCTGCCACATTAAACATAAGAATATGCCTATAAATAAATCAATATTAAATTGAAAACGTTAAAAAAAATTAATTGTACCTCATACATTCATCTTTATAATATTGCACGTACGCGTACTCATACTACTGTGAAACTACTCTAGTGTGATAGTGTATGTGTGCGGTGTAGGTGGAGTAAATCTCACGCATGTGTATTGAAGGCCGCGTGCAGAATTTCAAATGCACAAAAAAATATCGATATTTTGTACTAAAATCTCGAATCCTTCGCGAACGGTGAAATGAGGGAGAGAGTGTATGTTTGATAGAGAAATTAACGCGCTAGAAAGAGACGGAGGCGGCAGTGCCTGAGTCAGCGATATAATTTAAAACATGCGTGATTCGCGACGCACCGGTCAAAAAATGATTTATTTGTAGGTAAGTTTTTAGCGTTAATTAACGCAATTACAATGTTAGAACCGATTAATATTGTGTTGCGTCGAACACCGCACAACACAGTTGGCGCGTATTTTCATTGTTTACAAGTTGCACTCAGTCACTATTTTAGGTTGAATAAATACACTAATATCGATAATATTAAGAATAATTGAAGTGCAATCGAACAAAAATTGAGCAGGTAAATGGTTTTATAGCATAGGTTACTGAAATATTAAATAAATAAAGATATATTTTCTCAATACTTTAACATTATTTTCATAGCATAATATGTATACTCGTATAGCAAATGAACAATCGATTTATTAGATCGAACCGTAATTCGACAACTATTATTTATAATATGGTTTTCGTACAGTGTGAGTCGAAACATGGTTACTCTTAGAGTACTGCGGCCCCACTCGCAGCTGAGTAAGAAGTGTTGGAAAATCCTTTTCTTGTCTATGAATGTATCTACATACCTAGTAGGTTTTATTCATATTTTGTCAACGGTTGATTATAGGTTTACTACATTCTTTTTAATAAACACGACTACTATACGACTTTTTCTGCCACCTCCGTGGTCGGGTGGGGCCGCGATAGTGGAATAGTGCCGAATATTTTTGTGGAATTTATTACTGTTAGTCTGCAGTCGATGTGGGACGAGGGTACGATACAGTCAGATCAATTTCTATTTATACCTTTACGTCGCATCCCTTGCGGGGTAGATAGAGAGGACAAAAATCTCTATACCTAAACACACTCTTGCACATATAGCTTACTATATATACCTACCTACACACATTAATATCTTTTTGAGATGGTCGGTAGCCTGGTTGGTAACGCGTTCGACTGTTAATCCAGTAAGCGCGGGTTCGATTCCTGATGCCGACCTACTCCACTACACGACACAAGCTTTTCAAGCTTACGCTTAAGCGTGTAATTGGGTTTATTTCGATAAAAATAATATATAAGGCTTTCTACTCGGCTGCGAGTAGTATGCGCTCCCTAAAATAATTTCACGAGCCGCCACTGGTCCTAACGTCGCCGGTTTTTAGAGTAAAAGCTTTTCCTAGTAGATGCCATGATGATGAGGGGATCCAAGGATTGTGTGGGTTCGAGTGTGGTATGGTATGAAAGGGCGTTGAAAAAAAATTCAGAAATTATGTCACATTCTGTCCAGCTAAAGTTAGCCGGGTTGGTTTGTAAAATTTACCGTTGCGAAGCACGGTAAATCAGCTAGTATCTAATACTCGTATAGATTTTCACAAAAAAAATGTGAAGAACACCTCCGATCTTTTGAGTTTCTCCGAAAGAGAGCAACTCGTTACCCGGAAGTCGCACAGATTTTTATTGTATTGATAATATGCATTAAAATCTAGGTACGCAAGGTTTGTTAGGCAACTTTAACGTTAGAGTTATAAAATAAGGAAGGGAGGAAAGGATAACAAGGGGAGTCAACCGGTATTCAATAATGTCATTTCGTAATCCTCGAAAAAAAGGACAAAAGGACAATAAAATCTTCAAACTTTTATTATATGTAAATTTCATTTAAGACAAATTTCCACCCTGAATTCTCCGAAAGCTACGAGTATTTTGTCGATGAAGTAACAAAAATTCTCCTCTTTTTTTCTACAGACTGTAGTCGTGTACTTCTGAACGTAGGCCTCCTCAATGGAGGGGCCATGCGATGACGATTCCCGACGATCTTGGGCTATTTGCATAAAAATGGTCTTTAGTATTACATTTTCGAAGACTGTCCTCTCAGAGTATTCCCTGGACCATGTGTAGATATCCACAATGCCACACCCAATGCTCTTGAATGGCTTGGAAGCCTGGATGTTGCTCTGTAGGGTACATGTCTCCTGTATGTAACAGATAGCATAATTCTCTTATCTTCTGACGTTGCCGCCCAACGGTAGCAGAAGCCATCCGAAATAATAATAATTGCTAAAAATATGACCTATCGGTTTTTTAATCCAAGTGTGATTTAAATTAAAATTTACACATAGGATCATACATCGACATAGGGTACATAGCGACAGATTCTAGAAGTATCAAATCATCCCCCCCCCCGCCCCCCCTCCCCGAATTTCAGGAATATGGTAAGGTATAGGAGAAAGTTGTCAGTGACAAAAATAATTTTTCCTAAATTTACTTTCATTATTTTTATTATTTTGAAATTAAAGGAGAACTTTCAATCGGTAAATGAAATTCGGCAAAATATTCGCCGAATTGACTAAAGAAAAGCCTCTGTAGGTACTTACCTTTATTATATTAAGTAATAAACTGCTCGATTTGGAAGAAAATTCATCATTATTATAAAAAGTGTACAGTCCGTATGTATGTCCCATTGTTAAATATTTTTCAACATCTCTTGGCCTCATGTGAGGCACTTTGACTTCTCAGATTTCAATATTAAAAGAAGGCATATTGATATTTTTAAAAAAAAGAGATTTTAGAGCCCCTAGATCTCGACAGACTTACTAAATATGATTTGGAAAAAAATAGGGTAGATACATTGAACCTTTATCAAGTGAATGATAGCAAAAGATTTTATTATATCTTGTATAGATTTCTCTAAATAAAATATAAAAAATGCATGTGATTTTTTTTTCGAAAGGCAGCAACATTTCCCGAAAGTCGCTCAAAAATCTTCTTCGTATCGATAATACCTATGCATTAAAATCATATAGTGAATGACCGTACAAGGCTTATGCCCAATCCCACCAACTCACACCTAGGCAGAGGACCCCTTAATAATTTCCATACAACAGAGATAATATTTTTTATTTAATAAAGAGCAAGAGGAGCAGCACCTTGAAGAGCATAAATTCATTTGAATCTATCTATCTATCTATACCCTCACGCCACATCCCTTGCAGGGTAGGCAGAGAGGACAGAGCGCCAGACAGCCCTATCCTTACACATACTCCTAGCTTCCGTCACATTCATGCAATTAGTCATACACGCTCTCCGATTCCTTTTACTCAAAACGCGTCCATCCTTGAGGATCTGGTCGACATGATCGGACCAGGTCAGTCTCGGACGGCCGCGCTTTCTCACCCCTCTTCGCTCATTCAGATATATCTTTTTTGTCATCCTGTCATCATTCATTCTCTCAACATGCCCAAACCATCTTAGTTTGTTTACTTTCATTCTTGTCACTACACCAGTCTTGCAGTCACTCATTTCCCTAATACTAGAATACTAGTATTATTACCTATAATCTAGATAAGTACGATGGATATCTGTAAACTTTTAGTAAAGTTATCGAACTTGGGATAAATGCACAAACTTGTCCGAATTAAATTCTCAAGATTTTCAATTAGTTTAGCTTATTTTCATTTTATTCAAAATGTTCAATTCTCTCCTTGCCTTCCCAATGATAAATGAAGTTATTATTTTATTCTAGAAAGTTTTTTCAATTTCTGAATATCCTCGATATTTGTGGATTTTTTGTACAAATCGCCATCACAGTAGAGTCTCACTCATCAAAACCAGAGGGTATCGTATATTATGGTTCTCTAATCATCCGTAGGCCCTATTTAAGGCACTTTGAAATCGTCAGGCTTACGAACATTACAAAATTAATGGGGAATGAAAGTAAAGGGAAATGAGTGACTGCAAGACTGGTGTTGTGACAATAATGAAAGTAAATAAAGTAGCTGTGATGGTTTGGGCATGTTGAGAGAATGAAAGATGACAGGATGACCAAAATAATATATTTGAGTAAGCGAAGAGGGGCGGCCGCCCGAGACTGACCTGGTCCGATCATGTCGACGAGATCCCCAAGGATGGACGCGTTTTGAGCAAAAGGAATAGGAGAGCGTGATTGACAAATTGCATGAATGTGACGGAAGCTAGGAGTGTGTGTAAGTGTAGGGCTGTCTGTCGCTCTGTCCTCTCTGCCTACCCTGCAAGGGACGTGGCGTTAGGTTATAGATAGATACATAGACAATATTAAATGCTATAAATTAATAAATTGTTACAGCAAAAAAGACTTAAATCAACAAATACATGGTGACCATATTCTGCTTTACTTCGAATTTAGCAGAAAGCTGATTCGTTTTTGCATTAAGAGTGTGCATACCGACATTTCAAAAATTTCTAAAAACCGGAGACCTTCTATCTCGGCAACCGTTACTAAATATGCTTTGGAACAAAATAGGCTAGATGCATTGAACCTTTATCTAGGGAATAACCGTAAAAGATTTTTTATATCTTGTATAGATTTCTCAAAAAATATTTTTAAAAACACCTCTGTTTTTTTTCCGAAAGACGGAAACTCGTTTCCCGAAAGTCGCGGAGTAAAATTTTATTTTTTTACTGATAATATGCATTAAAATCTAGGGAATAACCGTAAAAGTTTTTTGATACACCCAAAATTAACCCCAAAAAATGAAAAAAACGCTATTTTTACCATTTTATCATGCGATTGTCACGCAATTTTGAACCTTAATGCCGTGGGAAAAGACTGTGACGTCATTCCTGGTACCATGCCCTTAAATCGTATTGTCACCGAGATCGCGTATACGTTTGCAAAGTTTCAGGCCTCTAAGTTGTCCGAAAGTAGTAGAAAAATCGATTACAAGATTTGCGCACATACATAAAAAATATCAACGAAGTGAAGTTAAATATAAAATCCTGTGAAAACTAGCAAAGGATAATGCTCTTTTAGTATGGAAAAAAACACAGGCCCGGCGCAAACGAAATGTAACTCACAAACCCCTGTAAACTTCGAATAGGTATTTCACACACTAAGTCATTGATTTCGATGATGCCTCCTATTCAGTATTTAATTACTCATTTTTACCTATTATTTGACTCACGGGCTTCCTAACGGGTCATTGTCGGCTCAGGGAGCATCTCAGTAAACTGGGACTTGAAGAGGACGGCACCTGCAGATTCTGTGAGGAGGAGGAGGAAACTCCCCACCATCGTCTGGCAGACTGCGATGCCGTAAGATACATGAGGTTGAGAACTTTGGGAAAGCACCAGATAGAGGTGGAATCGTTTCCCACCCTAGACCCCCTCCGAGTGCTGAACTTCGTAAGACGTCTAGGACTAGAGGGGCCGCTCTAACTGGGTACTTACCAGATGGGCAAAGTAGGGGGAGTACAATAGATCTCATAGGTCGCAGTACATAATAAATAAAATAAAATAAATAAAAATAAAATAAAATAAACTTTATTGTACAGAAAAACATACAAGGGGCGGGCTTATTTCCAAATGGCAATTTCTGCCAGCCAACCCAAGATAGAAACAAAAAATGAGATATACCTAATTATAGATTCAGTACCAAGAGGGTACCTTAACTGAATACTCAAATACATACATAACAATAATTGAATTCATAAATACATACATAGATAAACATATTATACATATAAATATATAAATATATATGAATGGTAAATGGGATGGGATAGGGTAAGGGAGGGATGATGGGTTCAGGAGGGACGGGTTGTGGGATTTAAAATAGAAAGGTAATGCTGCTTCAGTCTACTCTTGAAAACGGAAATAGTTGGTGCGAGTCTGATGGATAATGGAAGGTCATTCCACAATCGCGCAACCTGTACAGTGAAAGAATTAGTGAAAAAAGATGTATGATGGATAGGGATTAAAAGCGTACGTTGTGCACCAGAACGGAGTGGTAGACCATGAGATGCCAGTGGAGTGAAATTCGACTTTAAATAATCAGGTGAGGAGGGATTGTATAGGACATTGTATAGAAGAGAGAGGGTGTGGAGATTACGGCGATGAAATATGGTTAGCCATCTAAGTTCAGACCTGAATTCTGAGATGTGGTCGAATTTCCGCAGGCCATACACGAAACGGATACAGATGTTTTGCAGGCGGTCAATTTTCATGACCTGCTCCTTAGTGACGTCGATGTACGATATGTCTTGAAGTTTTTAATACACCCCATCTAATAAAATAAAATAAAAAGTGATAATAAACCTATCATTTGAGTTAAGCATTTCGTTTGCGCCGGGCCTAGTTTTTTTAGCATTATTATTTGAAGAACTTACGAAATCATGTAAAAAATTTCAAAAGTTCTCAACTAAATGCCGTGAAAGTTTCAAGACGTTTTTATTAAAAGTCCTGTAGATATTTCAGTTCTGATAATTAATGAAGGCAAGAATAATTGTTTGCCAATTAAAATTAAACGATCCACTGAACAATCAAATTACACAGAAAACTTTATTTTGGATTTCGAGTATTTTTGCTGTAAGTACTCAATTAGGAAGGTACTTTGCGAAAGTTAAAAAAAAAATGAAAAGTTGTTATAGCCTAAGATCCGGCCGCGCAAAATATGACCTATCTGTTTTTTAGTAGTCGAAATGTGATTTATATGAAAATTTACACATATATTCTTAAAGGCCCGCGGCGACACGAATTGCCGACATTTTAGTCAATTATCTTTCCCATTTGCACGCAATATCGTTGTCTCGCTTTATGCCGCCGCCAGACGCGCGACCACGAGATTTTTGTGTTCATGAGTAAAATGGCGTCAACGGTCGGTTTCGTACACGTGAAGACAAACGTTCCATCCACACGCCTTTTTACTCATGAACACGAAAAGCTCGTGGGACTCGCGCACGGCTGGTGGTGGCATTAGATATTGCCGAAATAATTGCTATACTATATTGCGAAATAATGTTAATCAATACGATTTGTACGAGTTGTCGCAATTAGTACACTGAATAAACGTAATTTAGGGGTGGAGTTTGCCAGTATTCTCCCTTAAGGGCATGGCACCAGGAATGACGTCACAGTCTTTTCTCACGGCATTAAGGTTCAAAATTGCGTGACAATCGCATGATAAAATGGTAAAAAAAGCGTTTTTTTCCCATTTTTTGGGGTTAATTTTGCGTCTATCAAAAAACTTTTACGGTTATTCCCTAGATTTTAATGCATATTATCAGTACAAGAAAAAAAATTTACTCCTCGACTTTCGGGAAACGAGTTTCCGTCTTTCGGAAAAAAGATCAGAGGTGTTTTTAAATATTTATTTTGCGAAATCTATACAAGATATAAAAAATCTATTACGGTTATTCCCTAGATAAAGGTTCAATGCATCTACCCTATTTTGTTCCAAAGCATATTTAGTAACGGTTGTCGAGATAGAAGGTCTCCCGTTTATAGAAATTTTTGAAATGTCGGTATGCACACTCTTAAGGCTAAGCCTGGACCCACCTCTTAGTAAGATTTGTTTAGAAGTGCAGGGATGTGAAGGGCCTTAAGCCCGCGGGATTTTCCTTCAATGCTTGATAAATTGCTCGTGTAAGAGCACCTTAAATAATTTAATAAATGCTGTGGGTAGTGAGAGTGAATGAAATTATCAATGTTCAATTAACTGGGATCAATTTAATGACTTCGATGAAGACTTCCTCCATATAATAATTAATTAAATTGAGAGTTAAAGAGTTCGTCTCTCTATCAGTGGCGTATATTTATTTATTTATTTAAGTAAAAATATTATCGGCATTACATAAAGGGCGGGGGGGTGAGGGGGCCCGGTCCCCCCGAATTATTAAACGATTATAAAAAACGTTATTTCAAAACATTTAGAAAAACGCCCAGGTTCATAACTTTACCCATTTTTCCAAAAAAAATTGTCTGCGGCGCTACACTTTCTTTTTTTGTAGTTTTTGTACACGAAAATTAACAACACAAACAATATTAACAACAAAACACGACCTTTTCCGATCACCTTCACGAGAAATTTCGCCTGAGGCGCTATTATTCACATTGAATCGTCAGGTTTAGTTTTCATCCCTCTCCTCCCCAAAGTCAAATACTATATCGCCCTCCCCCCCACCGAAAATGAAAACCCATGTAAGCCACTACTCCATATCTATAGTGAATGTATCAATGTACCAGGTAGGTGGGTTGCCTACCTAATTGAAGGTGACGGTCTTCCCAATAATTGTACCAATTAACCACCAATATTAATACCGTATAAAGGGAGTCTAACTGACATTACTGGGGTGAAAGGTTGTCTGGAACTTGTAGTGGTGATACCTCTCAGGGATGTTGCGAATATTCGTATCCGCATTCGTGAGACATCCGCATATTTTTTTGAAGATCCACATACGCATAAATTGGTGCAGTTGTCACTCGAATATTTTAACTTGAAGACCAATAATAAGAATTCTTCTTCATCTTAATGTAAGCCTGATGACCCGTTATTTAAGAGGGGTTAGCCTCCTGCGAGGTCGACTCCCAGTTGTTAATCCATCTCTCTGGTGGTCTGCCCGGGGGTCGCCTACTTTGGGGTTGATAAATCCAAATACACCTTTGTACACTTCACAGTAAGCTTGAAAAGCTTGTGTCGTGAAGTGAGTGGGTCGGCATCAGGGATTGGAGCAATTGAGTGCGTTGCCAATCAGGTAACCGACCACCTCATTTGTTTGTAAGCAACATTTTTTTGATAAAATCACCTCTGTTTTATATGTCTTGCCTGCGGCGCTACTCAATAGAAGTTGACTATTAGTTCATTATTGAAGGGCGACGGCCTGAAATTTTGATAACCCTGGACATCCACGACAGCAAGTTTCCAGCACTGACCGTAATTTAGAATTTGGTCCGCCTTTTTGCACACTGCATTGTCTTGTTTTTGTTGTAACATAATATATTTACTGGCCAATAAAGTTTTATTTATTTATTTTATTTTAATTGCTAAAAAGTGTTTACAAAAACAAGATGAGAGTGAATAGTGTCCTTCAGTTGGTAACATTAATCTGAGGTCGGCAACAATCCTGGAATCACACTGGACTATTTTTACCCTTGAATATGATATAACATGCCCTTGTATTACCTATCTAGTAGTAGAATGTGTGTGTTTAAAAAAATCTATTATTTCTTTACGGCTATCCACTCGTCTGCGAGTGATCTCAAAAAAATCTAAATCCTTGATTTTTTCCACATCCGCATTCGCATGCGATATCCGCGGATGTGGAAATTAAATATTCGCATCCGATTCCGCTCATGTTTAAAAATGTAATTTGCGACAACCCTGTTACATAATATATAGGAATCTAATGGTTACCTATAATAATATTATCAGGTGATGACATCTCTCTGTAGTTAGAGTGTTCTATTAAACCTATTTTAATTAATAGTTAATGGAAAATTGATTTCATTTAGTACTACATTAATCAATATCTTAATATATTTCTGTAGGTCCCAGTTTCTACCTACATAGGGGGGACCAATTATTGGTATACGGTGGATAGTCGATCCTTTATGGGGCCGCTTCACGCTCGGCGTCCTTCCACGAGTTTTGTGAGAATGAGTAAAAGGACGTACGGACGAGGTGATTGTCTTGAACTGTATACGTAACCGACGGTTAACGCCTTTTTACTCATTCGCGCGGGACTCGTGGAAGGACGGACAGCATGTGGATGAGGCATTACATTTCAAAGTAATTATAGTACGATTTGTGATATACCTGAATTATTTTAGGTATTGAACCGGATTTATCTGGTTCGACCAATAAATACATCACAATAATAAGTAGGTTGCAAATGTTGCGTCCGCCCCTCAAAAGATGGCGTTGCATGTATAACATGTAAAAGCATGTAAAACATTGGGTCAATGTGAAATAAGTTCTAGCAGAAGCATAAATACAGCTTTCAAAAATTACACAATTGACAGCAGGAGCAAGTGGATGCAGCATGCCCAGGATAGGAATCTGTGGAAGGTCAAAGGGGAAGCCTATGTTCAGCATTGAAATAAAAACGGCTGAGAAAGAAGAAAAGAAGAAAGAATCAAATGAAGAAATTGGCTAAAGAGGATAAATTGTCTAGCTAGGGAACGAACTGTCGGAATAATAAATTTGTCGGAGACCAACTGTCGGAATAATCAACTGTCGGGGACCAATCGTCGGAGAAGATATCAACTCTCAGGGGACCAATAATCGGTTCAGCTATTTTTAGCATCTTACTAACCTATATTTATAGATTTCAGAAATTGTTACGCATGACTGTAGAATTATATTATTATAGTTAATACTAGTATAACTACCCCCAACTCATATTACATAATACTGGTAGAATCAAAGTCCCGCATGTATGTAACGCTGGGCCTTTGGCAAATTCTGCAAGTTCTATGGATATGTATGTAAATTTAAAGCAGTGACGCGTTCATGGGTGGCTAAAAAATTTCGTCGAAGTCCCACTTTTTGTGTCGCATGTTTGCAGAGTTTGATGAAATCGAATAGGCACGTTGTAAATAATGGAATTAAAAATAAGTTTTTTGTTTGAATGTTTTTTTTTTTTAATTCACTATATGACTATACCATCAGCGCTTTAAATCGGTCAAAAAATATTGGTTGACCGATACGTCTAGACGCAAAGTTTTATGAATGTTAATTGAAATTACGAATTGTACCTACTAATGAAATTATGAATGAAAATAATTTTCCGCGTAAAAGTACTACATACATTACATACCTACCTTTTATATTATTGATAGAGATACTTACTGTAGGTACATATGTATAGTAGGTACGTATGTAGAATTAGTATGGAAAGTAGGTGAGACCAAGACCCTCTATGATATGTTCCTTCGAAGAACTTTGAAGGGCGTGGTAGAGTGGCAGTATGAGTATTGTTTTTTTGTTCTCTATCGTCCGTAGGCCCATTCGGGCACCTGGACTCGTCAATTTTTACAATATTATCAAACAAAATATCGTAAACAATAATCATTATCAGATCAATGCCAATCAGAGTGTAAAGGGCTCTGATTAACATTTTGTCATACATAAAAATCAATTATTCAAAATATTTTCAATCGTCAAGTAGTTAGTTAATAAAAAATGTTAAGTTACCTGAATATAGTTTTCACGGATACGCTAGTATTATTATAGTTAATACTAGTATAACTACCCCCAACTCATATTACATAACATAACAATAACAACAACAATACATATTACAAAGTTTGTAATTGGATGTGTAACTGGATGATGATACGTAATACGTAATTTGGTGTTGCTATATCCATGTAGAACCTAATCTCAGAGCTTTCAAACAGTTTATTTCATTGTGATGTTTATGTCACATGGCTAGTAGAGACCCAGGTGATAAGTGGTCAAAGAGGGTCCTAACCTGGATACCCAGAACGACTACCAAGAGCGTAGGAAGACGGAGAGACGACCTAGTCAAGTACGAGTACGTTGGTACCAACTGGATCCAGAGATCCCAAGATAGGAGCCCAAGATAGAGCGCTGTGGAAACAGATGGGGGAGGCCTTCGTCCAGGAGTGGACGGGAGTAGGCTGAAAAAGAATAAGATGTTTATTATGACTATACTAGCTTTAACACGTCAAAAATGACGCGGTTTGCGGGGTAGGCAAGGATAACAGATTGCCAAACCCTTTAATGTACGTTTATTCTAACAGTAAATTTATATTTAGCAAAGCTTGTGGCAAGCTACCTGGATACAAATATTTCTTCACTGTTTTGAGTTTTTCAAATGAAATTATACACATGAATGTTAGAAACTTTTATTGTATTTAAATAGCTAGAATACATATTTTTCTTAAAGCTCCCGACCCAACTATGACGTCAGGGTCATTTCCCACGGCATTTAGATTAAAAATCGCGTGAACAATCGCATGATAAAATGGTAAAAATAGCGTTTTTCCATATTTGGGGTTAATTTCACTTCAATCAAAAACTTTTACGGTCAGTCCCTAGATAAAGGTTCAATGTATCATCTGTAACAATTTAAAGCATATTTAGTCGAAATATAAGGTCTCCCGTTTTTAGACATTTTTGAAATGTCAATATGCCTAGTCTTAATTAAGGGGAAAAAATGCAATAGTAATTTGCCTCTTTACGATAGTGTTTGTTACAGTTTTTGACCACGAGTATATTACTGATTTAAATTAAAATAAGGGCGAAGTTTGACGAGTCCTGCAGTACCTTATTATTCTGATCCCTTATTATAAATTTAATAGTTAAGGAAGTTGGGCCATCGATGGGGAGGGCCCATGACCAAAAAACACAAGAGAATTAGGAAGTTTTAATATAACATAACATCTAATCATAACTAGATAATCCATTCATATTATTCTATTAATTTATCTATTATAATAAAAAGGAAATGTCTGTTAGTTTTGTTACTTTAAGAGTATACACAAACCACCTTAGTTTGGCTTCGACTCAACCACCAGCCGTCATAGCATACCGGTAGAATACTGTCTTGTCGGGTTGGAGGTCTGGGTTCGATTCCCGGCCGCGGCAGATGGATGGACTGGAATCGGTGAATATTACTTAAGTGTAAAGTGATGACATTAAGGGCTTGGCACCAGGAATGACGTCACAGTCTTTTCCCACGGCATTAAGGTTCAAAATAGCGTGACAATCGCATGATAAAATGGTAAAAATAGCGTTTTTTTTCATTTTTTTGGGGTTAATTTTGCGTCTATCAAAAAACTTTTACGGTTATTCCCTAGATTTTAATGCATATTATCAGAACAAGAAAAAAAATTTACTCCGCGACTTTCGGGAAACGAGTTTCCGTCTTTCGGAAAAAGGTCAGAGGTGTTTTTAAATATTTTTTTTGCGAAACCTATACAAGATATAAAAAATCTATTACGGTTATTCCCTAGATAAAGGTTCAATGCATCTACCCTATTTTTTTCCAAAGCATAATTAGTAACGGTTGTCGAGATAGAAGGTCTCCCGTTTATAGAAATTTTTGAAATGTCAGTATGCATACTCTTAAGCCAGCCGACGATTACTCATAAGCTTGATGGAAAGTCCATCCTTTCCGTGTATCTGTTGATATCACTACTTGTTAGTTTGTTTTGTTTTTGTATTTTTTTCTATTACTTTATCTTATTTTATCTCATCTCAGATTATCTCAGGTTACCTCACCTTAGCCTTACCTTATACCTGAGTTTAACTTACATTTTTACTTTATTTGACTTGTTTTATATTAGGTATTTGATTTTATTTTGTGCTCATTTATTTTGTTTTGATCTGTATCATCTAAGTGTTATTTTATTTCTGTTTTATTATTGTTGCACATTTGAGGGATTGACCCAAATACAGATTGTACCTAGTTGGGCAATTCCGGCTTAAACTGTTTTGAAAGCTATATTGAAAATAAATAAAAAAAAGACACCTTAAGATTCAATGCTCTACAAAATACCATCACGGTATATCCCAAAAGTGGGGTAACCAGTAAATGCGCCATAAAAACACAGGCAGCATTGTCTTTATACGCATACATTTTTATGCGAAATTCAGAATAGGTGGCGAATCGTGTTTAAACTTCCATTGATCTCACGGGTAGGCACCAACTAGTGTCCTAATAATAATATTGCGTATGTTTTATTATCATTGTGAACCCACATAATTTGGGTAAATTCAAATTATGTTTAGGTCCAATCCGGAAACTTTCTGAACTAACCTGCAAGAACAACTTCGCTCAAGTGAAAATGTTGGGTATGCATAAATCTTTGCATGTACATACAATCATGGTTTTTCTTATACCTAATATGGGGCAAACAGCGACAGAAGTGTGCGAATCCTTTCAAAAGATGGATTAACAACATTTTTATTATCGCTTCAACTTTATCGAATTTTGTATGAGAGTGTAAGCGCAAAATGAAAATAACGTCGACAAAATCGATTTTGGCTTACTGTATAAAAAAGGTATGTGAATATCAAAAAAATATCCACTAGAGTCAATGGTAAAATGGTAAAAATAGCGTTTTTACCATTTTTTGGGGTTAGTTTCGCTTCAATCAAAAAACTTTTAGAGTTATTCACTAGATTTTAAAGCATATCATCAGTACAAAAAAAATTCTCCGCGACTTTCGGGAAACGAGTATATGCCTTTCAAAAAAAAAGATTGGAGGTGTTATTCACATTTTTTTGAAAAATCTATGCAAGATATAAAAAATCTTTTACGGTTATTCCCTAGATAAAGTTTCAATGCATCTACTCTATTTTTTTTTTCAAAGCATAGTTAGTAATGGTTGTCGAGATCAAAGGTCTCCCGTTTTTAGAAAATTTTGAAATGACAATATTTTTTTTTTTTTTTTAGAAATGAATCTGGGTTTGTCTAAATAAACCCAAATACATATTTGTACACTTCACAGAAAGCTCAAAAGCTTGTGTTGTGAAGTGGAGTAAGTCGGGGATTGAACCCGCGCCCACTGGATTAACAGTCGAGCGCGTTACCAACCAGGCTACCGACCACCTCATTGCATACCTACTCTTAATTTCAAAGATGTTTTGACCTCTGTGTTTTTCTTATCTGAATCACATTTGGTAAAATCGACAAGCTATTGCTGGCATTTTTCATGTTCTTATTAAATTGTTGAAGCAATACAATACATAAGAAATCTAGATTTTAGTCTCTGACAAGCAGTTCACTCTGCACTTCTAACATGTTTTTACACTTTGACATAACGAATGTTATATGATATGGGCGTGGTGTTGGCCATACGATAAATAAATAATTGTTGACGTGTTGTTGACTGTTTTTACTTTTTACCCTGTCAATTAATTTTGTATGCAATGTTCACTTAAAACAAAATAAATAAAAACATAAAAATAATAAACGGATACTGCATAGAATCAATGTTTTGCAACTAATAACAAACTTCTTTCTAAACAGATTTCGTATAACTATTTGAACTAGTTAAACTCTAATAGTTAACATATTGCAGAAACTTTAGTTAAAGTCGGTAATGTCATCCGACATATTAGAAGATGTTTTAATAAAATTTGCATAGCAGATAGGTGTATGCACATTGCACATTACACTTAGTTTTATATTAAAAGTTCAACGATAAAAATAACTATAAAAGAGATAAATTTTAAGCGAACATACGTACAAACTTAATACCTACGATAATAGTGTCTTTAGACTAGCACATATTATTAGGTTTTAAAATTATGCTCGAATTAAGCTTCCCGACGTTGAACGTGTAAGTTATTTTCAGGAAAAGTACGAAAATTAATGTTGATTTTGAAAGAGAGGAAGTAAGAAAAAAACTGTGTGATTAAGGTGCAATTATTTTTTTCTGTAAACCCAACCGTTTGGGAGGTATTTCGAAAATAGACATGGATGGCAAAAAATAGTTCTTTTGCTACCAAGCGGAGCACGGCAGCCCTAGAAGGTTGCATTTTTGAACTTAACATCATAGTCCCAGCACTAATTATGTACATACCAAAAAATCAGGACTACTGAAACTTTTGGAAAGCAGCAGTGCATAGTTATTACTATTTCCCTGCATTGATATAGGATTACGTAAATATGAGTTTTAGTTCGTGCATACTTGCATGTTTTGTTCTTTGTTTTTCTTTTTTGATTTTTTTGTGTTTATTATGTTGCAGGTAAATATGGAATCTTTGTTGGTCTGTTTATAAGTGATATGATAATTTATGTTATTTGTTGTTGCGACTGTATGATTCCGATAAGAAAACAAAATAAATAAATAAATGAGAGAAAGAAAAAGGTAATTTTAAAATCCATTCACATATAAATCTGTAATTCTAGCTTTCATCCTGTCGATTCAGTTGACAGAGTGTATAGTTATACATCTGGAACTGGAAGTATGGATGTATATTTCCAGAACGTGACAGTGCAATATGGAGCCAATGAAATCTTGGAAATTCCAGCCAACCTTAATCATCAGAGAATTCAAAATGCTGACGCCACGGCATCACAGACAAGAGTAGACTCGGAATATTATTTCATTTCAAATAGATGTGATTTAGACGTTAACGAAAAATAACAGTAGCAATTAATATTTTTTGTGTACATGGTTGGTGCAGTTGGTTGAGGTGGCAGTCTCTCAAGCGGAAGGTGCCAGGTTCAAACCCCGGCACGCCGGCGATGTATTGTACACTTTGTGGTACAGACTTTTAGCTCAGAGCAAGACGTACAGGAAAGTATTTGGGTTTGTGTGGGCAAGTCCAGATTGTTTTAAAAAAAAAAGAATAATTTCAATAGAAATTACTATAATTGCGGCTTCAACGTTATTTTGAAATATAAAGCAATTATTTCGGCAATATTTGAAGCAAGAATGTTGCGTGCAAACTCGAAAGAGAATTGACTAGAATGACCAAACCGATTGGATATTTAAAAAATCGTGACGCCGACATCAGGATCTGCAAGCAATATCATTGTTTTGTGCCGAAAAAAATGACATATATTGCGAAATAATGTTAATCAATGCGATTTGTGCGAGTTTCCGCAGTTATTGCTCGTGTAAAAGTACCTTCATTAATTTTGCTAAGCGAGTCATACCTAAAAAGTTATCTGAAATTTTAACTGATATTTTGAATAGGTATTCCTATAATTTCTCGGTTCATTTTAAAGATTTTGCTGTTTAAAATAAAATAATCAGGTTAATTGGATCTGCTACTTTCGTTTTGATACAGCTACTGGTCATATTGATCTATGTAATTATACCATAGAGCAGGGATCACCAAATAGTTTCATTTGGGTCAGTTTTTGAAAATTAAGAGACTGTCGCGGTCCGTTTGGCAATTCTCGTTAAACAACCAAGGCCCCAGCTAGGAGTTGACTTCAGGGAAGGGGTGTGCGGTATATAGCGCCCCAGGCAGTTTTTTTTAATTAATGAATTTTGCTGTTTTTCAGTGGTATTTCATCTGGATATACGAGTATTTCTGTTTTTTTTTATTATTATTTAATCTTTTAGTGAACAAGAAATACATACTATAAACATAAAAATGTTTATATGTCACATCCCAAGCGACTAGCGCCGCAGACAAAATTTGGTCATAAAATATAAGAACGCCGAAAAAAAAGAGTCATTGAAGGATCCTCATTATTAGCGCCGCATGCAAAATTATTGCAAAAACGATTGTGATTTTCACAATTATTATTGAAAAACGTAATACATAATGCGAATTATGAATTTTATCTACTGTTTTCTCAAGGCCCCCTCAAAATATTCTGGTGGTCCTAATCCGGACCGCGGTCCGCCATTTGGTGACCCATGCTGTAGAGTATAGAGCTTTTATATTCCCTCATGATTCCAAAGTTTCATTCCACCAATAATAAATCCTTTGATATTTTTATTATAGAAAGCTTCCGTAGAAGCTTCTTTTAATAAATCTCAAATAATTGGACGAGCTTTACGTTTTCCTTTTTAAAAAAAAAGTAATTCTCGGTATTCTAAAATTCTCTGTAAAGTCTCGGAACATCAGAGGGTTCTTTTAGGGATGAAAAATCCTGCCAAAGCTATCTATCAAAGCTTTCACCCATTTCTTAATAAAATCTTGCGTCGAATTTGTTTAAGTTCAATGAATTCGGTATTTCGCTTATCCACTATGTACAATGTACTTGTACATACATATACTGTATCGGGTCATCAAAAAAGATGGACCTTATTCTAAATGGGTATAACTTTGGATTCATTCATGTAAAATGAGTGATTTTTTCACTGTACGATATCTGATGAATGTAAGTTTTTTTTTTGTACAACACAATTCAATAGCGAATTCGCGGAGCGGACCAACCGCGCAGTCGAACAAAGTCAATCGGCGCTATATTCATCTACCACCTTCCAATAATCCATAGATAATAATCCACACCTTCCAGAATACATAAGGAGTAGGGTAGATGTTCGCCTACTTGGATACCCTCATGTGGGTCCATCCACGGTCTCGCTCAGAGATCCCCTTGCCACAGTTCTACTCTCATTTGCTAAAACATATATTTCTCTTTTGTTACAGGGCTGTTTCACAGAGCAATTTTACTGTCAGGCTCGGCTTTGAGCTCATGGGCACTGGTTGAAGACCCAGTAAACTACGCAATCCACTTAGCCAGACAGGTGAACTGCACAATTCCTGATGATCTGGTCAGGGACCACGAATTGATCGTGGATTGCTTGAGGGAGACATCTCTGGAAGAACTTATGACAGCAGAAACCACTCCACCAAGTTATCTGTCGGCCTTTGGACCTTCAGTTGATGGTGTGGTCATCAAAACAGACTACGGCAAAGAACTCTTAACATTTTTCATCCCAAATGATATGCAGGGATTCACCAGCGTGTCCGGAGTGAACAATTTTAAGGGGAGTAGCGACAAGCGAAACGGTGATAGAATTTTTGGGATCAAAGGCGGACAAAATAAGTACGATTTGTTGTTTGGTGTGGTCACCAGCGAAGCGCTGTGGAGGTTTTCTGCGCAGGATATTCAAAATGGATTCGAAGGAGAGAGACGAGATAAGATAATAAGGTAAGAACATATTTTTTTATTTGTTTGCTAGCAACCCATAGTCCGATAATGCATTGTTCGCATTAGGCCAGTAGTTAACTCAAGTATAGGTAGTGAATTAGTAACAAAGCCAGATACACACTCATATTATGGAATCTTAGTTGGCTAGTCTGGCATTGCTACTAATTCACTACCTACCAGTGGATTTCTGCAGAAGGGAAGCCGGGGCTAACATTTCTTATTGGATTACGTCAGATTAGACATTATTATACCTATCATTTTATCCTAAAGGTAACTCGATGGGAAACGTATTCTTAGGTAGCTTCGCGCCTGGTACCTACTCGACTAAACTACTAGCCTAGTGTGAACAAGACCTAATGCCTTCTTCGCATTAGGCCAGTAGTTTACTCAAGTATACATACATAGGTAGTGAATTAGTAACAATCCGGAATTTACATTCATAATGAACCTATTATATTATCAGGTATATTGTTGCTAATTCACTACCTACTCAACTTAACTACTATCCTAATGCGAACACGACATTGACAGCTGTAAATGTACCTCGCGGATCAAATTAAAAAAAAAATAAATTAACTTTTAAAACTATAACAGATTTGAATTTCTGAATCTCATTTTATCGTTTTCTTATGCCTCATCCACATGCCCGCCGACCCTTCACGTTTTTTGTGTGAATGAGTAAAAAGACGTTAACCGTCAATTACGTATACAATCCAAGGCAATCACCCCGTCCGCACGTCTTTTTACTAATTCACACAAAAAACGTGGAGGGTCGGCGGGCATGTGGATGAGGCATTAGATGTGTACTGGCACAAATCACCCAATTAGGGTGGACTGCCTAATAATAGTTAAAAAAAAATACAATTTCAATTTATAATTTATATTTTTAAAAAAAGTTTAATAAAATGTTGTAGATTTTAATTCATATTATTATCACTAAAAAAGTTCCTTTTAAAAAGGAAGTTACTAATTATTGAAAAAAATCACGGTTATTTTTAAACATTTTTTTTTCAGGATTCTAGGAATATTAGATATAAAAGATTTGTTTCGGTAATTCACTAAAAAAAGTAACGATTTATCTACCCTTTTTTTACAAAACACAATATTTAGTAAGGTTTTTGAAATATTTATTTTAAAACAAACCCTTTTCTTGACACCACCCATATTTTAAAAATAGAAGTAAAACTTTATTTTGAAATTGTTAAATACTAGATGTGACCCGTCAAAAATGATCCTGTTTGTAAAGAAAGCTGAGACAACAGATCGACAGACCCACGTATAATTATTGTACGTTTGTCCTTATGGTAAATTCAATTTTTATTTAGCGAAGTATTTTCTATTCCACTGAATAACATTTTGTACTACAATATTTACCAAATACAATTAATACATCAAAATGTACAAATTTATTTTTTTACACTTTTGGTGAACAAGATACAGAGATATGTTTGTAAACATTTCAAATATAAATCATATTTGTTCACTAAGGCGAGCTTATCGCAGAGCTGCGATCATTGCAAGGTTTCCCCAAAAAAAGGAACTTCGTTTTTAAATTTAATTCAAAGGAGTTCGATCTCTCGGGTTGACTGTAAGATATTGCTTTTGCAATAAGTCTGCCTTTTGGCACACTGCATTGTCTTGTTTTTGTTGTTACATATATTTACTGGCCAATAAAGTTTTATTTATTTATCTCTATCGATAATTATGTAAAACGTTTTGTAGATTTGCATAATGTCAATGAATACCAAGGGTTGTGAACAACGATATTATGCTTCATTCACATGCTCGCCGACCCTCCACCTTTTTTGTGTGAATGAGTAAAAAGACGTTAACCGTCGATTAGGTATACTATTCAAGACAATCACCCCGTCCGCACGTCTTTTTACTCATTCACACGAGCGTCGGCGAGCATGTGGTAGAGGTATTATTTTTCATGTTACTCAATATATTGTCAATGAAAAGTAGTATTCACCAAAAACATTTCGACCACAGCTGAAGGCTGATGTGCGATATGATTATAGTAAAATTATTTCATGCTGTCGTACGCAGTCATAAGATTTGATCGAGAAGGGACGACTACCTGCTTTATTCGCACTTATGCTAGAACCATAAGGTGTGAATAAAGCAGGTAGTCGTCCCTTCTCTGTCACGCTTTTATTACTGCGTTCGAAAGTTCAAAATAATTTGACTTAAGTGTTTTAAATTCTGTACATTTTCGAAAAACTTGCAAAATTGCCACAGGTCCTGCGTTACAAGGTTACGCGATTTCCACCAGAATTATATATTAATAACTTGATATTAAAATTATTTTGTTTTATTTCTTTTACGTAGGTAGCTCTCTAAGTCCTTTTGTAATTTGTAATTGTTAATTATTTTCATTATTGTAATTAAATCCTCAACGTCTGCCCCTTACGTAAACTTTTAGTCCGACCTTTAAATTTCATTATTCAGAGTTTGTTGTCCTTTTAAAATTTTCATCCCCGTCCGTCTAGTTTTCTGAAAAGTATTCAAATTATTGAAATAACATTTTTTTTTATTATTTAGGTATTATAATTTTATGTTTTTAAATTGTTTTTCATGTTTTACAAAATTATATTATATTCACATGATATTTCGCCTAATCCTACAGATTTTTGGTTGAACTTAAACTAAATACTTAAAACTAAGTACCTATACAGTGGGTGGGTCATGTTGCCAGACAGGGGACAGAGCGATGGACTCCCAGAGTTCTAAAACGGAGACCGTGGGACAAAAAGAGAGGAGTAGGTCGGCCACAGAAAAGATGGGCCGACGATATTATCCCAGTCGCGGGTAGAAGGTGGACTCGCAAAGCTCAAGATAGAGGAAAATGGAAGCAAATGGAGGAGGCCTGTATCCAGCAGTGGAGAGATGGCTGAAGGAAGGAGAAGAAGAAGACCTATGTATTGTTGCCATTCTTACTGTTGAAGGAATAGGGTGGTGTTTTTGTAAATGGCGAGTTTCTCGAGTGTAAAGTGATCACTGAAGCCAGCCGAGGTCGGTAGTAAGCCCGACAATCATGTTCATCCTTAATTCTTCTACACTGTTGTAGGAATACTGCATTGTATACACTTCGGAATGTAGAAAAAATATTTTACCTTATGTAGTGATTGACCTTAAATTGATAATACGACTATCCTGTAGAGATTTCCCAAAAAAATGTGAAAAATATCTCTGAATTTTTTTTCGATCGACGACAACTTTTTCTCGAAAGTCGGAAATAAAAATTACGTTTGCAGAGTTTCAGCTGTCTAAATAATTAGGAAGTGGTTAAAAAATCGGTTACAAGATTTGCGCACAGACAAGACAAAAAAATCTAGTAAAAAAATAACAGTGAAGTTAAATAAAATCTTGTCATAATAAAAAAACGGTAGGCAGGTCACATGGCTAGAGATCCAGATGATAAGTGGTCAAAGAGGGTCCTAACCTGGAAACCCAGAACGACTACCAGAAGCGTAGGAAGACCACCACTACGATGGAGAGACGACCTGGTAAAATACGTTGCTGCAAACTGGATCCAGAGAGCCCAAGATAGAGCAGCTTGGAAGCAGATGGAGGAGGCGTTCGTCCAGGAGTGGACGGGAGTAGGCTGAAAAAGAAGAATAATAATAAAAAAAAGTACCCACATAATTAGTAACAGAATTAAACCTTGTATTAGAATTAGCATTTTATTAGTAGTAGTTAAAAGTGTCGACCAAACAATAATTAATTACTTAAACGCACAGTGGGTGTTTGAATTTTTACAAATGGACATAATACAGTTAATAACATTATTAATATTATTGTCGTATGCTAGGGTGTTTCATGTTTGTATGACAAAAAAAATGTATTTTTTTTTTGCAGACTTGGCTTATGCCAAAAGTTACGTAATTATTCCAAATTTAAAAGTAGATTGGATAATATTAAGAGGTTGCACAATGCACAGGCAATGACCGTAAAAAAATGTTGAATAGATTTCTCAAAACAAAAAAGGGTAAAAAGGCCTCTAATCTCTTATCCGAAAGACAGTTTCCTGAAAGTAGCGGATTTTTTTTTTGAGAAGAGAGAGTGCAGCGAAATTAACCTCAAAAAGTAAAAAAAACGCTATTTTTAACGTTTTCTTATATGATTTTTCATGAGATTTTGAACTTTAATGCCGCAGAAAATGACAGTGACGTCATAGTCGGTTCCCAAGTCTTTAATTTTGACATATTTTATATAACTTTTGCAACATAGAGACTCGGGGCGTTAGCAAAAACATATGAAAATCATTTAGTTTTGGAAAATGAATCACCCTATTTGTATGCTTATTAAGTATTTCACTCACACTTCGCTGTTGTGTGAATTAAAATGATTTATGACTCACCGAATCAAAACTCTATTATTAATTTTCTGAATAATTATTTTCCCTACAGTACTTTTTCATATCCATTTTTTTTTTCAAAAATTAACAACGAATTATTATCGTCGTGCATGTATGCGTGCGTGTTCGAATGTGAGTGTGTGTGTGTGTCTGCGTTTAATTTTTTTTAATGCCTCATCTACATGCTGGCCGAGCTGTCACGTTTTGTGTGAATGAGGAAAAGGGCGTTAACCGTCGGTTACGTATACAATCCAAGACAATCACCCCGTCCACACGTCTTTTTACTCATTCACACAAAAAACGTGACAGCTCGGCCAGCATGTGGATGAGGCATAATGATTCTGGGTACACCTTTGTACATTACTGTAAGCTTGAAAAGTTTGTGTCGTGAAGTGGACTAAGTCGACATCTGGGATCGAACCCGCGCCCACTGTATTAACAGTCGAGCGCGTTCACAACCAGGCAACCGACCACCTTAATTATTATTATAGCACAACCTTATGATTCTCAAAAAAACATTCAATAATAATAATAATTGGACTAATTTGGGCGCCGTTTAGCGATAAAATTGCCCAAAGGGAACTTTTCATTTTTCTTTATCACCATATAGGATCGTCACAAACAGTAAAAATGATAAATTAAATCGTAAAATTATCACCCAGTTTCAATTTTGATTGGCAACCCTACATCATAATATTTCGCAATTTTTACGGTCGAAATGTACTACACAAAACCATTGCTGAAAACCGTTATTATTTTATTTCAATTCTATCAATTTTATTCACTCGCGAAATGTTCAATTCATATAGTACCAACACTTCTTTAGAGCGCTATCTCTTGAAATATTATGATAAACAATATTATTATTTTGAAATAAGAACAGACAATAAAATTCCACGAAATGAAGCGAGACGCCAATACACACTTCGTAAAAATGTAATAAGAATAACACACAAAGTTAACGTAACGGAATAACCCCCCGCAGCTGCAAAATGTATGAAACTGACGTTCATATTATTATTATTTTCACATTCGGCTTACATTTTCCATCTCTCACATGTCGATATATAAGTTATATGTTGCATCCCCTTCTTGCCGAAGTTATAAAACGTCACATACATCAAAGTCGCGGTACGGAGTAATCCCTGAGGGTACATTTTATGACATTTATCACGTGTACTTTGTTTAAGTCTTTTTCGGACTTGTCGGTTATTATTACAAACAGTTATTGCGTATTATATTACCCCATCGGCCCACCGTGCGTTTCTGTATGAAATAATGAAAATACAGTAACTACCTAGTTGACAGTGATACATTTCTCTGAAACGGACACGTTCAGGTGAAAAATATATGGTTTAAAGTCATCTGTCCGTCTGTGAAATATATTATAGGTAATTAGGTAAATACCTTTTTTTCAGTGTATGAAATAATGCAAATATAGTAACTACCTAGGTGACAGTGATACATTTCTCTGAAACGGACACGTTTAGGTGAAAATATATGATTTAAAGTCTAATGTCCATTTGAGGTAAATATTTTTTTTTCTGAAGATCATATAGGCAAGGTTTGGCAGATTTGAAATGAGGAAATTTCCTAAAATTTCAAATTTTGTAATTATATCTGCCAGCGCAAATTTTTCAAATATTGCAAAAGATTGGAGTGGCAGCTAAACAATTATTTTAAATCATCTAATGGTACATAAGATTGAGGGAGGAAATCTGCCGTTATTTTAATAAATATTCCATAAGAGAATTGATTTTTGTTAGGTGCGAATTTTCGAGAAAAAAACTGAATAGGTAGTTTACACAAATTTACACAAAAAACACATTAAATTGATTAAAACGGACACAGCTAGATACGAAGTAAACGTTTTAAGGCCGGTTGTCCGTCAAGTTTTTTTTATTAATTTGTTTGTATAAAAAGTGACCTGGACTCAAATACGACAATCCTCTATATTGTCCCTCTGTCTCTTAAGGCAAAGGACCCGATTACATCTCAAAAAACCCTCATGCATTATACATCAGAAATCAAATTAGTTAAGTGGTAAACTGAAGAAAACGTCGTTGATACCGGAAAACGAAGACTAATCATGACATATTTGGCCTCATTTCCCGGTATTTACGATGTTGTCTGTCCGTTTGATAAAGACTTGGAAATATATCACTTCATTTATACCTTTAAGGTGACCTTGAGGCGTTTGTATACTTAATTAACGCCCTTGAGGTGACCTTGAGGCGTTTGTATACATCAAACAGTGTAGAGAAGTTGTAAATTTTTTATTCGAATTCCATTGTCTTCGTAATAAAAAAAAAGGGACACTCAATTTCATACACCGATAATATACCTGCAAACCCTCGATATAAAAATTATTATACCCTTGTTCATTTCGACCCCCACCATTAATAATTATTATTAGTACAGGACCTACTCAATATATATGACATCGGTATTGGTAGTATGTGTTTTCATTCAATATCGCACTCGATCTCTCCAACCTTCCATTCCCTGGTGATCCTGGCACGGAGTTAAAGATGCAAATGTTAATAATGATGTTAAATTAAAAAAAAAATGTTAAGTCGAAAAAAACTTTTGGATGGAGACGGTGATGCCTATATTTATTTATTTATTTTTAAAAAGGATCTGGGCTGGCATAGACAAACCCAAATACTTTCCTGCACACTTTGCACTAGGCTAAAAGCCTGTATCGCAAAGTGTGTAATACATCGCCAGCGCCGGGGTTTGAACATGGCACCTCCCGCTTGAGAGACTGCCGCCTCAACCAACGGCGCCAACCATTTATTTATTTATTCTTCAAGACAAGATTACATAACATATAATTTATTAATACATATTTTATAATAATAATTTATGCTTACTAGGGCGAGCTTTATACAACGATCTCTTTCAGCAAATTATACTTATTTTTTATACGTTTTGAAAAAAATAAATTTTTATATACATTTTCCCAAAAAGTTCAAATTCTAGAATGAAACGAATCGATATTTAAATTTGTGATCAGTTCGCCCCAGTGAACAATCCTGTGTATGATTGATTATATGTAGTTTGACATGCCAATTTTATTGTGCGTACATTTCTCATGAAAAAAAGTGAAATAACTTATTTTACAAAAAATAATCTGGATATTAAATTTAGTTTAAAGTCCCCACCTCTACGGTGCCCGGTAAATTCGTCTAAAATCAATTGGTCTAAAATCAATTCTTCTAAAATTAATTCGTCTAAAATCAATTAGTCTAAAATCAATTTGTTTTCATTCGTCTAAAATCACTTGATTTTAGACGAATTGATAATTAGACGAATTGATTTTAGACGAATTGATAAAATACGAATTGATTTTAGGCGAATTGATTGTAGACGAACTTATCGTAAACCACCTCTACGCCTACGGGGCAGGATTGACAGAAAATCTATAGATAATAATAAAAATTAGTCACATAATTAATTGAAAACAAAAAAATTAATCCTGTTAAATTGCTCAATTGACATCTGTCTTTCAGGTTTCAGGTTCTGAAATTTCACCCCCATACTTTTCTGAAACATATTTTTCTCGCTAATTTTATGGCGTGTGAAAGCCTTTGATTAACTGTTATTTTCACCCTGACCCGCCCCCCTACTCTTTGGACATTCATACCCACCCCCCACCACCCCTTTTAACCCCCCTTGTGATATAAATCTGATTAATGAGACCGATTTCGTTAAAAAAATATTTTTATTACCCCTACGCGAAAACATTGTTCGGAGAGGACCCTAACTTTTCAGCTGAAAATTTATTATGAAAAGACCAATACTTACCCGCGAAAATTCACGGGGGGTTAGTTAGACGAGACATGTCGGCAAAATAAAAAAAAAAATTTTCAGACCTTGGATCTCAACAACCTTACTAAATATGCATCGTAAAAATAGGGTACTAAATACATTGAATCTTCCTATACTGAATTATCGGAACAGACCTTTCATATCTTGTATACGTTCCTCAAAAAGCAAAATCAACACAGTACACCAGGAGGTCACAAGGCTCCTATTTTCCCATTTCTAGCTGTTAGCATGTTAGCAAAAAATACTCACTATCCAGTTTCAGTAAAAAAAAAATATGGGAACTGAACTACACACCATACTAATTCTACGTACGCACGAACCATCCGACTACTACATAATGACTGGTTACGTAAATTCGAGTATAAATTCTGAGATCACTCGCAGACGAGTGGACAGTTCCTAACTTTATAATTATTTTCAGTATGATCCTGCGGAATAAAAAAAATCTAAATTAAAAAAAAAAAAACATAATGAAGTTTAAGTATGGCCAAATACTTTTCGACAATAGTTGAAGAGGCTGCGATCGCATATTATTTATTGTCGTACAATAAAATATGTCTTGTTTTAACGACATGGGTAAATTTTAATTGCCATGTACGTGGGTAACATTCACACTCGGTTTTGACTAGAATTATATAAGTTGATTTTTTTTATTATCATAGTATCCTTTACAATGTCAGTCACAACTGACAAAGAATATTATATACTTGTACTTGTCATTTTTTGCCCTTTTTTATTGCCCCTTGTTAAAAACGTGCATTCAGTCTATCATTGTCTGGGCTTAATCCCATAAATTTGACATTTCGTCATCTCAGAACAACTGGCAAACTTGGAGATTTTAAAATAAAATAAAATAAAATAATCTTTATTGTACATAGACATACAAAGGGCGGGCTTATTGCCAAATGGCAATTTCTGCCAGCCAACCCATGACAGAAACCAAAGTGAGACATAGCTAATAAAAATTTAGTACCAAAGGGTACCTTTACCTAACAATAATTGAAAACATAAATACATACATAGATAAACATATTATACATATATAAATATATACATAAATGGTATATGGGATGGGATAGGGGAGGGATGCTGGGTTCAGGAGGGACGGGTTGTGGGATTAGAAATAGAAAGGTAATGCTGCTTCAGTCTACTCTTGAAAGTGGAAATAGTTGGTGCGAGTCTGATGGATAATGGAAGGTCATTCCACAATCGCGCAGCCTGTACAGTGAAAGAATTAGTGAAAAATGATGTATGATGGATAGGGATTAAAAGCGTGACTTTGACTTTTTTTATGAGAAAATGTTTCTAACCGACATAATCTATGAGTACAGTAATTAACGATATGACGCTAAAGTGGTGTAGTATGTGTGTAAATAACTTCTTCTTCTTCTTCAGCCCTCTGTCTTCCACTGCTGGATATAGGCCTCTTCCATATTCTTCCATTCCTTTCTGCTGTTTGCTGCTTTCAGCCAGTTTTTTCCCCCCACAGCGGCTATGTCGTCGGACCACCTTTTGGGGTCTTCCAACGCTTCTTTTATTCTCCCAAGGTCTCCATTTTAGGATTTTTGGGGTCTATCTTGTGGGGTCCGGTCTTGCGACGTGTCCCGCCCATTGCCACTTCAGACTTGCTACGCGATCCATGACGTCTGCTACTTTGGTTCTGTTCCTAATTTCCTCATTTCTTATTCTGTCTCTTAGGCTTATATCAAGTGAGACTAATTAGAGACTAATAAGGTTCCATCTGTGTGTAAAAGTACAGAGTGTTTGAAACTTTCATCTCAATCCTCTCAACATTTTGGTCTCCGTTCCGTTCAGTCTCGAGCGGTCACATTCCTCACCCCTCTTTTTCACACATGTATATGTTTTTAATCATCATTTATTCTCTCAAAATGACCTGTACATTTAAGCTTATTCATTTTCATTTTAGTCACCACTTACTTACTTACTGCTAGCCACTTGCGTTCCACTGCTGGACTCAGGCCTCTTCTAAACTCTTCCACTGTCTTCTATCTTGGGCTATCTGCTGCCATCTACGACCCGAAAGCTGGATAATGTCATCTGTCCACCTTTTCTGTGGTCTTCCTACGCCTCTTTTGTTCTCCCAGGGCCTCCACTTCAAGATTTTAGGTGCCCATCTGATACTGTCCAGTCTTGCCACATGTCCCGCCCACTGCCATTTTAGCTTTGCTGTTCTTTCTGCGATGTCGGAAACTTTTGTTCGACGTCTGATCTCCTCATTTCTAATTTTATCTCGAAGACTGACGCCCAACATTTGTCTTTCCATTGCTCGCTGAACACATTTTAATTTCTGTACGCTTCTGATAGTGATGGACATAGTCTCTAGCTAGACCGTACGTGGTCACTGGCAAGATACACGGGTCGTAGCCACCACAACTGTCAAAAAAGTCATCCCTTGCGCCCGCTACACGCTCGCGAGTCACCACGACCTTTTGGCGTTCATGAGTAAAGAGGCGTCAACGATCGGTTACGTACACGTCAAGACAAACGTTCCATCCGCACCCCTTTTTACTCATGAACACCAAAAGGTCACGGTGACTCGCGAGCGTGTAGCGGCCCCATATATTTTTTTTCTCAGAAAGTCGTAATTTCTACTCAGTATAGATTTTTTTGTTAACATGTCTACGCACAGTGTGACAAGTGTAAAATTCCAAGAAGCATAAATAAACGATAAAATAAAATCGAAACTGAGACAAATTATTATAACGGTTCCGAAGAATTAATTTGAATTTGTAATTTTGAATTTGGAATGAATTGCAAATGATATTTTGAATAATATTAGAATGACGAACAATACTACTTCCTACTAATTCAAATGAAAATGTTTATTTAAAAATAATATAAAATAATACAATATAATATAACAATATCTACGCAGTTTATTTATTTAAATAATATTCCTTTGTTTTAATCCTTATTTTGTTAAGCCGAACATCGCGCGGATAAGACAATGCGATTAATTTGTAAAGTCGCATAAGTCAAGGGTTGATAATCAAATTACGTCATAGGGTTAGCTGCAAGCGATGAGTTCGCCCTAGTGAACATTACTAATGATAATAAATAAAAAATTATCTCAATAGAGGGCTGTGTACAATATGTACACGTTTCACCTCGACTCAGCTACCAGCCTTCATAGCATAGAGGTAGAATACCGGCTTGTCAGGTTGGAGGTCTGGGTTCGATTCCCGGCCGCGGCAGATGGATGGACTGGAATTGGTGAATGTTACTTAAGTGTAAAGTGATCACATTAATCCAGCCGACGATCAGTCATAAGCCCTATGGAAGGTCCGTACTTTGCTGTATATCTGTTGAGATATAACTGCTTGTTCCATTTGACTACAACATGTAGAAAATTCAGATGGTCTCACAAAACATAAATTGTGATTTTCAAAAAATCAAGTAATACTGTTATAAAGATGTATTATCGTAGAGGAATTTAGGAGCTACTGAGAAGAAAACCTTCAACAGCGAGAAGCTTTCTGCATGACATATGTTATCGAAGCCCACCATGTAGTTCAAGTCTCTCAAGATTAGCTTTGAGACTCTTAGCAATGACATCATCTATATAAGATAGTAGGCTATTTGCCTAACACAATTTTGTAGATATTATTATATTTTATATAACTTCTATCAATCTATCTATCTATACCCTCACGCCACGTCCCTTTTAGGGCAGGCAGAGAGGACAGAGCGCCAGACAGTCCTATCCTTACACACACTCCTAGCTTCCGCCACATTAATTCAATTTGTCATACACGCTCTCCGATTCCTTTAACTCAAAACTTTATCCATCCTTGGGTCGACATGATCGGACCAGGTCAGTCTCGGGCGGCCGCGCTTTTGCTCACCCCTCTTCGCTCACTCAAATATATATTTTTTGTCATCCTGTCATCATTCATTCTCTCAACATGCCCAAACCATCTTAATTTTATATAACTTTATGTGAATTAATTTTCTTCAGCAAATTGGACTTGATAATTTTGAGTGTGAATCCATAATTTGGCATTACAATAGAGAGAGGTACGGTAGGGTAGGTAGGGGTAGACACCACCACCGGTATTCTCTGTACCTTATTTTCAGATGTCTAAAACAACGTTGATTAATGGTATGCTATTCATAATAATAATATAAAATTTAAATCCCATAATTTATACGTCTAAATAATCTAAATATAACATTATAATACTAACTGTGACCCGTCAAAAATTACGTTGTTTGCGAAAAGAATTAAAAAGATGGGTTGCGGAGTTTTGATTGTGGTCGGATAAGAAATAGAAATTATGGTATTTTTATTTACTAATAAGTTCTATAATATGTATTAGATTTATAAAATAGAGTAAGAGAGTATACTGCCAACAAACTGTTTTGCAGTTTGGCAAATATTGATAAGCTATTTTTGTAATTTTTTTTATGTTAAATAAACCATTAAAAAAGTACGCAGAGAGAACAAATCGCCAGACTTTCCCATCCTTGATTGTATAATTATTGTAAAAACATTACAATGGTTAATTAAATTTTTAATCAGCATAGTATTTTCTATTCGACTTAATAATATTTGAAGTACTACAATATTTACCTACCAATTCACTTCATAAAACAAAATGCAAAAATTAAATTTGTACCCATAATAGAGCTCAATGTTTACCTGGCAAACTAAATAGTTCCAAAAATTTCGAATTCTATATAACTTTGTGCGTACCTACGGGTCAGTCATTGGTCAGCCAATGACGGGAGTTAGCCAAAACTGATTAGATTCATTTTTATTATTTTGTTTGTGACGATCCTATGTGGTGATTTAATCTATCATTTTTACTGTTTGTGACGATCCTATATGGTGATAAAGAAAAATGTAAGGTGCCCTTGGGGCGATTTTATCGCTAAACGGTGCAAAACATAGTGAAATTATTAATATTATTCTAAACATTTTGTGGGCTTGTAGCGTCAATGAAAAAAAAGCCGAATGATTGCTGAAGGCGTTACGATCGTGAACTGTTTTAAATTCCGTATTACTCGAACACCTTGCAAAAGATAGCTTTTTTAGATTTTCACAGTAGTCCTTGTTAATTTCTTCTCCATTCTTCTCAGGTGTACCGTGTGTAGGTTGTCGATGTTGTCCTAAAGATGGCCTCAGAAAGTAGGCCGGAAGCTCGACAACATCGACAACCTATGTACACATGGTACACCCGAGAAGAATGGAGAAGAGACCTTGCAAAAGTTGGCACGGTCCTGCGTTACAATCACACCTGCTTTCGACAAGAATTATATAAGTAGATATAATAATATAATTATTATTGCCGAGTCTATAGACAAATATACCCCCAGCGTGCGTCACAATGATAATTATTTCGGTTTTATTGAATTTCGCTTACTGTTCCATTTTATTCAAATACAGGCCTTTGTGCGCGGCTTAGCCCGAATAAATAATTTGGATAATAATCACATTATTATTCAATATGACTGAATCGGCGCACATTTCTGCTAATCCCACTTTAGTGGTTGCTTGTAGTTTTTAGCCGTGATTTTTTTTATTTTTTTCATTAGAAAAACAGACAGTAATACAAAAAAATCTTAAATCTTAAAAAATAGTAACTAGTTAAGTATACCAATGGATGTTTGTTATCAATCTTACTACAATGGCAATTATCCTCTATGTGTTTATACTAATGATACAAAGCGAATTTGCATACGAAAGAAAAAGATAATGACGACTTCATTTATTCGAGGTGGTCGGTAGCCTGGATGGTAACTCGCTCGACTGTTAATCCTGTGGGCGCGGGTTCAATCCCCGACTTACTCAAACAATGATGTATTTGGGTTTATTTCGATAAACCCAGATCATATTTTTTCCAAAACATATTTATTATTTAGTAAAGTTGTCGAGATATTTTTTTTAAATGTCGATATGCCTAGCTTTAAAATTAATTTCACGTAAAAGCTTATCAATGTAAAATTACGTAACAAATTTCACAGATTCCTTTCTAACATGAGACGTAGGAGAATAATAGGAGTAGTAATAACGTTGTAAGAATATTGCAAGTGTTAGTATTTAGTAGAAAAGTTTCTCTAACTCTCTCATATACCAGGGGTTCCCAAAGTGTGCGCCGTGAGTCGACCCTCTGTCATTATCCGAAACCACCGATCCTCTAACATTATCCGAAATAGTTTGAAATATTGTCATTTAGTAAAACATGGTAAAACCTCACAAAAAATCACATTACTACCACATCTTCTCATAATTCCATATGTATATTCTAAAATTTGTATGAAAATCCATCAGTTTCATAAAAAATTGCCTGCGGCGCTATTTGTTATCATTTATAAAAATATATTTTTAATACATATTGTTATGCAAAGTATCATATAAATTTTGAAATAAACAAACCGCATCATAACATTCTTCACTATGTCTCACAAAAAAATCTCGTCTGCGCCGCTATTTACATGATTTTTTTATGCTATATCATTTTTTTATTTTCGCTGCCCACTCCTAGCTCAGAGGCTGGCGAGGCTCAATGTATATAGTCACTATATCTATTCCAAATAACCAACTAAAGTAGGGCGCCGTGATAAAACACTAAACTTGTAAGTATGCCGCGGGCTGAAAAAGATTGGAAACCCCTGCACTAAGGATTTACCTACGTCGAAAGTTTCCTTAATGTTATTAGCGAAAGCTCGGGAAGCTATGTTTAATATCTTACACGCGTGTAACTCTATTGTCAGTAGAAAGCACAACTTCAAAAAGCATTTTAAAGTATTTCAGTACCTAATCATTGGCACTAAATTTTCAGCACTTTCTTATTGAATTTCAGCGATGTTTCCATAAAATAAATTACTCCCGTTCAATGTACTCCAATGAATTAAAATCTCTTTTGGAAATAATATTTAAGTACTTTAATTTTTGGCTACATACTCTTAGGTATCTACAGTGCGTTTTCTATATCTTGGCCGTTGGCGGACGTTACCTGCAAGTGGGGTTGCAAGATTGTATTGTTGGTATCCTGATTGTCGAATCTTGTCATCAGAGGCTGTCAGTCGTCCGTAATTTTTCCCCGTTCCTTTTTTACCACTAATCCATAATACAAAAACATTACAGAGCACCGTTAAAAAAAAATATTTTTATACAATATTTTTTATTGCCGCTCAATTTCCTGGACCAATTTTTTTCACATTCCCTTAAAGGTAGTTGATGGGGTATGTGCTGGCAAAAAGTGGATCCTTAATTTTGATCTATCCCCAACAATAATCAATTGATGGAATTCGGTCCTCATATTTCTCAAGTGACATTTCTGTACAAAATTGAATCATCTTCCTCCAGAGACAAAAAAAGGAGTAAGGCGTTTCAGGGGATCCAAGAGTCTTGTGGGGGCATGTATTGTATCATGTGTGGCGCTGGAAAAGAAGTGTAGATTGAAAGTCAGATTTTGTCCAGCTTAAACCTCGGACGGCACCGAGCGATCGAGAGGATCCAGTCACCGCATGCCGCCGTATTTGGTATCTCAGGAAATGCTTCACGAGTAGAACTCATATCTTTTAACATATTTTGATTCTGTCAATTCAATCCTCAAGGAGGCGCCATCGGAATGAAGGAATCCAAGCGCCTCGGAAGGGCGCATTTGGTATTTTTTGGAAAAAATATGATTAAAATGAATGGATCTAAGGTTCGAATACCATTTCGATAACAAAAACAGAAAATACTTGAAGATGGCTTATGCCGGGAGTATTTTAAAATTTCATCACTCATCTTTCAAATAATCTAATTCCTACTAGGGATGGGTTAGGTTAGAGGTATATAAATATATTTTGTTCCAAAAAAAAGTTCGCTAACACCTTTAGAAGAAAACCGATACATAAGATGTAATATTTAAGAAAGTAACATTATCCTGTACGAACAATATTAAAAGTATGCATACCGACATTAAAAAAAATTCTAAAAACGTGAGACTTTATATCTCGACAACCGTTACTAAATATGCTTTGGAACAAAATAGGGTAGATGCATTAAACATTTATCTAGGGAATAACCGTAAAAGATATTTTATATCTTTTATAGATTTCTCAAAATAAATTTTGAAAAACACGTCTGATCTTTTTTCCGAAAGACGGTACTTAACTCGTTTCTCGAAAGTCGCGGAGTAAAAATTTTTTTTGTACTGATAATATTTTGCATTAAAGTCTAGGGAAAAACCGTAAAAGTTTTTTGATAGACGCAAAATCAACCCCAAAAAATGGGAGAAACGCTATTTTTACCATTTTATCATGCGATTGTTCACGCGATTTTGAACCTTATTTCCGTGGGAAATGACTGTGACGTCATTCTTGGTACCAAGCCCTTAAGAAACACATTGTAACTTTATCTGGAGATTATGTTTGACGTTGAAATAACAATATTTTTATTAATATCGAACGAGAAAAGTTATCTCATCCCCACACACCTCCCTGTATTACATTGTAGCAACAGTAATTACTCCCACGACATGATCTCGACACGGCTATCGATTACACCCTGTATAGTACACCCACGACTAGGTACATACTGTATACAATGTAGCAACCATAAAAATAATGACATTGTTTCTTGATTTTCGGGTAAACCGTGTGAAGATAAACTTGATTGACGTTTCGACACTCCCACTGGTGTCTTCCTCTGTGGATGAATGTATGAGAAATGTGTTCGTGTACTGTGGAGTGTTCACTTATAAATATAATGAATTGAAAAATGAATAATAATGAATGAAAAAAATGAATAATGAATGAAAAAAAAAGAATTTGTAAAACATTACTAGTAGACGACAGACTGTCCTCCATCTGTCTAAAGCGAGTCCTTCAGTTTTTCGGACACATTGCCAGAAGAGAAAACAATAGCCTTGAAAAACTGATAGTCGTGGGAGGAGTAGAAGGCAGAAGAGGTAGAGGAAGATCCCCCACTAGATGGACTGACCAAATCAAGGCTGCCACAGGTACATCAGTGGTTGGAGCAATGCGTACACGGCGGTGTGTCGGGAGAGGTGTATGACAAAAATCCAAAACGTGATACGGACAAGGAGAAAAGATGGTCACGACCCTCAGCAGTGAGGACATCGACGCAGAAGAAGATGAAGAATTACATGACTAATATTCAAAACAAAAAAAAAGTAAACCTATAGATTTTAGAAAGACGTGCCGGAAGGATCGGCCACATAGTGCGTCAAGAGGGTTTCCTATTTGAATTAATAGGATACTTGCATTTTTTTTTCATCGATCGAAAAATATATAAAATCGATAGTTTTACTTACAAGAACTACAAATAAAATTATAGAATGTAATTTTAATTTACCATTAATTTATAATAATCATTAAATCACCATGAATTTATAATATAATTATTATGACCATACGATAAATAAAAAAATATAATATAATAATTAATTGAAAATATTAATTTGTCCATTTTTCTCGGGTGCTCTCATTGGCGAGCGCTCATTGTTTAACGTGTGTGTGACGTCATAACCCCATGAAATTCATAGTCAAAAATTAAATTGATTATTTATGGAGGATTTGAGGAACGTGACGTCACAATATGGCGGCCAGTCAAAAACCTGTTTTTGCGCTGGAATCGAATATGAGTGGGGAAGGAGACATGGGGGTTTGCTACAAACCAATTATAACGATTGAAACTGGAAAAGAAAAAAAATACATCAACAAGCTGATTCTTTACTGGGTTACCTATGAGGAAAATTCATTCCTCGCCACTGATCATTGATAGATACATAGTAAAGACATACTTCCACGTATAGTAATAAACCTATACCTATTTGCGATCTTATTACAACGTCTCATTCACGTACGTAGCTACATATGAAATCTCTGTCTGAAAGTTTTCTCATCGTCTTTACTACGTTGGCTGTTACACGCTGTATCAATTAAAACTTCTACAATCCTTACTTAATAACAGTATCATGTTGTCTTCTGCAAATATATTTTATATACACGGTGACATTATCTTGTTAACTATACAGTATCAGTCTTTAACTTATGTCGTAATATTGCCATTAAAATTAAAACACGTATTAAAATAAGTAATGGTAATTTTATTTTTTAAAACAATATTTTATGACTTTACATCGTAGAACTGTTTTTCGCCGTCTTCCAAACGATACCAAACACGCCCTTTCGAGGCGCCTGGATTCCTTCATTGCAATAGAGCCTCCCAGCAATAAAAGACAAAATCATTTTTTTTTAAAACATTTGTAAAACTAGATTTTATGACTTCACATCGTCTTCGCAACGATACCGCAAGCACGCCCATCCGGGGATGCCTGGGTTCCTTCATTCCGATGGCACCTTCCACCAAGAATTGACAAATTCAAAATTTGTAAAAAGATATGAGTTCTACTCGTGAAGCACTTTCATGAGATACCAAACACGGCGGTATGCGGTGACTGGTTCCTCTCGATCGCTCAATGCCTCTCGAGGCTGGAGATGGTCAAAATCTGACTTACAATCTGGATTTATTATCTAACGCCCTTTCATTCACACGATCCCACACGAACCTTGAATTTCCTCAAACGCTTTACATCGTTTTTGCCTCTGGATAAGTCCAGTGTGTTTATACAATTAGATAATATTAGAGCTCTAGCTAGTCTGGAAATAGGTTAAAATTTTAATTATTCTCTTTGCGTTATCATATTGTGCCCTTAAAAATGGGTGGCAAACCTCATTGCTGAAAAATATTTATAATTAGTCATGGAAAATTTACAAATACCTGAATCTTACAGTGCACAAAAAACGGTGAGGAGGGGTCAAAAACAGAACTCATAACATTCAATTGATATTTATAGACCTAAGCAAGGCTTTCGACAGCATATCCCACTCGATATTGCTAGAAAAACTTAAAAATATAGGAATTCAAGAAAAGGCACTGAATTGGTTTGTGACATATCTTAGAAATAGACCACAATATGTAAAAATTGGTGATAAGCTGGGTGAGGCGCATACGTCTCAGTACGGAATCCCGCAGGGCACGGTAATAGGGCCCATAATGTTTATAATATATGTCAATGACATGTTTAATCTGCATATAAATGGAAAAATTGTATCATATGCTGACGACACAGTAATAATTACGAGAGGCAAAGATATTACGGAACTGACGACATCATCTAACAACGACATAAACCAAATGAAGAAATGGTTTGATGCTAATCTCCTTTCCCTTAACGCGGACAAAACCAATTTTGTCAAGTTCTCCTTAAAAAGTTTTCAAACAAATACGACAAACATCATAATAAAAGTGCACAATAACACATGTGATAATGATAACCAAGGAGATTGTATCTGTAGGGAAATAAAAGAGACTAAACATATAAAATATTTAGGAATAACCATTTAAGAGAATATGAGCTGGAAAAAACAAATAGATATAATCATGAAAAGAATTAGAAAATTAATATATATTTTTCTGAAACTGCGAAACATCCTGAACATAAAAATAATAAAGAAGGTGTACTATGCTTTCGTGCAGTCTATCCTTCAGTACGGAATAATTGGATGGGGAGGTGCATATCAGACAAATCTCTTACCGGTAACAATTTTACAAAAATTAATAATCAAAATTGTAATGAAAAAGCCGAGAATTTACCCAACGGATTCTCTATTTAAAATTTTCCCTGTGCCTAGGTTTCATGATATATACCTGAAAAATGCATTAATACAGGTACATAAAGAAATTGTATTAAAAGCTGCAGATAACTCTGGTGTTTACATGAGTATGCCGAGGTCAACAACTAAATTGAAAATACCTAAATGCAGAACCTCGGCTGCTCAGAATCACTATATGTACAGGGGAATAAAAATGTATAACAATCTGCCTCAAAAAATTAGAATTATTAAAGAAAAAAATAAATTTAAAAGTTGCATAAAGAAATATATTGATAATAAGTACGGTCAGAACCGAACCGATTGAGATACGCGGTGTGTTGTAATGTAATTGTGGTTGAATGTTGGGTAGTGTATGTATAGTGCATACTGCATATTATGTATAATATTGATATAATGAATAAGTTTTGTCACAATTTTGTATCAGCGGTGTAGCTGTAAATAAATTTGGGTACCTGGGTACGCGTGTTTTTACATTATTGTATCATGTTGTATTGGTGTAATATTGTAGTGCTATATAATGATGTATTGTGTTGATACTAGGTTTGTACTGCTGCTGAAATAGTTTGTAAGAATGGTGCCTCTATAATGAGTAGGTACCTACAGCAGTGTAGATTATGTTATTTTAGTTATTTAGTTGTTAATGTTATTGTTTGGTTGATACCTACTGTGTAGGTTATGATGTAATAATATTATAATATTTCAAACCCTGTTAATTACGGGATACTCCTCCCCCTTAACACAAGTTTTACTTTATAAGGGGGGGTAAAACGTTATTATATATAGTTTTAAGATCTGTATCCTCAAACACAAATTTAATCTGTCTATTTATTGTAATAACACATATTTTGAATAAATAAAAATAAATAAATAAAAAAAAATTGTTAATCTACATTGATCATGTTTCTTTTGTTTTCCAGGACTTACGTAAGGAACGCCTACACCTACCACCTCAGCGAGATATTCTTCACAGTCGTCAACGAGTACACTGACTGGGAGAGAACGGTCCTGGTAAGAACTTTTGTATTATTTCGCCATATTCAGCAATTTTCATCATAATCGCGCATCATTGGCTACTTACAGGCCCTATGGTCCTCATTCTATAGTTATTTTTCCCTGATTAATCAGGGATACATATAAAAATGGTTGGTGCGTACGTTTAATACCAAAAAAATCTCAATAGAAAGCCGGCATACAATATACACACGCTTCTTGTCAACTCAACTACCAACCGTCATAGCACAGTGGTAGAATACCGGCTTGTCAAGTTGGAGGTCTGGGTTCGATTCCCGGCCGCGGCAAATGGATCAACTGGAATTGGTGAATGTTACTTAAAAGTGATCAGATTAAGCCAGCCGATGACCATGGAAAGTCCATCCTTTGCTGTATATCTGTTGAGATAAATACTTGTTATTTTTCCCTTCCCACTCAATACACAATTTGTATAGGGATGCCCTATACGCTGACAATGTAGATCCAAATAAATCAGCATGCCCAACACTACCTGACATTTTTATGTTGTAGTAAATACATGCCCTATTGAAATATTCATTTTGATAGGCATTAGTATTTGTTGCACCTATTTAAACGTTAAAACACCAAAGGCAAAAATAAAAAAAATAAGAAAAAATTGGTTTCCAGATTCTTTATACTTACCTATAGTTCCGATTCATTTTATAAGTAGATACTCTCTTCAATCTTTATCTTTGATATTAGGTATTTTCTACATCAAAAGAAAACGGTTGCTACACAGCAAAACAGTTTGACAAGCAATTAAAACTTGCTTTCTCTAGCATCCTTTGGGAACAGCACTGAGCCAAGTTTATATCAGACGCGAGTACTTCTCAAACGTCGGCGCGCACTTTACGACAAACTTTAATAATATTTGAAAACTTTAAAATAATTATTATTGTTCAAATATTGTGAAAATGATGTTGAAATTTCAAGTGCTTTTTCGCGTTTCGCAATAGTTTAAAATAGTCAAGATTTTGAAAATAAATTATTTTGTAAAGTATCGAAACTTCTATCAAACAGTTTATTATTTATAGATAACGGATTTTTTTTGGTTACGAGTTCAAAGGTGGTTTTGTAATATTGTTTTTCGAACATTTCTCGCTACTCAATTTTTCCAGTCCGTCCCTGTTATTCCCTTTAGCTGTCATTGCATATGTAGGTACCTAGTATTTCTATGATTTTATTTAACTTCATCTGTGGCTGTGGTCTGAGTCTACATTTTCATCTTCAAATGTTTTCTCATGTGACAGATTAAAATTGTAGTAAGTACTGTTTTATCAAAAATACATTTCAATTGGTATTTTTTGGCTAATTTAATGAGGTATGTTTAAGATGTGTATAATTATCTAAAACTAATTGGTGCTTTCTGTAAACTCTAATATCGCGCTCCAATTGGTTGATAACAATGTAGTCTGTTCGTCTATTAGTTTGAAAATTAGTTTTTCAAAATGTCTAATGGACCAATAAGCGTGATTCATGTGTTTTTTTATATATAGTATGTAGGTACCTACTCTAACTACGTTTTTTTCTTTAGAATACTCGAGAGGATTGAAAATGTTTGGTTGACTGGAAGATATTATTTTTGCAAAAAAATCTCATTTTTTGTTGATTCTTCAAGCGAACAATAAAAAAAAATCAATAAAAGAGGCATACCTACAATCAAATGAGTCACATAAACTTGTTCACTGGGGCGAACTTATCGCAATGCTGCAATTTTTTCCTGCTAACCCAAATGGTTTACGGTTAGTTCGTCTAAAATCAATTCGTCTAAAATCAATTGGTCTCAAATCAATTTCCCTAACGATCAATTCGTCGATTTTAGACGAATTGATAATTAGACTAATTGATTTTAGACCAATTGATTTTAGACGAACTTACCGGACACCAACCCAAATATTCCGAGGTCCGGCCGTTAAAAATATGACGCATCTGTTTTTTTTATCGAAATGTGTTTTAAATGATAGCTTACCAATGGGCGGAACACCGCATTAGGGTTGCCTATCAAAATATTGCTGCAACCCTCCCCCCCTGCTCCCCTAGAACTAGCCCACTACTGGTATTTAATTGTCTAGAGAATGACTTCATTTACGTCAAACGAATGACTTTTTAGGCTAAACCATTAGCATGAATTTCGGCTTCTCTGCTAATCATCACGACTTCTTACCACTCCTTAGTCACGTCACATCCTTTGAGAGTTGAAGGACTTGACCTGTCTTCTTCAAGTTTGCGTGTCATGAGGTTTCAAGTTCGAATTCCCTGAAGACGGATAGTTAGGTAGAACCATTAACTTACATAATTCAGGTGAAATTGGGTAACAAAACAATGTAACGCACGCCCGTGGCAACCTCTGCAAGGAAAACAACACATCTCGATCGCAATACTTTCAGCTACGGTCGAATGTGTTCGCTCAATATTACTTTTCATTGACATAATATTGAGTATAATTAATAGAGTACGTATCATTTGTCAACAACCTTTGCTATTCATTGACATTATACGAGCCTACAAAATGTTTTGAGCATTCATCGATAGATGTCGATCTCCATTAGGTTAAATTTATACAAATTGAATTGGTAAATATTGTAGTTGAAACGTTATTAAGTAGTTTAGAAAATACTCGTAGTACGCTAAATATATTTTTATTTACCATAAAAGCATTTTTTTTTTTATTTAGGCAGTTCACCGTATTTGGGTGATTTGTGCCAGGATTCCAATGTACAATATTTATATCGTACGTCTAGAGGTTCATTCGTATTGATGCCTGATGACTTCGGGGACTTAAGGTTCGCCTGCACAAAGCAAAAAATTGTTCCACTGCCGGCAATTTCTCGTCGCAATAACGTCACAACAACATCAAGTATATTGCGTCATTGTGACGTGAAATTGCCGTGAGTGGAGCAATTTAGTTTCTCATGTAAGCGAGCCTTCAGGATAGAGTCTGACGATCTGTTTTCTCTGCCTTCTCCGCAAACAGCATCATTTTTGACGGGTAACAGCTAGTTAGCTAATAATAATTGACGAACTCGTGATGAAGCGTAATTTAATATTATTGGAAATTATTGGACCTTGAGACAGGATTTAAGGTAGCTTAACAGAATAATTAGATTATCTATCAAGGTTACTCCTGCCAATTTAGATACTTCGACCCTTTATAGAATCAACATAATATTTTAATAAGGTTGTATAGGCTCTTAAGGGCTTATAATATGCACTGAGCAAAAATCGTTCTATTTTCGCTTCAGCTTTTTCAAATTTAGAATGACAGTGTAAGGGCGAAAAAAGAATAACGTAAGCGATAATGTGAATTTTACCTTTTTATGAAGAGACTGGGAACAAATTAATAAATCTGAAACATTTTATTAAGATTATAATTACCAGTATTATGGCTAAATTATACTTTTATATCTGAAAAACTGAATGGAAAATCTTCAGATCCCGTAAATTTCAGGGGTACTTTCGGAATATTTGTTTATTCATGGAATGTCCAAATATTGTAATTCTAAAACAGTCAATCTGTAGTCCATCTATCACTGTCTTCAGTTTCAATATGATTCCCTCAGTATTGGCTAAGAACAATTCAGGGCGCCGAAGCAGAATGCCAGCATATATGTAGGACCTTAATCCTCTATTTCCAGGAATCAGTTTAACACGGCAGAAGTCTAACACTGTATATTTTGAGTAGGTGTCGATAGATTTGAATCCTGACTAAAACATAGTCTATTAAAAATCAAATACCTTTTACGGTTTACTTTACTTTTAAGGTTAGTATCAAAACCAGGCGCATTCTCTCCCTCTATTTCCTAATGTTGCATCACTTGCGAGGACGGCGGAGAGGACAGAACGCTAGACTGCCTTATCCCTACACCTTGCTTCCGTCACTTATGCAATTCGTCATACACGCTCTACGATTCCTTTTACTCATAACACGTCGGTCCTTGAGAATCTGATCTTCATGGTCAAGCTATGTGATTCTTGGATGTCCGCGCTTCCTGACACCTCTTCTTTTACTGACTATATTTTCTTTGTTATCCTCTCATTGTTCATTCTCTCTACATGTCCCAACCATCTCAACTTGTTCATTTTCATTTTAGTCACATCATCCGTTTTACATTCATTCAATTGTCTTTCAAAAAATCATTTCTTATCCTAACTCTCAACGTTTTTCCACACATTCTTCTCAGCGATCTCATCTCGACAGCATTTATACCAGATTCTCCCTTCTTCAGCCACATTAATAACCTCACTCCTTAACCTCTCTTTCAGTGATTTCCCACATTCTTCTCAACAACCTCATTTCCACTGCATTCAACCCTGATTCGTCCTATTTCAGCCATGCTCAAATCTCACATGCATACTTTACAAAGGGGTTAAAACCAAGACACCATTTTCGCCTTCTAATCCAATAGGATGTTCATTTCCAGTCTTCTCGAGAAAGAAAATTTATATACCAATAAAGTCTAATTATTATTTTTTCTTTAGTACGAAATTCTCCCGTATTCTTCCATAGTGGCGCCGTGATGCTACAGTATAGTCGTTATTCCATTTAAGTTCACAATCTTAATGGACACAGCAGTCCATTGTTTAAATTGAAGACCGAGTTATCTTGACGGTAGTCAGGGAAATGTACCACGAACTTTATGTTCATAGCTTGTCAGAAGGAAATAGGTCTGCCTTAAAATAACAGTCACTAATTTTGATTCTATTTCTCAGGTACATTGTCACAGTTTAGCTTTTCTTGCGTTGTTTATTGTATTCTGCGTTGCAATGTGACATCTCTCCGCACTCTTGTACCTGCCACTCTTTCCCGATTAAATGTTGTGTAATTTCTTGTCAATGTTCTTTTTGTTAAATATTAAGGACAAGATGCTGGCATGAGACTATTGATACATCTCACCATCGATTTTTTTGTTTAATATTGCTTATTGTTCAAATTGAATTAATGTGTTTCCGACGAAATGCTAGCAGACGTTCTACACTCTGTTAGCATTGATATGTGCTTATCTTTTCTTATTGCTCCTATTGATTGTTAATAGACTATAACTATGTAAATTTGACGAGTCCAAGTAAATGATAATTTGATAATATAATGCTTTTTTCATTCAGTGATTTTTAAACCACAGTTCATCTTTTTCTCAGCCGTTTTGATTCCAATGCTGGGCCTCCTCTTTGATTTTCCACAGATTTATTTCTTGGGCATTCTGCATCCACTTGTTTCCTGCGATTCGTCTCACATCGGTAGACCATCGTAGCCTTCGTCACATTCATGCAATTTGTCATATACGCTCTCCGATTCCTTTTACTCAAAACGCCTCCATCCTTGAGGATCTGGTCGACATGATCAGACCTGGTCAGTCTCGGGCGGCTCCGCGTTTCCTCACACCTTTTCGCTCACTCAAATATATATTTTTTATCATCCTTCATTCTCTCAACATGCCCAAACCATCTTCAAAATCTGATTATCTGAACTGCATTTCGTGTATCTCCAGACTCTATCATTTAGAGACGTATTTACGTCGACGTCTCGACTTTCGAAGAATTTTCTTTCACGAAGAATTTTCTTTCACAATAGCTACTTTTCTTTTCATACGGCATATGGACAGGATTCTTCACCGATTGCGGTTGCTTCATTTTCACAATAATAAAGGATGACTATAAAGATATAATATAACGAGCGATGGAGAAAAAGATCTTAATCATTTATTTCGCAAAGTATCAAAAAAGTGAATTGTTAATGATTTTTTAATATTTTTTTTATTATCAAAATAACTACTTAACTATTAAAATGTCAACCGAAATATTATTTCTTTTATTTTACTCTCTAAAGACCAAAAATGTAATGCAATGTATGAGACAATAAATTTCTCATACAAATTAACTTGATCCCGTTAGGGCCGAGTGTGACCCATAGGTCACACCCCCCCCTAGCCCCTCCTATAAACGTTAGATTTTTTTTTTTTTTAATATCAAATTATACATACTAGAATAGGAAAACGTGAAAAAACATAAAGTATATCGCTAAATATAGTTCTCGGTCTTGGAGGGTTAATTTTAATTTTAATATGTGGGTGGAAGAGATAAAAATACATATTTGCGCGTACATAAAACAGGTCATAACCAATAGCAACGAAGTGTAATCGTATTTGCTGGATATAATAATATTCACATATGTGTCTACTGCCCCAGAACAGACTCTGGTCTAGTGGGGCAGTACAATTTCCCATGTATCTTGTTGTCTTAAGTATGTTTATTTTGTATTTTTTTTGTATTTATATATTATGAGTGTGTATGTATATGTATATATGGGAAATAAATCTTCATTCATTCATTCATTCATTCATTTAGCTTTCGAAATAGACAACGTAATGAGCGGATTAGAGAAAGGACCGAAGTTACAGATGTGTCATGTAAAGCTAGGCATATTTCCCTCGTTTGATGTCAAGGCAGTGGTGATTGTAAAAAGAGCTGCTCTCGAAAGTTTAGCGCCATCTCTAGATAATGTTAATGGGTTGTTAGATCAAGATATTGAGGGTCGGCGACTTGGAAGATAACAGTAAACAGTAATGGTTGCCGTGTACAGGTCTGTTTAGTGATATATCAATTATTCAGCATCCCATAACGCACATTGCGGTCTGGACAAGGACAACATGAACGGAGTTATGTGTCAATAGGTACCACCCACGCCTCTATGTTTATCCCATAAAAGGTGTACCTACATACCACGGGCGTCGTCTTGGGGCAGCTGTCCCCTCAAGAGATTGGAATAGGTATATATTTTTCATACTTTTGTTTTACGCGGAGGCATGGCTTTGCCAACACGCTTCTCAGTATTATCAGCCAGAAGAGTCTACATATTATCATTCATGATTGACATATAAACTCATCAGCCTAATACTGGGAAAAATTCACCTATCCAGATATCACGGATATCACAGGATTAGGCTCAGATGCGCGGGGCCTAAAATACAAGCATTGTGTCTGAAATATCAGTATTTAGGAATCGTCTTACAATATTGCAAGTATTAATAATGACCGATTTTTGCATTTTTATGTATAAATTTTCCGGTCAAATCTCACAAAAATTATATCATATTATTACCACACATTTTCTCATCGCGTCATCAATTTTCTAAAATTAGGATGAAAATCCATCAAAATACAATTGTTTCATAAAAAAAATGCCTGCGGCGCTATTTTTTATTACTTTTATAAATATATTTATTCATACATATTATTGAGCAAATTATTATGTATGTTTTCAAATAAACCAAACCACATCATGACCTTCTTCACTATGGTAAATCTTGAGCCTTTGCTGGTTTGTTTGCTGTTAATGCTAACATATACTCTGTAATAAAATAAAAATAAAAATAGAAAAAATGTCTCACAAAAAATTCGCCCGCAGCGCTATTTACGAGTACATGTTTTTCATGCTACATTTTTTTTTTTTAATTCCTGTTCCCCCCTAGCTCCGAAGCTAGTGACGCCCATGCTACATACATTGAAGATACACACATTCTAATTACTGTGAATTATGTTAATGATTGTATAACTTCATTACTATGAGGCCTTTCTGCTAAAATGTTGCTTCAACCCAAACCGTTCCTCTAGCTAACACTGGGAGGTCACATTTTTATCTATCAATCCCATAACGACGAATCCTTTGCGGGGTAGGCAGAGAGGACAGAGCGCAGGACATTATATTTTATTTTTACATAAATCTCTGGTTTCCGCCATACGTTCTAAGATTTCTCCCACTCAAAACGCATCCATCTTTGAGAATCTATTCTATTCTATTCTATTCTATACCCTCACGCCACCTCCCTTGCGGGGTAGGCAGAGAGAACGGATCGCCAGACTTTCCTATCCTGACACACACTTCGGGCTTCCATCACATTCATGCAGTTCCTCATACATACTCTCCGGTTACTTTTACTCAAAACACGTCCGTCCTTGAGTATCTGGTCGACATGGTCCAACCAGGTGGTTCTCGGACGGCCGCGTTTCCTTACACCTCCTCTTTCACCCAGGTAAACTTTCTTCGTTATTCTTTCATCGTTCATTCTTTCCACATGACCCAACCATCTCAACTTGTTCACTTTCATTTTATTCACAACATCCTTTTTACAGTCACTCAACTCTCTAATCATTTCGTTCCTTATTCTATCTCTCAATGTTTTTCTACACATTCTTCTTAACGATCTCATCTCGACCGCATTTATACTTGATTCATCCTTCTTCAGCCATGTCCATGTCTCACTTGCATACATCAGTGTTGGTACTAGGATGGCGTTGTGCACCAACAACTTTGCCTTTGTCGATACGTTGCGACTTTTCATTATTGGCCTAATTGCCCCATTTACCCTGGTACCTGCTAACTTTCTTCTTTCGATGTCACTTTCACATCGACCATCTTTTGTAAACAAGCTTCCCAGATACACATACTCATCAACTTGCTCCAAGCATTCATTACCAACTTTAATCGCACAGTTCGTCCTTATCTCATCTCTTTCAAATACCATTACTTTCGTCTTGTTGACATTCATCCTCATCCCGTTTCTTTCGCAGCTACCATGCACACAGGATATAATTTCCTGTAACTCACTTTCGTTTTCAGCCATTAGTACTAAATCGTCCGCAAACATCAACGCACATACCCTTACTCCATTCAGGTCCACACCAACATCCATTTCTTTCAACGGACGCATACAGTTGTCGAAGAACAGATTGAACGAGAATCCGGTCAATATATTCAATCCAGGTGGCTCTTGGACGGCCACGTTTCCTCACACCCTCTCTTTTAGATTTTTAGGTATATTTTCTTCATCATTATATCCTCAGACATTCTCTCTACATGCCCAAACCATCTCAACTTGTTCAGATTCATAAAACGGTATTTAGTCTCGAATTCGAGCTTCAGCCATAAGTTCGTCACCCAGGAATAGTGAGGTTTTATCTGACAAGGCTAAAATATACTACTTTAGGGGGTTTTTGTTAAATGTACTCAAAGATTATGTCGGTAGAAACATTTTCAAGCACAGCAGTCAAAATTTCAATGTTTGCTTGTTTAGAACCTTTTTATTCTCAGATGACGAGTTTCTAAGCTAGAATTACAACTTTTCACTCAACCTTCTTATTCGGTTGTATTATTTCGATAATGTCAGTATTAATTTTCATCAAATCGGTAAATTCAAGATTTCTGAAACATTCAAAGTGATGGATACCGTATTGAATTTAATTAATTTTAGTAGCCAGGGACTACTTAAGACCTGCTAAAGTTTGATTATTAAATACTAGTTTTTGTGCCCGGTGGGCCTGGGCCTGAATTTGAGGTTTAGTGGGACTACTAGTAGGTACCTTTACGAGTATATACAATACATATAATTTTGTAATAAGTAATTTTAATTCTATTTTTTTTTACAACCAAGATTTTATGACTTCACATCCTAGATCCGTTTTCCATGGTCTTCAAACGATACCAAGCACGCGCTCCCGGAGTGCATCTGACTTACATACGATCTCCAACGCCCTTTCATATGATATCACACATGCTCCCACACAACCCTTGGATCCTCTTGATCGCTCGGTGTCTGCCGATGCTCGACCTGGACAAAATCTGACTAAAGATCTGGATTTCTTTTCCTACGCTCTTTCACGTGATATCACACATGACCCCACACGACACTTGGATCCTTTTTAAACCTTTTACATATATTTTTTGTCTCTGGAGTAGGCTGATCCAAAGTATTACAGGATTGTATTATCATCGACTTTACGTCTGTTTGCAAAGTTTCAGGTCTCTAAGTAGTCAGAAAGTGGTCGAAAAATCCATTGTAAGATTTGTGCACAAACCAAAAAAAAAACAAATAAAACTCCACAGTGAAGTTAAATAAAATTTTGATATTTAAAGTCATTTTTTTCTTGAAAAGTAAAAAGTCTAGATTTTTTAACCTATATAGCCAGTAGGATTCTACTCTTTCGTTACTCAAAATATGTAGTCTGAGAGATATCTCCTGTGTAACACTGATTCCCGGACATAGGAAAATAGTACGTCTATGCTGGTGCTGCTGTCGTTTATTCTCATGACTGAGGGTCGTGACTCTCACTCCCGCAGTTGACAATCCTCCTCCATGAGCCTCTGTCCATGGCCAGATGTGCGGCCTCGTGTAGAGTGGTATTGGTGGCTACTCTGACTTGGTCGCTCCAACGCATCGGCGATCTGCCTCTCGGTCTCCTGCCTTGTACAATGTACTACTAAAACGTGAGGTTGATATCGGCAGGTACTTACAAACTCATATAAAGTTTAAAAAAGTTGAAGAAATAATAGAACGATTTTGCTCAGAGTAGGTAGAACTCCTTTTATAAAAAAAATATCAAAGGCAATAATGATTGTGTGATCTTACCTTTCCTTTGTTCATTATTAACCCTTTATCTTTAAGTAAAATTGAAACCCTTCCTTTCCCTCCCCCTTCCCCCCTTTCGATTGTTATTATTTTCACTTTCATTATGAATTGACTGCATAATTAAAAACAATTTTAATTGGATGTGACGTTGAATTAGAGGCATCTGTGTAATTTATCACTAAATTAAAATCTACAACCTACACCTACTTAGGGTAACCATATCTGAGGATTTGTCCTGAGATTTCAGGATTTTTCGACTTTTCTAGTCGTATATCGTATTAATTATTTTTACCCGGGTCAGTCACTGGTTAGCCAATGATAGGTCAAGTTAGCCGAAACTGATTAGATTAATTCATTTTTATTAGGTATTTTGTTTTGTGACGATCCTATGTGGTGATTTAATTATCATTTTTACTGTTTGTGACGATCCTATATGGTGAAAAGAAAAATGTAAGGTGCCCTTGGGGCGATTTTATCGCTAAACGGCGCCTAAAGTTGTCCGAATATTATTATTATTATTCGGTATTGTATACATATTTGCTTTTATCCAATGAACGTTGATCTCTTGTGTATTTTGTATTTAAGTACATATTATTTATTTAAGTCTGAGTACAGGTTGATTATTGTATTGTATTGTATCGTTTCTATATTTTTATTTAGTAATTCAACTACCTATTTTACTATTATTATCGACCTTACACTATATCTAGGTATTTGTATGATTTTTTTTGTTTAGTACTACATTCGCTTAGTACCCATTATGAGAAATTTTTGTTGTTTTTAATTATATTTTGTATATTTTCAAAGGCCGTATGGCCGTTTATGTCATAATAAATAAATAAATAAATAAATAAATAAAAAGGATTGCGGCCGGATTTTGCAAATCTCGTGATATCTCACGATTTTAAATAAAAAACAGCTTACATTTTAAAGATCTATTTAATTAAAAGTTAAACAAACTAAAAATAATTTTCCTTTGGTAATAATCCAAGTCGTCCAAGTAGGTACTTAATATGTGAAGATACCTTTTTATGTAGGGTTTTTTCTTTAATTATTGGTTTACAAAATGCCTCACATGTTAAACTCTTCAAATTATATTGAACTAAAAGTTTAGCTCGAACTGAAGACACCTTTAGACGGTTTCTTTCTTTCGACCATTGAGCCCCCATGATAGAAAAACTCTTTTTACGTTTGCATTATAGTATCCGCAGTGTATAAAAACGATAATAATACGTTTGAGAGAAAATTCCCAAACTGTATAAAATCTCAGGACTTTTCCATGGAAATCAGGCCTTTTCTCCGGACTTTTGATTTTTTCATATGGTAACCCTACAACCTACTACCAGATGGTGGGTGCGTTTCTCAATTAATTAACTCCGCTTCGATCAATTCAAATGAATTGAGAAAGGTATTGTTCTATTATTGTATGGATTAAGGGCATGGCCCAGGAATGACGTCACAGTCTTTTCCCACGAATCGCACGATAAAATGGTAAAAATAGCGTTTTTTCCATTTTTCGGGGTTAATTTTACGTCTATCAAAAAACTTTTACGGTTAATTCCTAGATTTTAATGCAAATTATCAGTACAAAAAAAAACATTTACTCCGTGACTTTCGGGAAACGAGTATCCGTCTTTCGGAAAAAAGTACAGAGGTGTTTTTAATATATTTTTTTTGAGAAATCTATACAAAATAAAAAAATCTTTTATGGTTTTTCCCTAGATAAAGGTTCAATGCATCTACCCTATTTTGTTCCGAAGAATATTCAGTAACGGTTGTCGAGATAGAAGGTCCCCCGTTTTTAGTAATTTTTGAAATGTCAGTATGCATACTACTCTTAATAAATGTAATAAGAGAAATGTATCTTCCCACACAATACCAAGGCGTTTTCACTTCCAGCTTTGATCTTTCCACTGCCGAATATAGACTTCTTGCAAAATGTTTCTGATACTCATCTTTTTCACCCACCTATCAATTTCACTAATTTGACTTCATTTTAAAATTTTGTTTAGGTATTAGAGAACAAGGAATTTTTGCCATTTTTCCATTAAATTTATTGTTCACAAATAAAAAAAATCTCTAAAATATTATGAAAGACTATAGGGGTATTTAAAAAAGGGTTGATTTTGAGACGTTACTTCTCGACAACCTTACTAAATATTCGTTGGAAAAAATAGGGTAGATACATTGAACCTTTATCTAGGGAATGACAGTAAAATATTTTCTATATTTTATATAAATTTCTCAAAAAAAGTGTAAAACCCCTCTATTTTTTTTTTAATCCGAAAGCCTCAAAGAAAAAGTTATTTTTCGTATTAATACTCTCAATATGCATTGAATCCAATTTGGTGGATCACACTGTGGGGCACTGTCCCATCAAGAAGTTCAAAGGAGATTTTGGGAAAATCCATGGGGTGACACCAAAGGCAACAGTATTTTTGAAAAAAGCTTTGACTCTTTTTTTATTTATTTCTTATTTATTTATTCAGAGAATACAACAGCCAAATACATAATATATGATATGTTATACAGGGTGTTTGATAGATGGATACAGATATCTTCAGGAGTGATAGTAGAGGTCATTTAGCATCTTTTGAGCCAAACTTAGCTTAGTCAAAAGTCGCACGGTTCTCGAGATATTCGAGATTTTAACTTTTTTTGGAAATACCCCGAATTACTCAAGTTTTAGCCCGATAGCATCGTAAGTAAAGGTACCTACTTAGTTCTATCATTCTTTTTTGTTACCTGAATATGTGTTTAGTCTATTTAAATCATAAGTTTCAATCTTAAAAACAATCATGTTAAAAAAATATCGGATTTAATTTTCGAGAAAGAGATATTTCAAAAACGAGTTACGACTTTGGAGAGGATTTTAGATAAGAAAAAAAATGTTCAAAGATTCAGAAATCTCGGAAAAACTTCTCTGGTTTATGCTCTTTCATATGATATACAAAACATTATAAAAAACATTATTTTTATAAATGTATGAAACAATAACTTAAATAGATCACCTCTAATTTAAGCAAATTTCCATACAAATTCGGAAACAGTCAATTGAAAGGAAATGTGTTTTTCACTATGCAACTGTACCTATAGTATATAATAGTATAGACGAAATGGATTTTCTTTAGGTTTTTTTAATCCCTTATTTTCTTTATATTTCCAGCACCCCATTAACACCAGAGACGCCGCAGTAGCAGCGCTAAGTGACGCCCAATTTGTGGCCCCCTTGGTGCAGACCGGAGACTTCCTCAGTGTCACCAAGGGCACTAACGATGTGGGCCCCAGGACCTTCTTCTACGTCTTCGACTATCAGACCAAAGATGGCGACTATCCGCAGGTAAGGGTAATGATATTTTTTTAACATTTATTTTATTACAGTCAAAGAAAAAAAAAACAAATATAAACAAAACAAGAAGACAAAAGAAAATATCTCTAATGCTGGCGCCAGACGCTCGCCGACCCTCACCGTGAATGAGTAAAAAGGCGTGTGGATGAAAATGTTTGTCTTGACGTGTACGTAACCGACCGTTGACGCCTTTCTACTCGTGAACACCAAGCCTTCGCGACCCTACACGATCATGTGGCGGGACCATAAAATGAAGTCATATCCAAAATATACATACCAACAAATACGAAGGATGTTGCAACTCAGTGGCCCCCAAAATGTAAAACAACTAACTATATAAAAAACGTTATTTTAAAACGTTTAGAAAGACACCCAGGTTTACAATTCGCCCATTTAAAAAAAAATATGCCTACACCGCAACTACAATATATACCTTTACTTCATAATTTTAGTAATAAAACACGACCTTTTTCACTCGCCTGCACGAAAAAATTTTCCTGCCTGCGGCGCTATTACTCAGCATCCATTGCCAGGTTTAGTTTTTATTCCCCCCTCCCCTAGTTCAAATACTATATCGCCTTCCCCCCCCCCCCCGAAATGAAAACCTATATACGCCACTGTTGTAACTAGAATGGACAAGAACAGGTTGAGATGATTGGGATATGTATAGAGGATGAATGGCGAAAGGATGACAAATAAAATATACTACCTACTTGAGAGAACCAAGTTGCTTCACCGTATCAACCAGTTGCTTGAACATAATATAATTTTGAAAGAATTCGACAATGAGTTTTTCATATTATATCTATATTTCACTTTGCGATTAATATTCCGACTAATATTGTTTTTTTTTCTTCCAGCGAATGGGGTCCGTCCACGGAGAAGAACTTCCCTACCTGTTTGGAGCTCCGCTGGTGGAGGGCTTCAACCACTTTCCCAAAAACTACACCAAGTCGGAGATTGCGCTCTGCGAGGCCTACATATCTTACGTGGCCAACTTTGCCAGAACTGGGTAAGTCCAATTTATTAACTTCCAGATTGTTCTACTTCGATACTCCAATTACTATTAAGTACATACGACGACGAAGACGTCGGTCTAATCCCGGTTCAGATGTATTGGTCTCATGGATCACCATGGATACGAGATTTGACAATAGAATTACTAGTAATATTATCAAGTACGTACCCACCCAACTGCCAAGTTACAATAAATAGTCTGCGCCGAAAAATCCGAAATTTTTCGGCAAAACTCGGTTGTCCGTACGATGTTAAGATTTGGAATATAATATGATTGTTTATACCTATTATTTTTAAATATCTAAAATTCTGTACCTAAGTAAGTTTTAAAAAATGTAAGACTCGACTCAAATGAAACTGACAAGACCAAAATGTTGAGTTGCATGAGATTGTAGTATAAAACACTCTGTACTTTTACACACAGATGGAACCTTATTAGTCTCTAGTAGTTATTTACACACACTACACCACTTTTTATGTCGGCTAGAAACATTTTCACCGGAGAAATTCTTTTTTTGGGGTTAGCTGGTAGAGATCGCAGCACTGCGATAAGCTCGCCCTAGTTAACAAATATTACGATTTATATTTGAAAGGCTTGCATGTATCTGTATGTTGTTCACCAGAAGTGTAAATAAATCAATCAATCTATATCCTCACGCCACGTCCCTTGCAGGGTAGGCAGAGAGGAAAGAACGCCAGGCAGCCCTATCTTTACACACTCCTAGCTTCCGTCACATTTATGCAATCTGTCATACACGCTCTCCGATTCCTTTAATATATACCTAGATTCCTTTAAATAAATAAATTAAATCAAGAATATCGTAATTTTTTGCAGGTAGTACTACTACTTATGCCAATAAAACAGATTTTCTTCTAAACCCTGAAAATGCTCCTTTAATTGATCTAAGTAATTAAAGTAATGTACCGTTTACATTATGCTAGTAGTAATGTATAGTCGACTCTATTATTATTTAATAACAATAACAGACTAGTATCTACTAGAGCTGTGTCAATAATGGTCAACAGTTAATCTTATTTAACACATCAATACTATTGACATAAAAGTATATTGTCTGCTAACGTTAATCCACGCCAATACCAGAGCGAATATGTAAATATTCCAACCAAACGCATGACAAGAAAACTAAGCAAAATTCCCGCTCGTACTAGCCCGTCACTAGAACCTAGTATTAATATCAACAGAAAAATGAACGACTAGGTACTGCTATTAATCTCACGAACAGTAACGCCTGCTGACTGGTGAGTGGTGACCAATGACATCGCGAGATTCCTTAGCATTACGCGCGGGACATTAACGGGGGTCGGGGAATCTTCCGAAATTGATCAGTAACGAGACGACCATTTTAACGTTAGCAGTTAACGATAACTATTAATCGAGGTTAAAATTAGCATTTAACTTTAGTTAGCGTAAACGCCCACCACTAGTATCTACTACTAGATAAGTATATTAATATTATTTCATAACTACGGGACGGGACGAGACAAGCGCCCATCAGATGCCGTAATTCTGCTCCACTATTATGTACTTACATACTATACTTTGTTCTTCTTGATATTAGAAATTGTTATTATTAATAAACTCGGACGTGGAAATAATACAAAACAGAGTATAGTAATCACACGGTTATTAAAAGTAGCAGTAACTGTGAAAATTAACCATTTTTAAAAATAACAGTCATTTTGTGAAAGAACGTTTTATTTATTTTTGTTTAAATGAATCTGGGTTTATTGAAACATTGAAATTGTTTCACTTCAAGTCCATGTAAATTCAAAATGAAGCCAATTCACTGATACAATCATCATCATCATCATGAGCTCGACAGCCCTGGGTGGGCCTTGACTGAATCCAGGAGTCTCCTCTATCCTTGTCTATCTGTTGCCTTTGGCTTCCAATTCTGTATCTGCAGTGTGGATGTATCATATACTGATACAACATAGTGTTAAAATCGTCAGATTTTTATATCTCTCACTTATAATGGTGTTAAATAACACCTTCCACACCCATTAAATACAATATTACTGTGTATTAATCTTTTATAATTAGGTACATACTGGTATTTGACACAAATTATTTCAGGCTTCTTAATTTTTTCATGGTACACCTCTTGTGCACAGCCATCAATTTGTTAAGATTATAATTACCAGTATTTTGGCTAAATTAAACTATTATATCCGAAAAAACTGAACGGAAAATCTTCAGATCCCGTAAATTACAGGGGAAGTTTCGGAATATTTTTTTATTCTATAAATTTCCACATATTGTAATTTCAAAACAGTCAATCTGTAGTCCATACTTTCATCTATCACTGTATTAAGTTTCAAGAGGATTCTCTCAGTATTTGGCTGAGAACAATTCAGGACGCCGAAGCCGGATGACAGCATATAGGACCTAAATGCCCAATCCCACCAACTTTTACCTAAGAAAGAGACCCCTAATAAATTTCCATACAAAAACATGGATAATATTCTATTTATTGACACGCAGGCCTACCAACCACACCCTAATTCCATACGAAATGCAACACGCAACTCACCTACGTTATGTGCTCAAATATCTCTGCCCAGGCTAGGTGAGTTGCGTGTTGCATTTCGTATGGAATTAGGGTGTGGTTGGTAGGCCTGCGTGTCAATAAATAGAATATTATCTCTGATTTTGTATGGAAATTTCTTAGGGGTCTCCTTCTTAGGTAAACGTTGGTTTGGAAAAGAGGGATTGGGCAAAAGGCACTGTTATTATTTCACAGTAGCATTTAGAACACCTCTACTGTCAGTAGTAATATCCTCCGTCCACTGTTATTATTACTTAATTGTTATTTCTGCAGTACACATTAGTGTTACTCGCATTAGGTATAGATAGCAGTAACAGCTATTGTACTAGATCCTATGAGACGTGATACTGTTATACTATAGGATAGTTACTATATCATATTACTCGCTTATGTAACCTGACCGTTTTTTGTCACACACAAAAATTTAATACTACGATTACTCACTATATATAATCCTAAAAGTGGGGTAATCAGCGAATGCTGTGTGCGTAGTAATACCCCGAGAGCCGGGCGCTTAAAATATGATCTGTTTTTTGATCGAAATGTTGTTGAAACGTCATGGTCGTTTTCCACGGCATTAAGGTTCAAAATCGCATGAACAATCACATGATAAAATGGTAAAAATAGCGTTTTTGTTAATTTTTCGGAGTTAATTTTGCTTCAATCAAAAAACTTTTACGGTCATTCTCTAGATTTTAATGCATATTATCAATACAAAAAAGATTTTATTCTCCGCGACTTTCGGGAAACGAGTTTCTGTCCTTCTGAAAAAAGATCAGAGGTGTTTTTATTTCCTAGATAAAAGTTCAATGTATCTACCCTATTTTTTTCGAAAGCATTTTTGTAACGATTGTCGAGATCTAAGGTCTCCCGTTTTTAGAAATTTTTGGAATGTCAGTATGCATATGTCAGTATGTATTAGGGTGGGCCGTTTTCCTTTTCTTGGGAAATCCGACCTTCCCTAGTTCCAAAAGGTTGCATTTGGGTCTCAAATGAATAAAAATCATCTTTAAAAAAATAAAAAAAAATGTCCTGAGGTTCCGCAACGCGCATTTATGTTGGGAAAAAATGATGAAAACGCCCTTTTTTTTAAATTATTTTTTAAATACTGTTTAGAATTTTTCCATGATTTTTTTGAATTACGAACAAATAAAAATAGTGTATGTACTCTTTTTTATAGTTTTTCCCACAAAAATATTTATTTCTCTGAAAAAATATTGACCACGAAATCGATGAAAATTCGTACTTTTTTTTATCTTAGCGGAGGTGTAACATAATTATATACATTTCTTTGATAGTAGGTAGCAGTAGATGCCCAAAGTGCATATTTAGTGCTTTAAATGTGTTACCTACGTATGATCACGTATTAAAGTGTTATGAGTGTTAAATAATAACTTGGAAATCAATACATGGAACCCGTGACCCTCCATTTGGAGACCAGGACCCCCAAATACATACTTGGTGATAGTATTTCTTTATATATGCGGAAGAATGCTTCATCACTAACTCTCTGTGAAACAAGAGTTAGATCAATGACCAATAATTTTCATTTGAAGTATAAAAATAAGATAAACTCTTTTAAAAGCCGAGAAACATCTGAGAGCTTCTAACATAAGGTGAGTAAATTTAATTAATCTAGCTCTTAACTTTTCAATGAAGCTTTATGTAAATGCAGGATCACATGACTGTGCTCCAAAGATTTAAACGTGTCATTAAAAGGAAAACTATTCTTATAAGACCAAAGGGGTCCTATGAAAAGGATAATATTCAATGGTGACAAGAATGAAGATAAGAAAATAGAAAGAAGGGCACCTGGATGGTATTTACTGACAGCAATTAATTATAAGATTCATCTGATCGTAAAACACCTAATATGATATTTTCTACTACAAACAGAAAACTATTCAAATAATTTCGACAGGATAATGCTTTTATTACACACCAGAATTAATCGTTAGTAGTGATAGGCATAAAGTTTCTGATAGAGCTGGTTTTTGTCTGTTATAATGTGCGATACAAAAGCATGTTGCCCTGTGCTCTTCGGTATAAACCATAGACTTTTCTATTAAGTATCCAAGAACCTACCTTACAAATCCATGGTGTAAATACCCACGAAATATTCAGATTTATGAATTATTTTTTGATGCTCGAATAAAATTAATAATTAGTCTAATTAAATAATCAAATAAACGTTAGAAAATTCTACAAAATGTATTAATCGAGGAACATTTTTCATTGATTCGCAAACCTGGGAGTGATAATATAACACATATTACACCTGAAACTGGATTTGCACTAGATATAACTATCGGTAGGCTATCGCACAAAATTTAGAAACTGAAAATGTATCTCTACAACATCTAACAGTTATTGATTGTGATGCGCTTGAAGAGGAGGGATTATTTTGCTATATAGAAAAATAAGTAGGGTGATTTGTTCGATGGTTTAATTTGTCTAGTACATGGAAACTATGGCACTTATATATTTAGTTAAATGGTGAAATAACTGAACTTTGTGAATTTTTAAGTTCAATTGGTTCATCATTTCGCGATTGCAACGATTAATTTGTACACTTTTTCAGAAAATCGATGTAGAGTATTTTAATTGCAGTACAATATTTGGAATTAACTATATCCACCAAAATACCTGCTTGATATGTTCAAAACACTATAATTTGGACAAATTTATAATAATGTGCACAAACTTAAACCAGAAACAATCGCTAAAACGTTTTCACTCGCCCCATTTACTTCGTAAGTGTTTCTTTGTAAAATGTTGTTACTTATTTTGTAAGCATGTTTTTTAGTATGTTTTCAATATAGATTATTATTCTAAAGCAAATGTTTATAATAAATTTATTGCTGTTTTAGTGTTGTTTTATCATTTTTAAGCATTCCTAAGTAAAAATATTATTAAATACTTTAGACAAAATGCTTTTTATAAGACCTTGCACATATTAGAAATTTATGGAAATTTTCATTTTTTTCAAAACTTCAAGGTCGTTGCGGAACCTCAAGATGGACTCCTAGGAAGCTAATATTTAGTGTGGTTAACACTCTTAGTAAACTGCAACTTTTCCGCACTAGGGCTATTCGAGATTAAAAAAAAAAATTTTTTTCATACATCAGGTGATGCACCCTAGTATGTATCTTCTTCTTCTTCCTCAGCCTTCCTCCCACCACTGCTGGACGTAGGCCTCTTCCATTTCCTTCCACTCATCTCTGTTTCTCCCCCTCCGCATCCAGGTTCTTCCGGCTTGTTGGACTAGGTCATCAGATCGCCTTTTAGGAGGTCTTCCGACGCTTCTCCTTTTGTTCCAGGGCCTCCACTGTAGGATTCTGGGTGCCCACCTAAAGTATAATACTCTTAAATGATAGATGGTACAATGCACATAGGGTTGCCGATCAAAATTTTGCCGCAACCTCCCGTGGCCCCCAAAGTTCCCCTTCTTGATTTTTCTCATTTTTTAAGAATATTTTAGGAGATAGGAGAAGGTATAGTCAATGACAAAAATAATCCTTGCTTAATTCTCTGTAAAAAAGATTCAATACATATGTATTTTACTCCATTTAGCACCTCTGTTTCACATACCTACACTCCTTTGTCATCCTATCATCACTCATTCTTTCAACGTGTCGAAACCATCATTATAAAATGGACTTTCACCATGTACAATCGGTGGAGAATTTCCATTCTAAAAACACCTTCATGGTAGAACCAAGACCTGCTTCTCAAACTATCCAACTCCACAGTTTCCCAACTTGTCCAATAAACTTATATTTGTAACTTGTTCACCAAAGATAAGTAGGCACGCAAATTTAGAAGTACTAGATAGTTAGATAGCAATAATAATCAGGGATGTATCGATACCGGTATAATCGGAAGACTGATATATCGGTATCGCCGATTTTTTATCAACCTGTACAATAGTCCGATCGATAGACGAATTTTTCCAACATTAGATCAGGTAGTTGAGAATTTTTGAAAAATTTCACAATTTTTCTCCCCCACCCCCTTCACCATCTTGAAAAAACCTTAAAAATCGTAATTTTGTATATTCTGCAATATAACTTCGTATGCGCCAATTTATGCACCATAACATTTTCTACAACTTTTTCATAAATAGTTTTGCTCTAAAGTTAAGAGCACCGGAGCTATCAAGCTCCGAAAACTGGTCTAGATTCACTGTTTTATAAAATTTCTAGTTTTTAGCCATTTAGATCAATTGTTGACAGTTGAAGTGAGAGATATAAAAATCTAACGAATATGAAAATGTTGCGTTAATAAAATGGCTTCATTTTGAATTTGTATGTCCTTGTTTTGAAACAATTGAATTATGACGAATCTAGTTAAATGGAATGAAAATAATTTTGAAATACTTCTCATATCTAAGATTTTAAATTATCGATATCGGTATCGGTATCGCCGATTATTTAATCGATATCGATATGTATCGTATCGGTAAAATTATGTATAGTCACACCCCTAACAATACTAATAATTATTAGATTTTAGCGCCGGTCTGTGATATAATCAACAAATTGAATCCGTTTGAAAGTTTTCAAGGAACTTGTTAGCACTGATCGAATTCCTAGATACTGTTAAACTATTTCACTCCCAAATTCTATCTTCAGCTAATAACGATAATTGTCAGGTTGAGGCCTGGGGACGATTTCACAATGAACCCCTAATTATTAAAGGGATTCTTAACTGAGTTTCAAATTTAGGAACAAAATTGGGAACGTATATTATTGTAACCAAATTAGAGTTTGCAAACTGAATTATTTTATCCATCATCCATAAATATTTTAACGTATCTACTTATGTAGGTGGTTCATTATCGGTTATTTAGGATGGTAGTCCCATAAATCGTTCATACTAAATAACTCCTCCATCCATACTCCATCCATACATGTCTTCTTTATTTCTTATCGTTTTGAATGCTATTAATTTTTTGTCAATTATATTTATCTATCGTAATTGTCCTAAGTGTCTAAGCCTACATTTGCCTATAAAAATTATAATAATATCTCAGCACCAGCACCTTAAAAATTTGCAGACATACTATTTGTTTTAGGTGACAGTTTAAGAAAATAATACTGTTTTATGGAAAAAAATGTGTATAATGTGTATAATTTCAAGACGCTGAACATTGGGAAGTTATTAAAATTTGAAGAGGAAAATGTGGACTCAGACTGCGACAAAAACGTATGAAATAAGGCCGATAATAATACATACAGTCTGTCAAAATAGAGTTGGCGTCGGATTAAATTGGAACTACAATTTTGTTTGCTGGCAATGAGGCCGCTTGTATGGGAATTATATACCAGTGTTGTCATTATGGTTGCCAAAAAGCTACATGTGGCGCCTTCATCGAACGCCAACTCTTTTTTGACAGACTGTATTTTTGAGAGGAAAGTTGAGTATCACTTTATTAATTAAGGGACCCTTATGAAATTGAGTGACAATTACGAAAATGTAAGGCAGGAATGTCGAAGTAAGTAAGTAGGTACCTGCTGCTTATATTGATAACCCCCCCCCCCCTACTTGATCTATCTATCATATTTATCTACTCCCTTTCACTAAATTAGGGGTCTAATCAAATTCAGAAGGCAACCAATGTTACTTCTCATAAATGGGGGTTATCAACATGGTAAATTCTTCCTTACGTATTTTCCGTGTCCGGAACACCATCAAATTTGTAGCCCCCAATATTCAGCCAGGCGAACGCCATGGCTATCCGGGTGCTATCCGAATTGCTATGGTGTGCATGTTTTTTTCACGAAATTTAATAATTTTGTGATAATTTTATTATTATTTCGTATGGCTTCTGCCACCGTTGGGCGCCAACGTCAAAAGATAAAAGAATTATCCTATCCGTTACATACAGGAGACATGTACCCTACAGAGCAACATCTAGGCTTCCAAGCCATTCAAGGGCATTGTAGATATCCGCATATGGTCCAGAGAATGCTCTCAGAGGACAGTCTTCGGCAATGTGCTTGATGGATTTCACTGGCTCTCTGCAGTCACAGGCAGGAGAATCCCGCATGATAATTTAATAATTTACTGCAATTTAGCAGAAAAACCTGCCAGATGGATCGGCCACATAGTGTGTAAATAACTACTAGAGACTAATAAGGTTCTATCTGTGTGTAAAACATATTGAAATTGAATGAAATTTATTTTTCCAGATATACTACATACAACATACAAAAACAATTACCCTGATATACACATATATGTATGAACATAAATAAATCAAAATATGCTGATAATATCAAAATATATGAGTGGTTGAAAATTTGATCTCAGTTTTCTCAACACTTTTTTGGTCTCATCAGTAAGAAAACTTGTAAATTCTGGCAGACGCAATTCTTAAGATCATAAAAGATTTTTGTCCGCTATTTTCTCGCATGATAAGTCCCGCACTTAAGGGCCTACCCTACAAATGGATACCATTCATTAGATTGACTATTGGTCCGGAAAATACCTCTGATGTGATTTGGTTATGAAGATGAAATTATTACGGGGGAATGTTACCACCTACTTTATCTAATATTCCAGTACTTAATATTGATTCTGATGCCAAAATACTCCTAAATTCCGTTATTGATAGCCACACATAACTTTACGCGTTGATATTAAATTTACCTACATATCTAAATTTAATGTTGATGATGTGGATTGGTTTTCAATGCTGTCCTATCACTCGCGAATCCCTTGTCCCTCTCACTACCAGAAGATAAAAGAAGGGTTAGAGAATTTTTTTGACTATGGATTGAATATCTATATATTTTTATATGAATTTAGAAAAAAAAACGTTTTTTCGTTTAGGACCCCATGTCTTCCATGGCAGACACCTGGTAAATATTTACTGGTAAAACCAGCGACATATGTAATATATTATGTACTCCCTAGACAGAGTACTCAATGCTAGAAGTGTAACAAAACTGGTGCCCACAAACTGTCAAATCGTATGGAAAATTTTGACAGTTTGTGGGCAACGGTTTCGAAATTTTGCTCTCATAGCTTAAATCTGTATTAGTTTTAACGTTATTTAGGACTAAAACGATAGTTTTAAAGATGTTTTAGTTTTTATTATTGATATCTTGTTAATAGTGTGAGCTTTGCGACTCTAAAATACCAAAAAGTGCCGAGCGTGAAATTGCGTCACTTCCGTTCTATTGAAAGTACATAGAATCAGACCTCTAGTACTTAATATGTAATCTCTTTGGGTAAAACATATTTAGTCATAGACAATAAACAATAAACATTATATAATAAGTTTATCATGGATGAAGTATGAAAATTTGTTTCAGATGGATTTTATTTATTTTATCTTCGTGTCCTCCAGCAGGGACAGTGGTAGTGAGAGGGATAAAAAACGTTGGCACGGAGTATTTTGTTGTATGGATGCGAAACGTGGACAATAAGCAGCAGAGAATGCGAACGTCTTTCAACCTTTTAATTGTGGTGCTACAAAGTGCTTAAGATTCACTGGACAGACCACATCATAAAAAGCGAGGTGCTGAGTAAGGCCGGAGAGACAAAACAAATCTTGAATTAGATTGCCCAACAGAGAGCACGATGGATAGGCCATAACATCAGGCACCCCGGCCTGCTCATCACCATAGCAGAATGAATGGTTGAGGGCAGTAATGTGAGAGGTCGCCAACGTTACTAAATATGCTTTGAAAAAAAAGGGTATTGAACCTTTATCTAGGGAATGATCGAACAAGATTTTTTTATATCATGTATAGATATCTCAAAAACAGTGGTGACTGGATCCTCTCGATCGCTCGGTGTCTCCCGAGGCTTGATCTGGACAAATTAATATGTCTTACGATCTGTATTTTTTTTCCCACGCCCTTTCATGCGATACCACACATGACCCTACTTGAACCCCCCGAAAAGCCTTACATATTTTTTGTCTCTGGAGAAGGATGATCCAATTTTGTACAGAAACGTATTGTCAGTGAGTTTTTTTCTCTGGAGTAGGCTGATTCAAAGTGGTACAGAATCGTATTGTCACCGAGCTTAGGTATATTTGCAAAGTTTCAGGTCTCCAAGTAGTCAGAAAGTTGTTGATAAATCGATTGCAATATTTGTTAAAAAAACACACTCAAGTTAAATATAAAACTATGTAATATAAAAAAATACGCTTTTTAAAACCAGTTGATAGATTTTGTGAGTATGCTGTGTATATACATAGATCAATATCGACCTTGAAAGCTAAAATAAAACCATTTTATCCACAATGCCTTAACTATTAGGGTCATAAAGCACAATACAATATTACCAAAAACATACGTGTTTCGATTTCTGATAATATCGATTTGAAATAAATAAAAATCATACTCTTTGGCGGAGCGTGGCGGCGCGGCACGGATCGAAGATTGATTGTCACGGGTCACGAGGCGTAAAAAAGGTTTAAGAAACACAGATGTTATAATAGAAATGGGTGATAGAAAAAAGAGAAAAACCGCCAAATAAATGATGTAGGTGTGAAATAGGGTTGTCAATTTTATTTTTAATGTATTCTTATTTGTTTACTTATGAATTTTGTTTAAAAAAATGAGAACAAAAATATAAATATGTTAACAATACAAATAATAAATACCGTGACATTTATTCACTAGGGTGAGCTTCTCGCTTATCATATTCTTACTAATTGTCTTTAAGTTGTGGCAGCAGAGTAGTGGGTACATGATTGCTTTGTTGGCGCCGTAGGTTGGGGCGCGGTTGTGCCAGCAGACGGCGCCTGGTTCATATCCCGTCACTGATTATGTATTCTGCATATCACGACAGATGCTAATAGCATCCTTGTGTACATTGTACCTACAGGAAAGTATTTGGGTTTGATGAAAATATTTCCTTTATTTTTTATACCTGGGTCATCCACAAAGTACTGTTGTCCTCACGGGCTGTGGGGATCTTTTTGCGATTTTTTTGTGAGGATCTTTGTGAGTAGTAGTGTGAATTCTCTTGAACACAACGAGCACTGGCACACTTCTTTAACACGAAAATTCGTAATATGGTGGTCGTTTCTGTGAGACATGTCGATATCCTACCAGGTACGTAATGCGCCCTGACATCGGTTCCTTCTCGCGGAAAGAAAAACACCGGGTTATTGTTGTTCCTTTTGTTTTCCAAATACAATAATTTTTATATTTTCAAAATCAAAATAAATTTGGTACACTTTTACTATAAAAACACTTGATTTTTTGGACTTTTGCAATAAAAACACATAATTTTTAACAGTTTTTCGGTCAAAATATTTGCCGATAATTTCATTGGCATCCCTAGTAGCAAGGTGTTTGATAAATGGACCCACACAGACTAGACGGTGTGAAAAATTTATCAAGATTTTTTCTTTCAGCGCATTGATAAATTATTGACAGCCCGTGTTATGTCCGAGTGAATAATGGCCCCCCGGAATAATAGACTGTCATTATTTAATACTACTGAACAAGGAATACCCGGATGTATGTATTAGGCTCACCACAAACGTCCCGAAGTTCAGTTAACGGAATCGACCGTTTTGCAAAAAAGTTCCGACCAAAACCTCTTTCTGAATTTAAAATCGGGGTGACGCTGAATTCAGAGAGAGGTTTTGATCGGAACTTTATTGCAAAACGGTCGATTCCGGAACTGAACTTCGGGACGTGTGTGGAGAGGCTTAGGGGTCCCACAATCCACATTCGCAAATCAGGAGTATGCATATTGACATTTTAAAAATTTCTAAAAACGGGAAAGCTTAGATCTCGACAACGTTACTGAATATGCTTTGGAAAAAACTAAAGTAGATACATTGAACATTTATCTAGGGAATAACGGTAAAAGATTATATATATATTAACTTGTATAGATTTCTCAAAAAAAAAATGTGAAAAGCACCTCTGATCTTTTTTCCGAAAGACGGAAACTCGTTTCCCGAAAGTCGCGGAGAAATATTATTTTTTTGCATTGATAATATGCATTATAAGGGAATAAGCCTATTTTTTTTTTTATTGAAGCGAAATTAACCCCCAAAAAATGGAAAAAATGCTATTTTTACCATTTTATCATGCGATTGTTCACGCGAATTTGAACCTTAATGCCGTGGGAAATGACTGTGACGTCATTCCTGGTGCCATGCCCTTAAGGAGGGCAATATCCAAAATGATACAAAGGATGTGATTATATTTTAAGTGGGATGTTATAAATATTGTGTTATTTTGTAATTTTAAATTTTGTAAGTTTAATTTTTTTTTTACTAGGTATATTGAAACTCATCAGCAACATTCGGGCATTACAGGCGGTACAGAATACAATGGTACATAAAGATATTTATAATAATGAAAAATATGTTTGGTATTATATTATTCACAAGACCTTTGGCAGGCGGGTAATAAATTATCGTTTTGTGGTCCGTTTTGCCGAAAAACTCACAATGTTGTTCATAAATTCATAATAAAATATTATAGGTAGGTAAGTACGACTCAGTGGCGAAGGGTGGATTTCTGCAGAAGGGAAGCCGGGGCTAACATTTCTTATGGGATTACATCAGATTAGACACTATTAGGTATACTATACCAATCATTTTTTCCAAAAGGTAACTCGATGGGAATCGTGTTCTTAGGTAGCTTCGGGCCTGGCTACGAATATACATATAGATCTCTTTATATAATATTTAATGATACATTGAACACCAATACAAAGGTAAATACTAATTTTAACGCATTTTTTTATAAAAGAATCTGGGTTTATCGAAATAAACCCAAATACACTCTTGTACACTTCACAGTAAGCTTGAAAAGCTTGTGTCGTGAAGTGGAAAAAGTCGGCATCGGGGATTGAACCCGCGCCCACTGGATTAACAGTCGAGCGCGTTACCAACCCAACCAGGCTACCGACCACCTATATCTATCAAACACCCCCGGTTTTTGTGACGGAAGCCGTAGTATAAAATTATCCTGGAGTTGATTCTCAACTCTGCAAACATTGTGTACAATATACGAGCATGGGCGTCGTCAGGGGGGGGCAGGGGGGGGGCATCTGCCCCCCTAGAGATTGGAATAGGTATATATTTTTTCATACTAAATGATAAAATCTCACAAAAAATCACATTATTACCACACGTTTTCTCATAACTTTAGAAAATTTCATGAAAATCCATCAAAATACAATAGTTATTTGCTAAAAAGCTATTTTTTATCACATTCTTGAAAAAACATTTGTCATACTTACATATTATTGTGCAAAAAAGTATTATAAACATTTTCAAATAAACCATCTTCACTATGTCTCACAAAAAAAATTCAAGTGCGGGGCTATTTACTCGATTTTCATCCTTTATCAATTTTGTAAATTTTTGCTGCCCCATCCTAGCACCGGGGCTGGCGACGCCCATGTACACGAGTACTAGGTATAGTATATGATAAATGATAATATTGGATATTTCATGCAGTGGCGGAACGTGGTGTGTGTAAATATTATAGCAATTTCATCGATATGCGGCGGAATTATAATTCAGAAACCGTTTTCATACACATTCAAACTAAATAACCATACAATCTTTAAGTTTTCACTATATCGACGGGTGGAGTCGACAAGCGTTGGTGAAATAAAACATCGTATTACTTAACAGCTCCAATTTTATCTTTATCGTACAAATATTAGTAGGTACATCAAAAAATTTGGAAAACTGATAGAAATAATTAACCAGAATCGTGCTGTTGCGTCTATATGCCTGTGGTCCGATATACACTGAATAAAAATTGTTCTATTATCGCTTCAACTTTTTCAAATTTTGCATGAGAAATATGAATAAAGTAAGAAACAATTTAAATTATATCTTTTAAAAAAACAGGGCCCAAATTTGAAAATTCAAGACTGTCAAATTGGTGAACTCATATTTACCAACTTTTTTTGAAAATTGCAAATTGAGCGGATAACCCAGGAACCGCGCAAGTTTCAGGGGTACTTTCAAAGTTATTTTTTATTCAGAGTTATTTTCAAATATTGCAATAATTCTGGATCTGTCAAGTTGTAGTCAGTACTATCAAGTTTATCTTTCTTCGTTATCAAAACGAAGTTTTCAGTATTGGACGAGAAAACCATGCATATATCGGGTCTTAAAGTCGAGATGGTATGTTTTCCTGTTAAATCTACAGTATCGCCTTACCTCTGATACGTTATAATTGACAGTTTTTATTGACAAATTAAATGCATAGGTACTAATCCAACTCAACGTTTCTTCATGTTAGTATTCAGGTTTATATCAATACATATCTATTACTATACTGCCACATTTTTATGTTAATTTTTCCGTCAATCTGTAGGTCCATACTGGTATTCTACAAAAATACCAATGGTGTTGCACGCCTATAAAATCATCTACTAACACATACAACCGATAATATTTTCTAATATTTTTACATACTGGCAACACACAGTGTGTATCTACTAGTGATGTGAACTGCGGAATAGAGTTTGCGAATAATAATATCTATGCAAGTAGGTACTATACGAGGAAAATTCCATTCGATACGTACTACCAGTACTCAACAAAGAATCTCGCATGCAAAATGATAATATGAAAAAAGGGATGCGCATTGTAAAAAGTATCGATGGGAATAAAGCATCGAATTTTTTACTTACTTCCATTATTTATGATAAGGTTTTTTTTTGTTAGGTATTACTACTACTACTACTACTATACCCTCACGCCACGTCCCTTGCGCGGTAGGCAGAGAGGACAGAGCGCCAGACATCCCTATCCTTACACACACTCTTAGCTTCCGTCACACTCATACAGTTTGTCATACACGTTCTCCGATTCCTTTTACTCAAAACGCGCCCATCCTTGAGGATCTGGTCGACATGATCGGTCCAGTCCAGTCTCGGGCGGCCGCGTTTCCTCACACCTCTTCGTTCGCTCAGATTTGCTAGGTATTAATGTTACAATTTAGGACCAAGAAGCTCCTAAATTGGAGACCTCGAGATGGATTCTTTCGTATCCAAATTCGCGTTGTATTATTAGTATTAATATATAGAGGATAATTGCCATTTATAGAATTGTAATTGCAGTAAGATTGATAACAAACATCCATTGCTTTACTTAACTAGTTACTATTTTCAAGATTTAAGACTTTTTGTATTACTGTCTGTTTGTTTAATTAATAAAAAAAATATAAAAATAAAGAAGCATTTATTTTGGCTTATGTGGTACGGTTCCCCCACTTTCCCGACCTCGAGATGGGAACAGAAGGGTGGGACGGCCACTCAGCTGAGATGGAGAGACAACCTGGTCCGACGTATGTCGGTGCAACATGGATGCAGTCGGCACAGGACAGGACAGCATGGAAGCAAACGGAGGAGGTCTTTGTTCAGGAGTGGACGGGGATAGGTTAATGAAGAAGAAGAAAAATGTTACGGGAAATTTGTTATATGTCATATTAAATATATCCAGGTTAAAATCGCTAAAACGAACTGCCTTACTGATCGGAGAGTCTGCAACAATGTTAGTTCCGGAATATACATTTATTTATTTATTTCACAAGTACAACACACACACTGAATACACATAGAAATAGAATGGACATGGAGTAATTATATAGTTCAAACAGCGACCTAATTAGGTTGTACAAGTTTAGTCAATATTATATCATCATCGAAATGTGCCACCAAGTTAACCCTTTCGTAGGCCGTGGGAAGATGGTTTCCCAGCGGATGCAAAGTACAAAAAAAATCATTAGAAATCGGAATACACGTATTAGATTTAGAGTGACCTCTCTTGAAACATTAGAGAAACACTTTTTATAAAAAAAATGTTTTGCCGACACTCTTGTCACCTTGTTACGAGTATTAAGCGGGAAAACTGACATTTTACAAATTTTATGTCTAACTGCTTAGCTTTTGCTCTACTTTTTCAATATTTCTAATTTATTTCTAGTTTTTTGCGTTTTCTAAGCTCTAAGTGCCACTTAATTTACCAAAACAACATACATACAATATTTTAAAAACATAAATTTTTTTTTGAAAATCCAAAAAAAAAATGTATTTTTCTATAGGAAAATTCATTTTTTATGCCAGCAAAAGTTCCGTGGGAAGCATACTTCCCACCTTGTAAACCGATGACCGAATCTTTTTATTTCTTTTTTTGATTTCATCAAAGAAGTTAAACTGAGCTTTTCACACACAATAATTACAGATAACACTGCTCAAAAAATTTGCCCACGAAAGGGTTAAATCGAAACTCTTATGATTCGATGTAATTTAATAATTTGAATACAACTTTCCATCCCTAATAGCTGTCAGTTGAGTCTTGGTAATATTATTAAATTGAACTCTGCACAATATTATTTTTTCTCTCCAGTGTATCAAAATAGCGTTGAACGAGACTCGTTGCTGTTTATTAATAATATGATATGGTACAGATATAGGGGTTTTACTGTATCTACATGTATACCTAGCATGGGCGTCGTCAGGGGGGGTAGAATAAGGGGTATTTTGAATAGGTATATAATTTTTTATACTTAATGAAAAAACCTCACAAAAGAATCACATTATTACCAGACATTTTCTCATCATCGGTATAAATAAAATAATCTTTATTGCACTGAAAATGATAATACAACGGACGGACTTATTGCCAAATGGCAATTTCTGCCAGCCAACCTAATCGGTATTATAATTTTTATAAAATTTGCATGAGTATCCATACAAATAAAATTGTTTCGTTAAAAAAAATTGCCTGCTGCGCTACTTACACAGTCTTTTTCTCTTACAATATAACCGTACAGGTATTTACCCTTCACCACTTTACTCATTTTTCGAAGCTATTTTTTGGTACGTTGCAGAAAACATTTTTCATACTACATTGGAAGATATTAAAAGATACAAAAAAAGCACTGTTTTATGCGCTATACATATCAATATTAAAATTGTATCATAAACACAATTAACGTATGAATATCATAAGATAGTACTCTTGACTAATTAGAAAGTACAAAAATTTACTCGTGTGACTCATGGTGTAGTCAGAATTTGTCGATTTTAAGGTGGACTATATATAGGTCATTGGTCATATCTGGGTTAAATTTTTGCTGCCCTCCCCTAGTTCCGACGCTGGGGACGCCCATGATATCTAGTTGGTAGCAGACGTATAACGTTACTCGCGTTAATGAAATTCAATACGTTCTGATACCATAATGATGAAAAATATAAAAAGTCTGCATATTGGAATATCTTTTTTGTGGGATTTCAATCCCATTTTTCACCGCTTAAGGCCCAATTCTGCTGAGACAACATTGGACGACACGTGGTCTGCTACTAGTTTTCAGGTGCTCTTACACGTGGTTCTTCTAGGGTCATATACCCCAAGAAGCTCTTTGGCCTATCTAAGACCAGGAAGATTTAGCCAGAGTTCTTGTATTTTTTGTCTTCCTTTCTTTTTGATTTCTTCCTGAAAGAAAGTGTCTCCCAGGCCGCAAAATGGTTCTGGTCTACAAAGTAGCGTTGCCGCGCCCTTCCTGGCCAGTTCATCTGCACGCTCATTGCCCTCCACCCCGATATGTCCGGGTACCCAGGGGAGACTAACCTTGTTATTCTTGCCTAACTCTTTGCAATTTTTCAAGCGATAATTGCGGCAACTCGTGCAAATCGTATTGATTAACAATATATAGCAATTATTTCGGCGATATTTAAAGCGATACCAAGATGTTACGTGCAAACGCGAAAGAGTTGATTTTTCTCCAAAACGGTTAATTTTTGGTCATGCATTCATTTTTTTTTCTTATTTTTCATCCTCTATCACCCCTCAACAGATTTCACATAAGGAAGGAAACACCCTGTAGGTATGTACCTAAGTTAAAGAATTGAAGTATAGATACCTATAATATTTTGGGCACCCAAATTTTTGGGTGTCCAGGGGCCCCCACATATCTTAAGATGGTCCTACCATATTAATTTTATAACGCACTAAAATTTAATTAAGTACGTAAGTTATCTAAAAATTATTATATTTTTGCATATTATACTGTACTAAAATATTAATATTAATTCGGATGGTAGTAAAATTCTCTCCTAGTTATGAGCAAGCACACGCCTAAAGCCATAATGCCTACTAATTTATAGAGGTCAAAACATAAATAAGTTTTACTTTGACTTACCTAGTCGCATATACTCTTCCTCGAATATTTGGCACCTATTATTAGTCGAAACAACTTGAAGGGGAGGAGTATCCCGTGTCATTTACGTTTAAAATCGCATGCACAATCAAATGATAAAATTTATAAACAAGCTATATTCTACAATGCAGTATTCCTACAACAGTGTAGAAGAATTAATGATGAACATTCTCGGGCTTGAGACCGACCTCGGCTGGCTTAAGTGATCACTTTACACTCGAGAAACATTCGCCATTTCAGTTCACCCCGGCTGGGATTCGACGTCTCACCACACCACGAGATATACTACGGAATGTAGAAAAACCCAAAGCTTTACGAGGATAGTTTGTAAACCAAAAATAATTCAAGTAAGAGTTCCTTGATTTTTTTTTCGTAATGTGCTACTTAGAACATAAAAGCTTGTAATTTTCAATATGGATAAATTCGGCTTAGAAACTGAAGAGTTTACATAAGAATGTATGTATGTAGGCTTTCAGCCTAATTCAAAGGGTAATACAGGAAAGTGGGTTTCTAAAAAAAAATACCCTATTGTATCTCATTGGGCTCTCTGTACCGACATTATTTATTTTAGGGAACCTATTTTGGGTGATTTTAAGGTCCACTTTATTACGCATACCTCGCTCCTATTCCAAATGGACATTTCATCATAATAATATTCAAAATAAATAGCTGTAAACGCACGGACCCAACTTTATATGGAAATTTTATGATTTCAAATTATCAGGTGTAATAAACAGTTTTTCTTTAGTTTATAGAGAAGATATTTTTATGCTACATTGTTATTGAAGGAAAATGCCGCGGGCTTAAAGTCCTCCACATCCCCGGGTAGCTCAGGCGCATTAATAGCGACCTCTTTACCCGCACTTCTAGGCAAATCTTATTAAGAGGTGTGCCCAGGGTTAGCCTTAAGGGAGCCCCCCGGCAAACCTATATTGTTATATCATTTGATATGTCTTTGGAGTTCTTATTGATCGTTTATTTACTTTAAATTTATCTAGGATGATTTCTGTCATTTTTTGTATTAGCTTTCTAGGGTAAATATCTGTGAAGCGAAGTATAATTGGCATCACATGGCATATATCTACGTTCAAGTTACCTACTACCTTCACATCACATTTCTTTCATAAAAAATAGATTTTTGAGACCTTAGATCTCGACAACCTTACGAAATATGCTTTGGAGAAATGGGTAGATACATTAAACCTTTATCTAGGGAATAATAGTAAAAGATTTTTTATATTTTTTTTATAAAATTAAAAAAATATATATATGAACAACACCCCTGAGTTCGTAAGACAGAAACTTTTTCCCCGAAAGTCACGATAAAAAAATATTATTCATATTGATAATGTGCCTTAAAATCTAATGAGTAAACGTATTTTTTTTAATTAAGCGAAATTAACCCAAAAAGTAACAAAAAAACGCTGTTTTTAATTTTAACATTTTATCGTGCTATTTTGAACGCCGGCTGTGGGAAATGACCGTGACGTCATAGTTGGGCTCCTAGTTTTAATTTATTACCCTTACCAGCAGACAATACTGTTTGTTTAGCAACCAGCCTTAAACACTGCAAATCCTTATGGGCCCGCTACACGCTCGCGAGTCATGACGACCTTTTGGTGTTCATGAGTAAAAAGGCGTCAATGGTCGGTTACGTACGCGTCAAGACAAACATTTTCATCCATACGTATTTTTCCTCATTCACGGCGAGGGTCGGCGAACATCTGGCGTCAGTATTAGAGGTATCGACAGTTTTTCACCAACCAAATGTTTGCAACACCTGAACGCTATAGTTTATTGTTTTATAGTCTATTTTACGACTTAAAGTTCTAACAATTATCATTGTATTACGCTCCTATATACTTCTATTATTATTTTGTTTTTGTTAGATAATTATTTCACCACAAAACAACCCACCCTAGCATCCCATTAAAATTTTATATACCCCATTTTATAGATGTTAAGAGGACGAGTATAATGTTTCATTTCCCGCGGCGTTGAGAGTAGGCATATTGACAATTAAAAAATTCAAAAAACGGACGACCTTCATATCTTGACAACCTTACTTAACATGCTTTGGAAAAAATAGAGTAGGTACATTGAACCTTTTACTAGGGAATAAATGTGAAAGATATTTTGTATCTTGTATAGATTTCTCAAAAAAAAGTACACCTCTGATCATTTTTCCGAAAGACAGTAACTCGTTTCCCGAAAGTCGCAGAGATTTTTTTTATTGATAATATGTAATTAAATCTAGCTAGGGAATGACCGTAAAAGTTTTTTTGAATAAAGCGAAATTATTAACCCCAAAAAGTAAAAGAAAGAAACGATTTTTTTACCATTTTATCATGCGATTGTTCATGCGATTTGGCAAAACAAACTTCCATAATTTGACGTTAATTTATGATATTTTTTCAACAATGAGATCCGTCACCCATTCTAAATGTCACTAAAACATTTGCGCAAAGATAATTTTATGCGTTTTTACATACCACAAAATTTCACTGTTTACCTCAGTGTTTGGATGTATCGTGATCGTGTACTTAATAGTGGCTTGCTTGCGAAATTAATATTGCCCAATACCCAACCTTCAAACTTTTTCCTTTGAGGGATGTGATATACTTCTTTTTACCATACGATAAATAAATAAATACATAGTAATTAAATATTTTTTTGAACTATGACAGTTTGTATAAGTGGGTGCGGTTCGCGCACCCCGGCAGTAATAACGTCCTATATTATTAATTATTATTATTATTATTTGGGCTTCTTCTCAATGTCCAATTAAAGTGACATGAGAGCCCTCTGTGGGATTTGTACTGAACCGAGTTTGTTATATTAAATATCATTATTAGTACCTACCTATTAATATTAGAAATAATTGCGTGGGGTCGGGTAGCATGTAAGCGTATATTTCGGACATTGTCAAATTTTTTGTACCTCTGACGTGCACTGACTTTGAATTATTTTTTTATTATTAAATAAACCTTTTTTCATGGAAATAGTTTTACATAATATAGTTTTTGTATACACCTACTTCCTTAAATTTTTCATATATACCTAGTATTTATACATATATGTATTTAATTTACTATTTTTTCATTCATGCCACAAGGCAATGCATGCCTATTGTACTTTTTTTTGAGACAATAAAGAGTGTTATTTAACAATAGTCGCACATTTTTTAATTATGTTACATTTCTTACACATAAAAAGTACAATTTCCTAATTTATCTTTAAAAAATCACAATTATAGAAGATTTTTTTATAAAGCTATCATCTTCATTTCATAGTAAAGTAGCTGTCCCATTCCATTACCTAACAAATGTGTGACTACTTTCATGAAAAAGGGTTTATATCGTAAAAAAAAAAATTCAAAGTCAGTGCACGTCAGAGGTACAGAAAATTTGACAACGTCCGATTTATATTTGATTATTAATAGAAAGTCTATGGATGTCCTAGACAGGATTCTTCTCTATCCTTACTCAAAATATGTAGTCTGAGAGTTCTCCCGTATACAACTGATTCCTGAATATAGGCGATTTGGTATCTATGGAAACTTACTAAAATATCATTAAGAATATGCATACAGACATTTCAAAAAAATCTAAAAGCGGGAGACCTTATATCTCGACAACCTTACTAAATATTCTTTGGGACAAAATAGAGTAGACACAATGAACATTGATCCAGGGAATAACCGTAAAAGATTTTTTTATATCTTGTATAGATTACTCAAAAAAAAATAGAAAAACACATCTGATCTTTTTTCCGAAAGATAGAAACTCGTTTCCCGAAAATCGCTTAGTATTTTTTTTTGTACCGATAATATGCATTAAAATCTAGAAAAATTAACCACAAAAAAGGAAAAAACGGTGTTTTCACAATTTTATCATGCGATTTTTCACGCGATTTTGAACCTCAATGCCGTGGGAAATTACTGTGACTTCATTCTTGGTGCCAAGGCCTTAAGATTACGATTTTATCACAAAACTGCGCAACAGAATTAGGACGAAAACATCTCCGTCATAACTTACGAGTATATCGATTTTCGTTACTTAACTGGGCTAAGACGAGCTTAAAAGCTAACATATCCCTAGGTAGGTAATGTATCATAGTTGTACCTACACTTGATGCCTAATTACGTGATCCATCATTTACCCGGCATGATGTTGATGTGTTCGTTATGATCTTATGATACAATACCAACCTAACAATATCATACACATGCATGAGGACTGAGGGTACAACCATAGATGAGGCGATTAGGGAATCAACTCAGTCGATGAATCGGCTCCAGTGATTCAATTGATAAAGAGTTGATTCATGTAGTTAATCAAGACTCATTCCGAGAAAACATAATCGATTCAGTGTGTTGGATACAATAATAGGTGGTCGGGACTACCGAAGTCACAGTGAAATCCTTTTTTTTACGTTTTCCTATATATTTTTTGTAGTACCAACAGGTCTTATATAACAGGGGTAGTTCTCAAACAGTGTTTCAGAAAAAGACCATTCTCATAATTTAGATAGAACAAAATGTACGATTACATACTATAGCGCAAGGAGATGGGCCCAACTGTGACCTGAATCAATCTCGATCAATTTGAAGATTCCTAAATATAATTTTTTTAATGGTCCGAGTCAGTATTTGCATACTTCACAAATTCACAGTATGCAAAAAGCTTGAATCGTGAAGTGCAGAATACATTATTCGTGCTCACTGCTCGTGTAGCCGCTACCTGCCTGCGTTCCAACCAGTTCAACTGTGCAAACTACGTAAATCAAAAGAAACGATTCTTTGAACTATTTCATGTAGACTCTACAATTATTGTAGAGAATTGAATTAAATGAGTCGACTCATTAAACTATTAGTTGTGGAGAATGGCATACAAAGAATGACTCATTGAACTATTTTTTTTTATTTATTCATCTAAACATATACATAACATAAATAATACATACATCAATACATCTGTATACAATATAGTACATAGGTAATTGCCAACCCCAGTAGGTTATGACCTGTATCGGGGTTGACAATTCAAAATTAAGACATCTTCATTCCATAAATTACTTAGAGAGAATCGACTTATTGAACAATTAGTTGTGGAGTACCGAATCAAATGAATTGACTCATTGAACTTCAAGAGACACGACTCACTAACGATTACTTGTGGGGAATCGAATCAAATGAATGCAATCTTGAAAATGAATCGAGAATTCCCACTTCTAGATTAAGAACAGTACATGCCTATTATCCGTCAATTTGGAAGGGTGTATGTATCAGAATTATTATCGCAGAGACAATCTTGTACTTCCTGTAGGAAACTTTGATATATTGAGTACCACAGTGAGTACCTCGTTAACGGGATGAAAGATTGAACGGTCAAATTATATATGAATAATGCACATAATGATTTAAGGGCTTGGCACCAGGAATGTCGTCACAGTCATTTCCCACGGCATTAAGGTTCAAAATTGCGTGACAATCGCAAAATAAAATGGTAAAAATAGCATTTATTGGGGTTAATTTTGCGTCTATCAAAAAACTTTTACGGTTATTCCCTAGATTTCAATGCAAATTAGCAGTACAAAAAAAAAATTTTTACTCCGCGACTTTCCGAAAACCAGATTCCGTCTTTCGGAAAAAAGATCAGAGGTGTTTTTCAAGAATTTTTTTGAGAAATCTATACAAGATATAAAAAATCTTTTACGGTTATTCCCTATATAAAGGTTCAATGCATCTACCATATTTTGTTCCAGAGCATATTTAGTAACGGTCGTCGAGATAGAAGGTCTCCCGTTTTTAGAAATTTTAGAATGTCGGTATGCATACTCTTAAAGCACCCTTGTATACATTTTTCTCGAAAACAGGAATCTTTCTGATGTTAGATAAAATTCAAAATCTCAAAAACCCGTCATTGTAAATAAAAAAACGTGTACTTACAAGCCGTACAAATATAAAAATATTGAAATAGGTGGTGTCATGGGCGTCGTCAGGGGAGTGCAAAGGGGGGGGGCAGCTGCCCCCTCACCCATCCACTAGAGATTGGAATAGGTATATATCTTTCCATACAAAATAATAAGACCTCACAAAAAATCACATTACCATCACACATTTTCTCATCATGGTGTCATAAATTTTCTAAAATCTAGTAAGAAAATCCATCAAATTTCATAAAAAATAATTGCCTGCAACAAAAAACATTTGAAAACATTTTTAATAAGTACATATTATTACTGTGCAAACCAAACAACATCACGACCTTCTTCACCATGTCTCACAAAAAAAATTAGCCTGCGGCGCTATTTACGCGTTTTTCGTGCTATCTATTTTTTTTTTAAAATTTTGTTGCCCCCCCTAACTAGCTCCGAGGCTGGCGACGCCCATGGGTGTTGAAGGATAAGATTAAGGACAAGAAAGGAATCAAGGGAGTTGAGAGTTGGATGGATTATTCATGGAAAGGTAATGATGCTTCAGTTTACTCTTGAAATAGAGAATCTTATATGTCTCTATAAGGTCACCTCTAGATCGCCTGGCTTTTATAAGTGTCTTGTTTTAATTAGTACGCACTTAATTATGACCTTTGAGGCATGGGCGTCGCCAGGCGGGGCAGGGGGGAAGGCAGCTAACCCCCCTAGAGATTAAAATAGGTATATACTTTTTCATACTAAATGACAAAAACCTCTCAAAGATCACATTATTCCCACACATATTTCATTATATCTTAAATTTTCTAAATTTAGTAAGAAAATCCATCAGTTTCATAAAAAAAAATTGCCTGCGGCGCTACTTTTTAGTGTTTCTATAAGACCTTTTTCATGCATATTATTGTACAAAGTATTATATACATTTTCAAATGAACAAACCACATCACGACCTCCTTCACTACGTCTTATACAAAAAAAATCGCTATTTACGCCTTGTTTATGCTAAGTATAACAATTTAAAAAAAATTGTTGTCCCCCTCTCTAGCTCCGAGGCTGGCGACGTCCATGCTTTGAGGTATGGTTCAGATTAACTTAGATTAATAAAAAATATAACATTAATTTTAAAATGTATTTTAGGGTTGGCAGACTAAACAATTTTTTTTTAAATTTAATATAATTAGGCACCCACCTACCTCATAATGACTGACGCAGACAGAGTTGAACATTTTAAAAGGATAACAACCCTTAAATAATGAATTAGAGGTTAAACTCAAAGTTAACTTTAAGGCGAGACGTTTACAATTTAATTATTATTATGAAAAAAATAAGAAATTATATTACAAAAGGTATTTAGATGGCTGCTTTATAAATTAAAACAAAACAATAATGCTACGTTACCTGTGATAATTGTAGGTAAACTAAAACTTAATTAGAAACATATATTTTAGTTTAGTTTTAGTTGATTCTAAAAAAGGTGTTTTAAATTAAAAACGTAATAGTAGAAAATTATTAGGAACTTTAAAAATCTATAATTCTTACATATATATTTTTGGTATATGCACCATTAAAAAGTTAAATTAAAAATTAAACTGAAAAACGGTCGGAATTTTTGAAATTTCGTCGGTTTTTGGCTCGCCGTAGTGAACGCATAAGGGTGGGGAGATCGCAAACTTGGATTCTGAACCACAAGACCGACCAATCATATACAAAAATCAGAAATACTTCTACACTGTAAGGCAGGATACCAATTTCACAGAATTTATGATATGGTGAGAAAACGATGTGGTTCTAATTTAGAAATGTACCTACTGATAAGTCAGGAAAGCCGACTATCAGGCCAAAGATGCCGACTATTATAGTCGGCGACTAATCGTCCATTTGAATGCCGACTAGTCGACTAGTCGGCCAAATCCATAGTCGGCCCATCACTAGGTACCTACCAGGCTCATCTTTCGTAGGTTTGGATATTTAGTAGCTAAAATAGTATTACCTATTGATTTTTCGAAAACCCAAAATAGGTTTATCTTACTGTAAACCCTAGATGTTGTTGTCGAGATAGGGTTCCCTCTACATATCGACAACAAAAAATCAAATTGACAAAAAATACTTTGTAACACCCATGACACGTTTGTATGCTATGTTCGACATGAAAAAAAAACTATGTTTTTAGTTAAAAATCTTTACTGCACGTAGGTATTTAATGTGAAGAATGAAATTTCGGCATTTACTACGACGATACGCTCTAACACTTATGCCAAATCCCTACCACCTAGGAAGGAGAGCCCTTAGAAATTTCCATACAAAAACAGAGATAATATTCTATTTATTTAGTTACGGAGCGTAAGTCCTGCAATAATTCCATTTGAAATGCAACATGCAACTCACCTACGTTAGGTGCCCAAATATCTCCGCCCAGAGTAGGTGAGTTTTATAATGCATTTTATATGGTCTGTATTGGTGGTGTGGCCCTTCATTACTAAATAAATACAATATTATCTCCGTTTTTGTATGGAAATTTCTTAGGGCTCTCCTTCCTAGGTGCTAGTTGGTGGGATCGGGCATTAGAACCCCTGTGACCCTTCCGCGGAACCCCAGGTTAGGTAACAAAAGGTAGATTAATTAGGGTTCCGTAGCCAAAAAGAATTGGGAACCGCTGCCCTAGATACTCCAATGACTATATAATTCAAAGCCAGTTCGGTTAATTACGGTATTTAAGGGCTTGGCACCAGGAATGACGTCACAGTCTTTTCCCACGGCATTAAGGTTCAAAATCGCGTGACAATCGCATGATAAAATGGTAAAAATAGCGTTTATTTACATTTTTTGGGGTTAATTTTGCGTCTATCAAAAAACTTTTACGGTTATTCCCTAGATTTTAATGCATATTATCAGTACAAGAAAAAAATTTTACTCCGCGACTTTCGGGAAACGAGATTCCGTCTTTCGGAAAAAAGGTCAGAGGTGTTTTTAAATATTTTTTTTGAGAAATCTATACAAGATATAAAAAATCTTTTACGGTTATTCCCTAGATAAAGGTTCAATGCATCTACCCTATTTTGTTCCAAAGCAAATTTAGTAACGGTTGTAGAGATAGAAGGTCTCCCGTTTTTAGAAATTTTTGAAATGTCGGTATGCATACTCTTAAATTAGGAGACGTTAAAATTCGATCTTCCGAAATCCATAAAAGCGAATCAAAGCCGAGCGATGGATTAAAAATTAGCTTCATCCGATCTTAAGCCATTATGCGAATAATCTGATTATATTTTTGAAATTAATGGGGCTGTTTTTGCTCGCTTTTCGCAATTTAAATAATTCATTATACATACATGATTTATTTTAATTAATTTTGTAACTAACTCGCATGCCCGGCTTTGCCCAAATAGACGAATATACGAATTTTGGTCTTAATCCTACATAAATATTTTAAGTGGGACGTCGGATTCACTGTGACATCCTAGTTTATGCCTCATTCACACGCTTGCTCCACAATTTTTTTGCTCATGATTAAAAAGGCGTTTAATAATAATAATAATAATAAATTTTATTTACCGTAAATATCTATGTACAATATAATTAAAATATAATCAATATGATATTTTGCACAATATGTTCTAGTCCCCAGACAGCAACTATCGTGCTGGTATAAAGGGACACACAAATATATACGAGTACATATAAGTAGCACTAACACTTTACTTTATTTTCACTATAACATTTTACTTCTCATGTGATGTCTCTTTTTGTAAAAACATACTGCTTAATACGTTTCTTGAACGCATGTAGATATACTTTGTACACTTTTCACCTCATCCGGAATATCATTGAACAACTTGATGGACGGTTACCTACACGAGCCATGCCAAACGCCCTGTCTACACGCCTTTTTACTCCATGGGGCAGAAATTCAATCAAAATGATCAGTTTTCGGTCCCAAAACATAGAGGTGTTTTTCCTTCCGCGAAAAGAAACCGATGTTAGGGCGCACTACGTAATTGACGGGATTTTTTATAGACATGTCTCACAGAAACGGTCACTGCAAGTTAAGTTTTCGTGATACAGAGGTCCGCCAATGCTCGTTGTGTTCAAGAGAAATCCCACTACCATATAGTAATATCAAACTTGGCAAAAAAGATCCTCAGAGTCCGTGAGGACAACGGTACTTTGTGGACGACTCTAGAATTTAACGTGCTTAAACATCCAAGGTTCAGACAAATTAAAGTATTTGTTACAAACATCTAAACATTCTACGTGAAAGATTATGTGTAATGATTTAATCTGAGCTTTAAATCATTTTATTATTAAGTTTAAGCTTTTAAGTTGTTTCAATAAACTGAATAAAGGATTTATGACATCCATTGAAAATACAAGCAACTTATTGTGCCTACCAGATTTTCTTATACTTAATCAAAATGTCCTATGTTTACTTAATTCAATTGAATTACATTTCTTAATTACTGGCTTACACGACAAATAATTGCTCAATTAATTGCCCAGAATTGCCGAACAAATATTAAAAGTATTGCCGATTTTTTTTTTTAATTATTTTATTACAATAAACCCAAATACATCTTTGTACTCTTCACAGAAAGCTTGAAAAGCATGCGTTGTGAAGTGGAGTAAGTCGGGGATTGAACCAATGCCCACTGGATTAGCAGTCAAACACGTTACCAACCAGGCTGCCGATCAAATTACGAAATTAATTGCTCCATTCGGCCAATTAAGTGGGACAATTGTTTCGCCAATTTTTATTCCATTTCTTCATGTCGGCCACACAAATTACTGAATATCCAATCATTGCCCGTGTAAATGCACCTCTAAATAAATCTAATAAATAAAATCTTTATTTGCCACAACATATTAATAAATACAACTCGGAATTGGTTTTAGAAGATCGAAATTATAGGCTCTATTATGATAAAACAATTATAACAGATATAACAATACATCATAATAGACCCGATGTAGTTTTACATAACAAACAAACTAAAATTACTTATTTAATTGACATCGCTGTACCAAATACATTTAATATTCAAACTACCGTCGCAGAAAAAAATCGTAAATATACAGAATTAGCAGGTGAAATAAAAAATATTTGGCATTCTAGGTCGGTATATATAATCCCATTAGTATTATCAGCTACAGGTATAATACCAAAATCGCTAATAAACAATTTAAAAAAATTAGATTTACCGGAAAATTTATACATAAAAATGCAAAAATCGGTCATTATTAATACTTGCAATATTGTAAGACGATTCCTAAATACTGATATTTCAGGCACAATGCTTGTATTTTAGGCCCCGCGCATCTGAGCCTAATCCTGTGATATCCGTGATATCTGGATAGGTGATTTTTTCCCAGTATTAGGCTGATGAGTTTATATGTGAATCATGAATGATAATATGTAGACTCTTCTGGCTGATAATACTGAGAAGTGTGTTGGCAAAGTCATGCCTCCGCGTATAAAAATGGCTGGTCTAAGACGACTACTTAACGATTGACTGGACGAACGGTGGTGTTGCAGAGTTATTTTTGTAGAATAAGTAGAATATTTAGTTTTAAGATAGTTTTAAGTTAAAATAAGTATATTTTCAAAAATCCATTTGGATTAGGCACCACACCCAGAGTTTATACTTTGTTTTATTTTTTTGCGATAAATAAAATTAAAAAAAAATATTAATAAAAAAAAAAATAAAAACTGGAATACAGTAGTGTGCTAAACTGCGGACTTATTGCAAAAGCAATATCTTACAGTCAACCCGAATAAACAAAAAAACAGTCCAATTGTTCATTAAATAATGACATATATCAGAATATTGTAAAAATTAAAAATAAAAAGATTTTTTCATTGCACAAACAGTAACGGACTGTCAATGTCACACCCGCAAACCACTTGAGAAATTTGGACCACACCAACGAGGGGTTAAAAATATTCCTACAAATACTTACACCCTGCCATGCCACCTTAGTACGGGCTTTGCCTAGTTAGGTGGCAAAATTGTGAATGTATTTATTATGTCTGTTTATGAAATAAAGTATTTATTTATTATTATTATTATTATTATACCCTTTTCTTGGAAATCCGGGTTATTTCATACCGTGTAGACTTGTTAAAATAATTTGGAAAATAAGCAAACAGACATTCGTATTTTAAGCAGGGAGCTCATTACAGAAATGTTTCTATGAAATAAAACAAGAAGGGTGTGGGGGTATTTAGGGCAGTGGCGTATATAGGGGGGGCGAGGGGGGCCCGCCCCCCCCCGAAATATTGGACAATTCTTTAAAAAACGTTATTTTAAAACATGAAAGTTACTCAAGTTCATCATTTCACCCATTATTCAAAAAATTTCGCCTGCGGCGCTATTCTTCTTTGTATTTTCTGCACACAATATTAATACCAACCTACAACACGACCTTTTTCACTTACATTCACGAAATTTTTGTGCCTGCGGCTCTATTATAATTTTTATGCTACACGTCTATCTTCAAATTTTTGTTGCCTCCATCCCCCCAAAATCTAATATTAGATCGCCTCCCCCCCGAAATGAAATTCTATATACGCCACTGGGTGTGGGGGTGTTTAGGGGGTGCGGGTTAGAGATCTCTTGAAAATGTCTTGATGTCATCTCGCGGAGCTCTAAAACACACCCATTCTGACAGCATCTTTATACAATAATAATGTATTTCAAACACTGAAATGATAAATGACTCAAGTGACATTTGTACAATAATAGAAAAACTTTTTTTTTTAGAAAGACGTCTGTGGTAGAATGGAATAATAGGTCCAATTCTATAACTTTATTAACCCAAGATGTGTGTTTTTAATTTATTTTACTTTTTTTTATTACTTGTTTTTTTTTTGAGAACGCAACAGCTGTGCAAAGTGATTATATTGACATATGAAGTGACGCTATATAAATTAATATTTTATTACGCCAATTACAGTGTTCTTCGTTTCTAAACCAATAAGTTAGAGGGCTGATTTTTTATCAAGTTCCATTTCTGCTTCTAAGTAAGCACGAAACACGAAAGAGGAAGATCTGCACATCACGAGATCGCGCAACTCTCCCACCACAATCTCTGCCTCGGAATGGATGCGTCTATCGCAGCCGAGTTACAGGCAATTGAACATGGCCGCTACGATCGATGCTCCCGCTAAACACCATCAACTGTATTTCATTCTCGCGACAGTATTTTACAGTTGGTACCATAGGAAAAAATGCCACAATCAGAAAGTACGACTTTTTTCCTCCGAGGTGCTAGATTTCCAATATACTAAACAGCCTTAAAATTTTGGAGACGCCACGACATTTGCATAATAATATTATTTTATAATCCCGCTACAGTTCGTCTGTCAAACGAGGAGCAACCCTTGGAACCCCGGGGAATAGAAAAAACAACTCTTTATGACCCGATTACCATAATATTGTAAAACACGAATACTTCGCCTGAAAGCCCGAAAATTTAAGCACGATGTAATGGCGCTTTCTATATCAATGTCAAGATTTGTACACACCAGCTTTCACGGCCAGTGTGATGTGAGTGAACGTTCCCCAGGCTTTGAGGCCGTGGCCTGTTGGGAGGGTAGAGTTTTTTTAATTTTTTAATTTTCACAAACTTACATAAAAATACAATTATAATTTTGCCATCTAACTAGGCAGAGCCCGTACTAAGGTGGCTAATTTGTATATCTTCTTCTTCATTAGCCCTCTTCCCTCCGCTGCTGGATATAGGCCTCTTCCAACTGTTTCCACTCGTCTCTGCTCTGACCCTTCCGCATCCAGGACCCTTCCGCATCCAGCGATTTGGACAATGTCGTCGGTCCATCTTTTTGGTGGCCTTCTGACGCTTCTTCTATCTCCACTTCAATATTATTTGTATATCAGTATTTCATTTTTATAAACTTACGTATTGTGTAAGTTATGTAGTTAGTTACTTAAGTTAGTCACTTATGTGTAATTGTTGTGCGATGTGGTAGTAGGAGTAATTTACTGGATGAAAGCCCGACGGTGTGAGATTGGTATTGTGGAAGATATGCTCCCAATGGACCACGGCCTTATAGCACGGGGAATGCTCGCTCATATTGAAAAATATTTTAAAATTTGTCAGATTGATTTGGGCGTATTGTTCTCCTGCCCCGTCGCATGTAAACAAAATCTATCTAATACGATTGAATCTCAGGGCTAAAGTGATTTTTAGAAATATTTTAGTGAATGTTGTAAGATTGTTTGATTGTTGAAAAGACGAACGATGAATGAATCTCAAATAGGTAAATATAATATCTTTGAGACTGTGTATTGTGTACACACGAGAATCGCCTAATTCGATAATATCGTGTTCTGAACAATGGAATCTATTTCACCCATCCAGATGATCCAGACAAGGCCGTTTGATTTGGTTTGGGTCTTAATTTATTTTGCGTAAAATATAAAAAAAAATTACCCGAATCACCCTATATGGTTTAATATTTTTCTAAGATTTACTTAATAATTATAGAATATCTACTATAGTATTTTAATAAATTTGCCTAGGTACTAAATCTCTTATGTCCAGATATCAGTTTCATACGAGAGAACTCTCAAGGTTCGCTTACACGAGCAACTGTAGCCAAAATAATTGCACAATTAATTGCTAGGAGTTTCCGAGCAACTATTAAAAGTGTGAAATATTGCCGAAATAATTGCACAGTTAATTGCTCCAGGAGAGGCAGTACGAGAAATTATTGTTCGAAAAATTGCCCATATTAGAAAACCTTTAGACTACATGTTTTGTGTAACGATAGAGCAGAATCTTGGATAAGACATGGGCTTTTAAAAAAACAATACCTTTCAACGGTTAAAGAGAAAAATGACTAGTTACAAAACAACATGTATGCAATATTACAGGGATTGCATGAAACCTAATTCCCCGCAACACGCTTGTGAGACACCACGAGCTTTTGGTGTTGATGAGTAAAGGCGTGTACATGGAACGTTTGTCTTGACGTGTACGTAACCGACCGTTGACGCCTTTTTACTCATGAACATCATTGGCTCGTGCTGGCTCACAAACGTGTGGCGGGGGCATAAAATTCGGGCGCAGGCTCACCGGGCACAAAAGCTAGTTATACGATATATTAAGAAATAATTTATTAAAGTGTCTCAACTCAAAATCTACGATTATATAATTGTACGCTAAAATAAAATCGACACAACTCTTGGAAATGTTTTAAGATGACGTCTAAGAAACTCTAGATGAAGTCGTAATGTAAAATAACTCAAGCATGTTTACGACAGGCAATGATAGTAAAAATGGTGTAAAATTCTCATCAAATGTTTAGGATATACGCCTTAAATCTACACTAATAATGCCATAAAGCAGAAAGTGACACTACTTGGCTCATTCTTCTCTTTTTCTGTCATTTTGAATCTTTCTTTCATCATAATATTTCACTACAGTGTCGAAACATGAACCTTAATAAGGAATCGTAAAAAATATTTAGAAAACCAAGATTATATGACTTCACATCCTAGATCCGTTTTGCGCAGTCTTCCAAACTATACCTACCAAGCACGCCCTTCCGGGGTTCTTGGGTTCCTGCATTACGATGGCGCCTCTCACCAAGAATTGACAGATTCATAATTTGTAAAAAGATATAAGTTCTAATCGTGAAGCACTTTCGTGAGATACCAAACACAGCGGTATGCGTTGATTGGATCCTCTCGATCGCTCGGTGTCTTTCAAGGCTTGAGCTGAACAACATTTGACTTACGATCTGGATACTACACATGAATCCGCACGACACTTGGATCCCCTGAAACGCCTTACAACTTTTTTTGTCTCTGGAAAAGGATAATCCATTGTGATACACCCAAGTAACAAGTTAGCTTCTAGATTGGTTCTAGAACGGGTCTAGAACTGCTCTAGAACCAATCTAGGAGTTAACTTGTTACTAGGGCAGAAAGGTTTTGTCAATTGGTTCTTGGACGGGCGCTCTTTCTTACACGTCTTCTTTCTCTCAGGTATATTTTCTTTGATATCCTTCCATATTTCATTATCTCTTTAGTTCTTGAATTATTATTATGTAATAAAAAAATGCGTATAAAATAAATTTTATACATTTTAAATAAGCGATAACGCAAAACGAATTAGGTACGTTACAGAATATAATAATGTTATGACATAGCACGTTTTGCATGGGCGCTGACAGCCGCCATATATTAACACATTTTCTCAAAGAGTTAAAGCGGGCCTTAAGGGCTTGGCTCCAAGAATGACGTCACAGTCATTTCCCACGGCATTAAGGTTCAAAATCGCGTGAACAATCGAATGATAAAATTGTAAAAATAGCGTTTTTCGCATTTTTTTGGGGTTGATTTTGCGTCTATCAAAAAACTTTTACGGTTATTCCCTAGATTTTAAAGCATATTATCAGTACAAAAAAAAAAAATACTCACGACTTTCGGGAAACGAGTTTCCGTCTTTCTGAAAAAAATCAGAAGTGTTTTTCACATATTTTTTGAGAAATGTACACAAGATATAAAAAAACTTTTACGGTCATTCCCTAGATAAATATTCAATGCATCTACTCTATTTTGTTCCAAAGCATATTTAGTAACGGTTGTCGAGATATAAGGTCTCCCGTTTTTAGTAATTTTTGAAATGTCGGTATGCATACTCTTAATATATTTTCCCAAAGAGTTAAAGCGTGCCTTAATGTTTAAAGACTAAGCAAGCGAACTACACGTCACAAATCCATTACTCCCTTACTCTCTGTAAACAGAAAATCCTGATTTATAGAGGTTATGTTCCAGCAATAAAAGCGGCGGGAAACAAACAAAAGCAGTCGAGTCCTTATGTACGGATATTTTAACCGCTTAAATCCGGACAAAAAAAAATTACAGCTAAAATTTTCTTTCATAGACATAGATATTGTTTAAATTCAGTAAAGTTTAGTTGTTTATATTGTCATTGACATAATGTATTTCTGGACAATTTACATCCAAACCTGCATTGAACTAATCTACACCTGGTTTATAGTTTTGTTTTGTCACCATGTATGTATTTATTGATTTCATTCATTTTTTGCTGTGTAAATGTTTATTAATTTGCTACATTTGACTTTGTAATATTTGTTTCCTGGCGATTTGATTTCAAGTGCCTTAAATAGGGCCTGCGGATAATTAAAAACCAATTAACCAATAAAGAAACAGCGGAGAACAAATTCAGTCAAGTCCTAATGTCCGGATATTATAACCGCTTAAATACGGACAAAAAATGTAATAATATATCCAAGCTAAGAAATAGAAAAAAATAGTATAAAGTAGCGCGAAACAAACAAAATCAGTCGAGTTCTAATGTCAGTATATTTTTTTAAAACAAAGTCCGGATAAGAAAATAAATAAATGCTTAAATTTTCATTCTAGGTAAGTGATGTTTTTTTTTTAATTAGTAAACTATCTAATATTTATAATTAAAACAATATGAATTTGTTTACACCACTTTTATTTTGAGCAGAGTCAACCACGAGTCGACCAGAGTTAACAAATTCATATTGTTTTAATTATAATATAATGTCGCCACAAAGTAAAACCTTCAAAATCAAAGAAGTTATCTAATATATATAATGGTTCGAGCAACCGGCCCTAAGTTATAACAAAATAAATCTCGGTTGAAATAACCGGATACCGTAGTGTTTTAACCGCTCCTTTTGCTTTGCTATTTGACTTTTATAATACCCAACGTTATAACCGTAATAATAGGATGTGTTGTGCGTAGTACATGCCTAATATTAAAAGTAGGCGTATTGTCCTTAAAAAAATATAATATTTTTCAGATCTTGCCTCTCGACAACCTTACTAAATGTGCTTTGTAAAAAAACTAGGGTAAATACATTGAACCTTTATCTAGTGAATGACTGTAACAGATCTTTCATATCTTGTATAGGTTCCTCAATAAAATAAGTAAATACCACTGATTTTTTTTTCAAGGACAACATCTCGTTTACCGATATTGTTTTTTTTTCGTATCGATAATATGCATAAAAATCTAGGAAATGACCGTATTTTTTTTTAATTAAGTGAAAGTATCCCCAAAAATGCTATGTTCTGGAGTCCGTGCCTCGACAAACGCCCTAGAGTCCGACCACAGATGCGTTGGACAGACGACCTGAAGTTGACAGCTGGCCTCAAATGGACATACGAGGCAAAGTCCAGAGAGAGATGGAGACGTATGAGGGAAGCCTATATCCAGAAATGGAAGCTGCAGGGCTCATGAAGAAGAAGATCCCCAAAAAGTTAAAAACATAAATTGAACATCATACTCCTCCTCTTAATAAAACCATTTTTTGTGACCGGAGTTGCCATGCGCGAACACAACGCCGGGTAGCATTATGGTAACAATGAGTTAATAATATTTTAGGAAATGGTATGATGGATTGATGTTGGAATTCAATTTGTTTTTTATTTTCGACTTGGTGTTGAATTTGTTTTATTTATTTTTTTCAAAAAACGAACACAAAATTGTTTTTCAAAACTATACACGGTGTCCCGTAAGTCAACGTTATCCCGTGGAGGGGTGATAGACCAACTCATAACGGACTAGAAAATCGAAATATGACCTTAGTAAAAAATCGCTCATTCTCGAGATATCGCTGACTTACGGGACACTCTGTATAAGTACCTACATACATTTACTTATAACATTTTAAAAATATACCCACCTTTGATTATTGAACCTACCTACATCTACTGCCCTCCTACCTACAAGAGGTGCACCATGAAAAAAAATAGAAGCATGAAATAATTTGTGTCAAGGTACGAGTTTGTAATATTAAAAGATAGACAATATATAATATTAAGACACAGTAATATTGTAAGATAGGTAAAGAAACGAATAAATTAGACGGAGAACTAAAGTTGCCGACATCATGAGCCGTATTGTCAAAGCTAAAGTGGCAATGGGCAGGACATATGGCCAGGCAGGGTGACACCAGACGGACGCCATGAATATTGAGGTGGAGGCCTTGGACAGATAGAAGGAGCGTCGGAAGGCCACCAAAGAGATGGACCGACGACATTGTCCAAATCGCTGGAGGAACCTGGACGCGGAAGGGTCAAAACAGAGACGAGTGGAAACAGTTGGAAGAGGCCTATATCCAGCAGTGGAGGGAAGAAGGCTGATGATGAAGAAGAATATTGTATTCAATGGATGTATAATGTGTTATTTAACACTATTATAACCATTAAGGGCTTGGCACCAGGAATGACGTCACAGTCTTTTCCCACGGCATTGCGGTTCAAAATCGCGTGACAATCGCATGATAAAATGGTAAAAATAGCGTTTTTTCCATTTTTTGGGGTTAATTTTGCGTCTATCAAAAAACTTTTACGGTTATTCCCTAGATTTTAATGCATATTATCCGTACAAGAAAAAAATTTTACTCCGCGACTTTCGGGAAACGAGTTTCCGTCTTTCGGAAAAAAAGTCAGAGGTATTTTTAATTTTTTTTTTTTTGAGAAATCTATACAAGATATGAAAAATCTTTTACGGTTATTCCTTAGATAAAGGTTCAATGCATCTACCCTATTTTGTTCCAAAGCATATTTAGTAACGGCTGTCGAGATATAAGGTCTCCCGTTTTTAGAAATTTTTGAAATGTCGGTATGCATACTCTTAAGATCGATTGTTGACAGTTGGTGAAGTGAGAGATATAAAAATCTGACCATTTTGACACTATTGTGTCAATAAATTGGCTTCATGTTGAATTTGTATTGAAATAATTTAATTATGACTTTTCTATGTCAAATGAAATTATATGTTTTCTACCTACGTTTTGACAATCACCCTCAATAGGCAGTTAAATAAGCTGCTTTTTACTCTCTACCTACCCCGCAATGGCGCAAGGGAGGCATCAGGCCCGGACTGGCCTCAGGGTCAGAGGGTCGATGGGCCGGTCTAGCCAAAAGACCGTCAAGTTAGCAACGCCGACTGATTACATCGCGAAAAAAAAATGAGAAAGCTACTGAATTGTGTCGCCATCTAGAAAATGATCTTACAATTGGGGACAGTGTACTAAGGAGACAGGTCCCGATGTTTCATGTCCCCTATCTTACGTTTTATGAAAAAAATTCGCCTGCGGCGCTAGTCCTTTCCCATGTTGTAACCCAGACATACTCGTATATCACGATGCCTTAGTATTGAAATCAGACAAGTTCATAAATTCACCCATTTTTGAAAAAAAAAATCGCTATTTATTAGTTTTGTGGAAAGTAGGGAGCCGACGTCTCTAAAAATGCCCGGGCTGGTTTGAGGTCCCAGTCCGGTACTGGAGGGAGGGGATATATAGAACCTAGATGAATGTAAATTTAAATTGGTTATCTTAGCTACGATCTTCCATAAATAATTTGGTTTCAAGCAGGTAGGTGTAACAGGAATCTCAAAAGAGAAACCAGCGCATATTGTATGAGCTTTATCAACAAAGTGATACAGATATTAACCAACCCACAATATGTAGGTACTAACTACTAAGGTACAGTAATGTATTTAATATTCGCGACTTTATGTTACATAACGCCTCACGAAACCTAATTAATCGCGAATTTTAAATTTAGTAAAGCTTTGAGACCGTCTTACACAAATATGCAGTGTGGACCATTAGTCCTTGCACTTTTGAAATGGCCCTAAAAATAAAAATACAGTTTGTATTTGATTTTTTTTTTTTTGTTAATAATATAAGAACAAAAATAGTTGGGAAATTCATTTTCTAAACACAATATCACCAAGATGTCTGTAATCTTGCTGCTGAAATTCCTCAAATCTGGCTCTGAGATTTTTTAAAAAACTTTTCGACACAGAGCGTGAGATAATGACAATTTCCTTACGAATCTTTGACTTTAGTTGAAGTATTGTCGCTGATTTATTAACGTAGACCCGACCTTTGAAGTAACCTTTTAAAAAAACCAGGTGAGGTTAGATTCGGGCTGCAGTCATAGCCTTTTTAATTAAGTACTAGCAAATAACTGCTGGTAGTTATGACCACGATATACAGCAAAGGATGGATTTTACATCAGGCTTGTGGCTGATCTTCGGCTGGTTCAATGTCATCACTTTTACCAATTCCAATCCCCCATTTGCCGGGGCCGAGATTCGAACCCAGACTTCCAGCCTAACATGCCGTACTCTAGCCGAATATGAGAGTTGTGATATTTAAAAATATTGTAAACATGTATAATAAAATAACTGCTTTTATTAGAAAAGAAAATACAAAAAACGCGAATGAATATATGACGATGTACCTAAGAGAAGAAGGATATGTATGAAAATAATATAGAAATTCTGTATTTCCCTGATACCACATCAAACGAGTTTGTAACATCTTTTGTAAGTGATCTTAAGTCTAATTTATATACTAATTTCTCGTCTGAGTGAGATGGATAAGATATAGGGGTGATCTAGAGGTATTACACAACGTCAAGGTCGTACCCAGGAATACATTTCGGGGGGGTTTCGAGCTCTGGAAAATTTGATATTTCCAAATGGAAGAAAAATGAGCAAATTGCGCTGTAGGCGGATTTTTTTTAAGAATGGTTAAATCAATGAACCTAGTTACGCATCTGGATATATGTTTTCGGGTTTTTAACAAGATAAACTCGACTAGCGCCGCAGGCGAAAATTTTGTCATAAAACATAAGACGGCAGTATTTTTTATGAACAAACCATCAATCTAACTAGATTAGCGCCGCTGGTATAATAATAAAACATAATTTATTACTTACTTACTTACTTTATTGATTGTTTGAAGATTAACTTTATGGAAGCACATTGTAAAATTATTTGTAAAATAAAAACACTGTTTTTTACTTCCACTATTTATTTCTGAGTACATACACCAGAGATCTTTCAAAGCTAATGCTTTATCTTCAGTGGTTATCTATGAACATAAATAATTATCTATGAACATAGAACATTCATAGAGTACCACTGAAGATAAAGCATTAGCTTTGAAAGATCTCTGGTGTATGTACTCAAAAATAAATAGTGGAAGTAAAAAACAGTGTTTTTATTTTACAAATAATAATAAAACAACTGTGATTTAATCAATTTTCATAATTATTATTCAAAATTCATGACATGATGTAAAAACAATGAGGTAATAATGTGATTAATTTTCCTATGTATAAAACGGCGGGTTAGCTCAAATATTTCGGGGGCGGTTGAACCCCCAAACCCCCCTCTGCCTACGGCCATGTACAACGTATATAAATGAGATACATAACTGATAATTATGTGGATATCAACACGTAGGTATTTGGTACATCCTACATACATTAATACTCATTTCGTTTTGATCAAAGGATACATTATTAGGAGTTCTAAACTTATGATGTGAAGTTGCAAACGAGAAAAAAAAAATTTTTTTATATATTTATTTTTTTATTTATAATAGTAATAACAAGTACAATACAAGCAACAACAAAAATAAGTAAGTTAAGGTACATCTGAAACATTGACAAAAAAATATAAAATATCAGATCATGATGTCGGCGACAAGATTTTTTTTTTAAATAATACACGGCGCAAGGCCATGAGTACATAAAGTTAACAAACATTACAGCATGAGAAATGAAAAAAATGAAATGAGTTCATGAAAAAAAGTATGGTAAAAACAAACATTCAAAAGCACTCGATCATACATATCACACACATACATGTATCTAATATATATCGAATATCCAATCGCTTTGGTCATTTTAGTCGATTCTCTTTCGCATTTGCACACAATATCATTAAATCGCTTTAAATATTGCCGAAATACCTAATTGCTATGTATTTCTAAAAAATGTTTATCAATACGATTCGTAGGTGCGAGTCGCCGCTATTATACTCGTAGCTCGAAAAATTGGTCGTGTAAGAGAACTTTTATAGTTTTACGAGAATCTCTTTCAGCTAACCAAACCACGATACTCAACCCATAATTTCTTTATGTCGTCGCCACACGCTTGCGAGCGTCCACAATTTTTTTTGTGTTAATGAGTAAAAAGGCGTCAACGATCGGTTACGTACACGAGCCATGACAAACGTTCCATCCGCACGCCTTTTTTCTCATATACACAAAAAACTTTTGGACGCTCGCAAGCGATATAAAAACGAGCTATTTTTTTTACAAAAAGGTTCATGCCTTCTGAAATCAAGACTCTGTCTTTCAGGTTAACCCTTACATTTCGTCTAAAACTCATTAATTCTAAAATAAGATAAATGACACACATAATTCTAATTAGAAACATCTTTCTTGATAATCTCATTTCGTGAATTTTCTCAATGAGAATAAAATCAAAGAAAATACACACCAGGCATATTAAAATAGAATTAACATCAACCATAATATAATTCTAATTAGCTCAGGAAATATGTATATAAGGAATTAGAAATAAGAAATTGGAAATTCAAATGTACAGAAACAATATGTTTTTACATCTCAGTACTATAAGGGAATGGATATATTATTTTTCATACTAAATGATAAAACCTCATAAAAATGACATTATTACCACACGTTTTCTCATAATATCAAGAAAGTTATAAATAAGCGCGAAAATCCATTAAAATACAATTTTTAATAGAAAATCTTGCCTGCGGCGTTAATTACATAATCTTCTTCTTTGTCCTGCCCTTCTGTCCCGGTTCATCCAGGGTCGGGCCTCCTCGTACGTAGGCTCCAGGATCTCCTGTCCTGGGTTGTCATCGTTAGGATTCCCTGCGCCGCCAGCTCCATTTCAACATTGGACCACCATGTTGCCGGAGGTCTACCCCTTCCCCTAGGTTTCGTGGGGATGCTGAGTGCCGTCTTCATGGAGTAACTCTCCTCTCTACGCATGACGTGTCCATACCATCTCAGTCTGCCCTCCCTCAGCTTTTCTGTTTTCGGGGCCACTTTAGACGATCCTCTGACGTACTCATTGCGGATTTTATCCAGGCGTGTTACGTTGCCTGCCCATCGTAACATTTTCATTTCATTTGTATGGAGCTGTTGCTCATGCTTCTTTGATGTTGTCCAGCACTCCGCTCCATACAACATTGCAGGTCTTACGACTGTCTTGTAGACTTTGCCCTTAGTTCGAATGGGCATCTTTTTATCGCATAGCACGTTAATTACATAATAGGATATTTAATTATTGTGTTAGATATTCTTTAAGTTTGTTTTATTTCACAAAAAATAAACTACATTTATATCGCGACCGTGTTTATGTCTTCTGAAAAAAAAAAACTCTATGTAGAACATATTTCTTATAACATAGATAGGTAGCAGGCGCGAAGATACCTAAGAACACGACTAATAATAATAGGTATAATAGTGTCTAATCTGACGTAATCTCATAAGAAATATTAGCCTCGGCTTCCTTCATGCAGAAATGCACCCTTCGCGACTGATAGGTAGTATAGGTAAAATCATATTTTTTTTATTAGAAAAAAAAACATGTTCTTCTCCACTCTCTCACAATATAATTCGCCTGCGGCGCTATTACCGCGTTTTTCATACCACACGTTTTTTTTGTCCTCCTCCCAGCTCCGAAGCTGGCGACGCCCATGGAAATGACACTATAAAATCAGCACGGGTAACTCAGCTAGTTAGCCTAGTATTTAAATTATTTAATATTATTTTGTTTATTATTTTATCAGAATAAAATTAATTATTAATTATAAAAATATCCTAAAAATCTTGGCTAATTGTTGAAATATTTTCCGATTTTAATTAATGCACATAGTTCATCAAATTGTTAAGCTGTAATATTTTTAGTTAAGTAGGTACCTTAGGGTGTTTCATTTTCCAAAAAGGGTGCAACAATTAGAAGTATCAAAAATGCATGAAATATTGTCGAAATAATTGCGCCGGTTGGGGCTATTAAGTGGAGCAATTATTTCGGCTCCATTTCTCTATGTTGGCGACCCAAATTGCCGAATCGGTATCCATTCAGTTTGGAAATAGTCAATTATCTTTTATTAAATAGTAATTTATTTTATTAATTATATATTTTTTATTTACATATATTTCATTTGTTTCATTTTAATTTACTTTTTTTCATTTATTTTATTTTATATTTCATTTTCATTTATTTGGGTTGATTGGCAGAAATATCCAACAGGCGATATATCTGCCATTTTTGTGTAAATTTATATGCAATAAAGTTTTTATTTATTTATTTATCTTTGTTGTTTGCAATCAATATCGTTGTCTTGCTTTAAGTATTGCCGAAATAATTGCTATAAATTGTGAAATTATGTTGATCAATCATTAATCACTGCCCGTGTAAGAGCACCTTTAGTAGCTAAGCTACTTTGAATTTCGTGGGATGAAAGTGATCAAAGTGTGCAACCTCTAAATATTATCCAATCTTCTTGAAATATGACACACATAACTTTTTCAATATATGTAGAGACTCGGGGCGCAAGCAAATTATATTAAATTTTTACTTTTTATTTTAAGCCCTACAAAAATGAAACACCCTAAGGTACCAAGTAATTTGAAATTAATAAATTATTGAAGCCCATAACTTTTTAATTAATTATTGTTTGAAACAAATTTCATCAAATAATTTCTATTAAGTAGTAGCTATAGAGAGAAAGCTATCTATTATTGGTGGATAGATGGTATAAATTTATACAGAATTCAATAAAATATATTACCCACATCGGTGACTGCCACAATTTACGCCAGAATATATGCGTCAATCCTTTGTTTTTAGGGCCTATGTGCACTGAGGAAAAAATCGTTCTATTTTTGATTTAACTTTTTCAAATTTTGTATGAGAATGTTAGCGCGAAATAAGAATAACATAAGCGACAATGTGAATTATACCTTTTTAAAAGAAACCTGGAAAGAAATTTAAAAATCTGAAACAGCCGATTTGTTAATAGTATAATAACCGGTATTTTGGCTAAATTATACTTTTATATCTGAAAAATTAAACGGAAAATCTTCAGATCCCGTAAATTTTAGGGGTGCTTTCGGCACACTTTTTTATTCAAGGAATTTCAAAACCCTGTAATTTTAAAACAGTCGATCCATACTTTCATCTATCTCTGTCTTTAGTTTCAAGACGATTCCCTCAGTATTGGCTGAGTAAAATTCAGGGGGCCGAAGCCTATTGACAGCATATAGGGCCTTAAGTAGTAGCTATAGAGAGAAAGCTATCTATTATTGGTAGATAAATGGTATAAATTCATAGCGAATTCAATAAAATATAATATATTAGGTATATCCCAGACTGTTACAATTTACGCCGGAATACATGCGACAACTCTTTGATTCTATTGAGTCCACACGCTTTGTACTAACCGCAAACTCCAAACCTCAACAAACGCACAAACGTGTAGACACGTCGTAAACGCTTGCCACAAGCTTCTTTTGATTTGTGATAAAATAACGACTTTCAATCGCGACGGGCACAAGTGCTAGCAACCCTACACAAGCCAAACCAAACCCCTTACCATCAAACATTTGAATTTGTGACATTTTTATTAAAATTCTTAAAGCGTTTTCACTATGGTTGCCAAAGAGCTACAGAGAGCGCTCTCATTAAAAACAATTAAACAAATGTGTGCAAATGTGTGCAAAATTTCAAGAGATATTGGGAAGGGTAAGAAATAAAATAGGTTGCTAAATGTCGCACTCCTCAGCAGATGGCGGTAGTATCAGAAAATTGGTTCATTGTGAAATTTTATTATACAGCAGTACGTGGTGGAATATGTGAACGTTTCACCAGGCATAAAGTGATCACTGAAGCCAACCAATGCCGACTCGTGAGCGTCGGAATTCTCATCCTACTTCCTCCCCAAGGGAGTTTGCATAAATCTACATTATGTTAATGTAGATACCTCTCGCTTCTGTTGAGGAGAATCTGTAAGATATTGGAAAGTTATTAAAATCTGACGAAGAAAATGTAGACACAGAAAACAATAAAATTATATTAACGTAAGTGATTAGAATTTTCTTATTTGTCTCATGTTTAAAGGCGCAAAAACGCATAAATTTTGAAAATCAAATAAATATCAAAGTTATTATAATAATATAAGCCCTCGAAATATTGATTCAAGTCGAACTGTCAATTTGGGGATTAATATTAATATATTATTTTACTTTTCCTCCCCCCTCCCCCCTTCAGAAGGGATCTCTTTCAAACAAAAAGGAGTTTATTAAACGAGATCTTGATAGTATTGCGACAAAATAGTACGAGAAATGTGCGACTTGTTGCGACAAATTTGCGACTTTTGCTTACATAATTAAGGTGATGTTTAAATTGAGTTTATAACTTGATAACGTTGCGACAAAATCGTACGAGAATTGTGTGACTTTTTTGCGACGAATGTGTGACTTTTGTAAAGTTTAGTCTAGAGTGAACTAGATACTTAATCAAGGTGATCTTTACCTACATTTTATGGATAAATTTTTGAGTAATGCAGGAAATTAACACAAAAAAAACATTATCACAAGTCCATCGAGTATCGCAGAATGATAGACGTACTTCTAAGTATCTATAAAATCTAATATTTTTAAATACATGTTTTTCGAACATACATTACATAGTAAGCTAGAAAATTCTGTGTCGCGAATGGAATTATTCGAAAAAAAATAATTTAGTATTTTTATTGTAACATGTCTGTCGCACAACTGTCGCAATATTTGCAAGTTTGACAGATAGTAAACGTACATAATTTTGATGGAAATCTGGTAACAATTTAACGTAAGGCCGTGGCAACTTTTGCAAGTTGTTCGAATATACACGAAATTTAAAATACATTACGATTGCCGTGCTCACGTATACGGTTGAGGTGTTTTCAGCTAATATCACATTTTTGACATAATATAGCGCAATAAAATGCATATCTTCTGTCCACAACTTTTGGTATTTATTGACATTATACGAGCCTACAAAATGTTTTGAGCAGTCATTGATAGATGTCGAAGTCCTTTATACTAATATAAAGATAATATAAAAATTTTATTTGTAAATATTGTAGTACAAAAGAAAATATTACGCTAAATAAAAAAAATAATTTACCATTTAGGAATAAACGTAAGTCCAATATTTATACGTGTAAGGATAGAGTCTGACGATCTGTTCTCTCTGCCTACCCCGCAAACATCGTCATTTTAAATGTTGAAGGTTTTCACAGTGAGCGATTGACACTGTTTCTTGGTTTTTCGGGCGAACCGTGTGCAGATAAACTCGAAGAGGAAGACACCAGTAGGTGTGTCGAAACGTCTATCAAGTTTATCTACACACGGTTCACTCAAAAAACCAAGAAACAATCGTCATTTTTGACGGGTTATAGCTAGTATCAACAATATTTTCTAACTAGCAGTGGATGTCTTTCAAAAAAGAATAAAAATAATGGTAGAAATATTATTTACTTATCTAATATTGTATTACCTACTTTTGAGAAATTATGAGAAAGAATAAAAAAGTATTTTTTTTATGAGGAATTGATTCATCGTTCGAGTGTTCTCAAAGTGTATCAATTACATTAAGATTATTTATTATTGGAGAAGTTTATTGTTCAATGAGTTTTAGGGGACGTCCTCTAAATGAGTGGTTCTCAATCTGAATGGTGATCATCGTATTATTTTAGCAATAAAAGGAAATAAAACACATCAACTTTTTTAATAATATTATACACTTAATTGGGTAGAAAAGTGCCTACCTAAAGGTGTAATTGTTGGGTTGGCTGTAAGGAATTATTTTTGCAATAAGCCCGCCTTTTGGCAGACTATCATTATCTTGTTTTTGAAACTCTGTATGCTTTTCTTTGGTAAATAAAGATTTATTTATATATTTACCTTCCTACATATTCAAGTAAAAAAGTTATTGTATTTTTTTTTATTTATCCTTGAAGTAGGTACACAAAGTATATAAATAAATAAATCCTAGAAGTAGTTATCTCAACAGATGTACAGCAAAGGATTAGCTTTCCACCCGGCTTATGATGGTTTAATGCGATCACTTTACAAGTCGGCGTAATACGTCTACCGCCATCTACGCAACTAAGTCTAGTCAGGGATGCATAGGCCAAAAATAATCTCAATAGAGGGCCAGCGTATAATATTTAAACACGTTTCTTCTCGAATCAACTACCAACCATCATAGCACAGCGGTAGAATACCGGCTTGTCATGTTGGATGTCTGCGGTCGTTCCCGGTTGCGGCGGATGGATGGATTGGAATTGGTGAATGTCTTCTTCATGAATGATAATATAACACTGCACTACATTATAACACTGAGAAGTGTGCTGACATGTCCTGCCTCCCTTGATTTCATTTGGGAATCACTGCTCTATAATAAAAGATATTTGATATTCAAATGAGTGTTAGTTTCAGGGTATTTGTTTTCAGACTTTCAGTCACTGAACTGAAAATATGAATAATTAAATTAGCAATAATTTTGCTTAGGTACCTACTCTATTGTCTGACACATTTTTTTTGTAATTTTTATAACCAATACAATACAGAATTATTTAAAAATTGTTGAAAATAAAATGTGCCATGAGAAATTGCTGAGAAATTTTCCAATTGTCTATCTACCAGGCGCGAAGCTACCTAAGAACACGATTCCCATCGAGTTACCTTTTGGAAAAAACGATCGGTATAATAGTGTCTAATCTGACGTAATCCCATAAGAAATGTTAGCCCCGGCTTCCCTTCTACAGAAATCCACTCTTCGCCACTGCTATCTACCTATACTATCTACTCGTATTATATTCTATTCTATCCCCCCACGCTGTAGCCCTTGCGTGCTAGGCAAGGAGAACAGATCGCCAGACTTTCCCGGTCTTTTCCCGCGGCATTTAGGTTCAAAATCGCGTGACAATCGCATGATAAAATGGTAAAAATAGCGTTTTTTTCCATTTTTTGGGGTTAATTTTGCGTCTATCAAAAAAATTTTACGGTTATTCCCTAGATTTTAATGCATATTATCAATACAAAAAAAATCTCCGCGACTTTCGGGAAACGAGTTTCCGTCTTTCGGAAAAAAGATCTAAGGTGTTTTTCATTTTTTTTTTGAGAAATCTATCCAAGATATAAAAAATCTTTTACGGTTATTCCCTAGATAAATGTTCAAAGCATCTACCCTATTTTGTTCCAAAGCATACTTAGTAACGGTTGTCGAGATATAAGGTCTGCTGTTTTTAGAAATTATTGAAATGTCGGTATGCATACTCTTATAAGCTATTTTTTGCACAATTTAGTGAGAAACCCTCAAGAAACCCTCACAAAATAATCAACCAATGGATTCCTCACGCTGCGAAAGCCCACAAGATTGTCTGTAGATATACCAGTGTTGCCACACTTTTAAAATCCAAATCTGTATTTCAAAGTCTAGAAATCTGTATAAATCTGTATGAGATTATAATAAGCCAAAATCTGTGTAAAAAGGCATAAAAAGCCAAAAAATCTGTGTAAATTAAATTTTAAAACAAACAAAATATTGTAGTTTATTGAAAAACTAACCTTTGTGGTACCTTTTTGAGAAAATAACAGTACTCGTGCTTAGATAAAATATACTAATTTCTTTTTGTACATATTTTTACTCATTCTGCAAATAAGATTTTCATATAATTACTAATTATCAAATGACAATTGTGATCGAATCTGTTTCTTTTTACTTTCTTCTTCTGATTTATCATAGGAAATTTTCAAAATCCCAAAAATCTGTATAAAACAGAGAAAAATTTATTATCTGTATTTGTCTGTGAGCAAGTACTTGAGTATGTATTAGTAATATATGTATTTATATACAGGAGGCAAAGATAAGACATAATTTAGTAGGTACTATATGAGAACAAAAAGGTTTTTCATGTTACCTGCTACAATGCTGGATGACGTCACAGTAGACAATGAACGCGCGGTTTCATGTTTTGTTAAGGGTGCAAAGAAAGATTCGTACACTTGGCTGACTGACTCATTTCACTTCATTTCATTTCATTTATTTAATATCCAAAAAATATTTTTTTTACAAAATACAATATTAGAAAGAAGTACTGGATTTTATTGCCCTACTAGGCGATAGCCTGTTCTGGGGCTACACTAATCACAATATAACAGTTCAAGATTACATGCGAAAAACAAAAATACCGAAGAGTAAGCAAATTATCAATCGAAGCATTTAGCAATTCTAGCGAAATTACTCTATACCTTCTCCGGTTGACTGTAAGATACTCGTATTGCGTTAGCAATAAGTCTGCCTTTTGGCACACTACGATTGTCTTATTTTTGTAAATAATATGCATTTTTGTTTTGGCCAAAAAAGATTTATTTATTTATTTACCTTTCGCAACACTAAAGCATCCACACGTCTATCACTTGTTTCTGTGAACACTCGTCGAGGCTCGGCGAGCGTGTTGTGCCAGCATTATACATTGTTTTACTATTGTAAAATTATTTCAAACTGTTGAACGCAGTCATAAAAATGTGACGGAGAAGGGACGACTACCTGCTTTATTCGCACTTATGCCAGAGCCATAAGGTGCGAATAAAGCAGGTAGTCATCCCTTCTCGATCAAATTTATGACTGCGTTCGAAAGTTTGAAATAATTTTACTATAGTAGCGGTAACGCTCATCTACTGTAACTATAGCGTTTCGAGCAACGAAGCCCTAATGCCCAATCCCACCAACTACCACTTAGGAAGGAGAGCCCTAAGAAATTTCCATACAAATACAGAGATAATATTCTATTTATTTAGTTATAGAGTGTGAGTCCAGCAATAATTCCATATGAAATGCAACATGCAACTCACCTACTCTGGGCGGAGATATTTGGGCACCTAACGTAGGTGAGTTGCATGTTGCATTTCATATGGAATTATTGCTGGACACACGCTATTATACTAAATAAATAGAATATTATCCATGTTTTTGTATGGAAATTTCTTAGGGCTCTCCTTCCTAAGTGGTAGTTGGTGGGATTACATGGGCATAGGTGTTTCAATTAAACTACCCTCATATGAAATGCGTAGATTCGAATTTGTCTTGGAGCCCTTAATTAAAGCCAGTCGTCAGGCAGGTACCAGCCTTGGTAGGTACGAAATGAATGATAGAATATCTTTGGAATAGGGAGAGATAGGGGGGGCATGATACCAGAGAGGGGGGAAGGTGTCACTTTTATTACTTAGAAATGAAGTGTGTGTCTCAAATATGAAATTTGAGTATTACCGCACTTAATACAGATACATACATATACGTAAGGACCGAAAATATCGATGGTATTTTTTGAGAAAAGTGGTGTTTTTTTTTCACATTTTTGTCGAATAGTAGAGTTTTTTTCGTACATTGAAGTATATTTTTTCTAATACAAGTATTTTTTTTTAACGATTAGGTTCAACATTTATATACCTACTAACAAAAATCCGTAAAACAAAATAAAAACAAAGACATTTCCAAAAAAAAAAAAGATAAACAAAAAAAAGCCCTTTTGTTCGATTTTTTCAGTGCGCTTCTTCTCACTTTCGAAACTTCGCCTTTTAAAAATGTTTTAATTACGTTTTTTTTTCAACATAGAGTTCGGAATTCGCGTTAAATATGCGAAAACTCCCGTTATTCTAGTAAAAAATGCTAAAATTCGCGTTTTACTATAAAAAACACAAAATTTGCAAATACCTATGTGTTCAAAATCAAGATGCTGGGACATTATAATATGATGAGGTAAATGTAGATGCAGGCAACGACAAAAAAAAATTATAATGAAAAAACTGAATATTCGTATCTTTTTAACTTACAATACGTGTAAGTAGGTATCTACAAGGCGCGAAGCTACCTAAAAACACGATTCCCATCGAGTTACCTTTTGGGGAAAATGATAGGTATAATAGTGTCTAATTTGACGTAATCCAATAAGAAATTTTAGTCTTGGTTTCCCTTTGCAGAAATCCACCCTTGGCCACTGGTACCTACATACTTTGAAAACTTGCTAGATTAGGTTAATGGTACGTAGGTACACCAAACTTAAGACTATGCAACCCGCAAAGGGATTCCTTCCAGCTAACCTAGTTTAGATAAAGTCTAGACTTCCAGTAGCACTAGAGACCACATATAATTATTACCTAAGCTAAACCAAATTCAGGATAATACAGAGATAATGTAATGTATGAGCTTAATTTGCTTGAAATATCGCTTAGTTAAAATTAGCTTAGTTTCCGTTGTATACATAGTTAAAATTTCATAATTGTATACAAATTCTAGGAAAGTAGGGTTAGGTCAATTTGGGAAATATGTGAAATAATTTGTCATTCTTAATGTTACTTAAAAAGTGATCATATTAAACCAGCCGACGACCAGTCATAATCCTGATGATGAAAAGTTCATCCTTTGATGTATATCTATCGATATAACTTCTTCCACATATATTTACAAAATTTATGACGTCACAAATATCAACATACCCAGACATGATATACGGTCTTAAGGGCTTGGCACCAGGAATAACGTCACAGTCTTTTCCCACGGCATTTAGGTTCAAAATCGCGTGACAATCGCATGATAAAATGGTAAAAATAGAGTTTTTTTTCATTTTTTGGGTTAGTTTCGCTTCAATCAAAAAACTTTTACGGTTATCCCCTAGATTTTAATGCATATTATCAGTACAAAAAAAAACTTCGCGACTTTCGGGAAACGAGTTTCCGTCTTTCGGAAAAAAGATCAGAGGTGTTTTTCACTTTTTTTTTTGAGAAATTATACAAGATATAAAAAAAATCTTTTACGGTTATTCTCCTACAATCAATGTATCAACGTATATTCAATGTATCTACTCTATTTTTTTCAAAGCATGTTTAACAAAAGTTGTCGAGATCTAAGGTCTCCCATTTTTATAAATTTTAAAATTTTAATATGCATACTCATACACATACAAATGTAAAGTGATCAAATTAAGCCAGCCGACAACCAGTCATAAGCCTAATGGAAAGTCCATCCTTTGCTGTTTGCCTTATATCGGTTAAGATTTCTACTTCCTGATACACTTACAAAGTCTATGACGTCACAACTCTCAACATACCCAGCCATGATATACAGTCTTAAGTATTGAAAATATCAAATTCTGAATATTATACGTACTTGTCTATATATTGTAATAGTGTAAAATGTAACATGAGAATGTGTCATTGTAAAAGAACGACAAACGTCTCACAAAATTAAATTGTGGTAACGGTAATATTATTACCGCGAGAGATTTTGCCATAATATCGCAAGATAATTTTGATCAAACCGTAACTGAAAGAAATAAACGAATTATTACCGAATAATTTGCAGTAATCATAATGATTACCGGAAAATCAATTTTGGTTAAGAGTATGCATACCGACATTTGAAAAAAATCTAAAAACGAGAGACCTTCTATCTCGACAACCGATACTAAATATGCTTTGGAACAAAATAGGGTAGATGCATTGAACCTTTATCTAGGGAATAACCGTAAAAGATTTTTTATATCTTGTATATATTTCAAAAAACTAAGTCGGGGAGTAAAAATTTTTTTGTACTGATAATATGCATTAAAATCTAGGGAATAACCGTAAAAGATTTTTGATAGACGCAAAATTAACCCTAAAAAATGGAAAAAAACGCTATTTTTAACATTTTATCATTCTCACGCGATTTTGAACCTTAATGCCGTGGGAAAAGACTCTGACGTAATTCTTGGTGCCAAGCCCTAAATAGATTTTTTTGTATGTAATTAAGCATGAAATCTTTAACTTATAAAAATTGTAAAAAAATTAACAACGTCTCAACAAATAACGGTAACAGTAAATTTACCGTACCACAATTTCATCTTAACGGTCAGTTAACCAAATTGTCGAAGACTGTCAGTTCATTAGGTTCAACGACACTATAGAAGATATTGATAACTTGTCTCCTGAAGCACTCCAACACCTGAGCTCTCATCATCTTAATCTCTGGCTCTGGTCTCTCCAATGCTATACAATATACAACAACTAGTTAATTTTATTACACTTACTGAAAACTTGTCATTGTAAATCAAACGAACATCGTCTTACCCAATAAATTGTGGTATCGGTAAATTTACTGAAACTTGATTTTCTCTGGCGAAAAATATCAGTGCTCTAGTAAGTCGGAAAGTTGCTATATGTATGTATGTAAATCTTGTGGTACTGGAGAGACCAGAGTCAAAGATTAATATCGTTAGAGCTCAGGTATTAAAGTGCCTCAGGAGACATGTTGTGGATGTCTTTGATTGTGCCGTTGGACCTTGTTGAAAGTGATAAAAAAATTGCTGGAAGACATGAATTAGAAGGAAAATTACGTTATGTTGTTGCAAAATTGTGGAATTGCGGTAACGGTAAGAAAAAATTGTGCTCTGTGTATATATTTTTCTATGAAGAGTCACTTTTCCAGATACGAGTATTATTACAAACAGTCAAAGTATCAACTTGAAATATAATAGCATACATTTAAACATTATAAACATCCTTTAATTATGTTACGCCAGTGATTCCATAACTTATTTGGCACGGTGTCTGGTAAGTTCGTCTAAAATCAATTCGTCTAAAATCAATTCGTCTAATTATCAATTCGTCTAAAATCAATTCGTCTAAAATCGGCGAATTGATCGTTAGGCTGATTGATTTTGGCCGAATTGATTTAAGACCAATTTATTGATTTTAGACAAATTGATTTTAGACTAATTTAGCGTAAACCATTTGGCGCGACTCCTTTGCAGTAAATTTACCGTAAAAAAACGGTAAGTCAATCTACTTTCATTATTACGCGCTATATTTAAATTCATTTGGCGTTGTTGTTGCCTCCAAATCCTGCAACCCAATTCGAACTCATTTTTATGCTTCATCCACATGCTGGCCGAGCTGTCACCTTTTTTTGTGTGAATGAGTAAAAACACGTGCGGACGGGGTGATTGTTTTGGATTGTATACGTAACCGACGGTTAACGCCTTTTTACTCATTCACACAAAAAACGTGACAGCTGGGCCAGCATGTGGATGAGGCATTAGGCTAGTTAGAGCCCTGAAACTTTCAGCAATTGCCTAATTTAGCTGACATTTTACGATTCTGTACAACATTAGATCAACCTTCTCCAGAGACAAAAAATATCTAAAACGTTTGAGGAGATGCAAGGGTTGTGTGGGCTCATGTGTGGTATCATATGAAAGGGCGTTGAAAAAGAAATTCAAATCGAAAATCAGATGTTGTACCGCTCAAGCCTCGGAAGACACGGAGCGATTGAGAGGGTCCATTCACCGCAAACTACCGCATTTGGTGACTCATAGAAGTGCTTCACGAATAATAGAACTCAGATATTTTTTTATTATTAAAGGGTGCCATCACTTTTTATTTGTTTTATTTATTCACACTTTTAAAACAAAACACGGAATTATGTTAACATTACAAATAGATATTATAAGATTATTGTTCACTAGGGCGAGCTTATCGCAATGCTGCGATCTCTGCCGGTTAACCCCAATTCAATTCGATATAAATATTTTGTTTTTACATTGTGATTGGAGTACATGGTTGGCGCAGTTGGTTGAGGCGGCAGTCTCGCAAGCGGGTGGTGCCAGGTTCGAACCCCGGCGCTGGCGATGTATTCCACACTTTGCGATACAGGCTTTTAGCCTAGTGCAAGGTGTGCAGGAAAGTATTTGGCTCTGTGTATACAAGCCCAGATCCTTTTATAAAAAAAAAATTGTCTATAAATCAGGTACCTTATTGTTTTTGTTCTGAATTACCGAGGTTACCATTGTCTTTTAGATCGTTCCAGCGCCTCCCAGAGGCAGTATAAAGGCGGGGGAAGTTTTATTTTATTTCATTGGTACATTACATGTAAACATTATCAACGAACAAACCAGCAAATGTTCAAGATATACCATGTATAATAAGCTTTAAAAATTAAAAAAAAAATTACAAACATCACAGAAAAATTAAAAAAATAGACACACACACACACACACACACACACACACACACACACACACACACACACACACACACACACACACACACACACACACACACACACACACACACACACACACACACACACACACAGACACACACACACACACACACACACTCCACACAGTTTGAGAACCACTGTATTTAGTGGATACTAGAACATAATATTATATCTTGTCATTATTACAAAGCGATACCACACAATAATAAATTTTAATAATACCAAAGTATTGTTATGATGATGGCTTTTCTGTATAATTTTCTGACATCACTGTCTTGTGTAGTGAATTTATTATCCAACTAATAATTTTGTACTTTGTCATTTTGTAATTGAAACCACAGTGGAGTGGACAAGTGATGTAATGTTGTATACAGGGTGTTTATAATATTATTATATCGTGTCGGGAGATATAATTAATAATGCATGCAAACATGGGCATCAGACACTACCGCCATCCGTTGAGGAGCGGTGTAACCTTTAGCAACCTATATTATAGTGAGATCTACCCACTTCTTTAGGCGCCGGGAGCATTACAGCTTCCACTTTTTTGGTTGCATATGAAATTTTTTTGGTTGCATATGAATTGGGTGCATATGAAATAGGTTGTTAAGTATTATATACTCAACGGCCAAAAATTTCATTTTGGAAGCAGGATGTGGTGGAATGGGTGAACGTTGCCCTGGGCATAAAGTGATCACTTAAGCCAGCCAAAGCCGACTCGTAAGCGTCGGAACATCCATCCTGCTCCCCTCCCCAAGGGAGTTCGCATAAGTTATTATGTGAATGTTGATATCTGCCGCCTTTCGTTGAGAAAATTCTCAACATATGCCATCTGCGAGATGCAGACATGAAAAGCCAGTAATACCTAAATGATTTAGGTATCTTCCTCTCATATATATATATATATATATATATATTTAAATTTTGTTGCGCCCCTTAGCTCCGAGGCTGGCGACGCCAATGCATGCAAAGCATATAATGCTTGGGTAAGCTTGCTTACCTAACTGAACGAGTAGTTTTTCTTATCATTCGATATTGATAATTGTCATTTATTTATATTTTATTTATTGATATTAACTTTGTATATATTTTTTTATTCAATTTCTTTTTTCTGTTTTTTCCTATATTTTTATTCAACTCCTATTTTTTCTGTTTTGTCCTGGGGTTAACTGGAAGAAATCGCAGTTCTGCGATAAGTTCGCCCTAGTGAACAACGTTTTATAATCTGTACTATGTCCATTTTGTATATTTATATGTGTTTGTTGTTTACTTTAAGTTCAAATAAATAAATAAATAAATAAATAAATAAATAATTGGCATTTATTAATCTAGACATGGCTAGTTTTCATCATACGTACATATATCTTGTCTCCTAATCCATAGAGCATGTGTGGATGGGGCGTTTGTCTTGGTTTCTGTAGGTAACTGACCGTTCACGCCTTTTTACTTATGTATGAGCACCCGCTTGGCCCGCCGCTCGCCAAGCGTGTGGATGGGGCTTAATGCCTCATCCACACGCTCGCCGACCCTCCACGTTTTTTTTGTGTGAATAAGTAAAAAGACGTTAACCGCGTCGATTACGTGTACAATCTAAGACAATCACCCCATCCGCACGTCATTCGCACAAAAAAACGTGGAGGGTTGGCGAGCATGTGGATGAGGCATTAGAATATTATTGGCCGACACGGAGCTCCAATTAACCTGGAAGTGGTGTGGTTGTTTGTGTATGGTTGCCAATATTTTTTCGGATAATTTCCTATACTATTTTGAAAATATTTCTGAAGCCAGTGATAAAATATTCGTATTCGTATTTGAGGTGGTCGGTAGCCTGCTTGGTAACACGCTCGACTGTTAATCCAGTGGGTGCGGGTTCAATCCCCGACCTATTCCACTTCACAACACAAGCTTTTAAGCTTTCTGTGAAGTGTACAAAGATGTAGGTATTTGGGTTTATTTCGATAAACCCAGATTCATTTTTATTAAAAACAAAAAAAAATCGTATACGTACGAGTATGTTATGTATAGTATATCGCAGTGTATAGAAAACCTCGGAAGAATTCGGCTCACAGTTCGAATGTATCTATTTAGAGTGTAACGAGGCAATTGTGTAGACACATTCAACGTTTAAGAAAAAAATGCACATCAGTACATATTTTGCTGGTTACCCCCACATTCTAAAAAAGTCGTACCAAATGTAATTATTATTTTATGCTTCATCCACATGCTCGTGTAGGGTCGTGAAAAAGAAGAAAGGCGTCAACGGTCGGTTACGTACACGTCAAGATAAACATTTTCAACCACACGCCTTTTTACTCATTCACGGCGAGGTCGTCGAGGGTCGGCGAGCGTCTGGCGCCAGCATAACATTCACAGAGTGATCAAAATTTGCTTCTCGCCGAGTTACGTAAAAGCAATTAATTAACAGGGTGATTAAAATAAACAAATTTAATTTGAATTAAAAAATATTACGCTTCTTTTAATGAGTAGGCGAAGTAGGCCAAACAATAAAAGTGTCTTGTTGTCAAAAAATAACATCACTCCAAGTTGTAAACAATGAAATTTAAAGTACTCCAAACATATGTAGGTTTTATGTGGGTGATACATTTTTTATGCGTACTAGTTTTTTTCCACCTGGCGAAATTCAGATTAATCATTATTATACTCGTCTTTTACCTACTAAGGGAATAAGTGAAGGTGCATTATAGGACATGTTTAGAGAAGGATAAATGGCAGGATGACGAAAATATTGTACATGTCTGAAGTAGGTCGTGTTAAGAGTTGCGCTTGAAGGCCACTAAAGAGATGGACCGATGACATTGTCGATGTTGCTGGTGGAACCTAAATACGGAAGGGTCAAAGCAGAGACGAGTGAAAGAAATTGAAAAAGAGGACTATATCCAGCAAGGAAGAAAAGAAGGTTAGAGATGAAACGTGGCCATCTATGATTAACAGATACTTCACAACACCATCAACGGAATTTGAAAGTGCTAAGAAATTAATACGAGCCAAGTATCCCCACTTGACATAGTCGCGTTTGGTTAGGTTAGGGCATTCACCAGGTAGATGGCGCTATGCATCACACTCAAAGTTTTATGTAACTACATTTTTCTGATGGCAATAAAAGACAATAATATACTGTTTTAAGGATCACGAATTATTCGTGGAAACTGTGACCTAAAAAAAGCAATATTTCACTAACATTGTAATTTTTTTACAGTGCTTTTTATGTTAAATACTTCAGTACTATCTTTTATTCTTGGCAATAATTCTACAATACAAAACAACTGATGTACCGCCGCGTGTCCTGAATATTTAATGTAGATTTTTTATTCGAATCCATTTTACACATCCTGTATATAAGCATAAACATAAATATTTATAACACTAGCTGTTTTACCCGGCGTGCTGCGCCTGGATTTCAGGTTTGATGCAACCACTAAAGCATCATTTTTCAAGGGTCATTTTTCTCTTTAACCGTAGTTTGCGTATAGGGAGCCCTTCCGGCGACCCTTGAGCCCTCCTTTGAAAAAAATGTTTTTGCTTAAAAGACTGGATGATATAGGAGCTAAAGATCCTGAAACATCCAGGGGTGGAGGTGGATTTAACCTTAATGTATAGGGATGAATCCTGCTCCGAGGATCTGGCTCATCCCCAGTTTAAGGGGCGCCTCAGCTAGGTACCCAAGTTAGTCAAGTCGTGTGTCGTCGATAGTCGTGAACTCGTCTGTGTTTCGTATCGTCCTTTCTCCTTGGTGGAGGTTTGGGTAGGTTTATTTTATTTGTCCCATGCGGGGAGGTTTGTTTGTTTTGATTCACACAATCGCCGGGTTGTGACGCCTGGGGCCACGGCATTGAAACCATTATTTTAAGTCAAGTCCTCAGGGTCCTTTATTTTTGCTGCCCCTAGCTCGGTCGAATAGTTTTGTAATTAGTCTTTAAGTTATTATGTAATGTAGCTCATTATTTGTTATCATCCTTGTAGCAGGGATATTGAAGGTGTCATTCCGGATGGTGTTGCTGGGGGTGCCCTTCCGGCTTACCCTGGGGCCGTCTGAGTAATTTTGGGCTGAAAGAGCAAATAAAAAGGCGCCTAACTGGACTGGTACAATGAGGGACATTGATTCGGTTTTAAAATTACATGTAGCATTTTTATTATTTTACAAATTTGCTGTAGAAAACGGTGAAAATGTCGACTGTAGTTGAGACAACGGACCGCTTCACCTGTCGGAGAATCGCGTACGATGTTTTTTTCTACCCGATGGTGGATAGAACAACATGGGGCTTTGCTGCAAACCAATCGTAACATTCGAAACTGGAGAGGAAGATATCCTATCCAGAATTCCGCACTATATATAGTTACTCAAGATATATAGTCTGAGAGTTCTTCCATATAAAAGTGATTCCAGGAATGCGATTCACGTTCATTCTTCCTTAACTTAAGGCGACTATTTAAGGATACATTCGCTTAGTAAGGATGTTGCGAATCTCGATGACAAATTAATTCCTTAACGAAGGTGAATGTCCTTAATATTGTGTTTAAGTTAGCGCCGGGTATTTACCTTGGCGATACCTTAAGGATGTTGTTTTTACGAATTAAATTTCTAATAATATGACAGAGAAAACTTTTTAATTAGGTCCCTAAAAATGCTTACTACTCACGAGGTAATTAACTCGTATTTATATCACTACAATACCTTCACTCAGGTATGAAAAAGAAACAGAATCGCAACGCTGGACATAGGCGATTTTTTAATTTAGTACATACATATCTTTGTATTGTAAGTTATTCAAAACTTCGACTATTTCATCTGTAAAATATGGTACCACTAGATTGAAATTTCCTACTATTTGTGCCTTGATTATATGCAGCTTTCTAATATGCAGTATGTCCAAAATCTAACTCAGACACCTATGTGCTACATTGCCAGAGCTTTCTAAGTATCTTACGGCTTCTGAACATTGGCGAGGTGCCAAAATCACAGCATTCTGTGTACATAAATTCTACATACTACACGACTTGTATGAAATGTATGGCGAAATCTGGGCGATGTGGTGACTGATGCATGTTAGTACTTTCTATACGGGTAATATTAAGATTTTAGACTGACGTAACACGGTGGAAGTCCACTTTTAATGCTCCTGACCCAACTATGACTTCACGGTCACCTAATGCCCACGGCATTAAGGTTCAAAACCGCATGATAAAATGGTAAAAATAACGTTTTTTTCCATTTTTTTTATGTTAATTTCGCTTCAGTCAAAAAACTTTTACAGTTATTCCCTAGATTTCAAAGCATATTATCAGTACAAAAAAAAATGTTCCACAACTTTCGGGAAACGAGTTTCCGTCTTTCGGAAAAAAGATCAGAGGTGTTCTTAAATATTTTTTTGAGAAATCTATACAAGATATAAAAAATCTTTTACAGTTATTCCCTAGATAAAGGTTCAATACATCTACCCTATTTTGTTCCAAAGCATATTTAGTAACGGTTGTCGAGATATAAGGTCTCCCGTTTTTAGAAATTTTTGAAATGTCGGTATGCATACTCTTAAAGTGAAAATTAAATGCAGTTTTTTCCGAAGCAGAGACAAGGCATCTTCATTCACATAATGTAGCGTTATGTGAACTCCCTTGGGGAGGAAGCAGGGTGGGTGTTCTGACGCTTACGAGTCGGCTTTGGCTGGTTTAAGTGATCACTTTATCCCCAGGACAACGTTCACCCAATCCACCACATACTGCTGTCAAATGTGTGATTTTTGAAAGTTGTATATATGCTACTGCTGAAACTTATTTCACATTGACCCAATGTTTCAGATGCTAACGCCATCTGCTGAGGAGTTGATGCAACATTTTCAATCTACTTTTTATTATAGAGTAGGTTTTAAAATCCACTGACATTTGAAGAGAGTTCAAGGTGTTGCTATCGCAAAAAATCGACTTTCTTTTTCCAATAACTTACAAAAAATTTCAACTGTCGTGCGTAACCTTCATACCCAGCTACACAATAGTTTTTTATTTAATTAGATTGAAGTTGACAATAAAAAATATGTCTTCTACCCTCTGTGAATAACTGAAATGAAGTGAAATGAACTAATCAAGTATGATATATTTACCAGACCATAAATAATTATTTAGAAAATACAAAAATATAGTTTAAATAGATGTAATGGGTTTCAGACAATTTACATGACCTGGAAAATCACTAGAGCTTTGACATTGTCAATTTTTTGTGGACCTCTGATGTGCACTGATTTTGAATATTTTTTTATGATGAAATATACTTTTTTTTATGGAAATAGTCCCACATTTTTGAAATATATTTCTTACACACAACAAGTACAATTTCATGAAACAATTGAATTATTATATTATCTTTGTCAATTTTCAATTTTTTCAATTTCAAAATTCTTTTTATTTTTCTCCAATATTTAACACATTCAAATATGGTTACTTAAAACTACACATGTTTCGAGATACCTCCCCAATAGAGACAAGTCTCGTGTGTGGGGAGGGATCCTGCATCTATATATACATAGCAAAACATCAAATACAACAAACATCATACATAGCAAATTCACATATAGCAAGCATCGTACATAGCAACAAAGTTACATCCCGCGAAACAAATGAGCAAATTTTAGGAGACTACTGGGCCAAGTGCCTCTATCATGTGTCTCTTAATTTCTTAATTACAATATTTTTCAAAATCTGTACTGGGGCAGCGGTTTCAGCAAATTATTTGTTTCTATCTCAGGTTTTGGAAAATAATTCACATGAATGAAAACAACATGATATTTTATTTGCGACGCGATCGTAGAATGTCGGGATTCCTCGTTATTTTCCGTAAAATGATCCCTAATGAACATACCCAAGGGAGTATTCTTTAATTTTTGATGGTATAATAATAATATTTCATGTTACGCCACTGTGTGCGTAATAATATAACGGTCAGACCAGAGCCGTAACGAAATAACAATATTGTAATGCAAATAATAAAATTAAATTAAACCGCAAGGCCAAGCATGTCAACAAAACCCATCAACAGAGTTTAAATAGCGTTTTTTTTAAGAACCCAATATTTTCTTTTATTTATTTTTTTATTTACTTTTTCAATAGTAGGTACATGGAATGTCAACAGGTTGACAATAATAAAATATGATTACAACAAATAATACAAAAAAAAACAATAACAGACAGACACAAACGAAATACAAACATACATGCAATGAAGAGTTTATATTCACTTCATTCATTTTTTCATTAGGTGTTATTGATATGAAATATTTTATTTTATCATTTTTTATTTAATAATGCAGTATTTCTATAACAATGTAGAAATTAATATGAACATTGTCGGACTCATGACCGATCTCGGCTGGCTTAAGTGATCACTTTACACTCGAGAAACATTCGCACCTTCCGGTTCAAGAAAGAAAACTTCAAGAATGTTCATACCTTCCGGTATATCTGTTGAGATAGCTACGTGTTCTTGTACATTTTTTTTTTGGCTTTATGGTGTGATAACAAATCTACATAATAATGGATTGTAGTGAAAGCCTTCAACAACTATTGAGATAACTAGTACTTATTATTATTAGTTATTCACTATTTGGCCCACAATTGTGTTTTTGTACAAATTTTGTAAAATAAATACACTGTGTTTTACTTCCACTATTTATTTGAGTACACACACCAGAGATCTTTCAGAGCTTATAGCTTCATCTTCAGTGGCTTTCTGTATTTGTATCTTGTATTTTTCAATAAAGTTTTACTATTGCTATCCAAATCGTAGAACATTTAATTAAAAACAATGAAAAAAATGTTATTGACAAACATGAAATGGAAATTAAAATTGAATTGTAAAATCACTTACATCTATCTATATGTGTATTTAATTTATACAAGTGTTGCACATTGTCGAAGACTGTCACAATCAATGCCACACCCAATGCCCTTGAATGGCTTGGAAGCCTGGATGTTGCTCTGTAGGGTACATGTATCCTGTATGTAATAGATAGCATAATTCTCTTATTTTCTGACGTTGCCGCCCAACGGTGGCAGAAGCCATAAGAAATAGGTGGTCGGTGGTCGGTAGCCTGGTTGCGCTCGACTGTTAATCCAGTGGGCGCGGGTTCGATCTCCGATGCCGACCTACTCCACTTCACGACACAAGCTTTTCAAGCTTACTGTGAAGTGTACAAAGGTGTATTTGGGTTTATTTCGATAAACCCAGATTCATTTATTAAAAAAAAAAATAATAATAATAATAACATACAAGTGTGTTATATTCATAGCCACGCGACTCAAACTCAGTAGATGCATGTATTTTGATTGAATGCGACGGGCCCAGGGGTAAACGAATTACAGATCCTTCCATATTTCGCCCTCTGTGGCTTCAAAATGGGGGTAATTACAAAATCATTAGGTTACGAGTTTGTGCGTATTTTTTCGTTTTGTTTTTCAGGGAAACCTCCGTGTTGGCATTTTTTATTTTATTTCGCAATTTTACATAAGTTAAAATATTATTATTTCTCATTTTGGCAATCAAATTTTCAACTCAAAAAAGTTTATGTCAGGGAAATTGGAATTTGAGAAAAAGCTGTACTTCGCACTCTTTTTGGAGGATTTATATAAGGTATTTAAATGAAATTATGGGATAATAAATCTGTAAGAAGATATGATAATTCAGGCTATCGCCTAGTGGGGCAATAAAATCCGGTACATGTTTTTTGCTTATATTTTACTTTGACAAATGCTTTTTTTGGATATTAAATAAATGAAATGAAATGCAACCGAATATCTAGTTTTTGTTTTATGAATAGACTGCATTTAAAAAAATATATATTTAATGACTTCACATCCTAGAACTGTTTTTCGAGGTCCCACCCTTCCAAGGCGCTTGGATCCCTTCATTCCAATCGCGCCTCCCACCAAGAATTGACAGAATCAAAATTTGTAAAAAGATATGAGTTTTACTCGTGAAGCACTTTCTTGAGATACCAAACACGACGGTATGCGGTGACTGGATCCTTTCGATCGCTCGGTGTCTTCCGAGGTTTGAACTGAACAAAATCTGACTTACGATCTGGATTTATTTTCCAACGCTCTTTCATACGATCTATTGCATACCATGACCAACACGACCCTTTGATCCCTTTTGAAACCCTTTACATATTTTTTTTTCTCTGGAGAAGGATGATACAATTTAATACAGAAACGTATTGTCACCGAGTTTACGTACGTTTGCAAAGTTTCAGGTCTCTTGGTACTCAGAAAGTGGTCGAAAATCGGTGACAAAATTTGCGCACAGACAAACCAAAAAAATAAACAACAGAGTAAAGTAAAATTAAATCTTGTAATGGCCGAGCGACCACATTTTTTGTGCTCATGAGTAAATAGGCGTTTACGTACACAATCCAAGACAAACACCCCGTCCGCACGTATTTTTACTCATTCACACAAAACTTATGGACGCTCAGCCAACATCTGGCGCCAACATAATGTTGGCACATCCGCATAACGGCCTCATCGCACAATAAATAGAAACATTCAGAACGGATTGAATCTTATTTCTCAACTTTATTAGAAAAATATTGTTGTGTCCATCGTTATATAGAGTAAGTACCTACAGTCCTTGTTTACCCCGCATTTGTATGTATATTTGTATATATTAATATAACGAACTAAATAAACAGAGAAATAGAAAAACGATAATAATATTTACTCATAATATTATACGATTTTTACAGTCATACTCCGATCAACGCTATCTCGTAAGATTCCGTTTCGATTAATGTATAGTGTACGAGACACCGTTTGAAGTTATTTTCAGTGTCTTAGATTCGGGTGATGTTGATTTGGATATCAATTACTTTAAATTTCAAAAAACCCCAGTCTGTTAAGGTTGAATGATGCTGTAGGTTTTCGCAGCATGGTATATATATTCTTCCTTTAAGGTTATTCGGGTGCTGGCCGCGTGTCTTTTGATCTTCTCTAGCTTTCGGCAGCGATACTTCTGCTATCTTCAGGACTGTTAAGGTTGGTTTACACGAGGCAAAAAATTGCTCCACCACCGGCGATTCCGCGTCACAATTACGCAATATACTTGATGTTGTCGTGACGTCACTGTGACGTGAATTTGCCAGTAGTTAAGCAATTTGTTGCCTCGTGTAAGCGAACTTTTAGTGATGAGCAAAAGAGTGCCTTGAGCTAATAAGTATTTCGACTCCGCTTTCCGCACTGCCTTAGGATTTGTTTATCTTTGATATAAGTAAAATCTTAGAAAACAAGATAATGGTAGTGTGAAAAAATGTGGACTTATTTTACCGATTGATAATTTTTCAATGAATCTAAATGCCACCCCGAATATGTAAGATGGTGAATTACTTTACGTCCTTGAAATTATGACGTCATTTTAATGATTCCTTTTTTATTCAAAATCCGTAATTCGAATACTCATTTAAACCCTGTACTATTGTAGATACACACATACCTACAAGTACAAGTAAAATATTTTCCTAAGGGTTCACTAGATCCTCAACAATATTAATTACTTTACGATTATATTGGCAGTGTGTTGATTGGATCGAGAGGGAAACGGGGAGTGCCTGTGGCGGAGAAGGATACGTTACCTTCACCGTTGAATTATGTTACAACTGGGTATAGTTTGGTTAAACCAACAGCGAGATGAAAGCAACACTTAATTCCAATGTAAATAATATAATATGGGACCTACTGTACCTAACTAGTAATATATTATCGTTTCAAGAAATTTATTTCTTATTGCTTTTTCCTTTTGTTTCGGAAGAGATTCTGAATTTCTTGGAGTAATTAAAAATAGGTAAATGAATATGTACACTTATATCTTTCTAAAGTATCATGTATTTTTACCAATGTGCTGTAATCAGGGACAGCTGTACGGTTGTGCATTTTTTATCGCGGAGGCATGACTTTGCCAACACACTTCTCAGTATTATCAGCCAGAAGAGTCTACATATTATCATTCATGTTTCACATATAAACTCATCAGCCTAATACTGGGAAAAATTCACCTATCCAGATATCACGGATATCACAGGATTAGGCTCAGATGCGCGGGGCCTAAAATACAAGCACTGTGCCTGAAATATCAGTATTTAGGAATCGTCTTACAATATTGCAAGTATTAATAATGACCGATTTTTGCATTTTTATGTATAAATTTTCCGGTAAATCTAATTGTTTTAAATTGTTTATTAGCGATTTTGGTATTATACCTGTAGCTGATAATACTAATGGGATTATATATACCGACCTAGAATGCCAAATATTTTTTATTTATTTTTTATTATACCTATATTATATAATTAACATTACACAATATTAGAATCGTCTTCTCCAAATCGTTTGTCTAAAACTTTTGGTATTAATTTACATTACGAGCCTACAAAATGTTTTGACCAGTAATCGATAGAAGTCGACATGTTTAACTTATAGACACTGTTTTATAATTTAATTGGTTAATTGGTAGTAGGTACCTATTACTTTAATTTAGCATTAGAATGTAGGTAGATCTAATAATTATTACCTATATGTGTATAAATATAGGGAAGTCTGGCGATCTGTCCTCTCTGCCTACCCCGCACACTTCGTCATTTTTGACGGGTTACAGCAGCTAGTCTTCATATTTATGTATATCGTTTACTCAAAATGTTAATAAATACATACATACGAGTAAAAACAATATAGGAATTTTAGATGCCTCCACTAAATTTAAAACTGGCAGCACCCTTGTATTCAAATTTTGAACGGCTTCAATAAAAATTTGATATTCTCTTTGTTTCAGAAACCCTAACGAGTTCCAGCGCCAGGAATCCATTCTCCCAATTTCCAGAGAAAGAAACCGCTACAAGTCCATAGTGTGGGATGAATATGATACCCTCCATCAGAAATACCTGGAAATTGGTAAGTTTACCTTTTTGTTAAAATATTTTCCACTTCCGTATCTATCATATTTCTTCTTGTATTTTTAGCACATTCGGGATATGCACAAAATATGGCTTCCCAACAAAAACACTCGGTCGAAAAACAACATCCAAACATGGTACATGAACATGTACCTATGTACCAGTGGCGAAGGGTAAATTTCTGCAGAAGGGAAGCCGTGAAATTAGATACTATTTTATCCAAAATTAGATACTATATTATCCAAAAGGTAACTCGATGGGTATCGTGTTCTTAGGTAGCTTCGCCCCTGCTATGTACTAACAACATGGTACATAGATTAGCGAAGATTTCAAAAAAAAATGATGCCTTAGTGTGACCATGCACAATTATTTTGAGCCTTTTGGACGATGTTGTCTTTCGAGAAGATGTGAAAAAAATACCTTGTCGATAAAACCTATTATTTCATTTGCGAGATGCTGTCTGACTCAGTTTTATAGTTGACGAAATGTATTTTTAGACCATTTACATCCAGACCTGCATTGAGTCAAATCACTTTCGTTCTAATATGTATGTTTTTCTTATTTTATCCACTGTTTAATGTGACAAATTAATTTTTCGAAACTACCACACAGTGAATGCCAAAAAATTGAAGACTTTATCCTAAATTAATATTTTTACCTTAATATTTTTACACACATTCTCATCAAAATTTCGTTCCGAAAACTCGCTAAGTTAACAAGTAAAGACATACTAATTTCAATTATTTATTTGTTACAGGAATGAAACCAAAAATGAAAAACCACTTCAGAGCTCATCAGCTGTCCGTCTGGCTTCGCCTAATTCCAGAACTCCACCGTTCTGGCATGAAGGACGTCATCGCGAAGCACAACCTCTTCAGAAACCACAACGATGGAGATCTATACGATGGATCAGTCAGACCAGACCCATTGACCAGACCATCGTACTACGACCCAGCTTTAGATCTGTACAGAAGACCTCTGACCAACATTACTCTTGATCTAGCACAGACCACAATGGAATCATTAGTGACAACTTGTGTGAGCGTTATATCTGTGAGGCAAGGTTCGAATTTCCTTCAAAATCATCCGCTGCACAATGTGACAAATCATCAGGAAAATCCGAACCAGAATACAAACTTTGAAGCTGCCGGATATACGGCATATTCCACAGCGCTAAGTGTCACCATTGCGATTGGTTGTTCCTTGCTTATTTTGAACGTTCTAATTTTTGCTGGAGTGTATTATCAGAGAGATAAGACGCGGCTTCAGGTGAAGACGTTACAGCAACAGAAAAGAACTCACAACAATAGCTTTGATAATTTAAGCTCCAAGCATCCACATTACTTCATAGGGCACTCTCAAAGCTCCAGTGCTATTGTGGATGTTGACCACCAAGATAAAAACACCATTATGATGACAACGAGCATTCCTAGGAATACGAATGAGTTTACAAATGTTAATCAGACCTGTCAAAATATTTGTCATGGTCAAATTCAAAAGTCTAGCCCGCAGTCGAAGATGTCGAATCAAGGGCATTGCATGACGTTACCAAGAAAGCTCAACTTTAGTTTTCAGCCTCAACAACAACAGCAAGGTAATCAAAATATCTACAATCAAAACTGCATGACATTGCCAAAGAATACAACATTCGTTAACAATAGTAATTTGGCAGACATTCAACAAACGCAGCCCGTGAATCATCCCCCAAATGGAAACATAGCGATGCATATGAGTCTGCCAAGAACGCCCCCTCCCCCCAGATCTAAAACTCCACCCTGTTCGGTGCAGCAGAGTCAGGGGGGTCAACATAGTCATCAGTTTACGAATCCAAAATCTTGTAGTCAAAAAAGAGTTAACCAAAATGTGCCCGATGTGAACGTATGAGAAAAATATGCGGCGGATTCCGCCGCAGATGTTTTAGTGTAAAAAATAATTTAATGATTCATTAAAGTGTTTCACTTAAATTTAATGGACTTCTGATCTTAATCTTAGTGATGTTCTAGTTATCCTAAAATAATTTTGTTTATTAAGTTATCTAATTTCAAACGTACATTCGCTTTGAAATTCAAAATGTTTCAAGATTTTTTATTATGTCTACTTCAAGTTAATGAAATACAAAAACATGTTAAATTTCAGACATAAGACGTCATCAAGTTTATACCTACAAGTTTTAGTTTATTCTGAAAATAAAACCTTATTTTAAGTGCCTATTTAATTTTCCTCGAGTACTATTTTTTTCCTTTAATAATGATGTTTTAAATTATGCTTTGAATTTAAGATACAGTATACATTTATAGTTAGCAAAATTACTAATTTTGAAGCATTCCTGTTAATGACTTTAACTCGTCTGAATCAATTTGTGACTAGTACCTAGTATTTTATCGAACGGATAAACCAGTCATGTTTTTTTTAATTTCAATTAATCTGAGAGCGAAGATTATTTCCACACAAGGCTCTCAATATCACTACTGAAAATTTAAATTGAAAAATAATATATTCTTTCGAAATCATGTATCGGTCGAGTCAAAGGAGAGTACTCATTTAAGAAATCAATTATGAAAAAAAAAAACAGGTCCGACCCAAAGGAAATGTAACTCAAATGATCTTTTGCCAGTCCATTACAAACAATAGAACCTAAGTAATTTTCAAAAACATCCTTCAATTATATAAAGAAAAAAACCGCAATTGTAACTTTTATTAATGCTCCTTTTACTAATATGTACATTCATGTAACCCCTGGAAAACTTTGAATTGGTATTTCACACACGTAGCCATTAATTTCGATGATGCCACCTATGCAGTAGTTAATTACTCATTTTTGGATAGGAATTCTCGCCATAACTTTCCTACCTTACGTTTTCTGTTGAAATTCAGCGAAACCCAAAACATTGACATCAATTTCTACCAGTCTCAAATTTCAGTTCCCATACAACCAATTTACGGTAACCCTGAGGACCCAACTAAATAAACATGGGTGTTTTTAGTTTCGGGATTTTTTTTATTTTCAACAGCAATAAGATCACGGCAACATAAAAATATATAAAAGGGAAAGCGTGATCACTAAATATCCGGCAGCCCACCCGGATTTATTCGAAACGCACTAATTTCACAAGGCAGTTAAACTCAAAATTGTTTCTCTTTTATTGCGAGCTTTTTTATTGAAGTTGTGTACTAAACTTGTACGGAAAGCATGAGCGTCGTCAGGGAGCTGCCCTCCCCTAGAGATTGTAATAGGTAATAGGTATAAGTATATTTTTTCATACTAAATGATAAAAACTTACAAAAAATCATATTATTGCCACACGTTTTCTCATCATATCATAATTTTTCTAAAAATCAGTTTAAAAATCCATCAAAATAATTTTTTTACATAAAAAAATTGCCTGCGGCGCTACTTTTTTTTTAATTTTTTCTTTAAAAAAACATTTTTCGTCCATATTATTATGCAAAATATCATACACATTTTCAAATAATCCAAAAACATCACGACTTTCTTCACTATGTCTCAAACAAAAAAAATTCGGGTTAATGCGTTTTATATGCTATACCAAATTTTTAATTTATTATTCCCCCCCCCCCCCTCATAGCTCCGAGGCTGGCGACGCCTATGACGGGAAAGCATCGCTGAAAGTTTTAGAGATTTATTTATTTATTGCACATTCATTTTACAGGCGATTCTGAAACAACTGTAATAAATATGAAATTTGTTTATTTTAATAATTCATGATTTCATGTGCCATAATAAATGTTATAACGGCAGCGAAATGGACGAGGGTAATGTTTATTATTATTGACTCCACTTATCTCAGCAAATTCTGGATCCATGGGTGTCGCCAGCCTCGGAGCTATGGGGGAGGAGGAGGGGGGGCGACAAAAAATTTGAAAAATGATACATCGAAAAAATCGCATAAATAGCGCCCAAGGCAATTTTTTTTTGTGAGACATGGTGAAGAAGGACGTGATGTGGGTTTCTTTATTTGAAAATGTATATATAATACTTTTTATAATTTTTATAAAAAAGTAATAAAAAATAGCGCCGCAGTCAGTTTTTTTCTGGAAACTAAGGGATTTTCATTCTAATTTTAGAAACTTTATGATATGATGAGAAAATGTGTGGTAGTATTGTGAATTTTTGTGAGGTCGTATCATTTAGTATGAAAAATACATATACCTATTTCCAATCTCTAGGAGGGGTCAGCTGCCCCCCCTGCCGACACCCATCGCTGGATTTATAACCAGAAGCCTTGTTTTAGTTATCCTACACGTCCTCCGATTTCTTTTACCCAAAACGCGTTCGTTTTTATTTTTAAGTAGGCACTAACAGGGATGCTCTAAAATTTATATTCAAGTAATGCATTTACAATTGATTTTTTACGATGTTTTAATTTATTATATATAAGTTTTATGATTTTTAAATTTTCATTTAAATTAAAATATCCTACTTATTTTTACATAATATTATCAAAATATACGTATGAACAATTAAATAATAATAATATTAAATATATTATGTGCTATAAAAAAGCAAAAATAAAAAATCAATAACAAGTGATATCCGTGTATTCGAACGAATAGATATATAAGTTGTATAAAAATATATAAGAAATATTTATATTAAATTTATATAAATTGTTAGGTATATAAATATAAGTTTGTTATATTATTATAATAAACTAAAAGTTAGGTAGTGTTATTATTTGTAAAAATAAAACACTGTTTTTTACTTCCACTATTTATTTGGAGTACATATACCAAAGATCTTTCGAAGCTAATGCTTCATCATCAGTGGTTATCTATGAACTAAACTGACAGACAGGTTTAACTTACATTGTCTAAGGATCTTTAGTTCATAGATAACCACTGATGATGAAGCATTAGCTTCGAAAGATCTTTGGTATATGTACTCCAAATAAATAGTGGAAGTAAAAAACAGTGTTTTATTTTTACAAATAATTTACAATGGCCTTCCATAAAGTTAATCTTCCATCAATAAATAAATTAGGTAGTGTTGTTTTATAAACTTAAGCAAGCTGGGCTAACTTGTACTGCCTTATTGAAAATGCACACAATTTAGTTTTTTTTTTTAATTTATGAAATAAATTATTACAACCAAACACAGCTGTATGCTGTGACTGGATCCTCTTGATCTCTCGGTGTCTCTATGTAGATAAGCTTGACAAAATCTGACTTTGAATTTATTTTTCAATACCCCTTCATGTGAAATACCACACATGACTCCACAAAACTCTTCAAAAAAGATCAAAAGGTCACATCAAACGACACGTGACATCTTTTTTATCACTGGAGAAGGCAATTAGTGAATGTTTTAGAGCTCTAGCTCGTACCTAAATACTAAATACTAAAATTCGATTGCTAGATGATGTTGTAGGTTTTCGCAGCATGGTATAATATAAACTCTTCTTTCTAGGTTGTTCGGGTGTTGGCTGCGTGAACGTTGATTTTCTCGAGCTTTCGACAGCAATACTGCTGCCATCTTCAGGATGAAGTCGAAAGCTCGAGAAAATCAACGTTCACGCAGCCAACACCCGAACAACCTAGAAGGAAGAGTATTTCGATTGCTAGATTTGAAGACAACAATGCCAAGTGAAGTTAAATAAAAGCGCGCTAAAATAGGAAAGTTCAATTTAGTCCAACTTGTAGTATTATTATTACTACTAATGTTACAAACAATTACATAAAATATAAATTAATATTAATGTAAATATTTAAGTTTTTAAATTTAAATATGAACATAGGTAGGCATTTATGTAAAGACTGATTCAAATGAATTTGATAAATTGTTGGCGCAGTGGATTAGATTGCAATCTTTTAAACTACAGATTCGGGTTCGAATCTATAGAGTGTTGACGATTCTGCACACCGCGTCACAACACAAAAGCAAAGCTTACTGTGAAGTGTGCAAGAAAGTATTTACGTGTATTTAAAATACGGTAGATTTTTGTTAATTATTTTAATTTATTTATTAAAATATACCTAAAATTATTGTAAAAAAACATTGTAATATAATGATAAATATTTTAGGAAATTGTTGAAAATTTATCGGTAATTTTTATACGAAATGTTGACATTTATATTTTATTGTTGATATCATAAAAAAATGTTTAAATATTTATGTTTACAATTTTTTTTTACTAATTTTTCGTTGTTTTTATACAACTGTTTTAATTATCTGTTATTTTGTATACAAATATGTACATAAATTTTTAATTTGATAGGTTGGTACTTACTTTTTACTTATGTTTTTTCCTTTTATATTTTTATTTCATATTGTTACAAAAAATATGGTAAAACCTTAAAACTAATACGCATTGTTATGTAACAATATTTTTAGTTTTTTTTAAAGTTATTATTATCATAATTATTTTATTGAATAATAAACGAATTTCCAATACATCCTTTGAAATAATTTAAAAATTACTATGCAATTTAGGCAGATAAATTTATGTGTGTGTACATATTACTGTATTTAAATATTTTGTATATAAAAAAATAAGCAAGTATTAAATATTGTAAATATTAAAATTATGTAAATTACCTAAAAAAACATTGTTATTCCTTAAATAATTACCTAAAAGAATTGTAAAAATATACTTAAATAATTAATTTGTGTCACTGTAATTTTTATTTATTTATTTTTTATTGTTTTGGCCGGATTAATTTTTAATTAACAATATTTAAATTCCTAAAATATGTTCTGGCTATTATTAAAAAATGTCTTCTACAAATTAATTACTTAAATTAAAAATTTTTTTTTTTTGCTTCTCTGCCTTTCCTCTTGGAGGAAAGAAGACACGATGTGAGGAGGTTAAAATATAGTAGAACTTTCATATTTTCTTCTTTTTTTTTATAAAAAAAATTGTGTGCTCGTAAATTTATTTTATTTACTTTATTCACTTCTTCCAGCTATCCAGTTCCAAACAAGCTCGCCATAGTTATTAATTATATTTAAATTAAATATTTGTTGGGACATTAAAATTTTCACTAATTAAAAAATAATATTATTTCACCTGTGAATTATACTCCGGGAAACGAATACAAAAAATCATACCTTAGCTTACATTTTGCATAGTAGTTCTGGTTTTTGGATATGTTATAAAGGTCGGTCCTGTGATTAAGAATCCAAGTTTTCGACCTCCCAACCCTTGTGCGTTCACTAGGGCGAGCCAAAAAGTGTCGAAATTTCAGTCATTTTTCAGTTTATTGATCATAACTTTTTTACAATGCATTTTAGAGAGTAACATTGTACATAAAAGTTGTAGAATATTAAATTCCCTGCAACTTATGTTTATAAAGTTTTTTTGTAAAATCAATACACAAAGAGTTTTGCGTTACCAAAATTTCAAATTTTTTCAAAAAAATGCACTTTTTTTACAATTATTATCTTAATTTGAATATATTTCCTAAACGGTACATTTTAGAGAAAAGTGTTGTAGGTAAATGTTGTAGATCGTTCAATTTCCAATAAGTTTGATGTCAAAAAAAAATTATTTTGGACCAACTAAAATAGAGTTGTGATCTTCTGAAAAAATATAAGACGAACATTTTCGAAACTTTCAGTATAGTACGTATGACAATAGTAATCAGAAAAATGCAATTTAAGAAAAAAATTTTTTGGACCTTATTAAGATTGGTGTCGTGGCTTAGAATCCAAGTTTTCGACCTCCTCAACCTTGTGTGTTCACTAGGGCGAGCCGAACACTGCCGATATTTCAGTCATTTTTCAGTTTATTGATTATTATTTTTAAATTATCCATCTTAGAGTGAAAGATTGTATGCAATAATTGTACAATATTAAATTTCCTGTAAATTAGGTTGGAAATATTTTCTTTGAAAACCTATTATTTAAAAAATTATATAATTACAAACATATGTTTATTAAGAAAAAAAAATTTTTTAACGATTTTTGAGTTTTTTTTCAGCACGGTACGTTTTAGCGAAAAATGTTCTTAGCAAATATTGTATAATATTAAATTTGCAACAAAAAATGATACTACACTTTTTTGACTTGGACTAATAATAAAGGAGATATGCTCTCCTGAAAATTAAATATTGAGCTTAAATAAATATTCAGGAGAGCATATCTCCTTTATTGTTAGTCCAAGTCAAAAAAGTGCGGTATCATTTTTTGTTGAAAATTTAATATTATACAATATTTGCTAAGAATATTTTTCGCTAAAACGTACCGTGCTGAAAAAAAAACTCAAAAATCGTTAAAAAAAATTTTTTTTTCTTAATAAACATATGTTTGCAATTATATAATTCTTTAAATAATAGGTTTTCAAAGAAAATATTTCCAACCTAATTTACAGGAAATTTAATATTGTACAATTATTGCATACAATCTTTCACTGTAAGATGGATAATTTAAAAATAATAATCAATAAACTGAAAAATGACTGAAATATCGGCAGTGTTCGGCTCGCCCTAGTGAACACACAAGGTTGAGGAGGTCGAAAACTTGGAGTCTAAGCCACGACACCAATCTTAATAAGGTCCAAAAAAAAATTTTCTTAAATTGCATTTTTCTGATTACTATTGTCATACGTACTATACTGAAAGTTTCGAAAATGTTCGTCTTATATTTTTTCAGAAGATCACAACTCTATTTTAGTTGGTCCAAAATAATTTTTTTTGACATCAAACTTATTGGAAATTGAACGATCTACAACATTTACCTACAACACTTTTCTCTAAAATGTACCGTTTAGGAAATATATTCAAATTAAGATAATAATTGTAAAAAAAGTGCATTTTTTTGAAAAAATTTAAAATTTTGGTAACGCAAAACTCTTTGTGTATTGATTTTACAAAAAAACTTTATCAACATAAGTTGCAGGGAATTTAATATTCTACAACTTTTATGTACAATGTTTCTCTCTAAAATGCATTTTGAAAAAGTTATGATCAATAAACTGAAAAACGACCGAAATTTCGTCAGTTTTTGGCTCGCCCTAGTGAACGCACAAGGGTTGGGAGGTCGAAAACTTGGATTCTTAATCACAGGACCGACCTATATAACATATCCAAAAACCAGAACTACTTTACAAAATGTAAGGTAAAAATACCCATTACCTGGAGTATTAATAACATTATTCTTTTTAATTTTCATTATTTATAAAATTGTTTTGTATTTTCTATTCAATGTCTGTTTTTTTTTGATCCGGCGATGTTATATCAAAATAATATTAATAAATGAATAAATAATATATTAAATTGAATAAATTATTTAATTGTTTTAATTTTACTTATCCCAAGAGCAGGGGCGTAGACTCCAACAGTGCGCAGGATACGGCGCACCCCCAAATAATTCAACTCAACGTGATAAAATAAAAATAATCCAACAATAATGTCAAGAAATGTTAGTAATTCCTTAACGAAAACGTTCGACTCCTTTAAATAGGCAAACGCTAGCACACCATTTCGTATTCGGTGCGCTGACCATTTGCGCTCCGCCAAAACGCAATAATTGTCATACATTTCTTAACAAACATACGTTTTCCGTGGATTCGATTAATTTCATACAAAATGTTAGCAGTGCCTTATATAGGTATAACTCCCCTCTGTTCTTGAAAGTCGCACCCCCAAGCTTAGAACTTACGCTACGCCACTGCCCAAGAGTAATTAATAAATTAGTTATTTGATAAACTGATTTACAAAATTTTTTCAAACAATGGTCGACCTCAGATAAATAATAGGATCCGAACTGGTTCATGTGAGGCAAGATTTCTCTATAAGTGAGACAAGATGGATTATCCCCCTTGAGAATGTGGCCAGATCGAGACTGTCGAACATAATATGACGTATAGTGTAGAGGATTCTTGACAAGAAGTTTGTAGGGGTTCTTGAAGAAATTCACAAGGTGACACCAAGGGCAATAGATTACTTGGAAAATATTGACGCGGAGCTATGACTCCTAGATAACTTGTACAAAGGTCGTATGCATGGTATGAAAGAAGAAGAAGATTGACTGGTTTCTCCATTATTGGGATATTATATCGTGATGGTCTATATCTATACTTATTTAAGTACCTGGTTTACAGCAGCCGAAAAAAACGGTTATAAATAAATAAAAAAACTGTATGGATTATTTTAGACGCCATGGTAAAGGAACATGAAAAAAAATGAGTTGCGAAAAGTAAAATTACTTAACTATACTAAAGATATCATCCTAAGACTTAAAACATGGATAAATGTAAGATATGTTTTAGTGACTCTAGTACCTAGTTAGAAATTAGATTATTGCAAACTTTCTCGATAAAAAAATATTCCAAAGTAACCTCTGAAATTTACGGAGAATATTCCCGTAGTTTGTTATATATAATGCTGTAAATTGCTTGATAAAATGTTTAAACCAAGACGCAGTGACTCCAGTACTTATTTTTTTGGATGTTCTGGTCCCCTTTTTATACAATAAACGAAAATCTATTTTGTTGCTTATGTTATTACAATCTCACACAAAAATTGTACAGGGGCCTGTTGGAAGTCGTTTAGGGAGGCCTACGTCAAATACTAGACTACAGAAGGCTGATGATGATGATGATAATACAAAAATTGAAAAAATTGAAGCAATAATACAAAGATTTTTTATCACCCCTTCCAAACATGTAAGTATGATTATTTAAAACAGATTTTTTTGCTTAGGTACTGTAGTTAGGTTCTAATTATTTATCACCCACCTGTCTGAAACAGCTTTCCTGAAAAAATATTATCGCTCCAAACCGTCGTCAGTCTCAGACGACAAGCAGAAAAAATAAAATTTCAGGATAAAATAACTAATTCATTTTCAGTTCAGAAAGATCCAATTAGGTGGTCCGGAGGTGTTACAAGGGAAGACAAAATTAAAAACGAATACATCCGGGGTAGTTTTGGGGTCGCGCCAATTCCGGAAAAATTAAAAGAAACAAGACTCCGATGGTACGATCACGTGGTAAAGCTCGCACTGGACATACCATCACAGTCCAGATCCAGAGGACGTCCACAAGTCACCTGGTGGACAAATATCGAAAAGGAGCTTAGGGACCAACAGCTTACTAGTGGGATGGCACAGGATCGTAAGGTCTGGCGACTACGTACCAGAAGGGCCGACCCCAGATAAACTGGGAAGAGGCAAGAAGAAGAAGAAAGATCCAATTAGGTATACAGTTTTATTTATAGGAAGTTTTTCAAATTGTAATGATCTTAGGAACATCCCGGATGTAGGAAATTGACGAAAATTGATTTTTGATGCCATTTTGAGGGACTTTTTAATGATCAATTAGGTGATACCGGGCACAAGTGCTGTCTTGATAGACTAAAGGTGATCTTACACGAGTAATTTTGCGAGCAATAATAGCGGTAAGTCGTACAAATCGCATTGATTAAAATTGTTTCGGAATGAATTTATTAGGGAAATGAGTGACTGCAAGACTGGTGTAGTGACAAGAATGAAAGTAAACAAACTAAGATGGTTTGGGCATGTTGAGAGAATGAATGATGACAGGATGACAAAAAAGATATATCTGAATGAGCGAAGAGGGGTGAGAAAGCGCGGCCGTCCGAGACTGACCTGGTCCGATCATGTCGACCAGATCCTCAAGGATGGACGCGTTTTGAGTAAAAGGAATCGGAGAGCGTGTATGACTAATTGCATGAATGTGACGGAAGCTAGGAGTGTGTGTAAGGATAGGGCTGTCTGGCGCTCTGTCCTCTCTGCCTACCCTGCAAGGGATGTGGCGTGAGGGTATAGATAGATAGGTAGATAAAATTGTTTCCCAATATGTAGAAATTATTTCGGCAATATTAAAGCGAGACTCGCGATAGGTACCTTGTGCAAATAATTGTCGTATGTTGTCTTTTTATATAAAATTTATATCAAAATCTAGGTGTACGTGTGCGATGGGTGAGTGTGTGAGCGAGATTGAGTATGGATGTGTGAGTAGACGACCGGAAAGAACTTAAATGTTTTACTTTAACTGTGGCGCATGCTTGTGGGTGACAGCTGAATTATGAATGGACTAATCGTCTTTCTTTATGTTATTACTTATGTCTATAGTTGTTATCTGTTTTGTGCTTTTGTTATAATAAAATAAAGATAAAATAAAATAACGTACTTGTAAATGCTGGATTTAGTAAAAAATAATGGTCAAACTGTACTAGATATAAGTGTTTGGAACTATCGAATTAACTGTCAGCTATAGGTAGATCTTTTTCAAATATGTCCACTAACACTGGGGTCTAAAGGAGGGATCAAAATCTATAGAAATAAAAAAGGGACCCTGCTGATAGAGCGAGGAAAGCCATTCATGGCAGCTCATGATGATTTATTCGAGTTAACTTGCCGAAAGTTTACGAAAGGGAATCACTATTTTCATCTGTTGATTTCTTTGTGAAAAACGCCGAGGGAATTTCCACGTCGTTACAAATATAGCATGGTAAATCAGACGAAGAACCCAAGTTGTCGACGTCATGGATCATACAGCAAGACTCAAATAGCAATGGGCAGGGCACATAGAAGGACAAGACGAGAATAGATGGACTCCCAGACTCATAAAGTGGAGGCCATGGGAAAATAGAAGAGGTGTCGGAAGGCCTCAGAAAAGATGGGTGGACGACGTGACCTCGATAGCGGGTAGACAGTGGGTCAGAAAGGCGAGGGATCAAAAGTACTGGAAACGAATGGAAGAGGCCTATATCCAGCAGAGGAGGGACCAAGATTGACGAAGAAGAAGAAGAAGAAATGATAAAGATCAGAGACAAGACAAAGGTCATGGACGTAGCACATAGAACGACATCATTAAAATGTAATTGCGCTGATCACATCATGAGAACTACGGATGATAGATGGACCAAGCGAACCCTAGAATGACAACCGAGAACCAGCTACAGAAATCCAGGCAGACCACAGGCGAGATGGTCTGATGACATGCGAGATGGTGGCAGGACAGCACTGACATAGGCTGGCGATAGATAGGGAAGTGTGGAAGTCGGAAAGGGATGCCTTTGTTCAACACCGGACGAGGAAAGGCTGATGATGATGATAAGACCCTCCAATATTTTTTTTACGAGATTTTACTGAACTTCGCTGTGGTGTTTTTTGTCTGTGAGAAAATCTTACAATATTTTTTTTTAATCAGTTCCTGACTACTTAGATACCTGAAACTTTGCAAACATACGTAAACTTGGTGAAAATACGATTGTACCAGCAAATTGGATCAGTCTACCCCAGAGATAAAAAAAGATCTAAAGCGTTTGAGGGGGATCCAAGGGTCGTATGGGGACATGTGTGGCATCGCCTGAAAGGGCGTTGAAAAAGAAATCCAGATCGTAAGTCAGATGTTGTCCAGCTCAAGCCTTGAAAGACTCCGAGCGATCGAGAGAATCCAGTCACCGCATACCGCCGTGATTGGTATCTCACGAATGTGCTTCACGAGTAGAACTCATATTTTTTCATAAATTTTAAATTTGTCAATTCTTGGTGGGAGGCTCCACTGGAATGAAGGAATCCAAGCGCCTCGGAATGGCGTGTTTCGATCGTTTTATGGGCACCCGACTGTTACGGTACACTAAAAAAATAATTAAAAAAAGAATAAAGGACGAATTATGATCATTGAAAGGTTAGGATTTCTGAAAATACTTTTAAAAATGAGAAGGTTCTCGAATCTCATTCTCGTAAATTCAACTCTCGGCATTTTCTTTCAGCCTGAAATCCCTGAAACAAATTTACTTGTCTGAAAGTTTGGTCTCCGCGTCATTAATCAACCTCTTATCTATAGTTGGTCTTGTAAAGGTCCGACATAGTTTCTGCTGTTAAAACCAATACCGTGTCCTGAAACCTGAAACGACGTGTAGGTACGAGTATAGTGCCTCCGTATAGAACCTCCCACTGCAACAAAACCTCCAGCCTCTAGTTAGTAATCATGAACAGTGGTGGACTGGGACTGAAAATTCAGGTTGCCATATAGTAAAGCCGCCCCCTCCGTGTACACAATTACTTAATGAGTTATTTTATGCAATAACAGTCATGCCTAATTAGCAATTTTCTCATTTTTTTTATAATTTTTTAATAATATGGGACAAATGTCATATTTTGTCCAATCCCACATATCAAACAGCGCCGCAGGCGAATTTTCACGATAATTTGTGACTTCATGTGGTTAATTTATATTTTGTTTGATTCAACGTAGCAAAATCGCCTTAAAAATCTTTTAAATAATATTTTTTTCATAAAGATACAGTTGCAACTATTTCTGTTGTAGTATATTAAATTGGACAGATGACCTGAAGCTAACAGCTGGCCTCAAATGGACATCCGAGGCAAAATCCAGAGAGAGATGGAGACGAATGAGGGAGGCCTATATCCAGAGATGGAAGCTACAGGGCTTATGAAGAAGAAGATATTAATACAAAAGTATATTATTAAATTACTTAGGTATGTAATGTAAATAAAGAACGGACTTATGGAGGGTTGTTCGTGGGGGGGGGGGGGCACTTTCCATCGGGCAAGCCAGCATCCCGGCCAGTCCACCACTGATCACGGAGACAGTTTTAAACTGTCCAACTTACACGGAGCTTAAAAGTGTAATTTACACCCTGAAAGCTTTGATTTAAACTCTAATAAATATCACCTCTATCTTAGTATCCAATCAAATGGAGTTATTCTTAGGATTATCAGAGAAAATGGAGTGAAATGCAGTCTTGTAAAGGAGAATTCTCATTTAGTATGGAAAAAAAACAGGCCCGGCGCAAATGAAATGTTACTCAAATGATATGTAAAAATGAGTAATTGAGCATAGGGGGCGTCATCGAAATCAATGGCTTAATGTGTGAAATACTTTTGTTAATCAATACGATTTGTACGAGTTGCCGCAATTATTGCTCGAAAAATTGCTCGTCTCAGAACACCCTGAGACGGATATTGTAACTAGAATGAAAGTGAACAAGTTGAGATGGTTTGTACATGTAGAGAGAATGAATGATGAAAGGATTAAAATGAAAATATACTTAGGCAAAAGATGACGAAATTTCACGCCACCCTTACAAAACTACGCTCCACTTTAAAATACTTCGAAAAGCTCGCCCTAGTGAACAAATGTTTAGCATCTATTACTTGTTATGTTGACAATATTTCTGTAGTTTGTTTACCAAAAGTATGAATAAATAAATTAGGTATATCGGTTTGAAGCATTTTCACAAAAAAGTTCTTCTTACTTACTGCTAGCCACTTGCGTTCCACTGCTGGACATAGGCCTCTTCTAAACTCTTCCACTATCTTCTAACTTGGGCTATCTGTTGCCATCTACGACCCGTAAGCAGGACGATGACATCCATCCGCCTGTTCTGTGGTCTTCCTATGCCTCTTTTGTTCTCCCAGGGCCTCCACTTCAAGATTTTGGGTGTCCATCTGACACTGTCCTGTCTTGCCACGTGTCCGCCCACTGCCATTTTTGCTTTGCTGTTCTTTCTGCGATGTCGGCAACTTTCGGCAACAAAAAAGTCTAAATCGGAAAATTTGTTAAATGGAACGTTGTGATTCTCAACTGACGAAATATAGGCCTTCTGAATATAAATTGAATTAATTTTGGTGAGATTACGAAAAATTGATGAAAAGTCCTTTAATATTGGCGAGATTTACTAAAAATCTTGAATTATTATCTTTTAGCAAGTCGTCCTATAGGAAAGCCCGTATGAAATTACATTAACGGGAAATCTTGAAGATAATGACCTACAGGAAGGACGTCCTATGGGGAAGACTAATATAATTTACAGGAAAGATAGAAACTAAGCGACATTTTTGCGGCAGCATGTTTTATGTTCAAAGTCAAGATATATGATTGCTCGGTTGTTCAATCTACTTGGTGTTAACTAACCTAACTGAGCATGAGCCCGGAGATACACCAAAGCAATTTCACGACGATGGCTATTTAACATTTTTTTGACGTTCTCATTCACACAACACACACACACACACACACACACACACACACACACACACACACACACACACACACACACACACACACACACACACACACACACCCTTACACACAACTACACAGTCATAAATGGTCATCCAATAAAACAATTGTTGAGTGTAACATTATTAACGCCATGGAAGCGAGTGATGTAAGAAAATAAGTATGTAGTTTTCTATCTTCTCTTACTATCCCGTAAGGGATACGGCGTGATGTCATAAATTAATACGAAGAACGAGTCACAAAAAACCTTCTGCTAAATAGTTTTGTAGGCAAAAAGCCACTGAATCAACAATGACCAAAAAAAACACAATGTGGACTTGTTGAATGTCAAAGGTGACTGGTATGAGTCAGGAAGTCTTGGTGAGCTATGTGGGATGCATGACCATCAAGAGTAAGTAAAAATCAATTGGAATTGGCGCAAATCATTTCGGCGAAAATCCATCAATCTCAATACGGCATAAACTTTGAGGTACTGTGAATCAAACCATGAGGCATTAGTGAGGTTTAAAAATAAAACATCTCCGAAATCTTCGGTCGCCCCTCAACTGAAAGCAGTGCGGTGGTGAATTTATCAAATGAACCAAGGAATTTCATTACGAGAGGTGATTCAGCTAAATTCGTCCAACACGCTTTCTTCGTCTTCTTCTCCACCCCCCTCCCCTCTGCCCTCTTCGGGCTTTTAAGACAAGTTAAAATCTTTTTACCTCACCCTCTTCTTTTAAAAGTTTTCCTTAAGTTTGTCTGTGTGAGATTTCGCCAAATTAAAGTGAGTTCAAAAAAAGCATTCGTTCGTGGAACACGGCCAACTTTGAAAATGAGTGTTTCTATTAATGCTATTATAACTATTCCGCTTTTTACATTCCTCAACTGAACATATGGAGGTCACAAGGTTTTTTGTCAATCTTCTCTTATTTTATGTTTGTGATTTTAGACGAATTGATTTTAGACCAATTGATGTAAACCTTGCATTATGTGGCCTACCTATTTGGCTCACATTCCTGAGATGGTTTATAGAAGGTGCTCCCTTCTTTGATTCTGTTAAGAACCTCGTCATTAATGTTACATGCTTCCTCCAGATAAGTCTCAGCATTTATTTATTTATTTATTAATTTATACACGGCGCAACGCCATTAAATTACATTTCAATTTATACATTTCATATAAACAACAACCAAAATAATTCAACAATATCATCTGCCACAATACAAAAATAGGCTATACATCAACACATAACACAGAGACACCGATACACAGAACACTGGACAGGTAGTAGAAAGTAGGTACCTCGCCGTTTATAATAATAATACTACACCGCCCGCCTGACTTGTCCACTGCAATTAGTTGCAGGTGAGAGTTGCCAGATCGCATCACATTTACATCTCTCACTCTTTAACAATAAAAATCAAAAATTTAAAATATTACTCATTTCCACGTCACAGTGTTCTCTGCCTTCAAAAATATAATCAATTCTGGAATTATGCTATCAAATCGAAGACGAATAAAAAAATTAAATTAGAAACAACTTTCATGCATTTCGAATATGTCGTCTGGCCTCTTTCTTTGTTTTTCGGTTAGGGCTTTGTCACGTAACCATGCAAAAGAACACTCTATATACAAAGGTTCTAAATTTTACGAGATAAAACAAATAAGAATGGTTTGGACCGAGAAACAAAAACGGCGAGTCACGAAGTGGATGTTGATATGTTGTTGGAGAAACTGGACACGTCTTGTACCCAAGGTGTGTAAGCATGTAAGGTACCTAATGAGTTACATATGTTCAAATCACATGAGTAGAAATCACAAACGCAGTAAGAAATACCAACGTGCACTTCTTTACGGGTCCAGAATTCAGACCTTGCCACTCTTAATCTTACTAACATAAATAATGTTACAAAATCTGAGTTCTGCTCTTGAAGCACTTTCATGAGACACTTTCGATCGCTCGGTGTCTCCCGATGGCTTAAGGCAGACAGAATCTGACTTATCTGAATTTATTTTCCAACGCCCTCTTATACGATACCACACAACACTTGGATCCCCTCAAAAGGTTTCATTTTTTTAGCTTTTTAGCACCTAGTTTACGTATGTTTGCAAAGTTTTAGCTATCTAAGTAGTCTAACTGATTCAATTTGGTAGCCTGTCTGGAGTTCTGTCTTCTTTGCCTTATTGGTAACTAATTATAAAAGTCAAATAATGTTTTAAATATAGGATATTTTTGTCCGCACTTTGTAGGTAAATTAAATTATTAAGAGTACGCATACTGACATTTCAAATTTTTCTTAAAACGGGAGATCTTAGAACTTGACAACCGTTACTAAATATGCTTCGGAAAATGGAGTAGATGCATTGAACATTTATCTAGGGAATAACCGTAAAAGATTTTTTTTATCTTGTATAGATTTCTCAAAAAAAAATGTGAAAAAACACCTCTGATCTTTTATCCGAAAAACAGAAATTCGTTTCCAAAAAAAACGCGAAGATTTTTTTTTTGTACTGATAATAATATGCATTGAAATCTAGGGAATAACCATAAAAGTTTTTTAAATGAAGCGAAATTAACCCCGAAAAATTGAAAAAATACTATTTTTACCATTTTATTATGCGATTATTCAGGCTAATTTGAACCTTAATGCCGTGAGAAATGACCGTGGGAATGTGATTAAGTCTCTATGTGATTCCCTGAGATTTTACCTTATGCGATTTGTTCCAGACACTACGTAAAAGATACCTTGACCGCGTAGTATTCCTAGGAATGTCGAGTCTTCTGGATAAGAGTAATAGTCTTTGCCAAGTTCCAGTCTTCCAGGTGTATCTGTAATAATATTATGGAACCAAGTAGGTAGGGAGGGAAATAATTTACATTTACCTGAATATGTGTCACCATCTGGGAGTACGTCGCATTGTATGGAAGTGGAGAGATTCTGGAAATGTGGCTCAAATAATGTAAAATATATTTCAAACCATTTAGGTTGACTGTAAGTTGCTGTAAGACATTGTTTTTGCAATAAGTCTGCCCTTTTGGCATACCACTGTATTTAGTAAATATTTATTTATTATTCTATTCTGTTCTAACTAAGATGTATTTTCACTACGATGTCATTAAACTCAAAACAATAGGGAAAATTATAACGACCGTTCCATAGATGGCGGTAGCTGTCAAAGATGTCGACATACGAAAGAATTTATGAATATTTTTTATTACACATAAAAGTACAAAACAGACAAGAGCTAAAGAAAAGCCAAAGCATAAGTTCAAAAGGATTAGTTCATTCATTGTTCAGCAACAGCCGCTGTCATCGACAAGCATGCGCCACAGTTAAATTAAAATATTCGTTCATTCCAGTCATCTCATATACTTACCTAGATTTAGTCTCCCTTAAACACTCATTCGTCACACAGTAATTTGAATGTCTGGAAGATTTTTATGACTTCTTCTTATTCCTCCATAGTTTGAGAATCATAAGATGTATGAAGTCTATTTGCTCGAGACATTTTTCTGGTTAATAATGTTGAGAAAGCGCTTCGTAAGGAATGACTGTGTAAGGTGTGTGGTAACATGTATTACAAATACACCAACACTACGCTTTACGTAACTCTAGAGAACCTGTATAAATGTAGGAAGACTTAACGGATAAAGCCATAGACAAAACTTGACCGCCACTATTTTCGGACCTAGCATTTCCGCTAGGTATACGCCATTGTTTCCTGATGTAATCTATGCTAATTTACCGTTTAATTACATACATAGGTTATATTCCAAAGGTAATTTCCACACTGATTGTACATAATAAGTCGCAAAGATCACTGAAATATCACCAGGTTTCATGCAATTGTGGACAACCAATATGACACGCAATCATAATATGATTGTTGGCAGTAAAAATGGTGTCCACCATAGATTTGTCATAGATATAGAAGGGGCTCAACGTTCAATAGTTAACATAACTTCACTAAAAGCGCACTTTAATGTTATTTGTATGAATGCGGTGAAATCATCGATGGAGGGACAGCTGGAGTTCCACATCACAGGAGAACAATCCTGTCGATACAGACTCGCTGAGTCTAGACACAGTTTAAGGAGAAGTTTCTTTAACCTCGTTTAAGAATGTAAGTGTACAGTTAATGCACAAAACCGATCTGTTTGGAAAAACCTTGGAGAAATCTGACGTAATAATTAGTATGTAATAACTACGGAAATTTTGCGTTAAAATACTGTTGCATTTTACGAATTTCTTACTAAGCGAGTCATGTGAATGAGGCGTATTACCGAGGTCGACCTGTCGTATATAAAATGTTGCTTTTGCAAGGAATTCTCGTCTGATATTGGACGAGTTTAATTGAATGAAACCAATACGAAACTGTCAAAAGGTAGCGAGCGACGTTACATGTAGCAAGCTAGTATTCCTTTTAATGACAGGTGTTATGTAGCTACCTGATAAATTATTTTCTGAATGGTACAATTAATTCATTATGAAAATATCAGTGATCAAATAGATGTACAGGGAAGGATGGGCTTCCATCATGCTTGTGACTGAGTACAGTAGTGGATTGGTGTTAATACACGTTCCATCTTGCCTCAGTCAGAAGCATAATAATAATAATAATAATTGGACCACTTATTGGCGCCGTTTAGCGATAAAATCGCTCCATGGACACCTTACATTTTTTTGAGTATAAATCACCGTACATAGCATAAGCCTGATGGAAAGTCCATTCTTCGCTGTATATCTGATAACAACCATGGTTCCTGTTGATTTTTTCTATCTTTTCTACCGAATATTGATTTCGAGTGTCCTGTAAAAGCTGGATAATCGACACAACATATAATATAATGACCACGCCACACGCTTGGCAATCGGCTGGCCTGGCGGGTGTTCATGAGTAAAAAGGCGTGTGGATGAGGCATTCGTCTTGGCTCGTGTAGGTAACCGACTGTTCACGCCTTTTTACTCATAAGCACCCGCTTAGCCCGCCTTGCCACTCGCCAAGCGTGTGAGTGAGGCATAACAGCAATTAGATTCTTTCATCTCTGCCTACCCACTAGGAGACGTGGCGTGAAAGGATAAATAGATAGATATAAAAAAATAAATTGAGGTGGTCGGTAGCCTGGTTGGTAACGCGCTCGACTGTTAATCCAGTGGGCGCGGGTTCAATCCCCGACTTACTCCACTTCACAACACAAGCTTTTAAGCTTTCTGTGAAGTGTACAAAGATGTATTTGGGTTTATTTCGATAAACCCAGATTCATTTTATATATAAAAAAAATAAAAAATAAAAAATTAGTACTTAAGTATAAAAAATATATTTAAAAAAAGATCTTTGAAACGTTTCCAATAACATTAACCACTTGATTGACGCTCAATTACAAAAACACACTAAACCACATATTTTTATTAAAAAACAGTTTACGTCGGACTGTAACGAAAACACATTAAACCATTATTATAATAATTATTATAAAATACGAAATAACGAATCCCATTAGTGGGAAAAAATAAATAAATTCGTTTATTATTAGCGAATGCATTTTGCGTAAATGTAAGTAGGTACTAGGTATGTAAAAATAAATGAAATGCGAATTTTATAATTTATTCAGAACAGAAGAGTAAGTGGAATATAATTGTGACTAGCCTAACCTGGACAGATGTTCGCTTACATTTTAAATGAAATAAAATAAAAATCTTTGTTGCGTATATGAATCATGGATTGGCTAATGGAAATTTCTGTCAGCCAACCCAATTAATTCAATTTTTTTTTTGATTAGGTATAAAATTACAGTAAAAACAAAGACAAATGCTATAATTAAAACATAATATTACATAGCATAGCATCCCTAAAATGGAAATGGGCAGGACACGTGGCTAGAAGCGCAGAGGGCAGGTGGACTAAAAACCTCCTAAATTAGGGACCTCGAGATGGGAACAGAAGTGTGGAACGGCCACAGCTGAGATGGAGAGACGACCTGGTCCGACATGTCGGTGCAACCTGGATGCAGTCTGCACAGGACAGGACAACATGGAGGCAGATGGAGGAGGCCTTCGTCCAGAAGTGGACGGGATAGGCTGATTAAGAAGATTACATAAAAAAACTACTCCCAAAAACTGAGCAGAGCTCGAGCTTCGGGGAGGAGCAAAACACAAGTATAACAATAATCATCAATACATATATATTTATTTATTACTATGCGTTCGCTGGACCTGAAGATTTTGACACAACGGATAGTAAGAAATCTTGTGCACACGCCACTCGCTTGGCAAGCGCCGAGCCGAGCGGGTGTTCATGAGTAAAATGGCGTGTGGACAGGGCGTTTGTTTGGCTCGTGTAGGTAACCAAACATGTGGATGAGGCATAACGATAGCAAATTACTTTTTTTTGGGCAACAATTTACTCGTTTGTCTCCTTACCATTACCAGTCGACGATACTATTCGTCGAGCAACCGGGCTTTAGAAGTACGACCTGGGGTGGAACTTTGTAAGCTATCTTACCCAAAACACGCAGATAAAATGTTTATGGAAAATGACCCTTACAGCAATATACATAAGGGCGTATTTAGTTTGCATTTTATCTGCGTGTTTCGGGTGAGAAAAGCTTAGAAAGTACCACCCCAGAGCTTGTAAAAAATCGTCCTTGTACAAACAAGCATAGATACTTATTTATATTTTCAGCAACATCCATTACTGTGTTAATATAAAATTAATTAATAATGAAGTTACATAATTATTTGTAAATATACTTTTTAATATACGGGGATTTAATTAATGTCTGTGTATAAAGTTAAATACATAAACAGTCTCTCTCCAGTAGGTGAATGCCCTCCAGGAGTGGATAATTACAAAAATTATACATCCCCATACATACCTACCGAAATGTATTTTCTAGCAAAATTGATAAAATATATACATTCTGGACAAAATCAAAGGAGGAAGACCCTGCTCAGTGCAATGGCAGAAAGACGTGCCAGATGGATCTATCACATAGTGCATTAAGAGGGTCTCCTATTTGAAGAGTTAAAAAGAACCGCACAGGACAGGGATGAGAGGAGAAAGAGTCATGAGGCTTTGCTGCGAACCAATTATAACGATTGAAACTGGAGAAGAAGATACCCTGCCGTCGAGGATCTACCGTTTACTATCGTTTTCAGTATGTTCAATAACCGTATTTCGGTCCTGCTTTTATCATCTTTGTCTATCTCTCGGTAGTCGTTCGGCTCTGAATCCAGTACAAACCAAGCACACTTTCATGATAAAATTAAGGATCGATAAGGACTTACACAATACTTACACATGACTTACACTTAATTGCTTACACCGCTCCATAAACCGTTTCACATGTAATATTGTTCGACTACTACCGCCATCTGTTTAACGGTCGTACTTATGTATTATCAAAATACTTTGGGTAACGTAAATGCATCTTCGTGCCTTTTTTAGTACAAGAAAAATCTCTATGGATTATGTCAGAATGTCATTCATATTCCAAAAAGAGGGTTGTATTTTCGAAGATTTTTATAATTCAGATAAAGTGTGCTGAATTCCAGTTTTTGCTATTTTTACAGAAAACTGTAAAAAACACGTGAAAGAGTGTGATAAAGCGAACCGTAACAAATAAACAGTTTTCTGGGAATCACTCACTGAAAATGGATATTATTTTCTATTTTTGAACACCCTTTAAGAGTGTGCATACCGACATTTCAAAAATTTCTTAAAACGGGAGACCTTCTATTTCGAGAACCGTTACTAAATATGTTTTGGAACAAAATAGGGTAGATGCATTGAACCTTAATCTAGGAAATAACCGTAAAAGATTTTTTTTATCTTGTATAGATTTCTCAAATAAAAAATTTATAAACACCTCTGTTCTTTTTTCCGAAAGACGGAAACTCGTTTCCCGAAAGTCGCGGAGTAATTTTTTTTCTTGTACTGATAATATGCATTAAAATCTAGGGAATAACCGTAAAAGTTTTTTGATAGACGCAAAATTAACTCCAAAAAATGGAAAAAACGCTATTTTTACCATTTTATTATGCGATTGTCACGCAATTTTGAACTTTAATGCCGTGGGAAAAGACTGTGATGTCATTCCTGGTGCCATGCCCTTAAATTATGTAATTTCCATACGAAAGACGACAACACACCCTGTTTACGCCTCGACTTAATTATAATACTTTCAGTTTGTTTGTTTATTTATTTATTTATTTAAAATCTCGTCAATCATTCTTTTGCTAATGTTTACATAATAACCGCTATATTCTAAGATTAATTTGTAATCACCATTTTATCTAATTTATAATTAATTACATGGTCTACTTATATAAAAAGATTAATAATCATTCGTTCCATCTTCTTCTTCTTCCTCAGCCTTCCTCCCTCCACTGCTGGACGTAGGCCTCTTCCATTTCCTTCCACTCATCTCTGTTTCTCCCCCTCCGCATCCAGGTTCTTCCGGCTTGTTGGACTAGGTCATCAGACTACCTTTTGGGAGGTCTTCCGACGCTTCTCCTTTTGTTCCAGGGCCTCCACTGTAGGATTCTGGGTGCCCACCTAGTATCCTCTTGTCGAGCCATATGCCCAGCCCACTGCCATTTTAATTTTGCAATGGGGTCCATAATATCGGTAACTTTAATTCGTTACATAACAAACTAAATTTCTAACTTTCATTTTGGAAACATAGAGAAAAATTAAGGCTTAAAACCAGAGGTTTCCAAACTTTTATGTCTCGCAGACCTCCAGACAAGTTTCCTACTTTCGGTAGTCCCCCCTCCCCCTACTCAGCTTTCTTTTTTCTACGCGTCAATTTCCTACGCGATGAGTTCGCCCTAGTGAACTGAGTGAACAACGCATTATAATACGTACAATGTCCATTTTTTATGTTTGTATGTTTTTCTATTTCACTTAAAGAATAAATAAATTAATTAATTAAAATAAAAGTAATTTCCCTGTCTCCAAGAGAATATAACGTTTCAAAAAATACTCTTGTTTGCGGTAAAACAGTTTTTTTCATCATCCTGAACTTTTAATGCTAATCCGTCAAAATTGACGGATAAAAATGTTGAAAATAATAATGATAACTACTATTATTATTATTACTGCTTGTTAAGACGTCAAAATGTCGTCTCGTGTTGTCGCCCAAAATTTTGATGATGAAAATAATAATAATAATAATTAAATCCCTTCTTTGCATTCATAATATCATCCTTCATTAAAACAGAGCTTTATTTTTTAACAGTCACTGCTACTTCTCAATCACTGTGATAGATTTACTGTGATTAATCACAATCTGTGTAAACAAACAGCGTAAAACGTTAGCGCCATATTGATGGATTAGTGCCTGTTCATTGTTCACTTTTTGTCGGGTAAAATTGGGTAAAATTGTGAAAATATTTTTCGAAATCGGGTAAAATTGTGAAAATATTTTTTGAATATCATAATTTTTATTTTGTGAGAAACATCGGATTTTCTACAATATGTCGTAGTTGAATATAACAAGTAGATATCTCAACGGATATAAGCAAAGAATGGACTTCCCATCAGGCTTATGACTGATCGTCGGCTGGTTTACTATGATCACTGTACACTTGCCAATTCCAGTCCACCTATCTGCCGATGCCGGTATTCTACTGCTGTGCTATGATGGCAGCTAGCTCAGTCGATTCTCGGCCGCGGCAGATGCAGGGAATGTAGCTTAACCAACATTAAACCAGCAATCGATCAGTTATAATAATCCTGATGAAAAGTACATCATTATTTGCTGAATATCTGTTGAGTTATCTCATTATCTTTTCATCGTGCATTCTTTCTGCTTGTCCAAAGTCTATACCATGAATTAAATGCCGCTAATTGAGCTGCCACTACAGCAGTAGTGTAGTGCTGTGTAGTTTTTTAATTTTATTCGTCTTGTGAGCCAGTTAACTTTCTGATTTGTTCCTTTTTAACTATTTCATTAATAAGTCTATGAATGTTTTTTAACATTTGATTTTTTTAACATCTCATTTTTAATCTTATTTTGATTGATTTCATAAATTATTACATTATATTATTAATTATTATTAGCACGAGCTCTGCTCAATTTTGGAGAGTAGTTTTTTTTTGTGTTATATTGAGTTGTAGATTCATTTGTTTTTCTTTACGATTTGTAATTTTATACCCAATAAAAAAATTGAATTTTAATTATTTTGTGCGTCTTATAAGAGTATTACAATTAAACTAAATGTAAGGTGCTCTTGGAGAGATATTTATCACTAAACGGCGCCAAATAAATGGTCAAATTATTATTATACTGCTGGAATAATGTACTGCTACTTTTGACATTCACCGTCTGTCGCAGCGATTCTCAAACTGTTTTTAGCTACCCCGTGAGATAAGACATCTCTATCATTATTTTGGCATTATCTTACGTTAGGTAAGAACTCCAAACGTAAGTTTTAATTAATACTTTGATTAGCGACTTGGAGAAAGCTAAAAGTTCTGCTTTAAAGCAGAAAGTAATATCATAAACAACAATGTGCTTTAAATTATTGGGAGAATATAAATAAAAGACTCTTTGTACACCACACAAGGTTCTTGAGGCAATCGAAAGATTTTTGTGGAAAACATTTTTTTTGTGGCTGGGGACCTACTCAAACCTAACCTAACGAAACGTTCGGGACCTAACCTAACCCAACGAAACGTAGAGGACCTAACCTAATCAAAACTAAACTACCCTAAACACAACTAACCAAATTCAAAAAAGTAAATCTAAGGTAATCTAAACTAACCTAACCTATAGAACTTAACCTAAGCACACCGAACGAAAACTAAACAAACCTAATTCAATAAACTAAATTAACCTAACCTAACCAAAACTAAGCTTCCCTTAACACAACTAACCAAATCTAACCTAAACTAAACTATCCTATCCTAATCTAACTTTACCTAACCAAAACATAGCTTACCTAACCTAAATTTTACTAACAAAATTTAAAGAAGCAAACCTAACCTAATTTGATCCACCCTAACCTAACCCAATATCTAAAAAAACTGTAAGCAGATAAATATGACTCTTTGTACACCCCACAAGGTTCCTTTGGTAAACAATAATTATGCATAATTTTAGTCGAAACTATGGAAAATCTAAAATTAATAAATAAATAAAATAAAATAAAAAAATCTTTATTGAAAAGAAAACATATCTTCCAAATGGCGGGTTTATTGCCGTAGGCAATATCTGCCAACCAACCACTTGTGACATTAATTTGATGTACACATTACATACAGGTGTATGAAAAATAAGAAAAATATAAATAAATATAAATAAATATGAAAATAATAATAATATATAGAATACTTATACATACATAAAAATACATATATAAATGTGGATGGGATGAAGGACAAGGAAGGAACCACGGGATTGTCAGTTAGATGGATTATTTAAGGAAAGGTAATGATGCCTCAGTTTACTTTTGAAAGAGAGAATAGTTGGAGCTAGTCTGATAGGAAGTGGAAGGTTATTCCATAGTCTAGCCGCGTGTGTAGTGAAAGAAGAAGTGAAGAAAGATGTGTGATGTGAGGGTATGGTTAACAAACGGCGTCCACTTGAACGTAGAGATAAGCCATGAGATGCCAGGGGTGTGAAGTTGGACTTAAGGTAATCAGGTGAAGCAGGATTATTCAGAACATTGAAAAGAAGAGAGAGAATATGGAGATGACGACGCTGAGTCATCGTTAGCCACTTTAGTTCATTTCTAAAGTCTGTGATATGGTCATATTTAAAATCTATATATTAAAATCATTATGTATACATACGTTTTGAATGTAAATTCTACATATCTACGCGAATACATTGTTGTATGTACAAGTTTGGGGGTACTAGTATTGTATGTATGTAGGTACTTGTATGCACTCTTAATGGGCAACGGAGACAGTAATGTTTTAGAAACACTGCTTTAAGATTGAGATTTTCCTCGTATGCGGCATTTATGCTGAAAATAATTTTCCTTATAAAGTGGCTGCTTTTGACTTTAAAATTTGGGTTAGCTGGAAGTGATCGCTGATTTAAAAACGATAAGCTACTCGCCCCAGGTGAACAATGTTTTAAGTTTCATTTTTTTTTACTTTTTTCGTTAAAATGTTTCTAACTGACATAATCTATGAGTACGTATAACAATATGACCCTAAAGTGGTGTAGTGTGTGTAAATAACTACTAGAGACTAAAAAGAAAATTATGAGTTTCCTTACTGCGTGTACGGTGGCTGAATGACCGAGCTTTCGGCAGCGATCTTCAGGATGAAGTAGTTTTTGTATGTAGAAGTCCGTCGAGGTATCAATAGTTTACTGCCGCAGCGTGAGCAGTGGTGTGTTGAAGCGTGACGTCATTGTGATGTGTGAGTGTTACTGCCGCAGCGTGAGCAGCTGTGTGTTGAGTTACGATGATGTGTGAGTATTATGATGATTGGTCTGCGGTTTATTAAGCGTTGTTAGTGTACTGTGTTGTAGTATTGGTTTTCATTTTCATTTATTTATTTACATTTATGTTAACAGAATACAAAAACCTGTTAAAATAAAAAGTATTAGGTGCTATAATATTTTTTCACTAGGGCGAGCTAGCCCAAAGTGTTTAAAATTTAGATCCCATAATATATCGTTCTATAAGAAATTAGTAACATGGTAAAAAGGTTACCAAAAATGATTTTCGTAATGTTATTGTCGCTTACGGTGTTTCATTTGAACAACGATACTGAACACTTGAACATTGCCATTAACGCCAGACTACCATGCATGTCGAAGAACGTCGCAACGTCGCCCTAGCTCCAGATTAAGGGATGGCAACACCATACACTTCCAATCATCGTAACATCATTTTTTGTAGAAATAATACATCGAATCCTTATCAGACCGGAATTGAAAATCAAAAACATTGTCTACCTGTATAGGTAATTATCTATTACAAAGTGTTGAAAATGTAGCGTTTTGGGGTAATATTATTATCCTAATTTGAGAATTATCATTATCCTATTTGACTAGATACGAATCAGTTCAATTATTTCAGAATTAAATAGTAAAAATTCAACATGGTGTCAATTTATAAGAGTAAAATGACAGATGTTTATATAGGTACCCATCTCATTTCACTAACTGTCAAAAATTATCTTGATTGTTTTATTCTTCTTCTTCAGCCCTCTGTCCCCCACTGCTGGATATAGGCCTCTTCCATACTCTTCCATTTTATTCTGTCGGTTGCTGCTTGCAGCCAATTTTTACCCCCAAGGTCATCCATCTTAAAAATTTTAGGGTCCATCTTGTGGGGTTTTGTCTTGCAACGAGTCCCGATTCCGCTACGCGATCCATGATGTCTGCTACTCTGGTTCGGTTTCTAATTTCCTCATTTCTTATTATGTCTCGTAGGTTTGTTATAATTGTTATATTATTAGTGTTAAATTACACCATTTACATCCATTAATGATAATTTTACTGTATAATGTATTTTTAATATCAAATACTCGTACCTTTAAACAAATCATACACATTCTGTTTTCCTTTCACAGTTCCACTCTCGAAGGTAGGTTCTTATGACTTTACTACTCTACTTAATCGTTTCACAGGTAGAAGTGGTGTCTATGTATTGACCATGCACAAAATCGACATGCGTCTCGCGCCAGTGATAGTCTTGACGCTCCTTAGATCCTATTAGTTAATCACAACGCCTCAGATTTCATGTGAAGTTTAGACGTACGCAACCTTACTTTAGACGTACGCAACCTTACTTACAAGCCCTGATTGGTTCTGGTGTCCTTTAGGTGCCCTATTAAATTAGACAGATCTATTTAAAGTGCTTTCCCTAAAAAAAAAACATCCTCGTTGTAATAGCAACAGTGAAAACGCAAACATGTAGTTCACAAACAGTGGATTTCCAAAAAAAATTATCCCTTGAAATCTGAGGCGTTGTGATTTGTCAGATGTTAACCAATAGGATCGAAGGAGCGTGAAGACTATCACTGGTGCGAGACACAAGTCAAAATCGATGATGTTTTTTAACATCGACTTGTGATTGGCATCCCTTCCCATGTTTCCATGTTACTAGGTGTGCCCGTGCCTACTCGGAGCGCCTTGTACTTGTTCTCTTAGGTAGTTTATAATGTTATGAATATAGATACACACGGAATGGCGCGCAGTTGTCTTGCATATTATTATTATTATTATTATTAGGTATAACACGTGAGACAAGGATATTATATGAAGAAAATATCATCTCTTTACATAATAATATGATACTTGAAGCGGGGACTCAATGGTAGAGGTGACAATGTCAAAAATATATTTTTTTGAATGGACTGAGGTAACCTGAATGTTAGGGTTGATCTCGTCCTTCTTGTAAGACAATTGAACCCAATCTCCTCGAGCAGCTTACTGAATTCAACAATATTAGTAAGCAACTTATAAAAATATATGTCGAGGTGGTCGGTAGCCTGCTTGGTAACCTGCTCGACTGTCAATCCAGTGGGCGCGGGTCCAATCCCCGACTTACTCCACTTCACAACACAAGCTTTCTGTGAAGTGTACAAAGATGTATTTGGGTTTATTTCGATAAACCCAGATTCATTAAAAAAAAAACATATCTGATACAGTACGCCGATCCTCAAGGGTTGTCATCTTATGGTGTCGAGCTGAGAGAGAATAGTCATCGTAAGGCAAATGGCATCTGTAGTCCAAGTGTTTCAAAAAAAAAATTGCTGTACCCTTTCAATTCTATTTATGTGTGTAATGTATTGGGGGCTCCAGGTCATAGAGGTAAATTCAAGACAGCTGCGCACATATGTGTAATAAAATGTACTTATAGATTTGAAAGGTTTGGATACTCTCAGAATAAAACCCAATTGTCTGTTATGGAATGAATCTTGAAAAATATCACATTTTATTGTGTTAGCGTTTTCTAAATGAAATGGTTTTCAACATACACCGTTGTGGCACGCAACCAGCTTTTCTCTTACAAAGCACAATAATGTTACATTCAGACGACATGCATTTGAGAAACCACACCATTACTACAACCTATACACTATATAGAGGTACCTGGTACATGTCATATTTATTAGTAAACTCAACAATGATTTAACCAAGGCCTTGTAGTAAACGCGCTCAGTTCTCTCTGTCTACCTAGCAAGCGATATGGCGTCACAGACGTGTGCTGAAGAAGGAAGAATTAGGTATAAATGCTGTCGAGATGAGATCGCTGAGAAGAATGTGTGGAAAACGTTGAGAGATACGATAAGAAATAAAGTATTTGAGATTATTTTTGAAAATCACTATTTTATATTTTTGTGGGATCATCGGAAATTTCTACGTGTTGTAGTTGAATATAACATGTATATAGTTATATCTTAAGTTAGTTAAGCCTGATGGAAGGTCCATCCTTTGCTGTGTCTCTGTTGAGATATAAATACTTGAAGCATTAGAGAGTTGAATTTATGTATATTTGGATGTTGTGACTAAAATGAATGTGAACAAGTTGAGATGGTTGGGACATGTAGAGAGAATGTATGATGAAAGGATAACAAAGAAAATACACCTGGGAGAAAGAACGGTGTAAAGAAGCGCGGCCGCCCGAGAACCACATGGCTCGACCACGTAGACCAGATTCTTAAGGAGGGACGTTTTCTAAGTATGATGTGCATTGGTTAACTTGAAAATGTGCAGAATACTTTGCACAAATTATTAATGCATTAAAAATGTATTTTATAAAAAAGTGATACAAAATAGTGCCGCAGGCTATTTTTTAATGAAATAATTGTATTTTGATGGATTTTCATGAAAATTTATGTTATGATGAGAAAACTTGTGGAAGTAACGTGATTTTTTGTGAGGTTTCATCATTTAGTATGAAAAAGTATATACCTATTCCAATCTCTAGTGGGGGAGCTGCCCCTCCACCCCCCCCCTCCCCTGCCCCCCCTGACGACGCCCATGAATAAGAATGTGTAAGGATAGGAAAGTCTGGCGATCTCTTCTCGCTGCCTACACCCCAAGGGACGTGGCGTGAGAGGATTAAATAGAATAGAATAGATACATATAGTAACTCATATACATAGGTATCTAATATTTTGGCTGGTATAGACATACTCGTAGCTAACCATGGGCGTCCCCAGCCTTGAACAAAAACAAAGCAAAAACTTTGATAGCATAAAAACCACGTAAATAGCGCCGCAGGCGAATTTTTTTTGTGAGACATAGTAAAGAAGGATAGGTTTGTTTATTTGAAAATGTATATAAAACTTTGCACAACAATATGTATGAAATTATTTTTTTAAAGAAAAGTAATAAAAAATACCGCCGCAGGTAATTTTTTTTTAACTGATGGATTTTCATAAATATTTTAGAATATTTTTTATTTTGTTTTTATTTGTTTTTTTTTCTCACATATGTATGTATGTATATATTTTCTACTTCGTATATTTTATATTCAATTTCTTTTTTTCTGTTTTTTTCCTGGGGTTAACTGGAAGACATCGCATTTCTGCGATAATTTCGCCCTAGTGAACAACGATTTATAATCTGTACTATGTCCATTTTTAATATTTAGTATATGTATTTGTTGTTCACTTAAAGTTTAAATAAAATAAAATAAATATATATTTTAGAATATGATATGATGAGAAAATGTGTGGTAGTAATGTGATTTTTTATGAGGTTTTATGACTTTTCCTATTTCATATATAAAATACCTATTCCAATCTGACGACGCCCATGAATATAGATATCTAATATTTTGGCTGGTATAGATATAGCCAACTACTAGGAACATGTTTAATGAAGAGATTTCTCGCCTAGGGAAATTATAATTATAATAGAGAAGTGTAGTAGGTGCTATATTAATGAACCATCTTATTAATTAGTATACTGCAGGGATATATAACTGCAGGCCCGCGGTCCTATAGTGCTCATTTTGTGGATGATCGCCAGTGTTGCCATATATACAGATTTATCTGTATTTATACAGATTTTAGGCAACGGGAACAGAGAAATACAGATGACAAATTTTTACACAGATTTATGGGATTTAGTTTTATACAGATTTTTGGGATTTTGGAAATTTTCTATGATAAATCAGAAGAACAAAGTAAAAAATAAACAGATTCGATCACAATTGTCATTTGATATTAAGTAAATAGATGAAAATGTCATTTGTAGAATGAGTAAAGATATGTACAAAAAGAAATTTGCATATTTTATGTAAGCACGAGTACTGCTGTTTTCTCAAAAAGGTTAGTTTTTCAATAAACTACCATATTTTGTTTGTTTTAAAATTTCATTTATACAGATTTTTTGCCTTTTTATACAGATTTTGGATTATTATAATCTTATACAGATTTCTAGACTTTGAAATACAGACTTGTATTTTAAAAGTGTGGCAACATTGATGATCGCAAAAACTGGCGGAGGACCATAACATAAATAACTGCACTGGCAGGCAAAACAGAACCACCTGCGGACTTGTTACAAATGAGGAGCAGCCTTGTCCAAAGTGTGACAGAGTTTGCAAGTCAAGAATCGGCCTCCATAGTCACCTTCAATGGTATCGTCGGCAGGACCAATAACAACGTGGAAGCGATTCTTCTGAGTAGAGACATGCTCGGCAACAGGCTCTTGGCATTATTATTATTACTGCGCACTTGCACGGTTATAACATAACAAGTTTATTTTTTTTATTTTTTTTTTATATTTATTCACAATAATAATAATAAATATCAATACAATATCACCGGGATTGCCCAACTAGGTGTAACCTGTATTTGGGTCAATCCCACTAAAAATAAAAAGTAAAACAAAAAAAAACAAATCAAAAAGAAAAAAAAACATAAAGACACAAAACAAAAAGAAATAAAAGAGAAAGAAAACAATGGAAAAAAAATCCACCCAAAAGAAAAAAAAATACACAGTCACACAAAACAAAACATCAAACATTTAAACAGAAATTATTGGTCTAATCGTTTTACCTTTATGTTCTTACTTTCATTGCATTTATTTAATATCCAAAAAAGCATTTAAGAAAGTAAAATTTATAATCAAAAAACAAGTAATGGATTTTATTGCCCCACTAGGCGATAGCCTGTTCTGGGGCAATACTAACCACAATGTAATATAAGGTTATGTATGTTCAAAAAAATTACTATTCAGGGTGATTGGTTCAGTTGTTCATATATTTGGAGAGGTGATAGAGGATGAAAAAAAGTTATGCATATCCAAAAACGAACCATTTTGGAGATAAAGCCTTTTGAAAATCGAGGAGTAAGAAAATTTCTTATTTAGATTTTTTGCCAATCCTAACTCTTAAACTGCTGACTCGATTTTGACAAAACTAACCACAAATCATATTAAACAATTTGGGCTTTTATAATAATAATAATTTGGATAATTTATGCTGCGCCGTTTTGTGGGTATTCCCACCTCAAGGGCGCTCTGTGTTCCTCCCTACGTTGTTGGGAAGGATTTCTTAAACAAAAATGTTTTTAGTTGACCTTTGAACCCGGTTAACGTTTTTGCCTCTCTGATGTCTGCAGGAAGTCCACTCCAGGCTGAAGGACCTGCCGCAGTGAATGCGCGGCTCAAATAATTGATAAAGTTCCCAATTTTTGGGTTTTTATTTAGAATGTAGCGAAAATTTTGTTATTAAATATGATTTTTTCGGATTTTTTTTTTCTAATAAATAGCATTTTTTTTTAAAAATGGCCCATTATCGATATTTCTTCGTTAAAGTTGATTAAACAATCTGCACATTCTTGATTTCACTTCATTAATTCAATAGTTTACAGAATATAGGTGAAAGTTTTTCAAAAACAGCGGCTCTCAAACCATCCGTTTGTCGTCTCATTCTCAAAGTGTTGGTGTAGTAAATGTATTATTAATAATGTTATATGAATGTGCTGTGATGGAAGTAATGGATGTTTGGGAAGTGTGACTCATTACGGGAGGCTATATGACGTCATCAAACAAGGTGGAATTATATGCAAGGGAAAATATCGACAACGCTTCAGCTAATACTAAAGATATCATCCTAATAGTTAAAACACCTACTCCACTTCACGCCACAAGCTTTTCAAGCTTACTGTACAAAGGTGTATTTGGGTTTATTTCGATAAAGCCAGACATTAAAAAAAATGAGAATATGTTTTAGATACTCTAGAGCAGCCCTCGGCAAACTGCGGCCCACCGCGTGTTTTAGTGCGGCCCGCGAACAGTAAACATCAAAAAATGAAGAAGGTTAATTATTAATCATCATCAGCCCGCGTTTTCCCACTGCAAGACATAGGCCTCCCCTCTCCTCCTCCACTTCTCCCGCTCCTGTGCAATTCCCATCCATTGGGGTCCGGCAAACCTCTTGATGTCGTCCATCCTTCTGGTAGATGGTCGCCCGTGTGGTCTTTTGTCGCCTCTTGATCTCCACTCCAGCAGTCTCCTCGTCCATCTGTTGTCCTGCATTCTTGCAATGTGCCCCGCCCATCTCCGCTTCTGCACGGCTATCCTCTCAACCACATCAGTCACTTTACATCAGTCAATTACTAAAAAATATTCTTTAACATTTCCAACGCCAGAAAATATTGAACAATCTAGCAGACTATACCCATTTTCCATAATAAGTTCACCTGCGGCGCTAACTAAGCCTATTGTGTATTTCTTATGACTTCGCACGTTTTTCCAAAAAATTTCGCATGCGGCGCCGACTAATCTTGTTTGGTATTCTTTTTCATTATCACATAAATAAATATATAAATAAAATCATTATTGAAAAAATATTTTCTCCAAATGGCGGGTTTATTGTCATAGGCAATGTCTGCCAACCAACCACTTGTGACATAAATTTGATATACACAATACATACATACAAGTTTATGAAAAAGAATAAAAATAAATATAAATAATAATTATATATGCAATACTAATACGTACATAAAAATACATAAATATAAATAAATAGGTGGATGGGATGAAGGACAAGGAAGGAGTCACGGGATAGTCAGTTAAATGGATAGTCCAAGAGCCCGCTGCTTAATTTATGACGTATCTGTTTTTTGATCGAAATGTGGTACAAATGATAGCTTACCAATAGGGTTTTACATCGCACTAGGGTTGCCTATCAAAATCTTGCCGCAACCCCCCCTGCCCCCCCCCGAAAAGGTCCCTCTTCGCAGTTTTTCGCATTTTATAGGAATATGGTAAGAGATAGGAGAAAGTAGTCAATGACAAAAATTATCCTTGCTAAATTCTCTACAAAAAAATTTATGTCAATTTTTTCGTAGAACTAGCAGTTTACCCGCAATAGCCGGTCCAAAACCGAAATTCATTTAAAAAACAAAAAAAATGAATTTAAACTTAATTGGTTGAAAATTGATAAGAGCTACAGGAAAATAGTCAAAGAACGAATTAATTATCATAGTCTTAGCTACAAAACGAGCTATAATCTATTTTCATACATCAATTAATTTAGGAGTTATTGCAATAAAACTCAGTGACGAAAATTCTTAAAATTTAGTTTTTCATAAAATAACCAGCGATATAGCGCCGCAGGCCAAATATTTTTTTCCATAAAATGTTAGTGATAATGGGTGGAAGAAAGTTAAAGAAAAAAAATCAAATTTTTTTTTTTTTTTTTCAAAAAATATCCTGTTTTTCGACCAGCCATTACGGGTAAACTACTAGTCCTATGAAAAAAATGACTTAACATTTTTTGTAGAGAATTTAGCAAGGATTATTTTCGTCATTGACTACTTTCTTCTATCTCTTACCATATTCCTACAAAATGCGAAAAACCGCGAAGAGGGACCTTTTCGGGGGGGGGCAAGGGGGGTTGCGGCAAGATTTTGATAGGCAACCCTAGTGCGATGTAAAACCCTATTGGTAAGCTATCATTTGTACCACATTTCGATCAAAAAACAGATACGTCATAAATTAAGCAGTGGGCTCTCGGACTAGATTATACTATACAAAAAATTGAGCGATAAATCTTTTTGGATAACTGTCCCAGATGCGTGATACTCTGATTGTAATTTAGAATAATCAAGTCTGCTAATTATAATTATTATTAATAACCTAATTAATCTCCGGATCAATTAATATTTTTTTTATTTATTAATCTAACATGAAACGCAAATGGGACACAAATTCCCCTTACTCAGAAAAGCAATGTTATTATATTTTTGTGAATCATCAATTTAGTATTATGGAAGGGTCAGACAAAGACGAATGGAAACAGTTGGAAGAGGCCTATATCCAGCAGTGGAGGAAACAAGACTAATGAAGAAGAAGAAGAACAGGGTTCAATCCCCGATGCCGACTTTCTCCACTTCACGTCACAAGCTTTTCAAGCTTACTGTGAAGTGTACAAAGGTGTACCTACTCGTATTTGGGTTTATTTCGATAAACCCATCTGGGTTTTTTTAATGAATCTTCATTTAAAAAAAAAACAAGGAATAAGAAGAAGATTAGTTGTGGTTCAACAGTCTGATGTTGTAAAACGGTGGCTCCTTCCTTCTACAGGGCCATAAACTTCGCAGGGGACAGACCCTTAACGGGACCCTCAGAAATGAGGAATACGACCGAAGATAGAGAGGGAGCTAATAGAACATATATTTTTCTAATTGGCCCCTTGCGATAGGGCTTGGCCCCGATTTGTTACAGTTTTTGCCCACCCACTAATGACTGTAAGATATTGCTTTTGCATTATGTCCGCCTTTTAGCATACTACTATATTGTCTTGTTTTGTAACTATGCATGATATTTGGCTGATAATTTTCATTTATACATATATCTATTATAGTTTTTGCTTCTGAGAATTTTATTTTTTAAAACCCCGTCTGTTATTTTCAATGATTACGCATTGTATGTTAAAACTAAGAAATATGGCTACACGTGTATTGTGTAAGGCGAAATACTTCCCTAATATTTATATTATTTCCCTAAGTAACAACCACCAACTTGGAAACAGACGAAAAATACACAGCCATTCAAATTCCAAGAAATAAACTATATTCCTAATGGTAGCCTTTTTTAGAGCTGATAATATAGGGCTGACTAAAACGGAATGAAAGTAGGTTAAAAATTTATGAAAAAAAAAAATACAAAGGAGAATGCTAAAAAAAACCCAGGCCCGGCGCAAGCGAAATGTAACTCAAATGATAGGTAAAAATGAGTAATTAAATACTGCATAAGTGGCATCATCGAAATCAATGGCTAAATGTGTGAAATACCTATTCGAAGTTTTACAGAGACTACTTCACCTTCGAACAGGTATTTCACACATTTATTTATTTATTTATTGGATCTTAACATTATATATATATATACATTGTTTATATGTTTGCCTCCCCCACTAGGAATATCCTTTAATTACATCCTACATTAAGCCATTGATTTCGATAATGCCACTTATGCAGTATTTAATTACTCATTTTTACCTATCATTTGAGTTACATTTCGTTTGCGCCGGGCCTGGGTTTTTTTTCATACAAAATGAGCATTCTCATTTCAAACTTAACTGGTACGAGTACATATAAAATAAATAAAATAAAAAAATAAAATAATCTTTATTGTACCAAAAAAACAATCTTACCTCTTTATAACGTATTGCAATGAAGCTTTTTTACCCATTCTGAATGACTCTGTTTTAGGAAGATGTATGAATTATTAGTGTTTTATGGGCATTTTATGCATGACAATTGAAGCACCTAAGACTCGCAACCCAACTATGACGTCAAGGTCATTTCCCATGGCATTAAGGTTCAAAATCGCGTGAACAATCGTATGATAATTTTATGCTAAAAATAGCGTTTTTTTTCATTTTTTGGGGTTAATTTCGCTTCAATCAAATCTTTTACGCTTATTCTTGTAATGCATATTATGAATACAAAAAAAATCTCCGCGACTTTCGGGAAACGATTTTCTGTCATTCGGAAGAAAAGGTTTTTCACATTTTTTTGAGAAATCCATACAAGATATAAAAAATCTTTTACAGTGTAATTCCCTAGATATAGGTTCAATGTATAAAGCGTGTAGGAAAGAAGTGAAAGAAATGGTTTGCCAGAAAAAGAGAAAACTCGAGGAAGAGGAATGTATGAAATTATCGAGGAACGCCGAGGAGAATTTGAAAATATTCTGGAAGGAAGTAAAAAGAAAGAGATCTGGAAGTGAGAAAAACAGTATGAATTGCATCAAAGATAAGAATGGTGATTTAGTGATGAATGGAGAAGAAGTTGTTGAAAGATGGAAAGAATACTTCGAAGAATTGTATGAAAGTGGTACTAGTACAAACCAGACGAATGTAGCAGATAGTATGAATGTAAATATTGCTGAGGACGAGGAAATACGTATGAATGAAGTTGTGCTTGCATTGAAAAAAGCAAAGAATGGTAAAGCTGCGGGACATGACTGTGTGGCCATACAGTTCATCAAGCAAGGTGGCCCGAAGATTCTCGAGTGGTGCCTGAGGCTCTTCAACTTGTGCTGGGAGAGTGGCTGCACTCCTGAGGATTGGAGGAGGGCAGTCATCTGCCCTTTGTACAAGGGGAAAGGCTCAAGGTTGGAATGCGGCAGTTATCGGGCTATCAGTTTGCTGAGCTCTGTGGGCAAACTGTATGGAAAGGTATTGATTGAAAGAGTAAGAAAAGTGACTGAAAGTAAAGTATGGGATGTGCAGGGTGCTTTCATGAGTGGCAGGGGGTGCACCGATCAGATCTTCTCCCTACGGATGGTCGTGGAGAAGCTTCTGGCTAAACACCAGAGGCTCTTCTGCGCGTTCGTGGATCTGGAGAAGGCATACGATCGTGTGGACCGAGAAAGACTGTGGCGTGTACTGTCGGAATATGGGGTGAGCGACCGACTGATTGGCGCAATCGCGTCTCTATATACGGAGAGCTCTGCTTGTGTCAGGGTGAATGCTGCGTTGTCGCAGTGGTTCACTCTCACAAAAGGGGTTAAACAGGGTTGCGTCATGTCGCCTTGGTTGTTCAACCTGTTCTTCGACTACTGCATGCGTCCTCTGAATGAGCTGAATGTTGGTGTGGACCTAAATGGAGTGAAAGTATGTGCGTTAATGTTTGCAGATGATTTAGTGTTGATGGCTGATGATGAATGTGAGTTACAACGGATAGTATCCTGTGTGTACGAAAGCTGCGATATGAATGGTATGAAAATGAATGTAAATAAAACGAAAGTATTAGTGTTCGAAAGAGAGGAAATAAGGACAAATTGTGTGATAAAGGTTGGTAATGACTGTCTGGAGCAAGTGGATGAGTATGTATATCTGGGAAGTTTGTTTACTAGAGATGGACGCTGTGATGGAGACATTGAAAGAAGGAAGCTGGCCGGTACTAGGACGAATGGTGCGCTCGGTCCGATTGTTAGTAGTAGCAATGTGTCTATGAAAGCAAAAGTGCTAGTGCACAATGCTGTCTTGGTGCCGACCCTGATGTATGCTAGTGAGACGTGGACGTGGATGAAGAAGGATGAATCAGGGTTGAATGCAGTAGAAATGAGGTCATTAAGAAGAATGTGCGGGAAAACGCTGAGAGATAAGATAAGGAATGAGGTTATTAGGGAAATGAGTGACTGCAAGACTGGTGTAGTGACAAGAATGAAAGTAAACAAACTAAGATGGTTTGGGCATGTTGAGAGAATGAATGATGACAGGATGACAAAAAAGATATATCTGAATGAGCGAAGAGGGGTGAGAAAGCGCGGCCGTCCGAGACTGACCTGGTCCGATCATGTCGACCAGATCCTCAAGGATGGACGCGTTTTGAGTAAAAGGAATCGGAGAGCGTGTATGACTAATTGCATGAATGTGACGGAAGCTAGGAGTGTGTGTAAGGATAGGGCTGTCTGGCGCTCTGTCCTCTCTGCCTACCCTGCAAGGGATGTGGCGTGAGGGTATAGATAGATAGATAGATAGGTTCAATGTATCTACTTTATTTTTTTCCAAACCGTATTTAGTATTGGTTGTCGAAATATAAGGTCTCCAGTTTTTAGAAATTTTTGAAATATCAATATGCATACTCTTAAAAATAAAATTTAAAATAAGCATTGAAATGTTCACCCCTAACCTAAAACTGAAAATATGAAACAAGTGAATTATTTCGTTCTGTGTTTCTTTTTGTATTATTTTTTTGCGAGATTAGACAATACAAAAATAATATTTAAATTGAAACGTTCCAAAAAAACTCATTCCACTGATTATACCTGCCTCAAACAGGTGTAGTTTTTTTTCTACGCGTTTACCCAATGTTTATCATTGCTAATACATTTTTTTTTATTTATTTACACTTTTGGTAATTATGATATTATGCCCCCGCCACACGCTCGAGACGAACCACGAGCAAATGGTGTTTATGAGTAAAAAGGCGTCAACGGTCGGTTACGTACACGTCAAGACAAACGTTCCATTCACACGCCTTTTTACTCATGAACACCATTTGTTAGTGGTTGGTCACGAGCATGTGGCGGGTGCATGAAAGACTAAATAGTCAGTTTAAAATCCACAATTTCTTTTTTATTCTAACTCAATATTTGGTCTTTCATTTTACCTTAAGAGTATGCATACCGACATTTCAAAAATTTCTAAAAACGGGAGACCTTATATCTCGACAACCGTTACTAAATATGCTTTGGAACAAAATGGGGTAGATGCATTGAACATTTATCTAGGGAATAACCGTAAAAGATTTTTGATAGACGCAAAATTAACCCCGAAAAATTGAAAAAACGCTGTTTTTACTATTTTATCATGCGATTGTTCCCGTGATTTTGAATCGTAAAGCCGTGGGAAAGGACTGTGACGTCATTCTTGGTAGCAAGCCCTTAAAAATGGACTTCTAGTGGATATTACGATTGGTCCAGGTCAGTTTCGAAAAAGCACTGAGTCGCACTGAGATAAATAAAATATTGAGTCGCACTGAGACTCGAACCTTTGACCACACAGGACAGATAAAAACTTGACAATTTCTTAGACAAAAGTATGAAGGTATCTCTTTTATTTTTTATGCTAAAAAAATTTCGAGCCGCAATAATGGAAAATAAATATAATGTGTTTTTTCGGAAAAAAATAATGTTCCCTTAAGAGTACTGATTCCTTAAGGGAGTAACGTACCCCATATCAAACCAATAAAAATGATATTAGGTATCCTATATTTCTATACCATTATCAAGGGACTATCGTGAGATGGGTATTATTACTTAAGAAATCTCTTTTTTCGCTGTTTTTCATCTCAAAATTATCTTTCACTGTACATCGTTCCTATTAAAATGTTGTCAGAGTGTTATTGTTCACTGTTGCCTGATGCCCAACTATGATGCCCAACTATGATGTCACGGCCATTTCCCGCGGCATTAAGGTTCAAAATCGCCCGAATGATGTTAAATGAAATGTTAAAAATATCGTTTTTTTATTTTACTTTTTGGGGATAATTTCGCTTCAGTCAAAACACTTTTACGGACATTCCCTAGATTTAAATGCATATTATCAATAAGAAAAAAAAATTCTCCAACTTTCGGGAAAACGAGTCGTCTTTCGGTAAAAAGATCAGAGGTGTTTTTCACACTTTTTTTTTCGGAAATCTATACAAGATTTAAGAAATATTTTACAGTTATTCCCTAGATAAAGGTTCAATGTATTTACCCTATTTTTTCCAAAAGCATATTTAGTCAGGTAGTCGAGATCTAAGGTCTCCCGTTTTTTTGTCATTTTTTAAATGCCAATATGCCTACTCTAAATTATTTAAAGAATTTCACTTATAACAAATCAAGAATCATTATTCACTAGGGCGAACTTATCGCAAACTGCGATTTCTTTCAGTTTTAAACCCAGGATCAAAATATAATACTTGAACGACGAACAGTGGAAGAGGATTATTTTTTTAATTACATACCGTATGAAAACCTCCTTCAATATTTCACTTTAAATATACAGGTTGCTCCAAAAATGAAAATTGAATAAAAAAATGTATTCTCATTTTACTAAGCTTCGGATCAATATTAATAATACCAAGTATAATGTTACCTCCTGATCGTATTTCTTTTGTTATTTTAACTCATAAATCTCCTTCATTTGTTTTCTCTCCGTTATTCATCATTATAATAAAACGTTGGCAATCCGTAGACATGTCCTGTTGGCGATTGTTTTTTAAAAGATGGCGCTGGAGTCGTTTAAGAATATCAGTTTTGAAAAGACAGTTTAAAAAAATTGATGTGTTTGATTTTAAAGTGTAAAGTGAACAAGTTTAGATGCTTTGTACTTGTAGAGAGGATGAATGATGTCATGAAGAAAATATACCTATGATGTCATTGACGTAATGTAGTTCTGGACAATTTACATCCAGACCTGCATTGAATTTTTTTATAATTTTGTTTTGTCACCATGTAATTATTGTTTCCATTCTTTTTTGCTGTTCATAAGTTTCCAGTTTATAAGTTTGCAATGTATAAATTTTGTTAAGTATGTAAACCTGACGATTCCAAGTGCCTTAAATAAGGCCTACGGATGATTTAAAACCAATAAACCAATACCTGAATGAAATCAGATGTGTAAAAAACCTACGCTGGGTCTTAAAAGTTAGCTAAAAATCAAGAAAAAACCTATATTTTTTTTATTAGTGCTGATTTAGTTTAACGACTGAATATATTGTAATAACCGGTGGTGGTTTAAAGAAAGGAATGGGAGTGCGAGTACGCACCATATACGAGGGAAGATCAATAAATACCCGTGTTTGAAGAAATGTGGCTGTCCTGAGGGAAAATGATATTACCACCGTGTGGAACCATCCTTCAGACGACACGATACTAAATTTCGGGCCGTTTCGTGCAAAAAATGGAAAAAACTTGCATATTCATACCTAACACGGGTATTTATTGATCGGCCCTAGTAAATAATAATCATTATTGCTTGTATAATACTTATCTAAAGAGCGAATATGCGCTAAGTTAAAATCATTCCATTATCGCTTCAATTTTCAAAATTTTGTATGAGAGATTTTGTCTTATTTTATAAAAAGGGGATCGAATATCAAATAAATATCCACTAGAGTCACTGCTTCTTACCTATTATTATTAGTATTATTTCCAACAAACTACGGGAATAATTAAATTTGGGAGGTAAATATAGAATTCATTTCCATGTTGTTCGTTCTTCGGGTTTCACTGGGGTTCGAGTGGTTGAGTAACCGAGCTTTCGGGTGAAACCAGAAGAACAAACAACATGGAAATGGATTCATCACGCTGCGAAAGCCTACAAGTACTAATAGAATTGTTTTTTTATTGAAAATAAAAGTAATATCAAGCTTCTAAATGCTATAATCACTAAAACATATTCTCATTTATCCATGCTTTAAGTATTAGGATGATATCTTCATTATTAGCTGATTAATCTTACGTTTCTGACGCAATGTTTCACGTGTTCAGATATCAGGACCTATTAACTGTGTAATGCGGGTAGACTGGTAAGTGTAACTGTTAATGTTATTTCCAACTCGGCTTTTGTTTTGTTATTGTTTGGTTATTACTATTACGTACTGTACTGAAATAAAATGGCGAAATAATGACATAATCTAACGGGGTGAATGTTCTTACTAACAGCATAATTAAATTTGTATTGCAGGGTTCTAAGAATATTTACTTTATTTGATAAAATTTGGGTTTTTAACTGGTGTTACTCGGTAAAGTTAATTTTGAAGATTAATACAATGGTAAGCTGACATACGGCGTCCGTGGCTCGGTAAACGCCCTAGAGGCCGGCCACAGATGCGTTGGACAGATGACCTGAAGTTAACAGCTGGCCTCAAATGGACATCCGAGGCAAAATCCAGAGAGAGATGGAGACGAATGAGGGAGGCCTATATCCAGAGATGGAAGCTACAGGGCTCATGAAGAAGAAGAAGAAGAAGCTGACATAACATAGTCATTAAAATCATGAATATTGACTGTGCCTACTAATGCGACTAGTATTCGTTTTCTTCCATAAAGTTTATGACCGATCGTTGAGTGGTTTAAGGAGATCACTTCACATGCGTTGCGGGTACAATTCCGAGCCAAGTTTTAATGATGAATTTGAAACAGTGAATGTCGCTTCAATGTACGATTAAAACAATATTTCAAAAACGATAAATATTAATGATAATAATAAGGTAAACTAACAAATTTACAAATTTCAAATACCTATTTGCGTTAAAATCTAGACGCAGATAACGTCAAATAAAGGTTAATATAATCCAACACCATTAAGAGAAGTAGTTTTGTTAACAACGGAATTAATAAGGCTCCGTTTGTGTGAAAAAGATACGTGTGCTTAAATCTTTGATCTCATTTTTCACATATTTCAGTTAGAACCTTGTTATTCTTGTGTGACGATTCGGGAAATCCTTCATTCGTGAAACGAAATACACATGAATAATAGACAAAGTAGTAGTTGTTGTAAGTAATTACCATACATTATTATGTATATTATATGAACGCTCACATAATGACCTCTGAAGTCTGAGCCACGGGTGTAAATTAATCATTCAGGTTAGTAAATTTATCTGGGTACATTACTCACACAACACTAAGGCACTTCAATGTTGTAGGGACGCTGTGCACGAGGGCACATAAACACGAACCACCACTGGAGACCAATTATTTCACTTCATTTATTTACATAATATAAATAATCTCGATGTTTTCGACCGTTGGTACTTGGTGGAATTCCATTTTTTTTCTTAATATAAATATTTTGCCACATTAAAATACTAGCGCTACATGCTTGCGAGCGCCCAAAAGTTTTTGGTGTTCATGAGTAAAAAGGCGTCAATGGTCGGTTACGTAGACGAGTCAAGACAATAACGCCACATCCACACGCCTTTTTACTCATATATACAAAAAACTTGTAGACGCTCGTAAAAGAATGTATAAAATTTTTGCTACGCACATGCGCCTACCGAGCCTCAACAATTAATATTCACAAGTTCAAAACAGGCCCTATGCTAGGCTGGGGCTATCGGGGCACCACATCCAAAAGGAGTCCCAAAGAGAATATTATCGTTTTCTAAAATTGTTGTAAAAATCCATTAAAATACGATTATTGCATAAAAAAACTTCGCCTGCGGCGCAATTTACATACTTTTGTAGCCACATCTATATTCAAATTTAAATTCCCCCCCTCCCACCCACCATCTTCGAAGCTGGTAACCCCCATATATACATGATGAATACTTAAAACTAAGTACACAATTGTTTACATCCTTACTGCTCGATCGAGTCGATTGATCACATCGTGGGGCACTGTCCTAATAAGAAGTTCCAAGGGGATTTTGGCTTTCACTCTCAGATACAAAGAATTGTTAACAATCAGTTTCTACACTTAAAAATATAAGACAGGTAATTTTTTTAACCTTACTGATTTTGAACTTAAACACCTCAGAATTTGAACATTATACCCCATCCAATGTTTAAATTGTTTGTTTCCTTGTTACTATTTCAAGGTTATGACCACTATTCCCCAAAGTCATATCCTAAAAGGCAATTGCTAAGTTCCCACAGTTTGAGAACATAATATTAACAAGAACTAACAGAGGCATTACATCTTTATGTATGAACATTTATAAATAGAATAGGTCGTTACTCGGTAGGCCTTAAACTCACCATTTAGATTCTAAGGGGGGGTCAAAATCACAGTTCAATTGAACTGCTATTTTTTTACTGTGATTTACAAAGAACACAATACAAAATACCAATTGGATAGTTTATTTATTTATTCTTTAACAACAAAAACATACAAAACAAAAAAAAATGGACATAGTGCAGATTACATGTCGTTGTTCATTAGGCGAACTTATCGCAGAACTCCAATTTCTTCCAGTTAACACTTTAGTACACTTACCAAATACTTACAATTTAGTCTTAAGGTTCAGATCCTGCATTTGACGCCAACATGAGATTTCTCATCCTACATGGTTATGAAATTAAACAAGAGTAAATGTTAATGTTATTTTTATTATCAGCATTCCATCCATAAAAAACGAGTGTCTGATGTTAATTGTTTTAAGAAGCTGGATCCATAGACCATTCAGGTAGACCATTCAGGATTTAACAAGACCAATGCTGGATCCATTCATTCAGGTATTCTATACCAAAAATTAAGCTTCTTCAAAGATATATTATACTGCTCCCAACCCCCCTTCATCACAATTGGACTAACTTTTCCCAGGGCATAAAGTGACCAATTAAGCCAGCCAATGCCGATTTGTAAGCGTCGAAGCACACATCCTGCGTTCTACCCAAGCTCATCACATAATGTTGCATTATGTGAATGTAAATAGCTCTTATTTCTGGTGACGAACAAATATTACTAGTTAATATTTTTGTATTAATTGTAGGTAGGTAAATTTAATCTGCGAAAAATAGCTGCTACTTTTCAAACACCAAAATCACAGTTATTATTGCTTCATCTCATAAATATATCTAATTATATGCCTATTCTAGTTTCACACACACACACACACACACGCGCACGCACACACACACACACACACACACACACACACACACACACACACACACACACACAGACACACAAAGGCCGAATTGTAATTTGTCTTGAGACCGATAATAAATACTTAGTTAAACAACAACTCGTAATCAGTGGCGGTCTGGCCGGGTTGCCAGCTTGCCCGATGGTAAGTGCCCCCTCAAGTACCGCCAGGGGGCCCCCTAAGCCCGTCCTTCTTAACATTTTTTTTTTGAATCTGGATTTATCGAAATAAACCCAAACACATCTTTGTACACTTCACAGAAAACTTAAAAGCTTGTGTTGTGAAGTGGAGTAGGTCGGGGATTGAACCTGCGCCCACAGGATTAACAGTTGAGCGCATTACCAACCAGGCTTCCGACCACCTCAAAAATAATTTTATTGTTTATTTACATCAATACTCAAGAGTAACAGAAAGAAACAATAATAAATGCAACTTGGAGAGTTAAATAATACCTTATGAAAAAGGACCCCGAAACCGTGCACTCCGGAACGTAGGCCTCTTCCAAGTCTCTCCACTCATGTCTATCCTGCACCCTCCGCATCCATGTTCCACCATCAAATTTGACAATGTCATCCCTCCAGCGGAGTAGGGGTCGTCCATGGTTTTTTTTGCGATGTTCTAGGGAGCCAGCACAAAAGGGCGTTTCGTCCATCTTTCGTTTGAGCTACGGGCAACATGACCAGCCCAGCGCCATTTAAAACATTACCTCCTACAAAAAAAATCAACGTATGTAATATGAAACCCAACAAAATTTTAAAATTTATTCACATTATTTTCACAAATTATGGAGAAGATTGATTTATTTGCAAATGTTTCGTTAAAAAAAACTGGCTGCGGCACTAATTATAACTGTTATCAGATGAAAACCTCATCAAGTACCTTATTGTACACAAGGGAAGAGGGGGGTGGGGGATTTACCACATGGCCACCAATTTTTTTAGAGTCAGTGCGCCACTGCTCGTAATTATAATAGCTTATAGTAATCGTTATTTACACGCGTTCCTAATAAGGAAGGTCTACCCCATAAGGGAGTTCTACCCCACGCACTCCGAGATGACGAACATAATTGACTAGGACCAAAAACCTGCTAAACGGACGATTCTTCGTCAGCCTACTCCCATCCACTCCTGGACGAAGGCCTCCTCCAACTGCTTCCACGCCGCTCTATCCTGGGCTCTCCGGATGCAGTTGGTACCCACGTATTTTACCAGGTCGTCTCTCCATCGTAGTGGTGGTCTTCCTACACCCCTGGTAGTCATTCCGGGTTTCCAGGTTAAGACCCTCTTCGACCACTTATCGTCTGGGTCTCTAGCCATGTGACCTGCCCACCGCCATTTGAGAGATGCGATACGCTGGGCAATATCTGTTACTCCTGTTCTTTGCCGTATCGTTTCGTATTCTCAGGGTGATACCCAGCATGGCTCTTACAGACGATTACGGCTTTAGAATGTTTGGTTTATAAAAAAATAATTCTGGCCTAATAAAATGCGAGTGGCGCTTTCTACAGAAAATATTCGTCAAACCAAAAAATAAAAAATAAATATTTACATAAGACAGAATTACACAGAAACATGTAAAATAATTCCATTAATATTGTAGGGTAACCACACAATGCGCCTAATGAAGCGGGACTATGGGGATTAATAAGGAAGAAGATTCATATGGTAGTACTTCATGTATTCTATAGTGTCTCTCCGTTACAATGTCGTTAATATTCTGAATATTCATAACACAATACACTTTCAATTTGCGTCATCACGATGAGCGTAGTTAATTAAATTACGTTCAGCGAGTATAGACGTAGTTCAGCTTTAGTTGAATTAGCAGAATATAAGAGAAAATGCACACAAAGAGTTATAGAACGGCAAATGGTAGGAATAAGTCTGAGTTTGATAATCAGTAAAATTGTATTTAATAGGTGTATAAGGTGTTATTTAACAAAATTATAACTATTGTGGGGCACTGTCCCATCAATAAGTTCGAGAGGGATATTTGGGAAGTCCATGAGGTGACGCCAAGGGCAATTGAATATCTGAGAAAATTGACGCGGAGCTCTGACTCATACTCCCAGATCATTTGTACAATGGTTGTATTCGCATACGAAAGAAGAAGAAGAAGAATACGATAAAAGATTGTTGGCAGTTGGTGAAGCGAGAAATATAAAAATCTGACGATTTTGACACTTTTACGTCAATAAATTGGCTTCATGTTGAATTTGTATGGACTTGATGATTGGTACTCTTTTACATGAAATGCATTATTTTGCTTTTAACTGTCGGAACAAAATTTATATCTAGACGAATCTGTAATCTGGGGTTTACTGGAAGAAATCGCAGTTCTGCGATAAGTTCGCCCTAGTGAACAACGTTTTATAATCTGTACTATGTCCATTTTGTATATTTATATGTGTTTGTTGTTTACTTTAAGTTTAAATAAATAAAAATATTTTTTTACTTGTATTATAACGCAAGAGATTATTATTATTGGATGATAGGCAGGCAGTATAAATACTGATACGCCTATTGAGTGCGGTCAGTGTGAAAGTGTCTGTCTAATCTGTTCTTAAACATATTAATTGATGTTGAATCTATAACTTCCTGCGGTAGTGAATTCCACTGATCAACCACTCTGTTTGTTAGAAAATGCTTTTTGAAGTTTGTTGAGAAGGGAGTTGTTGATAGCTTCATTGTTTTGAGTTCATGGTCTGGACCCAATATACAAACCCAAATACTTCCCTGCACACCTTGCACTAGGCTAAAAGCCTGTATAGCAAAGTGTGGAATACATTAGTTACCTACTTTCTTGCAACTTACAATTTCGTACGTTAGTAAGATAACGTTAAACGAACAGTCGCTAATCGAGAGACTAGTGTACTCACTAAATATCTCAACTAAACTAATACAAATTACAGTATAACTAACATATTATGATAATTGTCGAATTCAGACAATGATTGTTCCTGTATTGGTAACAGTTGAATAGTAACATGTTTCTGAATATCGGGTACTGAAATACTCGTTGTGATTATAATAAACTATATTTTCAACAAATTTACATAAAAAAACGATTACTTAAAGGCTCGGTACCAAGAATGACATCACGGTCATTTCCCACGGCATTAAGGTTCAAAATCGCATGAACAACCGCATAAAAAAATGTAATATTATCGTTTTTTTTTTCATTTTTGGGGTTAATTTCCCCTCAATCAAAAAACTTTTACGGGCATTCATTAGATTATAATGCATATTATCAATAGAAAAAAATTCTTCGACTTTCGGAAACGAGTTGCTATCTTTCGTTAAAAATTCAGAGGTGTTTTTAACATTTTTTTTTTAAGAAATCTGTACAAGATATCAAAATCATTTACGGTTATTCCCTAGATAAAGGTTCAATGTATTTACTTTAATTTTTTCCAAAGCATATTTAGTAAGGTTGTCAAGATCTAAGGTCTCAAGTTTTTTATTTTTTTTTGAAATACAATACTGTTAAGTAAAATCATGTAAAAAATAAATAAATAAATCTTTATTGGCCAGTAAATATATATAATAACAATAACAAGACAATGCAGTGTGCCAAAAGGCGGACTTATTGCAAAAGCAATATCTTACAGTTAACCCGAAAAATCCTCGTAGGTCCGTTACTCAAGTATCTTCTGAATTTGCTACTGTTATGATTAATTCTGTATGGTGGTAGCACTATGGTAGTACTGTGACATACAGAATTAATATTCATACATACCGAATATGTAATGGGTACATTATTGACTGGCAAACATGGCGGGTCATACAAGTTCATGGTGGTACCTGATGGATAATCGGAAACGGATAATTATTAATCAATCTACTTTAACTATATGTTTTCTATCCTATCCCATTCATTCAAGCTAGCTGCACTCCTTGCGGGGTAGGCAGACAGAACAGTTTGCCAGACTTTCCAATAACTAAGCCTTTTACACATTTCGTGCTTCCGTCACATTCGTGCAATTCGTCGTACACACTCTACGATTCCTTTTACTCAGAACACCTCCATCCTTGAGAATCTGGTCTTCCACATAACTAGTATTTGAGGATTTCCACCCTCATCATCAGGCGATTTTGAATAAAGTTTCACAATCGTATGATGATAAGGGTGCAAATCCTGGAACACTAGTCGCGAAATTTAAAGTCATTAATATCAGAGATATACATAAATACTCCAAGCTGAAACCTCTGCCTTCTCCTAAACGACCTGAGCATTAAAAAGTTCTTTTATATTAGTCCCTTGGACTGCCCACCGTTAAAAATGTGCCCTATCGGTTTCTTAAAGGCATGTCAATTAAGTAAACGAAAATACATCGCCACATAGTTGCCTAGCGAAATCATGCCACAAGTAAATAGGTACCTTTACCATGAACATTAATTCAAATCACATATTTGAGTTACAAATATATTGTTTAGGTATATTTTTAACGGTGGGCTTATATTGAGTGTCTTAATTATGTTGTAACCTGACCCTCCAAAGTTTCTTTAGGGAACACAGGGAGGTCACAAGTCCCCGCTGTATCTGTGTAAGAGTGTAAAAGGATTTCATAAGAGGAAATTATGAATTATCACACTTCATCAACAATTGATTCGATTGTAATGATTTCTGTTTCTGACAGATTATGTGTAGTTCGGTTGGTTGATGATGTCTTCTATATGTTCTTACTAACTAGCTAGGTACTATATAAGTAGGTACTTACCTACCAGCAGGACATGGCAGGTGTTCTCAGGAAGAGGTGAATTTTCGTCCTCAGTGCTTGAGACTGGAACACCCATAATGAAGACGCAACGTAAAGATGTTACTAATTACTTCATTGCGGACAGTCTCACTTTTTATATAACAACCAAATACGTTGAATATTCATAATAAGGAATGCAACCGTTTTACAAACTACCTACCTACATAACTATATGGATTCTTAACTCTTCTCTTCTTCGCCCTCGCCTTTGTCCCATTTACTTGGGGTCGGCTCTCCTAGTCCTCATCCTCCAAGTCCTTCTGTCCCCCGCATCCTCCAGACGAAGCCTCGCCTCCTTTAGATCCCTTGCGATTGTGGACATACATGTAGTCAGGGGTCTGCCCGGTCTTCTGGGTCCTACTTCTATGTCCATTGTCCTTTTAATTATGTTGACCTGTGGCAGTCTCATAACGTGTTCGTACCATTGTAGTCTATTTTTAGACACCTTTTCTCCAATGAGAGAGACTCTGAAACTGTCACGGACATGGACATTTTCCACCCTGTCCAGTCTCGTTACACCGCCAGCCCATCTGAGCATTTTCATCTCATAAATAAATAAAAAAATATATATATTGAAGTAATGACATGCATTAAACAAATGGCGGGTTTATTGCCATGGACGATATCTGCTAACCAACCACTTGACAAAATAATAAAAAACATAATGTCCGTACAAAAATGTACCTGAAATGTCTAAAATTAAATAGTTATAATAATATTTACAACATATCAAATAAATATATATGCAAAAACTAAAAATAAATAAATAAATACAGTAAACATATAAAAATATACATAATATATACATATAAAAAGGTATGGGGATAGTGGAAGGGATGGGATAATAGGAAAAGAAGGAGTTATTGATGGGAATTGTTTTGTTGTTCATAATAAGGATTCTGAACTAAATATATAGTATTTTCATTTTTACCTTTTAGATAAATTATTTATAACTACGTATGCCTTTTCGTAATAATTAAATAATAAAATTTTCATACATAGGTATATTCCTGAAAACTCAATTATAAAAATCGTCGATGCGTGAAATACTAACGACTGCCCCTCCTCCAAAACTTTCAAAACGTTATGGAAGCCTCTACTCTAGAGGATATGTGGAGGATGATTGTCAAGAGGGTGAGCAGCCTTTAAATCAACCAGTGGCGTATATAGGTTGTCATTTCGGGGGAGGGGGGGGGGGGGCGATCTAGTGTTTGACTTTGGGAGGGGACTAAGCCTGATCATTCTTAAACCGAAAAAACTCCTATCAACAGTTGCGGGAGAAACGGGCAAAACCCAGCTTCGAAGTTGGGGAGAGGTAACAAAAATTTTAACATAGACTTAAGGATAGTAAAAAAAGCAAATAGCGCCGCAGGCGGCATTTTTTCTTACATGTTAAACCAACACATAAATATGTAAGTAGAACTAAGACACCTTCTAAACTCTAAAGTGATAATATTAAATTAGTAATGGAGTTCTACAAAATAAATATCCAATCAATTAACATAATGAAAAAAGTAACGTTTTAAGTTGGTATTAAAATTGTGTACTTATTAGAAATACAAAAAAAAAATAGCGCCGCAGCCGAAATTTTGTGGAAAATGACTGAAATGATGAACTTGGGTATCTTACGTGTTTTAAAATAACGTTTTTTTTAGACAATTAAAACAACTTTAAACAGTACCCAGGGCCTCTTCGAGCCCTCCCTATGTACGCCCTTGAAATCAACCTATTCATCATAGTACATAAAGGATTTGGTAGTTAGGCAATCATGATTAGTAATTATTCAGTTATGTTTTGTGTGGATAGATTAGTCATTTTAAGGGTAGGCATATTGACATTTCAAAAACGTCTAAGAATGGGAGACCTTAAATCTCGACAACCTTAGTAAATATGCTTTGGTTAAAAATGGAGTTGATACATTGAACCTTTATCTAGGGAATAACCGTAAAAGATTTTTTATATCTTGAATAGATTTCTCAAAAAAATTAATGTGAAAAACACCTCTGATCTTTTTTCCGAAAATCGAGTAGACTATGCAAAAAAAGTTTGATATATAACAGCATAAGTCATTTATTTAAATATTTTTTTTAGGAGATTACCATTTTTCTTACATTTTATTCGTAGTTGTAAGGGATCGCGTGTCGAAATTAAAGAACTTAGAAACAGTTACACTTATCTTACGAAAAATATAGAAAAAAAACCCATAAAGTTAGTTTTAATTAAAAGGGTTCTGGGTAACAGAACAATAACCACGTAATTCGTATGATGAATTATTATAACGGACTGTAACGTCCGACATTTATGGCCTCTCTCACCTCCCCTGTGGAACGGTTAGGGTTGGAAATAATACATCGAAATATTTGAGTCTTTTTCAAAACTGTTGTAACATCTAACAAACAAACAAGTGTTTTCAGTGTTTTGTTGAATATACTTTTTTTTTCTCAATAGTTAGCCCATGTATGTATGCAGTAATTGGAGGGTTGACCGGATTATTATGTTAATTTTTATTTTGTGAATGTTTTGTCAACCATCTGTCACTGTCTCTTACAATAAAAAAATAAATAAAACTAATATTTTAGTACGGTTCCGTTAAATTTCTCTATGGAAAGTCGTGGGGTAGTCTGGATTTATTTCATTCTATACGTTTTTTGGGGTGCTGAATCCGTATCCGAGGTTTGCCAACAAAATTTCGTGACGGAACATGGGGAAAAAAGGCGAATTCTTTCATTTTCTGGCAAATTCTGGATTTGAATATGAAAACTATTCACTTTTTATAGGTTACATTTTTTTAAGTAGAATGAAAGTACTTACATAAAATTTCCTAAAAATTTTGCATATTGAAATTTTGTTAGCAAACCTCGGATTCGGATTCAGCACTCCAAAAAACATATAACACGAAAGAAATCTAGACTACCCCACAACTTTCCAATGAGTATCGTAACACATCGTAAGTATGATATTATTGATAACCTAATATTTTTTATCGATGTTTCTATGTATGAATTACCATCACTATTTGACAGTTATCACAATTCTGACATCAGCTGTGTAACAATGCGCCGCCATATTGAATTTCTTCTTTACGATTATGTGCGCACGACATGCAAAAGTAAATTGGTTGGCGCTCGTAAATTTCAATAATACTATTTTTTTTTGTTACATACGGTATTTCATAATTCTGACGTGTGACCGTTAACGTTTTCGCTGCCAAATATTATTCATTCTTCGACAGATCGATTATCCACACTCGTACAAAATTTAAATATCGAACTACGAATTCACATTTCAAAAAATGGCCACCGGAGATGCGTTTTAGAAACACTTACTTTACGTGTCCGGGTGGGTCATACTCTGCATCTTCAGTATGCGGCGACATACATCGCCTTGTCATTTCCTAGAATCAGGTCCCCAGGCTGCAGCTTTGTCCCATCAGAGGACATATTAGTAGGTGGCTGTCGTCCTGGGTCGCTCCGCAGTCACAGAGGATGTTGTCATCAGGCAGGTACCCCCAACGTTGGAGATTACAACTACAGCGCGTAACACCCACTCTTAGTCTGTTGAGGGTGATCTATAAGGAGTATGGTTCGCCAACTTGGATACCCTCATGTGGGTCCATCCACGGCCTCGCTCGGAGATCCTCTTGCCACAGTTTCACTCTTCGTTGTTGTGAAGAGTCAATGGGGGAGGTGGCTTTAATGAAATTTCTTCTGGATTTCAGCCGCGAGGCCGTTGGCTGGTGGTGGTATAGGGGGTGTCTACTGTCGTGGGTTTGTTTGTAACCCTCTGTATCTGTGGCGGTCCTTCGAAGAAATATTACGTCCCTATACATACAGTGTGTTTGATAGATGGATACAGATATCTTAAGAGGTAATAGTAGAGGTCATTTGGGATCTATTGAGCAAAACTTAGCTCGCTCCAAAGTCTTCCGGTTACAGCAAGTTACGCAGGGTACAGCTGGTATTTTTTGTAACTGTCTGCGTGATTAAGCAAAAAAAAATTGACAGTGAAATGGTTAAATCCATCGAAAATTCAATAACTGTAATTTTTTATACAGAAAGTACTCTTTGGTGTACTCAGAAATACTCAGAATTTCAGCTCGTTGGCGAATTATAATAATTATTATCGCTTTGCAAAGGTTAATTGCTCGATTGTTAACATTATAATCAATGAAGTTACTGACTTATTAATGAGGGTAAAATAGTGCTAAATTCTTCCGCCAGGTTCGCACAGTCGAAGGTGTTTTGAAAATTAAGTATATATATTTTTTTTATTCTTCCGTTTTACTTTTTTATCACATATGTATTTGTGTAGGTATTTTCTTACTTTATATGTTTTTTCTTCTGTTTTTACACGCTTTTATTATATTTGGCACGGATTTTGGTACGTCTATATGGATCGATGCAAGTTTTAATAACTTCCTGACTACTTAGAGACCCGAAACTTTGCAACCGTACGTACATAAACTGGCTTACACTACATTTCATAAAAAATTGGATCATCCTTCTCCAGAGACAAAAATATTATTTTATTCTTTTTAGAGCACATTGAACATAAGCGTGTTCTTTTAAAAGGTTTTTTAATATTTTTTTCTCCTGGGGTTAACTGGAAGAAATCCCAGTTCTGATATAAGTTTGCCCTAGTGAAAAATTCTTTATAATCTGTTCATATAATGTACATATAAATAGATAGAAAACGAATAACATTCAAAACTAAAGAATAATCCCGACTCCGTCACTTCAGTAAGGAGACAACATAATGGAAGGAGGGGGTCACTTTTAAGTATGTAATAGGGACTTACCTACATGCGTTCCACACTAACTCTAAGCACATACCATCCAGATAACTGCGTTAAATCGTATGGATGGTGGATAAACTAATTTGGTTTGTAAACTCTATAATGTTATAAAAATATATAATATGCCACTAACTTTGTGGGAATTTCCAGGGGTAGGTACCAACTGGTTTGAAATAATATTGAAAACAAATTCTATACAAGCAAAAGCAATGAATTTTAAAATTCATTAAGTGTAAATAATATTATTCTTAACTAATCAATGAATAGGAAATAAAAATAAAAGAAAATAAAACAATTAATATTATAATTGCTATATTGGCGCTTTTTCTTTTTTCCTACGATGAAATAAAATAGAAGAATTGTATTATGTAACCTTTTCATGTCTGATCGTAAAAAAAATGCGGGCCGAAAAGGGGTCCTTGCGGCACCCCAATTATTCATCTTCTTCTTTTTCATCATCAGCCTTCTTCCCACCACTGCTGGATATGGGCCTCTTCCAACTGTTTCCACTCGTCTCTGTTTTGATCCTTCCGAATCCAGGTTCCTCCAGCGATTTGGACAATGTCGTCGGTCCGTCTCTTTGGTGGCCTTCCGACGCTCCTTCTAGCTGTCCAAGGCCTCCACTTCAATATTCGTCAATTCATCATATAGGAATAACAGGCAAGTGGTGACGGAAGTCGGGTTGGTAACGCGCACGACTGATAATCCGGTGGGCGCGGGTTCTATTCCCGAGGCCGAGTTACTCCAGTTCACGACACAAGGTTTTCAAACTTACTGTGAAGTGTATAATGTTGTATTTGGGTTTATTTCGATAAACTCATATTCATTAAAAAAAATAGCTTCTACGTAACTAGAAAATTGTAATATTTGACTTTTGCGTGAGCATATTTCTAGGCGACATAATCTATGAGTTCAATAAACAAAAACACCCTAAAGTGGTGTAGTGTGTGTAAATAACTACTAGAGACTAATAAGGTTCCATCTGTGTGTAAAAGTATAAAGTGTTTAAAACTTTCATCTCATGCATCTCAAAATTTTGGTTTTGTCAGTTAGAACTGTGTTATTCTCGAGTGACGACTTAAGAAAATAATCCTTCATTCGTGAAACGTACATAAATAAATACATGGTTAGCGCTGTTGATTAGAGTAAGGAGTCGGGTTCGAATCTCAGTGCTGACAGTGAATTGTGCACTTCACGGCACAAACTTTTAGTTTTAAGTGAAATGTGCACGAAAGTATGAACATATTTTGGGTTTATTCATACGAAAAAAAAAACGAAAAAATCATGGGGTATTTCAGGCACCCGTCGACCTAGAATGGTTAAAAAAAACGTTTTTTTTATCAATATTATTACTCGCCATGATTGCTTTTTCTTTATTTTCTTTCATGCCTCATCCACATGCTGTCCGTCCTTCCACGAGTCCCGCGCGAATGAGTAAAAAGGCGTTAACCGTCGGTTACATATACAGTTCAAGACAATCACCTCGTCCGTACGTCCTTTTACTCATTCTCACAAAACTCGTGGAAGGACGCCGAGCGTGAAGCGGCCCCATCACAATAATTCTCGGTTCGGCGGACTAAAGCACATAAGTCAAAAATTGCGATTTTTTTTTTATTGCGGCAATATATTCATCTTGTATCCATACACAGCTGAACTAAAGCACAGAAGTCAATTCTAATTATAAATGTATGAAACATACTAGTGTTCTTTCTCAACCTAAATTATTAAAACACGTCGTTGGTGCACTAAAGTACATAAATTGACTTATGTAAAATGGAACACAGATAGTTGGATTGTACTAAAGTACATAAATTGACTTATGTGGAAAAGAACAGAGCTATTTGGATTGTCAAGTATTATTATTAGCTGACTTATGTTATGAGGTTATGGATTTTCTTAGTGACGATTCTCTAGAAGATCCAAACTGTCAGCTACCTGCGAATGAGGACTCTATTTCTTCATCAGGTGAAGGTATAGTAATACCACTATAAGGCCGACCTTCCCCCCATACCTACATATTTGTATAGGGAGAAGGTCGGCCTTATAGTTGTACAATGTACACTGTACAGGTATAATGATCAGATTCCTATCGAGTTGCTGCTGATGAAGTCACTGACAATCGAAATGTTCCCGCTGAAAGCGAGCAAGTGAAAAGTATACTAATTTTCAGAAAGGAGAAGAAGTTAAAAGGGAACACTGACCAGCCTTATGAAACCTTAAAAGTTAAAATAATTCCTGAAAAATTCATGAAAGAACTCCAAATTTGAAGAACGAAATGTTATTGAAGAATACCTATTGTTGAAAGGCAAGCCATGTTAGAAGAGTATTGGCGATTGGGCTCATACAGCAACAGATCAGGGGACATGGCTTCTTTTATGGAAATCGAAGATGTCTTCTATGAGAATACGCACTTCTGATCCATTGAAGCAAAAATTTAGAACCAAAACCTATAAGTATTTTTGGAATATCCACAAAAAACGAAAACCAATATACTGGGGCTACTTGCTTGGTTGAGAGCGATAATTTAGTTGCAAAGCGGACATATCTCAGATTACAAAAGGCTGGATCATTTAGGGAAAACCACATTAGACGGAATGAAATTCTAGCTAATTGTGGACACCTTGTTGATCTACCAGCAGACACAATGATCAAGAAATTCAGCTTTGAGAAAAACTTCATCACTGAACTAAATACAAGAAAAGAGTGGAATGAGAATGTCATACACTCTCTTAAGAGAGGAACCATCGTGTGGTATACAGATGGCTCAAAAACAGAAGAGGGAACTGGAGCAGGAGTCTATGGACCACGCACCGAATACTCGGAGCCGATGGGCAGATTCCCAAGACATCAGGCACAAATATATGCCCTAGAAAGATGCATCCAGTTCAACCTCGACAGACGATACAGTAAGCAGAATATAGCTATACTATCCGATAGTCAAGCAGCCATCAAAGCGTTGAGCTCAAAATCAACTCTAAAATGGATTGGACGTGCCTGCAAAAATTATATGAGTTAGGCAAAAATAACAAGGTAAGTCTCCTCTGGGTACCCGGACATACCTATCAGGGTGGAGGGCAATGAGCGTGCAGATGAACTGGCCAGGAAGGGCGCGGCAACGCGACTTTGTGAACCGGAAACATTTTGTGGCCTGGGAGACACTTTCTTTCAGGAAGAAATCAAAAAGAAAGGAAGATAAAAGAGACAAGAACTCTGGCTAGATCTTCCTGGCAAAAGAACTTCTTGGGGGCTATGACCCTAGAAGAACTAGAGCCTGTATTAGCCTGAACAAAATAAGTCTCAAGACATTCACGGGCTTCCTAACGGCTCATTGTCGGCTCAGGGAGCATCTCCGTAAACTGGGACTTGAAGAGAACGGCACATGCAGATTCTGTGAGGAGGAGGAGGAAACTCCCTACCATCCTTTGGCAAACTGCAACGCCGTAAGATACATGAGGTTGATTACTTTGGGCAAGCACCAGATATAGGTGGAATCACTTCCCACCCTGGACCCCCTCCGAGTGTTAACTTCGTAAAACGCCTAGGACTAGAGGGGCTGCTCTAACTGGGTAGTTTCCAGATTGGAAAAGTAGGGGGAGTACAATAGATCTTATAGGTCGCAGTACATAATACACCCCATCTAATAAAATATATAAAATAAAATATCAACCGCTGCCAATGTCAAAAGAAAAAAAAATGACCTAATTTCACTTTTTCCATTATTTCCCAATATTTTTCATAGTTTTTACGAATGTTTAGCAAGATTTCAAAGCGCACAAAACACTGACTCTGAAGTCATGGAAAATGAAGATGTTAAATAGTTATTATTTTATGGAAAATGTGTCCATTTCCGCAATATGCATGTTGTGTTCTTCTAATTTTCCCTTATTCCTTATGACATAAGTCAGTTCTATGTGGTGATACAAATAACATAAGTCACTGAAAAACCTGTTCTACTTATTTTTTTCAAAAATTTTCTTTTTCACCTAATGTGTAATGTAATCAAATATATTAATCCTAATACAACACATTCGTTTATAAATAAACTATTTTTCTATTCAGTTTTTTGTCTCTCCTGAAAAGTTGGTGTTTTTGACTTATGTGTTTGAGTCCGCCGAACCGAGAATTATAAAACAGTATTAATATTATTTTCTTATAAAAATTCTGCATTTTTTATGTAACTTGTAACGGTTGTCGAGATATATGTAGATTACAAAAAAAACTAGTTATAAAAACTAGTATGCATACCTACCAACATTTCAAAAATTTCTAAAAACGGGAGACCTTATATCTCGACAACCGTTACTAAATATGCTTTGGAACAAAATAGGGTAGATGCATTGAACCTTTATCTGGGGAATAACCGTAAAAGATTTTTTATATGTTGTATAGATTTCTCATATTTTGATCTTTTTCCGAAAGACGGAAACTTTCCCGAGAGTCGCGGAATATATATAAATATTTTTTTGTACTGATAATATGCATTAAAATCTAGGGAATAACCGTAAAAGTGTTATAGACGCAAAATTAACCCTTGAAAATGGAAAAAAACGCTATTTTTACCATTTTATCATGCGATTGTTCACGCAATTTTGAACCTTAATGCCGTGGGAAATGTCTGTGACGTCATTCTTGGTGCCAAGCCATTAATGGATATTTCAGACATTCCCAAAAACACACTGTTTTCTTTACACTGATTGATGAAGGAATTTTTCAATCGTGTGTTTTTTTTATCGCATTGTGTCGGGTGATAGCTTGTCGTCTGGTTGTCTGGCAATTTTATTGTATGACAAACGTACTGAAAAGGTTAAATTAACCTTCTCAGACCCAACAAACACTGGGACACTGCTGACAGTAGAAAAAGGTTTAAAAACATGTTATAATAAATAATGTTATCTTATAACTTGAATGGTTAAGAAGGCCCGAAAACACACGCACAGAATTTGATAAACAAAAATAATTGTTAAGCTCGGGACCCAACTATGACGTCAAGGTCATTTCTCGCGGCATTAAGGTTAAATGGCATGAATGGCATGATAAAATGTTAAAAATAGGGTTTTTTTTTTCATTTTTTGGGGTTAATTTCGCTTCAATCAAAAAACTTTTATATTCATTTCCTAGATTTTAATGCATATTATCAATACAAAAAAATAATCCTCTGCTACTTTCGGGAAACGAGTTCCCACGGCATTAAGGTTCAAAGTCGCGTGAACAATCGCATGATAAAGTGATAAAAATAGCGTTTTTTTTCCATTTTTTAGGGTTAATTTTGCGTCTATCAAGAAATTTTTCGGTTATTTCCTAGATTTTAACGCATATTATCAGTACAAATAAAAAAAAATACTCCGCGACTTTCAGGAAACGAGTTTTCATCTTTTAGAAAAAGATCAGAGGTGTTTGCAAATTATTTTTTTGAGAAATCTATACAAGATATAAAATATCTTTTACGGTTATTCCCTAGATAAAGGTTCAATGCATCTACCTACTTCAATGCATATTTAGTAACGATTGTCGAGATAGAAGGTCTCCTGTTTTTACATATTTTTGAAATGTCTGTATGCACACTGTTAAAGCAAATATGTGTGCATAATTTCAGGGTGGTGGGAAGTTACTTATATGTATTTTAAGAGGAAAATGCAGGCGTAGACAACGAAAGATGAAGTTAAGATTAAACGTTGTAAAAACCTCTTTCTGAATTCAAAATCAGGGCAACATTGAATTCAGAGAGAGGTTTTGGTCGGAGCTTTTTTACAAACGGTCGATTCAGTCAACTGAACTTCCGAACGTGTGTGGAGACCCAAATAGTAAGAACGTGTTTCAGAAGACGACAATTTTAACGGAAAACCTGTTAAATTGAAGTACAAAATAGTAATTTACCACTATTTCCTCATTAAGGGAATATCTCTTCCATACAGGTAGATAATACAACATTTATCTCCTAACCTAGCTCCACATTATCCCCTTTCTTCTCCCTTCCTATCCTCCTTGTCCTTATCTCAACACTTCTTCGATTCCTCTCCCCGTGTTCCATTAGCTTTCTCATTTTGTACAATTGCCATCAATTACTGTGCGAGCAGGAACAGTCAATTATTTAAGAATCCAATACTTGGAAGAGTTACAATCCGTTACCGTTATATAGAACGCAGTTTTTTTGCGCTGATTGCTGTTTGACGTGAATGCTGACCTGATCCTTATACACTCAGTTCAGCATTTGATCCTGTTATCCCCATGTATGCCTCCGACGAAACGCCAATTGGAACTCTTTACACTCCAATCGGCGTCGATAGATTTGATTTCTTTCTCTAATCTGTTCAGGTGTTTTGTCATAAGAGTTTGTTTATGATATGTAAAAATTGACGAGTACAAGTGCCCGACTCGGGCCTACGTATGACTGAATACAATAAACTATGCGAGACGAAGGTCTGGATTAGAATCCCTGCCGGGATGAACTGAAAAATGGCGAATGTTTTTCGCGTGTAAAGTGATCACTTAAGCCAGCCGAGGTCGATCGTAAGCCCGACAATGTTCATCCTTAATTCTTCGCGGTACACTGTTGTAGGAATACTGCAGTTTTTTTTCTTTTACGATTTGTAGGGTAACTTGCCACACATACCTAGAAGTTTCGGTAAGAAGACAACGCCGGTATGGAGTGAGGGGGTCATTATTTAGTATATGGGGACTTAACTACCTTCAATATTAATTTTATTTATTTATTTATATAAACTTAAAGTAAACAACAAACACATATAAATATACAAAATAGACATAGTACAGATACATAGTACGCACTACACAAACGCGTTATTCGTTAAAATACTTGTGTATCACCATTCAATTTTTTTTTCTTTGTTACGTGTAGCCGCGCGTACACCGGCTAGCGAAAAGGCGATTGCTGTCGTGCCGGCTAGTGACAAATAAAATCAAGAAAAGTTCGATTTGCATTATCCACCTATCTATAAAAGTTCCAAAGTTTTTGAACCGTATTCACGTAAGTCTTAATCAAAAACAATTTCACCAGAGACAAAATTTGAAATAAAGAATTCTTATTTCAAATTAATAATCTCGGGATTCCAATTTACTATTTTGAAATAATATCGTTTGAATGGGCAAAGTTTGTAATAATCTCATGTAACGTCCTTGTGAAGCTGGAACAATAATTAATGAACATCCTCGCAGGTGCCTACCTGCCCCCCCCCCCCCCCCGTTATATTATTACGGAATAGATCCCATTTTAGCATTCTCTCGCGTTTAATTTAAAACGCGGGGTGTCGGGAATACACCCTTCTCAAGGTACCCACCACTGGAACGAAAGAAAATGTTTTGTACGTTATTATTGTTGAATGTTGTAGGCAATAAACAATATTAAGTCCATTTAAAGGTGAAAATGAAAGACTAGTATATTGTTTAAAATCCACGTAATGAGTGTAATGATTTATTACATGCGACTAGTGTTCGAGGATTCTCATCCTCATCATCAGGGACAATAAAGAATCGTCGAACAAACTCTATACTTAGTCTATTTTTTTTCAGAAGTCTCACGGAGCAAACTTAGTTTAGTGTTGCTTGATGTGATAATAAGATATGGTTACATTTTTTCACTACTTTCAAATTATATTTCAGAACTGTTGTTTAAAAAAAACTAGCCTATTTTTGGATTGTTTGAATAAATTGGCAACTTTGTCTTTCAAACTTGTGTTTCTTTTTCCAACTCGCAAAACTATCTTGCCTTTAAAATGATTTCTCTAGCGCTGCTCTGTAATATTTTCGGCATTGTAGGTTACTTGTAAAAGAAACCACGTGAGAATATTGCGGATCTTTGACAGCTCTTATGACAAGATTCGAAAATCAGGTCTACCAACAATACAATCTTGAACTCCACTTGCAGCTAACGTCCGCCGGCTGCCAAGATATAGTAAATAGATAATAGTCGCGTCCTGGATTTTTAAAAATAATATTGTATATTATACCACCCTATTAATCTTTTATTTTTACCTCATCAAATGGACTTACACCATGTGTTATCTCAGCAGATATACAGCAAAGGATGTACATACTTTCTATCAGGCTTATGACAGTGTTTATGTATATTTGGGAGTTTTTAAATACCTCAGTCATATTGTCAATAAACAAAATATTTTTTTTTTTTTACATAGACTCCTGGCCGGGTTATAGTCATCTAACTTACAAATAGATACGTACACCTAGTCATTCTATAGACTGCCTACATTAGACATCTTGCTCGTAGCACGAGGATATTACCCATAGCAATTCACGTATATGTGGTCCTACCTACCTGTATAGTGTATGCATACAATTATTTACCTTGATTACATTCAATTAAATTTAATATATGAAGCACGTCTCTCTGAATACCACACAAGGGATGAGCTTGGTTTCCTTATTCAGATTAGTGTAATTCTTGGGTAAACACATCTACATTATATAGGTATACTAGCTGAGCTACCCGTGGTTCGCAACGGCAAGTTTGAGTAAACAACACGGTATACTTTATAGGCTTGAGCTGGACAAAATGTGTCTTAAGATCTGAACTTCTTTTCCAACGCCCTTTTATATGATATCATACATGACCCCACGCAACGCTTGGATCCCCTCATCATCATGGCATCTCTTAGTAAAAACTTTTTCTCTGAAAACCGGCGACGTTAGAACACAGAGTATATTATCACAAAGGTTATTCTAAATTTTCGCAGCAATCCATAGTAAAATGCGGAATTTATGTGAACACTTACAAAAATCTGACTTTACTTTATATAAATACTCGTAGATTATACACAATCATCGTCAAGAACCTAAACGTGGTATAAAAGATACATTCGGGTAAGGCATTGCCTATAGGGCATGTAATTCATTCTAAAAGGACTATTCCATACTAGTGTTCAAGCTCTGATAAACAGGCGACAATATTTTTATTACGTCCGAAATGATGGCCGCTCATTTAGTATGGGAAAAAAACCCCAGGCCCGGCGCAAGCGAAATGTGATACGAAAACTCAAACGATAGGTAAAAATGAGTAATTAAATACTGCATAGGGGGCATCATCGAAATCAATGGCTAAGTGTGTGAAATACCTATTCGAAGTTTACAGGGGTCACATGAATGTATTAGTAAAAGGATAATTAAACAGTTACAATATTGTGGTTTAATAGTGTATAATATGATAAGAATAAGGTCGCTCGTCTTCCGCTTGTGTTAGATCTGGGATCTGTTTGTTTCGGCGTTTGGTGCTCCTTCTTGGGATGTGGAAGACCAGCTATCTCTCCATCTTTTCGGTCTTCCTGGCAGGCTATCCGGATTTCATTAGCAGCAACGTGGCCGAGTCTTGTTCCATATCCATCTTACTAACATGGTCCCGCCAGAACCGCCTCCTCTTCCGGCTCCACGATAACCTCAGTTTCGCAAGTTTCTCTTATGACAGAGTTTCTAATTCTGTTCCTGAGGGTTCTACCGGCTATTTTCATCTCGGCTACCCGAAGAAGATTCTTCGTTCTCATCGTGTCTGCTCTTGTTTCCACACTTTAAGTTATTAAAGGTCTAACACATCTTTTGTCTAATATGCTCACTGTCTATTCGCATATGCTTATTATTCCACGATACGACATTACGGACTAGATACAACAACCCTTACAGTAAAAACTATACAAAAACTAAAATGCACACCAAGTTTCATGGAACGGCAGATGCTTAATGTTAGTCTCCGGGATAGGTTAGGAAACGAAGAAATTAGATGGAGAACCAAAGTTGCCGATATCATGAGCCGTGTGCCAAAACTCAAGTGGCAATGGGCAGGACATATGGTCAGGCAGGATGACATCAGATGGGCGCCACGAATATTGAAGTGGAGACCTTGGACCGATAGAAGGAGCGTCGGAAGGCCACCAAAGAGATGGACCGACGACATTGTCAAAATCGCTGGGGAACCTGGATGCGGAAGGGTCATAACAGAAACGAGTGGAAACAGTTGGAAGAGGCCTATATCCAGCAGTGGATGGAAGAAGGTTGATAAAGAAGAAAATACGACATGTCTTACTAGTAAAGCCAGAATTTCTACGTGACTTGTGACCTCCTTGTGTTCCTTAGAGGAACTCTAAAGAGTACAGTATTATTAGTGTAGATACTTACTAACCTGAGAGTGTAGGTATACTTGTTCAGTGAATAATCCTTCCTGTAGATTTGAATTTGATTAGCTCCCTCCATAGAGTCACGTCTCTAAGCAATTTGTATTGAGGCAGTCAGTTCATCTGACGCCTATAATGCTGTACAAGTTACAATATACATACATACTACAAGGTAAAGGTAGATGGATTCAGGATTGTTGGTAAATTATGTTACTGGAGAAAAACCCATAAGAATATTGCTCTCTCTCTAGTCTCTGCACCATATCTCATTTATCTGGGGTCAGCGGCACGGATCCTCTCTCTCCATCTGCTCCGATCGAAGCAGTCTTCTGGAGTAAGCTCCAGGTGTTCCATGTCCCCTCTGATGGTCTCCTCAAGGACACCTCCTTGGACAAGGATATTGAAGGAACGTAATTCGGGGGTGGGGTTTGCCGGGGGGCTCCCTTAAGGCTAACCCTGGGCCCACCTCTTAATAATATTTTGCTAGAAGTGCGGGTAAAGAGGTCGCTATTAATGCGCCTGAGCTACCCGGGGATGTGGAGGGTCTTAAGCCCGCGGATTTTCCTCAAGGGACTTCTTCGGCCGTCCTCTCTTTCATTGTCCTTCCACAGACCAGTTTGTTGCCCTCCTCAAATTGCTCAACATGAATAAATTCCAAAAAAAAGACAAAAGCCCTTAACAAATTTGCTCAACGGATAAAAGTCAAACTTTTAAATTGGATTCCAGTAAATGATTCTAGTTGACTATTTTATTGTTATCACATTTCAGATCCGCCTATTAATTTTTCGAGCACGCAAATTTGTAAAAGATATTCGTATCTTGTATTATAGAATTCTCTTATTTTTTTAAAAACACCTCTGATCTTTTTTCCAAAATACAGCAACTCATTTCGCGAATGTCTCAAAGATTTTTTTTGGTGTTGATAGTGTGCATAAAAATCGAATCGGGAATGGAATTCTTTTGTTTGAACCGAAATTAACCTTAAAAACGAAAAAAAACGCTTTTTTAACATTATATCGTGCCTCGTGCAATTTTGAACCTTAACGTCTCGAGAAATGACCGTGACGTCATAGTTGGATCTCGAGCCTTAACGGTCAAATAGTACGAAGCAAACAATTTGAACCAAATAGAATAAATAGTATTATTACTACTGGACGTACATATGTTTGAAGTACATGACCCGGATTTGTTGAATCAGTTGCCAAAATCCCGCTGTGTCAAGATTAGTTCAACGTGACCCGAAGATATCAATCTTCGTTTAGGGAAAGGCAATTAATATTATTTGGTTCAATGCAGTAGTGGAATTAGGTTTGTCTCATGTGATCATTGTTAATTGTATTCAGTCTTACGTATGCCCGAGTCGGGCACTTGAATACGTCAATTGTATATGCAATCAAACTATATTGAAGGTCTCTCCGCACACCCGAATAACACAGGCGGCAGTTAGGCTCCTTTTTATTCGCTCTTTCATTAAGGGTAAACCCACCTCCACCCGTGGATGTTTCAGGAGCTCCAGTCTTTTAAGCAAAAACATTTTTTCAAAGGAGGGCTCAAGGTTCGCCGTAAGGGCTTCCCTCAACAAACCCCTCCCGAAACTACTCTGAACACCCTAGTGTTCCTTGGAGGAGACTCTCACTGCAAGGATCTACATACTACTACTTTTTTTTTCTTTATTCGCTCTTTCAGCCCAAAGTTACTCAGACGGTCCCAAGGTTAGCCGGAAGGCCATGCACCACCCAGCAACACTGTCCGGAATGACACCTTCAATATCCCTGCTACAAGGAAGATAACAAATAATGAGCTATAGATTACAAAATATTTTAAGACTAATCACAAAACTATTCGACCGCGCTAAAGGCAGTAAAGCGCATAAAGGACCCTGAGGACTTGACTTAAAAGACTGGTCTCAATTCCGTGGCGCCAGGCGTCACAACCCGGCGATTGGAGTGTAAAGAGTTCCAATTGGCGTTTCGCCAGAGTCATACATGGTGATAACAGGATCGAACGCTGAACTGAGTGTATAAGGATCAGGTCAGCATTCACGTCAAACAGTAATCGTCAAACACATTCTGGCAACAAGAGGAGGCCTGTACAGTGTACATTCGGTGTTAATATAGGATAAGGAAGTCTGGAGTTCTGTCCTCTGTGACTACCCTGTAAGTGTTACGGAGTGAGCAGATGGAAAGACGAGAGAAATTATACGACACAAATCTTTATACGTATTCTTTAAATCTCCCAGTTTCTGTATTATTATTTCTGGGAACATAAAAATCTATTATTTTTCTATGAAATTGGTTATTTACGTACTCCGGGAGGTAGCGAGGAGAATGTGAATATGTGATAAGAAAAAATTCCATTATAAGAGATTCGGAAGAGAGGAGAGACAGGATGAAGAATGGACGGATATAGGAGAGGTTAATAACGCTTTGACAATCACTGGAATTTCGGACTAAATTTCCAACAAATTCTGGAAATAATTCAATTTATTATTCGGTGTGTTTTTTTCTAGAAAACGGTTTTTTTGACATGTATATGCGTTTGTCACGCACCTTAAAATACTTCAAACGCATTTGTCAACACGCGTTTTTTTTTCAGTGTACTCGTTATAACACGTGCATTATTTTTTTTTTAGAGGACACCTTACCCTATACTTACTTAGTGCTAGCCACTTGCGTTCCACTGCTGGACATAGGCCTCTTCTAAACTCTTCCACTGTCTTCTATCTTGGGCTATCTGCTGCCATCTACGACCCGTAAGCTGGACAATGTCATCTGTCCACCTTTTCTGTGGTCTTCCTACGCCTCTTTTGTTCTCCCAGGGCCTCCACTTCAGGATTTTAGGTGTCCATCTGACACTGTCCTGTCTCGCCACGTGTCCCGCCCACTGCCATTTAACCTGCCCTTACCCTATAAAAATACATAAAACGCATTTATTAGCACGCATTATAATACGTACGTTTTTGGTAGCGTACGAGTACATTCATTATTCCATAATAAATTGTCTATAAAAATCAATCATTGTTCTTCTATGCCTTATCTCGGTAATTTTGATGTTTCCATCTACTGTATGCGTTTTTATCTACGTATACACTTTTAAGGGCTTGGCACCAAGAATAACGTCACAGTCATTTCCCACGGCATTAAGGTTCGAAATCGCATAAACAATCGCATGATAGAATGGTAAAAATAGCGTTTTTTCCATTTTTGGGGTTAATTTTGCGTCTATCAAAAAACTTTTACGGTTATTCCCTAGATTGTAATGGATATTATCAGTACGAAAAAAAACTTTACTTATAACACGCATTTTTTCACTGTACACTTTTATCCACTTATACGCATAATTCTGAATATGCGTTTTTCTTCGTGTACCTACTTATTTTTAAGGGTAATTTTTCAAAACACGTTTTTGAACTATGACTTCCCCCTGAAAAATATACCTTCACATTTTAACCCTCACAATAAATTGACCGTTTCGGCCGAACTAAAATACCGAATTTCGGTCAGTCTTACAACAATAAATAATAATAGTTTTCAAGCAGTTGTCAGGAGCTTGATGAGGCGCACAGTGACAGCTGAACTTCACGATTCATAGAATAACAGAATAGAGATGAATATCTCTCCAACAGTTTCTGAGAAACATGAGTTTAAGAGTATGCATACTGACATTTCAACAGTTTCTGAGATACATGAGTTGAAGAGTATGCTTACCGACATATAAAAAATTTCTAAAAACGGGAGACCTTAGATCTCGACAACCTTACTAAATATCGCTTGGAAAAAAATAGAATAGATACATTGAACCTTTATCTAGGGAATAACCATTAAAGATTTTTTATATCTAGTCTGCATTTCTCGAAAAAAAAAATGAAAAACACCTCTGATCTTTTTTTTTCCGAAAGACAGAAACTCGTTTCTCGAAAGTCGCGGAGTTATTTTTTTTTTGTACTGATAATATGAATTAAAATCTAGGGATTAACTGTAAAAGTTTTTTTGATTGAAGCGAAATTAACCCCAAAAAAGGGAAAAACGCAATTTTTACCATTTTATCATGCGATTGTTCACGCGATTTTGAACCTTAATGCCATGGGAAATGACCGTGACGTCATAGTTGGGTCGCAAGCCTTAATACTTATCTCCTAGAATTACTTGAGAGAAATAATAAAATACACGGTGTTCTAAAAAAAGTAACTTCTTATTTTCAATAAGAGGGTTGGCTGGTAGAAATCGTGATTTAACAATAAACCTGAAACCTTACAGATTGTGTCTTTCTTCTTCTTTTTCTTTCATAGCCATCTCTCCACTGCTGGATATAGGCCTCTTCCAATTTTTTCCAATCCTCTCTTCTTTGGGCTTTCCGGATCCACCCACTACCAGCGACGGCGACAATATCATCGGCCCATATTTTCTGAGGCCGGCCTATTACACTTTTCATGTCCCACGGTCTCCATCTCAGGATTCTGTGTGCCCACCTGTTCACTCCCTGTCTAGCAACATGACCTGCCCATTGCCATTTTAGTTTGGCAATGCGATCCATCACATCGCCAACTTTTTTCCGGCGTCTGATTTCCTCATTTCTGATCCTATCTCTCAGACTTACGCCTAGCAGTTAGCGTCATAGTTTCCAGACCATACGTAAGCACAGGGAGGATACATGCTTCAAACATGTGTTTAGTAGGTAATTGAAGGAAAATCCCGTGGGCCTAAGGCCTTCCACATCCCTGGGTAACTCAGGCGCATTAATAGCGACCTCTTCACCCGCACTTCTAGGCAAATCTTATAAAGAGTGGGCCCAGGGTTAGCCTTAAGGGAGCCCCCAGCAAACCCCACCCCTAAATTACGATCTTTTAGTGTCCTTATCCAAGGAGGTTACAATTCATTCATGTGTTTGGTAATGTACAAAAATATTTTTTTTTTTTAAATGTCTAAAATTACTTAACCCATTTAATGCTATAGTTATATTACATTCACACCACGACACGACCGCGCGGGCGTAAAAAAGATGAAGAGATACAGAAATAAAACATTTTTTTTATTGCTCTAATATTATAACCTTACGTTTTGACGACTCCTGTTCGGTGACCGTGAAAACGATGTTATGTTGTCGAGTCGTAGGTAATAATTTTGTTTCGAGGTTAACCGGGAAAAACACGGTTAACTGTTAAAGATAGTTCCACTATTTTGGCGAAAGTCAAAAAAGCTTAGTATTTTGAGTGGAGTAGGTACGTAGTATCGATTTGAAAAGTCGAAAACACAACACATTGAGCATTTGTAAATATTATTGTAATATTTTGCCAAGACAAACGTTCCATCCACACGCCTTTTTACTCATGAACACAAAAAACTTGTGGACGCTCGCAAGCTTGTAAGGGCGACAATAGGTACTCACACGAATGATCCACATGTACAGTTTTTTTTCCAGGCGCTTACTGAAATCTCATTCGGTTAACCGTAAATTTAACCGCTCATTCGGTTAACCGCACAAGACTATTTTACATTACTTTCTTATTTTTGTGATAGTAATTTCAGAGCACTTTCTTGTACATGTCCCTATACTTATAATAATGTTATATTTAGCCGCAGGTATACTAAGCTTAGTACTCTAAATGTTAAGGCTTTCGACCCAACTATGACGGTCATTTCCCATGGCATTATGGTTCAAAATCGCGTGAAAAATCGCATGATAAAATGTTGCGTTTTTTCCATTTTTTGAGGTTAATTTCTCTTTAATCAAACAACTTTTACGGTTATTCCCTAGAATTTAATGCATATTATCAGTACTTACAAAAAAAAAATTATGCTCCGCGTCTTTGGGGAATCGAGTTTCTGTGTTTCGGAAAAAATATCAGAGGTGTTTTTAACATTTTACTTGAGAAATCTATCTAAAAAATCTTTTACGGTCATTCCCTAGATAAAAGTTCAATGAATCTACTCTATTTTTCCAAAACATATTTAGTAACGGTTGTCGACATCTAAGGTCTCCCGTTTTTAGAAATTTTTGAAATGTCAGTATACGTACTCTTAAGTACCTACCTATCTAGAGTTTTTCAGGTACCTAAGTAAGCACTGAATATACAATAATAATAATAATAATTCTTTTAGGACTTCAGTCAATAAAATATTTTTATTTCAGGAACGTATAAACACCTAAATGTCCTGAATATAAAATTATAAAGGTTGCCAACATCATTATTTTTGTTGTATTTTATGTTCACGCTTTTATTTAACTTCACCGGTCGTTGTTATCATTGTCTGCGTCTACATTTTCCTCGTTAATTTTTTATAACTTTGCAATGTCCCAGCACTTTGAAATTTTCACACATTTTTTATGTGACAGTTGAAAATTCTGTTGTATCGTTTTATCATAAACACATTTGAGTTCATTGTCAATCTATCTATTTATATATCTATACCCTCACGCCACGTCCCTTGAAGGGTAGGCAGAGAGGACAGAGCGCCAGACAGCCCTATCCTTGCACACACTCCTAGCCCCCGTCACATTCATGCAATTTGTCATACACGCTCTCCGATTCCTTTTACTCGCGTCCATCCTTGAGAATCTGATATGATCGGACCAGGTCAGTCTCGGGCGGCCGCGATCCTCACGCCTCTTCGCTCACTCAAATATTGTCAATAAGTACGGTAAATAGCTATCGTCGCGATGTGAAGTAAGCAATGTCGTTAAAATTTCTCAGTCTACCTAAGTACGGGCTCATGATCAGTTGGGTAGAAAATATTTTAGGTACGTTTTAAAAAAAATATAATAAAATACAGCATCCTGAATTTATGGATAATTCATATATATTGACTTTTTTGTTTATTGTTCTACACCACGCAAAAGCTACCTACCTGAAAAGGTACGTTCATAAATTATGTAGATATATTTCTAGTACCTATGAGCTGCGAATCGTGTTTCAGTTGTGTAATAAAAAGATTTATGAACTCACCTGACGTCTTATTGCTAATATGATAATAAAATATTTACCTGCGTCATTTAAAGGCGCTGCTTTACGAACCCTCCATCACTTACATAATACATTGACAGTGTTCGAGTGTATTCATAAAATTGTGATAAATTTTGTATAATAAATGCGTATCATACTTTGTAAAAAAAAAAAAAAGGATCTGGGCTTGCATACACCAGGCGCGAAGTTACCTAAGAACACGATTCCCATCGAGTTACCTTTTGGAAAAAAATATAGGCATAAAAGTGTCTAATTTGACGTAACCCCATAAGAAATTTTATCCCCGGCTTCCTTTCTGCAGAAATCCACCCTTCGCCACTGGCATACACAAACCCAAATACTTTCCAGCATACTTTGCGCTAGGCTAAAAGCCTGTATAAGAAAAAAAAATCCTAAATACAGGTACGCTTTTCCAGAAAAAAAAATCGACATTCCGTTATCCGTGATTTTTGTACATTGATATACTCGTATGTTCGGGTTGATTGTAAGATATTGCTTTTGCAATAAGTCCGCCTTTTGGCACACTGCATTGTCTTGTTTTTGTTGTTGCATATACTTACTGGCCAATAAAGTTTTATTTATTTATTTATTTATGTATCATTTTACTGTGTTAATTTTAGTCTATCATTTTCCAGACAAAAAGAAGAAGAAGGAAACAATGATATATTAAATTTGATAAGAACTAGTCGACAATTTCGTTGAAGCCTAAGATCGGGCCGGAAAATTTACCCTTATGTAGGGTCAAAATACACCATCTCAGGGTGGCCTAGCACAATCTTGCCCCATCACCCCCCTGGCCCCGTTAATTCGCCCCCTACGCGATTTTTTTAAACATTTTAATAGGTGAAAGTGGTCAATAACAAAAATAATGTCCACTACATTTTCTAAAAAAAAACTTCCATACGATTTTTAACTCAACCACACGCTCGCCAGACAACGAGCCGAGCGGGTGTTCATGAGTAAAAAGGCGTGAAGGGTCGGTTACCTACACAAACCAAGACAAACGCCCCATCCACACGCCTTTTTACTCATAAAAACCCTTTCGGTCCGACGCTTGCCAAGCGTGTGGCGCCCTCGTAACGGTGTATTCATCACGGTCGGTTACGTCATGAACCAAGACAAACGCCCCATCCACACGCCTTTTTACTTATAAAAACCCGTTCGGTCCGACACTTAAGCGTGTGGCTCCCACATAACAGTTAATTCACAACGGCCGAAAAAATTTACTATTTTTTTTGGAAAACACCTAAAGACATCAGTGTTACATCGTATATTTGGGAAGCGCTGATTAATAGGATTAATGTGAGGAAGCGTGCGATATTGTAAGTACAAAACAATAATCGCACGTGAGTAATATCACGTGATGACAGGTGGGGGGGAGTTGGGGGTGAATCTTGGGGGTGAATATTAATCAACGTACGTGATTCGCGTATAATCGGTTACGGATAAGAAAATTTCAGGAAGGAAATACGAGTATATAGGTAACACATTGATGTATGTATGTGCGTCGCCAGTGGGGGCCGCTGCCCCCCTAGAGATTGGGATAGGTATATATTTTTTCATAAAACCTCATAAAGAATCACATTTTTACCGCACGTTTTCTCGTCGTATCATATTTATTTTTAATTTAGTATAAAAATCCATCAAAATACAATTGCTACATTAAAAAATTCCCTGAGGCGCTATTTTACGGTGTTTTTTTCTAAAATATCTTTGTTATAAGTACATATTATTATGCAAAGTATTGTATACATTTTGAAATAAACCAAACCACATCACGACTTTCATCACTATGCCATACACTCACAAAAAAATTTCGATGGCACTATTGTCGCGTTTTTCATGCTGTATCATTTTTTTTAAATTTTGTTGCCCCTCTCCTAGCTCCAAGGCTGGCGACGCCCATGAATGAATGTATCATTTTAACTCATTTCCAGACTAGGTAGAACTCTGAAACTTTCACCAATTGTGTAAATTAGATGACATTACGATTCTGTACCACATTTGATCAGCTTTCTCCAGAGACAAAATAGATGTAAAGCGTTTGAGAAGATCCAAGGGTTGTGCGGGGTCATGTGTGGTATCGTATGAAAGGGCGTTGGAAAAGAAATTGAGATCGAAAGACAGATTTTGTCCTGCTCAAGCCTTGGAAGAGACCGAGCGATCGAGAGGATCCGCAGTCACCACATACCGCCGTGTTTAGTATCTCACGAAAGTGCTTCACCAGTAGAACTCATATCTTTTTAAATTTTTATTCTGTCTATTCTTGTTGGAAGGCGCCGCCAGCGCCATTGGAATGAAGGAATCCAAGCGCCTCAGAAGGGCGTGTTTGGGATACCAATAGTTTGAAAGATCGCGAAGATAGTTCTAGGATGGAAGTCATAAAATCTTGTTTATATTTTGTTTTACCATGACTTATTTTAAAATAATCCACAATGTTATTATGAGGACCTCTTTTGCTGGAAAATTAATTTCTAAACTGTAAAAAATTGTAGAGATAATTCAAAACGTGTAATATTCTTGTTGTTCCTTGAAAGTAGGAAACAGGAAGGAAGAGGAAAACTCAGGATGTACCGTCAGCCGCCGCCAACAACTCAGTGCTGCGGGAGCAATGGAATTACATCAGCCATGAAAGATTTAATATTAACCCTCAAACGGAAGATGATTTTATTACGAAATTAGCTTTTGTTGCCGACGTTGCAAAGATAAACAAAAATGGAATAAAACCTTAACAAAACATTAGTGTGGTATTTGAGAAGGAGAAAGTAAGGATAAATTGTGTGATTAATAGGGCTTGGTGCCAAAAATGATGTCACAGTCTTTTCCCACGGCATTAAGGTTCAAAATTGCGTTACAATCGCATGATAAAATGGTAAAAACAGCTTTTTTTCAAATTTTTGGGGTTAATTTTGCGTCTATCAAAAAACTTTTACCGTTATTCCCTAGATTTTAATGCATATTATCAATACAAAAAAAAACTCTGCGACTTTCGAGAAACGAGTTTCTAACCTTCGAAAAAAAGGTAAGAGTTGTTTTCATTTTTTTTCTGTGACTAGAATGAAATTAACAAGCTGAATAGTTTGGGCATGTGGAGAGAATGGATGAGGGCAGGATGATCAAAAAATGTGAAAGAAAAGGTGTGAGGAAGCCGGACAGATCGTGTCGACCAAGGACGGACGCGTTTTGAGTAAAAGAAATCGGAGTGTATGCATGACAAATTGCATGAATATGTCAGAAGCAGTTAATTTATGAAATGATGGGATAGTTTAGGCGTTTCGTTCTCTTTGTCTACCCCGCAAATACATAGATGGAATATCTTAGAGTGAAGCTGTTTTTAGGAATAAAAAGAAAAGAACAGAGATGTGTACTTTAAAAATTTTATTTCCCCTTTTTATTCACTTTTCTCCCGACAAATTGTTTAAAAGTAAAATAGTGTATGCGCCATGTAGACGGAATATTTTAATAATTTCCCAATGCACGTAGAAGCAAATGTAGTGTTGACTCGAAACTTTTCAAGTTTTCAACAAAAACTTGGACGTCGCTACGTCGCATGTGAACTAAATCTATCAACTGATTTTAATAATATCCTAAAAAACTATAGCAGTGAAAAGAATTTTCTTCTTCATCATCATCAGCCTTGTTCCCTTCACTGCTGGATATAAGCCTCTTCCAAGAGTTTCCACTCGTTCCTGTCGCTCGCCTTTCGCACCTACTGTTTGCTCTATCTCTTCTGGGACCTTCCGACACCTCTTTTGTTTTCCCATGGTCTCCACTTCATTAGTCTAGGTGTCTACTATTATCTACTATTGCCTACTATTATCTACTATTGCCTACTGTTATCCACTGTTACCTACTATTGTCTACTATTATCCACTATTACCTATCTACTATTATCCACTATTATCTACTATTGCCTACTATTATCTACTATTGCCTACTGTTTTCCACTGTTACCTACTATTGTCTACTATTATCCACTATTGTCTACTATCATCTACTATTGTCTACTATTATCCACTATTATCTACTACTATCTACTATATATACTTATCTATTGTTACTTACCGCTATATTGTCTTGCTATGTGTCCTGCCCATTTTCACTCTAGGTGTATGATCCATGACGTCAACAACTTGGGTTCTGCGTCGTATTTCCTAATTTCTATACTTGCGGTAAATCTTTAAATTATCTTAAAAAATTATAAAGATATGAAGATAGGTTTTTTTCTTTTCTATTTCTAAATAAATAGTTTTTATTTCAAAAGTTACTTCTATCTACGAATCTTTATAAAAATACAGTTAGTGAGTATCTATTTATAGCCATGCGATTCAAACTCGGTAGATAGAGTTTGCTTACATGCCTCGTCGCCGTGCCAACAATGTTTCAATTTGCAGGAAATGTGCTTGTCCTGTTTAAACAACTCTGCTAGTAGACTAGTATCCTACAACGTGTAGGTTTAGGTGTAGACTGTAGAACTCTTGTAGGTAAATGTACTAAGGATATGTCATAGAATTTTATATTAAGTACGTAGATGGCGTAGTGAAGTAAACTGTTGCCTTCAAACTGTCAAATCATATGAAGAATTTTGGCATCTCGGGAACAACGCTTTCGTAATTTTGTTCTCGCAGTTAAAAACTGTACTAGTTATAACGTTATTTAGGAATTAAGCGATACTTTTAAAGATTTTTCAGTTTTTATTATTGATTTCTTGTTACCTAATAGTGTGAGTTTTGCGACTCTCAAAAATACCAAAAGATGCCGAGCTTGAAATTACGTCACTTCGTTTCTATTGAAAATAATTGAGTCAGACGTCTAGGTGTGTAATAATATGAAAGTCTATGGGATAGGTACTCGTAATTCGTTCATAGTTTTACACTTTCACTCAGTATAGACATAGATGATATATTGGCTGAAAAGGAGAATGCTCATTTAGTATGGGAAAAAACCTCAGGTTCGGCGCAAACAAAACGTAACTCAAATGTTCATTATCTACTCGTATTTGTCACCATAATATGATTTCTCTGTGTACACTGTAATAGGGCATTGAATTAACTATTTTTAATGTAATATTTTCATTCGTCAAAATATTTGTATTCAATGTCTGTTAATAAATAAATAAAAAAAATGAGTAATTAAATACTGCATAGGGGGCATCATCGAAATCAATGGCTAAATGTGTGAAATACCTATTCGAAATTCAGGAGACACTGAGATTCTATAAATTCAGGAAAGCGTATATAGGATCGATCTTATGAAAAATATTATTTATTAGCTCCATCGAGGGACCAAGGCTGATGAAGAAGTAGAAGAAGACGGGCTACCTAATACTTATCATATTATACGCTTTTAAACCGCAATTTTAACTGTTCAATGCTCCTTTCACTGATACATTCATGTGACTCCTGTAAAACTTCTAATTGGTATTTCACACATTTAGCCATTGCTTTCGATGATGCCACCAATGCAGTATTTAATAACACATTTTTACCTATCACTTGAGTAACGCATTTTGTTTGCGGCGGGCCTAGGTTTTTTTAGGATTCTCCTTTTGTCTTTTTTTTTTGTTGTTTGTGATTTGTTGCCACTTGTGTTATCTGAAAGAGATCGCTGTATAGCGATAAGCTTGCCCTAGTAACCTAATTATGGATTCATGTGGCTGGTTTGCCATCTTCACACCGATGAACTAATATTGAAAGGAGTGGCAAGCCAACCACACGAATGTTCGTCCAAATTCTCTTTTAATTCATGTTATTTAGATAAGTTCTGTATTAGATGCTGTAGTACTAAAACACATATCGCTGATATTGTAGCCCAAAACGGTGCAAGAGATGAAAGAAATACATGAGAAGGCCATCAGTACTAATTACTATGAACTTCATGAGATAAAAGTGATCAAAGTATGCCACCTCTAAATTATTATTATTATTATTAAGCGTGTCAAACCAGAAACTTATATTGATTTCCAGTGCTGTGCGAAGCGCACAGCACATGGAGACGCGGCAAAAACATCTTCCTCAGTACATGTGACAGGGCACAACGGGCACTCCCACAGATGTTGCATGGTCTGCGCTGCCCCGCAGTCGCATGCACCGGATTCTTCCTGTAGAAAGCCCCATCGCTCCCTATTATCGCGGCAGTTCCCAACCCCACACCTCAGGCGGTTTAGAGTAACCCATGTCCTGAAGTGTAGTTCGCTTCCTGCAGGAAGGTGTTCTTGCGCTACGAAGGGTTCGCATATTTGTGAATTTTCCGCCCACCTGCGTAAACGTTCAGAGGGAACAGGTCCTTGTATTGGAGACGAGGCGTCTAAAAAGGATCGTCTAGATATAAGACGTTTTGGTGGCGGGACATGGTTGAACAGGAGGTGTTTCGGGTCTGTCTCTTGTAGGCTTCTCTCAACGTCTGTTGCCACGCTTCGTCTTACATCCGGAGGCGCAATTCCCGCTAGGCAGTACAACTTATGAACCGGAGTTGGTTTTAGGCAGCCGGTTATCAGTCGGCATGTCTGATTTAGCGCTACGTCCACTTGCTTTGCATGCGCGGAGCGGGCCCATACTGGGCATGCGTATTCTGCAGCAGAGTAGCACAGTGCCAGTGCAGTTGTACGGAGTGTATGCGGTTTCGCACCCCAGGTGCTTCCTGTCATTATTTGTAACAGGTTGTTTCGAGCGCTCGTCTTCATCTTAACATTGTGACAGTGTGCCCTATATGTCAGTGTGCGATCTAATGTCACCCCAAGGTAGGTTGGATTGTTCGTGTGTTTCAGTTGTATCCCCTCCCAGCTGACTTTAAGGGGTCTATTTGCCTCTCGGTTCCTGAGATGAAATGCGCTGATTTGCGTTTAAGTTGGGTTTGGTTTCAAATGGTTGTCTCTATAGTACTTGGACAAATTTTCTAAGGTGGCGGTAAGTCTTCGTTCCACGTCTTCGAAGGTCTTTGCTTGGGCTGTTATCGCAAGGTCGTCCGCGTACGCAAAGTGCTTGGTGGTTTGTGGGATTGGTTGGTCATTTGTGTATATATTGAAAAGCAGTGGGGACAGGACGCTTCCCTGTGGGAGTCCATTTTTTTGGTTCCTCCAGCGACTTCGTCGACCATCCAGTGAGACATAGAATCTACGACCATGCAGAAGAGAAGCAATAACCCTGGTTAGTTTATTGTTCTGAGTCAGAGTGCGTAATTTGTCGAGAAGAACCGAGTGGTTTACCGTATCATAAGCGGCAGTCAGGTCCACAAAGATCGCCCCGGTTACCATTCCTTTCTCGAAACCATCTTCGATGTGTTGTGTGAGGTTTAATATCTGACCTGTGCATGATTTGGATGCCCTGAATCCAGCTTGTTGCGGAATTAGTTTGTCATCAAGGTATTGTAGACGATTTAGAATCAGGCGTTCATAAGTTTTGTATAGGTGGCAGAGTAATGATATTGGGCGAAAACTTTTTGGATCGTTTGGTTGTTTTCCCGGTTTGAGGATTGCTACAACGTTGGCCTTCCTCCATAGTTTGGGTATATGATCTCTGTTTAGGCATTCGTTGAACATTTTCAGTATCCAGTTCAGAGTTGTTGGACCAAAGTGTTTTATTTGTTCTATCCTTATATCATCCACACCTGCGGCCTTACCATTTTCTCTAAATATTATCCAATCTTCTCTAAATTTGGCATAAATAGTTTTTACATAACAAATTTATTTATTTATCGTATGGTCAAAAGAAGTACCTATATCACATCCCTCAAAGGAGAAAGTTTGAAGGTTGGGCATTGGGCAATGATAAATTTCGCAAGCAAGCTTGGTCGTCAGAAATTCTCGTAAATTAAATTACATAACATAAACTCGGACTGTAAGCGAATTCTTCCTAAAATCATCATTTTTTTCCCATACAAACATGAAGCACCCTAGTGTACCCTGTTGGTGGGTACAGCAGAGTCTGTCTATCATACGAGACACGTTTATGCGGCATGAATGTTATGGCAGCTATATACCCTGAAGGGGTAGGAGGGGTGTAATAATTGTGAATTTGTATGCAAAATACGTCCAAAGGTCAGACTACGGTCAGAGATGTCATTACATTAAATCTACAGAGAATGCTGAATCCGTAGATGTGACCTAAATTTAAGATTTGATTTTTTTTATGGCGAGAGGAAATATGGGGATGCTCCTTCTCTCTAGATATGTGTGTCCACACCTTTTAATAATAATATGGGCTTGAGTAAAAATTTAAATAATTTGAAATAAAAGTATTTAAATATTTCGTGATCATGAAATTCCCTGGTCGTAGAATATGTTTTAGATAATATTGTATCGAGTGTCCTATTAGAGTCAGGTTTTCATAAAACTGCTGTACAAGAAGCTTTATTCACACCATAGGCTCTTGTAGTTTTAAACCTTTATAAGCTAGAACATTTCTTCCACAATTAATAATACGTGCAAATTTATAATTTTATGACCATTAATAAAATTGTGTTTTAAATTTATTTTACTATGAAATTGTTGAAAAAAGGAACGTCTTTTAGTTAGTACAAACTTATTGTAATTACTTATAGAATTGACACCAATACGAAAACAACTGAATGTAACTATCAAATTCTTTTCTTTTGTGTCCTAGCTGTGTCTCGATACTAGATACTAAACTTTTTCTTCCAAATTCACGTGAATAGTAAACTGCATTTTTAGGCCACTTCTAGAGTTTTAATTAATCCATGATACCACCGTTAATGGGTACTTTGTTACACACACACCACACATGACATTATACCATCCACCAACTTATGGTTAAATACATATTATTATTATTATTTAGCTATAATAATAATAATAATTACACACACAATACGAATACGTGCTTTAAATATTAATTATATGAAATTTCATTAATACGTTCAATAAATTATTCTTATATTTTGCATACCAGTGTAATCCTAGGTGATAAAAATTATTTTTATTGTTGAACGGTGTAATCATGATGTAGTTCTGTGTGAAATTAACGCACTTTTTACAGGGGTGTGTCGCTCCGCCTTCTTCTCAGACTTCACGAGATTTTTAAAGTAATAATTCAGGTAACATACTAAAAAAAGCTACTTCTTCTTCTTCATTAGCCTCCTTCCCTCCACTGCTGGATATAGGCCTCTTCCAACTATTTCCACTTGTCTCTGCTCTGACTCTTCCGCATCCAGGTTCCCCCAGCGATTTGTACAATGTCGTCGGTCCATCTGTTTGCTGGTCTTCCGAAGCTCCTTCTATCTGCCCAAGGCCTCCACTTCAATATTCAATATTTTTAACTAAAAACAGCGAACTTCAACAAATAAATAAGTAAATCTTAATAAGACAGAAAAAAAATACAAAAATTGCTCCCACTCAATCCGGGATTAGAATATAAAGTGGAAAAAAGGGCCTATCAGAATCCAAATTTTTGAAAATCAGATCATAAAAAATATTTCAAAGTTTTTCTCGGAAAATTTTAAAATTCTGAGTTCAAGATTTTTTTCAATAACTTGTAAAATATAAGCCCTAATTTGATGAAAATAATGTTTAATTTTAATAATGAGAATTGTCGATTGAATTGAATGTGTCGATTAACCAGTCCTCGTCAACTAAACGTAAAAGGACTCTTTTAAGTATATTATATGACCCATCTAGTTATTTTTAATTATGGTAATGATGGTAAAAGTCTAACCCCCGTTTTCACCAACTTTTACCTAAGAAGGAGACCCCTAAGAAATTTCCATACAAAAACAGAGATAATATTCTATTTTTTGACACGCAGGCCTACCAACCACACCCTAATTCCATACAAAATGCAACACGCAACTCACCTACGTTAGGTGCCCAAATATCTCTGCCCAGGCTAGGTGAGTTGCGTGTTGCATTTTGTATGGAATTAGGGTGTGGTTGGTAGGCCTGCGTGTCAAAAAATAGAATATTATCTCTGTTTTTGTATGGAAATTTCTTAGGGGTCTCCTTCTTAGGTAAAAGTTGGTGAAAACGGGAGTAATACTTTTCCCTGTAGTTATGGCATTCTTACGGTTATCTATGAAAGATAATAATATGTAATATGGTTAGCCATTTTAAAGGTTCAAATTCAAAAGCATCTAATAACATTTAAAATAGGGATTATTTTCCAGAAGAATAGAGCGAACATAATTAAGCCGAATACATAGATATCCAGTTCTTCTGGTGAACAGATCCGAAAAATTCGGTTCTCTAAAATGAACCGGTTCTGCATCCGTCACTCTTCATAATATGAGCATGGGCGTCACCAGGAAAAGGAGCAGAGGGGGGAATTTGACCCCTTCGACAAATTAACAAGTATGTATAATAAATTGAATGGCGTTATGCAGAAGGCAGCCAGTCCACAAGTAGGTATAAATCGAGTTTTTGGTATTAGCACATGCAGAATCTGTAACACTTTATTCTGGAAAAATAAGCCAGCAGCCTTCCATATAAATATTTTTCAAAAAACGCATTTGAAAATATCACCTCATTCAAAATCTACCATTACACATTTCGTAGAATGCAGACAGACTCCGTATGGGCATTCCCGCATCGAAAAGTACACAGGTACATTTAACAGAACGCAGCCAGGTGATGCCTGGCCGAGATTCTAAAGTATACGAACCAAAACCCAGCAGCAGGTAGCTGACCTATTGTTTTAAAACAATAAAACCATTAGCCGTCGGCCGACGTATCCCAATAACACAATTCGCAGAACGCAGTCAGGCGGCCTGTGAGCCTTCTGTAGATTAGTGTTTCGTTAATGACAATAACGATGTTTGTATTGATTACTCAATGATTACTGATTAGTATGTAGGATATTGTAATTTTAATAATAGGATTAAGAATGCTTTTGTCTTATGGAGAAATGTAGGTGTCATTGTAAATATTTAAACTGCCTTAATGTGATTATTCTACCTATTATAGAAAAAATGTTTAATGCCCATACGTTTGTTCACTTTGTTGTCACATTATTAATATTAATTTATTATATTTTAATGTAGATATCTACATATATTTTTATGTTTTTCAACTCTTTGTCTAATGTAATTAATCATTATCATCAATGTATTGCCTATTATTATACGTGAAATAGTTATTGTTTGTTCTAAATCTTTATTGGTTAAAGAAACACAATGCTACTGTGTCAAAAGGCGAATTTATTGCAAAAACAATATCTTACAATCAACCCAAAAAATAAAGAATTACCTATGACCTTATTTCTAGTTTTCATAGGAGAATGCTTTGGATATTTTTATAATAACTTCAAAGAGCTTGAAAATGATGCTTTTTATACCACAGTGAAATGTAGATCGTACATTCATTTTAATGGGATCTTCAATTTCTTTGAATTTTTTGTACATACGGTAAAAAATTAAAGAATGTACCTTCTGCCTCCATAAAATTATTACGTAAATATTTTTTCAATGGCAAAAACCTACGTATGTATAGAGTGGTAATTCTGAAAACGATGGGTGTTTATATGAGGCTGGCTGTCTTCAGCTAAATGCGTTTCACAAAACACGTGTACTGTAGAAAAAAATTATCTGTTTAAAAACGCAAACATCTCTAAAATATTCAAATTTATTTTTTTGTGTCTGAAAGTAGACAATATATTGATATTGATTGAATAGTTAGTTACCTTAATATTAAATCAGTAATTGAATAAATTAAAAAAGATCTTCGCGAACACAAAAGTGGTCATATCTCAAAATGATATTTATGTGGCCTGGCTGCCTTCTGTATAACGCCATTCAATTATACCTAGAAAATTACTTGATTGCAACTGTAATGAAATAAATTCATTTTGTGCGTGTGCGCATCTATGTATGTGAACCGATATTATTATACTAAATTATATTGTTTCTGCATCTCTTCATTTAAGGCCTTGGTACCAAGAATGACGTCACCGTCGTTTCCCACGGCATTAAGGTTCAAAATCGTGTGAACAATCGCATTATAAAATGGTAAAAATAGCGTTTTTTTCCATTTTTTTTTTGGTTAATTTCGCTTCAATTAAAAAACTTTAAGGGTAATTCCCAAGATTTCAATGCATATTATCAATAAAAAAAATCTCAGCGACATTCGGGAAACGAGTTTCTGTCTTTCGGGAACAGGATCAGGGGTATTTTTCACAATTTTTTTTTAGAAATCTGTACAAGATATAAAAAAGTTGTTTACGGTCATTCCCCAGATAAAGGTTCAATGTATCTACTCTATTTTTTCCAAAGCATATTTAGTAACGGTTGTCGAGATCTAAGGTCTCCAGTTTTTAGAAATTTTAGAAATGCTAATATGCATACTCTTTAAAACCATATTCGTATCAAAATTTCAGTTGCACCCCCTAAGTTTGAAGCTTGTGACGTCACTGCGTTCAATATTACTTATCTACGTATGGGACACAGGTGGCACAACGAAATAAGGGTAATATTGAATTACGGTGTTGATTCTGTTAGCAAACAATAGGCTTATAATACTCTAATCATATATTATTATTATCATACATACAATAGAATTTAACATTGCTACTACGTGCCTATTGTTGTATTTTATAGATTTCACACCCGTCATAGTCCAAAAATACTATACCTTTTTTTCGGTATTTTTGTATTTTTTTTTGTTCTTGCATGTAACCTTGAACTTTTTTATGTATTAAATTTATCGTATGGCCAACATCACGCCTATATCAAATAACATTCGTTATGTCAAAGTGTAAAAACATGTTAAAAGCAGCCCAGAGGAAGTTAAGTCTGTAAGTGGACATAACATGGCTAGCCATGTCCATGCTGATGTTTTTTTAATTAGTATTAAGTTCTCTTGTTTGTAAGTAATGAATTGTAACCTCCTTGGATAAGGACACTGAAGGAATGTAATTCAGGGGTGGGCTCCCTTAAGGCTAACCCTGGGCCCACCTCTTAATAAGATTTGCATAGAACTGCGGTTAAAGAGGTCGCTCTTAATGCGCCTGAGCTACCCGGGGATGTGGAGGGCCTTAAGCTCGCAGGATTTTCCTCCAATTCACTCGCATACACGATTAACGATCATGTCTGATTTACCTTAGTACGGGCTCAGCCTAGTTAGGTGAAATCAATATATTGTCAATTAATTTGTAATCATTATTATTCAATAAAGTATTATTATTATTATTATACACCAGTGTCGACAATTGTTCATATTGCTATATGTATCGAATGACAAAATGTGACCGACGCAAAAAAATGCAATATTGATAAATCCATTTTTTTCGATATGGCTAAGTAGTAATCCATAAATTTATAATTGAAATCGTGTATTTACTAGAAATATCGCACGCCGCCATTTCGTGATTCATTTTTATGGCGGTTTGTCAACATATTGACGGATTTAATGGTGTACTAAATTTTTATGAAGCATTTTGTTGTAAGCCCCTTATGGCCCGTCGACACAAACGTTAAATTTTATTCATTCAAACTAATTCTATTCTTTTCTATTTAAACCCTCACATCGCGGGGTAGGCAGAGAGAACAGAAAACCAGAATTCCGTTTTCTTAAACACATATTTTTTTGCTTTCGTATATTTCTTCTTCTTCCTGGTGTAAATTTTGTAACCTCCTTGGACAAGGATATTGATGAAACGTAATTGAGGGGTGGGGTTTGCCGGGGGGCTCCCTTAAGGCTAACCCTGGGCCCACCTTTTAATAATATTTTGCTAAAAGAGCGGGTAAAGAGGTCGCTATTAATGCGCCTGAGCTACCCGGGGATGTTGAGGGCTTCAAGCCCGCGGGATTTTCCTTCAATTCTTCCTCAGCCTCTCAAATCAATTTGGGGTTAGCTGGCAGAGATTGCAGCACTGCGATTAGCTCGCCCTAGTGAATAAATCTATGATTTATATTTGTAATCCTAACATAGTTCCGTATCTTGTTCACCAAAGTGTAAATAAATAAACCCATAGTTGGATATAGGCCTCCTCTTTCGTCTTCTACAACTCCCTCCTTCAATGCTTGTTCTTGGTTGCAATTTTTCCTCCGTCACATTCATGCAATCGTCATAAAAACTCTACGATTTCTTTTGCTCAAAACGCGATCGTCCTTGGTCGACAGGATTTATCAGGTTTTCCTAAGACGGTCACGTCAATCATCGACGACGGTCATCATTCTTTCGATATGTCCAAACCATCTTAATTTGTTCACTTTCACTTGTTTGCTCACCGTCTCCATTTTATAAGCCCGGGTTTCCATCTACTATAGTTTATTAAATTTTATTTTCATCACATGTAAACGCAGCTTTACAATTTTCATTTGGGGATTGGACGATCGGTTTATGGCTTTGCCTATTAATTATAAAATAAATATTTTAAAATTTATTTATTTATTTGATTGAAATATACGGCCGCTGCAGAAATCCGCATTGTGTAATGTTTTATGCAAATGGTACAGTCCAAAGGTGGATCCACACGGTCCGTGATATTGCAGACGAACGTAAACTTTTCCATACATAAAAATCTACATCGGCCCGTAATAGCACAGACCGTGAGAACTTTCCTTAGAGCAGTGGCGGATCCAGGATTTCATTTTGGGGGGGGCTGAATTAGTGTCACCGTTTCAATTTTTTTTTTTCAACAGATTTCATTTTGTCGACCTTTTTTTTTTTTGGTCCTCGCCTAGAATTTCGAATCGGTGGAGGGGAGGTCCCTAAGTCCTGCCCAAATTAACTGAACCTTTTTTTTTTTGGTCGTCGTCTAAAATTTGTTGACCTTGACGACTCAAAATTTGTCGAGTGGGGGGGGGGTTTAATTCAGTATACCGCATTTTCTGAAAATACTAAAGAAAATCACAAAATACTAGTTTACTATTCAAAACACTAGAAACGGCAACACTGGGGCTGAATGTCAACGTTTTGGGGGGGTCCAAGGAGCTGAAACCCCTAGATTTGTTGTGTATATACTACTGTAACTCATGGTTTTGGGGGGGGGCTTCAGCCCCCTAGCCCCGCTAGTGCCTTAGAGTATATATGGGTTAATCGTTAATTCTTCATATAGGCCTGCATCTTTAAAAACCAATTTGGGGACTACCAACGATTTTTTAAAGAAAATATACCTATATAATCTTGCGATAAGCTCGCCCTAGTGAAAAATGTTGTAATTTATACAGGATATTTCCTTCCGTACGTAAAATCTATTGAAAGGTGATAGAAGAAAAAAAAATGGTGAATGCATTGACCATAGTGAAAAAAATACAATTTTTTTATGGAATATGCATTTGAAATGTTTACATGTTTCTTATCTTGTTCACCAAAGGTGTAAATTAATAAATCTTAAGATTTTCGAACGACGGTTCACGGTGGAAGTCAATGTTTATTGGTGACAATGGAAAACTAGTAGATACGAGTAATATTTTCTTACTGCCTGCCCAATTATTTACTTATTTATTCTTAATTCTGAACAAAATACAAAACATTTAAAATTTCAAGCAATAAAGTGTCAGACACTTGTTCACCAGGGCGAGCTTATCGCAATGCTGCGATCTCTTCCAGCTACTTTTTCTTCTTCCTCTTCTTCAGCCCTCTGTCCTCCACTGCTGGATATAGGCCTCTTCCACATTCCTCTATTCCTTTCTGTTGTTTGCTGCTTGCAGCCATTTTTTTCCCCCACCAGCAGCTATGTCGTCGGACCATCTCTTTTGGGGTCCTCCGACGCCTCTTATATTCTCCCAAGGTCTCAATTTTAAGATTTTTGTGGTCCATCTTGTGGGGTTTTGTCTTTCAGCTTACTCCAATAAAGTTAAAATTATTGGGATCAATATTGTCTAAAAAATCCAACATTTCTCCTGGATAACACAGGGTACCTGCAATACTAGCGGTTAAGTAATTTGGAACAATATCATTTAGTCATATCACATAAATGAATCATGCTGTATCATGTTGTTTACTCTCGTCTGGATGTTATTAATTTAATAACGAATCATCCTATATACACTAACCTATATTGTAGTTGGGTATGAGATTATTAATCAACCTTATGTCAGTATTTCATAATATGTGCATTTGTCAGAATTATTCATTTCCGGAGTCCATTTCATAATTTACAATAGGCCTCTTCTTCGTCAGCCTTGGTCCCTCCACAGCTGGATACAGGCCTCTTCCATTCATATCCAGACCTTTCGATCCTCGCCTTTCTGACCCACTGTCTACCCGCTACCGAGGTCACGTCGTCCGCCCATCTTTTCTGGGGCCTTCCGACACCTCTTCTATTTTCCCATGGCCTCCACTTTACGAGTCTGGGAGTCCATCTATTCTCATCTTGTCTTGCTATGCGCCTCGTGCATGGTAAATATAGGCCTAGTGCAATTGTAAAAATATTTTTAAAACCAAAATTTTATGACTTCACAACCTACAACTGTAATTTTCGAGGTCTTCCAAACGATACCAAATACGCCATTCCGGGGCGTTCGGATTCCTTCATTCCTATCATCCTTAATTCTCTGAACATTCCCAAACCATCATAGTTTATTCACATTCATTCTCGTCACAACACATGTCTTGCAGTCACTCATTTCCCTAGTAACCTCGTTTCTACAAAAAAAGGTATTGTTAAGTAATATACATACGTAAATAGGTGGTGGTCGAGGTTGTCGGTAGCCTGGTAGCTCGACTGTTAATCCTGTGGGCGCAGGTTCGATCCCCGATGCCGATCTACTCCACTTCACGACACAAGCTTTTCAAGCTTACTTTGAAGTGAACAAAGGTGCATTTGGTTTTTTTTTAACTGTCTGGGCTGCATGCACAAACCCAAATAATTTCCTGCACACTTTGCACTAGGCTAAAAGCCTGTATCGCAAAGTGCGGAATACATCGCCACCGCCGGGTTTGAACCTGGCACCTCCCGCTTGAGAGACTGCCGCCTCAACCAACCGCGCCAACCATGTACTCATTTCGATGGATTCATTTAAAAAAAGTTTAAAAATAAAACAATTTCCTCGAAAAGAATTCCAAACTTTTGAAAATGTACTTTTTCAGTTACCAGCGATGCGATGACGTCCAACTCGCAAAAGGATGTAAGTTAATTTTCCGTTTAATATTTTTAGCAAGTAAGCAGTACACGGTACAATAATATATCACCCTAACAACTTCCACGTCCGGACTTTTGATTGTTTTGCAGATACGCTCTTCTCTCTGTGTGGCCACAGTGCCCAGAATAATAAAGAAGGGGATTGTCATACAGGAAAAAAAAAGATTTTCATATTGTACATTTTTGTGTAACTTGATTATATTTTTTTTATTATAAATACAAGCACAAAACAGATAACAACTATAGATATAAGTAAAAACACTAAGAAAGACGATTAGTCCATTCATAATTTACCTATCACACACAATCATGCGCCACAGTTAAATTAAAACACATGAGTTCATTCCGGTCGTCTCACACGGTTTCCATATATACTGCAGTTCAGAGTAGTCATATTGACATTTCAAAAAATTAAAAAAAGGGAGACCTTATAACTCGTAAATACGCGTTTGAAAAAATAGAGTTGATACAAATAAGAAGTTCTTTTTTCAATTATCTCATAGTAAAATAAATCTAAAACACACGTATCAATTTTTTTTTCAAAATGTTATAGAATTGGACCTACTGAATTCTTTTCAAATTTGGAAAAAAATATAGAAAAACAAATACCTGACAATATGCAAACTAACATTTTAAACTAACATTTTAAAGGAAAAATGTAAAAACTAAATATTTAGATAATAAAGACTTTATTAAAAATCGCCTGAAGATGAGGGTGCAAACCCTCGAATACTAGTCGCGAACTAAAAAGTCAAATTTGTGGATTTTAATCTAAATATTTAGTTTTTTCATTTCTCCTTTAAAATTGACTTCCACCATGTACCGACGGTCGAAAACATCGAGATTAAACTAACATTTTCTGCTTTTTTATTGATATTAGTTTTTCTTTATGAATCCACCCCATATTCCAGAATTCGTCCCGGAATAATAAAGATGACATAGGTAGGTACGAGTATATAAAAAATAAACAGTTTTATTTCAGTAATATAAATTATTATGTATTGTACTCGGAATATAAGAATCTTCTTCTACCTACTGAAAAAATAAAAGTTTTTATAGCTTTTAATTTTCGTTCCTTTACTTTATGATTCCATTTTGAATTCCGTATTTCCTGTGTTATGTGTGCTGCGAAAAAGGTAATAAGTATTACTAAAATATACAAATATACTAGTACAAACCAAAGGTTGTTGACACGTGATAGGTATCTATCTAGAAGACTGTGGAAACAATGCAAAGTATTGTAGAAGATAATAGAACATTGTAGAACCTTCTAGAAAGTTGTGGAAGATAATAGAATATTGTAAAATCTTCTAGAAAGTTGTGGAAGATAATAGAAACTTGAAGAACCTTCTAGAAAGTTGTGGAAGATAATATAACAATGTGGAACCATCTATAAAGTTGTGGAAGATAATTAAATAGACCATTGTAGAACTTTCTCGAAAGTTACAGAAGATAATAAAACATTTTAGAACCTAAAGTTGTGGAAGATGATATTAAGATAACATTGTAGAACCTTCTAGAAAGTTTTTGAATATAAGAGAACATTATAGAACCTTCTAGAAAGTTGTCAGAATGATTTAACTGATGAACGCGCGATTCGGTCATTCTGTCGATCTACTCGTGAAATTATATAATCGCTGTGTCTCCTGAAATTCGAATAGGTATTTCACACATTTAGCCATTGATTTCGATGATGCCCCTAGGAAGTATTTATTTAGTCATATTTATCTATCATTTGAGTTACGTTTCGTTTGCGCTTGGGCCTGTTTTTTTTTCATACAAAATGGGCATTCTCCTTTGTTGTTGAAACCTCGTTATTCTCAGATAATGACTCTCATTCTTCATCTTCTCGAGTTTCAATCGTTACCGTTGGTTTGCAGAAAAACAACGTGTGTCCTTTTCCACTCATCCCTGTCCTGTGCGGTTCTTGTTAACTCTTTATATGAGTCGAAGCCCATATCCTGGCACAGGTCATCCAGGTATTCTTTTCTTGGTCGTCCTCTGTAGTTTGTCCCCTCGTTCATTCCTTCAATTAATTCAAACAATAATCATGATTATTAAGATCTTAGAGTATTAGCATTAGCATTCAAGTTCTGTAAATAAATCTGGCTACTATCTATTTACCTACAAGTAATACCTAAAATATTATTATATACTAGTGGGTACCTTCCCGTGAAAAATTCACGGAGGCTTTGTTAAACATGTTTTTGTGTAACATGTCTATCTACATACATAGGTACTTTACACATATATAGATGGTGGGTACTTTAAATAGTTCGATTTGCAATCGTTAAGTGTATAGGTACGTACCGTATTCCACGAAATAAATATTTCAAAACCACTTTCATTTATAATTTCATGAGTAGGGACCTAGATTTCTAAATTTAAAATTTTCATTCATAAAAAGTGAGACTTCGACGAAAATTTTTAGCCACCCACGAAGGCGTCGCTGCTTTAAATTTACATACATATTCATAGAACTTGCAAAATTTTTCAATAGGCCAGCGTTACATACCTATATGACTTGGATAATGATATTATGCAATGGAATTATGTATTTTCACGTACATAATTTCATGTTCTTACCGCTACATTCTAATGTCTTGCGTACATAGAGTAGATGATACAGTGTATAACGCCTCAAGCTGCTTATAATGTAGGCTGTATATCATCATTCAGTTAATAATACAGGGTATAACGTGACACAACTACCAATTAAATAATCCGCTCTAAGTCTGTTATTGTTACTGACTGAAGAATAGACGAGTGTGTCAGGAATAACAGAATTTAAAGCCTTCTTATTTTAAAAAATGTGTGAAAGACCGGATGACATTGGAGCTGAATCTTCTGAAATACCATAATATAGAAATATATAGTGGGTTTTTCCTTAATGACGTGCTTGCGACGTATCTTAGGGATGAGGTTGGACCAATCTGACGGCAACGGATTCAGTAGGTGTATTGTTGAATCAAAAATCCTTGGACCAAGTGTGTGTGTGTGTGTGTGTGTGTGTGCGTGTGCGTGCGTGTGTGTGTGTGCGTGTGCGTGTGCGTGTGCGCGTGTGTGTGTGTGTGTGTGTGTGTGTGTGTGTGTGTGTGTGTGTATGTGTGTGTGTGAAAGTGTGAGTGTAAGTGAAAGTGTGTGTAGCACGAGTATAATAGAGGTCGACTTTGAGAATTACTGATTAATATTCTGAATTCTGATTTCTGAACACCATAAAGGTATAATCTGAACATAATCAGTTGGAATACCTACATATTCGTCAGAATTACAACCAATAATGTAGAAAAACCCAGCGATTTTACTTTAAAAAATATAGTACTATATTTGTGATTTGTAGATCATACTGAATTCTACTCTATCCCATCTCGCTTAAAAGTTTTCAGCATTCAGTTTTCTAGACGTATTAACAGCTTACAGGAAAAATGCTTCTATTGAAAGGTGTGTGAAGTTAGCAACAAATCATCATGCTAAATGCACCCAGAAAAAGTGTATTTACATTACCAGAAACAAAAAAATAACAAATTAATTACCTTTGTCTTCTGGTTAGCAGTATAACAAAAAAAAAGCGTTTGACCTAAAATACCCATGGATAGGCGAAATAACCCCGGTTGATGGTACCTACATTACGTATTATAATGAATAAAATTGATAGATATTCTACATAGCGATGATTCTAATTAAAAATCATTATTTGCATGCCCCCACGTAGCTCCCTGTATAATAATTTCATAAGAGCATTATACAGGGTATTATATCTAGCTTTGTAATAACACAATCCCTTTATCACCATGCATTGTATAAAGTCTAGTGGCATACTATACTATACTTAGCGTGTAGTAGCTACTAACATACTAGACTTAGCATGTAGTAGCTACAATAAAGTGGTTCCCGAAGTTGACTGGCTGCCGACTAATCTATCAAAAATTTCCAATCTTGCGACCCGGATTTACAAATTTTCTCGGTATATACCAGGCGCGAAGCTACCTAAGAACACGAATCCCATCGAGTTACCTTTTGGATAAAATGATAGGTATAAAAGTGGCTAATTTGACGTAATCCAATTAGAAATGTTAGCCTCGGCTTCCCTTCTGCAGAAATCCACCCTTCGCCCCTGGTATATACATTATACACTCACTGAGTTTTCGCCGCCCTCCCTCCATCACGAAAATTTAACCTTATTAAAAACGCACCCAGTAGTTAGCGCCGCAGGCGAAATTTTTTAGAGGCTAAAGAGGGCATTAATATTGGTAATGTTCAGATTCCATAGTGGCGAGTAGTGGAACTTATTCAAGGAAAGAATCCAAATCGCCGATGTATAGTGATAATATAAAGTTTTTATTAATTATTCTTTAGAGCCCACTCAATATTCGCTCGCGGCCTACTGGTGAGTCGCGACTCATAGTTTGGGAAATACTGAGCTACATTGATACATATTATACTGCTCAATATCAAGAGAGCTTTATAACAATGTTTAATAGAGATAGTACTTAGAAACCAACATAGGGGTGAATTCTAGTAACAGTGATCTGCTAATATAGTATTCACAGAATTGATTATTTTATTTATTTTTTATTTTTATTTATTCAATCACATGGGCACAAACAGTTATAACAGCACATATCAACAATTAAACAAAAACAGAAAGCAAACCAGTGAAGGCCCGTCAATTTTACCAGAAAAACATTTCTATGTTAAAACAAATTAAACTTAAAAAACTGTGACAAAAATGCAACAACAATCCGAATAAAATAACAAAATAGATCGAATGAGGTTGATGTGCGATATATATAGATAATATGTGATAAAAAATTAATTTGTAAATATTCTGAATTATTTTTGCAATGTTTAGGTTGATAAGATCTCAATATTTCAAAATATTACATGCTCAGGTAGAAAAGGGTTGTTTTTAGAAAGTATGTTTCCATTGTTCCTTGGCCGGCGCCCCGAACAATGGGGCTTGCAGACGGCGAATTTCTTGGAATTCGCCTACCCCGACGTTGCAGTTAATCCCGTTAACCCATCCTGAAGGCGTGACTTGACTCAGCTGAGCGGGATAAAAGATGGCTTTAGCCAATGGCCGCTGGCCGGCGGCCATTGAAAGTTTGTTCTGGGTGAGGTGGCTGCACCCCAGGACACCGATCAGTTCTCATCTACCTGTTGAAGGGTTCAGTCGCCTAATTGTTGTAATTAGTAATTATCTCCGGTCAAGTACATAATTATCTTCGTGTCTACATTGTGTGTGTTATCCGCCAACTAAATGCCTCGGGGAACGAAGCATTTGGCGCCGGGGGGGGTCTGTCTCCCCGCTTTCATCGTAACACAGGAGTCTGCTAATTAGGGCTCCTCTGTTGTCGATACCCTGTGTGCCTCGTGTGAGGGCAGGGTTCATCGTGGGAGGTCAACGCTGACAAATATTCATACACCGCTGTTGGTCAGTCAGCCAGTCTTCTTGCTACTTAGTTCATCGCTCATCAGTGACCTGATCGCAAAGGTCACCATCAGGAGATTCTCCTACAGGCCTCCGCCCCCGAAACGGATCTGGGGCTGGCCTGTAATCTCATCGCTGGATGACGTCATCGTATCGATTAGCGGTTGCGTAATAATTGTGTTTACTAAAATGGCCTATAGTGTTAAATGTCGATCGAACAGTGTTTTACTTGTATAAAATAAAATCAGTGGTAACTCGTACGTCGATCCTTAGGATTGTGTAAGAATAATTGAACGTATTATTATTATTGTTTATTTTTATTTATGTGTATTTTGGTATGCGAAATACCTACTTGTGAAATCTGTGTTTATTAAATTGTGTAAATAAAATATGTAAGTACAACTTGAACTTTGCTTTTGAATACACATTGCCCAACATTTATTCGCATTTTCAGATAACTTGCCAGAGTAACTATTTCTTTGCTTTGCTTTATTTTCTCTCAATTAATTTAATCATTAGTATTTCTATTTAATTTACCCCTCATGAGCGAGGTGCTTTTGCTTCTTACCTTTAATTACCTTAGTATCATTAGTATATTTTTCATTTGAATTTTCTTTTAACCCCTCATGAGAGAGGTGACCATGGACGAGAGAGGAAGACTGAAGATTATTTTCCCGGAGAGCGGCCCTCCCATGTCAAAATGGCCCCCAACAAAGGGGCGTGTTCGTTTGAGGATTTTCCGAGAACATAAAAGAGCCCACACCCTGAGGTTTTGATATTGGGGTGGTTTTTCCGGGGGGATTTTCCGGATTTTCTTTTTGTGTCATGTGTTAATGTTATGTTTGATTGACCTAAAAGCGCGAGAGGCCCGACTTCGGTGGTATGGACACGTGCAGAGAAGGGACGAGGATTCCGCTCTGAGGAGGGCAACAAACTGGTCAGTGGAAGGACAAAGAAAGAGAGGACGGCCGAAGAAGTCCCTTGAGGAGACCATCAGAGGGGACATGGAACACCTGGAGCTTACTCCAGAAGACTGCCTCGATCGGGGAAAATGGAGAGGGAGTATCCGAGCCGCCGACCCCAAATAAATGGGATATGGTGTGGAGAAGAAGAAGAAGTGTTAATGTTATGTTTATCTGGCAGGTTGTCTGAAGTGGCGATGTGTATTGTTTTGAACTTGTGCTTGTTTAATTGACTATGTTTTTATTGTGTATTAATTACGTACTGATTCGATAGACGGATAATGTCGCGATTCGTGGATATCAAATACTGTGTTCGTGATTTTTCGCCCACATTTGGAGGGTGGGCAAATCAAGACCCTGAGGTATTTATCAGGGCCTGTCAGGAACATGGGAGGATTGATGCTGATGATGAGGTGCCTGGCTGGGTCGTAAAACAGTTGCGTGGGGAGGCTAGACAGTGGTGGAGAGGGTTGGACAGACTCCACCATTGTCGATGGGGATATTTTAAAGATGAGCTTGTTTCTAGGTTTGGGGTAAATTCAGTTAGTGTATACGCTCTCAAAGGCGATTTACTGTCACGGAGGCAGGGTCTTGGAGAGCGGGGTACCCTCTTTGTGGAAAGGAAGTGGGGAATTATTAGGCGGTTGATTAAAGCAGGACCTCAAGATGGTGTGGTGGATGATGGCCTATTGGAAAGGCCGGATTTGGCGTCATACATGGTGGTTTTGATGACGCCAAGGTATCAGGAGAGGCTACGGTTTGAGAGGATAGCTAGTATGGAACAACTGAAGGAATTAGTCTCTGATGTAGACTTCCCTCAGGCTCGTCTCCCAGTTGCGCAACAGACACAGGAGATATCATCAGTATCACACGATCTTCCAGCGAATACAGTATGCGATCGCGAGGGGTGCAATGTACCCAGCCAGGATGCTGGGGAGGGGGAGGTTTCCGTGGAGACGGAAGTAATCCTCCCGGAGGAAAAAACCCTGGAAGTGATTGAACCAGGTGAGGATTGCACCGTTAAGGAGGAACACACACCTCCGTCTGTTCACGAATTAATAACATCATTCGCGTGGGTTTTACGATCAATTTTGGCAATATTAATCGTCGCGAATATTGTCATAGAAAGTTCCTTACGTTGTATTATGGGTATAATTATTATTGCAATTAAATTCGTGAATAGAAAATTACATCGTCGTCGTAAAGTAACGCTGAAATTAATAGCGAAGATAGTTCGATCCGTCCGTCGAATCAATTACGAGTGTATTGTGTCTGAATACTCATACTACCATGTGTTTGTAGATAGAGATAGTAGATGCCTGAAGGCTAGGAAGAAACGGACTTGTGGGATAGGCAAGTAGCTAGCATCAGGTCATCTAGATATAGGTTTGGTTATTCCTTTTAAAAATAACCTGGCGCTCAATGGGAAGAACGGTTTGGGTGATATATAATTAGTAGAGTATAGGACTTGTGTAGGATTAAGATAGTTGATAGTTAGGTATAATAAATATGTTGTGTTGTAAATAGGTAGATATAAGTGGGTGCATGTAATTATTGTCGCGTCGTTTATGGTAACATCGGTATTTTGTCTAAAGAATGGTTTTATGTAACAGGGTAACAGTGGGGTTGATATAAACTGTGGTTGATCTACATGTACGCATGTTATTGTAGCAAGGGAGAGGTATGAAATGTGTATGTGCCAGGCTCGCTCCCGGTGTGAGGAGGAGTTGCTGGCTTAGCACAGGTGTATGAAGAAAGTGTGAGTCACAGAGGGCTCGTAGAGTAGTTAGAGAGTATGGATGAGTTACAGAGGACTCAGTGAGTGGACAGAGAGGTCCAGAGAGTGTAAGCAGGGAGATGCTTACGAGTAAATGTGTTGTACAAGGTTTTATAGTATAGTTAGCGTGAGAGGACGGTCACGTGTGGGATAGTGGAATCGTCAATTACCTGGGATACACAGGTGACGAATGCCACAGTCTGAAAGGGTGAAGGACGTGGATGTAGCATGTAAGATCGAACCACATTGTTTTGTCGAGTATTTTGGGTTATGTGTGCATTGCATATCAAACTGATTGCAGTGGAAAATATTTAAAAATGAGTAATGTTTGTTAATTGTCGCGAAGTCGTTATAAATAATTATGTACCATGTACCTACTTGTATTGCCTATCATGCGTGTACAAATTGTAAATAGTTAGTCTTAGTTCACTAGGTATAAGGTAGTTGGGTCAGTTCATCGTGTACATATATAGGAATAATTCAGATTTATTTTGGGGTTGTATATTATGTTTTAGAATTAATTTTTCATCAAAGGAAGACGGGTTGATTTGATGTGCGATATATATAGATAATATGTGATAAAAAATTAATTTGTAAATATTCTGAATAATTTTTGCAATGTTTAGGTTGATAAGATCTCAATATTTCAAAATATTACATGCTCAGGTAGAAAAGGGTTGTTTTTAGAAAGTATGTTCCCATTGTTCCTTGGCCGGCGCCCCGAACAATGGGGCTTGCAGACGGCGAATTTCTTGGAATTCGCCTACCCCGACGTTGCAGTTAATCCCGTTAACCCATCCTGAAGGCGTGACTTGACTCAGCTGAGCGGGATAAAAGATGGCTTTAGCCAATGGCCGCTGGCCGGCGGCCATTGAAAGTTCGTTCTGGGTGAGGTGGCTGCACCCCAGGACACCGATCAGTTCTCATCTACCTGTTGAAGGGTTCAGTCGCCTAATTGTTGTAATTAGTAATTATCTCCGGTCAAGTACATAATTATCTTCGTGTCTACATTGTGTGTGTTATCCGCCAACTAAATGCCTCGGGGAACGAAGCATTTGGCGCCGGGGGGGGTCTGTCCCCCCGCTTTCATCGTAACACAGGAGTCTGCTAATTAGGGCTCCTCTGTTGTCGATACCCTGTGTGCCTCGTGTGAGGGCAGGGTTCATCGTGGGAGGTCAACGCTGACAAATATTCATACACCGCTGTTGGTCAGTCAGCCAGTCTTCTTGCTACTTAGTTCATCGCTCATCAGTGACCTGATCGCAAAGGTCACCATCAGGAGATTCTCCTACAGGCCTCCGCCCCCGAAACGGATCTGGGGCTGGCCTGTAATCTCATCGCTGGATGACGTCATCGTATCGATTAGCGGTTGCGTAATAATTGTGTTTACTAAAATGGCCTATAGTGTTAAATGTCGATCGAACAGTGTTTTACTTGTATAAAATAAAATCAGTGGTAACTCGTACGTCGATCCTTAGGATTGTGTAAGAATAATTGAACGTATTATTATTATTGTTTATTTTTATTTATGTGTATTTTGGTATGCGAAATACCTACTTGTGAAATCTGTGTTTATTAAATTGTGTAAATAAAATATGTAAGTACAACTTGAACTTTGCTTTTGAATACACATTGCCCAACATTTATTCGCATTTTCAGATAACTTGCCAGAGTAACTATTTCTTTGCTTTGCTTTATTTTCTCTCAATTAATTTAATCATTAGTATTTCTATTTAATTTACCCCTCATGAGCGAGGTGCTTTTGCTTCTTACCTTTAATTACCTTAGTATCATTAGTATATTTTTCATTTTAATTTTCTTTTAACCCCTCATGAGAGAGGTGAACCATGGACGAGAGAGGAAGACTGAAGATTATTTTCCCGGAGAGCGGCCCCCCCATGTCAAGGTAAACAGTAAAATAGAATACTTAAATAATTAAATTAGAATTAATAAAAAAAAAAATTAATTAGAATACGACAGTATAAATAAATAAATGTAAAAAAATATTATAATATAAAAATGGGATATAATTTAAAAAATAGAGGAAAACAGTATTCTGAAATGAGTCAATAAATTAAACGAAAGAAACAAAAGTAAAATAGAATAAATACTCATAATTAAGGGGTAATACTAAAATTGAATAAATGTATAATATAATATAATAAATAAATGAACATGATTAAATATTACTTCCATTTTTTTTAAACTAAACATATAGTAGCTACTAACATACTAAACTTAGTATGTAGTGGCTACTAACATACTGAACATAGCATGTAGTAGCTACTAACATACTGAACATAGCATGTAGTAGCTACTAACATACTAAACTTAGTATGTAGTGGCTACTAACATACTGAACATAGCATGTAGTAGCTACTAACATACTGAACATAGCATGTAGTAGCTACTAACATACTAAACATAGCGTGTAGTAGCTACTAACATACTGAACATAGCATGTAGTAGCTACTAACATACTGAACATAGCATGTAGTAGCTACTAACATACTAAACATAGCGTGTAGTAGCTACTAACATACTGAACATAGCATGTAGTAGCTACTAACATACTAAACATAGCATGTAGTAGCTACTAACATACTAAACATAGCATGTAGTAGCTACTAACATACTCAACATGGCATATAGTAGCTACTAACATACTAAATATAGCATGTAGTAGCTACTAACATACTGAGCATAGCATGTAGTAGCTAACAACATAGAATGCATTGATACACACACAACACCCAATATTACAAATGCGAGAAAAAAGAAAAATATAAAATTTGTTGTCTGGCAGAAATAGCCATTTGGCAATAAGCCCGTTCTTACATACGGAATAAAGATTATTTTATTTCATTTATTTTACTTTAATAATAAAAAATATGAATAAATAAAATAGATATGCATAAGGGAAAAGAGTAAAATATTGAGAAAAAAAAACATTTCTTTCGTTATCTTTTCGTTTTTGGTACAGTTCATCGACTAAAATAACCTCAAGAACATTGACCCATTGCTGAGCCAAAAAAAAACTTGCTATTTTTTCAAGAGTATATCGACTTAATAATACGAAAGCCAAGATTAAACAAATATTTTCTTTTCCTAAAATATCTCCAAAGTTTTCCCAATTGGATATTTTGATAATAATTAAGTAAAATAACAATTTTGTGGGCGGGAAGTTGAAGTTTGGACAAAGTATTTTGTAAATTGTTTTGCTGTTGATGTAAGATGATACGTATTTATATTTTAAAGCCGGAGATTCCAGAATTAAACATTAAATTGGAAAAGTTGCCGCGTTAGTGGGTCATTAAGTGTTGCAACCACCATTTGTTTGACGTTGTGCTTTTTAGAAAATTCGAAGAGGAAATTTTCATTTTGTGTGAAATATAACTTTCAGTTGGGTCTTCTCTGTAATTGAGTTGTGTCAAATTTTCTATGTTGTTGAAAATTCAGAAACCGATGTATTATGTGCTGTGTGCCTTTTCTTGGGATAGACGCTGGATGGAACCTTCACTTCTGTATTTCTAATTTTCATTCATAAAAAGTGAGACTTCGACGAAAATTTTTAACCACCCATGAAGGTGTCGCTGCTTTAAATTTGCATACATATTCATTCATAGAACTTTGTTGGGAACTTCTTCGTTCGTTATGTGAGGCCTCCAAGAAATTACTAATATCTTCTTCTACTTCTTCTTTCTCAGATGTTTTAATTCCAATGCTGGACATAGGCCTCCCCTTTGACTTTCCACATATCCTTATCCTGGACATGCTGCATTCACTTATTCACTTGCTTCCTGCGATTCGCCTCAGATCGTCAGACCATCTTGCCTGAGGTCTTCCTACGCCCCTTTTGCTTATTCTAGGTCGAGAATCTTTTTGGTCCATCTAGAATCTGAGCGTCTGGCAACGTATCCTGCCCAACTCCATTTTAAGGCAGCTGCTCGTTTTACGACGTCGGTGACCTTGGATTTCTCTCGTATCCATTCATTTGTCCGTCTATCTCTTAACGAAATACCCAGCACTGATATACTAGACCTTCTTCTTCTGCAGCCACTCAGGTCCATTGTTGGATATAGGCCTCCCCTTTGCTCCTCCACACCCCCCTGTCTTGGACACACTGCATCCATCCACCACCGGCATATTTCCTAATATCGTCGAACCACCTTGCCTGGGGTCTACCGACGTTTCTTCGGCTTGTTCTTGGCCGCCATTCTATTATCTTCTTGGTCCAGTTGACTGGACCTTATAGTATCTTATTCGATAAAAATCTGTTTCGAGACAATACTCATTGCCTACCCCGCAAGAGGGAATAGAATTATTATTATCCTAGAATATTATAACTCATTGATAATGTTTTGAAAACAAGTATGAAGTCTCTCCTCATAGGTAAAGAATCTTAAGATCAATATCACAAAAGAAAAGCTCGCTGAAAACTTTCATTAATTCTTCATTATTCCTGAAAACTTTCCTGAATTTCAGGCGGTGAGGGAAGGAGTAAGAGAGTCAGATGTTTCTTTAGGAAAGTGGCGAACATGAAAACTACATTTGCCGGTTTTCAGACATTCAGTAAAGCTTACGTATAAGTCGGTACCTCCACCAGCGGCGAAGGGTTGATTTCTGCAGGAGGGCAGCCGGGGCTAACACTTTTTTTATTCATGTATTTATATTAAATACAGTTTTCCTATCATCATCATTAATTCCTTTAACTCCTGGGGGAGCATAGGGCGGCAACAACACCTCTCCATTGGTCTCTGTCTTGGGCCATGGTCTTGACATCCGGCCATTGTAGATCGGCTCCCCTCAACTGTGCAAGCATGGAGCGTCGCCAAGTAGTACTTGGGCGACCCCGTTTTCCTATAACAATGTAGAATTGAAAATGAACATTGTGGGGCTTACAACTGACCTCGGCTAGCTTAAGTGATCACTTTACACTCTAGGAACATTCGCCATTTCAGTTCATCCCGGTTGGGAATCGAACCCAACGATTTACAATAGTGATTTGTAAATTTAAAATAATTCGAGTTTTTTTTATAGATACAAAAAAATTCTCTGCGACCTTCGGGAAACGAGTTTCTGTATTTCGGAAAAAAGATCAGAGGTGTTTTTAACACTTTTTTTTAATAAGCTATACAGGGTATAAAAAATATTTTATGGTCATTCCCTAGATAAAATTTCAAATCTATTTTTTTCCAATGCATATCAAGTTAGGTTGTCGAGGTCTATAAGGTCTCCCGTTTTTAGAACCTGTAAAATGGCAGTATGCCTACTTTTAAATCAAAAAAGACTAGTACGTAACTCGATGGGAATCATATTCTGAGGTATCTTCGCTACTGATACACTTACCTACTAAGTTTACTGAAAAATAAATGTAACTAAAGCTCCTCTGAAAACGGTGTGTTGGCTGTTGTTGTTGTAAATAAAAATAAACTTATACTTTCAATCTTGCGGCCGCGGTCCCTCTAGTTAATGTATGTGCCGACAGTAGACTCCTATTTATAAGGCATTACAACTACCCGGACGCTAAAACGTAACGAAATTATTTTTACGCGTGGGACCCAATCTGGCTTGTGTGTGACTGTCGCTGTGCTGGACCGGAGAACTCGTCGATGTTCTTGTCGTCTTTCTCCCTTGGAGGAGGAATGGTAAGTTTTTGATGTCCATGTCTGGGAGGAAACTTCCCGCGTGCCTGTGGTTGCGGCGCCTGGCCCGCCGCCCTGTGTACATCCTGTTTCCTGGACCCTGAACTTAGCTTTCTGGACCACTATTTATGTAAATTGTATGTATGCTTTATTTCTACTGTTTTCTTTTCTTTTTTGTACTCATGTATTGTATGTGTCTGTAAATAATTGTAAATGTTTCCATCCTTGGACAAGGACACTGAAGGAATGTAAGTTAGGGGTGGGGTTTATCGGGGGCTGCCTTCTGGCTAACCCTGAGCCCACCTCTTAAAAATATTTTGTCAAGAAGTGCAGGTAAAGAGGACGCTATATTCGCCTGTGCCACCCGGGGATTTGGAGGGCCTTAAGCCCGTGGGAGTCCTTCAATGTATGTATTTTTAATTTATGCATTACGAGGGTCTCCTACATGACTTAATAGAGGAAATGGTTGAGGGGACAAACCACAGGGGGCGCCCCCGACGGCAGTACCTGGACCAGGTGTACGAGGACATGGACTGCGCCACATATGTCGAGCTGAAGAGAGCTGCAGAAGACAGAGGAGAATGGAGATCAAGATGTAAGAATTCGCTGCAAACCAATCCGGAGGATTGAAACTGGAGAGGAAGATAATCATTGACCAGGTTTGTGGAATTAATTATTTGTAAAAGAAATTCATGATATTTTTTCGGTATGCGGTTGACTTGAGATTAAGGAATGACGAGGCTCAAAGCCAAAGTCCACGACAATACAAAATATCACCATAATAAATGCATGTGTTCATTTAACGGTGTATAGGTAATAGTGCCTTTATTTATAATCGTTATTTAAGTTATAATGAAGTGTATCTATGACTTTGTTAATAAATAAAGATTTTTTAATTAAATTAATTAATAAGTTGACAGGCACGTAAAAAACACATTGTTTTTCAGTTGATAAGTTTACGGGGTATTGAGACTATTGAGAGGTCAACTCTTACAACTCGGAATACCCCAAATATCTTCCATGAAATAAGGTGTCTACTGTATTTTGACTGTTGAAACTCTACCCATTCAGTTGAACATTCATTCTAATATTGTCAAATTAGGGTTCGCGGCCACATTGTAAATGTATTCTCTGAAAATATATTAATATGAACAAAGTTCAACAATTTATCGAAATTTCGCACCAGCTTTTCGCCTCAGCTTTCTGAAAATTCTGAGGGACCGCACACAAACAACTACATAAATGAGAAACTTTGTCCATTTTCCCTAGTTGGATTTTATGGTTTCGAAGTGGAATGATGCGTCCTTTTGGTTGAAGATTAAAAAATAAGATCCTACGTAATTACAAGGGCTTATGTTTATTGTTATTGTGGAATAAAGTAAGAAAAATCATGTTTTTTTCCCAATTTTGAAAGATCTAGAAAACAATTTTCATAAATTGAAATAATTGTGATTTTCTTTCTCTTCTTTGAAAATTCATGACACTCTAGGTCCAATTCTGTATAAATATTTTGACTGACATAAATAAGGCGTACTTTTTTGAATTTACCATTTCAAAAAAAAAATTCTAGATCGAAACGTTACGGAATTGGAACTATTGCGTTTTTGTGAAGTTTTGTGTTTTTTTTATTTTAGAACGGATATACTTTCCTGCACACCTTGCACTAGGCTGAAAGGCAAAGTGTGGAATACATCGCCAGCGCCGGGGCTCGAACCTGGCACCTCCCGCTAGAGAGAGACTGCTGCCTCAACCAACTGCGCCAACCATGTGCTCATTACACTTTAAATGAACAAAGTAGAGAATTACAAGTAATTAATGCTACCACATTAGTTCACTAGGGCGAGTTATTCGCAGTGCTGCGATCTCTGACAGCTAACCCCAGTAAAAATACATATTCCGATCTCTCCGAATCTCATTCTTCACTATACCTTACTATGTCACTGACGAAATGCTACGTAACAGCTTAGCATTAGCACTTAGCAACTCTTTAGCATTGATGTTGTGCATTATTTTATATATACGCGGAGGCATGACTTTGCCAACACACTTCTCAGTATTATGAAATATTGAAATATTGAATACAGTTTGAAATATTGTAATAATAAGTGAAATTTTGTAACCTCCTTGGACAAGGATATTGAAGGAACGTAATTCGGGGGTGGGGTTTGCCGGGGGGCTCCCTTAAGGCTAACCCTGGGCCCACCTCTTAATAATATTTTGCTAGAAGTGCGGGTAAAGAGGTCGCTATTGATGCGCCTGAGCTACCCGGGGATGTGGAGGGCCTTAAGCCCGCGGGATTTTCCTTCAATTTCTCAGTATTATCAGCCAGAAGAGTCTACATATTATCATTCATGATTCACATATAAACTCATCAGCCTAATACTGGGAAAAATTCACCTTTCACGGATATCACAGGATTAGGCTCAGATGCGCGGAGCCTAAAATACAAGCATTGTGCCTGAAATATCAGTATTTAGAAATCGTTTCACAATATTGCAAGTATGAATAATTACCGATTTTTGCATTTTTATGTATAAATTTTCTTTAGCATTGATATTGTGGATTATGATTATTACTATTGCTTTAATTGTTATAAATTTGATTATCTAAAACTGACGAGTCCAAGTTCCCAACATAGAGTCTAAGGGCTCGATAAAAAACGATAAACAATAAACTTAATCCTGCATTTTCCACTCCTATTCACAGAAAACAACTTTACTGATTGGTTAATTTACTGTTATTCAGATGTTTTATTGTTTTGTTTTTGGTGGGGGTAAAAGTTTTCCTGTTCTGAAAAAAAATAATGCAAGAATCCTTTTTAAAGTATACCATAATGTTACTAATGTTGCGTGAAAGATCGTGGATTAACAATTTAAAAGAATCGTACCTGATTTTTTTTTTCTTCGCAGTAAGCTGTACATAAAGCTTGTGTCGTGAAATGGAGTTAGTAGGCATCGGGGATCGAACCCGCGCCTACTGGATTAATAACAGTCCAGAAAAAAAGGTACTGATAATATGCATTAAAATCTAGGGAATAACCGTAAAAGTTATTTGATTGAAGTGAAATTAACTCCAAAAAATGGAAAAAACGCTATTTTTACCATTTTATCGTGTTATTGTTCACCCAATTTTGAACCTTAATGCCGTGGGAAATGACGTCATAGTTGGGTCGCTAGCCTTAAGTATAATTTTAGTATATTTAATTCATAATTTTAAATCTGAAGAAACATAAATTTTAAAAATATATAAAATTGAAACGTCGATTTTGAAAAGACTTTTGTTAAGAAAAAAAAAACACCTATAATTTCACAAACCTACAAAAAAATTCTCTGATTTATAGTCTTTCAAATGGACTCCACAAACACCTTAAATCTCGTTTGTTGACAAGGAGCACAAAGTTACTACTATATAAAACATTGCTTTGACCTGTGCTTGTGTATGGTGCCGAGTGCTGGACTTTGAGTAAGAGAGACGAAAACACACTTCTGATCTTTGAAAGGAAAGTGCTGAGAAAAATCTTTGGACCTCTCTACGAAAATGGAATTTGGAGGATAAGGTATAACCATGAGCTGGAAAGTCTGTACAACGAACCCAACATAGTAAAGTACATCAAATCATATCGCCTAAGATGGTTGGGACATGTCCAGCGAATGGAGGACAACCGAATACCAAAGAAGATTCTCAGCACGCGACCAGATGGGAGACGAAATGTGGGGAGACCTAAGCTGAGATGGATGGATGGCGTGGAGAGGGACCTCAGGGCAATTGGGGTGACAAACTGGAAGGTGCTGGCGATGGACCGAATAGAATGGCGAAGAATTCTGGAGGAGGCCAAGGCTCACAGTGGGCTGTAGCGCCAGTGATGATGATGATGATAGTCTTTCAAATGATATACAAAACATTATAAAAAATATCTCTTAAAATGCATGCCACGCTGGTAAAATAAAAGTAGTAATATTGGTTTTTGAAGGGCTTAGGCCACTTCTATAAAAGAAAACATACCTCCATGGTTCAATACATCTCAGTTTGGCCTTACCGCAACATAATATCTACTTTTCTACTTACATCTAAAACACCCTAACTTTCAACTAAAAACCCATTTCGTTACAAACTTCTTACACAAGTCTGCATTAGGTATAGGGTGGCAGCAGAGTATGTATCACTTTATGTCTGGGTAGTTGGTTAAAAAAACTTTATTTTTTGTCATAAAATTCAAGTGTTTTGTTTGAAAACTTTTTTCGGCTAAATGATTTATATTATGCTGAAACATTTTTATCCATCAGTCCCTAAAGAGAACTTACGGTTTTTCTCTAGACGTGAAGTATAAGTACTTTCATAAAATGCAGGATCGTGTGTTTACGCCACTGCCTTTCTGTATTTTTGCAATGAACTTTCTTCGTTTTGCAATTAGTAACGTACTGGTATATTATGAACCAAGTTTATTATAACTTAGTAATCGTAAAAAATGTTTTCAAGAGTATTCGTATTGACATTTCATAAATTTCAAAAAACGGGAAACCTAAGATCTCGACAACCGTTAAAAAATATGCGTTGGAAAAAATACTGGAGATATATTGAATGTCTAGAGAATAACTCCAAAAGATTTTTTATATCTTGTATAGGTTTCTCAAAAAAATGTGAAAAACACCTCTGATCTTTTTTTCCGAAATAAAACTTGTTTCCCGAAAGTCGCGGAGTTTTCTTTTTGTATTGATATAATGCATTAAAATCTAGGGAATAACCGTAAAAGTTTTTTGATAGACGCAAAATTAACCCCAAAAATGTAAAAAACGCTATTTTAACATTTTATCATGCCGAAATGACCGTGACGTCATAGTTAGGTCGCGAGCTTTAAATAGACGAAATAATACGAGTAGTTATATTTTTACAACAACCCCAAATGCACGAAGTGCTTCGGAATTTTCCTGCGATAAGTTCGCCCTAGTGAACAACGATTTATAATCTGTACGATGTCCATTTTATATATTTATATGTATTTTTTGTTCACTTCTAGTTTAAATAAATAAAAATAAATAAAGACAAACATAAAATTTGTGTAATAGATTCGTATAAATACAGTTTGTATAAATCTAGCAATCAATCAGGGCTGCATTCCTACTGTAAATTCATGTCATACAGTACAGCTGTGTTTGGTACTATTCTGTAAATGTTCGTCATATCAATTAATACTATTTCCAATCTGTCAAATACATAACATGATGTATGGATTGGTGCATTACACCAATCGCAATGAATGCGAGACTGCGATCTAGTAATTTATTAACATGCCAACTGCCATCAAGTTCATCATGTAACAAGAGTGGTCGTTGATGGTGCCGGTCCAGACTGATCGTTGACAAAAGAAAGCGTCGTCGAGAGGTTTTTTTAAACTAGACTTTTGTACAGTGCTATCATGTGCAATTCACAGGAACCTAAAAGCTTGTACCGTTAAAAGCTTGTAACTATGTTCAAAATTCATGCACCCGACGTGCTTGCAGTAATCATAACGCCTTTTTTAATAACATTGATATGCATCAACACACACAGGGTAAGTTTAATGGTCTGCTCCTGAGAAATATGTGTGGGCGAATTGCCGATTGAAAAAGTGCAAATATCTTACACACTTTCATATTTCCTTTTCCTTCCTGAGCATAATATGTAGTGTAATTTGTACTATACTGTTGTATTATTGTTCTTCTTTCGTATTCAAATTCATATTGTATTGTTAGCATTAAAGTAGAGGAAAATTGCCAAGTATAAATTGTAATAGTAACAAATATCCATTGGTATGTAACTTAACTAGTAACTATTTTTAATATTTAAGATTTTTTGTATAACTGTCTGTTTGTTTTATAAATAAAAAAAAAAATAAAAAACCTGGCCAACTCCGTTGCCTGTTCCCATGTCACAGCCTCTGTATGGTCATTGCAGGCCTGCTCAAACGTCTGTTGCCTACATATGTATAGTTTTTGTCATCTTTCTCTCTACATTTCAAATCATCTCAATTTGTTCACTTTTATTCTAGTTACAGCTTTCGTCTTACAGTCACTCATTTTTCTAACCACTTCATTTCTTTTTCTATCTCTCAACATTTTTCCACACATAATTTGTATTTATTTATTTATTGATGAACAAGATACAGAGACATATGAACATTTCAAATATAAATCACAACATTTGTATTAATGGAAACACTAAAACGTATAATTTGATTACAGTAGGTAGAGAAATGCACCAGTGAATATGTCGTCTCTGTTGTAAATAATTCACAACATTAATGATATTGATCCGACGAGATATTTCGCCCGGGGCGGTCATCAGGTTAATGAAGTAATGCGGCTCTCATAATAATATTGATTAATGATTCTATACTTTGGTTATTAAAATAATATGCAGCGGATTGTGAGTTATTATCCCTAGAGAGTTTATTAAAGCTGCCGACCCAACTATGACGTCATGGTCATTTGCCACGGCATTAAGGTTCAAAATCGCATGATAAAATGGTAAAAAAAGCGTTTTTTCAATTTTTTGGGGTTAATTTTGCGTCTATCAAAAAACTTTTACGGTTATTCCCTAGATTATAATGCATATTATCAATACAAAAAAACAAATCTCCGCGACTTTTGGGAAACGAGTTTCTGTCTTTCGGAAAAAGGTTCCAGAGGTGTTTTTCACATTTTTTTTTGAGAAATCTATACAAGACATAAAAAATGTTTTACAGTCATTTCCTAGATAAAGGTTCAATGTACCCTATTTTTTCAAAGCAAATTTAGAAAACATTTGTCGAAATCTAAGGTCTCCGTTTTTCGATTATTTTTTTAAATTTCAATATACTCTTCACTCTTAATAAGTTGCCTTCACCTTATAACGATATCTACCAGCTAACCAAATACATCGTTTTTTTGAAAGAAGTTGTTTCGCAGAATAAAACAATAAAACAAAAAAGAGACGTAAATAAGACGTAAATGTCTGTATTAAATAAAACCAAAAAAAAAGAGATATTTTGGTTCCGTGAAGTATTATATAAAAAAAAAACTTTAATTAATCAAAATGCTACGGTTTCCTCCCATCTCCTCTCATGTATATAATATATATCCACATATATATATCTATATTCTATATATATATTGACTATATAGTATTATATATAGGTACATATGCACGAGTAATATGTTTACCGCTAAATGAGATTTAATTAAAAAGTTCGCAGAATCCGATACGTATATCGCTAATAATAGTGATGTCAAGCTAAACTTTATGCGACCACGAATATATCATCGAAACATATGGATGATTTGGTTGAGATGGTGCGCGCAGTAAAAAGTCATTTGTGTCCTCAATCTTCCTTTATTCGCATCGTAATGTTATTTCGCTTTATACAGACATCTTATCTGAGCAGTAGCTAACGAGAAAGAAGCCGAAAGATTCTAATCTTATATATTTCAAGAGAAAAAAAGCACTCGCTACATAAATAAAATAAATCTTTATTGGCCAGAGAAAATATGCACAGTGAAAAACAAGACAAAGTAGTGTGCCAAAAGGCGGACTCACTGCAAAAGCAATATCTTACAGTCAACCTAGAAAGAAATGTAATGATACCAGTTCATAAAATGATACCATATTAGAAAATAAAGTTCACCTATCGGAGGAATTTGTAAGCATTAGTGTAATGAAATTTCACCGATATATTTTAAATATTTTGCGAAACGCAAAAACGTACCTATGGAACTTTGTCCAAATGTAGCCATTGACGAGACTTGTCGGAAATGAAAGCACATTCTTTTCTTATCATTCTGGCATAATACTGTCAAATTCTGTCCCAGCGAATTCTCCCTATAGCCATTTTTGTCCCAACTCCCAGGAACAATAATATGACTTTATACATTAAACTTGATTAAAATATTTTGTCGCTATAGATCCTGGTGCTGAGAGCATCAATGTACTCTTTTATTTAATTTGTGACACGATCATTTGGTTCCATGTCAAAATCTCAAGTGCCAAAAACGCACATGTCAAAATGGGTAACCTACTATTGACAGAATCGCAACTCAACACCGGAAAATCTGATGCCGTTGTTTTTTTTTTATTTTTGTGTGTTTAAAAAAAAACAACCTAACGAACCTAACCCAACAATATTGAAATTGGCGGCAACAGGTTTTCCGGCGATGAGTTGCGATTCTGTCAATAGTAGGTTACCCTTTTGACAGTTGAGATTTTGTCATTTGAGATTCTGTCCAGTTACCGATCATTTTTACTGCTACGTCATCGATATTCAACGAAATATTCGATGGTATCACATTCATCGATGTGATATTTACCAACCCTAAACACGCAAAGGCTCAGTTGTCAATCTAGCGAGCGGACATCGGGGCAATTAATCACGGAATTACCTATCAGTTTTATATATTAGAGATACCTAATGTGTTATATGAAGGAAGGGTAGGTACCTCTATCTCATCCATTACGTAATGTATTGAACTAGCATTAATTACCCGATAACTTGATATGAAAAAAACAATACTAAGCTTTCTTCAAAACAATATTTAAGGCTCGCGACCCAACTATGACGTCACGGTCATTTCCCACGGCATTAAGGTCCAAGGTTCAAAATCACGTGAACAATCGCATGATGGTAATAATTAAAGCGTTTTTTACATTTTTTGGGGTTAATTTCGCGTCTATCAAAATTTTTTTACAGTTATTCCCTAGATTTTAATACATATTATCATTAGTACAAAAAAAAATACTCCGTGACATTCGGGAAACGAGTTTCCGTCTTTCGGAAAAAAGATCAGAGGTGTTTTTAATAAAAAAAAATTGAGAAATCTATACAAGATAAAAAAAATCTTTTACGGTTATTCCCTAGATAAATGTTCAATGCATCTACCCTATTTTGTTCCAAAGTATATTTAGTAATGGTTGTCGAGATAGAAGGTCTCCCGTTTTTAGAAATTTTTGAAATGTCGGTATGCATACTCTTGAAATGAAAAAAACAATACTAGGCATTCTTCAAAACGATATTAAATAATCTTGTGGGCTTTCGCAGCGCGATGAATCCATTGCCATGTTGTTCGTTCTTCGGGTTTCCTTACTGCGTGCAGACTGGTTGAGTAACTACCTCACCCTGAAGATGGAAGTAGTAGCGTTGCGAAAAGCTTGGTTACTCAGCTACTCGACCCGCAGTGAAACCCTAAGAACCAAAAACACAATATTAAGGTCTTGGTACCAAGAATGACGTCATTGGCATTTCCCATGGCATTAAGGTTCAAAATCGCGTGAACAATCGCATGATAAAATGGTAAAAATAGCGTTTTTTTTTTTTTCATTTTTTCGGGTTAATGTCGCGTCTATCAAAAAACTTTTAAGTTATCACCTAGATTTTAATACACATTATCAGAACAAAAAAAAAATCTACACGACGCCGGATGGAAGGTCCATCCTTTACTGTGTATCTGTCGAGATTTAACTACATGCCTACTCTTAATATAAATTGGTAGGTGTCCGGTAAGTTCGTCTAAAATCAATTCGTCTAATTATCAATTCGTCTAAAATCAACTCGTCTAAAATCAATTCGTCTAATTATCAATTCGTCTAAAGTCGAGGAATTCATCGTTAGGCAAACTGATTTTGGCCAAATTGATTTTAAACGAATTGATTTTAGACGAATTTATTTTAGACCAATTGATTTTAGACCAATTGATTTTAAACCAATTGATTTTGGACCAATTGGTTTTAGACCAATCGATTTTAGACCAACTAACCGTAAACCGTGTTTGTAGTAAGTACCTATATTTATTTGGATTGGAAATAGACTGATGTTAGAACGAATTTCAGAATTCACTTCCCGGGGTATATTTTATAGGTAAATGATGGTGTGTGCGGGTGTGTGCAGGTGTGTGCGGGTGCATAGGTGTGTGTCGGGTTTGTCCTGTTAGTCGAGCAGGCGGTGCACCGCAGGAAATCCATTTCTCGTCTAGAGAACCTCAATTCGTTTTATACATATCAATATATTATTGTGTCACTGTCAAAAGCGTCAATTGTGACATTTCACCAAACGACCAGAACACGAAAAATGGAGGAATCTTTGGCGCTCTACGCGTTGTGATAATGTTATCACTATGCAAACAACGTTATCACCATGACAACAACGCGTAAAATGCCATGACTCAGGCCCCAAATGAATTGCAACTCTGAGAAGTTCTACGTCTACTCCTCGACAGATGGCGAGAGGATAATTTTTTTTTTAATTGTGAAATATTCTCGAACAGTAAGTACGAACGAAGTCCCAATAGAGCCTTTTACACTCTATTTGGCATTGAATTTCCCTGTAAATTTATTGCTTTTATCTCTTTTTGTATATATTATTCTCTGTGTTAATATGTAACTTTGACGAGTCCAAGTGCCTGCAAATGGCCTAGGAACGATTCATGATAATAAACAACAACAAATATACAACATTCAAAAATGTACGTTTGACGGCAAGATATGGCGGAATGGATGAACGTTGCCCTGGGCACAAAGTGATCACTTAGGTCTGCCAAAGCTGACACGTAAACGTCGGAACACCATCCCGCTTCCTGCACAGGGGAATTCACACAATGCTACATCATGTCTACAGAGAAGCCATGCGATTCGAACTCTGCAGACACATGTTGTTTACATGCAGCAAATCAAACGAATTTAAAGGTTTTTGTAGTGGACGGAAAAGAGATGACACACTAAATATTTCACACCAAGGCAATTCACATTTTTACCGATTATAGTCGTTGACTTTTGCATATGCACACCGTCGATATACCTATTTAATATAATGCAATATGCAATATGCATTCTGCAGTGCTCTGGTTTGCTGGTAGGTAAATACGAGTATATATATATATGAAATTGATTGCGTATGCACTATGCACTGATCGAACCGCTAACACTACACTACTCTTATACTTTAAGAACGCACCGGCGAGTCTATGAGCCAATAGCTGAAAATAAGAAAATCTTCTTTTATATGCATTCGACCATTGTTAATATATTTAGGAGTTACAGCTTCCTCGTAAAGTAGTAAGATATTGATATTACATAATGAAGGTTCAATTTAATTTCTGACAACCAAGCTTGCTTGCGAAATTTATCATTGCCCAATATATATATATATTCGTATGGTGTCAGGCGCTATAAGATCACATTTAGATCCCGAAGCCACATTCTGGCCTCGGTCGTCAAGTTGTTCAGATCCTCCATCATTCCCCCAAATTTGTGGGTTGGGCATTCACGCACAATGTGGTGTAGAGTCTGCACCGCATCACCGCAATCACAAGCAGGGTCACTAATGTAGCCCCACCTGTGACGCTCGGCTGCACATCTGCTGCAACCTGTCCTGATACGGTTCAGTGTTGCCCATTCTTTGCGTTCTAAGTCGAAACCGGCCACCCTTTTACATGGGTCTAAGACAAGGTGTTTGTTTTTGGACTGTCCACTCCTCCACTCCTCCGTCCAGGCCTTCTCAGTTGTAAACTCGTTGGTTTCCAGGGTTTGTGCCCTGGTCCAAAAGGGGTTCCTCGATCTGAGTCTGATAGCCGGAGTATCCCTCAGGGTCAGGTTCAGAAGGGAGGTGTTATCCTTTGCTCTAGTCCACTCTCTGACCGTAGATGCACTCCTACGAATGTGGGGAGGGGCTATGTTGGCTAGTACAGGCAGCCATTGGCATTGTGTAGGTTTTAGTACCCCGGCTATAGTTCTCATGGTGGTGTTGAGCTGGGTGTCCACCCTCTTGGCATGAGCACTGCCACCCCAGACAGGCGCACAGTATTCGGCGGTAGAGTAGACAAGCGACAGTCCTGCCGTTCGTAGTGTGTCGGCGTATGCTCCCCATCCAGATCCCGCTAACTTCTGGACGACATTATTTCTGGTTTTGAGTTTTGCACACATTGAGTCAACTTGTTTCTTAAAGGTGAGTGTTCGATCCAAAGTTATGCCCAGATATTTTGGATGCTCGGTCTGTTGCAGGAGGACGCCCTCGAAGTGTACATTAATCTTGGATTTGGACTGTTTGTTATTAAGATGGAATGTAGTAACTTCTGTTTTTGTTGGATTAGGTTTCAGTCTCCATTTTTCGAAATAAGTTGATAGTTTTTGTAAGTCCTGTTCCAGTATTCGGGCACTTGTATCCAGGTCCTTACTTCCAGCTAAGAGGGCAATGTCATCTGCATATTGGAACATAGTTGATTCAGTTTTGGGTATGTCATGTACGTATAGGTTAAACAGGGAAGGAGCCAGAACTGATCCCTGTGGTAAGCCGTTATTGAGGACCTTGCTGTGGCTCATCTTTCCTTCCATAGAGACTCTTATGTACCTGCATGATAGCATGGAGTCTAGTAATTTTATGGTTTTACGGCATGGTATTACTCTAGCGAGTTTCAGCAGAAGGCCCTGGCGCCATACGGTGTCGTATGCTGCAGACAGATCGACCAATGCCCAACCTTCAAACTTTTTCCTTTGAGGGATGTAATATACTTCTTTTGACCATACGATAAATAAATAAATAAAGGTAATTCTATAACTAAGTGCGTACTAACTGAAATAAATTAAAAAAACTCTTAAACATTCATTAAAAAAATTACTAAATTAGATTAATCACCAATCAAGCCCTCTTTCTGGGATTATTGTTCTTAAGGGCATGGCACCAGGAATGACGTCACAGACATTTCCCACGGCATTAAGGTTCAAAATCGCGTGACAATCGCATGATAAAATGGTAAAAATAGCGTTTTTTCCATTTTTTGGGGTTAATTTTCCGTCTATCAAAAAACTTTTACGGTTATTCCCTAGATTTTGATACATATTATCAGTACAATAAAAAAAATTCACTCCGCGACTTTCGGGAAACGAGTTTCCGTCTTTCGGAAAAAAGTACAGAGGTGTTTTTAAATATTTTTTTTTGAGAAATCTTTTGAGAAATTTGTTTTTAAATTTGAGAAAATTTGAGAATTTGAGAAATGAGAAAAAAATTTTTGAGAAAAGAAGAAATACAAGACAAAAAAAATCTTTTACGGTTATTCCCTAGATAAAGGTTCAATGCATCTATCCTATTTTTTTTCCAACGCATATTTAGTAACGGTTGTCGAGATAGAAGGTCTCCCGTTTTCAGAAATTTTTGAAATGTCGGTATGCACACTCTTAAACTGTTGTATTATTTTTTCATTTTCCTCCAATAAAGTCTTATAATACCCCGAACCTTTTATCAATATTATGTTTATTTAATTTATATTTTGTATTCATACATGGTATTATATTGCCTTTTATCTTATTTATCTGTTCGACTTTGTGTTTTTAATTACTACTGTAACTGACTTGACTTCATCTGTCTACTTGATTGATTACAATTTGTTATGTTTTTTGTTGAGTATATATGGAATGATATTTTGTCATTTTACCTATTTGATGTATTGATTTTTATTTGTGTATGTATTTTTTGATTGACCTAATTGTTGTAATATATTTGAAAGGCTTTTGGCCGTATATAATCTAAAAAGTAAAAGTAAACCTTGTGAAATTTTATCAAGAGCCCCCGCAAACTTCTTGTCAGGACCCCTCTCCACTCGACAGTCTCGATCTGGCCACAATCACATAGGGGTTTATCCCTCTTGGGCCACTTGCGGAGCACGTACCTACATATTTGAGGTTAAAACCATTGTTTATGGGGCAGATCAAACTCAGACTGCTTCGCTGTAAGGTCCTGTAGAAGTTGTCTGCGATCGGATTTTGGGTGTTCCACTGTTTGATCCGCTCGGTACTGTATCCCTCCCAGCTGTCATTTCGGGTGCTTAAATTTCGAAAATGTATGGAGAATGGTTGACCTAGTTCGAATTATGCCCAATTTTATCAATTTTTCTAATGCGATTTACAATTTATAAATTCTCGCCGGGGCCTAAAAAAATTGAGCTCATAATAGAGGGAACTGCTGGTACTTTACTATATTACTATCCTGATGATGGGATAATTTTGAATACAAGTAACTTTTTATAGTTACAACAGCTTCGCACCAAGGCGGCGTTAGTTTTTACATTGTTAATTCAGTGTATAATATAATAATATTATCGAATAATATTCGGTGTAAAACCGCAATTTTAAAAATGTGATTTTTGGCATTCAGCCAGCGATCTTAGTCTATATAATGTATAAGGTCTTTGTACATAACGGTACCTACTCAAAGAATATTTTAATAATATTAAGGGCATGGCACCAGGAATGACGTCACAGACTTATCCCGCGGCATTAAAGTTCAAAATCGCGTGACAATCGCATGAAAAAATGGTAAAAATAGCGTTTTTTCCATTTAGACCGGTGAAGTTACATTAAAAAAGGGGGTATAGCGTAGATAATTGTCGGAAAGCTGGAAACTGTTTTAATCCCTTCATTAACATGCAAAGAAGGTTTCTTGAAGTTTGCACCGATTTTCCGCTTGTGCTAAGTACAGGGTGACCCATAAACCGAAAAAATAATGTACTTTTTTCAGTTTTTCAGTAATATCTTCTAAACGATGCTTTCTAGGAAAATGGTGTCTTTTTATAAATTAAAGTACATAATATTCTGCGTCGTTTGAGCATAAATACTCATTTGTACCTAAAAAAATATTGTGATATAGACACTGCCAAGTACATATTAATTTTCGGAACAAATTGAAATATTCGTATTTTTCACTTTTGTTGTAGAATAACTTCCCAACTCAGGCATTTATGGTAATATTTCACTGATCATATTTAATTATGAATCAATTTTCTCAAACTTGTGATTAAAAATTTAAACCTAGGGCACACAGTTCAGGATGCACAGGTGTTTAAAGAGAGACGAGTAAAATAAAGAAATTTATTAAATGATAGATTTAGATACGTTAAAGGTAAGCTAATTTAAATTTAACAATTTCATTTTATTAAAATATAGTTCTGTTAAGTAAAATCTGATTTTTAATACTGTTACGCCACTGCCTAATATTTTATATGGGTAAAGCCACCAATTTTGCCACATTTGCACTACTCGGAAATTAAAACTAAAATTTCTCAAAAAATATAAGTATTACGGTTTTTCAAATATTTGAATCGTATTAAGTAGTTTATCCTCTTAAATGGCATGTAGAAAAAATTTCAGTATATTGTTCTATAACAGAGTAATTCCAAGTTTTTCCTCAAAATCGGGGGAAATTCGGGTAAAAAATCGGGTATTTTTTGGGAAGAGCTAATTTTGAACAAAATTTTCGTAAACTTCTAGGAACTTTATATTGTAAAACTTTTATTTTACAGCGTTAACATAATTGGCTAGTCTTTATTATGTTTACTGCATAAGAATACTGGCAACCTACCCTAATTTTTTCGATGCTCGAAAAATGTTTCTGATTTTTTACTTTTTCGTCACTACATTAACGCGACCATTTTCTTCGCCTCTTTGTGAGTAAAACGTGTGATTTATATTCTGTTCGACTGGCAACACTCAACGATTATTTAAAAAAACAAGACTTGTACGTCAACGGTCAGTTTGTGTCAGTAGTGTGTCATTTCAGCTGTGAGTGAAAACGGTCAGTGCCTCGACAGACAAGTTTTTGTGAAATTTTCAAAGGTAAGTGTTGAATTTCAATAAGATCTTTATTGCTCTCGGTGGCAAAAACGTAAGCTGTTCGATATTATTAATTACATTTACTTAAATACAAAGTATTTGCGAATAACTTTGTTTACAACACCGACACCATTACTTTTTCGCTACTTTTTCGACACTTCATCGACACCGGTGGCGTGATAGTTTTCGTCACCTCCTCATCGTTACCATGTAAAGGCTGAGTTATATATACCTAGATACTCGTTTTTTAAAAAAAACATCAAAATCTAGGGAATATTACCTACCTAATCCTACTTATAAACGCGAAAGTGTGTCTATTCACTGCAGCTGAGCCACTTTATCGATAAAATTTGGTATTTTAAAATTTATACTTTTTGATACTGTATCACGACTTAACTTAGGTCCAAATGGCGTAAGTCGCGGAATCAACTAGTCAGGGCCGGTTCGTCCTACAGGGCAACGGGGCGTCGCCCACCCACATTTTTGCGCTTAATATGTGTATAATATTCTTAAGTATATAATATTTTAAAACAGTTTTTTTTTTCCTAAGAATGGCTCTGTTCTGTATCTGTAAACAATGTGTATTGTGTGGAGACGTTAGAAACTATCAACATGGTGCAAGTGTACAACACGTGTTACCTTACTACCTACATACGAGACCCTAAGCCGTAAAATTACGAGAATGAAAGGTCTATGACGAGAACTGCAATAAATAATGCCGACGGGGCAACGAAGATTTTTGTCCCGAATTTGTATTGTACATATTACCTGCTTCATGATGGTTTCAAACGCGCTTAGTATAGGCAGCCTCGGGCAAAAGGGACTTCGCCCGTACGGGTCCCCAGATTTTTTTTCACGAGGTTTAGCAGATGGTCATAAACAAAAAGGATACAGTTAATTTCTTAGCTGCAATACAATGATGGTGCTTTTATGAATGGACGCTTACTTATAGTCTAACTTAGACTCCCAAAATTGCAAAACTCGTAAAACTGTTGAATTTCTACAGTACATATTGTGCATTTGCTTTGAAAACAATGTAGTCATATTCCCGAACTTTTAGATCACAATGAATAATCAACAGTCTTTGGTACCAAGTATGGTAGAGAGTAGTGTAAGCATTTCGTTAGTTATAGCGTATGCGTCCCATAGGTTTCTATAGTATAGGTACATAATGTGTAAACGAAACCTAAGATATCCTCGTTTATTTTATGTTTTTGTTAATATTTAAAAGATTATATATTATTAATGCGTCGATCTTAGTGTGATACTGATAAGTGCTTTTCTGAAGATTTAGTGATTCTATACCTAAAGCCACGAAAACAAACATTGTGCGTTCGTTAAAGTATTGTCAATAATAACCAGTTTTGGAATGACCACAGTTAAGAACGAGATAATATATCTGAACAATAATAACATTTTTAAGAAACACGGTGGATCAAGATAGGCTATGCAAGAAATGCGATTTTATTTATCAGTGATTAATTTGAATTTTATATATCTAGTGTTTGGTGACCTGTTTCTTTAATAATAGTAAATAGTATTGAAAGTTCGTACCCATTTCTTCTTGACCTCATTTCCCCTGAATGTAGAAATAGTCGTGTAAGTCAAAAGTCTACTCACGCAAATGTAAGGGTTTGGTACCTACCAAGAATGACGTCACAGTCATTTCCCACAGCATCAAGGTTTGAAATCGCGTGAAAAATCGCATGATAAAATGGTAAAAATAGGGTTTATTTATATTTTTTGGGGTTAATTTACGTCTATCAAAAAACTTTTACGGTTATTCCCTAGATTTTAATGCATATTATCAGTACAAAAAAAAAGTACTCCGCGACTTTCGGGAAACGAGTTTCCGTCTTTCGGAAAAAAGATCAGGGGTGTTTTTAAATTATTTTTTTGAGAAATCTATACAAGACATAAAAAATATTTTACGGTTATTCCCTACATAAATGTTTCTATAGCCTATTTTGTTCCAAAGCATATTTAGTAACGGTTGTCGAGATATAAGGTCTCCCGTTTTTAGAAATTTTTGAAATGTCGGTATGCATACTCTGAATCGAAATATCTATTAAAAATACTCATATCATGGCGATGCGAGGAAAACACGCAGTCTTCTATTTTATCCAGACTTACAATGAATGGTGTTCGTGGAGGGGTCCAAGTTTTGATTGGAGAAGTAATTGGTATCTGCTAATAAGTATTCGGCAAATTTATTCTAATTAGTATCTTCTAATAAGTATCTGCGTGGTGACTAATTAGTATATTCTAGTTAGTATCTGCCTGGTGACTAACTGGTAAGTCTTTTAATTTACTGTTGGTCTTTTTTTGCTTATCAAAAAAATAAAGTAATCAATTATTAGTTGTACGATTGCAGTTTTCGTCAATAGCGTTTCGTTTATATCATATTTATATGTAATATTACGTAACAAACATAGTGTTACGGCTTGAAATGTATGTATTGGGAGAAAAAGTGAAGGATGGCGCTGGTACTAGGTATATATCGTTTTAGGTAGGTGCATTGGATTTTAGTATCGCCCTCCTATCCCTCCAAGGCACGAGCCGCCACTGCAACTAGTGCCATTTAATTAATAATAGAATTTCCTGCTCAGCTGTATGCGCCAGTTAATTTCTGTGGAAGTCATTTTTAAGTGTCAACCGATTTTTTGGCGAAAGTTTTCAATTTGTTTGAGTACCATAATTTTAGCGCGGGACTTCAACTACCCAAATTACTGTACTTATAAGATATTTACATAATAAATCTTTTTATTTACAGATGCCTTTAACATCAGCTGAAAAATCGAAAAGGTACAGAGAAAAGCTAAAACAAACAGATCCAGAAAGATATAGACAAATGCTTAAAAAAAGTTCAGAAAGGGGAATGCAACGTTACAAAGAAAAAACGGCTAATTTGACTGAAGAACAGAAAGAAGGTTTGCGGGAACGATGGAGAAAGGGAAATAAAAAATACAAAACGGGTGGTAATTCACGAGAAGATACCCCTCAGATTGAAACATCTAAGAATGCTACTACCTCAAATAAAATCATTGAAAGAAACATGCAAAGACGCGTTGAACGAAATTTAAAACTTGAAAATGTAAAATTGTATAATACTGTGCGGTTGTTGAAAAAGGGGTACAATAATCTTTATCAAAAGGTACAAAATCAACGACAAGAACTAACTAAAATTAACGAAAAACTGGATATTTTAACAAAACATCTAATAAAAGAACCAGGGAATGAATCTCCTACTAGAACTGTCCTCGAATTGACTCCACTTAAGATGTCCGAGCAATTTGTTATGGTAAATATGCCAGATATTGAAACGCCAAAAAAGCAAAGTGTTAAGAGAGTTATTTTGGAACATAACGTACTGACTGAAGCATTGAAAAATAGATATAAGACGTCATCCAATGAAGACAAAAGTAAATTTAAAAGCATCGTGAATAGTGATTTGGTAAAGAAATACAAGATGAAAACTAAATTGACAAAAAAATTGGGACTGAACACCAGTTTCAAGAAATACCAAACCAAGAAGTATATAAGTAACCATCTGCGAAGCAAAATAACAGCTTTTTATGAACAAGACGACGTGAGTCGCGCTAGCGCTGGGAAAAAAGAATGTAAAACATTGAAGGGACGTAAAAAACAGAAAAGATACCTACTGGATACTCTATATAACTTGCACAAGAAGTACATTTTAGAGAACGGATACATTGGTTTGAGCACTTTCAAAAAGCACAGACCGTTTTACGTAGTTGCGCCGAGACTGAAAGATTTGGAAACCTGCGCTTGTGTCCAGCATAGCAACATGCAATTTATAATTAATTCACTCAGATCATGTGGTGTATTAGATATGAATAATATAAACGAAGTCATTTCAAAATTTGCATGTGATACGACGTTCAAGGATTGTATGCACGGATTATGTAATGTCTGTTTTGAAAATGGCATCGAAATATCCTGGTTAGCATATAATAAGTGATGAAATATCCTGGTTAGCATATAATCTTAAAGAGCACATATACTGTGATAAAGGAGTTTCAAAAAAATCTAAAAAGATGGTAAAGGAAGAAATGAAAGGAACAGTGAATGAGTTAATACAATTATTTAATAGTAAATTAAAAGCATTCAAAACGCACGTTTTCAATGTCATGTATCAATTTCAACAGTACAAGTGGTGCACCAAGAACTTAAAAGCAAATGAAATAGCGCTCCACATCGATTTTTCAGAAAACTGGATGTGCAAATATAAAGAAGAGGTTCAAGCTATGCATTTTGGGTCCTCCAAAAATCAAATTACTCTGCACACTGGCGTTTTATATTATAAGGATGCCGAAAAACCAATTTCTTTTTGCACTTTCTGTCCTAATAATATGCACAACCCTGAAGCAATTTGGGCTCATTTAGACCCTATTTTGGAATACATTAAAAATAATTTTCCAGCTGTAACCACCATGCATTTTTTCTCAGACGGGCCGACTACTCAATATAGGCAAAAAAAGAATTTTTACTATTTCAGTCATTATTTACCAAAATATAGAATTCACAATGCTACTTGGAATTTCTTCGAAGCCTCGCATGGCAAAGGCGCTGCGGATGGCATCGGAGGAGCGATAAAGAGATCGCTGGACTTTAAAGTTGCCCATGGGGTAGATATACCGGACGCAAAAACAGCATTTGATGTTCTCAGCAAGACAGAAACTGTTATTAAGCTGTTTTACATTGCTGGAGAAAACATAAAACTGTTAGAGAATGACCTAGTTATAAAACTTACTCCCTTAAAGCAGACCATGAAAGTCCACCAAGTGGTACTTCAAGATAAATATGTGCTGACACACAGAATATTATCTTGTTTTTGTGAAAATCGTCAAGGAAAATGCGAATGCCATGACCCACGCATTCATAAATTTGAATTCGCGTCTACAACTCAAGAAGAAGGCACAGACATAGAGTATGTATTAGAATTGGACGAACATACTGGAGAAGTGCGTAATGTGCAGAGAACCATATTTAATGAAGAAAATGACAAAAACAACATTTCCGATGACGAGTTAGTAGATTTTTTAAATATGGAGGAGTTAAATGAAGATGTTTTAAATGAGTCGTTGATAATTTTAGTTGGGAACGAACTGCATAAAACAGTTCAAATAGAAGACAGCTCAGTCCTTAAACGGAAATGTAATGGACATGAATCATTGGATAATAATACTAAAATCAAAAGGTCCAAGACGAGTGTGTATAACCAGGAAAGTTCTGAAGAAAATAGTGACACTATGTCACTACACGATACCTCCTCCTGCGAAGATTATCTTGAAGAAAACACACCCGAAATTTTAAATCAAAATGGAGATTATCGAGAAGACAATATTATGGAAGATCATACAAAAGTTGCCAAAAGTACTCAAGAAAGCGATATGCCAGGTGATCAGGAAGAAACCAAAGATACTGAAATAAACGCTATGCAAGATGAAAATAAAGTGACCAAAGATATGTACGTGCTGGTAAAATTTAATTTAGAAAAGAGAAATAAATTTTATTTGGGCCAAGTTTTGAAAGTGATTGGAATAAACTCTTATAAGATAAAATTTTTAAGGCATAAGGGGAACGGAAAATTTGCGTGGCCCATAATTGATGATGTATCCTTAATTTATAGAAGAAATATCGAACAGATTTGGCCAAACCCGCTGTCAGATAGACGCGGAGTCAAAACTTTCGACATTTCAAAAATGACAATCAAGATAGACTAACTTGGCTGATAAAAACAAAACCCTTTTCGTTTCAAGTCTTATGAAGGGTTTTTCAGATTTGTTAAATTATTGTTCAGTTTTATTGTGAACTATTTATTTTGTTTCGTTATTTTTTCATATTTCATTTCTTTTATTTTATATTTTATTATGATAGATAGTTTATCTCCACTGGTATGTGTAAAAAATAATTGAATATGTAGGTAGGTACATGAGTTTTGTCTGAGCTACAAAGAAAATAATCTTGTACTTACAGTTCAATATATAAAATCACTTGACAAAATTATTTTTCAAATTATTGCGAGCTATTTATTTTGTTCTGTTAATTTTATTTCATATTTTATTTTGTTTATTTTATTTTAAATTTTATTGAGTTAGATAATTAATCTCCACTGGTATGTGGAATAAATAGCTGAATATGTACATGATTTTTGTCTGACTTACAGAGAAAATAAACTTGTACTTACAGTTTCAATATATAAAAACACTTGATTAAATTATTTTTCAGTTTTGTTGTGAACTATTTATTTTGTTTTGTTAATTTTATTTTGTTTATTTTATTTTAAATTTTATTGTGTTAGATAATCAATCTCCACTGGTATGTGGAATAAATAGCTGAATATGTACATGCGTTTTCTTTATTTATCTTTCATTTATACCTTCTTTACTTATCTATGATTTCGCTGAGAAAATCAACCCAAACACAAGGTTTCTGAAATCGACTTGACAAAAAAAAAATAACACCACTCTTTTATGTTTTCTTGACGTTTTGGGTCATTTACAATAGATTTATGAAAAAAATGACAGTTTGGATGATGATGACAGGATTTTAAGGCCTCTACGTCGCTTTCATCACATAGTTTCTATACAAAAGTTCCGTAAAAATTACAATTTTCGCTATTAAAAGTTTTTTGACAGATTTTTTGTCCGGAATCTTATAATTAATCATATCGAACTTTATCAAGCCCAAAGTTTTGACCAATTATTGGGTAACGGGGCTCCCATACATGAAAAAAACATTTTTGTTCTAAAAACTGATAATGCTACAATTATTTGGTACAAAGTATTTACTCAGGGGCCGAAGTCTGCAAAGCTTCACCCTTTTCACATTTTCTAGTTTATAATATTTTAATTGGTAGGTATAGTTTGTGAACAACTAATAAAATAAATACTTTCTTGCTGTTAATAAATTATAATAAATATTTATTTTAATATTGTGTTTGATGTAACCCAAACTTTATGAATTTTCGCTACCATTCTTCGTCACTTTTTCACTACGGTAGCGTTAAATGTTTCGTCACTTTCACGTCACCGTCGCGAAAAAGTCTGCGACACTTTTTCGCGATTTCTGGCAAAATTGGTGGCTTTACCCATATCGAAAAGAGTATTTTTTCTGAATTCATTGGTTTTATTAAAATATCTCCTAAACGGTTAGTGTTAGGAAAAAATATTTATCTTACAATATATCTAGAATAATCTCTCTATACAATACTTGAAAAATAATTTATCTCATTTAAATACTAAGTGAGGTAGAATTGATTAAAAATGGTATATAAAAAATATGTTCATACATGCCATCACTTTTTGTAAAATTACTTTTAAAACAAGCAGAGCAGCGTAAATCCATTAAATTGCATTTAAAGCGAAATGAATTTCCTATAAAATAAGTGTAATAAAATTAATTTGGGAGTTATAATAAAAAAAATACTAGATGATCAATATCAATATTTTGTAAAATAATTCCACGCTTCCCATACAAAATGTTCCTGCATAGCAACGTGCCTCTACACAAAATCAACTTTGATCATCTAGTACTTTTTTATTATAAACCACAAATTAATTTTATTATACTCATTTTATAGAAAATTTATTTAGTTTTAAATTTAATTTAATGAATTTATACTGCACCGCTTGGTTTAGGAGTAATTTAACAAAAAGTGACGACATGTATGAATTTATTTTTTATATACAATTTTTAATCAATTCTACCTCACTTAGTATTTAAGTCAAAGAAATTATTTTGCAATTATAATATAGAGAAATTATTTACGATAAATTCCGATATAAATATTTTTTTCCTAACACTAACCCTTTAGGAGATATTTTAATAAAACTAATGAATGTAAAAAAAAATACTCTTTTCGATATAAAATATTAGGCAGTGGCGTAACAGTATTGAAAATTTGGATTTTACTTGACAAAACTATACTTTAATGAAATGGAATAGTAAAATTTAAATTAGCTTACCTTTTACATATCTAAATTTATCATTTAATAAATTTCTTTATTTCACTCGTCTCTCTTTAAACACCTGTGCATCATAAACTATGTGTTGAAGGTCTAAACTTTTAATCGCAAGTTAGAGACAATTGACCCACAATTAAATATTTTTAGTGAAATATTACCGTAAATACCTGAGTTGGGGAGTTATTCAACAACAAAAGTGAAAAATACGAATATTTCAATTTGTTCCGAAAATTAATATGTACTTGGCAGTGTCTATATCACAATAATTTTTGAGGTACAAATGAGTATTTATGCTCAAACGACGCAGAATATTATGTACTTTAATTTTTAAAAAGACACCATTTTCTTAGAAAGCATCGTTTAGAAGATATTACTGAAAAACTGAAAAAAGTACATTATTTTTTCGGTTTATGGGTCACCCTGTACTTAGCACAAGCGGAAAATTTGTGAAAACTTCAAGAAAACTTCTTTGTATGTTAATGAAGGGATTTAAACAGTTTCCAGCTTTCCGACAATTATCTACGCTACAAAGCTAAATTTCCTGGGCTAATTTTTTGGGCTTGATTTTGCGTCTATCAAAAAACTTTTACGGTTATTCCCTAGATTTTAATGCATATTATTATCAGTATAAAAAAAAATTTACTCCGCAACTTTCGGGAAACGAGTTTCCGTCTTTCGGAAAAAAGATCAGAGGTGTTTAAAAATTTGTTTTTGAAAAACCTATACAAGATATAGAAAAATCTTTTACGGTTATTCCCTAGCCAAAGGTTCAATGCATCTATCTTATTTTGTTCCAAAGCATATTTAGTAACGGTTGTCGAGATAGAAGGTCTCCCGTTTTTAGAATTTTTTGAAATGTCGGTATGCACACTCTTAACCAATATGGCAATTTTACATTTTACAGTCGTGTTTCCAGAGGCTGGCAATAAGCACAAAGCACCGGCACACAAATGGTTATGGAATGGGAGATGCTTGGTGTTAGTCTCCGGGATAGGTTAAGAAACGAAGAAATCAGACGGAGAACCAGAGTTGCCGATATCATGAGCCGAGTGTTAAAAGTCAAGTGGCAATGGGCAGGACGTATGGCCAGGCAGGGTGACACCAGATGGGCGCCACGAATATTGAAGCGGAGGCCTTGGACAAATAGAAGGAGGGTCGGAAGGCCTCCAAAGAGATGGACCGACGACATTGTCCAAATCGCTGGAGGAACCTGAAAGCGGAAGGGTCAGAACAGAGACGGGTGAAAACACATGGAAGAGGAGGGAAGAAGGCTGGTGAAGAAGAAGACCGGAACATTTTTGACTGGGTCAATCACGCAGTCTTATTTTAAAGCCAGTATTAGGGAGAATGGACTAAGAAATGCAAAAGAAGGTAAATATTACCTAGAACATAGACACCAAATAAATAAAATATTTACATAAGGGGCAAGTATGAAATAAAAGTACATGGTTGCGGGGGGTGCTGGGCTCGAACTCCAGTGCCGACGACATATTCTGAACTTCACGACACAAGCTTTTAGCTTACTGTAAAGTTTTAAATTGTGCATTATTTAAACAAGCCCAGAACCTTTTTTAATAAAAAAAAATAAACAAAATAGCAAAAAAGCACTCAAATATTCCTTATACGAGTTTTAATACTTTGTACCTACCTAATTGTTTCAGCTGAAACTGAAAGACTGAAAGGGTTGTACAAATGTACCTACATTATAATATACTCTACTGAAAAAATAACTCATTCTTTAGAAAGTCTAATAAATCCTGAAAGAGAAAGTTTCAGGTGTTTCAGTTCAGGTAATTAACTGACAGGGGTAGTTGAAGTTTATTGTAGTATTTCTTTATTTATCTTTCATCATTTGCAAACGAAACCTACAGAATTTTTCTTCATAATTAACTCGTATTTTGTTTAATGAACTAATAATAAATTTGAATTTTTTAAATTCTTTCAAAGGTTTCATGATGTTAGGTTCTTGTATTTTCTATATCTTGGCAGCCGGCCGACTTTAGCCAACTTTAGCTGAATGTGGAGATCAAGATTGTATTGTTGGTAGCCCTGATTGTCGAACCTTGTTATAAGAGCTGTCAAAGGTCCGCAATATTCTCACATTGTCCATTTACAAGTGACCTACAATTCCGAAAAGATTATAGAGCAGCGCTCAGAAATCAAGAGCAAAGATCAAAGGCAAGAAAGTTTTGCGAGTTGGAAGAAGAAAAACATACTCCGATAATCCCATTAAATCGCCATCGCAAGTTTGAAAAACAAAGGTTGCCAATTTATTCTAACAGCCCAAAAATTGGCTAGTTTTTTTAAACATCAAATATAATTTGAAAGTAGCGAAAAAATGTAACCATATCTTATTATCACATCAAGCAACACTACATAAACCATTGCTTCCGTGAGACCTCTGAAAAAAAATGGAGTGGGTACTCTAGCCGTACTGTAACAGTTGGCAACATAGCATAATGATCAGATAAGACCACCACTCCTGTCAAATCTCCTAACAGAATATAATACGTGGTCCGTCATTCTCGTTGTTATTAAGGAACTGTTATTCCATACATTTCCTTAAAGACGGTGATGGCAACCTCGCCTACAGCATTTTATGTATTAAGAGTATGCATACCGACATATCAAAAATTTCTAAAAACGGGAGACCTTCTATCGCGACAACCGTTACGAAATATGCTTTGGAACAAAATAGGATAGATGCATTGAACCTTTATCTAGGGAATAACCGTAAAAGATTTTTTTTATCTTGTATAGATTTCTCAAAAAAATTATTTAAAAACACCTCTGTACTTTTTTCCGAAAGACGGAAACTCGTTTCCCGAAAGTCGCGGAATAAAATTTTAATTTTGTACTAATAATATGCATTAAAATCTAGGGAATTATCGTAAAAGTTTTTTGATAGACGAAAAAATTAACCCCAAAAAATGGAAAAAACGCTATTTTTACCATTTTATCATGCGATTGTCACGCAATTTTGAACCTTACTTACTTACTTTCCGTGTCCGGAACACTATCAAATTTTGTATCTCCAATGTTCGGCCACCCGGACAACCCCGGCATTCGCCAGTAGTGCGTCCTCGGGCGTGCATGAAAACAGGTGACTGTGATCCTGTACAGCACCACACTCACAGGTGTCTTCCTCTTTGTAACCCCATTTTTTGATGCCGTGGGAAAAGACTGTGACGTCATTCCTGGTGCCATGCCCGTAATCCTACATCATGGCTAGAGAAAGAGAGAAATGTCAAGGTGGCGCTGGCTTTTAATTTTTTTTTACTTTGAGTACTTGTTTTTATATGTACTTATTGTCTTTATCAAGAGATTGATTAACTCTATCGATAATAATTATTGATAACTTATCAAACTCTTGGTAAGTCATTGATTAGGTTTCATGATAATCAAAATGAATAATAAATCTTGAAAGATACAAAATAATTTAATTAGATCTACGATGTTGTTGCTTAATGTTCTCAGTGTGTTCTTTATGGGATCTTCAGGTTATTATTTATTTATTTATTTATATAAAGTATGCATTTTAGCATTAGACATCTTAGGATCTTAGTATTTAACTTATACCAAAACTGATTAGATTTATTTTTATTAGGTATTTTGTTTGTGGTGATTTAATTTGTTTATTCTTTAATTTATTGGTGTCTTTCTAAAATTCCAGCCTTGGTGCTTCCCCCGACTGGGCGACTCATCGGAGGTGAGGAGACTACGATAGAGGAACGCCCCTATTCGGCTTCTTTACAATATCCTTTCGGCTCAACCTACCTACATTGGTGTGGAGCCTCCATTCTCAGCAGCAGATATCTCTTGTCAGTGGCTCGGTGTGATATGTAAGTCTTCTTGTTGTGTTCTTCTGTCAGGGGGCTTCGGCGCCCTGAATCTTACTCAGCCAATAAATAAATAAATAAAATAAACTTTATTGTACAGAAAACATACAACGGGCGGGCTTATTGCCAAATGGCAATTTCTGCCAGCCAACCCATGATTGAAACAAAAATGAGATATACCTTATTATAGATTTAGTTCCGAGAGTAGTACCATAGTACCTTAACTGAATACATAAATACATACATAACAATAATTGAATTCATAAATACATACATAGATAAACATATTATACATATAAATATATACATGAATGGTAAATGGTATGGGATAGGGTAAGGGAGGGATGATGGGTTCAGGAGGGACGGGTTATGGGATTTGAAATAGAAAGGTAATACTGCTTCAGTCTACTCTTGAATGTGGAAATAGTTGGTGCGAGTCTGATGGATAATGGAAGGTCATTCCACAATCGCGCAAAAGAAAGAATTGGAGGAAGAATACTGAGGGAATCCTCTTGAAACTGAAAACAGTGGTATATGAAAGTATGGACTACAGGTCTGCTATTTTAGAATTACAGTATTTGGAAATTCCTTGAATAAAAAAGTCTTCCGAAAGCACCCCTAAAATTTACGGGATCTGAAAAAATTCCGTTCAATTTTTCAGATATAAAAGTATAATTTAGCCAAAATACTGGTAATTATAATCTTAACAAATCTGCTGTTTTAGATTTTTAAATTTCTTCCCAGGTTTCTTTTAAAAAGGTATAATTCACTTTGTCGCTTACGTTATTATTACTGAGCACTAACATTCTCATACAAAATTTGAAAAAGTTGAAGCAAAAATAGAACGATTTTTGCTTCGATAAGCCCTTAAAAATAATAATCTTCTTCTTCCGCTTATGTTGGATCTGGGATCTGTTTGTTTCGGCGTTTGGTGCTCCTTCTTGGGATGTGGAAGACCAGTTATCTCTCCATCTTTTTGGTGGCCTTCCTGGCGGCCTATGGAGATTTCATATTTATTTATTTATTCATGGCACACAAACAGACATCACCCACATGTAAACACAAACCAAGCAAAAAAACAACACAGATCAAGTTCAAGTAATTCCCTATTAGACAACTAGTCAATACAGATAAAACAATATTAATAATGAGAGTTCAGGTAATTCCAGAAATTGTATGTCAACAGTCAGTGCAAAAAAAGAAAAACCAAAACAGAAAAACAAAATGAAGTCAATGCCGTGGGAAATGACTATGACGTCATTCTTGGTGCCAAGCCCTTAATGTTTTTTTTTCTGTTTTGTGTTTTACAGAATCTATGCAGTTCCATCATACTATGCCCGCGTTGGAACCACGCGGTACAACACCGGCGGTCAGCTCGTTAGAGTGGTCAAAGTCGTCAAGGAGCCATTACATGATCAGGACAAGTATACCCACACTGTCGCCATAGTTATAGTGGATACGAATATTATCTTCACACACAACGTTGTGCCAACTGTGCTGCCCACGTCATCAGCTGGCGATCCCACAGAAGGGGACATTGTGACGCTGTCTGGGTGGGGTTATACAAGCGTATGTATCATTATGAGTGGTATATGAATGAACGAATGAAAAAATGAATAAATGAATAAATGAATAGATGAATAGATGAAAAAATGAATAAATGAATGAATGAATAAATGAATGAATGAATGAATGAATGAATGAATAAATGAATAAATGAATAAACGAATAAACGAATAAACGAATAAATGAATAAATGAATAAATGAATAAACGAATAAATGAATAAATGAATAAATGAATAAATGAATAAATGAATAAATGAATAAATGAATAAATGAATAAATGAATAAATGAATAAATGAATAAATGAATAAATGAATAAATGAATAAATAAATAAATGAATAAATGAATAAATGAATAAATGAATAAATGAATAAATGAATAAATGAATTAATTAATTAATGAATTAATGAATTAATGAATTAATGAATGAATGAATAAATGAATAAATTAACAAATGAATAAATGAATAAATGAATAAATGAATAAATAAATGAATAAACACAATGGACTCTCGAATTGTTCACTTCTTGTTTTAGATGCAAGGTGACAGATCATCTATACTTAACAAACTTGATCTTCCTACGTGGGACAATGAGAGATGTAAGCCGATATATGGTGATATACTAACCGAGGTTGAAATATGTTTTGGTGGCACGCCTGAAGGCGGGACTAGTGCCTGCATTGTAAGTAGAATTTACGTATCCTTAGAACGTGAATGTATTTATTAGATTATTTTGAAAATCACAATTTATGTTTTGTGTGACCATCGGAATTTTCTATATTATGTCGTAGTTGAATATAATAAGTAGTTATATCTCAACAGATAGTATAGGTAAGTACATAAGATTGACATAATCTGTCTACCGCTATCTACCCTGATCTAAGACTTCAGGGAAAGATAAACATGGTTGGAGCGTATACTGAATACAAAAAATGATCTCAATAGAGGGCAGTATACAATATAATATACACGTTTCATCTCGACTCAACTACTAGCCTTCATATCATAGCGGTAGAATACTGCCTTGTCAGGTTGGAGGTCTGGTTTCGATTCCCGGCCGCGGCAGATGGATGGACTGGAATTGGTGAATGTTACTTAAGTGTAAAGCGATCACATTAAGCCAGCCGACGATCAATCATAAGCCTGATGGAGGGTCCATCCTTTGCTGTGTATCTCTTGAGATATAGCTACTTATTTATATATTGTTTTAACAGCCTCGAGGCCTTTGGAAAGTTTACAATATAAAAAGTTTAAAAAATCAATACAATATGGTACACAGCAACAATAGACAAAAGAATTACAATCAAGGCTCAGTTAAGGTTAAAATATTACAAATAGATTTTTTTCATTTTCCAGTTTTTCCAATAGATCACATTATTTATTAATCGTTTGGCAACGTCCAAGTATTGTCACATCGTTAAAGTCTGACATCCAGCGCCTCCAGCCACTGAAGGAATTCAGGGCAGCACTGTCAATGGTACCGGGGTAAGCACGTATGGGGCAATCACGCAAGATGTGCTGCATGGTTTGCTTCGGGTGTCCACAGTCACACTGTGGAGCATGTCACTGCGGCAGCTATGACCCGTCATAAGCCTCTTGACTGCGATCCAATTATCCCAAAATAACACGCAGACCACGCGTTCAGATAATTGACATAAATCCATACACACCTTAAATCCCTTTTGTTTTAATTTTCCTTACAATTGTTACATTACATTTTCGTTGTTTCTTATTTCCAGGGAGATGAGGGTAGTCCGATAACATTCAGAGGCGTCCAGGTTGCTATTATCTCTGGACCTGGCGGATGGTGTGTGCCCGAACCTAACTTCCCTGGGAGACATCCCAGAGTGGCATCAGTATTGGATTGGATCAAAGAACAGGCGGAGCTGTAACTGGAACAAATAAAATTATCTATTTTCTCTTCACGCTAAAACCTTGTGGGGTTGGCATAGAGGAAAAACTGTCCTATCCTTACATAAACTTCTAACTTCCATCTTCTTCCTTCAGCCATCTCTCCACTGCTGGATATCGTCCTATTCTAACGTTTTCCGATCTTTTCTACTTTAAAAATATATATGTATGCTATCTATCTATCTATCTATACCCTCACGCTACGTCCCTTGTAGGGAAGGCAGAGAGGACAGAGCGCCAGACAGCCCTATCCTTACACACACTCCCACACTCCTAGCTTCCGTCACATTCATGTCATACACGCTCTCCGATTCCTTTTACTCAAAACGCGTCCATCCTTGAGGATCTGGTCGACATGATCGGACTAGGTCAGTCTCGGGCGGCCGCACTTCCTCACCCCTCTTCGCTCATTCAAATATATATTTTTTGTCATCCTGTCATCATTTATTCTCTCAACATGCCCAAACCATCTTAGTTTGTTTACTTTCAATATAAATAAAAATAATTAATTAGATAAAATGGAACTAACATATACAATAAATTAATAATGAATGCACACAGACACAGATCCTCCCTTTCTCCCTCTCACACACACACCCTTACACACGCACGCACATACACGCACACACACCTAAGCTTATTATCTTTTATTCCAGTCACTACACCCGTCTTACAGTCACACATCTCTCTAATGACCTCATTTTTTATCCTTTCTTTCAATGTTTACCACTCAAAATTAAAAACAAAAATAATATGTCAATCCTTTTTAACAATCCGACGATCAGTCAATATTTCATCAGTCATCATTTGCTGTATCGAAGCCAGCGATAGCATAGTACAAGCCTACATCCTCGAATTCCATCACCACCATGATTGGTGACGTCACCTTGTATCGTAGGGAACCTGTATAAATTTAGGAAGCCCTAACGGATAAAGCCATAGACAAAAATTGACCGCCGCCAGCATTTCCGCTAGGTATACGCCATAGTTTATCGATGTAAAGTACGCTAATTTGCCATTTGATTACATAGGTTATATTCCAAAGGTAATTTCCACACTGATTATACATAATTAGTCGCAAAAATCACTGAAATATCACCAGGTTTCATGCAATTGTGGACAACCAATATGACACGCAATCATATGTTCGCAATGAAAATGGCGTCCACCATAGATTTGTCATAGATATAGAAGGGGCCCAATGTTCAATAGTTCTTCCCACCTTTATATAGGTTCCTTATTGTATCCGTGGAAACACCTTGTCTCGGTGACAAACACTTGAACTACGGAATATTTTTTCCCATACATTTTCATGGCGTAATCATCGTCAAATTTCATTTGGGCATGGCCTCTGTGAACAATATGGTAACCAGACAGAAACTCAAATGAACAAATCTCTACTGTCAAAAGGGTAACCTACTATTGACAGAATCGCAACTCATCGCCGGAAAACCTGTTGCCGCCAATTTCAATATTGTTGGGTTAGGTTCGTTAGGTTGTTTTTTTTTTAAACACGCAAAAATGCAAAAACAAAACAAAAAAAAAACAACCTAACAAACCTAATTCAACACTATTGAAATTGGCGGCATCAGATTTTCCGGGGTTGAGTGTGCGATTCTGTCAATAGTAGGTTACCCATTTAAGTCTCTGACAAGCAGTTCACTCTGCGCTTTTGACTTTTATTTTTACACTTTGACATAACGAATGTTATATGATATAGGCGTGATGTTGGCCATACGATAAATAAATAAATACCCATTTTGACATGTGCGTTTTTGTCACTTGAGATTTTGACATGGAACCGAACAATATGACGTCGGCCTCGGCTGCATATCTGTTGAGATGACTACTTGAAACCTTCATTGTAAAGGTACGTTTACCTTGGTAATTTTATGAGGTTTTAAACATACAACCAAATGCACAAAACACTTGACCGTATAAAATCTAATTACTCATCATCCACGGTAAACTGAATAGTTTAACCAATGTAGGTTGACTCAAAATAATTGCGCTAGTAATAGTTTGAAACTCTTCCGAACTCTTCCTTCTTATTTTTATATACTCTTGTTAATTTATTTTTTTCTGTCTAATAAAATTGTAAAATCTGAGGTGTGCGTGTGCGATGAGTGAGTGTGTTAGCGAGATTGAGTATGGGTGTGTGAGACGACCGGAATGTACTTATATGTTTTGATTTAACTGTGGTGCATGCTTGTGGGTGACAGCTGAATTATAAATGGACTAATCTTCATGTTAATACTTATATCTATAGTTGTTGCCTGTTTTTTTTTAATTTGTAATAAAATAAAAAATAAAATTGCAGATAAGGCATTTGCTGGCTACTCCACCGGGCAATATTATTTTTGTGCCCACGCTACACGCTTGGCAAGCGCCGTATCGAGCGGGTGTTTATTTGTGGAGCGCTTGGCCTGGCATGTGTAAGTAACCGACAGTCCACGCCCTTTTACTCATGAGCACTCGCTTGGTCCGCCGCTCGCCAAGCGTGTAGATGGGGCATCTACAGGCTTCAAAACCTCATATTATTCGAAATGATACCAAAAAACTAGGCATATTTGACATTAACGTTATTTCACAATTTTCCCACCATGCAAGATATAATTGTGGCGCTTCAGTAGGTGCTGTTTTGACCAGTGGTGTCTCTAATAATATTTAAAGTTTAGCACAGCACAGGGTGTACCCCGTGGCGTAATGGGCGAAATTTTATTATCCAGGGACGTGCCTGGGATTCAAATTCAATTATTATAATTATGATTTATAATTTGAAGTGGTTGTATGTATGTCTGGTTAAGGGCATGGCACCAGGAATGACGTCACAGACATTTCCCACCGCATTAAGGTTCAAAATCGCGTGACAATCGCATGATAAAATGATAGAAATAGCGTTTTTTCCATTCTTTGGAGTTAATTTTGCGTCTATCAAAAAACTTTTACGGTTATTCCCTAGATTTTGATGCATATTATCAGTACAAAAAAATACTCCGCGACTTTCGGGAAACGAGTTTCCGTCTTTCGGAAAAAAGTACAGAGGTGTTTTTAAATACATTTTTTTGAGAAATCTATACAAGATATAAAAAATCTTTTACGGTTATTCCCTAAATAAAGGTTCAATGCATCTGCCCTATTTTGTTCCAAAGCATATTTAGTAACGGTTGTCGAGATATAAGGTCTCCCGTTTTTAGAAATTTATGAAATGTCGGTATGCACACTCATAATTATGAATTTAAAAATGTACACCACGTACAACTAACTATTACCTAATTAGAGTTTTCTGACATTGTCTTTTTTTGAATTTAGAATCTATGCAGAGATAACAAGATTTCAAAATCGCAACCGTGGAGTTGCCACACGCGGGGTTATGTATTTAAATAAGTGTGTGAGTGTGTGAGCGAGATTGAGTATGGGTGTGTGAGACGACCGGAATGAACTTATATGTTTTACTTTAACTGTGACGCATGCTTGTGGGTGACAGCTGAATTTATTATGAATGGACTAATTGTCTTATCTACAAGTTATATACTTATATCTATAGTTGTTATCTGTTTTGTGCTTGTATTTGTAATAAAATAAAAAATGAAAAAATAAATGTATTTTTTGAGACTCGTGGACCTGATTTATAGAAAGCTCGTTCACCACAAGCAGTGAAAATACCCATCTTTCAAACTCAAACTCAAAAATAAGTATTTTTACTTTTTTCATACTACATTTTGATAAAAATGTGTGGAGAAACGAGGAGAGAAAGGATGAGAAATGTGGTTATGAGAGAGTTTAATTAATATTGTAACCAAAATGAAAGTGAACAAGTTGAGATGGTTGGGACAATTAGAGAGGATGAACGATGAAAGGATAACAAAGAAATTATAGGTACTTGGGAGAAAGAATAGGTGTAAGGAAGCGTGGCCATCCAAGAACCACATGACTTGACCATGTAGTCCAGACTCTCAAGGACGGACGTGTCCTGAGTTAAAAAAAATCGCCGAGTGTGTACGACTATGTATATGAGAGGAATTAAGAATTGGAGAAAGGATAGGGACGGCTGGCGATCTGTTATCTCTGCCTACTCCGCAAAAGGAATCTTCTTCTCTAGTTTCAATCCTGCGCTGCGGATTGGTTTGCAGCAAATTCCTACATCTTGTTCTCCACTCTTCTCTGTCTCCCGCAGCTCTCCTCAGCAAAAGGGATAGAAGTGAAAAAAATATACTACAACTTTTCAATAAGAAGTTTTGTGAAATCTTTTGTAAAATCCGTTGTTATAAACAATGAACAATAAACAATCTCCGTAACACAAATAAACAGGGAATTCAACGAGAATTATTTTATTATTTTTGTAGCTCAGTATTTTCAAGCGAAATTAAAAATTGTAACATTCCTTGTAGCGGTCGTTATGCTGTCTTAACGACCGCTACACGTATTCCTTAACGGGCCGTTCACAGTAACGTAGCGAGGGTGGTCGGTTCAAATAATATTTTCCACACTCGCAACGAGTAGTACAAGTATATTCGGGGAAACGTCGAATACCGAATTTTCTGTCATGTTTTCTTCTTGTCAACATTACAGTACCACAACAATTTATAGTCCAAGCATCCTGTGCTCAAAATGGCCTCGAAAAAGTTTGGAGCAGTTTTTCGCGGTGCCTAATCCGAATTCAAGGTTTGCCAACAGCTTATAGTAAGCTTATAGTAGAACAATTGACCTACTCTGGTCACATGACGCAGGGGATAAACGGTCCCCTGACCTTGGGCCCACCTCATAATAAGATTTGCCCAGAAGTGCGGGTAAAGAAGTCGCTATTAATGCGCCTGAGCTACCCGGGGATGTGAAGGGCCTTAAGCCCGCGGAAATTTCAAGGATAGTGATTGTTATATTATTATATAACTCTAATATAAAGTGGTTTGTACATACAAGTACTATATTTTTATAGCATTATTGGATTGAGAGTCTTTTCATTCGATTTAGTGATGGGGTTTTGATTCGAAAACCTCTAATATATCAATGACTGCATTTTCCCTTTTAATAAAAATTTGGAAAATTCGGCCAAACACCCTGTGATTAATTTTGATAGGAGAATCTATGTGCCAAATCTCAAGTTCGTACCGTGTCTGATTTCCGAGATATTCGTATACTCTTAAAAATTTTCAGCCTTATTTTTCACCCCCTTAGAGGCGTACCTAATTTCCAAAAATTTCTTCTTAACCTATCTGTATTCAAAATTTGAATTCTCTAGGATAAGCTGTTTGGGCTCACCGTCAGTCATTCAGTCAGTCAGGGGCTTTCGTTTATTATTATAGATTATTTCGGCAATATTAAAAAAAGACAACGATATTGCGTGCAATTCGTGCAGAATTATGATTGCTGAATATCCAATCGGTTCGGTCATTTTAGTCAATTATTTTCGCGTTTGCATGCAATATCGTTGTCTCGCTTTGAATATTGCCGAAATAATTGCGTCAAATTATTTCAAACTGTCGAACGCAGTCATCAAAGTGCGACTGAGAAGAGACGACTACCTGCTTTATTCGCATTTATACCAGAGCCATAAGGTGCGAATAAAGCAGGTAGTCGTCCCTTCTCGGTCAAATTTTGTGACTGCGTTCGACAGTTTGAAATAGTTTTACTTATGTATATATATTGCGAAATAATGTTAATATATAACAATTGCCACAATTATTCGTTGAAAAATTGCTCGTGTGAGAGCACCTTTAAACTAATATAATATTATTTTATGGATAAAAGTAAACTAAACTTTTTATGAATTAATCATTAAGAGTATACATACCGACATTTCAAAAATTTGAAAAAACGGGAGACCTTATATCTCGACAACCGTTACTAAATATGCTTTGGAACAAAATAAGGTAGATGCATTGAACCTTTATCTAGGGAATAACCGTAAAAGATTTTTTTATATCTTGTATAGATTTCTCAAAAAAAATAATTAAAAACACCTTTGTACTTTTTTCCGAAAGACGGAAACTCGTTTCCCGAAAGTCGCGGAGTAAATTTTTTTTTTGTATTGATAATATGCATCAAAATCTAGGGAATAACCGTAAAAGTTTTTTGATAGACGCAAAATTAACCCCAAAAAATGAAAAAAAAACGCTTTTTCTACCATTTTATTATGCGATTGTCACGCGATTTTGAACCTTAATGCCGTGGGAAATGTCTGTGACGTCATTCCTGGTGCCATGCCCTTAAGCCTGCATGCAGTTGATATTCCGTTAGTTGTGACGTCACTATTACGTCACCGGCATGAATTCTATCTACGTCTTTCTCGACCTGATCTGAGTCCGGCATTGCAGCTTACGGCTAGGCATATTGACATTTCAAAAATTTCTAAACACGGGAGACCTTAAATCTCGACAACCTTACTAAATATGCTTCGGAAAAAATAGAGTAGATACATTACACACACAGATACATCAATATGGAAGAACCCTGACATGAAGACTAGCAGTAAAGTCAAAATTTATAAAACTTGTGTACGACCCATTGCGACATACGGGATCGAGTGTAGGGCAGACACCGCAGTAACTAAGAACGCGCTGAGTCTCTGAGATGAGAACCCTCAGGAATATTGCAGGGAAGACTCTCAGAGACAGAATTAGAAATACGAGAATCAGAGAGATGTGCGAGGTGGAGGATGTCGTCAGATGGGGGAGGCAACGGAGGAGATATTGGTACGCGCATGTGGAGAGAATGGATCCATCCAGGCTCCCTCACATTGTGCTCCAGGGCCAACCCCAAAGTAGGCGACCCCCAGGCAGACCACCAAAGAGATGGATCAACAGCTGGGAGTCGACCTCGCAGGAGGCTAACCGTTCCTAAATAACAGGCCATCAGGCCTGCATTAAGATTAAGAAGAAGAAGAGAAGATACATTGAACCCCAATCTAGCGAATGACCGTAAAAGATTTTTTATATCTTGTATAGATTTTTAAGAAAAGAATGTGAAAAGCACCTCTGATCATTTTTCCGAAAGACAGAAACTCGCTTCCCTATGGTCGTCGAGATGTTTCTTTTTTGTATTGCATTAAAATCTATGGAATGACCGTAAAAGATTTTTGAATGAAGCGAAATCAATGAAAGCAACCACCGCATCCTAGAGTAGGTACTCTAGCCGTGCTGTAACAGTTGGCAACATGGCACAATGATCAAATAGGACCACCACTCCTGTCAGATCTCGTAACAGAATATAATACGTGGTCTGTCATACTCGTTGTTAAGGGACTGTTATTCCATACATTTCCTTAGCGACGGTGAAGGCAACCTCGCCTATAACGTTTTATGTATTATTCCTACATCATGGCTAGAGAAAGAGAGAAATGTCAAGGTGGCGGTGAATCAACCCGAAAAATGGCAAAAATGTTATTTTTACATTTTATCATGCGATTTTGAACCTAAATGCTACGGGTAATGACCGTTACGTCATAGTTGTGTCGCGAGCCATATGTTTCAATAATAATTATTTTGAAAGTACGTAGCAGAACCTAATTATTTATAAGTCTGTGCAAAGCAGGATGACAGTCAAACAGACTTAAGATGGAACCTGGACCAGATCCAAAAATATTAAGGCGCAGTAAAACACTAACTTTCAAATTTAATAATTCATACTACATCCCTGAGAGGTTCCAGTCTCGTGGAATAATATTGTATGTCCAATTGTGTAAATTAACCAATTAGTTGAATATAACAAGTAATTATATGTCAACAGATACACAGCAAAGGATGGACCTTCCATCATGCTTATAACTGATCGTCGGCTGGCTTAATGTGATGACTTTACACTTAAGTAACATTTCTCTCCTCCGACCTGACAAGCCGGTATTCTACCGTGTTTATGTTACTTAAGTGTAAAGTGATCACATTAAGCCAGCCGACGATCAGTCATAACGGGGTTAACTGGAAGAAATCGCAGTTCTGGGATAAGTTCGCCCTAGTGAACAACGTTTTATAATCTGTACTATGTCCATTTTGTATATTTATATGTGTTGTTTACTTTAAGTTTAAATAAATAAATAAATAAATATGCCTGATGGATACATTTTATCGTACTTGACTCATGGCTAATTGTTTGTGTGTTACGTATGTGACCTTGGCTGATACTGTAGTGAGTCTTTGGTTCTGTAAAATAAAATAAAATTCCATGTTATTTTTGTTTTACAAAGTATCCTTGTAAAGCGTTGGATTTTTCTAAATGTGTATTTAAAAAATACCACCTCTTCCTACAACAGTGTGAATGGCAACAATACGTAGGTACTTAAGGTATACGGAATTCGACAACACAGCCGTCGCTCCTCGTGGTGTAGTGGATAAGATCCCTACTTTGCAAGACGAAGGCCTGGGTTTGAATCCCAGCCGGGGTGAACTGAAATGGCGAATGTTACTCGTGTGCAAAGTGATCTCTTAAGCCAGCCGGGATCGATCGTAAGCCCGACAATGTTCATCCAAAATTCTTCTACACTGTTGTGGGAATACTGCATAAAAATACCATCACTGTGCATTCCAGTATTGGGGTAAGCAGTCAACATTGTAGATATGTATAAAAACACACATTCACTATATGAAAACTTTTTTATCACATTCACAATCGGTAACGAACCTCATTGCTTCGCAATGTCTTGTTAAAGTTTTACAAACACCTAACTTTTATTATAGGACACTCGAAAAAATATTAAAAAGATTTTGCAACCCGGGAATGCCATGCAAATGTCCATCTCTCTTTAAATTTAACAATCCAGGTCTCACCAACTTCGCGACTAAAAAAAGAGTGCGTGATTTGTGAAATTGCGAATAGATTTTAATCTGAATGTTAGTTTTTCTTTTAGTTTCACTTAATACACCGGATTAAACGAATTCAATTAAAATATATTAAGAATGACAGTTCATTAGTTAAAGAAGGTAAAAAAAGAACACAGAACGTGACACGAAAAACGATCATTTAAATTTGCATTATAAATTAAGAGAAGAGACGCGAAGAATTAAGAAAAATAAAAGTAGTTGATAAGTTTAGTAGTGATTTTCGTGGGTCCAATAAAAATATAATTTGTCACAACGGCACTGAGGACAGTTCAAGCGCTATAAAGACATTCTCCATGAGACTTTAAAAGGGGAAGGTCTTGCAAGTAACTGGGAAACAACAGCAAGGGACAGACCAGCATGGAGAAATGTTATAAAGACCTATGAGAGCGTGCCCCGATCCCACGATAGACTTCAAGAGAGTTTCACCTGCGAAACGTGCAATAGGGTAATTAAGTCCGTTAATTCGTTAGAGACAATGTTTGTGTTGCTCAAGGTATGCCACAATCATACTCGTATTCGAGTTAAAGGCTAAATATATTTGTCACAAAAATGGACATATCTTGTTGTGCCATCTTACTATTCTTAAGTGACGAATGCCCGATCCCACCAACTACCACCTAGGAAGCAGACCCCTAAGAAATTTACATACAAAACCACAGATAATTTGAGTGATTATTATAACTGTCAAAACCTTTAAGATTTAAATCCATACAAAATACAGCATGCAGCTACTTAAGTGAGGGAGATTCTGGGCCGAGATATTTGGCCACCTAACTAAGTAGAGCTGCATGCTGTATTTTGTATGGATTTATATCTTAAAGGTTTTGACAGTTATAATAATCACTCAAATTATCTGTGGTTTTGTATGGAAATTCCTTAGGGGTCTGCTTCCTAGGTGGTAGTTGGTGGGATCGGGCATATCTGAAATAAAACAGAAGTATTAAGTTTTGAAAAGTCTTTAATCATTTGAGACAAATCTCAATGGCATTGCAGCTTAAAAGCTCGTGTCTGTCTGTATATCTGTGTCTGTCTGTTGAACTCCAAAGACCTCCTGATAATCCAGCCAAGATATTCTGTTGACCATCTCGCCTCTTGTCTCAAATGAAAACTTTATGAATGATGAAAGATTAACGCAAAAACCAGAGGCGATTTCAGTCAATTTTAAAATTAAGTGCATTTGGCTCATTTTTTTGTGATATTGTAGGGAGTATGAACACATTGAACACGGTCACACTTGTATTGAGTTCTGGTATCGAGCAGGTAGGCATTTTTTTTTACTATGTTTTTTTTGTAGATCACGTCGGGGTCACCACTTTAGTGCACCACTTAAGTATCAGAAGGTTGACTAATAAAATGTGTGTTGTTGGGACCATCAAGGTTTATTCAGGACTAATTTATAAAATGATAATCATAAGGATATACACAAATGTCTTAGGATCTATTGTACCTAAATAGTTATACCTAGGTGGAGGGTGTTCATACTCCCTACAATATAAAAGGATCTGGGCTTGCATACACAAACCCAAATGCTTTTCTGCACATTACATTAAGAGTAAACCCACCTCCACCCCTGGATGTTTCAGGAGCTTCGATCCATTCATCCAGTCTTTTACGCAAAATCTTTTTTTCCAAAGGAGGGCTCAAGGTTCGCCAGAAGGGCTCCCCTCAGCAAACCCCTCCAGAAACTACTCTGAAGACCTTTTATGTTCCCTAGAGGAGATTATATAAAGCATTGTTCACTAGGGCTTTACTTATCGCAAAGTTGGTGCAAACATGGCTAGAGAGCCAAACAATAAGTGGTCGAAGAGGGTCTTAACCTGGAAACCCAGAATGACTACCAGGGGTATAGTAAGACCACCACTACGATGGAGAGACGACCTGGTAAAATACGTGGGTACCAACTTTGATCCGGAGAGCCCAGAATAGAGCGGCGTGGAAGCAGATGGAAGAGGCCTACTTTGTCCAGGAGTGGACGGGAGTAGGCTGAAGAAGAAGAACCTCTGTTCTCTGAGTGGTTTAAATGATCATTTTTTGCCTAGAGCAATGCAATTTCAAGTCGGAATGCATTCTACCTTGAGGTGGATCTGTTTGTAAGACCATCGTATTATAATGTATTGAGTCTGTTCTAAGAACACCCAGTACTAGTTATATCAATTGGGTACTAACTACACATAATAGTCATATCCATTGCAAACTAGAGAATATCGATATATTTTAAGGATATTTCAGTCCATAGTTTATTTATTTATTTATTTATCTATGGCACAACAGGACAACAGGACAATGAAACAGGAATATATATTGACAAACTTGACCAATTTCATCTGTACACAAATAACTACACACAAACACATCAATAACACAAACTTAGACCTCTACATACATAGCGAAAACAATCTATGAGGGACGATGAAAACTTTAGGTTTTTTTTTAAATATGAATCTGGGTTTATCGAAATAAATCCAAATACATATTTGTACACTTTACAGAAAGCTTAAAAGCTTGTGTTGTGAAGTGGAGTAAGTCGGGGATTGAACCCGCGCCCACTGGATTAACAGTTGAGCGCGTTACCAACCAGGCTACCGACCACCTCCAATTGAAGTACCTAATCAAATTATTTTTCTGTGAGAAAACCAATGGCATTAACAAAAATAAACCAAAATTTGCAGACTTTCAAACACAAAAATAACATTTTCATTTTTCAATATTCTTCTTCTCTATACCGCTACAACGCTTGGTACTCGTATGGGATTGGCTGTGCTAAAATATGTAGCCGTCTCTCCTATCTAGAGCAGCTGTGTTCCAGTTCACATCCCATCCCAGAACTCGCGAAGCTTTGACCTTCCTACTGGATTGAGAATCATCGATCTCTTTACTGGTTCACTATCCTCCATCCGCTGCACGTGACCGAGCCATCAAAACGTATTTACAATTATTTACAGATACATTATACATGAGTACAAAAAAGATAGGTAATCTAATAAGTAAATAAATAAATAAATTTTTCGATTCCCCATTTTATCAGAGGTGTGATAAGCTTTAATACCCGGCTAAAGTTAGTTTAGAATTTAGCCGTGCTGTGAAACTGATGTCATTGTATGATACTGTTATTTATACAAGAACTTTAGCTATAAACTGCCATAGATGGGAAATATATGGATTGGAGTTTAATAGGTTTATACACTGTACTATACCAACACTAAATAATACTGTAAAGTATGTTGGGGAGGTTCCATAAGACAACTCGATACTATTTTGTAAATAAACATACGTACCTACTTATTATAATATCGATTTGGTGCAATTTTATATACTTAACGGACGGAAACGTGTCCTTACCATTTTAAAATAAAATCTTCTTCGATGGCTCTACGGCCCGTATTTCCGTAATGTTGTCATTTTTCCAGGAAGAGGTTATTAGCCCCTTGCCCAACCCCCTACCAGGAGGACCAGGGTTTCCATCCCTTAGCTGGGGGGTTCCGGTTTTGTGGCACCGGAGACTCACCATTCATCCTCTCCAATCTGCTATGGCACTGATGTTGATATGCCAGTAACCACATTGCCCAGATCTTGCGGGGTTTAAGAGGCCACTCGTGGACGCTAGGAGTAGGGCTATTGGTAGTGTTGCTAATGGAATGCAACGGTATTTAAGGACACTTTTGCCATCAAAAAATATGTCTCCGTGACCCTACCAAGCTTTGAGCCCCGTATAGAACCACACATTTATCTTGTGTTTTCATTTATACAATGGAGTTATGTATTAGCGTGGAGCGCTCTTGTATGGGAAAAAATAAAGTTTGCGATATCGATTATGCGCGGTGCGCAATAGAAGAAGTAGCATGTTAGCATTTACCATGTGAAATATTTTTCAAAAATATTGATGCGAAGTACTGCCCCAAGGCCAATGAATTTTTTGAAAATGTATGAATTTAATTTTTTTCAGAATCTTTTTTTATTATTTTTTTCCCCTCTAAACGATAAGAAAATAACTGTCAATTAAGAATCCCATCAAATAATGCCGATATTAGCACAAGAAAAGAATACAGTCCCAGTAAATGCGGAAATTTAGAGCTGTTTCAGGTACGTGGTATTAAATAAATGTAATTATTGGTACAACTTCTTTATTTTACTTCAAATTAATATTTTTTCGGTATTTGTGTATTATTTAGATTAATAGATTACATCATTTGCGGTTTTTTATGTATTTTTTTATATTTTCAAAATGGACATTATATGGAAAATTTTAAACTTTGACCTCGTTGGGGCAGTACTTAACATTGAAATATCAAAATGCCCCCATACAACTTTTTGTTTGTGTCCCCATAGGGCATCTTTTCCACACCGCGCCGAACCGGATTTCCCAAAAAAAGAAAAACGCTCCACCCTATTATGTATACAAAATAAACTTTATATCAATTAAGTAATGAAAAATTGTGTTTACATCTATTTTTCTACGTAGTAATAAAAAACATTAAAAAACAAGGTAGTTATTATGCATTAATTTCTTTAAAATTTACCTTAAAATATGCTTATTTGCTAATCGCAACTAAATATTGTATAGGTCAATCAATTGATATACAGTGTAAGATGGGCATCTGGACTTACGATTAAGCCATCTGGTGATCACTTAACTCTCGAGAAACATTCACAAACATATTTTACTATGTATACTCAGTATGACGAAAGAATATTTGATTAAGTACTTCAATAATCAGAGGTATACTCTGAAAAACGAAAACTCTTGTCTAACCTGCAAGGGATATAATATGCGGGGTAATGGATAGAAAAAACAGCTCTAAAATAATTCAGATTTGTAAACAAAAAACCACTGTTTGAAAAAAACACTTGGGAAAATTTACAGAACGTTTGAAATACTCGTAAACCTTCAACAACTCGTTAAAATTATTCAGTAGTACTTACTTAGTTGTTTAAGAGTATGCATACCGACATTTCAAAAATTTCCAGAAACGGGAGACCTTATATCTCGACAACCGTTACTAAATATGCTCTGGAACAAAATTGGGTAGATACACTGAAGATTTATCTAGGGAATAACCGTAAAAGATTTTTTATGTCTTGTATAGATTTCTAAAAAAAAATATTCAAAACACATCTGATCTTTTTTTCGAAAGACTGAAACTCGTTTCCCGAAAGTCGCGGAGAAAAAATATTTTTTGTACTTAATATGCATTAAAATCTAGGGAATAACCGTAAAAGTTTTTTGATAGACGCAAAATTAAGCCCAAATAATGGAAAAAAAAACGCTTTTTTTACCATTCTATCATGCGATTGTTCACGCGATTTTGAACCTTAATGCCGCGGTAAATGACTGTGACGTCATTCTTGGTGCCAAGCTCTTAAAATGTGCAGATCTGTCCATCCTTCAAGCAAGTCGCTTGGAAAACTTTACACTTAAAACTTATTGTTTTAATAGTAGGTACAGGTACAGCACGGATGGCTGTACCTATTGAGAGAGTTGAGGGAACAGATGGACGAAACATGCAAGGCTGGAATTGGAGAGCGCTGTGCTATGTAAGAATATGTCAGTAAAGAAGAAAATTCAAACTCTCTCCCACGGTCTTTAAAAATATCCCATTCTTTTCTATCCCCTCTGCTGCATCCCTTGCGCGGGGTAAGCAGAGAGAACATATCGCTAGACATTATTTTCATTCTTCAAGATTTTTAGTTTGTTTTGTCAAAATCGAGTCATTGTCAAAAAACTCAAATAAGAAACTTTCATACTTTTCAAAAGACCATAACTCCAAAACGGTTGTTTCTTGGACATGAGTAAATTCATTACACTTTTTTTCATATTTTTCATCCTCTATCACTTTTCCAATTATTAGACATAAAGAACCCATTAGATTTTTTTTATAATGAGCTCCTTTTGAAGTCAAACAGGAATATTTTTTTTCTTTATATTTTTTGTACCTTTTGTAAACTACACTAAATGAGGAAGTTTTTAATAAAATTTGCCAGCTTAATGTGATACATTTTTTTTACAGTGTAAAGGAGTAGAAATTTGCTAATTAAAAACAAAAAACTCGGAAGACAGAAACGATGCTCTTTTTTTCAAAATTGTGGAGTAATATGTTTTATTTTGGATTATAATCAAATACCTGGATTATTCAGGATTACGAATAAAACATTAGAATCTAAGAATATTGAATTTTGTGACCGTAGCAATCGAAAAACTGGAGGAAGGTGTATAATTTCACGAAAAACATAAAAGTGCCGATATCTCGAGAACGAGCGATTTTTTACTAAGTTCATATTTCGATATTCTGGTCAGTTATGAGTTGGTCTATCACCCCTCCATGGGGTGACGTTGTCATGCGGGACCCCTATATAAATATATTTGTTTTATTCAACTTAGTTTCGAAACGATAGATATTTAAAAATGCAAGCAATTTACGAATTGTTGTTTGCAAGGACCCAATCTTGTTATAAACACTCTAAATGAGTAGTTATATCTCAACTGATATACAGCAGAGGATGGACCTTCCATCAGACTTATGACTGATCGTCGGCTGGCTTAATGTGATCACTTTACACTTAAGTAACATTCACCAATTCCAGTCCATCCATCTTATCCAAAACTATAGATATATGAAAAAACAAGCAATTTACGAATTGTTGTTTGCAAGGACCTAATCTTATTATAAACACTCTAAATGAGAATAATGAGATAAGAAATAAAAGTGGTAAGAGAGATGAGTGACTGCAGGATGACTTTCAATGTTTAATTAATTTTTTGAGAGGATCTCAAGCTTAAAACTTAGCTTTATTGAGTTATATTATTTTATATACATTAGCACACCAGCATTAAACTTTAAGCACACCTACGTCAATGTATAGAGCGTAAGTTAAGTTACGTAGGTAGTAATAAGCTTTTAGAAAAGCTTAGCTTGTAAAGACTTTTTTGCGGCGTATTGAAATGCGACAAGAGAAAAAAAACAACGCGTACTATAGTAAAATTATTTAAAACTTTCGAACGCAGTCATAAAATTAGACCTAGACGGGATGACTACCTGCTTTGTTCGCACCTCATGGCTCTGTCGAATGAAGCAGGTAGTCGTCCCTTCTCGCTCACATTTTTATTACTGCTATCACTATTGCTTCGATTTATAAAGACATTTTTAAAAATAACTACAATGGGACACATTGGCCAAGAATGGGCGATTACATGCACTCTCCACACATCTTGCTTCCGTGACATTCGCGTAATTTGTCATGCATGTTCTCCGACTCCTTTTACTTGAAGAACCCAGGTCAGTCTCCTTGAGCAATTTTTTAACCGATATATTCTTAATCTTTTTTATTTCAGAAATTACTTCTGCTACGCTTTTCTACGTTCTGAATGGAAACATTCAAAGTGAAAACATGGAATTATAAAAAAACATCAAAACGGTTAATTGTACATTTACTACGTCGTTTTTCGTAAAAGTAAAATTGCAATTTACCTACCATCTGGTAACCTCAACACGACACTAGTACTGACGCAAGATATGCATGGCGCAAATCAAGACAACTGGATTTAACTTTACCACATATTATTTTTACTTGATGCGTAGGGGAGAATTTTTACTTTTTGTTTTATTTATCAAAAAGTTGGTAAGCTTTTAAAAATACTCCCTAAGTCTATGTGTGATGAAACATTTTACTTTGTTCACATCAAAAACCTGAAACCATTATGAAAAGTTTGGAAACCACACGTGGCTTTTTTAAAATAAAAAACGTAAGACCATGATGAAACTGTTGAGAACAATTTTTAATTATAAGCTCAGTGAAAATACTCGTAACGTAAAGGATATATAGTCACACTGCACCCCTTGCGGAGTAGGCAGAGAGAACAGATTTTCACACTGCACTATCCTTAAGGTGCTCTTATTCGAGCAATTTTTGGAGCAATAATTGCGGTAACTCGTACATATCGTATTGATTAACATTATTTCGCAATAATATAACAATTATTTCGGAAATATTTAAAGCGAGACGACGATATTGCTTGCGAACGCGAAAGAGAATTGTCATGATGTTGGCGACACGAATTGCTGAACATCCAATCGGTTTGATCATTTTAGTCAATCTCTTTTTCATTTGCACGCAATATCATTGTCTCGCTTGAAATACTGCCGAAATAATTGCTATATATTGCGACATAATGTTAATCAAAACGACTTGGTTGCCGCAATTATTGTTCGAAAAATTGCCGTGTAAGCGCACCTTTAAGAGTATGCATACCGACATTTCAAAAATTTCTAAAAACGGAAGACCTTATATCTCGACAACCGTTACTTAATATTCTTCGGAACAAAATAGGATAGATGCAGTGAACCTTTATCTAGGGAATAACCGTAAAAGTTTTTTTTTATCTTGTATAGATTTCTCAAAAAAAAAATTAAAAACACATCTGATCTTTTTTCCGAAAGATAGATATTCGTTTCCCGAAAGTCGCGGGATGAATTTTTTTTTTGTAGAGATAATATGCATTAAAATCTAGGAAATAACCGTAAAAGTTATTTTATAGACGCAAAATTAACCCCAAAAAATGGAAAAAACGCTATTTCTATCATTTTATCATGCGATTGCCACGCGATTTTGAACCTTAATGCCGTGGGAAAAGACTGTGACGTCATTCCTGGTGCCATGCCCTTAAGCACCCTTACTAGCTGTATATCGGTTCAGATAACCTATATACCTATTAATTGGAATTCTATGACATAATATGATCCTATATTGAATATAGAAGAATGTAGGCTTATTGAAAAAAACTTTTTTTTTCAATTCACAAATGTCAATTATTGGATGAAATTCACGAAATATTAAAAGAAAATAAGTTTTTTAACGTCCTTTTCTGAAAAGAGGAAGAGAAATGATATAAAAAAGTTTATAGGTACAGTCAGTCGTCTCTTTGCGTTCTGACATCAGATGTGATTTAGAGAATAAAAAGTGAAATCGTCTACACAGGCCCTTCCGATTGAATAATGTCGGCTACAACTGATGTCATGGTAAATAAAGGAGAAGAATTTCTCCCGGCGGGTTCAAAATCGCACGAACAACCGCATGATCAAATATTAAAAATAGGGTATTGGGGTTAATATGGCTTCATTCAAAAAAAATACTGCCATTCACTAGATTTTAATGCATATTGTCAATACGAAGAATATCTTTTTCTCTGCCAATTTAGGGAAAAAAGTTGTGTCTTTAAAAGGAAATGTCTTTCGAAAAAAATTGAGAGGTGTTTTACACATTTCTTTGAGAAAGAAAAACTTAGTAATATATGAAAAATCTTTTACGGTATTTTTTCCAAAGCATATTTAGTAAGATTGTCGAGAATTATGATCTCAAAAATCTCGTATTTTTTAATGTCAATATGCTTACTTTTTATTTACATAGCTAGTAAAACAAAAATAATAGTTATGACAATAATTAAGAAAAACATTTGAGTTGGTATAACACATAGTAGGTTCGTTGTGTTAACATTACCAAGTTTCTTTTACCATAATTAGTCATTAATAACAAAGTTACATATTCAAAGAAAAATCTTTTGACATGCGATTTGATTTAACGCTTTTCGAAGCACCGTTAATCGAAGTGATATTGTAAATTTTTACAGTGGTGATGAGTCGGCTGTTGCCTCCTCTTTCCCCAGCCGCCTCTTTTCGTCTCATATCCGCCTAATAAACTATTGAAACTTCGATCAATCAAAATTGATTCAGTATTCCACGCCTAGGGTTGTCGTGAGGACCCTGGGGTAAACGGAAACATTTTCTTTCAAAACATGAATATTTTATTCAAGATTTGTCATAAAATATTCAAATTAGTTTTGAAAGGATACGATTAGTTTTTGGCTTCAAATTTGTTCAAAATTTCATGTCTTGAAAGTTGAGATAGTTTTAACATGTGATTGGGATGATTGATGAAATAAAGACAAAGATAATATATATTAGAGTGTAGTAGGTGATTAGGTGTAATTATTTTTATACAAAAATGAATCTGAGTTTATCGAAATAAACCCAAATACACCTTTGTACACTTCACAGTAAGCTTGAAAAGCTTGTGTCGTGAAGTGGTGTACCAAGCATATAGAATAAGTATAGGTATTGGAAAGCGCGCGTGCGTGCGTGTGCGTCGAGTTTTGAAATGTAGGGATAGGACGCAACTTTGAGTGGATAGACTAGAATACGTAGAGGACAACAATGTAAGAAATTACTTTTCACTAAGGCGAACTTATCGTGAAGTCGTGATTTTAACCAATTATTCCTTCTGATTCAAAATTTAGGTATAACTAACATAATATGTGCCTACATATTTTACGAGTAATTACCAAGTATCTACCAATTAATTGTATCTTAAGTTCTTTAATCGTTTGACGACTTATAATGCGACTAATAAAATCGTAATTTTATTAACATATAATTAAATTACTGTTGATTGTTGTTAGGGTGATTAAAAAACGATGAAAAAGGAAATTGTTAATGGCGCGTTTTATGCCAGCGTCCCCTGTCGCGAAGGATTATTCCGAGTGAGTGGCTGTATTGAGTGCTTGATTGGCATAGCAATTAAAAAACAGAGAATTAGCGACACCTGGGGTTCCGAGAATTAATAATGCTCTTATAGAAAAAAACTCTAAAAAGAAATTGCGACCAATCTGATACGGCAGGTGGTAGAAATAGAAAACAGAAAAAAGTTACTTTACTTAAAAAAATCTCAACACTCAACACATAAATATTTTCCCCGTGTGTTCCCTGGGTTGCAGAGTTGGGTCCCATTTTTTCGGATATTTTTATTTTTTTATTTATTTATTGCAGATTATTTAACAGAGTATAAATGATAGATGTGGTGCCTAATCCAAAGGGATTTTTGGCTATATACTTATTCTAACTTAAAACTAAATATTCTACTTATTCTATATATTTTCGAGTGTCCTATAATAGTGTTTTTCGGGACGTTCGCCCCCATTCTAAATGTCATATACGTCTTGTGCGCAAAGATAATGTTGTGTATTATAAGCATTCATTGGTTACCCCTTTAAAAAGCATTTTTTCTAGCTTACTGTCAAGTGCACAAATATGTAGGTAGATATTAGAGTTAATTTAGATTTACACTTTTGTATAAAAATGGGTGAAAGTATTCAAAAAGTTAACAAATCTAGATGGTTTGTAAACATAACAAGTATGAGTGATGAAACTGTTACAAAGAAATAATATATCAAGCTGAATGGATTGGTGTAAATAAACAGAATCTTCCTATAATGACGTATCTTGATTAGTGAACAAATATAAATATTCTTTAAAGAAGGACGCGTTCTGATTGGAAAAAATCGTAGATAAAGAGTGTTGAAGAAGAAACTGTACGAGGTATTGAACAAAAACAATGAACATTTTTTTAAATTTAAATATTGTTTTTTGGTATATGCGGAGGCTTTCGCGGCCGGAGTCATCATATCTTGAATTATATGTTTCCGGGCTTAGAGGCCGGATCTCCAAGTGACCAGTAGACCACGGCCTTCAAGCCCGGAAACTCATATTTTTTTTATTTACCGAAATAAACCCAAAAACACCATTGTCCACTTCACAGTAAACTTGAAAAGCTTGTGTTGTGAAGTGGGGTATGTCGGTATCAGAGATCGAACTCGCGTCCACCGGACTTACGCTCAAGCGAGTTACCAACCAGGCTACCGACCACCACATTCTCTGAAACATTCAATAAAATTAGGTAGGCAAGTAATACATTCATTAATGGGGTTATTTAGAATCGTACTGAAACAACGCGAAATGCCATTTGGATCTAAAAACGGCCCGGCAACATTTCAAAGGGTAATTAATCTAAAATAGTACTTACTGTATGTCGATTTATTGCAAATTGTAATTACGAAATTAGTATACTGTGCAAACACGTACATAGTCCCAGCTGATGTATTTATGGGGAATGGAATTCTGCTGCCCAAAATAATTATTGTGAATATTTATTTAATTACTAGCTGCTGTACCCGCCGGGCTGCACCAGGATTTTAGGTTTTTTGCAACCACTATTTCATACATGTTGTTTTGTACTTAAAGTCATTTTTCTCTCTAAACGTAGAAGGTATTTAATTTTTCAATAGCCTATGTACTAGCCAGGATTCTGCTCTATCGTTACTTAAAATATGTAGTCTGGGAGTTCTCCCGTTAAGTTTGTATTTTTTAATGTTACTACACAAAGTCAAAAAACCTTTCTGTACACTTAACATTAAGCTTATATAGTGGAGATATATTTTATTTACTTATTTTATTTTATTTATTGATTTTGTTACAATTTACAACATTACATAATACAGCACAGAAATAATACAAGTAACACAATGTGAGAATAAAATATCCCCAGTCAGCAAAAGAGATTGCTGGTATGAGGGGGTATCATTTTTCAACAATTAAAACGTATTTTATAACATTCTTAAAAGTATAACACTAAAGAGTATAACAAAACAAACAGCCAACTACACTACATCGCTACGTCTTTCAAAAATTATTTTTTTCACTTTCTTGGCAAAGTTTTTTGGACACTTGACTTCTTTTATTTCAGTCGGCAGGCCATTATACAGTTCGGCCGCCGTGTATAGAAAACCCTGCCTTACACTATTGGTCCGAGGTGTGTATCCTCGAATAAAATTTCTGGTACGTGTGTACCTCGAGTGTACATCTGAATTGTAAACCAGCTTGATATTTGATTTAATTAATTTATTTTTTATTTTGTGAATCATCTTTGCTTTTTCTATGAAAATAAGGTCATTTAAATTTAACATTTTGGTCAGATTATAAAGTTCAACAGTTCTAGTAAATCGACCCAATCTGTAGATTATTTTCAAAGCCTTATTCATCAATCTTTGGATCATTCCACGCGCCTTTAGACTGCATTGAGACCATATAATTAAGCCATAAATCACGTGAGAAACAACAAAAGCATCGTATATATAGTGGATCTTCAGCACCGGTTTTGTTTTTCGATCGTCACGCCATCAATGTTCATAGCAGAAATAATGTGCGAAGTATAATTCTTAAAAAAAATCTCCGACAAATTACGTTCCATACATACTCGTCGTCAAACGATTTTTTTTATTAATTTCTGTTTCCAGGTGTGATAAAATTTAAGGTGAATTATTCGCAGAATTTAAATATGGATTTTGTATTTCTCAAATTCTTTTTATCTGATGTCTCCTCGTGGATAAATGATGGCAATTTTAATAAATTAACCGTAAGTACATTAAAATGGAATTAAATTTCGATTTATTTGCGTATTGAGTACGGAGATTAAAGAACGTTTAAGGGGATGAGTATTCCGAAAAGTTTTCGCGCAGTAGGCTTTTTTATTTATTTATTTATGCACATGGAACGGATATAGTCAGGAAAAAATATTGACAGGTAGATTAGCACAAAAATATATATTACAAAAGACCAATAACATCCGTTCACAATTAACACACACGTAAAACATATTTGTTTTCTATTGATCTATTGATCACAAAACAATACATAGTTGATATATCTTATATCTATACAATATTTATGGTAGGGAAGGAAGAAGCATGGGAAGAAGTAGAATGGAAGGGAAAGTGAAGAAAGCAACGAAAAAAAATATTGACATTAAAACAAAACATATTGGGGATCCTGTATCTTGATAATGTTTACTAAATATGCTTTGGAAAAAATAGGGTAGATACATTGAACCTTTATCTAGGGAATAACCGTAAAAGATTTTTTATATCTTGTATAGTTTGCTCAAAAAGAAATGTGAAATACACATCTGATCTTTTTTTCCGAAAGACAGCAACTCGTTTCTCGAAAGTCGCGGAGATAACTTATTTTTCTATTGAAAATATTCATTAAAATCTAGTGAGTGACCGTCAATTTTTTTTTTAAGATGCGAAAATAATAGTAAAAAAAACGCTATTAACATTTGATTTGCGATTTTCTGTGAGAAATGACCGTGTCATCATAGTTGGACTCCTAGCCATAAGGTATAAATCGCATGATCAAACGTTCTAAACATCGTTTTTTACTTATTTTTTGGGGGTAATTATTTCGCGTTTTTCAAAATATTTATTTTATAATAACCAACCAGACTACCGACCACCTCCTTTTTTTTTCTTTTCTTTAGTGAAAAATTATAATTTTCTTAACATAATTTTCTTCCTTAAAACGACATCATCCAAAAATAGTTTTAAAATTGTTCCCTCTCTAAAAAGAATGTGAAATTAAGAGCAGCAGGAAATTTATGGGGATTTTTTTTTTCATGTCGCAAACAGAATAGAATCACAGATTTATGAATATAAAGATATGGGATAATTTTTTAAGTTAAAGGTGGATAAAGGTTCTAATTAGCACAATTTTTTACCTGCTTACCATGCTGTTGAGATGAAATCGCTAAGAAGAATGTGTGGGAAAACGTTGAGAGATAGCATAAAAAACAAAGTGATTTGAAAACGGATGCTGTGACTAAAATGAGAGTGAACAAGTTGAGATGGTTGGGACATGTAGAGAGAATGGACGATGAAAAGATATCAAAGAAAATATACCTTCAAGTAAGTAACGTGTATTCTTCTTCTCCAGTTTCAATCGTTACGATTGGTTTGCAGCAAAGCTCCATGTCTCCTTCTCCACTCATCCCTGTCCTGTGCGGTTCTTTTTAACTCTTTATATGAGTTGAAGCCCATATCCTGGCACAGGCTGTCCAGGTATTCTTTCCTTGGTCGTCCTCTGTAGTTTGTCCCTTCATTCATTCCTTCGATTAATTCAAATTCAGAGCTGCGTCAGAGCTTCGCCAGGCTGGAATGACATGGGAACAGGCAACGGAGTTGGCCCAGGACAGAAAAGCCTGGAAAAACTGGGTGACGACCACATGCTCGGAGCGGACGTGAATATATATGTATGTATGTATGTATGTAATTCAAATAGGAGACCCTCTTGATGCACTATGTGGCCGATCCATCTGGCACGTCTTTCTGCTATTGCATTGAGCAGGTGTCTTCCTCCTTTGATATTGTTGAGAACTTCTTCGTGTATTGGGACAGTTCTAATGTTTATGAAATCTGCGGTAAGGTCTTACGCCTGAAAGAGAACAATGGACTTTTAAATTGATTCTTAGAAATTCCTGAAAAAACTTTTCACAATACAGCAATTCTTCAGTCAATTATCTCGATTCAACAAATTATGAGTATGCATACCGACATATCAAAAATTTCTAAAAACGGGAGACCTTGTATCTCGACAACCGTTACTAAGTATGCTTTGGAACAAAATAGGGTAGATGCATTGAACATTTATCTAGGGAATAACCGTAAAAGATTTTTTATATCTTGTATAGATTTCTCAAAAAAATATTTAAAAACACCTCTGATCTTTTTCCCGAAAGACGGAAACTCGTTTTCCGAAAGTCGCGGAGTTAATTTTTTTTTGGTACTGATAATATGCACAAAAATATAGGGAATAACCGTAAAAGTTTTTTGGTAGATGCAAAATTAACCCCAAAAAATGGAAAAAAAGCTATTTTTACCACTTTTCATGCGATTGTTCACGCAATTTTGAACCTTAATGCCGTGGGAAATGACTGTGACGTCGTTCTTGGTGCCAAGCCCTTATTATGAAATTATTATAAAGTACGGGCGGGAGATCATATCGCAAAGGAACTTAAATTAAATTTAGGAGAATTGAACTTAATTTACTGAAAAATTCAGAAAAACAGGTACCTATTAAATTAAAATTATTATGTGGTGAAGAATATATATTGTATGTAGGCGGTATTCAATAGAGGTCAAATGAGGGCCTAATATCCCCCCCCCACTCACGGTCCTCCTATATCCTCTTGGGGGTATGAAGAGAGAACAAATTACTAGACTTCCGTATCCTTACACACACTTCGTGCTTCCGTCACATTCGTGCAATTCGTCATACACACTCGACGATTTTTTTTACTCTGAACACGCGTCCGTCCTTGAGAATCTGGTCTACATGGTCGAGCTATGTGGTTCTTGGACGCGGCCGCGCTTCCTAACACCTCTTTTCTCCCAGTTGTATATTCTTTGTTATCCTTTCATCGCTCATTCTCTCTAGATGTCCCAACTATCTCAAGTTGTTCACTCTCATTCTAGTCACAACATCCGTTTTACATTCACTCAACTCTCTGATCACTTCATTTCTTATCCTATCTCTCCACACATTTATTTCAGCGATCTCATCTCGACAGCATTTATACCTGATTCTTCCTTTTCAGCCATGTCAGATGTCCATGCTTCACTCTTCTTCTTCTTCTTCCTCAGCCTTCCTCCCTCCACTGCTGGACGTAGGCCTCTTCCATTTTCTTCCACTGATCTCTGCTTCTCCCCCTCCGCATCCAGGTTCCTCCGGCTTGTTGGACTAGGTCATCAGACCACCTTTTGGGAGGTCTTCCGACGCTTCTCCTTTTGTTCCAGGGCCTCCACTGTAGGATTCTGGGTGCCCACCTAGTATCCTCTTGTCGAGCCATATGCCCAGCCCACTGCCATTTTAATTTTGCAATGCGGTCCATAATATCGGTAACTTTAGTTCGGCGGCTTCACTCGAATCCTTACATATCCTATCCTTGCATAGACTGGCGATCTGGTCTCTCTGCTTGGCCCGCAAGAGATAGGATAGGATAGAATATAATAGAATACTGTAACTCTTATACAATCAAGTGATCTGTCTAATAAATTCGTTTGTTATTTATTTATTTATTGTTTATTTATTGTTTTAACGGCCACAAGGCCTTTGAAAAGTTACAATACAAAAAAAAGTTAAAAAATATCAATACAATACAATACACAGTAACAAACAGACAAAGGAATAACAATTAATATTTAAGCATGTTAACACACAATATGGACAAAAAACAGTAAATAAAAATCGTACAATACAGACTTAAAACAGAAAACACAATAGTACATTAAATTTCGGGAGCCAACCCACTGCGAAAGTGCAATGTGAGTTTGCACTTGGTAATCACTTCGCTATCATTGAACATATCTATGACATGATTAAATCTATTACCTCTACATCCTCTGCATCATCGATTTTGCACACATTCTTCTCAACGACCTCTATAAAAGTTGTGTTACCAGTATTAAACAGAAAGTTTCTGCTTAAAAAGACATGACCCGATTATTGGCCTGACGACGTAGGTAGCTTAAGCAGCTTAATTATGTTCGTTGTTTGTCTTAAAAATACAATTTACAAGTGAAATTCTTTATTATTTTTTTGTGGTTGTAAGAATTAGGGCAGTAGTACTTAAAGCAACCCTCTGCGTCAAGTTTAGGGTTGCCAAAAAATAGACACACATATTTTTATTACACCAAATAATGGATATTAAAAGAAACACCACCCTCTCCCTTCAACAGTAAGAATGGCAACAATACATATGTAGGTACTTAATGTATACGGAATTCGACAACACAGCCGTCACTCCTCGTGGTGTAGTAGATAAGATCCCTACTATGCGAGACAAAGGTCTGGGTTCGAATCCCAGTCGGAGTGAACTGAAATGGCAAATGTTTCTCGAGTGTAAACACTATATATAATAACATAGGTTGTGGAGGATGGAATAAAAGACAAGGAAAGAATCGACGGAGTTGAGAGTTGGATGGATTATTCATGGAAAGGTAATGATGCTTCTGTTTACTCTTGAAAGAGAGAATAGTTGGAGCTAGTCTGATAGGAAGTACATGGTTGGCGCAGTTGGTTGAGGCGGCAGTTTCTCATGCGGGAGGTGCCAGGTTCAAGCCCCGGCGCTGGCGTTGAATTCCATACTTTGCAATACAGGCTAAAGCCTAGTTCAAGGTGCGCAGGAAAGTATTTGGGTTTGTGTATGCAAGCCCAGATTCTTTATATAACTGAAAAAAAGTGGAAGGTTATTCCATATTCTAGCTGCATGTGTAGCGAAAGAAGAGGTGGAAAAAAAACCTATATTTGTGTGTTTTGAAAATAAGTTTAAAAAATGATGACCCTAATTCCAGGGGTGGTGTAAGTATCTAAAAAAAAGATGTAAATTGTTGTGTTTAAACAAATTACTAAAACAGAGGGATAAAATGATAATTAGCATACGACCTCTTGTCGGTGCTGTCGCAGATTAGAGAACATATTAATTATTACCAAGATAAGAATTATAAAAAAACACAAAATTTACATATTTTTTTCGCTGTTTTCAATTAGGGCAAAGAAAAGTTATTCATGAACTAAATTTCTGCAACTTTACAGAGTTTGCAAATTGAATTATTTTATCCACCATTAGTATTTGTACTGTACAGGTTGCGCGATTGTGGAATGACCTTCCATTATCCATCAGACTCGCACCAACTATTTCCACTTTCAAGAGTAGACTGAAGCAGCATTACCTTTCTATTTCAAATCCCACAACCCGTCCCTCCTGAACCCAGCATCCCTCCCTTACCCTGTCCCATCCCATTTACCATTCATATATATTTATATATTTATATGTATAATATGTTTATCTATGTATGTATTTATGAATTCAATTATTGTTATGTATGTATTTATGTATTCAGTTAAGGTACCCTGTTGGTACTAAATCTATAATTAGTTATATCTCATTTTTGTTTCTGTTATGGGTTGGCTGGCAGAAATTGCCATTTGGCAATAAGGCCGCCCGTTGTATGGTTTCTGTACAATAAAGATATTTTATTTATTTTAACCTATTTATTTATCGTAGAGTCATACAAAGTACATCGCATCAATATAATAATAATATAATTTTAAGACAGAGACAACATGTATATTGCACAATGAAAACTGTTTGTCAGAGTTGGGAATCGAGTGTCTTTAGGTATGTCGTCGCCGCTTTATTTACACATAAAGTCAGATGTTTCACCCCCATATGCCCTGAGAGCACATTCAGGCACGATATGGCTCACAGTCTGCCTCTCCGCTCCATAGTCGCACTCGGAAGAATCCAGCCATCCGCATTTAAAAAAGAAATCGGCACATCTGCTGGCTATGGCCAGAGGTGGGCACCGTTAAACAAAATGTTAACTTCGTTAATCGATAATCCGTTAACTAAAAAGTTAACTTCGTTAATCGTTAAAGCGTTACATTTTGAAAAATGTAACGGAAGTTAACGTTAATCCGTTAAAGCGTTAATGTAAAAAAAATCGCGGTTAAATGGCATGAAATGGAACTACGAGTACATAAGTACAACTACTATCATATTTACACTAACGCGATGTATCCCAACAAAGTGAAATTTCTTTTTCCAACTCCCAACCCACATACGATACCACACATAACCCCATACAACCCTTGGATTATCTAATGCCAGCGCCTCCAGTGGATGATGTCTATGCAAACAATCAAATATTAACGGACTTAATTAACGGAAGTAAAATGTAACGGAAGTTAAATAATCCGTTAACAATTTTTGGAGGTGAGAAAAGCGTTAAATCGTTAACCAAAAAATTAACTTCGTTAATTAACGATTAACGGATTAACGCTTTTCTGCCCAGCTCTGGCTATGGCCAACCTATGTAGATGGTACATAAGAAATGAAGTGATTAGAGAGTTGTGAATGTAAAACGAATGTTGTGACCAAAATGAAAGTGAACAAGTTGAGATGGTTGGGACATGCAGAGAGAACGAATGATGAAAGAAGTACAAAGAAAATAGACGTGGGAGAAAGAAGAGGTGTAAGTAAGCGCGGCCGTCTAAGAACCACATGGCTTGACCATGTAGACCAGATTCTCAAGGACGAACGTGTTCTGAGTAAAAGAAATCGTGGGGTGTGTAGGTGTGACAAATTTCACGAATGTGACGGAAGCAAAAAGTTCGCCCTTAAAATATAGGAGATGACACTAAGGTTACTCCAAAATTCGCTGTTAAAATGTAAGGGATGACGGAAAGGTTACCATCACCCATTATTATCAGAAACTACATGATTTTTAAAATAATTTTGATTTCGCCTTCACCTTATAATAACAAAGGTCAAAGAATTAATTAAAAAAGTTTGTTTTTATTTCTTTCTGTGTAATTTTTTCTCTTTTCCTTTATTTTTTTTTCTTTCTGTAGAATTCTAATTACCATATAAAGAAGGATTTTTCTCATTCGACTCTCTGGAAAATCCCTTAAAATAAAACGCAAAATGTAAGTTCTCTTGGTTCCTATAAAATTATCTTCTTCTCCAGTTTCAATCGTTACGATTGGTTTGTAGCAAATCCCCATGTCTCCATCTCCACTCATCCCTGTCCTGTGCGGTTCTTTTCAACTCTTTATATTATGACTCGAAGCCCATATCCTGGCACAGGTCGTCCAGGTATACTTTCCTTGGTCGTCCTCTAGTAGTTTGTCCCCTCGTTCATTCCTTCAATTAATTTAAATAGGAGACCCTCTTGACGCACTATGTGGCCGATCCATCTGGCACGTCTTTCTGCTATTGCATTGAGCATCAAGTGTCTTCCTCTTTTAAGACTCCCGACCCAACTATGACGTCACGGTAATTTCCCATGGCATTAAGATTCAAAATCGCATGATAAAATGGTAAAAATAGCGTTTTTTTTTTTATTTTTGGGGTTAACTTCGCTTCAATCAAAAATCTTTTACGGTTATTCTCTACATTTAAATGCATATTATCAGTACAAAAAAAACTCCTCGACTTTCGGGAAACGAGTTTCTATCTTTCGGAAAAAAGATCAGAGATGTTTTCCACTTTTTTATTGAGAAATCTATACAAGATATAAAAAATCTTTTACGGTTATTCCCTAGATAAATGTTCAATGCATCTACCCTATTTTGTTTCAAGGCATATTTAGTAACGGTTGTCGAGATATAAGGTCTCCCGTTTTTAGAAATTTTTGAAATGTCGGTAAACATACTCTTAATAATGTCAGATTTCTCCGTGTACCGTACTTTGGGCACTGCTGACGTTGTAGTACCTGGTAATCTCCGTGAATTTCCACGAGTAAATACAAGCTAGTATAATATTTCTCATAATATTTTCTTGTGTATTTTATATTAGCTGTACATATTTTGAGGTTAAATTCAATTTTTTATTATCGCCTTCCCTCGGCGGACGTCGAAAAGTTTAAAATTAAAATTTGTTTTAAGGGCCTAAACACCGTTTTTAAAAAACACACAGTTTGTGCCATTGTAAAAAAATTACATGAAGGGTGTTTCAGAGAAGTAGTTTCGGGAGGAGTTTGTTGAGGAAAGGCCTACCAGCAAACTTTGAGACCTCTTGTGGAAAAAATGATATATTTTTTTGCATAGAAGACTGGATGACATAGGAGCTGATGCTCCTCAAACATCCAAAGGTGGGAGTGGGTTTGCCCATAATGTAATTTACCCTTAAAAAAATCTTTTAACTGAATTCAAATAGTTTCTTTCCGAATCAAAGAAATGAATAGTCATATCTTGTCTGTCCATGTCTTTTTGATTATTTCAAGATTCATCAAGTAAATTGGTAGGTAAATGTCATACCGGGGAGGTATCTCAAAATATTACAAAGATTTTTTATGTGTACATTGTCTGTATGTGTGCCTTGAATACATAAATCAATAAGATAAGTAGAAATATATTTTTTGTCATTGGCCGCACTCTTGCCTACTTTTACTATACGAGTATTACGAGTACTAAAAAAAATACAAAAACCGTGTAGGGCGACTTATTCGGAGGGGGCATGCACGCAGCAAGATTTTGCTAGGCAACCCTATGAATGACCTTTTAATTGTAAAATTTCATTTATTCCAAATTTCGCTTAATAAAAACATATATGTAGGTCTATTAGCAGCGGTGGGCTTTTAAGCTATTGATTCTGTTACGAGGCAGCGACAAATTTATTTATTTATGCACATGGAACACATATATACAGTCACAAAAACAAATATTGACAGGCACATTAGTACAAAAATATACAATACGCAAGATCAATAACATCCGTTCACAATTAACGCACACTCAGACAAATAGATTACATTACATAGTTAATATATCTCAAACCTATAAAATATTTATGGTAGGGAAGAGGAAGAAGAAGAGGAAGAGGAAGAATGAAAGGGAAAATAAAGGAAGCAACGAAAGACGAGTTAAGAATTATTACATTAGATGATCAGGAGATTAAGAACAATATGATAATTTGTTAAATGCATAATATATAAATTACATGACAATTTTTTGATGGAACATTGTTTTATGGGGTAGTTCCGACCCTTACCATTAAGAGAGTCGTAAAATATTAGGAGGTTAGGTAATGTTTTCATATTTGTTATGTTTTTCTTTTTTTTCTGTACTTTCCTTAAAATACGAATAAAAGTTTTTATTCCCGGAATATCTGATTATTAGTGCGCGGGCTTTAAGAACCATGAAATGAGGGAAAGTCGACATTTAAAATGAAAAATTAACATATTAGGTCCAACTCTGTAACTTAAGGCATTGATACCAAGAGCGACGTCACAGTCATTTCCCACGGCATTAACGTTCAAAATCGCGTGAACAATCGCATGGTAAAAACAGCGATTTTTCCATTGTTTGGGATTAATTTTGCGTCTATCAAAAAACTTTTGCGGTTATTCCCTAGATTTTAATGCATATTATCAGTCAAAAAATAATTTTACTCCGCTACTTTCGGGAAACGAGTTTCCGTCTTTCGGAAAAAAGATCAGAGATGTTTTTCAGTTTTTCAAGAAATCTATAGAAGATATAAAAAAATCTTTTACGGTTATTCCCTAGATAAATGTTCAATGCGTCTACCCTATTTTGTTTCAAAGCATATTTAGTAACGGTTGTCGAGATATAAGGTCTCCCGTTTTTAGAAATTTTTGAAATGTCGGTATGCATACTCTTAATAAATGCGTACTAACACTATTAAAATAACTCTGATTTGAGATATACCTAGATTATTTTAGGTATTGAACCGGATTTAACCGCATTGCATAGACGGAAATACATTGCAGTTTTTTCCTCAACAGAGACGAGAGGCATCTTCATTCACATAATGTAGCGTCATGTGAACTCCCTTGGGGAGGAAACAGGATGGTTGTTCCGACGCAGAGTCAACTTTGGCTGGCTTAAGTGATCATTTTATGCCCAGGGCAACGTTCACCCATTCCACCACATCCTGCTGTCAATTGTGTAATTTTTGAAAGTTGTATATATGCTACTACTGGAACTTATTTCACATTGACCCAATGTTTCCTAAAATAATTTAGGTATATCTCAAATCGGTGTCCGGTTAGTTCTCTAAAATCAATTGGTCTAAAATCAATTCGTCTAAAATCAATTCGTCTAATTATCAATTCGTCTAAAATCAATTCGGGCAAAATCAATTTGCCTAACGATGAATTATTCGTCCATTTTGGCCGAATTGATTTTAGACGAATTGATAATTAGACGAATTGATTTCAGACGAATTGATTTTAGACGAATTAATTTAGACGCATTGATTTTAGACGCATTGATTTTAGACGAATTTATAATTAGACAAATTGCTTTTAGACTAATTGATTTTAGACGAACTTACCATAAACCCTCAAATCATAGAATGCCAACTGGTAATATAGCGACAAACAGAAGTGGGATCACAGTATTCCCTGCCTCTCCCAGAGTGGAGCAGATGGAACCACAGTTGTTACTACTCCACTTCACAATAAAAAGTAAATTGCAAATGTTGCATTCACTCCTCAGCAGATGGCGTTAGCATCTGAAACATTGGGTTTTTTATTTGGACACTTTTGTGTCAATAAATTTTTGAGGTGGTCGGTAGCCTGATTGGTAACGCGCTCGACTGTTAATCCAGTGGGCGCGAGCGGTTAAATTCCCGACTTACTCCATTTCACAACACAAGCTTTTAAGCTTTCTGTCAAGTGTGCAAATATGTATTTGGTTTTTTTTCGATAATCCCAGATTATTAAAAAGATGGACCCCATAAATCCTAAAATGGAGACCTTGGGAGAATAAAAAGGCGTCGGAAGACCCCAAAAGAGGTGGTCCGACGACATAGCCGCTGTAGGGGGAAAAAACTGGCTGCAAGCAGCAAACAGCAGAAAGGAATGGAGGAATATGGAAGAGGCCTGTATCCAGCAGTGGAGGACAGAGGGCTGAAGAAGAAGAAGAAGATTTAAAAAAATAGCTTAATTATACTTTGAAATGAATATTTATTAAAATCAATTTTAGAAGCTTAGCGACCTCACAGTGTTCTCACAAGGAACATCACAGAACGCATTGTAGAGTAATATTGTACTAATTTCCTCATTTTATGTAAAACATGAGGATTTTATGACTTTATATATCGGAGTTTTGATAGATTTCCCTTGGGGACGCGAAAATATTTTGAACTCTCGCCATGCAAGTCGTGTAGGCATTATTATAAGCTCTACCTACCCCACATCATTGTGGAAATTTCATTTTTATACGATAAGGAATTTTATAACATTATTGCAAACTCTCCGATCAGTATCTCTTCCTAAAGATGCTCTCACACGAGTAATAATGGCGTCAACTCGTACAAATCATATTGATTAATGTCGCCGCCACACGCTTGCGAGCGTCCACAACTTTTTTGTGATGTTCACAAGTAAAAGGGCGTCAACGGACGGTTACGTACACGAGCCAAGACAAACGTTACATCCGCACGCCTTTTTACTCAAATACACAAAAAAACTTGTGGACGCTCGCAAGCGTGTGGCGGCGGCATAACATTATATCGCAATATGTAACATTTATTTCGGCAATGTTTAAAGCGAGACAACGATTTTGTGTGCAAACGCAAAAAAATTGACTATAAGTGTCTAAACCGATTGGATATTCAGCAATTCGTGTCTCCGACACCATGGACCTCTCTCTAACATTTTGAAATAATGTTAATCAATACGATTAATACGAGTTGCCGCATTTATTGCTCGAAAAATAGGTCGTGTAAGAGAACTTAATAGTCTAGTATTTAAAGTTTTCCAGATAGGAAAATTGAGACTGAATCACTATTGCCCAATCCCACCAACTTTAACCTAGGAAGGATCGAGAGCCCTATTCCTATTCCTAAGAAATTTCCATACAAAAACAGTGATAATATTATATTTATTGATTAAAGAACTTCCGCTTGTAGCGCCACCACAGCCTAATTCCATATGAAATGCAACATGCAACTCACCTACGTTAGGTGCCCAAATATCTCCGCCCAGAGTAGTTGAGTTGCATGTTGCATTTCATATGGATTTAGGCTGTGGTGGTGCTACAAGCGGAAGTTCTTAAATCAATAAATAGAATATTATCTCTGTTTTTGTATGGAAATTTCTTAAGGCTCTCCTTCCTAGGTTAAAGTTGGTGGGATTGGGCATATGTTTCCTAAAGGAACAGTAAAGACTGTTGAGACACAATACAAGACACAATATAAGACTGATGTAGTCATTTGTAACATTCTCTAAACAAGATCGTCCAAACAAATTGCCAGCCTATATTGTCTCCTACCTATAAGAAATTTCTCTTTAGGCGACGTGATTCTGTCGGTACAGAAACAGAACCCAATGTTGTAGGCATTTCTATCACGTGCTATACGCATTACTCTCTGTTGCTCCTGCTATTGTTGTAATCAACAGAGTCATTTATTTATCCCACCTGCGACACAGATTTATATTTATTTATTTATTTACGCGACACGTTTTGTACATATAAAGCTAAGAAAATAAGAACAAAACTCCCCGAAATTATCTCCATTTATTTGGTTTAAAAGTACTACCCCTATGAGACTGTTTATTTATTTTATTTCAAGTACAAGCACAAAACAGAAAACAACTACAGTAAAAACATGAAAGTAAAACAATAGCCTATCATTATAAGTGAGTGTGGTGCTGTACAGGATCACAGTCACCTGTTTACATGTCCCCAAACAGGAGTGACATGCACGCCCGAGGATGCACTACTGGTGAATGCCAGGGGTGCGGGTGTCCGGGTGGCCGAACATTGGAGATACAAAATTTGATAGTGTTCCGGACACGGAAAGTAAGTAAGTATTATAAAAACACACTAAATATTATCCTTGTGAAAGCAATTAAGGGACATTCAGAATTGAGGGCGAAACTCATCACCGAATGTTAAATGTCTTTTATGGAAGATTTTTTAGAAAATCACTATTTATATTATGAGACACCATTAGCTTTTGTACATACATGTCGTAGTTGAATATATCAAGTAGTTATCTCAACAGATATACAGCAAAGGATGGACTTTCCATCAGGCAATTATGACTAATCGTTGGCTGGTATAATATGGATGGACTGGAATTGGTGAATGTTACTTAAAAATGTAAAGTGATCACATTAAACCAACCAACGATCGGTCACAAGCCCAATTAAAAGTCCAACCTTTGCTGTATATCTCTTGAGATAACTACTAAATTATTTTACGGAAATTTTACCCACACCTATTCTCTTAGAGGATGAAGATAAAAATGGACTTCCACCATGTGCCGTCGGTCAAAAATCTTAATATTACTCTTAAGAGTATGCATAGTGACATTTCAAAAATTTCTAAAAACGGGAGACCTTAGATCTCAACAACCTTGCTAAATATGCTTTGGAAAAAAATAGGGTAGATACGTTGAACCTTCATCTAGGGAATAACCGTACCTAAAAGATTTTTTATTACTTGTATAAACGCTATTTTTACCAATTTATCATGCAACTGTTCACGCATTCATGCAACTGTTAATGCCATGGGTAATGACCGTGACGTCATAGATGGGTCGGGAGCCTTGAAGGATACGAAAAAATATTACAACCCGGAGATACCACTACAAAAAACATTATCCGTAAAAATGCACTGCATAAATTCCAATTGCATTTTCCCATAATGGTTTTAAATTATATTAAAACTTTGTCGGTACGGGTTTACCCAAGGAGAGAAAAAATATCTTTCTGAATATTCTTAATACAAATAGAGCAGTCTTAAATTTGATGAAGACATTCTTGAAAATCTTACAGTCAACCGATGTTTATCCGGCAGATTAAAAATTACCGAACAATTTATTAATTTTAATTTATTTAACCGTTTTATCACCCTGCCTCTGCCACCACTTACGGCCTCAATTCACCACTAGTAAGATTACAGCGAGCGGGAAATAATCATACTGAAATAGTAGATATTTTCGGCGAAAGCCTCAATGTATATAGGATGAGAATGTTTCAACATTTTGGTTCAATTCAACCTCTCATGTAGATGTGATCTTGATTAAAATAAAGAAATAGACAATAGTGCGAATTGATGTCAGTCCACTACTGCTCTGTGTGAGCCTGTATTTTGTTAAGTTTGTTATTGTTAAGTAAATACTATGTTACAATTTGATGTGGGTATGTTGCTTAGTACATAATTTTTGTTTTGTAGGTTATTGTATTTAAATATAATATTGTAATATGTAAATGATCTACATGATCGTATATTAATGAATAAATAAATAAATAAATAAATTATTACGAAAACAAGACATTTTGACAGTTGTGAATGATATAAGGACCGTGCAAGTAATGTACTCGCGACCCCGCGAAAAAAGTTGTATGCTCTTTTAGGACATTAGAAAGTTTGCTGTGTGACTAGGTCGAGGTTAAGGTACGTCGTTCGAATAATTAGCAAAATGGCTTGTAAATACTAAATCTAACGTTAATTGCTGTGTTGTGGGGTGAATTCAGAGGTACGTGTTGATGATCTGGAGCCTGAGTCTAACCACGAAACGTGATGCAAACGTTGGCGTTTTACGCGTTTTTACTATGGTGATATCGTTGTTTCCATGGTGATAATGTTAAAACGCGTAAAACGCCAATGTTTCCGTCGCGTTTCGTGATTTATGGACTCAGGCCCCAGGACCTATCATGTCGACTAGATCTTAAAAACGGGCGCGTTTTAATGTAAAAGAAATCGGGGATCGTGTATGACAAATTTTACGCTAGATCTAGCGATCTGCCTGCTGAAGGCAAGTATATGCGCAAAATTTCAAGGAACTTATTGTATATGGAGAAGGTAACCAAATTTGAAGTGGAAAATATAGACGCAGACAACAACAAGACATATGAATTTAAATAAAAGCGTAATAGATAAATTTACGACGAAATGGGTCCACAAAATGTCCGAATTTTGTTAAGTACCTTTATTCATTTATTATTTTTTGTTATTTATTTATATATATACTTATTTACTGTTTATTTATTCATTTATTTCTTATTTGAGTGAACGCATTACATACAATATAAAAAAATAAGATAATGTACCTACAGTTACAATAATAATGGGTAATACTCACTAGGGCGAGCTTATTGTAATATAGCGATCCCTTCCAGATAGCCCAATAGGTATATTAATATTTTTGTTAAAAAAAAAACGAATATCCCAGATTATCGGGAATGCATTGCACTTTCAATATATTCATATACCTATTACAGTAAGTCCTTGTTTCACGGTCCGTAAGACGGAGAGAAAAGCACGATTCCTCGGAGTTTTACGAGAGCCCCTCGGGGAGGAATGAATTAGCGAAGTGCTGCTTGCATTTTGTGAGGACAGTACGGAGGTTTTGCATAAAAATGAGAATTAAAGTAATAATGCTCTGTACTTGTTTTGTTATTTTTCGTGTAAGAACGTATATTAAGCTGTAGATAATAGTAATTAAGGGCTTGGTATCAAGAATGACGTCACAGTCATTTCCCACGGCATTAAGGTTCAAAATCTCGTGAACAATCGCATGAAAAGTGGTAAAAGTAGCGTTTTTTTTCATTTTTTGGGGTAAATTTTGCGTATATCAAAAAACTTTTACGGTTATTCCCTAGATTTTAATGCATATTATCGGTACACAAAAAAAAATCTCCGCGACTTTCGGGAAACGAGTTTCCGTCTTTCGAAAAAAAAAGATCAGAGGCGTTTTTCACAATTTTTTTGAGAAATCTATACATGATATAAAAAATCTTTTACGGTTATTCCCTAGATAAATGTTAAATGCATCTCCCCTATTTTGTTCCAAAGCATATTTAGTAACGTCTGTCGAGATATAAAGTCTCCCGTTTTTAGAAATTTTTGAAATGTCGGTATGCATACTCTCAAGCTGTAGATAATACTAATTAATGTGATTACGTAGAAAATGTATGCCGGATAAATGGGTCAGCCATGTAGCATTACAAATAATTGAATGTCTTTGTTCTAAGTTTGAAAATCTACAAGATCACCGTTTAGAATGCTTTTTTTTATTTTATTTATTTATTTAGAGAATACAACAGCTAAATACATAATATGATATTTTTTAAGTGTTCTGTGTTTTAAAAAAATGTGTTTCGGAAAAATATTTTTTTTTGTATCTTTAGTACAGATGAGCCGACTATGGACTAGGCTGACTAGACAATAAACTAAAATTATAGTCGGCATCTTTTGTAGGGCTGGTCGACTTTTCCGACTATTCGGCGACGGTACATCTCTACTAAAAATTAAATATTTTTTACCAGTATAATATCCCACATTACAGTGAATTTTCTTGCAATTCTTATATCAATGTTTAGCTCCGTCATTTGTATATGAGTAGTTTCCGAGATATAAGCGACTTCTTAAAAATATTCAATCCCATTTTAAACCTCGAATGGAAAAAAATTCCAAAAATGTCCTCTTAGTGAAGGTTTTTTCGATATAAAACCTTTACTTCATTAAATTTTAGCGTCCTAGGATATGCGGTTTGAGCTGTGTGATACTAAGCATGAATATGGTTTAAAGTGCTCTTAAACGTGCAATTTTTTTATGAATAATTGCGGCAACTCGCACAAATCATATTGATAAATTATTTAGCAATATATTAAGATGGAAGCCTTGGGACAATAAAAGAGGCGTGGGAAGACCCCAAAAGAGATGGTCCGACGACATAACCGCTGTGGAGGAAAAAACTGGCTGCAAGCAGCAAATAACAGAAAGGCATGGAGGAGCATGGAAGAGGCCTATATCCAACTGTGGAGGACAGAGGGCTGGAGAAGAAGAAGAAGATATTATAGCAATTCGCATTCTCGACCAAAAGTGCCCGGAGTGGAGCAATTTAGTTTCTCGTGTAAGCGAACCTTAAGGGCTTGGCACCGGTAATGACGTCACAGTCATTTCCCACGGCATTAAGGTTGAAAATCGTGTGACAATCGCATGATAAAATGGTAAAAATAGCGTTTTTTTCCATTTTTTGGGCTTAATTTTGCGTTTATCAAAAAACTTTTACGGTTATTCCCTAGATTTTAATGCATATTATCAGTACAAAAAAAAATTTACTCCGCGACTTTCGGGAAACGAGTTTCCGTTTTTCGGAAAAAAGATCAGAGGTGTTATTTAAATTTTTTTTTGAGAAAAATATGCAAGATATAAAAAATCTTTTACGGTTATTCCCTAGATAAATGTTCAATGCATCTACCCTATTTTGTTCCAAAGCATATTTTGTAACGGTTGTCGAGATTATATGGTCTCCCGTTTTTAGAAATTTTTGAAATGTCGGAATGCATACTCTTAAGAAAGGAGTACAGTCTAAAGATAGGGTTGCCTAATTTGTGCAAATATCCGCAAATATAATATCCGTGCAAATATCCGATGTCTAGAGTAATAATAATTAAATTAATGCATTGTTTATGCTATTTGTTATTGTTAATTAAAATTGATATAACAATATCAACCAACAAGGAACAGGGAACAGAGAACAGGGAACAGGGGAACAACAGGGAATACGGTTTGTCTGTTGTTTGTGTTTGTATTTCATCATCATCTCCGGTTCTAAATAATCCTGTGTAGTGGAGGTGTTTGTATCCTCCTAATAGGGTTGCAACAATGGTGGTAATTGCGGAAGCGGATACGGATATTTTCTCAATCGTGTTTATTCGTAACGAGCACAGAAACAATTGGTGCATGTACTGGGTTGCAGTATGAGTGAATGCGGTTGTGTGTGTGTTGGGTTGCAGGAGTGAGTGAATGCGGTTGTGAATGTGTTTTGATGTATGTATTGATGTGCTTTAATATGTGTATGTGAGTAACCGACCATGTCTGCGCTGCCAGGATATTTTGTTTTTTTTTTTTTGTTTTTTTTCTATTTTGTTTTGTGTCTTTGCACTTTTTTCTTTTTGATTTTGTTTTGTTTTACTTTGTATTTTTAGTGTGATTGACCCAAATACAGGTTATACCTATTTGCGCAATCCCATTGATTTTGTATTGGTAGGTATATGTTATTTGTGAATAAATAAGTAAATAAAATTGTTCTCAGTATCGGAAGACGATGGATGACGAAAAGATCAGAATTACGATTTGAAAGGAAGATTTGGCCATCCAAAAACTACCTTTGTCAATCATGTCTTTCAAAAATGGACGTTTCTTTCCGTAAATTGAATCGTATACAATTAATATGCTATTAGAAGGACGAGTGACCGTAATATGGAGTTTGTACACGTTGAGAAAATTAATCTAGATGGGATGAAAAAAGAAATAGGACACTATATATGACAAATTGCATGAGTGTGACTGAACTCAGAAGCGAGAGGGAAAGTTTTGCGGATACGGATTTCACACGCTGGCAACCCTAACATCTGGTATGAAGCGTACAAACAGCACTAATAATTACTTATTTAGAATTGATTAATTAACATGACGTTATACGTGGGACGTACTGTACATACCCAGTACCTACCGACATATTATGTCACTAGCTGTTTTACCCGGCGTGCTGCGCCTTGAATTTTAGGTTTGAAGCAACCACTATTTTGTTTTGTAAATAAAATTGGACTATTTTGGGCGCCGTTTAGCGATAAAATCGCCCCAAGGGCACCTTACATTATGACTATGACATCACGCGCCATTTCCCCCGGCGTTTAGGTTCAAAATCGCATGATCAAATGCTAAAAATAGCGTTTTTTATGGTTGATTTCACTTTATTAAAAAAAATTAGGGTCATTTACTAGATCTTAATACGAAAAGGTGACTTTCGGAAAGTTGCTGTCTTTCGAGAAAAAAATCAGAGGACGTGTTATTCACACTTTATTTTGAAAAATCTATGCAAGATATAAAAAATCTTTTACGGTCAGTCCCTAGATAAAGATTTACTACCTTATTTTTTTTACAAAGCATATTTCCTAACGGTTGTCGAGATCTTAAAATCTCATCTCTTTTTTTAATGATAATATGCCTACTTCTAACCGTAAAGGATATTTTATTTAATAGGTTATGTACTAATCAGGATTCTGATCTATCATTACTCAAAATACTATGTAGACTGAGAGTTACACTGCTATACTACACCCTCATGCCACCTCCCTTGCGGAGTAGGCAGAATGAACGGATCGCCAGACTTCTCTATCCTTACACACACTTCCGTCACATTCATGCAATTCCTCATAAACATTCTACGATTACTTTGACTCAAAACACGTCCGTCCTCGAGAATCTGGTCAACATGGTCCAGCCATGTGGTTCTTGGACGGCCGCGTTTCATTACACCACTTCTTTCACACGGGTAAATTTTCCTCGTTATCCCGTGTAAAACTGATTTCTGGACACAGGCGATTTAGTACCTATGCAAATATTATAATGATAATTCTAGTAGGTAACAAATAGGTACATATATATGATTGATGAGTAACATTCAAAACTAAGAAAAGTAAGAAGACAGCGGCGTAAAGAAAGGGGTATGATTATTTACAGAAAATAATATTATTTTCCTTGAAAATTATCAGAGATAAAGATTTAAATCCATTGTGTGGTTTATGGTTCGGAAGTTATGTCCATTCTCTAGTACCCATTTCTCTCATTTGCCCACTGATGCCCATTTTACAAATTAAATTTAATTGTTAATGGGCACTCGGAATTCTCCATGTTGTAAGATTTCCCAAAAAGTGGTTACAAAAATTTAGTTATAAAACAAAGGAAGGTAGATAAAACAAAATCGTTTATAATATCACTATTTTTGGTTAACAAACCCTTACCGTAAATGAAATAGTACCGCAGGCAATTTTTCTAATGAAACAACTGTGATTTCATTGATTTTCCCAACAATTATATTAAAAACGAGCTGTATTTCCCGTGCTTCGCAGTGGCAAAATTTCACTTAAAAACGCGGAATACTATAGATTCGACACTAATATTTTTTTCATTCCTACCCCCTTCAGCCTCCCTCCCCGTTATTCCTGCGGATGTCGGTAGGGTTACTCTAATATCACTTTTTTCATTTGCTTCTTGCCAATCCAGCTAGGTGCTGACCGGATCACTTTTTGCACACTTGACCGTAAGTGAAAAACTTATGTCGTGAAGTCAACGTAGTACCTACTAAAATATTCAAGGTCAAAAAATCTCGAAAAATCACAGTACGACAACATTAAGCTGGCAAAATGTCATCATATGAAACTCCCAAAGGGCTTGACATTTGGAAACTTCTATAATAATAATTATTACTATGTACTGTGTGTAGGAGACGAGATGAAGGGTTAATGAGACGTGATATTGTGCGGGGGTAGTTTAATATCGCACATCAAACAGAAAAGTGTCATAAGTTAAAAAATTACACTAATTGTAAATAATAATAAAGTAGTTAAATATAGTTTTCGAACTTCACCAATTCATTCACCCCTCACACATTTACCCTACCTCGTATTGAGACCTGTATACCTATGTATATCACATGGAATTGGAGAAACCAGAGTCAGAGATTAAGTTTGTGATATTTCATGCTGATCTGTGAGCTGATATTTCATGTCAAAATTTCAGTATGTTACTGAAAATTTAAGTATATGTTAATAAAAAACTAATAAATTGCGAAAACGTTTTAGATTTTATAAAAAGAGTGGAAGTGAAACATGGTAATTTGATGACTTTCCACGAAGCAAATTTTAGATATTAAAAACTATGAGCAAATATATACGTAATTCTAAAAATAAAATTATCAAATTAATCTTGATTTAGTGAAAAATTATATGGTTGAATCATGAATTCGGTATTCCAAAATCTGAAATTACTATTAACATACCTACTACTCAATTATTTTTTTTTGAGTTATGACTATTCTGCTGAATGTGCGATAGCTGTGAGCCTACATTAACACTTAACATACTCAATTCCAACTTTCTCACATTACGCTCAATGTATGTACGTTCATATACTAACTTCACGCGTGATATGGTTCCAAAAGTATCGATGTTCAAGGTCGGACTGTAGATTTGAGGGTTTGCGGTAAGTACGTCTAAAATCAGTTGGTCTAAAATCAATTGATCTAAAATCAATTGGTCTAATTATCAATTCGTCTGATTATCAATTCGTCTAAGATCAATTGGTCTAAAATCAAGTAATTACTAATTAAATTTGAGTACATGGTTGGCGCAGTTGGCTGAGGCGGCAGTCTCTCAAGCGGGTATAGTGCAAGGTGTGCAGGAAAGTATTTGGGTTTGTGTATGCAAGCCCAGATCCTTAAAAAAAATTAGTCTATGAACAATTCCTCTAAAATCAATTCGTCTAATTATCGATTGGTCTAGAATTAATTCGGCCAAAATCAATTGCCTAACGATCAATTCGTTTAAAATCGACGAATTGATTTTAGACAAATTGATAATTAGACGAATTGATTTTAGACGAACTGATTTTAGACGAATCGATTTTAGACGAATTGATCATTAGAGAAATTGATAATTAGACGAATTGATTTTAGACGAATTGATAATTAGACGAATTGATTTTAGACGAATTGATAATTAGACGAATTAATAATTAGACGAATTGATACTTAGACGAATTGATTTTAGACTAATTAATTTTAGACTAATTGATTTTAGACGAACTTACCGGACACCGATATGAGTGTTCATGAAACGGACAGCGAACATACTCGTATTATGCAGTAACTGAACGTGCGAAAAATTTGCGTCGGGAAAAGTTGAATTACTCAGCTAATACTAAAGATATCATCCCAAGACTTAAAACACGGATAAATGAGAATATGTTTTAGTGACTCTAGTAGTAAAAAATGTTATTTGTAAATTTCTTCAATAAAAAAGCGCGTCCGCCCGAGACTGACCTGATCCGATCATGTCGAGCAGACCCTCAAGGATGGACGCGTTTTGAGTAAAAGGAATCGGAGAGTGTGTATGACTGCATGCATTAATGTGACGGAGCTAGGAGTGTGTGTATGGATAGGGCTGTCTGGCGCTCTGTTCTCTCTGCCTACCCTGCAAGGGACGCGGCGTGAGGGTATAGATAGATAGATAGAAAATAATTCCAAAATTACCTCTGAAATTTACAGAAACTTAATTATACGATATTCTCGTAGTTTGTTAGATAGAATGCTGTCATTTGGTTGATAAAATGTTAGGGATGAAGGAGGCCTACGTTCAGGAGTGGACGCCTACGGGCTGAGGAAGAAGAAGATAGCCGTATTTTTATGTGAAGTTTTTGAAAATTGGTGACCCCTGTGTTGAGCATTATTTAGCTATTCTTCCCCTTAAATTTTGATGAAAAAACCGTTGTATGTCTATATTGTCTATATAGAGTATGATAGGTGGGTTCTTTAATAAAATTTACCTGAGTACACCTGTGGGATTGGTAAGGAGGAAGGGAAGAGGTGTGGAAGGCTACGCAAGAAGGGGGATAAGAAAAATACAGGTGTCATGGTGTACCTAGCGACTACCAAGGTAGATGAAAGATTCCTGGTGTAGGGCTTACAATCATATTTATTCGGTTTTTTCTTAATAAAAAATGCATTTTATTATAGAACGCTACAAATATATAATATCTGAACGTTAGAACAGATCCTTCCTTTAGTAGATAAGGAATATATATGTATATTTTTTTTTAACAAAAGGGATCTGGGCTTGCATACACGAACCCAAATACTTTCCTGCACACCTTGCACTAGGCTAAAAGCCTGTATCGCAAAGTGTGGAATACATCGCCAGCGCCGGGGTTTGAACCTGGCACCTATCGCTCGGAAGACTGCCGCCTCAACCAACTGCGCCAACCATGTACTCAATTATGCATTAGATGTTTTGTAAATTGAACATTTATAAACCTCTAAAAAGGCACCTAAAGTTGACACCTGAAAAAAGAGGAGTCCCTAAAAGTTGACACCCCCCCATTACAACATTACAAGGAAACTAATCATGTTTGATAACATAAATGAACAAAAACACATTATTTAAGATGTATTGTTTTAAAAATCACCATGCATTATATAGTGCACGCCAAAGATATTGCACTTACTTGTTTAGGTATCCTTAAGCAAACAAAATGAGCAATCATGACATAGGAGGCAAAAAAATATCGACATTTTGAAATTGTTATTATCAGAAGCTGGTTCCTTCACACCTCACAAAAGATAATTTCACAACTATAATAAAGCCAATTTAGACAAAATATATACAGGACTTTTCTTTTTATAGTAAAAAAAAAGTCTTAAGTGTCAACTATTAGGGCCCTGTCAACTTTTAGTGCCTTTACCTTAGTGCTAATTAAGTTTTTCCAGTGTACACATTATAATAAGTTTGAGCATATAATTGCGTACAAACAAAAAAATAAGGGACAACCCTGATGAAAGAATTTGCGCTAAGGGTAATAAAGCACCTAACAAAATATTTTGTCTTGCAGACGCAGGGGTGTTCCCAGGGTGAGATGGGGGGCGCGTCTGTAAGGGACGGTTATCATATTGCAAGATTAAACAAGCCCCTGGACCCGAGCCTGGAGATCTTTCATAATATTTAGATATAAGGGAATCTCAATTGGATTATCTGCAAGATTATCTCAAAAACTGGAGTTTTATTTGACAGTACGTCCACAAAAGAAAAGATACTGCGATAATTGACCAAAATCTATCAACCGAATTTAAATAGCTTTCTTTCAAATTAAAAGTAGGCATATTGATCTTCTTCTTTATTTACCGTATTAATTCCAATGCTGGACATAGGCCTCCCCTTTGACTTTCCACAGATCCCTATCCTGGGCATGCTGCTTCCTGCGATTCGCCTCACATCGTCAGACCATCTTGCCTGAGTTCTTCCTATGTTCCTTTTGCTTGTTCTAGGTTGCCACTCGCGAATCTTTTTGGTCCATCTAGAATCTGAGCGTCTCCTGGCAACATGTCCTGCTCAACTACATTTTAAGGCAGCTGCTCGTTTTACCACGTCGGTGACCTTGGATATCTCACGTATCCATTTATTTGTCCATCATATAGGCATATTGATATAAAACAAATTGAGACCTTACAATACTAAATATGCTTTGGAAAAATATAAAGTACATACATTGAACCTTTACCTTAAAGGAGCTTAGGAAGGCCTCAGGCAAGATGGTCTGACGATGTGAGACGAATCTCAGGCAGCAAGTTGATGCAACATGCCCAGGATAGGGATCTGTGGAAAGTCAAAGGGGAGGCCTATGTCCAGCATTGGAAATTGGAATTAAAACGTCTGAGAAAGAAGAAGAAGAAGAAAACCAACAAATTATTATTGTTCGCTCAAAGTGGTTTCTAAGGTTAAGCAAAAAAAATCGCAGTTTTTCGTTTCAACCAGTCATCCGTTTGGCGCTTTCGTCAGACTCGCCCATTAGGAATTTAATGATATTATTAATGTCCTCGCTTTATTATCCCAGCCCAGGCCATGACAAGGGCTGGGACTGGGTAGGCACTGGGTAGGCACCATCCACATCTACCTTAGCACAATATACATAGTGTAATAATCCCGGCATCATTCTTTACATCCCTGATCTCATTGCGTATACACGTGACATTGCTAATTGTCTGAAAGTAACAGTAACATTTCACGTAAAGAACACCTGAAAATAACAGGTACTATTTGATCTTGAACGGTAGGTAATTTTGGCTGTATGCATTCAGGCATGACGTGTTAATAACACTATTCATTGTTGAGAAAATCTATGAAGACTACGAGTATTTGATAAACTCAAATATTTTCCAGCGCACTTCAGAGTAAGCTCAAAGTTTGTGTCGTGAAGTATGCAATATATTGTCACTACCGAGATTCGAATTCGACACTCTGGCTTGAAAAACAGCGCTCCAGTGTGCCTGCTCTTTTAGCACAAAAAAAAACAGCTCACGGTTGCAAAAATTGCTTGAATATAATTGGGTAAATGAGATAAAATAAGAGTTTTAATTTTTATATTATCCAAAACAATAACAGGGTTACAATTCACAAATACTAAAAAAAAGAGAAATGGATTTCATTGCCACACTAGGTGATATAGCCTGTCCTGGGGCAGCACTATATAAAAAAATATGTACAAGGTTGCACTAGTTGTAAAATGGTTTACCATTGTCATGATTTCGAAAGTAAGTACAATAGAAGATAATTCATTAGTTAAAAAGTAGTACAAAATAGTGTTACTTACCAATAAAAATAGTAATTAATACCTAATAATCTTGTTGATTGTTATTTTTGTCCCTGTTCTTTACGAAATGCTACTGTTCCTGTCATTCTGATTGTGCACTAGCGTTGAAAGAACAACGTCTGGAGAGAAAATTGTTATAAAGTGGGTGAAATTAGAAGGAAGACGTTGCTGGTTGATGGGTAGAAGGAAGAAGGATGTGTGAATAAAGGAAGGGTAAGGCGGCGGCACAAATGTTATTTGGCAAAGGGGAGATCAAGGGAATTAAGATTAAGATCCAAAGCATAGATCTCCCGCCGCATTACGTCTTAGCAAAGAATATAGATAAAAATCCTAATGTTCGTAATGTGTATAGCTAACCAAGATTTTTTACCCGAAATTATTCGCATTTTTTCTCCAAATAATAAAATTATATTTTAAGGGATGAGCAGGTATTCAAAAATCGTTCTATTTTTGCTTCAACTTTTTCCAATTTCGTATGAGAATGTTGGCGCGAAATAAGAATAACGTAAGCGACCAAGTAGATTAAACTTTTTTAATCTAAAACAGCCGATTTGTTAAGATTTTAATTACCAGTATTTTGTCTAAATTATACTTTTATATCTGAAAAACTGAAATGAAAATCTTCAGATCCCGTAAATTTTAGGGGTACTTTCGGAATACTTTTTTATTCAAGGAATTTCCAAATCCTGTAATTCTAAAACAGCCGATCTGTAGTCCATATTTTCATCTATCACTGTCTTCAGTTTCAAGACGATTCTCACAGTATTGGCTGAGAACAAATCAGGGCGCCGAAGCCCAATGACAGCATACAGGACCTTAACTACTATTACCTACTAGTGGGTCCCGTGAATAGTATATTCACGGAATTTGGCATTTTTATTAACTAGCTACTCATACTGCCACTCCACCACATCCTTCCAAAGTTCTTCGAAGGAACATATCGGAGAGGGTCTTGGTCTTACATACTTTCCATACTTATTCTACATACATACGTACCTACTATAGATACCTACAGTAAGTATGATTACTAGAAGAAATCCTTTGATTATTGAAGTAAGTACCTAAAAAAAATATTTTCATAAGAATTCGAACTGCATTCTCTAACAATAATATAATAGGTAGGTATGTATGTAGTACTTTTACGCGGAAAATTATTTTCATTCATAATTTCATTAGTAGTTAAATTCGATATTTCAAATTTTTATTAATAAAAAGTGAGACTTTGAGGAAATTTCTAGCTACCCACGAAGGCGTCGCTGCTTTAAATTTACGTACATATTCATAGAACTTGCAAAATTATCCAATGGGCAAGCGTTACATAAATAAATAAATAAATAAAAAAAATCTTTATTGAAAAGAAAACATATCTTCCAAATGGCGGGTTTATTGCCGTAGGCAATATCTGCCAACCAACCACTTGTGACATTAATTTGATGTACACATTACATACAGGTGTATGAAAAATAAGAAAAATATAAATAAATATAAATAAATATGAAAATAATAATAATATATAGAATACTTATACATACATAAAAATACATATATAAATGTGGATGGGATGAAGGACAAGGAAGGAACCACGGGATTGTCAGTTAGATGGATTATTTAAGGAAAGGTAATGATGCCTCAGTTTACTTTTGAAAGAGAGAATAGTTGGAGCTAGTCTGATAGGAAGTCGAAGGTTATTCCATAGTCTAGCCGCGTGTGTAGTGAAAGAAGAAGTGAAGAAAGATGTGTGATGTGAGGGTATGGTTAACAAACGGCGTCCACTTGAACGTAGAGATAAGCCATGAGATGCCAGGGGTGTGAAGTTGGACTTAAGGTAATCAGGTAATCAGGTAATCAACATACCTACACGACTTAGATAATACGAGTATTATGTAATGGAATATGTATACAATGTGGATCGAGTAGATAGTAATGGCATTATTAGGAGATCCTTAAGATATTGTAAGGAAAGATCTATGTCGGTACCTAAGTCCTACAAATGAGACGAAGTGGAAGAACATGGGAAGGAGGAGGGAAGGATGAGGGAATAATAGGGGACTGGGGAGGAATTGGAAACCCGTATACTATAACGCGAAACTAGGGGACTAGCAATACAAGTCCAAAAAAATCTAAATTATAAATTTAATGCGGTAAAAAAACTAAAACACCGAATTTTCTTATTACGAATGGGTACCTACATTTTTTTTAAAAGGTCTGGGTTTGGATATACAATCCCAAATACTATCCTGCACACGTTGCACTACGCTAGAAACCTGTATCGCAAAGTGTGGAATACATCGCCAGGGTTTGAACCGGGCATCTCCCGCTCGAGAGATTGCCGCCTCAACCAACTGCGCCATCAACCATGTACTCGATATTTAAAAGTAGAGAGTTTTATTTGTGTGTTTTTAAAAACAAAATGCAATGACGTGTTGACAGCATACCTTCAAGAAATAAAAATGCTTATCTAATGTGCTTATCTAAGGAAGTACCCGGTTCGAATCCTGTTACGGATGGTTATTATATTAGGTCCGATTCTTTTTGAACTAAAATAAGTATGTTTTAAATTTATTTTACGACGAAAATAATTAAAGAAAGATTGTCTTATTTCAGTCACTATGCAAATAATTAGTTACAGGATTGATCCCAGTGAACTCTGCATTTTACGACACAAGCTCAGCTTTCTGCGAAATATGGTGGAATATATTATTTGGATTTGTGTATTTATTTATTTATTTAATAAAGTATAAAAGACCTGGACCAGCTTAACAGCGACTATTGTTGCCTTAGCGCCAGTCCAGGTACAGGTTATGCTTACAAAGTGGTACTTACATGCTAATACACGATGTGATAACAGACGTACATAAACACATGACAAACACCACAAACACAATAATACACTATTTTAAACTTAACAAAAACAATCAAAACAACATAATACAAAAATTAACAGAATTATCGCCACAACACTCACGATGACAACTGAGTAGACTGTCATCGTTTAGTGATGGGCAACTGAAATCTAAGGGTATCGGTATTGGCATAACCCGGTAGGAATATTCCCCCGCAAACATTGTCAATAGTACAAGTGATTCTCGAGATGGCTGACAAAAGTGGCATAAGTCACCCCAAAGATGTCAATGGATGACGCCAGTTCGTTAAGGTAGCGTACCGCTCTGCTAATCGGCGAGTTGATCACGACGTTTGTTCTACTCCGTGGAGGATAGAACAGCATATGCGAACGAGACCGGCCGTATGAGTTTGGAACGAAAAAATCTATTTGAGCAAGAATTGATGGATTTTCTATTATGCCATTCAATATACAACTCAGGGCCTTCTAAAAAACACAGTACCTTGAACAATTAAAATTAGAATAATAAGCCATTATTACTAGGGCGAGCTTGCCATTTATCGAAGTAGATTGAATGCGGAGTGTTTCGACAATGTATGTTTATTAGTTTTATACACCGGAGTTGACCCCTTATACCAGCTCATGTATGCTGTCTGGGGGCATGAATAACAATTACTTAGTATTGAATTATACATGTATGTGAAAATTATAATTTAATGTATGATAATATTATTTGTTAAATAAATTGAAAAATTGTTAAAATTGAAACCTTCACAAACTAAAAAAAATCAATGAAGGTACACTTTTTTTTTTACAATGTACATAAATGTACTTATGGGGCTAGGGTTTCAAGGATCGTATGTTTTGTGTGTGGAGTCTATATCCGATATCGTAGTATAGAATAAAGATGGATAGTGCAGACGATGAGAGAATAAAATATGTAAGGACAAGACACTGAAACATACGGAATGGTGGGACGGTCCTCAAATAAAATGTCGTGGAAAAAAATATCGCAGTTTTTTTATATAAAAGCTAGGAGCCCCAACTATGACGCCATGCGTAATTTCCCGCGGCGTTAAGGTTCAAAATCTCATGATTAAATGTTAAAAATACTTTTTATTAATTTTTGGGTTTAATTTTGCGTCATTCAAAAAAAAATACGGTCATTCTCTAGATTTAAATGATGCATATCAATTATACCTACGAAAAATATTTCTTCTTTGCGACTTTCAGGAAACGAGTTTCTGTCTTTCGGAAAAAAGATCAGAAGTGTTTTTCACATTTTTTTGAGAAATCTATACAAAATATAAAAAAATCTTTTACTGTAAATCACTAGATAAGGGTTCAATGTATCTACTCTATTTTTTTCCAAAGGATATTAATGAGTAAGCTTGTCGAGATCTAAGGTCTTCCGTTTTTAGAATTTTTTGAAATGTCACTATGGGTACACTCTTAAATCACATAAAGGGGATATGTGTACAAATTTTCATGGTGTTGGGACATTGGAACGTTAATAAAATTTGAACAGGAAAATGAAGAGTCAGATACCAACAACAACAACTAATGAACTTTTGAAAAAAGTGTAAATAAAATTTTGTTCACGAAAAAAATTCGTAAATTTTTCTCCATTTTTCGCGACATTTTTACCCGGCTTCATGTCCGCGATGTCCGATGAAACATATCATGTAGAATTAACAAGAGAAAATGAAAGGGGTGAGACGTGTACCCTGTATAGGGGTGAGATATATTATACCCTGTATAGGTACTGTATACAGGGGTTGAGATTCTTGCAACGATGCCCTTACAACGATAAATCTTAGCGTTGACATTTTTTTACGTTTTCTCACAGTGACATGAAAATGGTCAATATTTTTAATCAATAAAACTCCTTACGCTGTGTAATGCATTATCCACACGCTTGGCGAGCGTCGACAAGTTTTGGGTACCTACACGAGCCAAGACGAACGCCCCATCAACACGCCTTTTTACTCATGAACACAAAACTCTTTGATGGTCGGCAGACGTGTGGCGATGGCAATAGAGATGTGACAACAGACAACACTCATTTACACGTTGTGTAAACTGGAGTGGATTAGAGCACGGATCAGGAGGGTTCGAATCTCACCGCTATCGCTATATTCTGTATTTCATGACACAAGTTTTTAGCTTACTGTGAAGTGTGCAGGAAAATATTTTAGGTGTTGCCCACAAGCTCAGATTAATTTCGCTTCAATCAAAATAAGTTTTACCGTCATTCCCGAGATTTTAATGCGAATTATCAATACAAAAAAAAAAATATGTGACTTTCGGCAAAGGAGTTTCCGTCTTTCGGAAAAAAGATCATAGGTGTTTTTCATATTTTTTGAGAAATCTATACAATATATAAAAAATATTTAACGGTCAATCGGTCATTCCCCAGATAAAGGTTCAATGTATCTACCGTATTTTTTCCAAAGCATATTTAGGCTGGCCACAAACGTCCCGAAGTTCAGTTCCGGAATCGACCGTTTTGCAAAAAAGTTTCGATCAAAACCTCTCTCTGAATTCAGCGTCACCCCGATTTTAAATTCAGAAAGAGGTTTTGGTCGGAACCTTTTTGCAAAACGGTCGATTCCGGAACTGAACTTCGGGACGTTTGTGGCCAGCCTTAGTAAGGTTGTCGTCGAGATCTAAGGTCTCCAGTTTTTATATTTTTTTGAAATATCAACATGCCTCCTCTCAAATCCTTGTTAGCCCACGAGAACAAACTTTCTCAAATATTTTTCTAAGAAACCTTTTGTGCAAATCAAATTACTGGTAGCACCGAATACAATTATGTCAGTAATGATATTCTCATGATGGCTGAAGGTATGAGCGGATAGGTGAACGAACTTCACGCGACGGGAGGTCAGTCAGATAATGCGGAGATGATGGAGGATGTGCTATTTATTTGGATAACTACTTCGCCCGCAATCTACATCTCAGCATCCTACTTATAGTACTTATCGTCCCACCTAGGTCGTTAAACGCAAAGGGTCTCAAGGTAATATCGACATATTATTAGAGAAGAAATATTCGGTTACTATTCGGTATGACTCTCACCAAACTGTCTGCCAACAAACTGCGAATAGCTCAAAGAAAAATGGAATTGGGCATTAAACTGCAAGACAGGAAGAGGAATGACTGGATACGCAGCCAGACTAAAGTGACTGATGTGGTTGAGAGGATAGTGGTGCAGAAATGGAGATGGGCGGGGCATATTGCAAGAATGCAGGACAACAGATGGACGAGGAGACTCCTGGAATGGAGACCAAGTGGCGCGATAAAAGGCCACAAGGGCAACAGATGGATGGACTACATCAAGAGGCTTAAGGAGCGGGAGAAGTGGAGGGGGAGAGGGGAGGCCTACGTTCTACAGTGGGCAAACGCGGGCTGGTGATGATTCGGTATTCGGCCCCTTTTTTAAGTGACTGATGCCATTAGAACGACGTTTGCAGAATCATTGCGGCGGGCTGAAGACAGACCAGGGTGGGCCAGATTGCTTCGAGTGTACGTACCGCATGAAGATCACGATCCTGAGCATTGAGGGACCGCTTTGGAAGGAGAAAAAGAATATTCTTTGTATTGTATATTTTTGAACAAATAAATAAATAAGGTGATGTAGAAATTCGTTTCTATTTTTGCAGTGTTGTTTAATAATCTTGTAGGATTTCGCAGCGAGTTGAATCCATTTCCATGCTGTTCGTTCTTCGAGTTTCACTGCGGGTCGAGTGGTTGATTAACCGAGCTTTCGGCAGCGATACTACTCCATCTTCAGGGTGAAGTTTTTGCTGAACTTCACCCTGAAGATGGAAGTAGCATCGCTGCCGAAAGTTTGGTTACTCAACCACTCGACCCGCAGTGAAACCAGAAGAACGAACAACATGGAAATGAAGTGTTATTTGTTTATTTCTACTGAAAAGCGTAGTCCATACCGACAGTCGACAAATCGTGTCGGGATTACACGAGAGTCCTAACATCCAAAACACCTTCACGCGGTGGTAGGTAGTGTAATAGTAATAAGACGTACGAATCTCATAAGCCCTTCTCAAAATAATTTCTTTTACAACCATTTACTATGTTTTCCTTTTTTCTTCCTCTTTCATTCAACATTATTATACACTAGACATTATTATTATTGCGCAATATTCCCTACAATCCCTTTCCCATCCTATTCCCATCATCTTCCTCCAACAAAACCCACACTTACTTAATTTCATCTGCTTTTTTCATTACCTACAGCTTAATTTGTACCACAAATCATAGAATTACGAAATGTGTAGAAGTGTCATAAGATTTTGTGAAAGGTATACGTACCTATAACCCTAGTGTCATTGCGAACAGAATAGATCTTTAAATTGCGTGACAAAATTCTTCCAATATGATTTTTTTTTTATTATTTCATTAATTTTAAAGAATGCATACAGTTATTACATATAATATAAACAATCACAATATCATCTGCAAATAAACCAGTGAAGACTCAAATATTTCTTAATTACAAATCCTGGGTAGTCAAAAGCAACACACAACATTTAAAAATCATATAAGATCAAAATTAAAATATCAAAAAAATAGAAACAGATAAAGATGTACACTTTGTGGTATTTGTAGATATAGTTATTTTTGTATCTACAAGGTTTATTAATAACCTATTCTAGAAAAAAAAATCAAGTATGTATCTCAATAATTGGTGTCTCTGTGACCAATAACGTCTTGCAAGTCGGGGTTTGGCGAAAACATACGAAAAAAATTCATAACTAGTAAACTACCCAAAAAATCGCTGAAAATACAGGGGGTTTAAATCGACAGGTATTGATGTCCTCTATCTCTGGACTTCCACTCGGTCGTACTATCTGGAACACCTTGTATTGCAATTATTTCGGCAAAATTTCAAGCAAGATAACGATTTTGCGTGCAAACGCGAAAGATAATTGTCTAAAATGTCCAAACCGATTGGAAACCAAAGTAATTCGTGTCTCCGACATCATGACCTCTCTCGTTTTCACGCAATATTGTGTTCTCTCTTGAAATATTGCTGAAATTATTGCTGTTAATTTAACTGTGGCGCATGCTTGTGGGTGACAGCTGAATTATGAATGGACTAATCTTCATGTTATTACTTATATCTATAGTTGTTGTCTGTTTTGTGCTTCTGTTTGTAATAAAATAAAATAAATTAAATAAATTTTGAATTCATTTGATGCTACTGTTCTATTAATACGTCATATTCATAATAAGGCATCTCCATAGATTCACTAGTCTATGAACCCACATAATTTTCTTTCAGGCACACAGTGTTCATTATAAGTAGGCACCATGTTACATGTATTTCTAGTGTAAAGCGATTAACGCCTCTACGCTACGCACCAAAGGGTGAAGTAAAGAAAAATTAAACTCCTACACGCTTTTTCTTCAACTTTTCGAGCGTCCCGTATAAGTCGGATAGTCGTAAAATACTACAAAATACAGATGGACATATTCTGTAATTTTCAAACACCCTAAAGTGGTGTAGTGTGTGTAAATAACTACTAGAGACTAATAAGGTTCCATCTGTGTGTAAAACATATGAGGGTTTGAAACTTTGATCTAGTTTTTCTCAATATTTTGGTTTTTGTCAGTTATAACTAGAGACCGGATTATATGCATTTATTTGCATATGCATTTGCATATTTTAGCAGTTTATTCAGGATTCTGCATATTTCGACCAAAATCCACTGCTCGTGTACTGGGTATATTTTTCAATATTTTAACTGTATTTGTAATATTTTAATGACTTAAAAAGCAAAAATGTTGGTGTCTAGTTAAAAATGTCGTAGTTACTTAGATTTAAAATGTAGTACTTAAACGTACGTTTACGTAGTTACGTAAAGTAATTTAAGAAAAAAACAACAGTATTTATTTTTCCAAAAAAATACATTTTAAGGCTTCTGAGTATTCCAAGGGATACCAAACATTAATAAAATAAATTCTTGTAATAACGTGAATTTACTGCGTGTATGTAAATTTATGTTGCATATATTTTGGTACTTTTTGGTGATTTTTTTGCACATTTCTGGAATTTATGGTGCATATTTTCATGCATATTTCAACCATTTTAAGTCGCATACGAGTATAATCCGGTCTCTAGTTTTAACTGTGTTATTGTCAGAATACGATATGCCAAAGAAAAAATAAAATACTCCTACAAATACGTTTTCATAAAGCGATATCCCACGGTACGCGAATCCGGATTCGTACGTAGATTCACATGCCGTGGGAAGGGGTGAGTCTGTAATTCTACAGACGCTTTCATAGCGATTTGTATGGCGGTACAGATCACTATTAGTGAAGAGACCTCAATTAGTCCGGGGATCAATAAATTATTGTAATACCTACCTAAATGGTAATTCTCTGTAAGAAAACTCCCACCATGTCTCTGAATTAGTACTTAGATATTCCAGACATGTTCCAGAGGCTGTCATTTAAGATGTCATAGTCTGTAACTGTAACAAGATTATAATAATGTACATGATTTAATTATCAATAAATTCTAATTCTACAATTACAGTTCAAAAGTTTGTCTATCTATTTATCCATGATTCTCGTCGGGGGGGGGGAGGGGCAGCTGCCCCCCTAGAGTTTAGTATAGGTGTACATGCTTTTCCATACTAAATGACAAAATTTTATAAAAAAAAACAATAATTACCACACGTTTTTTTAAGGATCTGAGCTTGCATACGCAAACCCAAATACTTTCCTGCACACCTTGCACTAGGCTAAAAGCCTGTATCGCAAAGTGTGGAATACATCACCACCGCCGGAGTTTGAACCTGGCACCTCCCGCTTGAGAGAGTGCCACTTCAAACAACTGCGCCAACCATGTACGTATCAAAAAAAAAATCTACTATCGGTACGAAAATCCATTAAAATGCAATAGTTTCACAAAAAAAATTGCCTGCGGCGCTTATGTTTAGTGCGTTTTTTATAAGAAAATAAACCAAACTACCTATATAACGACCTTCTGCACAGTGTCTGTCAAAAAAATTCACCCGCGGCGCTATTTACGCATTTTTATACTGTATCAAAGTTTTAAATTTTGGTTGCCCCATTAATTCACTAATATCCAAAACCAATTGGTTTTGAATATTAGGGACCTAAAGGGAGGACTTATTCAAACTTATTGCGGACAGAATATCATCTTTAAAATATAATGTGTTAATTTTCCGGGTAACTCCGGGTATCGGAGATGATAAAATAATATAATTAGGTACTGAGAAGATCAATACCAATAAATCTTAATTATAATAATTTAGGTAGCTACCCAAATTAACTTAATTAATGCTAATGATCGATGTAATTGTGTTTCAGAACACGCTGTATACCTAATATTATAAAGGGTTCACAGAACACGCTTTATTATTATGTTATCAATATTTTCAGAACAGGTAACACAAAAGACAACAAAAATTAAAAATGATACATAATTTTCGTTAAATATTTTTTCCGGGTGCCAGAGTTACCGGGAACCATAATTATTAGACCAGTCTAAAAACACTAAAAAAAGAGGGTATAGCGTAAATAATAGTAGGAGAACAAAATTTTCTTGGAATGCTTCGTTTAGGAGTTATTAATGAAAAACTGAAAAATGATTTTTTTCTGTTTTTGGGACACCTGTACTTAGCACAAGCTGAAAATTGGTGCAAAGTCCGAGAAACCTTCTTTGCATGTTAATGAAGAGATCAAAATAGTTTCCAGCTTTCCGAGAATTATTTACGCTACAAAGCTTGATTTCATAATGCTGGATAATATTTCCGACACAAGAATTACCGAGTGTAAGAGTTCATTTTAAGTATTCGGTACTTAATAAATCTGACTAGAATAATTTGTTTTAAGCGATATAATATTATTGGAACATCTCTCATGTTGGAAATGAAGTCAAATATGCATACATTCAATCTGAACCAGTGTAGTTTTGGGAGTTGTAATCTTTCTGAAATTGAGACACAGGTTTTTAGAATAGATTCGAGGTATGCTGAAAGTTTCCGGGTCACAGAATTACCGGGTAGCAAAAAAATTAAAAATGCTTGTCCGACCGTCAAATTATGTATATCAGATTGAACCGATGTTTCCCCAAGTTTTAGTAAGTACTTAATAATAAATTTCAAATATTTGAACATTTTATTTCTCGTAAAAAATACACAAATGCATACCTATTTTCCGCTCACTGCTACGAAATATTGATAAATTGAGATACTCACAGTTTTATGAATAGACAAAAGATGTACCTCATGAAACTTTCCGGGATACAGAATTACCGGGTATAAAAAATGCGGCCATCACATTACGTCGGATCAAACCGATGTTTCCCAAACTTTGAGTAATTATAACATCATAACGTTTTGACATTCCATTATCGGCAGGAAACAAACTTGTTAGGTATAATAATTTCATTAATTCGTTTCCGCTAAGTGAGTGTTTCTCAAACATAATAGCAAAATATATTATGAGTACGCATACTGACATTTTAAAAATTTCTAAAAACGGGAGACCTTATATCTCGACAACCGTTACTAAATATGCTTTGGAACAAAATAAGGTAGATACATTGAACATTTATCTAGGGAATAACCGTAAAAGATTTTTTATATCTTGTATAGATTTCTCAAAAAAAAAGATGAAAAACACCTCAGATCTTTTTTTCCGAAAGACAGAAACTCGTTCCCCGAAAGTCGCAGAGATGTTTTTGTTATGATAATATGCATTAAAATCTAGGGAATAACCGTAAAAGGTTTTTGATAGACGCAATATTAACCCCAAAAAATGAAAAAAACGCTATTTTTAGCATTTTATCATGCGATTGTTCACGCGATTTTGAACCTTAATGCCGTGGGAAATGACCGTGACGTCATAGTTGGTACCAAGCCCTTAATAATTAATAATCTCGGCGTCCTTCGGCTTATACACGCACGCATACAGTGCGGTCCCGGGAGAGATGGGTATGTGAGAGCTCCGATGTGAGAGCTTCCAAACGTGTAGTAATATTTCTGGATTATTGATTAACTTTTAAAACATTACTCAATCATTATTTGCAGATAAATGCAACCATTTGCAGTAACGGCGTTTAAGTTCAAATTCGCATGATCGAATGTTTTTTTTTTACTTTTTGGGTTAATTTCACTTTGTTCCAAATTTATTTTTCAATCGTTCCATAGATTCAATGCATGTTATCACTACGAACATATTTTTTTTCATTGCGACTCTCGGAAAGGAGTTTCTTTTGTCTTTCAAAAAAAATATCAGAGGTGTTTTTCACATTTTTTTTTTTGCCACGTTTCGCGTAAAAGAAATCGGAGAGCATGTATGTCAAATTGCATGAATGTGACGGAGGCTAGGAGTGTGTGAAAGGATAGGGTTGTCTGGCGCTTCCAGCCTACCCTGCAAGGGACGAGGCGTGAGGGTATAGATAGATAGATAGATTATTTAATAAATACTGCATTACTGAGTTGACAACCCCTGCCATAATATCCCTTTACACCTACCCTACCACACTCTCAACCTTTTATTATTATTATTATTATTATTATATATCGATGACTAATCACCCAGAGATAAGTTGGTTGATTAATAACACAGAGTTCCTATACACATTAACAAGCAGTCCTACAAATTATTGTTCCTTATAGGAAGGATAATAATAAAATAGCATTTATTGGTTATCCCAATATTGGGATTTTTGAGATATATTTTCAGATATTTGTTATGACGCAAGTCGAAGGTTCACGGTAAAAGTTTATTTTATTTATTTACTTTTAGCTTTAAATCTCAGAGATCACTCGTTCTTTATAGGTAAAATGCCGAAAAAAAAGGTTTAAAATTAGGCACATGAACGTGAATAAGCTTAGATAGTTTGGGTATGTTGAGAGAATGAACAATTATTATTATTTATTATTTCGTATGCCTTCTGCCACCGTTGGGTGGCAACGTCAGAAGATAAGAGAGTTATGCTATCTGTTACATACAGGAGACATGTACTCAGAGCAACATCCAGGTTTCAAAGCCATTCAAGAGCATTGGGTGTGGCATTGTGGATATCTGCATATGGTCCAGGGAATGCTCTTAGAGGACAGTCTTCGACAATGTGCTTGATGGATTGCACTGGTTCCCGCAGTCACATGGCAGAAGAAACCCGCATGTGCCATCTGTGGAGCATTTGAACATGAACGATGACAGGATGACAAAAATATATACTTATCTTTATATGAGAGATAGAAAAAGTGTGAGAAAGTGTACCCATCCATGAAAAAATTGTCTCGACCGTAACGATCAGATTCTCAAGGACAGACGTGTTTTGAGAAAAGGAATCGTAGAATGTACATGACGAATTTCAACGTGACGGAAGCAAGAAATGTGTGTATAATAATAGAGAAGTTTACCAATCAATTCTCTTCACCTACCCTGCGAAGGACGCGCCGTAAAGGGGGTGTATGGAATATAATACAATAGGATCTGAAATTTCAACCCCTCCCCCCACTCCAAATATTAATCCGGCACACTTTATTGTCTGTACATGCACATGAAACTTTCAGCTTTCATCACTGTTAAATAATAACTATCTCATCATCATGATTATACTTCTAGGAGAGTTTTCCAGCCGAAAATTACCGCAAGGATTTACCTACCTAATAATCTAGTAGGCTTTTGCAGCGTGATGAATCCATATCTTCGTTGTTGGTTCTTCAGGTTTTCTTACTGCTTGTAGAGTGGTTGAATGACCAAGCCTTCGGCAGCGATACTACTGCCATCTTCAGGATGAAGTAAGTACTACTTCATCATATGACACGCAGTAAGGAAACCTGAAGAATCAACAACGAAGATGTAGATTTGCCTACCTACTTAATATTCCGTTATATGTAGCAAGAAAGAGCACCACCTTTGTGAATATGGTTAAACCGAGCCTGTCGAACATATTTTATATATTTTTTTATAAAATGAATCTGGGTTTATCGAATAAACCCAAATACATATTTGTACACTTCACAGTAAGCTTAAAAAGCTTGTATCGTGAAGTGAAGTAAGTCGTCATCGGGTATTGAACCTGCGCCCGTCGGATTAACAGTCGAGCGCGTTACCAACCAGACTACTTCGAAGGTGGAGAGATGTTCTGACAAGGAGATTACTGAGGTTCTTGAGGAAATCTACAAGAGGACGCCAAGGGCAGTAGACTACTTGAAGAATATTGACGCAGAGCTATGACTCCTAGATAACTTGTACGATGGTCGTATGCATACCAAAGAAGAGAAGAATATTCCGTAATAAAAAAAAATGTGAGACGAGAGCATTACTATGCTGCGTGTGCGTAAGCGCGTGTGTGTGTATGTTGCGTGAATACTAAAGTCAAAAGTATAGTACGAGTAAATAAATAGCTACCGACACGCTGGGTGTATGAGGGTTTGGTACTGAGTACTGACTCATACTATGTTAGGTAGATAAGATTCTAATATACTATGTTATAGGTTTGATGTTTCCTATAGAGGGTGATATACGAAGAAGAAGGTTCTGTGTTCAGTGTATTTATTAATCTGTAAAACTGAATGATAATGGATCTTACAAGCGTTTATATATCATTATATTTTCCTAATTAGTATCGTGAGGAAACGAGTGAATGATTTCTATCTAGGTTGCTGACTATGAATTTTCCAATTCAACTGTGAATGAAATGCTTACTCCGAGGTTAGGTCTTTAATTAACCTTTAATTAGGTCGCTAAAAATGCTTACTACTCATGAGGTAATTGACTCGTATCTATGTCACCACAATGTTGTTCAAATACTTTGTATATTGTAAAAAAAAAAATGAAAATAAAACTGTCTTAGAATTAGTGTAGAAAAATTCACTCCGGCAAACATCCCAACAAATACCACCACTCCACGGTAGATAATAGCGAAGTATAGGTAGTGAATATGAAACAATGAACAAACTAGAACAAACACTAATGGTTCACACTCACAGTGGAATGGCAGAATGGGAGGAGACTGCTACATCCACCAGCAAACCAGATCTGCCTCTTCCGTATAATAATATCATAAATCACATTGAATCTATTTTCTGCACAGTGTTAGATGAAAATGATACGCGATATGCGGTTGAATTATTTGCGCCGAAAGATAATTGAATGATGGAGTATCTACATGGTTGGCCCAGTTGGTTGGAGGGTCGGTCTCCTAAACGGGAAGTGCAGGGTTCGAATCCCGGCACTGACGATGTATCCTGCATTTCATGACGCAAGCTTACTAGAAAGTGTGCAAAGATAACTTTGTAGATTTTCACGGTCCTTGTTAATCTCTTCTCCATAATTAATACTTCATACAACACTCACAAATCACAGCGAAGAAGATACTACATTATAGTTCTGAAGATGACCTCAGCAAGTAGGCTGAAAGTTCGACATCATCGACAATCTACACACGGTACACCCGAGAAGAATGGAGAAGAGATGTGCAAAGATGTGTTTGGGATTTGTATAAACCCTACATAAAAATAAAAAAAATTAAACATAAACATAAAAAAAATTTAGTAGATGGTGGCCGTCCTAGTGAACTTGGATCATATGGATCAGATTCAAGTAAAAGGAATATAATCGATTCAATACCTAATGTGGTACCTAATACTGACGCATATTTATCTGGCGGACCTCAGATCTATAGCGATGTAAAACGTGTCATCGATAAATCATCATAGAAAGTATATATCATCGATGGAATAGTATATTGAACATAGAGAATGATTTAACCTTCACCCCATCCATACCATCCATCCATACCACCCCTCCCCACCCCTCATACCATAATATATAGCATTCTGGTCCATAGATACATAAGCAAATATGTATAAGAGATCTACATACCTACTCAGGACTCGGTGAACAAAATACAGAGATATGTTAGTATTAAAAAAATAAATTATAACATTTGTTCACTAGGGCGAGCTTATCGCAATGTTACGACCTCTGCTAGCTAACCCCAATTGCTTTACAAGATGAAATATAGAGCTAGATATAAAATAAATTAAATAAATAAATCTTTATTGGCCAGTAAATATGTAAAGAGTGACAAAAACAAGACATTGCAGTGTGCCAAAGGCGGACTTATTGCAAAATCAATATCTTACAGTCAGCCCAATATAAATATAGAACAAAGTAAAAAAAAAGTAAATTTGTTCTTTCTCTAAAGTTAGATAGATAGCAACTCGTTTCCCGAAAGCCGTGAAAAATAAAAATTGAATTGATAATATGCATTAAAATCTAGGGAATGATTGCAAAACTTTTTTGATTGAAGCGAAATTAACCTCAAAAAAACGATATTATTACCATTTTATCATGCGATCATTCATGCGATTTTAAATTTTCTCATGCGGGAAATGACCGTGACGTCATAGTTGGGTCACGAACCTCAACACAACCCATAGTATATCCTTCACTTTTGAAAGAAAAGGAGAAAAAGCAAAAATTATGTCGGCTTATTTGCAATGTCCACGAAGCGTAAGATTGGTTCTGGAGTTTTTTAAATAAAGGCTATTAAAAATAAATCTGACCAAACTCAAAACGTCAGTTTTCCAATTATCCCATTGCCAGTTATTGCATGAGTTGAAAAAATGAGAGAGATAGAGGAAGAGGGAGAAAGCTTTGCTGGAGAAACTTTTAAAAAGTACTAGGAAAATTTCATCTTTGAACCTTCAACCGCAATAAGGCATGTTAACAAAAATACAGAAGCATCGAAAATTCAACGTTGAACAAAATTATTTTGTAGCAGAAGAATTTGTTGCGATCTAGATATTTATGATTCCAATTTTTATTAATATTGCAGCATTAATATAAGCTCTTTCTTCTTCTTCTTTATGTGTCCTGTCGGGTCCCCCCGACGTTGACGACCACTTGGAAGAACGCCTCTCTGTCCTGGGCAGTGCGAAACAGCTCCTCCACATTCCTGATTCCGGTCCACTGCCAATGTTTCGAAGCCAGGATGGCTGCTTCCTTCCGACCCCTCTACGGCCTTCTATCTTCCCCTTCATAACGAGCTGGAGCAAAATATAAATAGCTCTCGAACAATTACATTTGCAATAAGGTAGTTTTGTAAAACATAATTTTTGGACAGTTTAGGTTCTTATCTACATAATAATTCATAAGTAAAAATGGTGCTTATCGTTTAGGTTTTGTGTTATTTTAATAAGCAGATTTTGTGATTTTAGTTCCAGAAATAACCACTGCACACCACCTTATATAGTGATACAAGTTTTACTAAAATTTATGTTGAATAACATATCAGAATTATTTATCACTCGTAATCGGGTATTTTGCCTTGAAAAAGAAAAAAAATATTTCTTACTAAATAATAATTTAAGTTACAAAGAATAAAGTTCAGTAGTAGTACTGTACACGAGTACATGGTTGGCGCAGTTGTTTGAGGCGGCAGTCTCTCGAGCGGGAGGTGCCAGATTCAAACCCCGGCGCTGGCGATCTATTCCACACTTTGTGATACAGGCTTTTTGCCTAGTGCAAGGTGTGCAAGAAAATATTTGGTTTGTATATGCAAGCTCAGATCAATTTTAAAAAAATCTGCGAAGAGTCCACGTTAACTCTTGTATTTCGATGATTAGAAAATTCGATGATTTTATATCCGCGCGATTGGCATCCCTAGATCCGTAATTAAATACAGTTTACTTTGTGAATATTTTATTAAAATCTTATAGAAAGTTTTTAAAATATTGTCGAATATGAGGTTCCATGTTTCGACGCGAACAGAGAACTTTTTTCTTTATTACATTAAGTAGGTATTCTTCTTCTTTGGAACGTGATGTGTCAAAATTGGATAATTTCAAAGAAATTTCCTAGTGTCAAAAAGTTTAAATATCTTTAATAAATAAATTACTAAGATGCAGAGCCCATTTATTTATGAGACTCAAGGACACTAAATTGGGTGTTTTTTTAAGTTAGGAATCTCATCCAGATCTGAGAAAACTTTGAGAGCATTCTGTCAATGTCAAATTCGTGTACAATTCCCTGTTTTTTACGTTTTTTTTTTTTTATAGTTTCAGTTTTCCAGTCCCGATCGTAGAGCGCATCTAAGCGGTTGTGTTGATTGTGATTATTTGCGATATTATTGTGAGAATACAAAATTTAATTTATTAAGTCCGAAGCAGCAAAACATCTAGAGTGGTTCAAAAATTTTTTTCCTTTAAAATTATTATTTTTTTTTTTTTTTTTTTATTTAATTATTTAATTTTTTCAACCTTTTTGTAGATTCCATAGTGGAACAGGTTCCTCCAATATGGAGGTACCCCTGGTCCCTCCAGATCCTCCCGACCCGAGAAAGAGACCTCTTTCTCCGGATGTAGATACTTCCATTTCTTCCCCTCCGTCTAAAGTTCCTGCCATATCTCCCAATCCTCCTCCTTCTCCCCAACTCCCTTACTCCCAACCTTTAACTTACAAATCCACGTCATTAGGGCCATTCTTGGTCTATGTCCAAAATGAAGATTCATCCAAACCAATACGTGCGCTGGATTTTGGTAAGTTGTTGTATTCTTTAAAAATTCAAGGTATCATCACCGGCTCAGTGAAGGCTGAGGGTAAATATAAAATATCTTTGACATTTTTGAACCCTAAATATGCAAACAACTTTTTGGATAACCCGATAATAACTGAAAACAAATTAAAAGCGTATATCCCCACGTTCAAGCTAACCAAACAAGGAGTAATTAGAGGAATTAGTGAGGATATCGATATGGAGGAACTAATAAAGTATTCTGAGCCCTCCCAATGGAAATTAATCAAGGCTAGGAGATTAAATAGGAAGATTCAGTCTAGTGAGGGAGCCACATGGAAGCCCTCACAAACCGTAGTTGTTACCTTCGAAGGGCAATCCCTTCCGGAGTTCGTATTTTTGTTCCACAATGCATTTAGGGTTGAGCAATATGTCTTTCCCACCATCCTGTGCTACAACTGTAGTAGATACGGGCATACCAGAGCACAATGCCGATCATCGGCCCGTTGTTATAAATGTGGCGATGCTCATAACGGCGAAAATTGTCTCTCCCAAATTTTAAAGTGTATTAATTGTGGAGGGCAACACTCTGCTGCAAACCTTTCTTGTCCTGAACTCAAAAGACAACAGGACGTAAAAAAAACTATGGCTACGAACAATGTATCTTATAAAGAGGCCCTCGCCGCCCATCCTCAAAAATTCTCTCTATATTCAGAAGCAATGTCCCAGGCCCTTCCTTCTTCATCAGTAAACTCAGCCTTGACAGATAATAATGTCCACCCCCCGCTACCATCCAGTCATCGTAAGACTATTTTCAAATTCAAAACCCCTTCTCACCCCTCAGTACTACCTGGTTACAACCAACCTGAGCACAATTCCCTTCTTTTTTGCCCAAATGGCAGTTCTTGGTCATCTGCTCCAAATGGATGTGCTCTCCCCAACAATCTTCCAGCCCCCGATCAATCTGAAAACTCCACATCTTCTGGTTACCTCCAAAATAAATTTTCCTCTGGCAACAACAACTTTTTAAAAACAATGATTTCCATGTTAATAGAAATTCTCTCATCTCAAAATTCTTTACCGTCCAACGCAGCTCAACTGATTTCCATTCTTCAGACCTTTTTAACCGAAAATGGCTCCACAAACTTTTAGTTATAAAAACGTGTCATTTCTACAATGGAACAGCCGCAGCGCTGTATCAAATAGAGATGATATTTCATTCCTTTTAAGGAAATACAAAATAGATGTCGCTGCAATTTCGGAAACTTGGTTTTCCTCAGATTCTTTTGTATCATTCCCAGGATATGACTGCCTTAGAGATGATCGCCCCGATGGTTACGGAGGGGCAGCACTATTGATAAAAAAATCTTTCTCTTATGATCGTCTAATTCTTCCGATCTCCTCAAGAATGCAAATAGTCGCCGCAAAAATCATGGACATCACTGTGGTGTCGATGTATTCCCCGAGATCCCAGTTTGATACATTGTATTGGAACAGCATCGTCCCAATTTTCTCTTCTACATATTTGATTATGGGTGATTTTAATGCACATTCCTCATCATGGGGCCCTCAAAAAACAGATTCAGCTGGCAAAGCGGTGTTGGATTGGGTCGACAACTTAAATTTATGTATCTTAAACGACGGCAGCCCCACTATAGTTCCTCCTCCACATCAGAATCCGACCGCGGTAGATTTAACGATTTGTACTGGTGAATTAGCTTCGCTGATCGCATGGGAAGTTCTCAAGGACCCTTTATCCAGCAATCACCTTCCTATAATAATAAGAATAAGATCAAACAATTCACAATCCAATTCGTCTCGTCATAAATCCGGATATAACACAAAGAGGGCTAACTGGAGTAAGTTTGGGGAGTCTATAGAGGGGGGTTTTATAGATCTCCCTTCTGATGATTCTATGAGTGATGTAAATATGGTTTCCGACAAGATTTCCCACCTCGTTATTAGCGCGGCCGACGCTTCCATGCCTAGGAAGAGCTCTGTTGGACATCGTAGAGCATCTCCCCCCTGGTGGGACGAGGAATGTACGGCTATGGTTAGGCAACGTTCTGTGGCAATGAAAACCTACAGAAGGAACATGTCTCTTGAAAATTATCTCTCCCTTCGAAAGGTTCAGGCTCAAACCAAAAGAGTTCTTAGGAGTAAGAAAAGGCAGGGATGGTTCAGATTTTGTAGCTCTCTCTCTCCGGATACTCCACCATCAGACGTCTGGAATTCCGTAAATGCTTTTAGAGGTGCATATTCCCCAAGACCTAACACTTCAAAATGTACATCCTGGATTGATGGTTTTGTGCGGATCCTGGCTCCTGCGTATGCTCCCGGGGAGTTTGAGCTGCGGAAGGACTCTGTCTTCGCGCCCCAGCAATCATGTATTCTCTCTTCCCCTTTTTCCTTTAACGAACTGGATGTAGCAATTCAATCCGCAGGTGATTCTGCTCCTGGTCCAGACCAGATCTCATACTCCTTTATTCGACACTTTCCTAGACCCCTTCTTCTCAAACTTTTATCATTATTCAATGTGATTCTCACTACAGGTTCGGTTCCTTCATCATGGAAGCAACAATTTGTCGTACCAATTCCCAAGCCAGGTAAAGACTCGACGTTGGGATCCTCATACAGACCCATAGCTCTATCATGCTGCTTCCTAAAAATCCTCGAGCGGATGATAAAGGCTAGACTGGAGTGGTTCGTGGAGAGAGAAGCACTTCTGCCAGAGTGGCAATTTGGTTTCCGGAAGAGCCGATCGTGCCTAGACAACTTGAGCATTTTGGTGACTGATATTCATCTTGCTAGAGCCCATAAGACGGATCTTATTGCGTGTTTTCTGGACATTCGTAGCGCTTACGATAATGTGTTGCTCCCAATATTGTTTGAGAAATTGTTATCTTTAGGTATTCCGGACATTATTTGCCGTCTGATTTTCAACATAATGTGCGAGAGGGAGCTCCTGATTAAGACTCCAGAGGGCGTGGTTGTGAGAAGAGTATATAAAGGACTACCGCAGGGGTCAGTCTTAAGCCCCCTACTCTTTAACGTCTACACTCAGGACATCCAGTCTCTGATTCCTACTTCTTGTAGTGTCTTGCAATATGCCGATGACTTTGTTGTTTACAGCGCTGAAAAATCCATTGCTCGATCGAGTGAGGTCATGGAGAGTACTCTCGAATCCCTTAGCTGCTGGTTTAAGAAAAATGGTCTTACTCTTTCGCCTAACAAAAGTAAAATTGTGTGTTTTTCAAACAAGCATAGAATTCCTAACATTGGTATCAAATTTGATAATATTCCGGTTCCTTCGGAAGATTCTGTTAAATTTCTTGGCATGACCCTGCACCGGAAGCTCTCATGGAACATTCATATCGAGAAGGTCATTGCAAAATGTGAAAAAAACATAAACATTCTCCGTGCGGTGGCAAGAGTGTGGTGGGGTTCTCACCCAACTACAATGCGAACCCTGTACGATGCTCTGATAAGAAGTGTTCTAGATTACGGTGCATTCTTGTTTGAGCCTCTGCCGAATTACCTTGCAGATAAACTGGAAAGAATGCAGAACAAGTCAATTAGAGTCATCTTAGGAGCTATGCGGTCTTCACCTATCGTGGCCTTACAGGTCGAATGTGTCGAAATGCCACTTTTTCTTAGAAGAAAATCCCTTGCATTAAAGTTTCTTGCGGCAAGGCTGGCTCAGGAGAATCATTTGATCTTTCCCAAATTACAGGTACTCATTCAGAGATGTCAGACCGTTCCTTACTGGCGTTCTAGAATATACCCATTGCTGTGCTCGTCCTATCATTATGTCTTAAACAGTTTCCCGGATTCATTTCATTCTCTTTTACCAATGTTCTCTCTTCCGTTTGAGGCTACAACATTTCGTCCAGATGTGCTCCGGCACATGGATATTGACAAGTCAGCTTCGACTATGGATCCTAGTTCAGTCAACAAACTTTTCTTGGAGAAAGTAGAGGAAAGGTGGCCCTCATATGCCAGGTTTTTCACTGACGGCTCGAAATCTCTGGAGGGCGACTGTGGGGCAGCCTTTTGTGCCCCATCTCTCGGTATAGAGAGACAATTCCAACTTCCACGGTCCGCATCCATCTTCACAGCGGAATGTGTTGCCCTTCGGGAGGCGCTAACGGAGATCCTTTTGACTACCACCCCATACTCAATCATATTCACAGACTCTTTTAGCCTTGTAGATAACTTGTGTTCTGTTAAGAAATCATCAATAAATAATCACCTCATATATGATATTCTGAAATCTCTTTACGTGGCCTCTTCTCGTAAACTAGACATTACAGTCTGTTGGATTCCTTCCCATGTTGGTATAGCTGGAAACGAGCGTGCTGACGCTCTTGCTAAGCAGGCATGCAGCTGTAGTATTATCCCTCCTATGTTTGCTCTTCCTATTGCGGATTGCCAGAGAGTGACGAAACTTTCTGTCATGAGCGAGTGGAATGAGTGTTACTCCAATTCTACTACTGGTTCCCATTATAGGAGTATTCAACCGTCTGTTCCATCGCACCCGTGGTTTAACAAATGCAAACTTCCAAAGTTAAATGTTTCATTACTGTGCAGACTCAGAATTGGTCACGTCATCTTAGCCGCACACCTTTTCAAAATTAATGTCGTGGGCTCCCCACTATGTGAATGTGGAGAAGATGCTGAAACTGTTGACCACATATTCTTCGGTTGTCCCCTTTTGCCGAACGACGAATTCCTGAAGGACATCAGCGGGGTGTGCAAGACCTTGCCTATTAACATTCAATCGCTGTTAGCTCTGAATTCTCCGAAAGTGAATAACTTCATTGTAAAACACTTGAAGAAATATGATAAAAAGGTGTAACCGAGTTTTGGAATCATAAGTGTAATTTGTATTAAAATCTCCCAAACGTGTTTTAAAAACGGGTTACTTGAAATCGGGAAATAAAAAATCCTTTTCATAACATTGATTAAAAAAAAAAATAAAAAAAAAAAAAAACATTTTGCCCGACTCTATGTTCCATTTAGTTTAATTTTGCCTGTAGTTCCTGGAATTGAATTGTATTTTTGAGTGTACCTACGGCCTGTATATAACTGTGCTGTGCGGTCAGAGAGATATTGTTGTATATATTCTGTGTTTGTCATACAATAGTTTTTTCATTGATGTTATATAAATAATATGCTTGTCGTACATGTTGAAGATATTGAAACATTTTATAACACTGCATTTAGTATTTGTTACCTAAATATAAAATACTATGATTCGTCACTCTCAGTGTAGAGAAATAAGTAAATAACCAAAATACTTGACAATGGCAAAATCACCCGCAGACGGGTGCGTGCCATATTTAAATAAGAAGAAGAAGTTTCAGTTTTCATTTTTGTAAAACATTAGGTTTTCTACGCGTCATAGTTCGATAACAAGTTGTTATCTCAGCAGATATACAGTTAAGGATGAACGTTTGCATAGCAAAGTTTTAGAATACCAACGTTTCAGGTAGCGGATCCCAGGTTCGAATACCAGCTTAGCATTTGCCATTTGGATGAACATTAATAATAATTGGTAAATATTAATTAAGTGTAAAGTGATCACATTAAGCCAGGAGACTATCAGTCTTAAGCCTGATTTGAATATACTATAAACAACAACAGTACCTACTAGAAAAACATAGCATATTATGTGATAAGCATGAGCCCGTTCTAAGGTAGACCGAAGCAGTTTTAACAGACTATCTACATATAATGCAACGATAGTTATTTTCCCTACTTCATGACATTCACACAACATGCGTGATTGTATGGATAAATCAAAGAATAACGTTTTGTTTTATAAATTGAACTTCCACCAAGAACCTTCGATCGAAAATCTTATTACTATAATAAGAGTTATTGTGTATTTGTCCACGTCTATTAATTTATTATTGTTCAAGGTGTCTGCTCTTTATACAACCCCCTCCCCCCGACCCCCTCGACCCCCCCTCCCCAGTCTCCTGTCTCTATCTCTCTATATCCCTCTCTCATCTCATCACCTTTACATTACTCAACTTTTCTAAAGTTTCTTGCCTTCAGCTCAAACTTTCTTCGTTCTTGAGATTAGAACCGATGCCAAATCTCAACCGATTGGATATTATTAACATTTTATTTATTTTTTGTTTTCATCTCACTGTGTGAAAGGTTTTTCGGAGAATAATACTAGATAGGATCTGAATTTCTTTTCCGACACCCTTACATGCGATACCACACTCGACCCCACACAACCCTTGGATCTCCTCATCATCATGGCATCTCCTAGGAAAAGCTTTTTCTCCAAGAACCGGCGACGTTAATCGCAAATGTTATTCCAAATTTTCGCAGCAATCCATCGAAAATTGAGGGAATTATGCGAACACTTACAAAAATCAGACTTTACTTTATATTTATAGATAGATAAAATGGCAGACTTTCATGAATTGAACAAAGGTGGTCGGTAGCCTGGTTGGTAACGTGCTCGACTGTTAATCCGGCGGGCACGAGTTCAAACCCCGATGCCGACTTACTCTACATCACAACGCAAGCTTTTCTATCTTTCTGTGAAGTGTGCAAAGATTATTTGGCTTTATTTCGATAAACCCAGATTCATTTGAAAAAAAAATTAAAAGAAAGAAGGATCAAAGACATCGAGAAACGTGCGTGAATATCTGAGGCGAAAGATGATAGCATGAATCCAATTTATTAATGAATTTGTTGTTATTTTTTTCTTTTATAATTTGTAAAAAATGTGTCATTGTCTTGTTGTTGATGTTGTGTGTTGAAATCGATGAAAACCCCGGAACTCCCCTCCAATACACGAGGTCTCCTCACATTGGAGGGTAGTATGGAAAATTGTAAATATTGTAATTAGTTTTATATGTATATGTATTAAATGTAAGATATTCATCATCATCTTTGGCGCTACATCCCGGAGTGGGACTTGGCCTCCACAAGGAGCTTTCGCCACTCTGCCCTATTGGAAGCCACGCTCCTCCAGTTGACTGTGCCCAGTGCGTTGAGGTCCCTTTCAACACAGTCCATCCACCTCAACTTGAGTCTTCCTCTTCTACGTCTCCCCTCTTGTCTAAAATTGAGCACCCTCTTAGGTGGTAGGAGTGCTTCCATTCTTTCTACGTAATGTAAGATATTAGTTACTAATAAATTCATTTGAATTTGAAAATACTTTGTCAAGTTTTTCTTCAGCATCGCTTACAGTTCCAGGTTGAGTTCCAGGATGGCTGTGGTCGTTTGATGTATAATTAATACAATATCAACCAGGCAGAGAGAATAACTTTACTTTACCAACCTGGTTATGTTAATAGAGCCCAACCAACTTCCACAAAGCCACCCACTTCCATGCTAACTCCATCAAACCAACCCCATACTCTTACAAATACCAACAAACTATATTTTTTTAGTTTTTTATACTACACTCGCTTAGGGGTCACAGATTGACATAGGCTTCGATATAATTAACTTCGATAAATATTCGTACGTTTTATAAAACGGCTTTAAAGAGCACAAAATTCAAACGACATTCTACGATAATATCGCCATCCCTCTTTTTCATTTTCTGTTCCTTTCTCTCTCTTGGATTTAAAACGACAAGTTATGTATTCTTATAAAACATCTTATTCGGCGGCAATTTTTGGAACTACAGTAAAACAATATAAGTACACTTCAACCAACTTATACAAAGCCACCCACTACCATGCTAACTCCGTCAAACCAACCCCACACTCTTATGGCTATATCCCACGGAAGGTGAATCCTGCTTCGTCCGTAGATTCGCATGCCGTGGGAAGGAGTGAGTCCGTGAATCTACAGACTTTTTCATAGCGATTTGTATGGCGGTACGTGATATCGCAGACGTGCACGGATCGTGGGAAATAGGTTGCCTGTGAATCCGCGGACACGCCTTGATGAATCCAGATGAATCCGTCTAATCCATAGCGTTTGGATAACTTGCAATACAAGTGTTGAATCCAATATACATATACGTAGATATTTCTTTAGGAAACATCCCAAACAGACAGTTTTTTTCATTTTTATTTCTTCTTTTCTATTTTAAAATGTATTTTAATTAAAATTAAACTTTTTTTTCAATTATTTCAATGTTAATTTATAGTTTGATAATTACAAAATGTGTAATATAATTATATGTGTGTGTGTGTGTGTGTGTGTGTGTGTGAGGGTGTGTGTGTGTGTGTGTGTGAGGGTGTGTGTGTGTGTGTGTGTGTGTGTGTGTGTGTGTGTGTGTGTGTGTGAGGGTGTGTGTGTGTGTGTGTGTGTGTGTGTGTGTGTGTGTGTGTGAGGGTGTGTGTGAGGGTGTGTGTGTGTGTGTGTGTGTGTGTGTGTGTGTGTGTGTGTGTGTGTGTGTGTGTGTGTGTGTGTGTGTGTGTGTGTGTGTGTGTGTGAGTGTGTGTCTGTGTGTGTGTGTGTGTGAGGGTGTGTGTGTGTGTGTGTGTGTGTGTGTGTGTGTGTGTGTGTGTGTGAGTGTGTTGATTCTCACAAAATAAAAAACGTTTTATTAAAAAATATAATTATGTATATATTTATGTAGGTACCTATTAGCTTATTACGTTACTTCATTTTCTATAGTATAACTATTAAACGTAATACATATATATATTCCATTTGTCGCCGCCCACAAGTTTTTTGTGTATATGAGTAAAAAGGCGTGTGGATGGAACGTTTGTCTTGGCTCGTTTACGTAACAGACCGTTGACGCCTTTTTACTCATGAACGCAAAAAACTCGTAGACGCTCGCAAGCGTGTGGCGGCGACATTAACTTTTACTTAAAGTATTATACCGAATCGGTAGGTATTACCTATATAATTGGCACCAGGAATGACGTCACAGTCTTTTCCCACGGCATTAAGGTTCAAAATCGCGTGACAATCGCATGATAAAATGGTAAAAATAGCGTTTTTTTAATTTTTTGAGGTTAATTTTGCGTCTATCAAAAAACTTTTACGGTTATTCCCTAGGTTTTAATGCATATTATCAGTACAAAAAAAATTTTTACTCAACGACTTTCAGGAAACGAGTTTCCGTCTTTCGGAAAAAAGATCAGAGGTGTTTTCCATTTTTTTTGAGAAATCTATACAAGATATAAAAAATCTTTTACGGTTATATACGGTTATATAAAGGTTCAATGCATCTACCCTATTTTGTTCCAAAGCATAATTAATAACGGTTGTCGAGATAGAAGGTCTCCCGTTTTTAGAAATTTTTGAAATGTCGGTATGCATACTCTTAACATTACTTACTGTAAATTAATACTGATTCAAAAGTTATTCATAGGTACAAAAATACATAATACAAGAATATGATACTAAATTGATAACATGTAGCTACCTACATTAACTGAAAATAACGTGTTGTAATTTTTGCTAGTCGGGTAATTTGTATATTTTTGTAACAATTTTACAATAAAAATAATTATTATTCGATATATTTTCGGATATATATTCACTAACAACGAGGGTTGTCAACCGTACTAGAGTATAATAATAATATTGAAAGTGAGTTGCAAGAAATATATGGATCGCAAAATACTATATATTTTTTTTGGCAACAACTAAGAAAATATCAACCAAATCCGCTTCACTTGTAAAATTTAAACGCAGTTTAAGAATTATATAATTGCCTGCAGTTTTCGACTGACGAATGAGTGTGTAATTTACATTAATTTGAAAATTGAGAAAACCACACTTTTCTAGCAAATAAAAATATTATAAAATTCAAGCAGTTCATAAAATGACAGTTTTTATTTAAATAGATAAGTAGATATTTATTTATTTATTGCACATGGAACAGATACAGTCACAAAAACAAACATTGGCAGGTACATTAATACAAAAATATCAATACACAAGACCAATTACATCCGTTCACAATTAGCACACACGCAAAACAAATAGATTACATTACATAGTTAAAAATATATATCTTATATCTATAAAACATTTATGGTAGGGAAGGAGGAAGCATGGGAAGAGGAAGAAGAAGAGGAAGAAAGGAGGGGATAATGAAGGAAGCAACAAAAAAAGAGTTAAGAACTGATATCAAGAACAATAAGATAATGTGTATGTTTTCTTTTATTTTCATAAAATTATCGAATTACACCCTGATACATATTTGTACACTTCATAACAAGCTTAAAAGCTTGTGTCGTGAAGTGGGGTATGTCGGCATCCAGGATCGAGCGCTTTAGCAACCAGGCTTCCGATAACTTTTTAAAATTACTTATTGATGCAGATGGAATAATCAGCTGAAAAAATGTTGACAACCCTACTTACATGTTTCAGCGCGTGTATACACAACGGTTTCCGAAGAAAAACCCATAGGAGTATTTACGATGATGTAGTATGAACCCCAAAAAACACAAAAACCCTTCAGAAATATGACGTACTTAATGTAGTTCTGGACAATTTACATCCAGACCTGCATTAAATTGTACCACAAATGTGTTATAGTTTTGTATTGTCTATGTGTTTATTGCTTTCATTCTTTTTTGTTGTGTTTATTGATTTATTGCATTTGATTTTGTGTTTGTAAACCTGACGATTCCAAGTGCCTTAAATATGGTCTACAGATGATTAAAAACCAATAAAAAATCCTCAAATAATAAAAGCTTAAACTTTTTAGTTGGATTTCAGTAGATGAATTATTTATAAAATGTTGAAATCATTGTCTATCCCATTTTAGATCTGCTTATTTATTCGTATTTTTTAATCTATTCTAGTTCCTAATATAATTTACTCGAATACTAATCGATACAATTAATTTTATTTACAAAATTCAATTAGATTTGTGCTTTTATCCCTAAAAAAAATCCTGTGTGGCTTTTGTACGGCTTTTGTGGGGTTTATTTATTTTGAGCAATATGCTTATGGGTTTCGTACTGTTACAATATACAACGAGAGTGAAAGAGATGCAGACACCCGCATGATTCGAAAAATAAAAATCAAAATAAATAAAGTATAAATTTAGATTCCCCAGTTGCCATAGAGTGGGGAACATTATATTTTCTTATTATTTATTGAATTAATTTTTCTGGAATTTTGTTACATCGAATTATAAGTCGATGTGGTGCATTTTATCAGTATGATGCCAATCTTTCAAATGTCTCCCTTCAAAAATTATGTACCTAATCTATTAGTCTAAATAACACACGAATGATAAAGAAATTATAATTTTATTTAAAATGAAAAAAAGTTTAAGGTACCAATCATTATATTTTTCTAATACCACGGACCTGAAACAGCACAATTTTTGCACTGTTACTGGGCCGGTATTCTTTTATTCTGATAATATCGACATTAATAATATTAAAAATAAATAAATAAATTATTTAATGGGTTCTCTAATTTCCAGTTATGGCAGACATTTTTTCCCGTACAAAATAAATATAATGTACACCCCGACACATAATGCGCCCGCTACACGCTCGCGAGTCACCGCGACCTTTTGGTGTTCATGAGTAAAAAGGGGTGCGGATGGATCGTTTGTCTTGACATGTACGTAACCGACCCTTGACGCCTTTTTACTCATGAACACCAAAAGGTCGTGGTGACTCGCGAGCGTGTAGCGGGCCCATAACGGGACTGAGAGAGATTAGCAGCTAATTTGAGAAAAACCGGTGTTGAAAAATAACGCGTGATACAAGATACAAAAACTCCGTGTGACAAACTTTAAAAAATATCACCCACAAACAAGTTTAATTAATGCCGCAGGCAATTCTTTCTTTTATTTTTTTTTTACTAAATTACAATTAATATTGGTGTAAAGACAATAATTTATTCTCGTACCTGATCAATCTAATTTTTAAACACAAAAACAGAATTAGTATATATTCAACAGTATGACAGAGATAATTATTATTATCTATTTATTATATTATATATTTATTTATTTATTGCTTCAACGGACTCAAGATATTTTCAAAATTTACAACGTTAAAGTTAAAAAGTTAAAAATATTAATACAATGAATTATTATATTACTATAAAAATAAGGAACTATTTCCCCATACCCCGTGCACGAAATCATCCATCCGGAAGGGATTAATCCAGATTCGCGTACGAATCCGGATTCACTTGTCGTGGGAAGGCACCCTTACAAATACCAAGAAACTATATTTTTTTATTACGATTAGGTATGAGCACAAAACAGATATCGACTATAAACATTATAAGTACGCGACAAGGTGACATTTGACCATGATGACGTCACAACTGTTGGCCAATCCAAGTAGGGAACCTGTATAAATGTAGGAAGTCTTAACGGATAAAGCCATAGACAAAAATTGACCGCCGCGCCGCCAGCATTTCCGCTATGTATACGCAATTTTTTCTCGATGTAAAGTACGGTAATTTAGCATTTGATTACATAGGTTCCAAAGGTAATTTCCACACTGATTGTACATAATGAGACACAAAAATCACTGAAATATCACCAGGATTCGTGCAATTGTGGACAACCAACATGACACGCAATCATATGTTCGCAATGAAAATGGCGTCCACCATAGATTTGTCATAGATAATAGAAGGGGCTCAATGTTCAATAGTTCTTCCCACCTTTTTATAGGTTCCTTATTGACCATTTTGACCATGATGACGTCACAACTGTTGGCCAATCCAAGGATATGAAAAACATATAGACATATTATAAGCGAATGTATGAGTACTCTCTGTGACTCTCTGTGAGGAGTGATGTCATTATTATGTTGCCAACATGCGTTGCCACGTCGACCAACCTAACAATTATTAATGTAATGTTGCCTTCGGTTCCATGTCAGAATCTCAAGTGACAAAATCTCAACTGTCAAAAGGGTAACCTACTATTGACAGAATCGCAACTCAACACCGGGAAATCTGATGCCGTTGTTTTTTTTTTTGTTTTGTTTTTGTGTGTAAAAAAAAAAACAACCTAACGAACCTAACCCAACAATATTGAAATTGGCGGCAACAGGTTTTCCGGCGATGAGTTGCGATTCTGTCAATAGTAGGTTACCCTTTTGACAGTTGAGATTTTGTCATTTGAGTTTCTGTCTAGTTACCGTTGCCTTCATAGAGATAGCAATTGTTTTGCTACCACGTGCAGCCAATTTCACGTTTGTATTAAAAAAAAAACATTGATGTATCACGTACTCCCGTCAATTAGTTTTGTTCAGTCTATCCTAATATTTTAGTCTAAAGGCCAATCAAGACTCTAAAAAGATGGTGAAAAAGATGGCGGCGTTTCTAGTGTCCAGGCATGATATAAGTAAGAACCAGCAACATAATAGTATTAAGTACTACCTAGACGAAGAACTGAATGCTGGAAGTGTAATAAAACTGGTGCCCACAAACTGTCAAATCGTATGGAAAATTTTGACAGTTTGTGGACAACGGTTTCGACATTTTGTTCTCATAGTTAAAAACTGTATTAGTTTTAACATTATTTAGGACTAAAACGATAGTTATAAAGATGTTTTAGTTTTTATTATTGATATCTTGTTAATAGTGTGAGTTTTGCGACTCTAAAATACCAGAAAGTGCCGAGCGTGAAATTGCGTCACTTCTATATGTTATCTCTTTGGTAAGAAAATAAAGAAACAAATTTATCATATTAGGTCCAGTTCCATAACTAATTAAGTGTGTATTTACTAAAATAAGACTTTCATTTTTCAGTTGCTAACTCCAGAAAAAAATAAATTTAAAACACACATATTTTAGTTAGGAAAGCTACAGAATTTGACCTTTTCTGAAAAATTCCATATTTCGATTTTAACCCCTGGCACGCTTTTCATGTTAAGGGATTGGCACCAAGAATGACGTCACAGTCATTTCCCACGGCATTAAGGTTCAAAATCGCGTGACAATCGCATGATAAAATGGTAAAAATAGCGTTTTTTCCATTTTTTGGGGGTTAATTTTGCGTCTATCAAAAAAATTTTACGGTTATTCCCTAGATTTTAATGCATATTATCGGTACACAAAAAAAAATTCTCCGCGACTTTCGGGAAACGAGTTTCCGTCTTTCGGAAAAAAGTACAGAGGTGTTTCTAAAAATTTTTTTTGAGAAATCTATACAAGATGTAAAAAATCTTTTACGGTTATTCCCTAGATAAATGTTCAATGCATCTACCCTATTCTGTTCCAAAGCATATTTAGTAACGGTTGTCGAGATTGAAGGTCTCCCGTTTTTAGATATTTGTGAAATGTCTGTATGCATACTCTTAACGCTCTAAATAAAATTACAAAATGTTTTTAATAACAAAAACATATTCGTGTATGAAAATTTCATTGCTTTTGTGTATTTTTTTTTTTTGTAAAAATCCAATCTTCAACAATGTGTTATCAGAGAGTAATCGAAAAATTGGCAATGCACCACTGGGACACGATAACAGGGTTGTCACAAGCACAATGATATTATGAAACAAATATGAACTTAACTTGTTGGGGTAAGATGAGAAGTCCTCGGTAGCTCGGTTTAGTCATGGGCATAATCGAGTGAATTGGATATTCGAATGGATAGTAATCGATTAACGCAATAATCGAATGATCATTCGATTACTAATCACTCTTCGAATATTGGATGCCCTTAGGAAAAATTGTCTAAAACAAAAAAAGTAGTTGCCGAAATAGTCGGGTGGCCGTTTGAATGATCATTCGAATAACGAATAATCGAATAGAGTATGTTGCTAACTTCATGTAATTCATTCAGTTCGAATGATCATTCGAATACCGAATAATCGAACAGAGTGTGTTGCTAACTTCATGTAATTCATTCAGTTTGATTGAATAGTCGAATATTCGTCATTAGAATGAAAATAATCGGATAGTCGGACGCCGTTTCAGTTTGAATGAATCATTCGAATATTTTGAAATATTCGAATTATACCGATTATCTTAATATTCGAATGCAATCGAATATTATCATTCGAATTTCCCATCGCTAGCTCGGTTGACCAATAAATACGCGCTCGACTGTCAATTGGATAAGCGCCGGTTTGGTCTCCGATGCAAACTTACTACACCTCACGACACACGCTTTGATAACTTATTATGAAGATAACAGAAGCTTTACAATTTCATCTTTAGCCTTGCAGTAAGAGTCTCCTCCAAGGAACATTAGGGGGTTTCAAAGTGTAGTAGTTTCGGGAGAAGTTTGCTAAAGGCAACCCTCCCGTGAAAAAAAAAAAATATGCGTCAAAGACTGGATGACATAGGAGCTCCTGAAACGTCCAAGCCTGGAGGTGGGTTTACCCTTAATTCTCTTAAGTCTTCAGTAAATGACAGAAGGTCGCCTACTTTTCCTCATCATGCACATTCCTCATCATACACATTCGCCACTTTCATATCTTTTGCCAGGGCTTATTTCACAAGTCGCGAGATTTTCAATTGACGAGGCATTATAAATACCTACTTACAAACAGACGTAAACGAAGTCGAATTCGTCCCTGGGTAGTAGGTAGCCAACAAATGCAGGTTTGGTGCCATAATCAGTGTTATTTTTTATAAAAAGGATCTGGACTTGCATACAGAAACCCAAATACTTTCCCGCGCACTTTGCACTAGGCTAAAAGCCTGTATCGCCAAGTGTGGAATACATCGCCAGCGCCGGGCTACGAACCTGGCACCTCCCTCCCTGGGAGACTGCCGCACCAACCATGTTCTCGTGACGTCATCATGACTTCGGTTGAGTCGACAATCCACGAATCCACTCAATCGGTAGAGCTTGTATTATCATAATTAATAATTATGATTATTGCAGTATTATAAAAAGTATTGTGTTCATCCCTGTCGAGATTATGGCAGACTAAATTGGATAAGTTTTGAAACCGATCTGATTTCACGGTCATTCAGTAATACCAACTGATACGATATAATATCTCGCTACAGCAGTGCTACCAACAAATATGTAGTATACAATACTATAATCATGGGATTATACAGCTTTTAGTAAGTGTTGCCAGCATTAGTAAGTATATTATATTATTTCGATTTTATTTTACTACCAGCTGTAACGTGTCAAAAATTACCCGGTTTGTGGGGTAAGCAGAGAGAACAGATCCTCCCTTAGACGTAAAATGTTATTGTACGTTTATTCTTATGGTAAATTTTCTATTCTACTTAATAACGTTTTGTACTAACAGTGTCGATCAATTCATTTTATAAATCAAAATGTACAAATGAGACATTCCCGCCCTTTTAAACCCGTGACTTCTATAAATTTCGACATCTGTCGATAACCATTCAAAACATTTTTCAGGCTTGCAAGTAATTATGTTACACAACATTTTCATTTCACACATTTCATTTTCATACTATTTCGACCTGAAGAACCGACCTGAGCTGAACGCATATAAGTCATATATAGTATCAGGTAGTATTTATTTTATAAATTCATGTCTGTACTTACTTTACTTTTTGTATGGCTTCGGCTTGTGTTGTTTCTCTTGGCTAGATAGCCGCGTCCAGTAGTCATTTGAATCAAATCCCTGGTTACCGTCCAGAAAGAAATGTTCTGTCTGTATGGATTTTGTTTCATTATTTCATACTGCATAATAATTAATATGAATTGTAACCATCTGACGTGTCCAAGTGCCCGAATCAGGGCCTAGGGATGAAAAGGAACAATAAAACAATCATAAGTGTTTTAAATTCAGTACATACTGAAACAACTTGCTAAAGTTGCCACAGGCCCTGCGTTACCTGCTACTCGATTTCCAGCAGAATTATGTAAGTTGATATCTATGGTGGTTCGCTTATCTGTTCAATAATTGCTATTACGGCTATTATTATTTATCTGTATTTCTGTGGGTAGTCGGAATTAAAGCTCGCGACTCAACTATGACGTCACGGTCATTTCCCGCGGCATTACGGTTCAAAATCACACAAACAATCGAATGATACAATGTTAAAAAATGCTTTTTTTATTTACTTTTCGGGATCGCTTCATTCAAAAAACTTTTACCCTTTAAAAAAACAATTTTTAGCATTCGGCCCTGGGACCCAAAAGTCCGGCTTATTTTAGCGGATAAGTCCGGCTTTCAATTTTTTAGAGATGGCATCGCAAACCGCACACCTACCGCATATTTCACACATTTGTCGTATGAAATTCTCTAATACTACGCATGAATGGAAGCAAATGTTATACAAAAATTTCTATGTTTTTAAATTTAAAATATTGTTCTATCTGCCGAGTTCCATTTCTGAATTCAAATATTAAAAATACTTTGTGTGGAATTGTTATTCGAATGGAAATAAGCCAAGAAAATCTTCTCACTTGGTTCAATAGAGTGCTTAGATAGGAAGCAACTACAAGGAGCAAGTCAGTTGATACAGTAACTATCATTGTACTTACTGTACTTAGAAACAGTCACTAGCGGATCCGGTGAACACTGAGTGACAGTACTTTATATGCAACTAGTTTCCGAAGAATCACATTATTACCAGATCGTTTTTTCATCATGTCATGAATTTTCTAAAACGACTATATTGTTTGGTAAAAAAATTCGCCTACGGTGCGTTTCATATCACTTCATACATTTTTCTTTAAAAAAAATCCCCTGCACCGCATTATTCCAATACTGATAAATATTCTAAAATTTTATTTTACTTGCGGCCCGTCGCTCGTTTATAATTTCAAATGGCCCTTCATCTAAAAAGTTTGCTCAGGCCCGCTATAGAAAGACAAACAGGTTCATTATTTCACACATTTCACGGTCTGCCTCTCTGCACCACAATCACATCTCGAAGAATTCGACCACCCGCACTTAAAGAAGAAATCGGCACACCTGCCGTGGCCCGTCCGGATTCTGTTCAGTGCAGTCCACATTCTTCTTGGTGGGTGAAAGCCGAGTGGTTTCTCCGTGATGCAAGGCAAGGTTAGGCTCCCAGTCCCCTCCTATCTGGACCTCCAGGCTTCCTGAATACCAAAATTATTGTTTTTGCTGAATGTTAGTTATAGCGGACGATCAGCCATAAGTCCATCCTTTGCTGTAAGTATATCTCTAGAGATAACTGTTTGATGTTTTCACAAAACATGAATTGCGGCATTCATAAAAATATCCAATAATGACAGAAACAGTTTTCGAGCGAGTGACTATGCCTTGTGTAAACGAACCATAAAAATCTTTTCAATAGGTGCCGATTCACAGATCGAATCTTCAGCAAATTGAAAGAATAATATTAAAAAAAAAACTATAGACAAGAGTTTTCCAAACTTTTATTTCATTCAAACCACTCAAATCCAATAATAAAAATAGTTTTTCAATGAAAAATAACTACTTTGGGAAGCTGTTATTGGGATCAACGGTTTTCAATATACACATTCCTGAATTTATATTATCGATAACTGTTTTTTTTTTGTTTTTCACCCGAGAATTAGAAGGTTCTAACCGACAAGACCAAATTTTGAGAAACCGAGATCAAATTTTTCAAACACTCATATGTTTTACACACAGATGGAACCTTATTAGTCTCTAGTAGTTATTTACACACACTACACCACTTTAGGGTCATATTGTTCATTACTCTACTCATAGATTATGTCAGTTAGAAACATTTTCAGGCATAAAGTCAAAACATCCAAAGGAGAATGCTAAAAGAAAAACCCAGACCCGGCCCAAACGAAATGTAACTCAAATGATAGCTAAAAATGAGTAATTAAATATGTAGTACTGCATAGGTGGCATCGTCGAAATCAATGACTTAAATGTATGAAATCAATTTAGGAGTTCGTATGTTGCAACGATCTTTTGAAAATTATTATTTCTTAGTTAGAGTGACCAAGGCTGATGAAAAAGAAGACGGGCTACCTTATAATTATCATATTATACCCTTTTAAACCGCAATTATAACTGTTTAATGATTCTTTGACTAATACATTCATGTGACCCCTGTAAACTTCCAATAGGTATTTCACACATCAAACCATTGATTTCGATGATGCCACCTATGCAGTATTTAATTACTCATTTTTACCTATTATTTGAGTTACATTTCGTTTGCGCTGGGTCTTTTTTTTTCATACTAAATGAGCACTCTCCTTCGTTAGTTAGAACTTGATTCCAAAATAAAATCATCGATTCCCAAACGTGTTTTTTTTTTAAATCGCCACTACTTGAAGACCCCTGTCAACCCAAGGGTAACAAAATAGTATCATACCTTCTTTATTGTCGCTAGTTACCACATAATAATAATATTTCCAGAATACACTACGAATATCCAATTCCGTAATATATCTATGATGCTAGTTTATATGCCCGGCTTAGCACGAATAAATTATAAATTTTCTCTATGTAGGGACTGGAAAAATGGCGTTATTTTTCAAAGGATCGTGTTAATTTAAAAAAATGGCATGTAAATAAATAAATAAATCTTTATTGGACGAAGAAAAATATACATAGTTACAAAAACAAGACAACGGTAGTGTGCCAAAAGGCGGACTTATTGCAAAAGCAGTGGTGTAGTAGGTATGTAGTGGTTTTTTTTTTAAATAAAAAATGAATCTAGGTTTGTGTACAAAAACCCAAATACCTACACACTTCACAGCAACCTAAAATCTTGTAAGTAATTCAAGAAATTGTAAGTTAACAGTCAGTGCAAAAAGAGAAAAACAAAATGAATAGTCCAAGAGCCCGCTGCTTAATTTATGACGTATCTGTTTTTTGATCGAAATGTGGTACAAATGATAGCTTACCAATAGGGTTTTACATCGCACTAGGGTTGCCTATCAAAATCTTGCCGCAACCCCTCCTGCCCCCCCCCCCGAAAAGGTCCCTCTTCGCGGTTTATCGCATTTTATAAGAATATGGTAAGAGATAGGAGAAAGTAGTCAATGACAAAAATAATCCTTGCTAAATTCTCTACAAAAAATGTTAAGTCAATTTTTTTTAAGTTAAGTCAACTAGAAGTCAAGGTAATCAGTAACAATATGTAGTCAAAACAATGTTAAGTCAAATTACGAAAGTCAGGCAGAAAATTGAAGCAAATCACTAAGTATAATATACCTATGAGGTCAAACACTGATGTAAGTCATAAACAGTCATTTGGATTTTTTACGTATAGAAGCATATCGGACATACATACAAATAAATAAACAGTTAGAGTTATTATGGAGTGGATTATCAGTGTAGGTATAACTTTTTGCAAGGCCAGCTTCGCAGCAGTCCAGACATGTCCCGCGGTGGGTCCCGAGGGGTTAACACATTCAGACATGACGACATTTATTATTCAAAACAGTTCTGTATAAGGGGATCATATAAAAATGTTAACTAGCTAGTAGGTAGGTCACTAAAGGTTATTTTTGGATTTGTGGAAATAAAATAATTTTACTGACCGAGCAAGGTCGCGTGCCTTGCGGGGTAGGAAGAGAAGATAGAACGACAGACCGTCCTATACTTACACACACTCCATGCTTCCGACACATTCATTCAATCTGTATGTAGGTAGGTATATAAAAATAATTCGTTTTTTTGTAAATGTTCGCATAACTCGCACATTTTACGATGGTTTGCTGTGAAAATTCACAAAAAAATTCGTACCGATCTGCTTTAGGTTTAAACGCCGCCATTTTTGAAAAAAAAAAACTTTTTCTAGGAGGTGCCATGATGATGAGAGAATCCAAGGGTTGTGTGGGGTCATGTGTGGTATCGTATGAATCGGCGTTGAAAAAGGAGTTCAGTTCTTAAGTCAGATTTCGTCCAGCTCAAACCATCGGGAGACACCGTGCCGTCGCGAAGCACGGGTAACTCAGCTACTTTGTTATAAGTAGATGCTCTCCGATTTCTTTTACTCAAAACGCGTCCATAACAAATTATGTTTGAAATGCTTGCGGGGTTGCGAGGACAGAACGCCAGACTGTCCTGAAAACTCCTCACTCTCGTCACATTCATGCAATTTCATACACTATTTTTTTACTGGTCGAATGACAATTTTCTTAACTATAGGATTAATGAAAAAAAAAAACGAAAAAAAAGAGAGGCCAACGATACGCGGTGTTCCCAAGCGGTCACCCATCCAAGTACTGACCGCGCCCAATGTTGCTTAACTTCGGTGATCGGACGAGAACCGGTGCATTCAACGTGGTATGATCGTTGGCAAACGGGACGTCAAAGACACCGTATTTATCTGAATAAAATTGCACATTCCATATGTCATCTATCGAAAAATATAAAAAGTTTTTTTATGTAAACATTTCCGCTGAGGTACAAAATTATGTAGAAACAAAATTCTTATTACTATTTACAACAGATGTCTCTAGAGTGAAACTTATAAATTATTCCCATAGATGGCGGTGATGTTTTTTTTTTTTTTCGATAAAATTTTATTTAAAAATGCCTGGATAAGACAGAAACCTATGGAGAAATATTTAGAAGGGCAATGGCGCGTCCAGGATTTCTTCAAGGGGAGGGAAATACGGAATGGTGGACCTAAGGTTGAGGTTAGCAACTAAAGCCAATGAAGGACCCTATAAAATTCTCCTGACCAACACTTAAAAATATGATAACTCCAGATGACTCTTGCAAGGACGACCACAGCTTTTCAGACCAAATTTCTTTGGACTATTCTCTCCAGGTGCCCAAGCCATCTCATTTATTTTATTTTCATTCTAATATTTTTTTTTAATTTAGTACCTAGCAACTACCTAGTAAAAACGATATACGTAATTACGTATACCTAATCAATAAATAAATTCTTGATTATTAAATAAATTAATTAAAAAATAGGATTAAACACGTCTTTAGGAAATTTCTAGAATTCTAAAAAAACACTTGAGTTACTTATGTAACTCAATCTATTTTTTTATTCTAATTGTTCTAGTTTATTCTTTGTGGACTGTTTTCAAACATTCTTGTACGAATCGCCCACTCTTATACAAAATAATATAATATGGACTATTAAAATTCTAAACCGCAAGAATGCTGACTAGATTCTAGAAAAAAACAATTACCTACACAAATCATCACCTACGACAAAAATCTAATACATGACACTATGTCAAGTGCATAATATACTTATCAGCCAAGCCATTTAAGTACCGAGACATTAGAATTATTGGATAGGTATTGGTACCAATGTATCACCTAACAAATGAGCTATAGATATTGAATCAGAAACCCCCCACTATTTCAACTGTATGTACGTAGATAGACTCTGCACTCTGAAGCAGGGTTGTAACAGAAATTAAATATGCGGACGCGGATGTGGAACATTTCATTCACTGCGTACGTGGAATTAATATGGAGTGTAATCAAGTCCTCATATTTCATATATTGTGATAAATAGTCACTCCCTGTTCCATGAATTGAAATAATTTGTTGGCATTTATATTTCTTGTTATTGGTATAGCAAAGACGATAGTAAATAATTGAAATATAAATTTTGTAAAAAAAATCGGTATGTAAATTAATGCATGCAATATTAAGGGGGGTTGTAAAAAATATGCATAATATACAGGGGAGTGGGGGTGTAAAAATTTCCGAGAGAATTCTGTGAATACCAAAAAAGATAGGAAACTCACATGCGTTTTTTTTTTGTTTTGAGCGAGCGAATGCCGCCCCCCCCCCCCCTCCCCCCGAGGACTGCCATCCATAATCCCCGGCCTCCTCGGCCTTTTGGCAAATCCGGCCCAAGCTTGTAGCTTGTATTTTATATAGAGCAGTATACCTATCTGAGCCTAATCCTTTGATGTCCATCGTGATATCTGGATGGCTGAATGTTTCCCAGCATTAGCTGATGAGTTTATAAAACAATTAATTGCAGATTTTTCCGGCTGATAATTCTAAGATGTGTGTTGGCAAGTTTTCCATCTGCAGTCTGCATATAAAACGCGGACACAAGTTCATCGAAATTTTGCGGAAGTTCTATACAAGCGGACATCTGTTGCAACCCTAATCTGTAGGTAGTCCCTCCCAAGCAAAACCGAAGACTCCAAAAGACACTCCGCCGACAACGGAGTACCAGCGAAGCGAACAACGGAGGTTCGGCAGTCGACTATCGACGAAGCGCGAAGGCGATTGATTCGGTAAAGTTGCGCGGCGAGTTGCGCAATGCAACAAAAAAATGTAAATATAGACAAAACCTCAAAAAATTGGATTAACTTTATTACAAAACGTCAAAATTTATCATTTTTTCTACAATGTAACGTTTATTTAATTATTTTCTAAAACAGTGCTCGTGCTGTGAATCTGTGAACTATAAAATTGAGTTTTTTTAGTGCGGTTTTGTGCTTTGTGTTGTATTAGTTGTCAAATTGAGAAAAAATATGACATCGACCTAATATTGTGCATTTTCACGTCAAAATAGCGTAACTAAATAAGTGTTTTTACAATTTTTATGCAAATGTGAAGGTTTTTTACACGCTAATTTGTGTTATTTATAGTTTTTTGTGCTTGTTTATGTAGGTATTGTTTTTTGTTTTATTTTACTTCATTGAATTTCTTGAAGTAGCCAGCGAATCTGGCAAAAACTCTTCAACCAGCTGTCAAAATTATCAACAATAATCAAACATACTAAGTGTCAAAAATATAAAATACGTAGGTTTGTGACTTTGAATTTTGCGATTTTGGGCGCGGTTTTGTGTCAGTCTGTTGACCTTTTTTGTGCGTACTAATATTTCGCCCTTCTTAGTTCCTTATAGGAACATAGAGAGGACAAAATAAGACATGGCCACCGCACCTAAGTAAGTTCGTACCTACTAGTAATTACACACTGGCCTTTTGTATTTGTGGCCCATATCTACCCCTGAGGAGACCATAATTTATTTATTTATTTAGGCTTCTGGTGAACATGATACGTTTACATTACGAATATAAGTCGTAACATTCGTTCACTAGGGCGAGCTTATCGCAGTGCTGCAATCTCTGCCCAGCTTACCCCAAAAAATAAATAAATAAGGCATGAAACACGAATGTGTATTGAACATTTATTTTATGATGAGCCACCACCATCTGTTGTAAATCGTGTATACAAACTACTTTTCAATTATTATTTTTTCAATCACTCACAGGAGTCACAGGCCATCCACTCGTCTACGAGTGATTTCCATAGAAAAAAAAAAGATAATACTTGAACATTTTTAATTGAAATATTCGGGAAATTTTGTATTTCTATATAGTAAACAAAGTACCAAAGCAAATTATCTAAGCAGGTAGGTAGGTACCTACTTCGAGTTATTCACTATTAGGCGAACTTTTCTCAATTTGCGGTCTAACTAGGTTAGTTTTTAGGTTCTTTCTTCGTTCTAGTTTTAATGCCTTAATTCTTGTGGCCTTATTTGTTTCCCAATGGAACAGTGATGGGTGAAAGAAGAAGAGGAAATAGGTAATACATATTTCGTAATCGTTAAGTGCATGTGATGAATTGTAATGCACATGTCTTAGAGTCATATATGAGGGAAAGAATAGGTTAATATTTTTACCGTTTGGTTAGCAGTAAAGATTAGCATAGTGCCTATATAGTAAACTCATATAGTCATATACCTAGTACAATAAAACAGTTTTACAGTCTATTGCACATTGACTAAACTATATATGTAGAAATTGTTCGGAATTTTAATCATCTGTACCGATATACGTAATAAAAAAAATCTGTCTACCTATTTAGCTATTATTGTCAACCCCTTTATCAATATTTTTAATGGGTAGGTACCAGGCGCGAAGCTACTTAAGAACACGATTCCCATCGAGTTACCTTTCGGAAAAAAATGATAGGTATAATAGTGTCTAATCTGACGTAATCCCATAAGAAACGTTAGCCCCGGCTTCCCTTCTGCATAAATCCACCCTTCGCCACTGCTAGGAACATTTGAGTTCAATTCAAAAGTGGGCATATTTACATATTAAAATAAAATGATATTTTTCATACCTCAGATCTCGACAACCTTACCTACTAAATATGCTCTGGCAAAAAATAGTCACATTGAACCTTTGTCTAGGGAATGACCGTAAAATATTTTTATATCTTGTATAGATTTCTGGAAATCAAATGTTAAAAAACCCTCTGAATTTTCGCCCGTACTTATACATATTATTTATTTTTAGCGATTCTGTCATCACTCATTCTCTCAACATTCCCTGTAGATCTAAGTTTATATTCATTCTAGTCACTACACCCCAGGCGCGAAGCTACCTGTATAAAAACACGATTCCCATCGAGTTACCTTTTGGATAAAATAATAGGTATAATAGTGCCTGATTTGACATAATCCAATAAGAAATGTTAGCCCCAGCTTCCCTTCTGCAGAAATCCACCCCTGTCGCTGCTACACCCTACTGTCTTACAGTCATTCATCTCTCTATAATAAACTCTTTCCTTAAAAATCTCATATATTCATCGAGGCAAACAGTGGTTTAACTTATTCATATGCTCCACGTCGACCTACCGGACCTACAAGTAAAGGCATCCACATTTTTTCGCATATTATTATGCAACACACGAACGTCCTGCCAACTGTCCTCCCCCCCCCCCCCCCCTCCCCACCTCCCTAATTCCACCATTTATTCACGTGCAAACAAATGAGCACGTAAAACCATTTATGATGTGATGACTACCAGTAGTTATATGAGTGTAATTGGTAGGGTCCCATTTAGTAATTTTGGCCATATATGGGCACATACCTCTAAACACGTTGTAATGTAAGGGAAGTCTATACAAAAACAGGATATTTTTGTCCATACAGAAAATATATTAAGGTCATATTATGCTGTCATCTGGCTTCGGCGCCCTGAAACCTGGGAAGAAATTTAAAAATCTGAAACAATCAATTTGTTAAGATTATATTTACCAGTATTTTGGCTAAATTACACCTGAAAAACGGAATGGAAAATTCTCAGATCCCGTAAATTTCAGGGGTACTTTCTGAATATATTTTTATTCAAGAAATTTCCAAATATTGTAATACAAGAACAGTCAATCTGTAGTCCATACTTTCATCTATCACTGTCTTCAGTTTCAAAATGATTCTCTCAGTATTGGCTGAGAACAATAATTCAGGGCGCCGAAGCCGGATGACAGCATATAGGATCTTAAATAAAATGTATGTATCGCTGGGTTACCACAATGCTGTTGATTTGAATAGATGGACGAATGACATTAGTAGGTATATCTCGCCAAAGACAATAATGTCATAACATAACATATTGTAAAATGTACGTACAGATAACATCAGCTACACATTATTATGCAATGTTTAGCGCTGTTTATTATGTATTCATACAATGTGAGTAGGTTATATCCAATAGGTAATATATATGTAGACTAGAGTGGCCATACTTAGTGTGGTGTGTCTCTCTTCAGTGATTACTAAACTGCACTGAATATCGCTATTATCCTATCGGTATAAAAAAATTGTGGTATAAAAAATCGGTATAAAAAAAATGTTAATGTTAATTAGATCTTTTACTCTCATTCCTTTGATAAAGGTTCAATATATCTGCTCTATTTTTTCCAAAGCATATTTAGTAAGGTTGTTGAGATCTAAGGTCTCCCGATTTTGTTTTTTTTTTGTCTGTATGCAAATGGACCAGCAAATATTTCGTACAACGCAAACACAAAACTGTGAAAATATCACAACGAATATGAATAGTAGGGAACCTGTAGGACGCGACGTGCGACTACGGGCAGCTGCAGGACACTGAGCACCTCCTGGCCTGCCTAATGGTTCCTAGGCGGTGCACATGGGAGAGCCTCGCGGATCGCACCCCCTTGGACGATGACGCGGGAGAGGTTGTGGCTTTTTGGGAGCGGAGGGGAATCTGATCGAGTGCTGACTGCTGACCGACACGATAAGAAGAAGAAGGGAACCTGTATAAATGTAGGAAGACTTGATGGATAAAGATAAAGCCATAGACAAAACTTGACCGCCGCCATTGCCGTTCATAGCCTTTCTGCTAGGTATATGCCATTTTTTCTCGATGTAAAGTACTCTAATTTTCCATTTAATTACATAGGCTATATTCCAAAAGTAATTTCCACACTGATTATACATAATGAGTCGCCAAAATCACTGAAATATCACCAGGTTTCATGCAATTGTGGACAACCAAAATGACACGCAATCATATGTTTGGAACTACCATGGCGTCCACCATAGATTTGTCAAAGATAATAGAAGGGGGTCAATTTTCAATAGTTCTCTCACACCGTAGATTTTCATGCAAATTATCAATACAAAAAAAATCTTTGTGACTTTCTGGAAGCGAGTTGCTGTCTTTTGGGAAAAAAATCAGAGGTGTTTTTCACATTTTTTTTGAGATATTATACAAGATTTAAAAAATATTTTACTTTCATTTCCTAGATAAAGGTTCAATGTATCTACTCTATTTTTTCCAAAGCATATTTAGTAAGGTTGTTGAAATCTAAGGTCTCCCGATTTTTTTTTAATGTCAACGTAAACAGCAAATGTACCAGCGAAAGCTCAAATATTACCTACTTATTTTGGATACAAAGCTGCGAAAATTTCACAACGAATATGAATAGCTCGACGTCACATAAACACTTTGAGAAGAACTGGTATCGCAAGTAATACTATTTGTCGAGCAAAGCCTCATGACCCAATACGTAAAGTGACGTAACTACGCCAACACAGGCTTTACAAAACAACGTATCTACAAATTCATACGTACGAAGGCAATAACAACATGCACATGGGCGTCACCAGCCTCGGAGCTAGAGGGTGGGGGGGGCAACAAAAGTTTAGAAAAATTAATACAGCACAAAAAACACGTAAATAGCGCCGCAGGCGAATTTTTTTTGTGAGACATAGTAAAGGAGGTCGTGATGTGGTTTGGTTTATTTGAAAAATACATAATACTTTGCACAATAATTTATTTATTTATTTATTTATTACACATGGAACAGGTACAGTCACAAAAACAAACATTGACAGGTACATCAGTACAAAAATATCAATACACAAGACCAATAAAATCAGTTCACAATTAGCACACTCGCAAAACAAATAGATTACATTGCATAGTTAAAAATATGCATTAAAAACGATTTTTATGAAAAGCAATAAAAAAAATAGCGCAAAAAAATTATGAAACAATTGCATTTTAATAGATTTTCACACTGATTTTTGAAAATTTATGATATGATGAGAAAACGTGTGATTATGTGATTTATTGAGAGGTTTTATCACTTAGTATGAAAAGGTAAATAACTACTCCAATCTCTAGGGGGGCATCTACTCCCCCTGCCCCCCCTGACGACGCCCATGAACATGCATAATACAAAACAATTCATACTATACAATGTATGTATACGTAACAACAGCTGTTAATACATCTGGATGGAACACTCTAAATATCCCGCGATACGTTCACACCCGGGTCGGGAAATTGACGTTTACTTATAGAGTACGGGACACTCTATCACTGTGCCGTGAATCATAGTGCTGGGACAATTAGAAATGGTGGAAAAGTTGAAATCGTTTTGTCCCATTGATAAAATTTGTATGCTAATTCGTTGTTTATCAGACCTTAGTGCGTTTCGTATCGTTATTGGCATCACTTTGGTTCTTACCATCTTCATCACATCACCCACCTCAATCTCTGGATGATTCAAGAGCTTCAGCTCCCGTGTCTTTCAGTCTTTCACCCTGGGAGGGTTCAAGGTTTGCCGGAAGGGCTCCCCTCAACAAACTCCTCCCGAAACTACTCTGAACACCCTTAATGTCCCTTGAAAAAGACTCTCATTGCAAGTACCTATTTTACTACAGGACCTCTGGCTACTCCAAGATTCCCTCCTCATACATCTTTTCCACCTGCTCCGAACTACCAGTTAGCAGTGTTATCTTTAAGTCATCATTGAAGGAAAATCCCGCGGGCTTAAGACCCTCCACATCCCCGGGTAGCTCAGGCGCATTAATAGCGACCTCTTTACCCGCACTTCTAGGCAAATCTTATAAAGAGGTGGTCCCAGGGTTAGCCTTAAGGGAGCCCCCGGCAAACCCCACCCCTAAATTACGTTCCTTCAGTGTCCTTATCCAAGGAGGTTGCATTACATTTCTTACAAATATAAAACTTGAAGAATTCTTGGTATTTTACTACTAATTCGTAGCAATAATTGCTAAGCCCCCCATTAACCAAAACAAAACACAAAGCCTACCATAGAAAGTCTATGATGTAATGTTATACACACCACATATTATCATTTCCATTACATTTTTCGTTAAATAATTTAGGTAACAAAGTATACTTATATATGACAAGCGACCGAGTCGCTGGGTAGACACCATAACGTTAAAGGTAGTTGGGTACTTGTACCAATCAAAGACCTTGGACCACTTTCTACTTGGAGTTAGCTGGTCCAACACAACACACACCATACGACACAACGCTATATGCGCCACTACTATACCTAAATTTACTATTATTTACCTTATTTTATTTTACTCTGTAAATATAAGTAGGTACCTACATTTCATAGAAATATCCACACTCTTGAACTCTAGGAAAGGAATTTGACACTTCATCACTCCCGACCCAACTATAACGTCACGGTAATTTCCCACGGCATTAAGGTTCAAAATCTAATGAACAATCGTATTATAAATTAAAAATCAACAAACTTTTACGGTTATTCCCTAGATTTTAATGCATATTATCAGTGCAAAGGAAAAATTTTACTCCGCGACTTTCGGGAAACGAGTTTCCGTCTTTCGGAAAAAAGATCAGAGGTGTTTTGAATATTATTATTTTTTTGAGAAATCTATATAAGATATAAAAAATCTTTTACGGTTATTCCCTGGATAAATGATCAATGCATATACCCTATTTTGTTCCAAAGCATATTTTTAGTAACGGTTGTCGAGATATAAGGTCTCCCTCTTTTGGAAAAATTTGTGAAATGTCAATCTGCATTGCATAGTCTTATTAGGATAATATCTTTAGTATTAGCTGAGTCATCTTACTTTTCCCTATATGCAATTTTCGATATTATCTTTAGAAAAAAGTCATGTATATAAAATTGACCTCACTATACCTCTAGTGATCGAGTAGATATTTACATATTTGACGACATAATTCGGAAAATGAATGAGTCGACAAACAGCGAGCAGGTTTGGTCATGTGATAAGAATGCAAGGTGGAGACGAGATGAGTAAACAGTGCTAATCTCAATAGCCACCATAATAGGATATACATAGCAGGTACAGTATAATAATCATCATAATACATATTTCACAGCGTAGGTATAGTACCTATACCTATGTATGCGTGTACAATTGTATTGCTGTGACAATATTAATACTTGGTATTGGTAGCCATAATGCCAATGTAGCCATATTAACAGCATGCATTTTGACATTTCAAAAATTTCTGAAAACGGGAGACTTTATATCTCGACAACCTTACTAAATATGCTTTGGAAAAAAATTAGAAGATACATTGAGTCTTTATCTATGAAATAACCGTAAAAGATTATTTATATCTTGTATAGATTTCTTAAAATAATGTGAAAAACACCTCTGATCTTTTTTTCCGAAAGACATAAACTCGTTTTCCGTAAGTCGCTGAGATTTTTTTTTCTGTTGATAATATGCATTTAAATGTAGGGAATGACCGTAAAAGTTTTTTGATTGAAGCGAAATTGACCCAAAAAAATGGTTAAAACAGCGTTTTTTGACTGTGACGTCATTCTTGGTGTCAAGCCCTTAATTATTTATTTTTGGGTGAACGAAGAGATGCGAGGAAGATATGGATAAGATATTAAAAAGTGTGTAAGATATGGCTTTCTGTCCTCTCTGTCTCTGCTTACATCGCCAGGGACGTGAATATATTGAAGGATGTTTGCTAGCTTAGCGGGAGATATTACAAAGTGCATGTACCTATGCCAAATTCAATGTTGGGAATGTGATGAAAACGGGAAACTTACGTATGGACGTTGTGTGGCTCACTGTCCTCTCTGCCTACCCCGCTAAGGATACAGCCGACATCGTAATGGTATAGATCAGTGATTCCCAAACTATAGTACGCGTACCACCAGTGGTACGCGACAATTATTAAGGTGGTGCGCAAGCAGCCATGGCCATAGGACATACACTGTAAATAATTAGGTAAAACGTTTTTAAGCCAGATATTTCGCCTTTCTTGTCTCGAACATGCAGCACCATTTTTCGCACTAAGAATATTGTATTTTTTCCTATAATTAATAAGTGATAATGTTGTCATAAATAGTTGTTGCAGTTTTTATTATTTTACCATTTTGAAGTTTTTTTTTAACGGTTACAGTTCAGTGGTACGCTACTGATTTATAATTTCGTGTGTGGTACGCGAAATTAAAAGTTTGGGAACCACTGGTATAGATACATGTATCATCTATTGATGACAAATTGCATGAATGTGACGGAGGCTAGGAGTGTGTGTAGGGATAGGGCAGTCTGGCGCTCTGTCCTCTCTGCCTACCCGGCGTGTGGCGTGAGGGTATAGATAGATAGATAGGAGATATAACCAACATCACACAAATACACACACACGTGTACAGGTTAATTAATAATAATGTCTACATACATACATACCTATAATTTAATACATAGTAGGTATATAGATTGTTTATATTATGTCTACGTTAGGTACCTATATATTATGTAGGTATATGTACCTATACAGCTAGGTGGGTTATATAGGTAGGCTAGTAGTATCTAACATCATCTGACGGTACATACCTACTACCTAGTAACTATACTTAATACTATAGCATTTATACACAGGTGAGGTAATTCTATTGTATTTGCTCGACACAGGGCCGCAATCGGAATATTTTTATCCCACCTTGATTTGACATAGATGATTTTCGGCCCCAATTGAAGTCGCTAAGCTTCAATAGTGCCATAATGTGTAATATGTATTAAAAACACATAGGTATGTATCAAATTACATTTTTTTTAAATGAATTTGGGTTTATCGAAATAAACCCAAATACATCTTTGTACACTTCACAGAAAGCTTAAAAACTTGTGTTGTGAAGTGGAGTAAATCGGGGATTGAACCCGCGCCCACTGGATTAACAGTCGAGCGCGTTACCAACCAGGCTGCCGACCACCTCGAAGATGTTTTAGCAAGTAGTTAAGTTTCTCAACAGATACACAGCAAAGGATGGACTTTCCATCAGGCTTATGACTGAACGTCGGCTGGCTTAATGTGATCACTTTACACTTAAGTACATTTTCACCGACTCCACCATAATATTATACGACATCCGGCGTTCTCACAAAAAAAAATCTGACTCTCAATCAATGTTTCATGAACACCTGACCTTTACAGGACGCTCGAAAAAAATCAAAAAAGTGTAGAGACTTGTGCTACAAGCCAGGGATAAAATTGGATTGGAATCGGAAAACTGGATTGGATAACTTGTTTCTTTAAAATGTTTATACGTTTATTTCAAAATACTCAAAGGCTTCTCAGCCTTTTATGAATAAATAAATACCTAATACACTAATCCACAATAAAAAAACAATCAATGTTGAAAAAAAATTCCCACAGAAATGTCTAATACACCTCTGCCGATTTCCGCCCGCTCTACCTCCGCCCATAATACCTACACTCTTCACTAGCACATTCATCTTACACAAATTGTAGTGATTCTTCGTAGAAGTATACTATCTGATATCTTTCAATCCGCAACTATGTACTATTAGTACCAAACAGAATTAAAAAACTCGTTTTTTTATTATTTACAACCATAACACATATTTTTTAACACACACATCATATAGATAATATATCAGTAATCACAGAAAAAATCCTAACCATACAAATATTAATGAAGATTGATTATGTTTTTGCGCCGCACGATATACGCCAGTTTGCATTATATTAACTTCACTAATAATTGAGTGAAATATGAAAATATGTGCTATATGCGGCTTGTTGATATTTTCATTGTAAAAATTCGTACAATAGTGTCAAAAATGTACACTGTTGAAATAAAAAATACTCATAAAAATAATTAAGTATGTATACCTAGTCAATAAAAAAAATTCAGATAAATAATTTTTAGCTGTCACCTAAAGAGATTGTATGCCCAATATTCCAAGATCCTGGGAGATTGAAAAGTTAAAAAAAATTGAGGAGGAAAATGAAGACTTATTAACCAAAAACAATACATAAAGATAAATTGTTACTAACTTGTACAATTTTTGTATCCAAAAATGTACCTATTTGTGATATTACAAAATACTTATTATCCAAAAATTCACAAAATACCTAGTAGGTACAATATATGTTTTTTTTTAAGTACCTAATGCATTTTATTGCCCCACTAGGCGATGGCCTGTTATGAAACTACAATTTTATGTGCAAGTAGTTGCCTTTGTGGTTGACAAAAAGTTACATTTAGCGTCCTCATCGAAAACCATATCTTTCTGTAACTGAGTGGGATGAGATAGATAGAAAAGGGAACTGTTCTTATTATTTACGAAAAAATTCTGGCGCATTAATAATCGGCGTACATCCACAATCGACAATCATTCGTAACTCATGTTTTTCGCAGTTTATAATACAAAGCAAAAACACAGCCAGTATCAAAACATTGCGTCGGCGAATCGGTTCTGTTTGACGCGATTCTTTGTATCCGATTCGTAAACATATATTCGCGATAATAAATTAGTATATTGCAAATAATATTAGTTGTGTAAACAAATCTGAATATTGTGTTATGTAAAAGAAATGTGTTTAAAAAATAAACTTAAAACAATATAACTTAAAAAAAGATCTTAAAAATAACATCTTCATTTTGCAAGAAGAAAATTGCAATTTATGTTTTGTGAGACCATCGGAATTTTCTACATGTTGTAGTTGAATATAACAAGAAGTTGTATCACAACAGATACACAGCAAAGGATAGACTTTCCATCAGACTGATCGTCGGCTGGGTTAACGTGATCACTTTTGGACTGGAATTGGTGAATGTTACTTAAGTATAAAAAGTGATCACATCAAGCCAGCCGACGATGGAAGGTCTAGGACTCAAAAGATACAGCAAAGGATGGACCATCCATCAAGCTTGTGACTGATCGTCGGCTGACTGAATGTGATCACTTTTCACTTAAGTAACAAATTGGACTGGAATTGGTGAATGTTACTCAAGTGTAAAAAGTGATCACATTAAGCCAGCCGACGATCACTCATAAGCCTATGATGGAAGGTCCATCCTTTGCTGTGTATCTGTTGAGATATATAACTACTCACTATCTTCATTTTGTTTTATGTTTGAAACAGTAACGTTCAAGTGTTGAATAAATAAAATAAATAATCAAATCAAGAGGTGCCGGGTTCAAATCTCAGTGGTGATGATGTATTCTGCACGTCACAACGCAAGAAGTGTGCAGGAAAGTGTTTAGCTTGTTCACAAGCCGGATCTTTTTTTATGAAAAAAAAATAATAATAAAGAGAACATCTCTCAAATGGCGGATTTATTGCAGTAGGCAATGTCTGCCAACTAACCGTGTATAAAATTCGGAGGATTCGTATAAAAATATAAGGAAAATATACCTATATAAAAATTCACCTAATTAAAACTAAAAGTGCACGAAAGATACCTTATAGGTATTTATACGCGGAGGCATGACCTTGCCAACACTCTTCTCAGTATTATCAGCCAGAAGAGTCCACATATTATCATTCATGATTCACATATAAACTCTTCAGCCTAATACTGGGAAAAATTCACCTATCCATATATCACGGATATCACAGGATTAGGCTCAGATGCGCGGGGCCTAAAATACAAGCAATGTGCCTGAAATATCAGTATTTAGAAATCGTCTTACAATATTGCAAGTATTAATAATTACCGATTTTTGCATTTTTATGTATAAATATTCCGGTAAACCTATTTTTTTTTTTAATTATTTATTAGCGATTTTGGTATTATACCTGTAGCTGATAATACTAATGGGATTATTATACATAATCATATTAAATGCATTTATTATTGGTGTGTGAACCATGCCACATAATTAACATTAAACTTGCGTGTTCGGCGAATATTTGATCAGAGTGTTGGCACAGTTTTGTAAAAAAGTGTAATTTTCGGTTTAAAATGTGTGTTTCGCTGATATTTTTGTTATTATTTAAAAGTATGCATACTGACATTTCAAAAATTTCTAAAAACGGAGACCTCAGATCTCGACAACCTTACTAAATAATATGCTTTGGAAAAAATAGAGTAGATGCATTGAACATTTATCTAGGGAATAACCGTAAAAGATTTTTTATATTGTATAGATTTCTCAAAAAAAAATGTGAGAAACGACTCTGATGTTTTTTCCGAAAGACGGAAACTCGTTTCTTAACCCAAAATTCATGAAGATGATTGTAATATTCTGATATTTCTTTTACTCAAAACGCGTCCATCCTTGAGGTCAACAATACCGATCCAGATTACTCTCGGTTATACATTTTTAGTCATCCTGCCATCTTTCATTCTCTCAACATGCTCAAACCATCTCAGCTTATTCACAGACAAATTGACATATACCTATAGTATTAACAAATAACAGTCCATAGACCTCTTATAATGCAGTATTCCTACAACAGTGTAGAACTAAGAATTAAGGGTGAACATTGTCGGGCTGACGACCGACCTCGGCTGGCTAAGTGGTTACTTAAAACTCGAGAAACATTCGCCAATCCAATTCACCTGTCTGGGATTCGAACCCAGACCTTCGTCTCGTATAGTAAGGATCTTATCCTCTACACCACGAGGAGCGACGGCTGATGGTGTTGTCGAATTTCTTATAATGTTGTAGAGAATCGTCCAAGTCGGTTCTAATCCCACCAGAGACCATAGGATGTAGGTAGGTAGCGGACATTCCTTCGTCGTTACATAACTGGTAGGTGTGTATATATGTAATAGATAGGTATATAATATGTGGGTTTTGCCTGATGAATACGATAATTATCCATGTACTATATACGTATGGATACGCACCTATATAAGTAGGTATTTAGTAGATATTATATAGAATTCTTTCCTGCCCATCATTGGTAGTTTTATCAGATACTTATTATTATGGAACACCAAGTGAATCAGTTGACAGATAATGTTAAGAGTAGGTACATTGACATTTCAAAATTTTCTAAAAACGGGAGACCTTAGATCTCGACAACCGTTTCTAAATATGCTTTGGAACAAATACAGTAGATACATTGAACCTTTATGTAGGGAATAACAGTAAAAGATTTTTCTATATCTTGTATATAGATTTCTTAAGAAATTAATGTGAAAAACACTTATGAACTTTTTTCCGAAAGACAGAATTACTCGTTTCCCGAAAATCGGGAAAATATTTTTTTTGTACTGATAATATGCATTAAAATCTAGGGAATAACGGTAACAGTTTTTTGATTGAAGCGAAGTTAACCCCAAAAAACGGAAAAAAACGCTATTTTTACCATTTTATCATGCGATTCTTCACGCGATTTTGAACCTTAATGCCGTGGGAAATGACTGTGACGTCATATTTGGGTCGCGAGCTTTAAAGACATTTGGTCATTTGGAGAGAATGAATTGTTATAGGATGACTAAATTATGACTGAAATATGATGGACGAGCGACTCTACATACCACCGTTATCGGCCGTGTTTTGAGTAAAACGAAATATGTATGGCTAATTGCATGAATGTGACGGAGGCAAGTAGTGTGTGTACAGATAGGACAGTCTTGTTTCCTGTTCTCTCTGCCTACCCTGCCTATTAGGTTCTAACTTTTGGCATAATTTAGTAACCTTATAATTCTTCTTCACGAGTCCTGCAGCTTCCATTTCTGGATAGAGGCCTTCCTCTTTTCGTCTCTCTCTGGTTTTGCCTCGGATGTCCATTTGAGGCCAGCTGTCAACTTCAGGTCGTCTGTCCAACGCATCTGTGGGCGGCCTCTAGGGCGTTTACAGAGCCACGGACTCCAGAACAGGAGCTTGTTGCTCCATTTGCCATCCGTTGCTCTCGCCACATGACCTGAATAGTCCCACTTCAGCCCTGCGATGCGTTGTACAACATCCCCAACTCTATAGTCTTATTCCTTATCCACTCGTTTGTTTTCCTGTCTCTGAGAGTGATTCCAAACATCCTGATATTTATTAGAGTAAAACAAAATAATGATATAATTTCCGTAAAGTATAAAGCCCAATGTCTGTATGTAACTTTTGATATTGACGGTGACAGTTCTAAGGCCGGGTTTCCACCTGCAATAAAACTTCTGCAAGAAGTGTCCGACAGTCTGTCAGACAATGTCTTAACTCCGTAGTTTACATCTGCAACTGTCGGACACTTCTTGCAGAAGTTTTCTTGCAGGTGGAAACCCGGCCTATAACTTTTTCATTGCATTTCATTTCATTTATTTATTATCCAAAAAATATTTTTTTACAAAATACAATATTAGAAAGAAGTACTGGATTTTATTGCCCCACTAGGCGATAGCCTTTTCTGGGGCAACTATCAATTAAACATGTATACTCTGTACTTTTTTTGTTTACATTAGTATACCTATATTTATAAAGCATATAGTACTTAAGGATAAGCTAATAGTTAGCGAAATAATAAATGTGTTTCGCATATTCTCGAAAGACCAGGAAAATTATTCATTAAAATCTTACAAAAAGTAAATTAATGCAAGAACCTACCTAATCCTTTATGAGTAAATCATTAAACTCTAAGTGTGACGTCATCGCTTTCGTATGTCACTGTCGACATGACTAATACAATAATTCTCACTTCGGTTTCTACTTGAATCACGGAGTTTTGGATAAGTTTTTGTAATTTTATATACTTACCTATTGTAAAGTGATCACTAAACCAGTCGACGTCTACAATCAGTTATAAGCACTCCGTCATTTCTTTAGCAGTATTTAATGCAATAATTATAGAAGTACAGTTTTTATTGTTTAGTTTTTTTTCACAAACGTCTCGTCACGTTAACGCAATCTTCATTTTAAATAGTGTATCTTTTGTGTTTTCTCTATGAGTAATTCTTGTTTTTATACAGTATCATCTGGCTCTAATATCCGATGTTGCCAGGGTAGAGAAATAAACTAAATAGGTACATAGTTACCTACGACTTTTTATAAACCATGCTTATTGGTTCATTCTATTACGAGAAAAAGATTTCGTTAATTTTGATAAATCATGTTAGACATTTTGAGAACAGCCAAACAAACTAACATGCAAATAAACCAGCTGGCTATGGCGCAGCTTTGGAGGTTATAGACTATATTATAGTGAATCATGGGCGTCGTCAGAGGAACGCAGCTGCCCCCTAGCCCCCCCCCCCCCCCCTCCCTAGCTCAGAAGCTGATGGCGACGCCCATGTAGTGAATATAGCTTCAGTTGATATGCAAATCTAAAATTTTGATAACTTCCCAATGTCCCAGCACCTTGAAATGTTGCACACATATTTGCTTTAGGTGACAGTTTAAAATTGTAGTACTGTTTTATTATAAACATGTTTCAATTGGTAAATCTGAATATTTTTTTTTTACATGGTTGATGTGTTGATCAACTACTTTGGCGACCTGGCTGCAATATTTTCTTCTTTGCCCTATTATTATTATTATTTCGTATGGCTTCTGCCACCGATGGGCGGCAACGTCAGAAGATAAAGAGAATTATGCTATCTGCTACATACAGGAGACATGCACCCTACAGAGCAACATCCAGGCTTCCAAGCCATTCAAGGGCATTGGCATTGGCATTGCCCTAGTCTTTGTCCCATTTACTTGGGGTCGGCTCTCATAGTCCTCATCTTCCAAGAGTTCCAAGTCCTTCTGTCCCCCGCATCCTCCGCACGAAGCCTCTTCTCCTTTAAGTCTCTTGTGATTGTGGACATCCACGTAGTCGGGGGGTCTGCCCGGTCTTCCTCCTGGCTGCAATATATGTTTGAAAATCATTGTTACAGTTCTCTTGTGCAAATCTTATATCCGGATTATAATAAGTTCAAAATATGCACCATAAAAGTATTGTACCTAACAGTAACAGTATCTGGTCGGTTACGGGTTAAAATGACAAAAGAAACGTCAGTCGTGGGTACTTACTTTTTTAACTTGCGTAACGAATCATAAATGGCTGACATCTTATTTTAATTGTTAATTGTTTCTTAATTACGTACTAAGTACTTATAGCTTTGTTTATTTTATTAATTACGTTGTTTTATTGGCACAGATTAATAATTCATTAAGGCCAATAAGATACTTACGGCTCGCGACCAAACTATGACGTCACGATCATTTCCCAGGGCATTAAGGTTCAAATTCGCATGAACAATCACACGATAAAATGATAAAAATAGCATTTTTTTCCATTTTGTGGAGTTAATTTCGCTTCAATCAAAAAACATTTACGGTCATTCCCTAGATTTTAATGCGTATTATCAATAGGTACAATAAAAATTTTTTTCTGTGTGACTTTCGTCAAACGAGTCTGTCCTTCGGAAAAAAGATTAGAGGTGTTTTTTACTTTTTTTTTTTGAGAAATCTATACAAGATGTAAAAAAATCTTTTACGGTTATTCCCTAGATAAAGCTTCAATGTACCAACCCTATTTTTTTCCAAAGCATATTTAGTAAGGTTGTCGAGATCTACAGTCTCCCGTTTTTAGAAATTTTTGAAATGCTAATATGCATGTTCTTAACCCTCTCACTACCAGTGTCCTTCCTGGAGGACAGAACGCAAAAACAAATAAAATCCATTTGAAGCAAATTCTCATACTTAATCCATGGTAAACTTATTATAGATTGTTTATTGTCTATCACTAAATATGTTTTACCAGTAAATAACTCCCAGTGTCCCCCGTGGAGGGCATAGGGCGAAGCCCTAAACGGAAAAACGCAAAAATTTTTTTTTTGTTCTAAATTCATATAAAAATATATAGATATTAAATACATAGTCAAAAAATTCTATAACCCCTCTATTATATTCTGGTAGTGAGAGGGTTAAACAGTTGCCTGCATTTTCTATGGTATACAAATAATTTAGCCTTACTTGACGATCCGGATATTATCTGCAAGTGACACGTTGCAAATTGTATTATTGGTAGGCCTGACTGTCAAATCTTAATCTTTCTCCTTGGTGGAGGTTTGGGTGGGTTTATTTTATTTGTCCCATGCGGGAGGTTTCAAGGTTTGTTTTGATCTTGACAATCGCCGGGCTGTGGCGCCTGGCGCCACGGCATTGAAACCAGTCTTTTAAGTCAAGTCCTCAGAGTCCTTTATTTTTGCTGCCCCTAGCTCGGTCGAATAGTTTTGTAGTTCGTCTTTAAGTTATTATGTAATCTATAGTTCATTATTTGTTATCCTTCTTGTAGCAGGGATATTGAAGGTGTCACTGTGTTACTGTGGGGTGCCCTTCCGGCTAACCCTGGGACCGTCTGAGTAACTTTGGGCTGGAAGAGCGAATAAAAATTGTTGTGTTATTTGGGTGTGCCGAGGGACCTTCAATATGTCAATTTATTTCATAACAAGTAATAGATACTACAATATTTGTTCACTAGGGCGAGCTTATCGCAGTGCTGCGATCTCTGCCAGCTAACCGCAAAAAATATCATCGAAACACACATTTTCCTACCTAATAAATTAATATAATTAAACATGAAACAGACTAAATTAACCAAAAACTAACAAAAATATCCGGTACTAAAATCTAATAAATTATTTAAAGGTGTTAAGGATTGTAGACGATGAAACAAGAAAAACTAAAAATGCATTTAAATTAAAATACCTATTATTTGTGTTGCTAAGGCTTAAAAGCTGTCATGCCGGAGAGTGAAATATTGTAGATATAATAATATTGGGCGAAAGTTGTGACTAATGGAAGCGGGAACGTTTCCTTACATCTTTCTGCTTGTCGCGTCTCAAGTGACCTTGGATCAAGAGAGGAAGTCCAAGAGGTCCAAACTCTTGGCCGCTGCGAGGAAAGATTCTAAAGAATCCAAGGCCAAAGCCGCAGGACAGAAGAAATCCATGCCGTTTAAAGTGGCTAAAAAATTTTGAAAAAAGAATTTATGGTATTTTTGTGTTTTGTTTTTACACTGTTCTGTCTTTAAATTGCACAATATTTTTTTCTTCTTCTTTATTCAGATCTTTTTAGTGAAAATTTCAAGTTCACCCTTAATTCATGAAGTACATTCATAGAAAAAAGACAAGTAAAAATGTAAGAACATTTGATAAAATTAAGCATAAATCTAACTAAGTCAACTGTTCTCCATACCTTTTCGAATTTCAGATCTCTTAATTTATAGTCGCACAAAAATTTGGCCAATTTTTGGAGCTTGACAGCTCCGTTGCTATTTATTTTAGAGCAATATTTTATACGCAAAATTTGACGGATATTTCATGTAGTTTCATTTAGAATAAGAAAGTTACTTACGAAAACATAATCGTATTCGAATTATAAGCAAAAACCCTCTTAGAAATTAGATTTTTTTCTCAATATATGCATATTTTTCAATGATTTTTTGTTGGCAAACCTCAGATTCGGATTCAGTACCCTAAAAAAACATAATATGGAATGGTATGAATCAAAACTGCCCCATAATTTTCCTAATACAAAATGTCTATATTATAGTATTTTTAATTAAATTGGTATGGAATGTTTACAAGATAGCGTATCTTTTTTTTGTTGAGCCCGTGTTTTTTGCCAGGTCATAGCTAGTGATCTATAATGTTCCACGTTCGTTTGTTTGTATTCAATTGTCAATTCACAACTCAAATCGATTACATAATCTGCTAACTGATTGAATCAATGTTGTGTGACCTTGGTCATAGTATGTTCATGTTATTTATTACGTCTCCTACGCCTAAAGGAAATCACATTTGATCACAGCATAACTTATTCAATATACGTATATCCTTTTAATTAAAATGGCAAATTGACATCTGTGATTTCAACTAGCAAATTTAGAGATTTCGACTAGGTATTTCTGTGAAAATGTTTCAAACCTGAGAATAATAGGGTTCTATCTAGCAAATTTTGTCTGAGAACGACATGGTTCTAACTACCAAATTTGCGGTCACCTGAGAACAACAAAGTAACAACTTTAGCGAATTTTGATGTCATCTGAAAATGGTTCTAATTGGAAAATTTGTAGTCAGCTGGGAATTACAAGGTTCTAACCTTTTTTTTACTGGGAATAAGAAGATTCTAAATAGCAAATTTGAGGATTGTGACTTTTTGAGTGAAAATTTTTCTAACCGACATAATCTATGAGTACGTATAACAATATGACCCTAAAGTGGTGTAGTGTGTGTAAATAACTACTAGAGACTAATAAGGTTGCATCTGTGTGTAAAAATACAGAGTGTTTCAAACTTTCATCTCATACATCTCAACATTTCGGTCTTAGTTAGGTTAGAACCTTGGCATTCTCGGGTAACGAAACTATGTATTTGACGGTTTTTACGACCTAAAGGAGTTTTCTGATATATATCTGATATTTATAATTAAGCACTAAAAATATTTATTATAAATATGAAATTTTAACGAACCCTGGTAATGATAGGGCGGCATAGCCTTCTGTTTTCTCTGACGATTACGTGTTAAAATAACATAGGAAAAATCAATATCACCAGAAAAAATAACACATGGAAAGAATTAAACGGGGAATAAATAAAACATGCAAAAATATCACAAAAAGAAATAACACATTTTCAAAATTTATTATAAAATTTGGGTGTCATATCAATATTTATAAAATTTATTCTAGGTGTCTTATCATTAAGTACCTAATAAATTTTGAAAATTATATAAAAATGTGTTTTTCTTGTGATATTTTAGCAGTGTTATTTTTTCGCGTGTAGGTACTTTTTGCCGTGTTATTTTTTGCAAAACCAAATAATTATTTTAAACTTTTTCAGCTTTAACTAATGGCATTAATCAGATACCAAAGATTTTAACAAAAACAAATATGTTAGATGCGCCAAAGACGTAATTTTAAAGAAAAAAAAGTGGTGAAAAAGTGTGTTTAGTGCAGTTTAGTGATGTGTCTTTAAGATTGTCGAAATGGGAAGCAATTCTAACAATATGGATGGGCGCGTCAGTTACGCTGGTCTTGGAGCAGCCAGGATGCTTCAGGCAGGCCTGGCTGCCAGATCTCCCGAGGGCACAGCAGCCAAGGGTATGCAGATCAAAGGGAACGAGGACCTGTGGGTGGAGATCCAAGCTAATACGTTCAGAAACTGGATCAATGAACACGTCAAACCTTTGAATATGAAGGTAAGAATTTTATACTCCATTTAGTATACTTTTTTGAGTGGCCTATTTAAGTCAGGCCTTCGTAATCTCCAAGATTCATTAAAAAAAACGTGATGATATAAAATTACCAAAAATACCTTCGCCTTATTCATGCAACTCATCACACATGTTCTACGATTCCTTTTACCCAAAACACGCCCGTCCTAAAAAGTCCTTGAGAATCTGGTCTACATGCGGTCAAGCCTCTTGATTCTAGGACGGCCGCGCTTCCTTACACCTCTTATTTATCCCAGGTATATTTTCTTGGTTATCCTTCCATCATTTATCCCAACCATCCCTGGTTTTGCCGTAGAATAAAGTGAAAAATTTGTTATTAAACATGCTTTTTCTGAAAAAAAATGTGGAAATTTCTTATTAAAAAAATAACGTATTTTTTGTTATAGGTGGCGGATTTGACGACTGATTTGCAGTCTGGCGTCGTGCTATGCGCCCTAGTGGAACAATTGCAGGGGCGGCCTCTGAGGCCGGCGCCCCACGCCCGCCCCCACTCCACCCACCATGCCCTTGAAAACGTCACCAATGCTTTGAACGCAATAGAAGCAGATGGAGTCAAACTAGTCAATATTGGTGAGTTACCCACAATGTCATTAAAAAGACTTTTATCAAAATGACTTAATATGATTAATTCAAACTGTCACACGCAGTAGTAAAAATGTGACCGAGAAAGGAGGACTACCTGAGAGCCATAAGTGCGAATAAAGCAGCTAGTAAAGGACATCTAATGTTGTAATCGTTGCAAATGTCATAAGGCCTATCTATAGTCTATTTTTCAGTAGTGTTGTAACGAATATATTTAGCCTTAAGCCGAATAACGAGTATTTGGCCGGGAGCATAGCCGAATATTTGGCCAAACTATTCGGACTTCTACTAGCTTAAACATTTTTCCAACAAAATTACAGCAAAATATTTAATAATAACAGACTACGGGAATAATCTCTAGTTTCAGTGAATTTCAGAGGTATCTTTGGAATTATTTTTTATCGAGAAAATTTACAAAAATCAATTTTCTTCCCACTAGAGTCACTAAAACATATTCTCATTTATCCATGTTTTAAGTCTTAGGATGATATCTTTAGTATTAGCTGAGTAATCTTACTTTTTCTGACCCCATTTTTCGCGTGATTAATTACTATGGCCACTCAAAGAGTTGTATTTTTGCTTATTTATCTGGCTTCCAAAATGTTGAGTTTTCCCCTTTTCTGTTCCATTTGATCAGCCCTCATCAATCAGCGTTATAGAAGTATTAGATACGATCTAAAGACAGCAAAAAATAATGTTGCTATCACTTTTAGATCTCACATATCATTACTTATTATTTTATTATTAATTATGTATATTAAATATTCCAAACAACAATGGTGTGAAATAAACTTCACACATGGTCATAAAATAAAAGTAAAAATGCCTACATGTTATTGTTTCATGACATTCACCCTAACGTTTATAAATTACTAGCGGTTTTACCCGGCAAAGCATAAGTAAATATAGGCACCCGTATAATCGACAGTGACGTATCTGTCTATTCTAGGTAACGTATATTAAATGTAGGAAGACTTAAAGCCATATACAAAACTTGACCGCCGCCATTTTCGAACCTAGCATTTCCGCTAGGTATACGCCATTTTTTCTCGATGTAAAGTACCCTAATTTACCATTTAATTACATAGATTATATTCCAAAGGTAATTTCCACATTAAATCGCAAAAATCACTGAAATATCACCAGGTTTCATGCAATTGTGGACAACCAATATTACACGCAATCATATGTTTGTACTCGTAGCTCCCATGGCGTCCACAATAGATTTTACATAGATAATAGAAGGGGCTCAATGTTCAACAGTAAGTTCTTTCCGCCCTTATATAGGTTCCTTACCCCCGCTTTCACCAACTTTTACCTAAGAAGGAGACCCCTAAGAAATTTCCATACAAAAACAGAGATAATATTCTATTTTTTGACACGCAGGCCTACCAACCACACCCTAAGTCTGCCTCCCCTTGGAATACCCGTATTCACATTCTCTCATGCTTCTGATTCCTCTGTGCTTAGAGCTATCAACTCAATTCACTCAAAGTCTGTTGGTGTGGATGGCATAAGTATAACTTTTTTAAAACCTATTCTTGGCCATATTCTTCCATATATAACTCATGTAATCAATTTCTCTCTAGATGCAGGCACTTTTCCAGCAATCTGGAAAAAGGCATGCATTATTCCTCTCCCAAAAAATACTGTGCCCTCCTCAGAAAAGGACTATCGCCCCATCTCAATCCTTCCCATGTTCTCTAAAGTCATAGAAAAAGTTGTGCACGAACAACTGTCCAATCACCTTATATCCAACAGCATCCTTTCTCAGTTCCAATCCGGTTTCCGTACTGGCCATAGTACAACAACTGCCCTCGTCAAGGTCACGGATGATATACGAGGCGCTATGGAGAACAAAAAACTCACACTGCTTATATTACTTGATTTCAGTAGCGCCTTTAATTCCGTTGATTTCGACATACTTCTTGCCAGACTCAAACACTATGGTCTGTCTGAGTCGGCACTCTCTTGGTTTAATTCATATCTAAGGGACAGGCAACAATGTATCAAATCTTCTGATAACTCGACATCTGATTGGTTGCCATTGTTGGCAGGTGTACCCCAAGGAGGAATTCTCTCCCCTCTACTATTTTCACTATTCATCAACTCTGCGATCGAACACCTTAATGTCCAATACCATCTTTATGCGGATGATATTCAAGTATACTCACATTTCGACCTGGATCAGGCCTCAATCGCATTTCATCACATGAACGATGAATTGGACCGCATTGCTCGTTGGGCGCAGCAAAATGGACTCCTTCTTAACCCATCAAAGTCCCAAGCAATACTAATAGGCAGTCACCGCCTACTTCCCAAGATTAATACCTCTTCTCTCCCTAGTATAACTCTTAACAACGCAATTATCCCTTTCTCAAAGAAAGTAAAAAATCTCGGTGTACATTTTGATCAACGTCTCTCTTGGGAGCTGCAGGTCAATGACATAAGACGTAAATTTTTCTTTAGCCTTCACTCACTTAACCGCCACAAGCATTTCCTTCCTAAATCAACTAAGGTTCTCTTGTGTCATTCTCTGTTATTACCGCTTATAGACTATGCAGACGTGGCCTACATGGATCTCACCAATGAACTGAATACCAAACTTGAAAGATTGCAAAATATATGCATCCGTTTTATATTTAACCTAAAAAAGTTTGACCATATATCATCGTACAGAGAGGAACTTAAATGGCTTACTATCTTACAACGACGCAACCTTCACGTTCTTTCACTGCTTTTTAATGTTCTTTCTAACCCTTCTTCTCCTAATTATCTCAAGACGAATTTTACCCCACTGGCATCTCATGGCTTACCTCTGCGTTCTGGTGCCCAACGCACGTTGTCTATTCCAACTCATCGCACTTCTTTTTTCACAACTTCGTTTACTACACATGCTGCTCGATTGTGGAACGGTCTTCCGTTACATATCAGACTCGCACCAACTATCTCAATTTTCAAGAATAAGTTGAAGCATTTCTACCTTACTCCAACTACCACGACATAATTTCACAAAATCCCTGATTTCCCTTCCTTTAATCATCCTATTTCATTTTTTTCCCCCCTCCTTTTTCTCCCTCGTATGTATGTATGTGTATATGTATATGTGTGTGTAAGGGTGTGTGTATGCGTATGTATGCTTGTGTGCGGATGGCTCTATTCATGTATCTATTTATATTTTATTATTTTATTATTCATATATATTGCTTATTATATTTTTTTTTATCTATATCTATTATATTAACGGGTACATTAAGTACATTGGTATGTTATGTAATTTATGTTTCATTTCTTATGTCAAAGTTGGGTTGATTGGCAGAAATCGCCAATAGGCGATAAATCCGCCCTTTGTGTGTATATTTATGTGCAATAAAGTTTTTATTTATTTATTTATTTATTTATTTAATTCCATACAAAATGCAACACGCAACTCACCTACGTTAGGTGCCCAAATATCTCTGCCCAGGCTAGGTGAGTTGCGTGTTGCATTTTGTATGGAATTAGGGTGTGGTTGGTAGGCCTGCGTGTCAAAAAATAGAATATTATCTCTGTTTTTGTATGGAAATTTCTTAGGGGTCTCTTTCTTAGGTAAAAGTTGGTGAAAACGGGGGTATGTCTATTATTTTAGACGGAGTAAAATAAATTTAGGTAAATCACACTTACTTAGTTCAAAAAGTTATAGAATAGGAGCTACCGTTTGACCTTAAATAGCTGTCTCAGAATGAAATCGTATCAGAGAAAATTGATGCTTGCATAGAAATGAGTAGTATCACATATGAACACACATACATACACCACATCTCTTGTAGAATATAATATGATATGTAGATAGATATCTCTACTAATCATTACATTCATTACAATCATATAGGCGTTTCAGAATAGGTCGTATTTAACACGATTCACTTTTACTTACCTTGACAGATCAAGTACAACTTATACGTAGTAGGTACATAATCTATATTTTCTTTCCTCGTATTTTTTTCTTTTTATACATTTTCAGCAATTCCTCGTACATGCCCTACGATTCCTTTTACTCAACACGTCCCGTTCTCATCCCTATCCTTGATTACACTTTTTGCTTCTGACACATTCACTTAACTCAAAAAAATTTTTTTTTTGAAAATCACATTTCTTAAATAAATAAATAAATAAAAACTTTAATGTACATAAAATATACACACAAAGGGCGGATTTATCGCCTATTGGCGATTTCTGCCAATCAACCCAAATCATGCCGATTTCTTGTGAGAAACATCGGATTTTCTATCGGAATATAACAAGTAGTTATCTCAACAGATACACAGCGAATACCAGGTTGAAAGTTTGGGTTCGATTCCCGTCCGCGGCAGAAGGATGGACTGAAATTGGTTAATGTTACTAAAGTGTAAAGTGATCACATTAAACCAGCGGACAGTCAGTCATAATACTGATATTTCAGGCACAATGCTTGTATTTTAGGCCCCGCGCCTCTGAGCCTAATCCTGTGATATCCGTGATATCTGGATATGTGAATGTTTCCCAGTATTAGGCTGATGAGTTTACATGTCAATCATGAATGATAATATGTAGACTCTTCTGGCTGATAATACTGAGAAGTGTGTTGGCAAAGTCATGCCTCCGCATAAAAAGGGCGGGCTAATGGCAATTTCTGCCAGCCAACCGAATAGTACTATAATAATAAGTGCTAGTTTATTGATATTTTCATGGGAAGACTGTCTAATGATAGTGATTGTACGAAATATGAATGGATGAGTGAATGAATGCGTGAATAATAAGTGTGTTACTTAAATAAATATTCACATCTTCTAATAATAACCTTAGATGATGCAGATGAAATGAAAATTAACAATAGACTATTATTTATTGTGTGTTATTGAAGTTCGTGTACTTTGTGAACGTTCAAAGTTTAAAAAAATTATCTCCGTGTACATCATAAATGTTAAATAGCTCTATCACTAAGTTTTCTTAGTCAAACTAAGATGGTTTGGGCATGTTGAGAGAATGAAATATGATGATAGGATATATTTGAGTGAGCGAAGAGGTGTGAGGAAACACGGCCGCCCGAGACTTACCTAGTCCGATCATATCGACCAGATTTTCAAGGATGGACTCGTTTTGAGTAAAAGGAATCGGAGAGCGCGTATGACTGCGTGCATGAATGTGACGGAGGCTAGGAGTGTGTGTAAGGATAGGGCTGTCTGGCGCTCTGTCCTCTGCCTACCCTGCAAGGGACGCGGCATGAGGGTATAGATAGATAGATATAGTATAGATAGATAGGCTATTTTTTTCCGTGTTTGATGCCGCTACATTTTTTTTAATAAATCTGGGTTTTTCGAATTACATAAACACTAATACATATTTGTGCCTTAAGTTTGAAAAGCTTGCGTCGTGAAGCGGATTAAATCTGGATAGGAGATCGAAATGATTAATTACCCTCTAATGTGCCTCATGCCTAATCCACATGCTGTCCGACCTTCCACGAGTCCCGCGCGAATGAGTAAAAAGGCGTTAACCGTCGGTTACGTATACAGTTCAAGACAATCACCTCGTCCGTACGTCCTTTTACTCATTCACACAAAACTCGTGGAGGGATGCCGAGCGTGAAGCGGCCCCATCAGAAAAACACATTTATCTGATTCAATCAGTGGCATATATAGCTTTTCATTTAGGGAGGGGGGGCTTCGCTTAAAAAGATTACCTAAATAAAGTGCCGTGGGCGATTTTTTTTGTCAAGCAGAAAAAACTCACAAAAATGAGTAGGGACCAGGTACCTATCTACTCTCCACAATGTTTGGGAACCACTTGTCTAGCTAATGATTGATAGTTACGCGAAGTAAATTTGCATATTAGATTTCCCACAATAAAAATTTAGGTGTGCAATTTCTATTTATTTTATATTCCATACAATTTGTTTAATATCTTCATAATACCCACATTCATCAAATAATAGACACATTATACCTGTACAGGGGGCCTTAACTTAGTGTGTCATGGGGCCCTTAACCTACATCAAAAATAGGATGCGCTCATTTCATGTTCTGTTCTATTCTATCCCTTTAAGCAGGAGCATGTAAACAAAATCTACCAACTGAGTTTAAATAGTGTCTTTCCAAATAGAAGAAAATAATTTATTGAGAGTTGAGACTGGAAAATTTCGCGATTACTATAAAACGATTTTCGTGCTTTTTACGCAAATAACCCGAATGTCGTGTTTTTTACAGCAGTTTATTTTATTTATTTGAGTATACGTATAAGTTTTCTTTTCTTTTCTCGGGTTGACTGTAAGACATTGCTTTTGAAATAAGTCCGCCCTTCGGCATAATTCTGTGTCTAATAAGATTTGTCATTCATATTAGGTCTGTGGCTAATAAAGATTTATTTATTTATTTAATGACGCGAAATTTCGCATATTTGACGCGAAATTACCCCTTTATTTTTAAAAAAACAACGAAAAGAAGAACCACCACGGAAAAAATCGTGGATAAAGGCGTTTTTTGTTTTTTTTTGCAAATATTTTTGTTTTATGGGGTTTTTGTATAAATTATTGTTCACGTTCAAAAGAATTTTATATTATTAACAGTACCTGTATGTAGTAATTTTTAATTTGAAGTCTTAGGTTCGAATCCCGCCGTTTAAAATCCATAATGTGTGAGAAAAACGTTGTTGATTAGAGATGCCCTGAATAGCAAACATTGATTAATTACTTCATAAAAGTATTGTACTTAGTACAATTTATTATAAGTATTCAATTTTGATTGTAGAAAGCAAATATTCGCATTGTCAGGGTCTTCAAACTCTCAAAATATTTTCACTCACAAAAATAACATAAAAACACAAATGTATATTTGGGAAGCTTGTTCACGAGAGATGGACGCTGTGATGGAGACACTGAAAGAAGAAAGCTGTTGGGTACTAGGACATATGGTGCACTCAGACCAATTGATAGTAGTAGCAATGTGGCTACCAAAGCAATGCTGTCTTATTATGGTGCCAACCTGCATGTATGCTAGTGAGACAAGGACATGGCTGAAGAAGGACCAATCAGGGTTCAATGCAGTGGAAATGTAAGTGTATGAGTATGTATATATATGTGGGGAGTTTGTTTACTAGAGATGGACGCTGTGATGGAAACAATGAAAGAAGAAAGCTGTTGGGTACTAGGACATATGGTGCACTCAGACCAATTGATAGTAGTAGCAATGTGGCTACCAAAGCAATGCTGTCTTATTATAGTACCAACCTGCATGTATGCTAGAGAGACAAGGACATGACTAAAAATAGGGTTCAATGCAGTGGAAATGAGACCACTATAAGAAGAGTGTGTGGAGAGATAAGATAAGGAATGAGGTTCTTAAAAGAGATGAGTGATTTTAAGAAGGCTGTTGTGTTCAGGCCATGTTGAGAGAATGAATGATAAGTGAGGAATAGAAAAAATATGTAACTACATAACAAGTAGTTATATCTCAACAGATGCACAGCAAAGGATAAACCTTCCATCAGGCTCATGAATGATCGTCGGCTGGCTTAATGCGATCACTTTACACTTAATTAACATTCACCAACTCCAGTCCATTCATCTGCCGCGGTCGGGAATCGAAACATTATTGATTAGTTGATCTAATAACAATACTAAACTAAATATTTCAATGCATTGGCGTATCACTATTATTTTAAAGATGCGGTAATGTTAACAGAAATGGATGGGTGGTCACATTATTATGAAATAACTGTCAATGTTTAGCAATATACATAATTGCTTAAGTAGACACTTCTGCTTAGAAATAATTAGTCAAGTAAGTATTACTTGTACTAATTAATTATCATACATTACTAACTGTACTATGTCTATATGCTCCGATGCATTCCTTACACTCATTATTACTAAATTACTAAACAATCGCGAGGCATGCGGCGTCGCATGCAAACAAAATCTATCAATTTTTCGGAACTCAGACCTTGCCACTTCAATGTGCAGCGACAGATATCACTTTATGGTTTGCCATTCTCAAATGCTCCATATTATTTATTTATTTATTCTTTAAGAGTACCTATGCATATTGACATTTCAAAAATTTATAAAAAAGGGAGACCTTAGATCTCGTCAACCGTTACTAAATATGCTTTGGAAAAATATAATAGATACATTGAACCTTTATCTAGGGAATGACCGTAAAAGATTTTTTATATCTTGTATAGATTTATCAAAAAAAAAGTGTGAAAAACACCTCTGATCTTTTTTCCGAAAGACAGAAACTCGTTTCAAATATCAACAAAAGAATACTTATTGAATTTTATGAAAACGAAGAAATGACTTCACACACATTTTCATAGTGTTATATTGAAACAAATGCTTTACAGCTGATCTAGTCAGTATGACTAAAAAATATTTGAAAAAACTTTTTGATTGAAGCGAAATTAACCCCAAAAAACGAAAAAAAAACGCTATATTTACCATTTCATCATGCGATTGTTCAGGCGATTTTGAACCTCGAAAAAAACATTGGTAAGTAATCATATCTTACCCAAGCAACAAGGTGACGTAATAAATGACGTGATTTTTTGGTCCAGAAACACGTCATACATCACGTGACGATGTCACAAATTATTACGGGATAAATCACGTCATTTATTACGTAATTTACCGTCACTAATGACGTCTCGTTACGTCATATCATGACGTCATTTACGACGTGCCGATGTCACAAATTATTACGTGATAAATCACGTCATTTATTACGTAATTTTTCGTCACTTATGACGTCTCGTTAGGTCATTTCATGACGTCATTGATGACGTGCCGATGTCACAAATTATTACGGGATAAATCACGTCATTTATTACGTTATTTACCGTCACTAACGACGTCTCGTTACGTCATATCATGACGTCATTTATGACGTGCCGATGTCACAAATTATTACGTGATAAATCACGTCATTTATTACGTAATTTTTCGTCACTTATGACGTCTCCTTAGGTCATATCATGACGTCATTTACGACGTGCCGATGTCACAAATTATTACGTGATAAATCACGTCATTTATTACGTAATTTACCGTCACTAACGACGTCTAGTTACGTCATATCATGACGTCATTTACGACGTGCCGATGTCACAAATTATTACGTGATAAATCACGTCATTTATTACGTAATTTATCGTCACTAACGACGTCTCGTTAGGTCATATCATGACGTCATTTACGACGTACCGATGTCACAATTTACTACGGGATAAATCACGTCATTTATTACCTATTTTAACGTCACTAATGACGGTAAATTACGTAATAAATGACGTGATTTATACCGTAATAATTTGTGACATCGGCACGTCGCCAATGACGTCATGATATGACCTAACGAGACGTCGTTAGTGACAGTAAATAACCTAATAAATGACGTGATTTTAGACATCATTTACTGGGTAATCTAACGTCATTATTGACGTCTTTTTAAGGTACATATCAAAAGAAAAATGGTATAATTCATAATACATATATTTATAGTAAAGCATATCTGAATCAAATACAATATTACAAGAACAACGTACAACATAATGTAATTACAATCAGAACATCACATCGATATAGAGTTAGCTGATAGAAAAACATAATCATTGATTAAGGCACATCCATACTTATGTATTGGATTTTTTCACTGTTTTATTGGAATCTAATAGGATATATATTCCCAAATAATTTTAAAATTTATATGTAATAATGTGAAGATATAGAAATTAGAATCACTATTCACCGTGTACGTGCAAATTATGGGAAGAAATTGTAATAATTTACTAGTTCGTGTGATGTCTTATAATTAGACACAAAATTAGGGTGACGCGATCCATTTAGTATTTTAAGTAGGTACACTATTCTAACACTATTAATTTCCAATTGGATTTTCAATTAATGAAAGCTTCTCTTATTGAAGATATTCTCTTCATCATCAGGGCTGTTACGGTTGAGGTGTCTTCTCCTTCCTCATCCGTCAAGTTGTTAAGAAACTCTACTTCCTCTTCAGCCTACTCCCGTCCACTCCTGGACGAAGGCATCCTCCATCTGCTTCCACACCTTCCTTCCAAGCCTTCAAATAATCTGTAACAAAGTATAAAAAATCATGAACAGAAAGTAAGGAGTGTTTCTAGGGAAAAAATGTATTAGAATTAAGTTAAGGTAGGTACTTACTCGTCTCCAAAAACATCCTCTTCTTTCTACATGTTGATGAACGGATTTATGAAATATTCCATATTTTTGTGCTAGGGCAGAAAGCCTCTGTTGGCGTTAGCCAGGCGCAGGCCTCGCACCCTCCCTCCGTACATTGTTCTTCGGCCAAAATAACAGATTTTTTACACAGATATTTTCACTAATTGATTAACAAAAAAGTAAGATCACTCGCAAACGAGTGGAGGGCCTTAAATAGAATAGAATTAACAAAAAGGCGCGAAAACAGGCGTTGTTCACGCTTGAAACGTTTCAACTGTTTCAACTTTCTAGAGAATAATATTGTATTTGTATTCGAAAATATTACAGCTGTATAATAAGGTGACCAACCGTCCTCCTTTTGGAAGGACAGTACTCCTTTTCTAGGTTCTGTCCTCCCTCCAAAAGTGTCCTCCTTTTTGTCCTCCTTTTCTACTTTTTAACGTTTTAAACTAAATAGTCTGTATTTCAAACTAATAAATCTCAAAACCACACGTTTTTTCATCATACCATGAATTCACTAGTACTATAGTATAAAATACATTAAAATGCGCTTGTTTCATAAAAAAATTGCCTGCAGCGCTAATTACGTAGGTTTACCTGTGTTTTTTATTTTTAACAAAAAATAAACTAGATTTTTATATTATATTACGGCCCTTTTTGGTACATTCTTATGTCTTATGACAAAAGTTTCGCCTGCGGCACTATTTACGCATTTTCATGCTGTATCAATTTTTTTAATTTTGTTGCCCCTACCCCGCCTAGTTCTGGCGGCGCCCATGATAGGCTGTACTTTAGGTATTTTTGATTTTTTTTGTCCTCCTTTTTTTTTAAAAATATGGTCACCTTATGTGCAGTGTGGCCATAGACTTATTATCTTCATGGACCAATAGTCTGGGAGAGACAGGGAGAGAATATTCAAACATACGTTTTTTGATATTATTATCTACGATTGCACATGCAGACGATGGCATGCCAAACAGATGGGCCGCATCGAGCACGTGGTCCTGATCATTCCATAAGACAGACGGTTACATAATGATAGTTTCATGACAATCCTACATACTTACATTTCATAGCTCCATTATTAGTATCATGGTTTGCGAATTGCGACACAGATGTAAAATGCAGAAGACATACGTGGCGCAATTTTTTGTACGTTACGTTACAATACATAGGTATTTTACTTTTTTTTTTTGTATATTACGTGCATTACGTATGTAGATATACGTTACGTATACGATACAAAATAAACTGTTGTTTGGGCATAGATGTAGTTACTGGGAAATTATATAAAGTTCATTTTTTTAAAGTATGCTTAATAAAAATCCATAATAATAGTAAAAAATCGAAATACCGGCTTAATACAGAAATCGCGGGATCATCTTGGCGGGAGAAAAAGAAGAAGTAACTTTGTGAAGCTGGGTTTACTTTTAAAGATAAACAAATAAAATTACCTAATGCGAACCGCAAGTTTGCCATGCCTCTCGTCCATATTGAAGATTCGTATAATAGTTATTGTCCAAAGATACAAGTGAAAAAACTTGCTTTTCATTATAATATAACATAACATAGCAAAAGTTTTTTCTTGTTATACTTACCTATTGTATTAGTATGAGGCTAGCTAAGCTAAACCACATCAGGCGAGTGGAGGGCATTATTAAATAAAAAATACAATTATACATATTATGAGTAAGGTAAAAATTAATGAATATGTAAGTAGGTAGTGTAGGTACTAAGTATATATAGTTTAAAATCTAAACTCAATGACTAAGTGAATTTTAAACTACATACATATATACTAAGTACATAAGTTTTTTTTAATTTACCTTAAAAATGGACTTCCACTATGTACTGTCGGTCGAAAATCTTAATATTATACCTATTATATAAGTACCTTTTGCGCTCATAAAACATTTCATAAATAATTCATAAAATCATCTGTTTACAAATTCCGGCTTCAAAACCAAAAATGGTGAGTAAATGGCCATCTTTTAATATAAAAATTGCTTGATTTTATTTATAGGTATACAAGTAGGTATGTTACCTAACCTGACTAGAGTAGGTACCTATATTGACTCTAAACACAAATATCTACGCCAATCTAGTGATTATTATGAAAATGATTGTTCAAGATTTATTTAGTCCACCACTGCTACTCGTATGTTCAAATATCGTGATGCTTTTGAATTGTTAAAATTTTTAATAACTTTTGAAGCGTTTAATTGCTTAATAAGTAGGTACGTTTATACTGAATATACCTAAACGAAGAGAAAGATTCAGTGGCGGATCCAGGATTCAATTTGAGGGGGGGGGGCTTAATGTCGTCACATGGTAGAAAGTACTGTCACTCAATGTTTTGGGAGGGGGGGGGGCTAAGGGGCTTATTTTTATAGTATTTTGTAATAATAAATAATAAGAATAATGGACAATTTATGTCGCGCCGTTTTGTGGGTATTCCCACCTCAAGGGCGCTCTGAGTTCCTAATCCCTTATTGTTGGGAAGGATTTCTTAAATAAATATGTTTTTAATAGACCTTTAAACCCTGTTAACGTTTTTGCCTCTCTGATATCTTCAGGAAGTCCATTCCAGGCTGAAGGACCTGCCGCAATGAATGCGCGGCTCAAATAATTGGGTTTCGCGTTTAGGTTTACGACTTCTAGCTTAGAGGTTTTGTCCGAGTGGGTTTATGGTTTGTCGGAGACAGAGCTCTGAAATATACTCTGGGGCCATATTTTGAAGTGCCTTTTCGTTTACCCAATAACCTACAATTTTCGTAGGTACATCTATCTATTCTTAAAAGGATAAAAATGAACTTCATCCTATAGTTATAACTAGAATGAAGTGAATAAACTTCGGTGTTTGGGCCTGTTGAGAGAATGAATGACGACATGATGACTCAAAAGATATATTTGGGTAAACGAAAAAGTGTGAGAAAGTGGGGTTAAAAAGGTTAACCTGGATCGACCATGTCGACCAGATCCTCAAGGATGGACGCCTTTTATGATAGAAGTGATGTGAAATATGATAGAAGCAAGGAGTGTGTGTAAGGATAAGGTGGTCTGGGGTTCTGTCCTCTCTGCCTACTACACATTTATTTTTTCTCTTTATCTCCAGAACGGTACGTAGTAGAGAAAAATGTTGTTAGAAAAGTTGTAGGCTTGTTGTAGCCCCAGAGCCCGCTGCTTAAATTATGACGTATCTGTTTTTTGATCGAAATGTGGTATAAATGATAGCTTACTAATAGGGTATTACATCGCACTAGGGTTGCCTATCAAAATCTTGCCGCAACCCCCCCTGCCCCTCCTGAAAACGTCCCTCTTCGCGGTTTTTCGCATTTTATAGGAATATGGTAAGAGATAGGAGAAAGTAGTCAATGACAAAAATAATCCTTGCTAAATTCTCTACAAAAAATGTTGAGTTAATTTTTTCGTAGAACTAGCAGTTTACCCGCAATGGCCGGTCCAAAACCGAAATTCATTTAAAATACTAAAAAATGTATTTAAACTAAATTGGTTGAAAATTGACAAGAGCTACAGAAAAATAGTCAGAGAACGAATTAATTACCATAGTCTTAGCTACAAAACGAGCTATAACTTATTTTCATACATCTAATAATTTCGGAGTTATTGCAATAAAACTCAGTGACGAAAATTCTTAAAATTTAGTTTTTCATAAAATAACCAGTGATATAGCGCCGCAGGCCAAATATTTTTTTCCATAAAATGTTAGTGATAATGGGTGGAAGAATGTGAAAGAAAAAAATCAATTCTTTTTTTTTCAAAAACTATCCTATTTTTTGACCGGCCATTACGGGTAAACAACTAGTCCTATGAAAAAAATGACTTGACATTTTTTGTAGATAATTTACCAAGGATTATTTTTGTCATTTATTACTTTCTCCTATCTCTTACCACATTCCTATAAAATGCGAAAAACCGCGAAGAGGGACCTTTTCGGGGGGGGGGGAAGGGCAGGGGGGGTTGCTGCAAGATTTTGATAGGCAACCCTAGTGCGATGTAATACCCTATTGGTAAGCTATCAGTTATACCACATTTCGATCAAAAAACAGACACGTCATAATTTAAGCAGCGGGTTCTTGGAATATTGTAGGATATTAAATTTCAAATAAAAATTGTGTCGAACTTTTTTACCTTTTCGTTGTTAATTTATAAAAGGTGAATATTCAGCAGACTAATTTCATTAGAGTAGGTATGATCATTATCAAAGTAACAACAAACTTCAGGATTTTTTTATATCTTGTAGATATAATCCGATCTTCTGCTACAGAGTTTAGGTTTCTGACCTCCCAACTATACCTATACGCTACCGAAATTAGTCTGAATTCTGAATATTGACCTTATAAATTTTCAGAGAAGCATAACGCTTTTTTTATTAAGTCCAATGCAAAAAAGTTTTTAGAACTGTTGAAAATTTAATATGCTATAAAAATGCTATAAAATTTACTAAAATCGTTCTTGTCTACTACTTATATGGGAAATAAAATAATAAAAAAAAACTCAAAAAAATTGTTTGATGTTCATTTATTTATTTTTGTTTTTTTATTGTTTGGCCTGCGGCGCTATACCGCTGGTTATTTTGTGAAAAACTAAATTTTAAGAATTTTCGTCACTGAATTTTATTGCAATAACTCCGAAATTATTAGATGTATGAAAATAAGTTATGGCTCGTTTTGTAGCTAAGACTATGGTTATTAATTCGTTCTCTGACTATTTTCCTGTAGCTCTTATCAATTTTCAACTTTATAGGAATATGGTAAGAGATAGGAGAAAGTAGTCAATGACAAAAATAATCCTTGCTACATTCTCTACAAAAAATGACAAGTAATTTTTTTTCTTAGAACTAGTAGTTTACCCGCAATGGCCGGTCTAAAACCGAAATTATTATAAGTAGGTATTAAATTATATTCAAATAAAGTATAGGGTGTCTCAGTAAGCGTGCACTTTTTAATTTTCAAATAAAAACAACGTATTTTTGAGAAAGTTGTGATATTTTTTATTGGGATTAAAGAAGACATGTTCCGATTTAGTATGGAATAAAATATCCGGCAAATGACCCCCACGACTCTTATAACAGCCCATTACTCTTTGCATAAAATTTTCCATGACCTTTTCCCATACATTTGGCTCTATCTCACCGATGACGCATGGAACATGATAACCGAGTTCTTGTGGCCACAACTGGACGACATGGACCTGGACGAAATGTGGTTCTAGCAAGACGGCGCTAGCTGCCACACCGCGGATGAAACAATCGATTTATTGCAGCAACGATTTTCAGAACAAATTATCTCACTAAATTCTGATGTCAACTGGCCACCAAGATCGTGCGATTTAACCCGTTTAAAAGTTTTTCTTTGGAGTTTTGTGAAATCTAGGGTTTCTGCGAGTAAACCAGAAACAATTCCTGAGCTCAAATCCGAGATCCAACGCGTCAACGGTGAGATACAGCCACATCTCTGTGAAAAAGTCATGGAAAATTTCATGCCAAGAGTAATGGCCTGATATAAGAATCGTGGGGGTCATTTGCCGGATATTTTATTACATACTAAATCGGAACATGTCTTCTTTAATCCCAATAAAAAATATCACAACTTTCTCAAAAATACGTTGTTTTTATTTGAAAATTAAAAAGTGCACGCTTACTGAGACACCCTATATATTCAACTGCGACATGTAGAAAATTCCGATTTTCCGATATTCCGATGTCCTACATAACATACCAAAAATTCACGGCTACCTGATTTAATGTTGGGTCTCCATACTAACGAATCATATATCTACTGGGCTAATAAATTGCGATTTTCAAAAATAATCTTTTAAAAAAATATTGCTCATGCATATTGGAGATTTTAAATAACTAACTAATATGCATGAACAATGCATGAACATGAACAAATACATCATAACAAAATAATAGCATTAAAAACCCTTTTTTTGTTTGTGGACAAACTTGCTAACGATTTTTCATCCACTTCCTGACTACATAGAGACCTGAAACCTTGCACCTCCGCAATGTGTTCGCCCTAGTGAATTTAGGTAGGTACCTTCTCTGTGCGTGGCGTGTGCGTTATAATGAATAAATTAATTTTTAGCTAGTCATGTCATGTTTAGATATACAAAATAAGCAAGTGCACAAAAGTATATTTTTCTAAATATTGCAATTTATAATCACAAGACATTCTCACGGACCTGATAGAAGAGACAAGAGAGCTGTGATCACAGAACACATATACTCTCTAACGAGAGGCTGTGATGATGCCCACATGAAAACAACATGTGCGTTTAAACAATAAAATGTTTTTTGTGACAAAATACGTTCCGAAAATAGGATAGTACCTATAAACTATAATAACAATAGTTGAGCAGTTAGGTATAATGATACAATGTGTATCCTGTATCCCAATCCCAATGACCGTTACGTAACACGTGCACAGACTGCACAGTGATAGTGTTCATACGTATTACGTAATAGTCACAAGTATAATAAAATAATAAATTAGGTTTTGGCAGTTTAGTTGTACCCATTTAAAAAAAGGGCCATTAAGTAATTCTATGCTATCATACTAATATTTGTCCAATGTCTGTCCATCTGTCTGTTCGCAGCGCAAGACGAAAATAAATAGTACCGTGATTATATGCAAACTAATGGATGGAATCTATGAAATTTTGAAAATATTCTCTACACTAGCGCTTTACGTCGGATGAAAAGTGTTGGTTGAACAATACGTTTGAAATAATGTGATTTCAAACTTTTTGAAATTTCTAATTATTGGTACTTGGTGAATACAGTAACTTTAGGTAGGTATATACCTACTTAATTTAGAATTGTTCCTACTGATGAATGAAAATAGTTTTGAAATATTTCTTTCGTCAAAATAATATACTATACGGTACGTACCTATACAATATACGTAGAGATTGCAAATAGAACTCTATAAAGTACGCACCTATGTATGTAGGTAGACAGTATGTAGGTATGTACCCTATTTCATTTCACGGTTCACTTCCTACCAATACAGTGAAGTCAGATTGCACATCAAGGTTTAGATGGACACGGGATAAGACGGAGCCTTGTGCCTTGTGATCTCACTGTGTTTCCTCGAGGAACATTAGTACCAGGTACTGCGGTACGATCTACAAGATGAATGGAGCTGCAATTATAGGCCCGAGCACTCCGTCATACTCGTCACAAGCCGCACACCCCAACAGCCTGGTTTCCACCTGCCTCGCAGGCAGTGGACCGCACGCAATAGGCTTAAGACGGGTCATGGTTGTGATATGTTCCACTGTGGACACCTGAAGTAAACCATGCAGCACATCTTGCCTGATTGCCCCATACGTGCTTACCCCGGTACCATAGACAGTGCTGCCAGCCTGTCCCCTGAATTCCTCCAATGGCTAGAGGCGCTGGATGTTATACTTTAACGATGTGACAATACTTCGACGTTGCCAATCGATAAATAAATTGAATGAAGGAGTTTTTACGATAGTTATTTAACAAAAATTGTCTTTTACCAACACTATAAAATTGTCTTTTGCCAATTTTTACGGGTAGGTAGGTACCAATTAAAAAATCTGGTCTTACGGACAATAATGATGCTACGCAGCCTTTCATGACGATATTGGAGAGACGAGGAAAAGCGGAGTTCTGTGATCTTCCTGTGTTTACTCGAGGAACTTGAAGGAAGGGTGGAGTAGTAATAGTGGTTACACAAAAACATATTTAACCAACCCTCTAAACCCTGTGAATTTTCACGGGTAGGTACCCACTAGTATACTATATTATACTTCATTATTGTTTACCAGTGAACGTAGCAGTGGTATATTAAGCTATATCTATAAAATACTTGCAAAATGCTTGCAAAATTTTCCAATGGGCAAGCGTTACATACCTACATGATTTGGATATTACGAGTATATTATGTAATGGAATTCTTTTACTGACTTATTCCCTGCTGAGATGTACCTATAGTCCCATGCCAGCATCTTGACCTTTGTCTAGTAAAATGAATATTAATGAGAAATCCTTTGCAATTTAATACAATCAATCAATTGATTTCAACGACGTTTTGATTCTCAGTGTTTTTTTAGGTAGGTATCTCAGTAATATAGACAAGCCTTCCCTGGCTTTTTTCTGTAATTGAATGAATTCTGTGATGAAATAAATTAATTAATGTAATTGATGTTAGAAGCGAAGCATGTCAAATAGACAATCTAGAATTCTGTAGTTCCTGCCTAACCATAAAAAACTACGCGCAAGCGAAGCCGGGGTTACAGCTAGTATACGAAATTACGAACTAAACATTATACCTACCAGAAGTTTTAGGGTTCCTAAGAATGCAGTGGAATAATTTTGTACGGCTGTATTAAAAAAACACGAAAAATAGGTACATACACAAGTGATACGTAAACCATATTATCTATCTAACAGGCGCGAGGAGACATACTTAGTCCGAGAGCCCGCTGCTTAATTTATGACGTATCTGTTTTTTGATCGAAATGTGGTATAAACGATAGCTTACCAATAGGGTATTACATCGCACTAGGGTTGCCTATCAAAATCTTGCCGCAACCCCCCCTGCCCCCCACGAAAAGGTCCCTCTTCGCGGTTTTCCGCATTTTATATGAATATGGTAAGAGATAGGAGAAAGCAGTCAATGACAAAAATAATCCTTGCTAAATTCTCTACAAAAAACGTTAAGTCAATTTTTTCGTAGGACTAGTAGTTTACCCGTAATGGCCGGTCAAAAAACAGGATATTTTTTGAAAAAATAAAAAAAAAAGTTTGATTTTTTTTCTTTCACATTCTTCCACCCATTATTACTAACATTTTATGGAAAAAAAAATTTGGCCTGCGGCGCTATATAACTGGTTATTTTATGAAAAACCAAATTTTAAGAATTTTCGTCACTGAGTTTTATTGTAATAACTCCGAAATTATTAGATCTATGAACATAAGTTATAGCTCGTTTTGTAGCTAAGACTATGGTAATTAATTCTTTCTTTGACTATTTTCCTGTAGCTCTTATCAATTTTTAATCAATTTAGTTTAAATACATTTTTTTTGTATTTTAAATGAATTTCGGTTTTGGACCGGCCATTGCGGGTAAACTGCTAGTTCTACGAAAAAAATGACTTGATGTTTTTTGTAGAGAATTTAGCAAGGATTATTTTTGTCATTGACTATTTTCTTCTATCTCTTACCATATTCCTATAAAATGCGAAAAACCGCGAAGAGGGACCTTTTCGGGGGGGGCAGGGGGGGTTGCGGCAGGATTTTGATAGGCAACCCTAGTGCGATGTAATACCCTATTGGTAAGCTATCATTTATACCACATTTCGATCAAAAAACAGATACGTCATAAATTAAGCAGCGGGCTCTTGGACTATACTAATCCAATTTTCACTAGCTTCCCTTTCTATTTACAGAATAACCAAAGAAATCAAGCTGATGTATATTACAAATAAACTGCTTTAGTACAAAAGTCTACTGTAGTCGTACCTTTTATTGCAAGCGTGCATTCAAACGCGCGTGGGACAATCGATAAAAATAATTGGTAGTATGTAGATCTCTTAGACAAATAATGCAGATACCTATACTATACAGGGTGTTTGATAGATGGATACAGATATCTTCAGGAGTGATAGTAGAGGTCATTTAGCATCTTTTGAGCCAAACTTAGCTTAGTCAAAAGTCGCTCGGTTCTCGAGATATTCGAGATTTAACCTTTTTTTCAAAATACCCCGAATTACTTAAGTTTTAGCCCGATAGCATCGTAAGTAAAGGTACCTACTTAGTTCTATCATTCTTTTTTGTTACCTGAATATGTGTTTAGTCTATTTAAATCATCAGATCAGAGAAAAAAATCATCAGAAATGTATACTCCGCTACTGATTAAGTGATTACCTTTTTAAGTAGGTACATAGTGAAAATAAAAGTGAGTATAAATTTCTGATGAAATATTTTATTGAATATGCCCTTACAAAATCGAAGATTTTGAAAAACTGGTTCAAAATATGGATAGATAATGATTGTCATTTTTATTAACAAGGGTCTAGTGTTTTTATTAAAAGAAAAAAAGTACTAGTTAATTATAGTTTTTATTGAAAAAAAAATTAAAGAGATATCAAAACTTTCAACAAAAAAAAATGAAATTTGGTTTTTGTGTTTAATTTCAGCAAATTGTTATTATTAAATATTTTTGACATCAATTAAAAGCTTGTTTTATTACAAAACATTTTTTTTTTAATTTATTTTGGACTCATAGCATCAGAGTTATTCAGTGAAATGTGATGGTGGTCGATGTCAGGGGTGGAATTTTTTTAAAAGGGTGTAAGTAAATCCGCAACCTCTATCCGTTTGGCAGATCTACGTTTTAGAACACCCTCTATCACCTCTCAAAATATCTGAACAACGGAACCAATCACCCGTATACCTATATAAACAATGTAAGTATACCTATTTAAAAGACAGGAATGATGTTTTTACATTTTCCAAAAAAGGGGTATCTGCTAATCCTTTTTTTATCATATACAAATTAACCTTCAGAAGAATATAAACATCTCCTTAACCCTCAACAATTTTTTTTGCGATTTAGAAAATGATAAAAATAATTAATCTTCAAAATTGGCGTTAATCGCGCATAAAATCGTGAAATTCTCGTTATTACCACATAAAAATATGGAATTAGTAATTGTTATTAAACTTGGGTACGGGTAGGTATATTGATTATCTGAACTAAACAGAAAAAAAAATTATAACACCGGATGTGTACTAGGGTGTTTCCATGGTGTTTCATATTCCAAATTTTGATTTTAAGATGAATCCGCTTGCGATCCGACGAGTCTATGTTATGTAAAAACTATTTATGTCAAGTTTCAAGAAGATTGGCACGTACTCATATTAAAAGGAGTAGCAAACCACATGAATGTTCGTCGGAATTCTAAGCGAATTCATCCTAAAAACAGCATTTTAACTAAAACGCGGTATCAACCAATATTACACAAAAAACTAAATATGTAAGTAGGTAGGTATATATTATTTCGTTCTTGAATTATTTGTGGGTACCATTTATTATTTTCTTGAGTGCATTGAATTATTATTTTATTGGTGTGTTGGTACCTACTTGTTGCTAATAGAATACTTACCTGCACACATTTATTTATATATGTTTGCCTTAGATTATATGTTTGCCTACGTGTTAGTATATTTAATTGTTTTATATTCACTTGATTGTTTTGTAATGTACCTACCATGCGTGCATGCTGTGGACACTCTTAATTGGGAGGTTTAGGTTAACGTGAATTATATATTTTGTGTATGTCATTATGTATGTTTGTTAACTTTCTGTGTGTGTCCTCAATAAATATATAAATGAAAAAATATTTCTATTCTATTCTATTTTTACTTGGGCAATTCACTTGAAATTGAGTGATCTTTAAAAATAAATTTATAAGTGTGTTGTGGACCAGCGGGATTGTGAAATAATAAATTCGATGGTAGACGATAAATTTATTTACAAGAAGACACAAAAACAATAAACATGATAATGATGATAAAAATGGTTGAATGATTAGTTTTACACATAAATGATGATTAGAAATGGTTGTTACTGTTGATGTAAATACATAATATAATAGAAATACATAACAAGTGTATAAGTCTTAGAAAAAGATCGTTGTAAAATTTAATGTCAATGAAGTCGAAACCCAAACTCGAAAAGCGATATCCGTCACTATTGGTGCGAAAGACATGTAAAACGTAGGTACTGGTAGCGACATTCTAATTAGATTTTTATGGGAATTGGTACACTGTATTCTAATTAGATTAAGAGAATGCATACCGACATTTCAAAAATTTCTAAAAACGGGAGACCTTCTAACTCGATAACCGTTACTAAATATGCTTTGGAACAAAATAGGGTAGATGCATTGAACTTTTATCTAGGGAATAACCGTGAAGGATTTTTTATATCTTGTACAGATTTCTCAAAAATAATTTTGAAAAACACCTCTCAACCTTTTTTCCGAAAGACGGAAACTCGTTTGCCGAAAGTCGCGGAATATATTTTTTTTGTACTGATAATATGCATTTAAATCTATAGGGAATAACCGTAAAAGTTTTTTGATAGACGCAAAATTAACCCCATAAATTGAAAAAAAAACGCTGTTTTTACCATTTTATCATGCAGTTGTCACGCAATTTTGAACCTTAATGCCGTGGGAAAAGACTGTGACGTCATTCCTGGTGCCATGCCCTTAAATAGTCTTTCTTTATTATAAATATAACTATATCGTATCAAACAGAATATGATGTCAAGAAAACAAAATAAGTAAGTAATTATATAGCGAGTTAAAAATGCCTAATGATTTTTTACGACCTGCCTCAAATGTGTTTCGCTATAATATTTTTTCGAATTAAAATCAAATACCAAGCGGTCACCCATCCAAATATTAATCGGGTTCAATACTTCTCAACTTTGGTTATCTGGTCCAAAATGACGTTAAATATGACGTTGTGTTTGACCAATGTCGAGACACGTCAAAAAATGACGTTAAATATGACGTTGTGTTTGACCAATGTCTAGACACGTCAAAAAATGACGGTAAATATGACGTTGTGTTTGACCAATGTCAAGACACGTCAAAAAATGACGTTAAATATGACGTCAAGGTTTGACCAATGTCGAGACACGTCTAAAAATGACGTTAAATATGACGTTGTGTTTGACCAATGTCGAGACACGTCTAAAAATGACGTTAAATATGACGTCAAGGTTTGACCAATGTCGAGACACGTCTAAAAATGACGTTAAATATGACGTTGTGTTTGACCAATGTCAAGACACGTCAAAAAATGACGTTAAATATGACGTCAAGGTTTGACCAATGTCGAGACACGTCTAAAAATGACGTTAAATATGACGTTGTGTTTGACCAATGTCGAGACACGTCTAAAAATGACGTTAAATATGACGTCGAGGTTTGACCGATGTCGAGACACGTCTAAAAATGACGTTAAATATGACGTTGTGTTTGACCAATGTCAAGACAAGTCAAAAAATGACGTTAAATATGACGTTGTGTTTGACCAATGTCGAGACACGTCTAAAAATGACGTTTAATATGACTTTGTGTTTGACCAATGTCAAGACACGTCTAAAAATGACGTTAAATATGACGTTGTGTTTGACCAATGTCGAGACACGTCTAAAAATGACGTTTAATATGACTTTGTGTTTGACCAATGTCAAGACACGTCAAAAAATGACGTTAAATGTGACGTTGTGTTTGACCAATGTCGAGACACGTCTAAAAATGACGTTAAATATGACGTCGAGGTTTGACCGATGTCGAGACACGTCTAAAAATGACGTTAAATATGACGTTGTTTGACCAATGTCAAGACACGTCAAAAAATGACGTTAAATATGACGTTGCGTTTGACCAATGTCAAGACACGTCAAAAAATGACGTTAAATATGACGTCAAGGTTTGACCAATGTCGAGACACGTCTAAAAATGACGTTAAATATGACGTCGAGGTTTGACCGATGTCGACACTCGTCAAAAAATGACGTCATATATGACGTCGAGGTTTGACCGATGTCGACACTCGTCAAAAAATGACGTCATATATGACGTCGAGGTTTGACCGATGTCGACACTCGTCAAAAAATGACGTCATATATGACGTTGAGGTTTGACCGATGTCGACACTCGTCTAAAAATGACGTTAAATATGACGTTGTGTTTGACCAATGTCGAGACACGTCTAAAAATGACGTCATATATGACGTCGAGGTTTGACCGATGTCGACACTCGTCTAAAAATGACGTTAAATATGACGTCGAGATTTGACCAATGTCGACACAGGTAAAAAAATGACGTCAAATATGACGTCGATTATGCGCAATCACGTCATTTGAAAATTGGCGACCTTCAATTCACGTCATATTGACGTGACCTTGTTGCCTGGGTAACGATTCATGTCTGTTGCCAATAATGTCTTGTAAGTCAAAAATTGGAGTTCCGTTTGACTGTACTTTTTGCGACATCCTGTATAGTGTATAGCCATGCAATTCAAACTCAGTATATAGATTTTGTTTATATGCTACGGCGTCATAATTCTTACACGCGTATTGCACACTGTGCACTATTTTATTAACTTGCCTCAACATTACGACAAAATTCTATACAAATTACACGCATGAGCAATTTTGGTTCGCCATGGGGGGCTCTATTTTTTCACACTCGAGGGCCCTTAGTTATTTTGTTACACCACAGATATTTCCATGTTTAAATAAGCTTAAATAAATAAATACTTAAATATTTTAAATTCCACATCTATTGGAACAACTTCAAAAATAAAAAAAAAACTTGCAGAGAGGACAGAGCGCCAGACTACCATTCATGCATGCAGTCATACACGCTCTCCGATTCCTTTTACTCAAAACGCGTCCATCCTTGAGGATCTGGTCGACATGATCAGACCACGTCAGTCTCGGGCGGTCGCGCTTCATCACTCAAATATATCTTTTTTGTCATCCTGTCATCTTTCATTCTCTCAACATGGCCAAACCATATTAGTTTATTCACTTTCATTCTTGTCACAACACCATGTTACTGCAAGACTGCAATTTCCCTAATAACCTTATTCCTCCAATAGAAAACTGACTTTTTGAAATATGGTTACTTATTTTACGAATCTTAATGCACAAGATGGTGTTATATATGAGTATACAACAGACGACAATCATTTACACAAGGCACAGGTATTATTATTTTATTTATTTATTTGTATTTTTGTTTGTTTCAGGTAATGTGGACATAGTGAATGGTAATCTAAAGCTGATCCTGGGCCTTATCTGGTCCCTTATAGTCAGATACCAAATCGGAAGGAGCAAATTCCCTCCAAGGTAAAAACAAATCACATTTTTAATTTATTTATTCTTAAGTGAACAATTCAAAATATCTTGTTGCTGTTGATATATATTTTTTTAAATTGTATAAATAAATCTGGGTTTATCGAAATAAACACCTTTGTACACTTCACAGTAAGTTTGAAAAGCTTGTGTCGTGAAGTGAAGTAGGTCGGCATCGGGGATCGTACATTATACACTTCATGGCAATTCTCCATATAGTCTGTTTTTTCCATAGTCTATTGAGAGCAAACTTGATTTAGTGTTGCTTGATGTGATAATAAGATATGGTTACATTTTTTCTGCTGTTACAGCTGTTGTTCAAAAAATCCAAAGATTGGCAATTTTTGTATTGTTAATTTATTTTGTATTGTAAATTTTAATTTATATTTCAAACTTGTGATGGCGGTTTAAAGGGATTAATGGAGCATTTTTTTTCTTTTTCCAACTCGCAAAAGTATCTTGCCTTTAAAATGATTTCTCTAGCGCCGCTCTGTAATATTTTCGGCATTGTAGCTTACTTGTAAAATATACAATGTGAGAATATTGCAGACCTTTGACAGCTCTTATGACAAGGTTCGACAATCAGGGCTACCAACAATACAATCTTGCAACTCTACTTGCAGCTAACATCCGTCGGCAGCCAAGATATAAAAACTAGGCTGTAGCTTAGTTAAGTACTTATCCAGGAAAGTATTTGGTTCATGCATTTACCTTAATGTCTCCGATTGTATTTTTTCCAGGAAGCTGATGTTAGCCTGGCTCCAGGCTGTCCTACCAGAATGTCGAGTCTCCAACTTGACTACAGACTGGAACAGTGGAGTCCTACTCAGTGCCCTTCTGGACTACTGCAAGCCTGGACTCTTCCCACATTGGAGATCACTCAGTAAGTATTAGTAAAAGTAGTCGTCAGTTCTGTGTCTTCTGCCTACCCTGCAAGGGACGCAGAGTAATAGATAAACATCTATCTGTCCCATCACACCGTTTCCAACATTTGTCGTATACTCTCTACGATTTCTCCCATTCAAAATGTGCCCATCCTTTGGTTAATAGATATTTAATACAGAATTCTTACAACAGTTTAAAGGAATTAAGGATGAACATTGTCTGGCTTACGACCGACCTCTGCTGGCATAAGTGATCACTTTACACTTGAGAAACATTCGCCATTTCATTTTGCCCGAGCAACAGTCGAGCATGTCAACTATGCACATAGAACAGGTTGAATCGCACAACTGGTTGACTCGCACCGATGATAGAACGGAGAACAATAGAACTATAAACAATCGAGTGAATCACTGAGTGAAATTTAACAGACCCAGAACGGACGCCAGGAGACTGTAAAACAATATTGAGTACATGGTTGGCGCAGTTGGTTGAGACGGTAGTCTCTCGAGCGAAAGGTGCCAGGTTCAAACCCCAGCGCTGGCAATGTATTCCACACTTTGCGATACAAGCTTTTAGCCTTGTGCAAAGTGTGCAGTAAAGTGTTTGGGTTTGTGTAAGCAAGCCCAGATCCTTTTAAAAATATATATATATGGATTTGTTAAAAAAAGGTGTCTCATGATTTATTAGGTAGATTTCCATAAGGAACTCTACCTATTCGTTTCTCCCGTGATGTCGCAGAATTGAAAAATTTCTACTCAGTATCACTAATTAGGACCAGGAGAACCCGAATCCGACCTTGGTTTAAAAGTTTATATATATAAGCCATATATATATATGTCCCTTTTCTTGTGCGCACGTTTGCGGCCAACCTATGCGTCGCAGAAACGTGAAACTTGGGTGGTAGATTTTTGGTAAGGGGTAGATGAACTGATAGGAGATTGGGTGAAATCCATTAAGAGGAAGGTTCACTTTTTAAGGCTTTAAATACAAAAACAATCATTCTGAGGGGATCCAATGATTGTGAGGGTCCGTGTCTGGTATCGTATGAAAGGGCATTTAATAAGGAATACAGATCAATTTACAGATTTTGTCTAGATCAATTCCTTGGACGACAATGATCGATCGAAAGATCTAGTTAAGTAGTTACCGCATAGGTACTAGCGTGTTTGTTGTCTTAGAAAAGTGCTTCACGATACGAGTAGAACTCACATCTTTTTTCAAATTTCTAGTGCTTAGGTACCGGTACTAATCCATATTATGTGTGGAATGAAAATAATTTGATTATTGGATTAGGTACTTCCTTTAATTATTGAAGTACTTAATCAAATATTTTTTCGTCATACGGTACTTCGATAATCAAAGAATAAACTACATCCATACTACTTCATCACTTCGCTGGTTTATTTGCTGATAATATTGTGATTGTTTTTATTGTACAGATGTACTCTTAAAATTAATAAAATTAATAAATCACTTGGAATCTACCTATGCCTGTGGCGTGCCAAAGGAATTTTTTTTGAATATAACAATACACCTAATGTGTGATTTCCTAGAAGAGATAATTTGATAGAAACATTCATTAAGTTATTATTGTCTTCAAATTACTGCCTCAAGGTCTCGTTACATTCAGATACAATGTTAGTTTAATATTATTAGAATATTCACACGATGTCACACCTAACAATAATTTGTAACATAATCACATCATTAGCTGTCTGTCATTAGTTCAACCATGAAAAGTTAACTGTGCACCGTCTGTGCGGTGCCTGAGAGGCGTTTTGTTAGCGTGGACCACCACGATCTACGTATTCAAGATTAGATGTCTTGTTGTTCTTGCATGAGCCTTTTTGTCACACATCGTAAATATTCACAAATAAAAAACAAATGATATTCATAAATTAACACCATTTGCGAATTTTGATTCCATGCATTTTGTATTTCGCAATACTCCTGTGGCATCTGAGTTGAGATAATTGAGGTTTATATTTTACATTTTATTTTCAACGTGTTTTATTACTACTTACCCTAAAAAACATTATTTTCATGTCGTTTACACAGGTTCCAATATCCAAAATGTATAGGTCTTCAACAAATTAAAATAAAAAAGTGTACCAAATGAAACATGAACATTTGTTCAAAATACGATACATAATTTAGGTACAATCTGTATACATTCACCATCGAAAGATAACTACAATTTACTAGTAATTCGTTGCGCACTGCACAAAAGAAATTCAAATTCGTGCGTTGCATAATATTTACAATCTCTTTCTTACCTTTCCTTAGTCTTATCATCCACAACTCCCTATCTATCTACTATCGCCTTTTAGACACCACGCCTGTTAGGCACCAGAGTGACTAACAAAATTTTGGTTACCACTGCAGGGTTAAGTTGTTAACAATGAACCAAGTGTAGCATTGTGGTGTCTACTTATTATCAGACTAATTATAAACAATGCATCACTTGTGGGGAAGGCCTTGTCACCAACCTTCAGTCGCATGTTAATTCATCACCTGATAGTAGCAAGGTCCTAACTTACAAGACCAAAATGTTGAGATGAAAGTTTCATACACTCTGTACTTTTACACACAGATGGAACCTTATTTTTTATTATTAACAAGATTGTCGTCGATCTGCCTAGAAAGAATTCTCCAGTTTTTTGGTCATATAGCTCGAAGAGGGGAAGAAAGTCTCGAGAAATTAATCGTAGTAGGGAAAACACTGGGACGAAGACCAAGAGGACGCTCACCTATGAGATGGACCGATCGGGTGGTGCAAACGGTGGCCCCTTCCATCTACAGGCCCATGCACCTTGCGGGGGACAGAACCGCGTGGCGACAGATTGTCCAGCAACGGGTGTTTGGGGATCGCGACCCTCAGCAGGGAGTAATACGACCCAAGAGAGAGAGAGGAACCTTATTAGTCTCTAGTAGTTATTTACACACACTACACCACTTTAGGGTCATATTGTTATACGTACTCGTAGATTATGTCGGTTAGAAATATTTTCACAGAAAAAGTTAAACTCCTCATAATTTTATAGTTATAACCTTGTTGTTCTTAGACGAAATCAAAATTTGATAGTTAGAACCGTATTTTTTTCCGATGACAACAAATTTTCCAGTTAGAACCATATTTTGTTCCGATGACTACAAATTTGCGAGTTTAAACCTTGTTATTTTCAGTCAAAATATTCTAGTTTGAACATTGTTATTCCCGGGTGACCACAAATTTGGTAGTTGGAACCCTATTATTCTAAGATGACATCAAAATTTCTTAGTTATAACTTTTTCTTTTTCATACACTTGTATGTATGTATTGTGTATATCAAAATGAATGTCACAAGAGTGGTTGGTTGGCAGACATTGCACTATGGCAATAAACCCGCCATTTGTAAAATATTTTTTTCAATAAAGATTTATTTATTTGACGAATTGTTTATTTCAGATCCGAACAATGCCATCGACAACTGTTCTGTGGCGATGAACCTCGCACAGAGGGAGTTCGGCATTCCGATGATCTTGGAACCCGAGTACCTCTCGTCCCCGTGGCTGGATGAGCTCTCCGGGATGACCTACCTCTCCTACTTCATGAAGCCAGATTCCCCAGGGTTCTACGCCACACTCAGATGGGTCAACTCCAAGCTGCAGAAATCTGTGACCAACTTCACAGTAAGTAATCAACCATAAAACATCTCTGTCGATTACAAATACACAAAAAAGATGGACCCTATTTCAAAAAAGTATAACTTTTGAACCATTCATGTTAAATAAGTGATTCTTTCACTGTGTGGTAACTAATGAATGTAAGTTTTGTTTGATGTACAAATACAATGAAATAGCGCATGCAGAGACTAACTGAGCGCTGGACCAAGCCAATCGGCGCTATTCATCTACCACCTTCCAATATAATGGTGATAGTGCAGTAGTAAACAGTGCGATATTTGATTCCCGAAGTCGAAGTCAATTCTAAGTGTACAATGGCTCTTTGCAGGAACTTGCAGGGTAGGCGGAGAGAGGTCGCCAGACTTTCCTATCCCTACACACACTTCACTTTAACAGTCACATTCATGCAATTCTTCATACTCACTCTACGATTCCTTTTATTGTTTATTGTTCTCCATCGTCCGTAGGCCCATTCGGGCACCTGGACTCGTCAATTTTTACAATATCATTTCATAGCATATCATTAAACAAAGTATCGTGAACAATATCATTATCAGGGGGTTACTTTGTAAGCTTTCTCGCCCTAAACACGTAGATAAAATGTTTTAGGAAAATGACCCTTATGACGATATACATAAGGTCGTTTTTCGTGTGCATTTTATCTGCGTGTTTCGGGTGAGAAACCATTAGAAAGTTCCAGTACAGATCAATGCCAATCAGAGTGTAAAGGGCTCTGATTGACATTTCGTCATACATCAAATCAATTTTTCAACATATCGTCAACGGAATAAAATTCTTTGTCAACGAGGTACTTCTTCACCCCTCCGCGGAAGGCCGCATCATTTTACTCAGAACATGTCCGTCCTTGAGAATCTGGTCAACATGGACAGCCGTGCTTCCTTACACTTTTTCTTTCATCCATCAGAATTAGAATATCTGTAGTTTTTTAAATGATAGAAAGTATTTGTTACGTTTTGACATTTCATTACAATGTTTTTTTTTCAGAGTGATTGGAATGACGGGCGTATTCCCTGCGAATTAATCAGAAGTCTAGGAGGTCCAGCCCCTGCACCAGAAAGACTGCGTACAGACTCACTATATTGGGAACAGAATCACCAACAAGCGCTGGATGCTGGCAAGAGACTCGGTTAGCATTTCTTATTCTATTCCTATTAACGCTGAGAGAGCTGAACTCTGATTCCGATTTTCATTTATTCATTAGATTGTATAAATTTGTTCAAGAAGTTTACCGTAGCAACCTTAAATAAGTCCAATGCGCTTGTGCAAACTTGCAGCAAGCGAAATGCAAGTTTGCAGTGAGCTTTTAGACCATAAACTAGCAAAGTTGTCGTAAATTCGCTTGGCACGCAAATTTACAGCTTGTTAAAGTTTATTATGCTATCTGGGTTGCATATCAATGTGTGTGCCATGTGGCGTTTATTTCGATTTCGCATGCTTGGCATTTAACACTGTCTATCTTCTGGTTATTTCATTACTTCATTTATGACATGAATGCTAGCTGGAAACTTTTACATTCTACTTAGCATTCGATAAAATCAATTCATCGTGCATCTAATATTTGCCACTATTGCGATATTTTGTTCTATCTGGATTTATTGATGAAATGCTGGTCGGAACATTTTACACTCCGATCAGAATTGATCTTGAATCATATTTTCTGTTGTTAATTAGATGTTAATAATTAGATGAATAATTTATCAGGTATGTGCTATTTTTAATATGTTCAAATGACGATTCCATGTATCCAGCTGGATATCTTCTTCTTCTTCAGCCCGTAGCCATCCACTCCTGGATGTAGGCCTCCTCCATCCCTTAACACGCCAAACGATCTTGGGCCACTTGCATCCATGTTGCACCGGCATGCTTCACGATGTCATCTCTCCATCGGAGCTGTAGTCGTCCGGGGTTTCTTGTGGTAGTCCTAGGATGCCAGCTGGATATAGGGATGATAAACCACGATAAACAATAAACGCCAGGGTTACCATGTAATAAAAATATAGAGAAATTTTATTATGACTGATTATTTCTTTGCATTTTCCAGGTGTGGAGCCAGTACTATCTGCCAGAGACATGGCTTCTAAGGAAGTGGAACATCTCGGGGTGATGGCATATGCTGCACACTTCCAGTGGATTAAACCTCGACCACCTCTCTCCGACATGATCAACATTGCACTGGAGTCTACCAGTGGAAGAGTTGGGGAACCGGTAATTATAATTCTGTCCATTTTATCCAATGCAAAAATACAAACTGTCTTATTGTGTAAGAAATTTCAAGTTAGATTTACAAAGATTATGACCTAAGAAAATCCCATATTCAGTGTCTTTATGACCTGATAGATTCTATATTGAGTTTGATTATGACCTCATTTGAGTATTGTGTGTGATTATGGCCTACGAAAGTCCCATATTTAGTGACACTATGACCTAGTAGATACTATATTGAGTTTGAGTATGACCTAAAAAAGTCTCATATTGAGTATGATTATGACCGAAGAAAGTCTCTTACTGCGTGTGATTATGGACTAAGAAATTCTCATATTTGTTGGATTATGGACTAAGAAGGTACTTAGTTTCTTTGATTACAGCTTATAACACTATTGTTTTCAAAGTAATTGTAGCCTAAGAAAGTCCAATTTTCAGTATTATTGTGGCCTAGTAGATATATTGAGTTTGATTATGACCTAAGAAAGTCTCATACTGCGTGTGATTATGGACTAAGAAAGTTTGTTGGATTATTAATATTATTTTTTTAATGAATCTAGGTTTATCGAAATAAACCCAAATACATATTTGTACACTTCACAGAAAGCTTAAAAGCTTGTGTTGTGAAGTGGAGTAAGTCGGAGATTGAACCCCCGCCCACTGGATTAACAGTCGAGCGTGTTACCAAACAAGCTACCGACCACCTCGATGGATATAGATTGTATTATAGACTAAGAAGGTAGTTCGTTCTATTATAGCTTACAAAGCTATTGTTTTTACAACGATTATGGCCTAAGAACGTCTCTCATTCAACATCAATGTGACCTAGCAGATTCTATATTGAGTTTGATTATGACCTCAGAAAGTCTCATAATCCGAATGATCATGACCTCAGAAGATACCAGACTTATTACAATTTTACAACTACATATCTTTTGTAATTTCAGATGAACTTCCGTGTGGATTTACTCTCCAAGGAGTTGGACTATTCTCAGATAAAGGCATACGTCATCACACCAGCCGAACAAATGATTCCAGTCAAGTTACAGAACAAAGGACACGGTGTATTCACTCCAGACAAAATGGGAATGCATGAAATAATATTGGATGTTGATGATATAAGGTTAGAGGCAAATAATTCCCTGATTGATCACAGAATTTGTTTATTTTAAACATTTTCTTCCGAACCGTGTTGTTGAAGTATGGAACAGACTGCCTAGTAATATTATCAGTGCTCCAAGTGTTAATGTGTTTAAAAATAAGTTGGACAAGTATTTGAGAGACAATTGATTGTGCAAGCTAGATATGGGCATATGCTGCTCGCCCATTAGCAATAATAATTTACTAGATAGAAAATTTATTTGTTAACACGCTTTTCGATTCCTTGTACTCAAAACGTGTCCATCCTTGAGGATCTGGTCGACATGACCAGTCCAGGTCAGTCTTGGATGGTTATGAAGGAATCGGAGAACTTGTATGACAAATTGGAAATTGCATGAACGTGACGGAGGCTAGGAGTGTGTAAGGTTACCTGCAAGACAAAAATTTTCAACGTCGTTTAAGGCAAAGTATATAATAAGCCCCACAATATTTTAATAAGTTTGCATAGCACCTTAATCACCTACGTCCAGGAATCAGTTTTACACCGTAGAATTCTCGGACTACATATTTTGTGAAACGATAGAGCAGAATCCTGGCTATTGAAAAATCTATACCTATTACAATTAAAGAGAAAATTGACTATTTATAAAACAAAACTAGGCACAATCCCGCATCACAAACAATAGTACTGAATTTTTTATGTGTTCTTTTATTTCAGGGTTGACAATCGTTTCTTCTTCCGCGTCCTGCCTCGCCTGGTGACCGTGGCGCCTCCAGGAATGGCTCCCTGTGCTATGGGCAGCCTAGTGGAGGTGTTAGTCAATGCCACAGGTTGTTATTTATTTATTTATTCACAAACTTGACTAAAAATCATCATTCTATATCTGTTTGGTAACTTAGGAAATCATTTGATAGTCACTTAAGACAAATAAGAAGACAATGGCCTTTGACAACAACCCATTGACGATTTCTCTATTTTTGGCCTTGATTAATGACTTGACCTCAAGGACTTATGATTTGATTCGAGTCATGACCTCAATCACTCAAGACTTGACTTGAGTCATGACTTAAAGACTGGAGACTTTACTCGAGTCATGGCCTCAAATGATTGAGTCATGGCCTCGAATGATTGAGCCATGACCTCAAATGATTGAGTCAATCCCTCGAATGATTGAGTCAATCCCTCGAATGATTGAGTCATGGCCCCAAATGATTGAGTCATGACCTTAAGTGATCAAGTCATGGCCTCGAATGATTGAGTCACGACCTTGAATGATCGAGTCGTGACCTCAAATGATCAAGTCATGACCTCAAATGAACAAGTCGTGACCTCACAGTCTATTTTGCTCTTACAGCAGATTTCCTGATCTTATAACAGAATGATAATATTTGCAGGTGCCCCCAAGCGTGAGGACATTGTGGTAACAGCTCACAGTCCATCAGGTCGCGCTCTCCGCTGTCCACTCCAACATGTGGACGGCACCAGCAGCGCCATCTTCCAACCTGATGAGCCTGGAACCTGGGAGGTCTCCATTACATACCAGGGGAAGAACATTCAGGTGAGATATTACAATACTCTCTGGGTGCTGACCCTTATGTATGGCAGTGAGATTTGGATATGGCTGAATTAGAAATGAGATCATTAAGAGCCTATATGCACTGAGCAAAAATCGTTCTATTTTCGCTTCAACTTTTACAAATTTCGTAGGAGAATGTTGGCGCGAAATAAGAATAACGTGAGCGACAATGTGAATTATACCTTTTTAGAAGAAACACAGGAAGAAATTTTAAAAACTGAAACAGTCAATTTGTTAAGATTATAATTACCAGTATTTTGACTAAATTATACTTTTATATCTGAAAAACTGAACGGAAAATCCTCAGATCCCCTAAATTTCAGGGGTACTTTCGGAATATTTTTTTTTTATTCAAGGAATTTCCAAATATTGTAATTCTAAAACAGCCAATCTGTAGTCCATACTTTCATATATCACTTTATTCAGTTTCAAGACGATTCCCTCAGTATTGGCTGAGAACAATTCAGGGCACCGAAGTCGGATGACAACATATAGTATAGGACCTTAATAACACATCAAATGAAAACGCTATTATTATTTCCAGGGTGGACCATTCACATGTGACGTGTTCGACCCAGCAGGCGTGAGTGTGACAGGTTTAGAGGGGGCCGTGGCCCACAAGGCCCACTACTTCATGGTGGACACAGCCGCGTGTGGCCCCCTCCCTAAAGCGGAGATATTTGTGGACATCGTGCATGACAAGCGAAGCATCATGTGTGCTGTAGAGAAGCTGGATACACACACATACAGAGTCTCCTTCATGCCGAAGGATAATGGAAAGCATAGAGTAAGTTATTTTCATGTTTTTTCTATGATTTTGTGTATTTATTTATTTATTTCATACACGGTGTAAGCCATTTACAAAAAATAAAAAACAATACAACACCATTAAAACAATCAATTACAAACAAAAGAACCAAAGTCAATTACTAGTTGAAGTCAATCACAAGTTTTATCAATCAGTCTAGTCTCCAAATCAGTCGTTGAAGTCAAGTCTCAATTTTTGAGGTCATGGCTCGAGTCAATCTCAAACCTTTAAGGTCATGATTCGAGTCAGATCTCAAACCTTTGAGGTCATGACTAAAGTCCAATCTCAAATTTTGTAGTAATATAAAACTACCAAGTCTTAAGCCTAAAGCATGCAATACCGCTGTATGTATAATTTTGTTTATATAATTTCAGATATACGTTTATTACAATGGCTACGATGTTAAAGGATCCCCCTTCATGATGCGTGTTGGATCACACAAGAGTAAAAGCAAGTCCAGAGAAAGTCCTGCGAGAGTTTCAAGCCCAGGTACGACTCAAACATCTTTACAAAGAACTAAAACATCTTTACAAAGAACTAAAACATCTTTACAAAGAACTAAAACATCTTTACAAAGAACTAAAACATCTTTACAAAGAACTAAAACATCTTTACAAAGAACTAAAACATAAAACAATAAAATATTTTCAAACTCTACATCTCTTAGTTAAATACTTGACTTTTAAATAAATAAAATAAAATAATCTTTATTGTACAGAAAACATACAACGGGCGGGTTTTACTCAGATTTCTTTGCGCCAAATCCCAGATTTTCCAGCACAATATATTCTATCCCCTCATGCCATGTCCCTTGCAGGATGGGCAGATATGTTGCGATTCTTATGGGTGTGCCTTATGTAAATGATTATCCTCTATTAAGTTTAATTGTATAACTTATATGTAATTACAGTTTTTCCTCAACAGAGACGAGAGGATCTTCCTTCACATAATGTAGCATTATGTGAACTCCCTTGGGAAGGAAGCAGGATGGGTGTTCCGACCGTTACGAGTCGGCTTTTGTGGTGGAATGGGTGAACGTTATACAGGCATGAAGTGATCACTCAGCCAGCCAAAGCCGACTCGTAAGCGTCGGATCACCCATCCTGCATCCTCCCCAAGGGAGTTCACATAACGCTACATTATGTGAATGAAGATGTCTCTCGTCTCTGTTGAGGAAAAAACTGTAATGTATTTCCATCCGTGCAATGTGGATTAATTCCAGTTCAATACCGAGAATAATTTAGGTATATCTCAAATCATCTTATATGTAATTATTGGTTTTCAGTTGGAAGATATCGGGAAAGCAGCCCGCTTAACGGAACAAACTACAATCAAGATTTTAGCAAAACGAAATCATCTTACGATTCATCCTCTCGATTGGACGAATCAAATTTATACAAATCGTCATTCGCTGACGACAGCAGTTACAACTTGCACAAAACTTCAAACTACGACACGACAGACTCGAGTTACATTACGACCAAAGTTACCAAGACGCACGACATTTCGTCTACGTCGCGAATGAGGTCGGAGAGTCCACGACACACCTCGAGCCCCATCACTAGTAAATATTTGAGCGAACCCAGGCCGGATTTGAACAGAACGAGCAGTCCTATATATAGGACGGCAAGTCCTATTGGAAGGACTGCCAGCCCAATTAATCGGTATGTATTTTATATGTTTTTTAATATAAAATTTAACATAGAATAGTGTCTCTGCTTTATCCATCCATACCATTGTGGCATTACCTACAATTTGAGGTAATACGTGATAGATGTGCAGAAAAATCATAAGAAAAGAGGAGATCTACCTGAATACCAATACCCATTTGAGAGGACATTCTATGAAGCTCACTAAGGAACGGTTTTACAGTAATCCGAGAAAGAATTTTAGAGTAGTGAATATGTGGAACCGTTTACCCGAAAATGTGATACAAGCACCATCAATGAACGTTTTTAAAAACAGGTTGGATGACTTTCTCAGAACGATGGATGGCACGGACATTGATTTGGTCCTATCAGCATCTGCTTACCCAAAAAAAAACTCTTGGAACTCATAAAATATCAAACCAATGCAATGACTGCCCTGAACTGAAGTTGATGTTCTGCCTCAACCAAAATACTAATTTAAGAGGTCACAGTTTGAAGCTAAACAAACACAGTTTCAAGCTGAATCCCTGTGTGCATTTCTTATCCAATAGAGTTGTGTATGTATGGAGGATGGTATGGAGCTTGTTGTTGCACAAAGTGTGAATGTATTTAAACAATGGACTTGACAGACTGAATGAGTGAATACTGTTGTGAGATCACTTCTAATTTCCACGTTTTTTATTCCAGAACTGAGAGTCCAGTTTATGGACAGCGGAGCAGTCCAGCTACTGGAGGATATTCTTATAATTCCACAAGTATGTAATATCTATCTATTTATACCCCCACGCCTCGTCCCTTGCAGGGTAGGCAGAGAGGACAGAGCGTCAGACAGCCCTATCCTTACACACACTCCTAGCCTCCGTCACATTCATGCATGCAGTCATACACGCTCTCCGATTCCTTTCACTTAAAACCGCGTCCATCCTTGAGGATCTGGTCGACATGATCGGACCAGGTCATTCTCGGGCGGCCGCGCTTCCTCACACCTCTTCACTCACTCACTCAAACATATCTTTTTTGTCATCCTATCATCCTTCATTCTCTCAACATGCTCAGACCATCTTAGTTTATTCTCGTCACAACACCAGTCTTGCAGTCACTCATTTCCCTAATAACCCCGTTCCTTATCTTATCTCTCAGCGTTTTCCCACACATTCTTCTTAACGACCTCATTTCCACTCCATTCAACCCTGATTCGTCCTTCTTCATCCACATCCAAGTCTCACTAAGTACCTTGTAATACTCAAAGTTTTTACTCAAAGTTGTTATTGTAAGAATCAGAATATCCTCTCCCGAGAACACCAAGTTTCTTAGAACTGACAAGAAGTTTCATGTATTTCAGGTCTGGAGAATCACCACGGTAGGGAATCGGGAGTGGAGCACAGTTCCAACATGAGGGTGTCTGCCGGGAGGGGCCCGGGACGGAGAGACTCCTGGGATGTTATCAACAAGACTAAACATGTCATGAGTGCTAATAGGTAATCTATATGTAAAAAGTATAGTCTAATTTTTGTAAGTGTTTGCATAACTCCCGCATTTTACGATGGCTTGCTGCGAAAATTTAGAATAACATTCGCGATAATATAGGCTGTGTCGTAACGTTTTTTTTGGAGTAAAAGCTTTTCCTAGGAGATGCCATGACGATGAGGGGATCCAAGCATTTTGTGGGATCATGTGTGGTTTCGTATGAAAGGGCATTGGAAGAGTACATGGTTACCACAGTTGGTTGAGGCGGCAGTCTCTCGAGCGGGAGGTGCCAGGATCAAACCCCGACGCTGGCGATGTATTCCACACTTTGCGATACAGGCTTTTAGCCTAGTGCAAGGTGTGCAGGAAAGTATTTGGGTTTGTGTATGCAAGCCCAGATCCTTATTTAAAAAAAAAGAAAAAAAATTGAAATTCAGATCGTAAGTCATAATTTGTCGAGCTCAAATTATCGGGAGACACCGTGCCGTTGCGAAGCACGGGTAACTCAGCTAGTATAAAATAAAATATGAAATTTACTGTCTTGAGATAATTTTTCCCGATACAATTTTTTGCACATCCAAAGAAATTTATTTTTATTCCAGCCTGGAGTCTCTAGCCAATATGGCAGAGTCTACTCTGGACAACACTCTCGAGGGTCGCTCATCTTTGTCTCCGGGTCGCCAGGACGCAGAGACAATGAGAAACACGCAGTACAACCGTAGCATGCTGTCCACACACTTCCAGGACACTTCTAGGGAAGACTTCACCAAGAAGCTGGACCACATGGCTGGAATAAGGGACGAAACTGATAATACGTCGTACTCCTATTATGTGAGTCATTTTTATTTCTATACATAGGGAATTTGGGTGCCGTTTTATTGCCGAGGTGCAACAAATCATAACTAATCCCCTAATTCCATAAACGGCTCGTGACCAAAAGTATTATTTCTCTTCGAATTTAAATTACGGGGATTTCCATCTTTACCTAAATTCTGTACAACCATCAATATCTATAGGGGAATACAACAATAAGTGAAGTGTAAATAATAAATTCCACATAACTTGTATCTGCATGCATAATGCAGGTAGTATTAACAAAATTTGCCAAGTAAATAAACTGTATAATATTTTTGTTCACTCTACGTCCCTGCACTTCTCCTAGTCCCAGGTACCTAGAGCACCCAATCTCCCGATGTATAGTAATCACTTACTTACTTTACGTATCCGGGTGGGTCATACCCTGCCACTCCAATATGCGGAGACACACATCACCTTGTCATTCTCTAGAATCAGGTCCCCAGGGGTGCAGCTCTCTCCCATCAGGGGACATATTAGTAGGTGGCTGTCGTCCTGGGTCGCTCCGCAGTCACAGAGGATGTTGTCATCAGGCAGGTACTCCCAACGTTGGAGATTCTTTTTACAGCGCGTAACACCCACTCTTAGTCTGTTGAGGGTGATCCATAAGGAGTAGGGTAGATGTTCGCCTACTTGGATACCCTCATCTGGTAATTTTTATTACTATATATCTATCCTTCACATCGCATCTCCTTCAGAATAGGCAAAGAGAACAGAATGCCACACATGCTCTCTATTCCCTTGTTCTATTTTTTTATTTTTTTTTATTTTTCCAAAATGAATCTAGGTTTATCGAAATAAACCCAAATACATCTTTGTACATTTCACAGCAAACTTGAAGAGTCTGTGTCGTGAAGTGGAGTAGGTGAGCATCGGGGATTGGACCCGCACCCACTGGATTAAAAGTTGAGCGCGTTACCAACCAGGCTACCAACCGCCTCAAAATTCTTGTCTACCTAACCTAACCTATCGTTTAACTTTGTTTCAGAGCAAAAACCTGAGTGAGAACCGTCATCAACAGTCTTTTTTATCAAGTAGGCCCCCCCAGACCACGGGAGGGGGGGCCCATGATGAGTTGGACGCCACACATCAGAGGTTTAGGTAAAATATAAATTTTTTTGCTAACAAAATTTGCTAAAATGATGCCATGCTATTCGGGGGGGGGGGGCACGACAGGGCCTACTCCTATGACACTGTTAAATCGAAAATTTCACGAACCGCTATGCGTAACTTTGTTTTCTACATAGTTCCTTACTTAATACATAAACTGTCAAAAATACCACAAAATGATAAAAATCCTAAGAATATACCAAAATTTTCCGGAAAACCGGGACATTTAGGTGTCCCGAAAGGTTTGTTCGGGACACCGGGACACAAGGAGTAAAAACGGCGATGTTTACCAACCCTCTAGATATTTTTTTTTTCTTCTCAGCCTTCTCGCGCTCAGTGTTGGGCATGGGCCTCTCCCTTATACTTCCAATGCTCCCTATCTTGCGCCGACCTCATCCATCCGCCCCCGGCAACCTTCCTTATGTAGTCCGACCACCTTGCCTGGGGCCCACCAACGCTTCTTCGGCCTGTTCTTGGTCGCCAGATGAGAACTTTTTTAGTTTTAAAAAAAAAACAAAAAGTTCTTCTAGATATATAATTTGTTTCTAATTGACAGGAATCTGACCACTAACACCACAACTTCAGGACTAACCTCCTCCATGGCTGGAGCTTCTAAGAAAGGAGGAGCGTCTTCTGTGATAGTTAAAGACATTCCCAATGGAATAGTAGGACAGCCAGTGGAGTTTGAAAGTAAGTTGTCCAATCATTAGTTGCCATAAAACTAAGTACAGTCTGTCAAAAAAGAGTTGGTGTTGGATTAAATTGGAACTACAATTTTGTTTGCTGGCAATGAGGATGCTTCTATTAAAATCGATGATTAAAATTATACCAGTGTTGCCATTATGGTTGCCAAAAAGCTACATGTGGCGCCCTCATCCAACACCAACTCTTTTTTGACAGACTGTAGGTAGGTATAATTTTTTAATGGGATGTGAGTAAAATAATTCATTATGCCGTACTCACAATGGTTGATATTGTTGAAAATAGCGAGAGAGCGACTATCGTTTGGCTTTATTTATGTAATTTTTTGGTATTTTATGCACACATGCTGTATACCGTTTGAAAGAGGATATTTCAGAAAAGTTTTAAGGAGAGTTGAAGAACTCAATCTTTTTTCTGGATATTTTTAAAAGTGACTTAAAAATGAAGTTAATTTTTTTCCTATTCCATTTTTGGGACTTTGTCTGGCCATATTTTTTTTGACCGCCACTTTCTGGGACAGATAGTATTTTTTTCTGAATAGGCATATATCTGAAAAAAAATTTAATTGGATCTGATTGGTTGGTAAATAAAAAAGTTATAGAGGCTAACAGGTAAAATTGTGGGATTACGCGATAAAAAAAAAATAAAAAATCCTAAAAAAAAGGGGAGCACCCTATATAATTTCTGAGTACCGGGGTAAGTTGTTCCAAATAGTCCCCATTATATACCATATCAGTTTGTCTAACGTTCTGCCAAACACTCTGTATATACACATTCCTTCTTGTCCTATCTACCAATCTTTATAGCACAGCGGATAGAATACCGGTGTTAGGTTGGAGGTCTTAGTTTGATTCCCGGCCGAGGCAGACGGATGAACTAGAATTAGTGAATATTACTTAAGTGTAAAGTGATCACATTAAACCAGCCGATGATCAGTCATGTTGGAAAGTCTATCCTTTGCTGTATATGTGTTGAGACATCCACTTATTTATCTTTGATTTTATCAGTTGATGGATCCCGTGCTGGTTCGGGTAACTTGGAGATTCTTGTAAACGGCGGTAGAGTGACATCGGCAGTACGTGCACTCGGAGGACAGAGGTTTCTCGCATCATTCACTCCACATACTCCAGCCACTCACGCTGTGCAGATCACATTCAATGGAGAGACTGTACCAGGTAAGATTTTCTGGTAAAATAATGTCAAAATACTGTAGGCACATTTATTTAAAAAAAAAAAACGATCTGTGCTTGCATACACAAACCCAAATACTTTACTGCATACCCTGCACTAGGCTAAAAGCCTGTATCGCAAAGTGTGGAATACATCGCCAATGCTGGGGTTCGAACCTGGCACCTCCCGCTCGAGAGACTGCCGTCTCGACCCACTGCGCCAACCATGGACTCATTAAAAGGGTACTTTCATTGGAGAGTCGTTCATAATCATCTACATCCGCAATTGAAACGTCCGAGTCGATTAAGCAATGGTAATCTACTGTTACTACCGTAATGTACTGTCGACTCATGCATACTACCAATGATAACTTACGGACTAGAGACAACAACCCTTACAGTGTAAAGAGTATACAGAAATTAAAATGCACACATAGGTTCATGGAACGAAATATGCTTGGTGTTAGTCTCTGGGATAGGTTAAGAAATAAAGAAATTCTATGGAGAACCAAAGTTGCCGATATCATGAGCCGTGTGTCAAAACTCAAGTGGCAATGGGCAGGACATATGGCCCCTATTCAACCACTCTACACGCAGTAAGGAAACCCGTAGAACCAATAACGAACGTATGAATATAATTATCTTGATAGTTTTCAAGCTTGCACCAACGTAACATAATAAACCAGTAAACAATGTAGAAAACCAAATTTAGTAACCACTGCTTATGGACGTATTGGTCAAAAATTAAAGAATATAGTTTGTTTTCGCAAAAAACATGAGGCTTCTTATTAAACTAAATTTGTCCAAATATATTTCGTGTGAGTGTGACCTCTAAACCACCCTGTAACAGATTTGCATCATAATACATAATATACACACTGCGTAAGGATGTTGTTGGTGTTATTATCTTCATGACGAAATGCAAACTGAGCCCTTTACACTCTGTTTGCATTGATTCTACTTCTCTGGCACATCATTGTCACTATTAATTGTTCAAAAATCTTTTTGATTGTTATAACTATGTTAGGGTTGCCAGATTTCTCGAAAGTCAAACCGGGACAACCCCCCCCCCCGTCGACGAAAAATTTTTTGATGCATTTTTTAATGTCAGCAGCCCATCTTGTCTTTGGACTTCAGAAATACAGTCGTAACGATTTTTTCTTGGTGTAGGTCAAGAGTTTTGGTCTTCGTAAGGCGACAAATTTTTTTTGGATGCATCTAAAAATTAGAGCTTTGTTTTCACTTAGTTTATACATAAACTGTGGAAAATACCACAGAGTGATAAAAATCTTAAGAATATACGCACATTTCCGAAAACCGGGACATTTAGGCGTCCCGAAAGGTTTGTTCGGAACACCGGGACACTAGGCGTAAAACCGGTGACAGTCCCGGTAAACCGGGACGTCTGGCAACCCTAAACTATATAAATTTGACGAGTCCAAGTGCCCGAAATTAGGGCCTAGGGACGATAATAAACAATAAACAAAGTAATATATCTTATTACTGTTTAATAAAAACTTGGCCACACTTGCATATAAGTTATCTAGATATCCTGTCTAAGTCTAAGGAACATTGTAAGATACTAACACGAGATACATTCATACATAATATTATCCCGCGCTATTTATTTATTTTTATTTATTTATTTATTACGACATAAACCGCCATACGGCCTTTGAAAATATACACAATATATGTAATTAAAGACAACAAAAATTTCTCATAATGGGTAGCATAAGCGAATGTAGTACTAAACAAAAAAATCATATAAATACATAGATATAGAGTAAGGTCGATAGTAATAGTGAAATAGGTAGTTGAATTACAAAATAAAAATATTGATACGGCATGTATTTTAAAATATATGCAATACAATAATCAACCTATACATAGACTTAACCTTCTAATACCCAGGCGTGTCCCCTGGGACCTCGTGAAGTATAAAAATGTCTGTAACTCTTGCATTTTTCGTTTTTGTGAGTTGTGCCTCCGTGTATGCTCCCTCGGTTGGCATCTGAATCGTGGGTGAGCATAACTTCTGCATGAGATAAATATTTCTTAATAAACTCGTAGTGGTGAGGTCCCAGGGGACACGCCTGGGAGTATACGTAACTTTTTTGGAAATTATATTTTTTGTAGAAGTAAAAAATTTTACACCTGGTCCTAGCAGAATGATGCCAATCGGTGAAACCTTTCAAATTATTGTCGAATAGTGGTTAATAAAATAAGAAACAAATGACCAGTTGCATCAAAAAACCTAGTCCCATATAATTCTAATCCCTTCACCTCATTATCTGACGACGAATATTTTGACGCTGTAGACTTTGATCCAGGCTTTTTATCAAATGAATATGATAACACTGTGATTATGCTATATTTCTGTCTTCAAATTAAGAAGAAAAGGAACATCTGCAAGAAGTAACGCTTCAGAGTATATGCGACTGAAAACAAAGTCAAATTTGGGGAAATTCACTTATTGCAGTTATTTTTACTATAAAAAAATTAACGTTTTTGTTATGACTGTGTCATATGTTATGCTTTTGACTAACAAAAGATAACAAAAAAGTTTACATATTATTTATGTTTACAATTTTTTTAGTATTCTAATAATGGTATTAATTTTCACCAAAAAATCTGCCTTTTTTCCGTAAACCAAAAAAAAAAATATTTTTTGTGTATTGGAACTTTATATTTTTAATAATTTGTTTTCGAATATGTTCATTCTTCAATTGTGAAACTGATTTTCCTGAAAAATTGGTATAGTTTAGTTTCTATTATCATTTTTCTATGCGTAGTCCCTGGGGACACGCCTGGGTGTTTATGAGAAAAAAAACCACCTGGGAAGTTAAAGGTTAAATAAATAATATGTAAATACAAAATTACAAAATAGATGAAACGTTTATTGGATAAAAGCAAATAGGTATATAATATCAAATCAAATGGGTAAAAATAATTAATACAATATAAGACAGTACAAAATCATACACTCACAACACAATACAAGCGTGCAAAATGGAACATTTATATTTACAAATCTACTAATACTAACATCTAGGGTTTTATGTCAGAATGAATTTGTTTATGTCTGTTTAAAGTTGATGACTGATTAAATGTCTTCATGCAAATATTACACTCAAAAGGTTTTTCGCCGGTGTGAATTCGTTTATGTGTAATGAAATTTGATACACTGCGGAATGTCTTCATGCAAATATTACACTCAAAGGGTTTTTCGCCGGTGTGAATTCGTTTATGTTTATTTAAAGATGACGACTGACTGAACATCTTCATGCAAATATTACACTCAAAAGGTTTTTCACCGGTGTGAATTCGTTTATGTCTTTTCAAAGTTGATCCATTTTTGAACATCTTCATGCAAATATTACACCCAAAAGGTTTTTCGCTGTTGTGAATTCGTTTATGTTCATTCAGAGTTGACGCTTTCCTGAATGTCTTCGTGCAAATACTACATCCAAAAGGTTTTTCGCCACTATGAAATCGATTGTGCTCATTCAGATGTGCCTTCTGATGAAATGTCTTCTTGCAAATATTACATTCAAAACGTTTTTCGCCAGTATGTATTCGTTTATGATTGATGAAAGATGCGTGATACATGACTTTCTTCATGCAGACATCACACTCAAAAGGTTTTTCGCCAGTATGTTTACGTTTATGTTCCTTCAGATATGACGCGTCACTGAATGTCTTCTTGCAAATATTACACTCAAAGGGTTTTTCACCGGTGTGAATACGTGTATGTCTGTTCAAAGTTGATCTATCGCTGAATGTCTTCATGCAAATATTACACTCAAAGGGTTTTTCGCCAGTATGAATACGTTTATGTACATTCAGATTTGATGGGTCACTAAATGTCTTCATGCAAATATTACAGCAATGTTTACGCTTCTTCGCATTCTTTTGAATCCGTTTAGAAACTACAATCCTCTTGTCACATTTGGAAGATGTACTGGCCACTGAAGTTGAATTGTTTTCTCTACTAACTCTCTCGCATTCTGCTTTAATATCAGGTTCGTGTATATCAATGTCTCCATAAGGAATAGCATGTCCAACATCGACTTCACTCTCCTCAGCAGGTTCTTGTTTCACAGTATCATTCTTTAGGAAGTCCTTGGTGTCTTCTTCAGTTACAATATCACTCACTACAAATTCTTCTGCTTCATTGTGTACACTAGCACTAGCTTCATCCATAATTATTGTATAACTTCTACGTTCGTGTGTTTACTTGTTATACAGTTTTACTTATTAAATGCAATGTTGTCAACAAGAGTTTAAATGTCCCTTAATTCATTTAAACACGTTATATAACCCGACTTAATTAATTATTTTACTAGAATTATATGATTCATCACAAATTTCACTGATTGTCCGCACTCTGCGATTACCAACCAACATTGCACGTTATTAATGTAATGAAATGTCAATGTAACGTCATCCGCGCCGCGTAGTTCATTTTTCTTTGCTATGTTGGCGACACTTTCCTCCTACTCCTCTACCGAGGCCGTCGCCATATTGTTCATGAAGGCCGGGCCCAACTGACATTTGACGATGATTACACCATCAAAATTGTATGGGAAAAAATATTCCGGTTCCATGTCAAAATCTCAAGTGACAAAATCTCAACTGTCAAAAGGGTAACCTACTATTGACAAAATCGCAACTCAACACCGGGAAATCTGGTGCCGTTGTTTTTTTTTGTTTTGTTTTTGTGTGTAAAAAAAAAACAACCTAACGAACCTAACCCAAAAATATTGAAATTGGCGGTAACGGGTTTTCCGGCGATGAGTTGGGATTCTGTCAATAGTAGGTTACCCTTTTGACAGTTGAGATTTGGTCATTTGAATTTCTGTCTGGTTACCAAATATTCCGTAGTTCAGATGTTTGTCACCGAGACAAGGTGTTTGTCACCGATACAATAGGGAACCTGTCGATACAATAAGGTACAAGGTGACGTCGCCACTCATGGCGGTGATGGAATTCGAGGATGTAGACTTGTACTCTACTATCGCAGGCTTTGCCTCTACTTCCTGTGTTCTGTGGTTGCAGTGATTGCGAACCTTTTGGGTTGGTCTGTCAAAACTTAACATATTGTAACTCTTGTGCCGTGTATTCATATTGAAATATTAATATTTTTTTGTATTTGGGGGTGAGCTAAATTATTGATACTAATACAGCATAAAGAACGAGTGTAAATAGCGCCTTGATTATAAAAACGGGCGAATTTCTCACAAAAAAATCCCCCCCCCCCCCCCCCCCAGCTCAGAGGCTGGCGACGCCCATGAACGCATCTGGTTTTATTTGCATCAGACAAATGAGTAGCGTCGCCGGCGATAATTTTTTGTTAGGCCATATTGCTAATAGAGTATCAATGATCCTTCTTGAATAATTGTTTACGGATTGACATTGTATGGGAGTTCCGATTCTTATTTTAATTGTTCTGTGGTGTACCCAATTTCTTGTCCACGAAAATGGGTTAGCCATCACTGCTCTAGGTATTACTTAACTAAAATCTCAGAAGCTGGAGATATTTGAAGTAATCGGAACCTTTGTACATTCTTTTAGACTTACTCTGCGTAGACACAATCATGTCAAAATCCCTTTTCAAGGCGATAAGTAATGATTACTTCACAAACCAATTCCATAAATTTATTTTATTTTTCAAAAATTTCACACAAATTATGTACATAATATAAACAATATAGGAATAAGCAATACAAGATAATTGATTTCATTGCCTCACTATAGACGAATGCCTCTTCCTGGAATATATCGAGGAGATCGGCGCTGCAACCACGTACTCACTCATGTAGGTACGTAATGTAGCAAAATAAATTTGAAAATTACTGGTTCACAAAATATTGGGGCAGAATTGCAGAAACATCTTTTATTCGCTTGATAATTATAATCCCAAAAATCGTGATTTTCATATTGAATAAAATTGAAGAATATTTTAATAACCACTACTGTCACCTCATAACAGAATAGGGAACTTGCACACTTTTTTTTTATTATCCAGTATCATAAAAAAAGTTATTAGAAACACATACCAATTTTTATTTTTTCGATACGTCGCCTAATGGCTATTTTACAGCACTTTGAAATTTGAAGTTTTGAATTCCCGCGAAAACGCTACTTTCAAAGACGCCGTACGACGCCGTATTGATGACGTCATGAGGTCCATATGTGTTTGGGTTAACGTAGAGTTCGGTACGTTTATGTTATTTTTTTCAAGTTATTGATAGTTTCAGGTCGGTTTTGAGCGTTCCATCTGCTAAATGTATATATAAATAATATTTAGGATGTTTTTGAATTTTGGTTTTTATTTTATTCATATGGGATGCTCCTCTCGCGTATTCGAGAGAGTAACTGTAACCGGTAACGACGTAATGATGTCGTTAATATATTATGTTATGTAAATATTGAAATTAATTAATAAATAAATCTTTATTGAAAAAATATATATTTCAAATGGCGGGTTTATTGCCGTTGTCAATATGTCTACCAACCAACCACTTGTGACATTCATTTGAAGTACAAAATACTCACATATTCAAGTGTATGAAAAAGATTACTGTAGTAGAGAATATACCGTAATTTTTTTCTGAAACAAAGCAAGTAAAAATAAATGAAATATTTTAAATTTAATACAATTAATTATTGTATGTTTAGTTTACGTCGACGGAAAAGGGTCATGTTGTAATTTTGTATCATTTCTTTTTAAAAAATAATGTAGGTTTTTTTTGCCGTCATGTTTGTCTTAAACTGTGTTCCGATTCTTCCGTCAATTAATTAAATACGTATATGTATGCGAAAGAACCCTTTTTTCAGGATATCATACCCCCCCCCCCTCGACAGATTTTTTAAACGCATTATTTATTTTAGTGCTCGAACTAAAACTGTTGACCTTGGGCAAGAAAAAATCGTCGAGGAGGGGGGGGGAGGTTTGTGAAAAAAATCCCAAGAGAATTCCGTGAAAACCAAAAAAGATAAGAAACTCACGAACTTTTTTTTGTTGTTTTTAAGCGAGCGAATGCCGCCCGTAGTCCCCGGCCTACTCGAGCTTTTGGCAAATCTGGCCCTGCAATAGGTACCACTTATAATCTTGATGCGCATGTTGGTCTTTCTTTCCGACTGTAAAAATACAAATAATGGAGTTATACGAAACGTACGTAAATAGGTACTTCCATGGGCGTCGTCGGGGGAGGGAGAGCTGCCTCCCATAGAAAAATTAGTATTTGGGTATATATTGTATATCTACTTTCACTCATTGAATGACAAAACCTCACAAAAATCACCTTAATACGACATCGTTTTCTCTTCATGATTCAATTTTCTAAAATTATTATATAACCCATTCAGTTTCAACTATTCCAATAAAAATTTCGCTTGCGGCGCTATTTTTAATGTTTTTTTGACAAAAAATCGATTTCCATACCAAACTACAACATGACCCTATTCAGTCCTTTTACTTTTTCTATATTAAATTTTTTGTTCCTCCCACCTATCTTCGAACCTGGCGACGCCCATGAATAGGTAGTTAGGTAGGTACTTTCATTAAAATTAAGCTCACAAACATGACCTAAAAGTTAAATTCGATAAAGGTTTGTTTCTAGATTAGTTTCGTTGCACAATGCCATTTTTTCCGCTTAGCCTTAGCCTTAGCGGGATCTGCCGGTATCAATAAAAAGCTTTATTGGGCGTCGTATTAGTTGTCTTTGTTCACTCTGGCACTACAAAATATTCGACTGACTTCCTCTGAAATACTTTATATTAAATTAAGCTATAATATACTTCGAAAACAGTCAGAAAACAAACTCAAACACTACGCGGCCAAGAAACCTCATACATTTTGGTATCCGTCAAAACAAATATGGACTACGTGACGTCACAGACAGATTGACCAATGGCGTGGCGTTTAAGGGGATGCTGAGAAATCGTGATTTTATTTATCGAATTAAAAATTGAAAAAAAATATTTTAGGGTTTTAATCAACATAGAATTGATATTTAACCTTTATTCTACCGAATTAATGTATTTTCGTCTATATTCCTCACTAGTGCAAGTTCCCATCACCTTATGAAACACCTTGTATACTGCGTATCGTAATATATCTTATTACTGTTTAATAAAAACTAGGTCACACATACACATAAGTTATCTAGATATCCTGTCTAAGTCTAATTCCCAATCCCACCAACTTTAACCTAGGAAGGAGAGCCCTAAGAAATTTCCATACAAAAACAGAGATAATACCTATTCTATTTATTGATTAAATTTAAATAACATCCGCTGTAGCACCACCACAGCCTAAATCCATACGAAATGCAACATGCAACTCACCTACGTAAGGTGCCCAAATATCTCCGCCCAGAGTAGGTGAGCTGCATGTTGCATTTCGTATGGAATTAGGCTGTGGTCTAGCTACTACAAGCGGATGTTATTTAATCAATAAATAGAATATTATCTCTGTTTTTGTATGGAAATTTCTTCGGGCTCTCCTTCCTAGATTAAAGTTGGTGGGATTGGGCATAAGAAACATTGTAATATTACTACTAACACTAGATAAATTTATACATAATATTATCCTATACTAATACTAACAACTAGGGTTTTATGTCAGAATGAATTTGTTTATGTCTACTTAAAGATGACGACCGACTGAACGTCTTCGTGCAAATATTACACTCAAAGGGTCTTTTGCCAGTGTGAATTCGTTCATGTACTTTCAATTGTGACGTCGTAAAAAATGTCTTCATGCAAATATTACACTCAAAAGGTTTTTCGCCAGTATGAAAACGTTTATGTATATTCAGATGTGATGTCGTACTAAATTTTTTCGTGCAAATATTACACTCAAAAGGTTTTTCGCCTGTGTGAATAATTCGTGTGTGTGTATTTAAAGTTGACAACTGGCTGAACGCCTTCATGCAAATGTTACACTCAAAGGGTTTTTCGCCAGTGTGAATTCGTTCATGTACTTTCAATTGTGACGTCGTACCAAATGTCTTCGTGCAAATATTACACACATAAGGTTTTTCGCTGGAGTGAATAATTCGTTTATGTTTATTTAAAGATGACGACTGACCGAACATTTTCATGCAAATATTACACTCAAAAGGTTTTTCGCCAGTATGAAAACGTTTATGTATATTCAGATGTGATGTCGTACTAAATTTTTTCGTGCAAATATTACACTCAAAAGGTTTTTCGCCTGTGTGAATAATTCGTGTGTGTGTATTTAAAGTTGACAACTGGCTGAACGCCTTCATGCAAATGTTACACTCAAAGGGTTTTTCGCCAGTGTGAATTCGTTCATGTACTTTCAATTGTGACGTCGTACCAAATGTCTTCGTGCAAATATTACACTCAAAAGGTTTTTCACCAGTATGAATACGTTTATGTGCATTCAGATGTGACGTCGTACTAAATGTCTTCATGCAAATATTACACTCAAAAGGTTTTTCGCCAGTATGAAAACGTTTATGTGTATTCAATTGTGACGTCGAAATAAATATCTTCATGCAAATATTACAACAACGCTTCTTCACATTCTTTTGAATCCGTTTGGAAACTACAATTCTCTTGTCACATTTGGAAGATGTACTGGCCACTGAAGTTGAATTGTTTTCTTTACTAACTCTCTCACATTCTGCTTTAACATCAGGTTCATGTATATCAATGTCTCCATAATGAAGAGCATGTCCAACATCGACTTCACTCTCCTCAACAGGTTCTTGTTTCACAGTGACATTCTTTAAGAAGTCCTTGATCTCTTCATCAGTTATAATATCAGTTATTACAAAATCTTCTGCTTCATTATGTACACTAGCACTAGCTTCATCCATAATAATGGACTACCTACTATGTTCGTGTGTTTAATTGTTATAGTTTTACCTACCAAAATGGTTGTAGACTAGAGTATTAGATGCGACTCGACTTTGCGTAAAACTGGTTATTATTTTATTAGAATTATGTCATCTATCACAAATTTAACTAATGGCCAGTTCTGACATTTTGTTAATCTTGAATGCTGATGTTCTTTTGAATCCACAGACACACAGAGAATAGAAAATAACGATATCTATGGATAATAATAATCAGTGTTGCCGTTTTTAGTATTTTAATAATAAACTAGTATTTTCTGAGGCATTTTAAACATCTAGTATTTTCTTTAGTATTTTCTGAAAACATTAATTTTAGAGTAGAATTCATCCTATTTGTACGGGTACGACCACCTACTCCTTGTTTCATATAACTTGGCCACTGGCTACATAGTAATTCTATACAAAAAGTGTGACAAGACGGATGAAACGAAATGTACATAAAATTTAAATAATGATGTTCATGGGCGTCGCCAGCCTCGGAGCTAGGGGAGGGGGCAATAAAAATGAAAAGAATGTATATAGCATAAAAAACACGTAAATAGCCCCGCAAGCGATTTTTTTTTGTGAGACATAGCGCGTGATAAATGGTTTGTTTATTTGAAAATGTGTATAATGCATGCACAATGCACATTAACACGTAAGTATGAAAAATGATTTTTAGGAAAACGTAACAAAAACTAGCGCCGCAGGGATTTTTTTTTTAATTTATGGGTTTTCATATCAATTTTAGAAAATTTGTGATATGATGAGAAAATGTGCGGTAGTAATGTGATTTTTTATCATTTAGTATGAAAAAATACATACCTAATCCAATCTCTAGGTGGGCAGCTGCCCCTCCTGCCCCCCCTTGACGACGCCCATGATAATGTTGTTTTGCATTATGATATTGCTGCCTACAATGACAGTGGTATCGCCATATTGAGAGAATGGCTTGGGGGGGGGGGCTACTCACCTATACTCTAGACGTACAGTATCTAACGACATTTTGCAGTACCTACAATATGATTCAGATTCAATACAATGCCGCTATGGTTGCTAGGATACAACAACATTCGATTGTTTTGGAATTCCGTTCTATTGTTTTTCAAATTACCGTTTACATTACATTACATTACATATATGTACACAGAGAGAATCATCGTGAAATGTATTTTTAATATAACATCTTATACATATGTATAATAAAAATGGATGTATGTATGTGGGTATGTATGTATGTTTGTTCCGCCATAACTCTGGAACGCCTGGAGCAATTTCGACCAAACTTGGTATACAAATACCCCGATTACACATTACACCCGTATTTTACTTAGTAAACCCTCTTTGACTGTTCACCGTTCGGTATATTCACTTCACACAGAGTTTTAAATTCCGTACGGCAGAAATCATAATACATACCTACATTAGGTTAGGGGTGATGTAAAAAAAAATACGCAAATATTTTTGGGCAACCCTGGCTCATAACCCACTCCCATACATTCTACAAGTGGGTGCCGCGACACACATACATACTTTCATTGAGTAGTTGTCTCTGTCTAACCAATATCTAACAGTACAGAAAAGAAAAGGACAAGTATACTAGTCCGTTATACACACACAGAATCGAGACCGTCGACAATTTAAATGCAGGCCTGGTCCAAGTGACATTTTAACACAATTTGGCCGAATGATACAAATGGCCGAAAGACTGGGCGAATCGCCAATCTTTGCATGTTTTTTTTTTAATTTTGGTTTTCGGTACATTAACTATACTTAAATTAAGGTTTTCCAAAAAATTGAGATTTTAGTATTGTGTCTTTGTGGATATATATTTATAAAATAAAGTCTCATATTCGGTTCCAGCTCAAAAACAGGTTTTTTGACTGGCCGCCATATTGTGACGTCACGTTCCCCAACTCGTCCATACATATAACACACAAACAATCCAATTTCTGATTATGAATTTTATGGAGTTATGACGTCACAATTACGTTAACCGATGAGCGCTCGTTTCAGAGCACCTGAGAAAATTGGGTCAAATTAACGTTTTCAATTAATTATTATAAATTAACGGTGAATTAAAATTACATTTCATAATTTTATTTATAATTCTAGTAAGTAGAACTATGATTTAAGGGCTTGGCACCAAGAATGACGTCACAGTCATTTACCACGACATTAAGGTTCAAAATCGCGTGAACAATCGCATGATAAAATGGTAAAAATAGCGTTTCTTCCATTTTTTGGGCTTAATTTTGCGTCTATCAAAAAACTTTTACGGTTATTCCCTAGATTTTAATGCATATTATCAGTACCAAAAAAAAAATTACCCCGCGACTTTCGGGAAACGAGTCTTTCGGAAAAAAGATCGGAGGTGCTTTTCAATTTTTTTTTTTTAAGAAATATAAAAGATATAAAAAATCTTTTACGGTTATTCCCTAGATAAATGTTCAATTCATCTACCCTATTTTGTTCCAAAGCATATTTAGTAACGGTTGTCGAGATATCAGGTCTCTCGTTTTAAGAAATTTTTGAAATGTCCGTATGCATACTCGTAATATATTTTTCGATCGATTAAAAAATGCAAGTACCCTATTGCGATTTATGGTGGACTTTCGCCACATTGTTGTGTCAGGCTTCGTTTAATTCACGAGGGCTTGGGATAATTAACATATCATTATGTTAAGACACTCCATTATATATCTATCCTTATTTAACACTACTGCAAAGAAACAGACGACAATATTATTTAAATTTTCAACTCACACCTTAATTTTTTTAAATGTGCAGACATTCTTTAGTACAGTCGTCACTCTTCTACTCATTTGTAGTCCATATGTTGTATCTCATTCTAACACATTACGTAGGCGTAACGTAGGTGCTTCATGTATTGTTGGTTCATTCCAACAGGTAAACTAGAGGTAATTGTATGCGACTAGACATCTCCGCTTATCGATGTTTCGCTTTACGGATATATTATAAAAAAATACTGTTCTTATTTTGGTATCTATTTTATCTAGAATTTTCTCACGCTTCGTACCTTGCAGGGGAGACAAAACGGAAGGCATAAGCTATAGTCTGTCTGGAAAGAAAGGGTTTTCGATGAAAGCGCTGAAATTTAGTTTTTTGGTAAACAGTGATAACCCCCCCACCTTGTAAACAAACGTAATTACGTTTGTTTACAAGGGGGGGAGGGGTTATCGCAGTACTGCGGTCTCTGCCAGCTAACCCCAATATAACATCATTATACATCGGCATATCGGATTCTTTCCTACCTGGGACTAGGAGATGTGCGGGGCAGGGACGTAGAGTGAACAAAAATATAATACAGTTTATTTACTTGGCAAATTTTGTTAATACTACCTGCATAATGCACGCTGATACAAGTTACGTGGAATTTGTTGTTTACACTTCACTATTGTTGTACTCCCTTATAGATATTGATGATTGTATAGAATTCAGGTATAGATGGAAACCCCTGTAATTTAAATTCGAAGAGAAATAATACTTGTGCTCACGAGCCTCTTTGGAATCTCATTCATAGGAAAGGTTTTATTGCCTCTATTCAGGTAAAAGAATCCGATATACTGATGTATAAATAGCATATTTATATCTGTGCGATAAACGAAGCAACACTTGGCAACACATAACAGTGGGATGACTGTAGCTTCATACAAACAGCGAAGGTAGATTGGTTCAACAATTCTTCGGCGAACAAAACCAAATAGAATGTCCGCGGCGGCTGGCCATATTTCCGAGACGTGAAGAAATAAAATCGTCAAAAATGTTGTTTTTTCGACAAAAATGTCTAGTTTTTACATCAAAAACATAAAATATAACATTGTAAACATAAACAGGACATCCGTACACAAGTTTACCGTTTATTTTAGTGCGGTTTCGTGATAGTTTTAAGTGAATTAAGTGCGATTTTGTACTGGAATTTGTGGAATTCGGTGTCGCACACGTAAACACAATTTGCTTTGCACAGTGAACTTGTTTTTTCTTCTTATGTTTGTTAATTTTTTAACAAATTTGTGTAAAGTGGCACAATACGAGTGATAGTTTTTTTTTTAAATACTGAGGTACGTATTTTATTTACTTATTTATTTTATTTTAATCTATCTGGGGATAGGCAGAGAGGCCAGACTTCCCTATCCTTACTTTACAAAAAGTGGGTCCGCGCTTCTACAATAGTTCCCACACTTTTGGCTTCTGTCACATTCATACAATGAGGTGGTCGGTAGCCTGGTTGGTAACGCGCTCGACTGTTAATCAAGTGGGCGCGGGTTCGATCCTCGATGCCGACCTACTCCACTTCACGACACAAGCTTTTCAAGCTTACTGTGAAGTGTACAATGGTGTATTTGGATTTATTTCGATAAACTCAGATTCATTTAACTAAAAAAAATGTATACATTCTACGATTCCTTTTATTCGAAACACGCCCGTCCTTGAGAAACTGGTCGACACGGTCGAGCCAAGTATAGTTCTTAGTCGACCGAATTTATTTTATACTTAGGTACTTACTTAAATTTTGTTTTGTTATTATTTACCTGATAATACTGAGAAGTGTGTCGGGTACTATTGTACAATTGGGGGAACTATTGGAGTGCTGCGCCCCCATTTATAGGGTCAAGTTCATTTTGTTTTTGTATACAATTCCTGTATTTTGCCCGTGACAACATACGGTCTTGAAACCATGTCTCTCACTGATGCCAGAAGTGTCCACAAACTGAAATGCACTCAACGAGCAATGGAGAGACGAATGATAGGTGTATCCTTGAGAGACCGGATAAGAAATGAAGATATAAGACGATCCAAGGTCTCATACATTGCGAAGAGATAGGGACACTAAAATGGCAGTGGGCAGGTTATGTGGCAAGGCAAAAGAACGGCAGATGGACTCCCAGAGTACTGAGCTGGAGACCCTACGAAAATAAACGAAGTGTAGGGAGACCACAAAGGAGATGGGCCGATGATATCATCGAGTCGGTGGGATATAGGTAGAGGCAGAGAGCCCAAAACAGAGAATTGTGGAAGAGACAGGAAGAGGCCTACATCCAGCAGTGGAGGGAAAGGGGCTGAGAAGGAGAATGAGAATTAAAGTTAATTCAGAATGGGTGGCGAGCCTAGTTGCCATTGTAGTCTCAATAAGTATCGGCATGATGATATCATTGATTTTGTTTATTACCTTACTTGAATATTGTTGTACTTACTTTCTCTTTCGTGGCAGTATTGTCCTTGTCTGGTATGAGTATGGGCCATGAGGTCTTCGATCACTATACAATACTACCAAATAATATTGATATATCAACCTATAATCAGGGGCGGATCAGCCAGGCTGCCTGATGGGAGCTGGGACCCAGCCACCGAGGACCCCTAAGCAGTGGCGGATCCAGGATTCAATTTGGGGGGAGCTGAATGTCGTCGCATGGTATTGGGTGTCTCTACTTTTTTCATTCATCATCAAAAAAAAATGTTGTCCTTTTTTTTGGTCATCAGAAAATTTTCATGAGGGGGAGGGGGTCCCCATGGGGTCCCTAGGACATGTTGCGAGTTGTCGACCTTTTTTTGTCATCAAAACTATAATAAAAATAAATAAAAAGTACTGTCACTCATGGTTTTGGGGATCTGGATCCGCTAGTGCCCCTAAGCCCTTCTTTTAACGTCACATAGGTAGGGACTGGAAAAATCTGTGTTATTTTTCGGGAAATGTGGTGTTTTTTTTTTGCAAAAAGGGCTGTCATTTATCATAATTTTTGCAAAATGTGTTATTTTTCATACATTTATATTCACTCGATTTCCCAAAACAAAAAAGCCTGCGGCGCTATTTATTGTTTTATATAATCGCAGTGTCGGCACCAGAACCCTGTTAAATTTTGCACTAACCTATTGCGGCTCTGATTAAAATGTGGTATTTTGTGTATAAAGTAGGCAAAAACCTGTTTTCTGGGCGTGACTATATTCGTGTGTTTTTCATTTCTTGCCAATTGGTATCAATAATTATTAGCAACCAATCTACATGCATGTATGGGTAAAATATAAGAAGGCAGATGACGTGCCTGTGGTTTTAGTCGGAAGGATGTTGCTTTTTTTTACTTTTTTTTACGCTTCTGTGAACAAAATACAGAAAAATGTATGTTAAAATTGCAATTGGGATTGGATTGACATTTCAAAAAAATACAAAAAAACGGGAGACCTTTGATCTCGACAACCTTTCTAAATATGCTTTTGAAAAAAAATAGAGTAGATACATTGAACCTTTATCTAGGCCCTAGCTAGATAAATCTTTTACGGTTATTCCCTAGAATCTAGGGAATAACCGTAAAAGATTTTTTGATATCTTATTATCTTGTATAGGTTTGTCATGCGATTGTTCACGCGATTTTGAACCTTAATGGCGTGGGAAATGACCCTGACGTCATAGTTGGGTCGCGAGCCTTAACAAGCTCTAGGAACGACGTCACACCTGGACGAAGCTGTCAATATCCCTGTGACCTCTGACATCGACTCATTAGCGGGGTCGCGTTGGGGTCAAGTGGGAATTTAAAATGTTCCAATCCTAACGTTAGGAAGCTATAGGTATAAATAACATTATAAAATCTATGCATATCGAATTATTTTACCCACTATGGCGTACGTTAGTATTTTGACTTTACTTATTTAAAGGTGGCACGTAGAATTAATATGCATATTACTACATATAAAAATATAAAAGCACGCATATTGACATTTCTAAATATTTAATTTTAAAAACGGGAGACCTTAGATCTCGAAAACCGTTACTAAATATGCTTTGGAAAAAATAGAGTAGATACATTGAACCTACATCTAGGAAATAACCGTAAAACATTTTTTATATCTTGTATAGATTTATCAAAAAAAATATATGTGAAAAACACCTCTTCTGATCTTTTTTTCGAAAGACAGAAACTCGTTTCCCGAAAGTCGCGGAGATTTTTTTTTGTATTGATAATATTGATAACAGATATATTGGTAATATGCAATAAAATCTAGGGAATAACCGTAAAAGTTTTTCGATTGAAGCGAAATTAACCCCAAAAAAATGGGAAAAACGCTTTTTTACAATTTCATCTTGCGACTGTTCATGCAATTTTGAACCTTAGGGAAATTACCGTGACGTCATACTTGGGTCGGGAGCTTTACTATGCAACAACAAAATATAATACTTACCAAATAGAATGCTGACGTTATTTCAGATGACCATGGATCTAATTCAATCTCAAATTCGTTTCCTATGACAGTGCAAAATTCCAGTCGTATTTGAAATGTACCCATGGGCGTCGCCAGCCTCGGAGCTAGGGGGGGGGAATGAAAATTGGACATAGCATAAAAAAGCGTAAATAGCAATTTAAAAAATGTGAGGCATAGTGAAGAAGGTCGTGATGGGTCATTCCATTGTAACGGTCGTTACAATTGTAAATGTTTGAATTGGCTTGATGTTGTAAAATAATGTCATTAAATTAACATTTTAACATGAAATAAATAAAGCCTTTATCGATTGCTAATGCCTAATAATTAAAGTCAATGTACATCGTATAATAAGGAAGAAATAGAATCATCAATGTGCTTTGGTTTACTTGAAAATGTACATAGTACTTTGCACAATAATATGCATTAAAAATGTATTTTATACAAATGTAATAAAAAATAGCGCCGCAGGCAATTTTTTATTGAAATAGGCAATTGTATTTAATGTATTTTCATGAAAAATTATGATATGATGAGAAAACGTGTGGTAACAATGTGATTTTTTGTGAGGTTTGAAAAAGTAATATGAAAAAATATATACCTATTCCAATCTCTAGAGGGGGCAGCTGCCCCCCCCCCCCTGACGACGCCCATGAATATACCAACTGGTTTTTATGACGTGTCGAATTCTCATGCAATCGAGACAATGAGAAATTATGTATAAAATTAGACAATAGATCTATTATTATTGATTAGGTATGTTTATTTATTTATTTATTATTATTATAAATGAATGGCGATTGACAAACATTTCCGGCTGCCCGCTACGTATCAATTAGTTTCAGTGTTACACGCTTTTTGGTCATTTTTATTTATTTATTAAATTTACCTATTTGTTCTTATTTCGTCCATACTGTTATTCTTTGAATCATATTAGGTATCAGGTCGCAAAATAATTCCATCATTTAAAGGTAGGGACCCAGCTATGACGTCACGGTCATTTCCCACGGCTTTAGGGTTCAAAAGGTTTAGGGCGTGTTTTTCTATTTTTTGGGGTTAATGTTGCTTCAATCAAAAAACTTTTACGGTTTTTCTCTAGATTCTAATGCATATTATCAATTTAATAGAAAACACCTCTGCGGTCTTAAAAAAAAGGATCAGAGGTGTTTTTCACATTTTTTTTGAGAAATCTGTAGGTACATAGAAGATATAAAAAATCTTTTACGGTTATTCCCTAGATAAAGGTTCAATATATCTACCCTATTTTTTTCCCAAGCGTAATATTTAGTAAGTTTTGCCCCTTTTTTGTATTTTTTTAAATGTCGATATGCCTAGCCGCTTTATTAAGATGGTAATGTGCCGAAAGGCGGACTTATTGCAAAAGCAATATTTTACAATCAACCCGAGTAGGTACCTACTTAGTGCTTAGGTACTTTTTTTATCAGTCAGTCAAAGGACTTTATTTTTACCCATTTTCAGTTTATTGAACATAAGTTTTTAACAATGCATTTTAAAGACAAAAACTGTACTTAAAAGTTGTAGAATATTAAATTCCCTATAACTTACTCTACCAAGTTTTTTTTGTAAAACTAATATGTAAAGAGTTACTTGTTACCAAAATTTCCTAATTTTTCACAAAAATGCATTTTTTACAAATTTTCTGTAGAAATTGGTTGATTATATTTTATTTTATTTTATTTTTATTTTATTTTATTTTATTTTATAACACAACAGCTTATAACATTTATAATATATACAGAGATAATAAAATACTTAAAGCCTATTATAGTGTTACCTTATTAATAATATATATAATTAGTTAAGTAAAGTGATTCATATAAATGTAATTATCGATTAATAATCAATAGTCAATAGTGAGCATTGGGAAGGGGATGAGGATAGGAGAGAGAAAGGGTTACATTCTTATAAAAAAATAATATAATATGTGTTCTTATAATATAATATAATATAGTATACCAAACGTATTTATAAAAAAATATTTAAAACTAATAATTTGCAATCTACTTTCAATAATATAATATATTAGGTATTCTATGTGCTGGTAGTTCAATGTTATTTATTTTCATTTTTATTTTTATGGGGGTGATGTGTGTAAAATTTTATTGACCGAGTTGATGAATGTGTTTCTACTAGTATTGAAGATATCTAAATTATTGAAGGAAGTGTTATATGTTTCGTAAATTCTATTAAGTACTGTGTTTCGAATGTAGTTTGTGTTATGTGTTTTTATGTGAAACAGAGCTTGTGTGCGCGTATTTCTTTGAGGCATTCTAAGTTTTATTGTAGAGTTCATGTATTGCGAGTCTATGTTGTTGTGAATTATGTCATGAAGAAGTCGCATGTCAGCGGAGGTTCGCCTTTTTTCTAAGTTGGGTATCCCGTGAAAGTTTGCAGATTCAGAATGGCTTTGATTAATCATGATTCTAACATTATATCTACTATAAATGATGTGGTTGACATTTAGAATATTACCTACAATATACACTCTACATGTCATGCACGTTATCGAGTAGGTACATACATATATTACATACTAGCTGAGTTACCCGTGCTTCGCAACGGTAAATTAAACAAACCAACTCGGCATATTTCATAGGCTAGAGCTGGACAAAATGTGACTTAAGAGATTAATTTTTATTCCAACGCCCTTTCATACGATACCACACACGACCCCACACAACCCTTGGATCCCCGCATCATTATGGCATCTCCTAGGAAACGCTTTTCCTCCAAAAATCGGCGACATTAGGACACCGCCTATAATATCGCAAATGTTATTCTAAATTGTCGCAGCAATCCATCGTAATATGCGGGAGTTATGCGAACACTTAGAAAAAACTGACTTATTTTTATATATATAGATTAAGTTAGCAGGTAATGTTAAATGTATAATATAAATATATGGAGATTTCTCTCTTTATACATGTTCAATCTATTAGTACTGTTAGATAGATAGGTACTATTATAGTATATGTCTAATATTGTTTTCTCTCATAGGCACGCAGTTCAGTATTCATCAATCTCTATCTTTCTAGGTATATCTGTACTACAGCTGTATGCTGATGTATTATAGGTAACTACACTGTAGATATCTGTACATGGGCGTCATCAGGGGGTCATCAAGGGGACATCAGGGGGGAAGGAATAAATAAAAAAAAAAAAAAAAGTCTATTTCACGCCACAAGCTTTTCAAGCTTACTGTGAAGTGTACAGATTCGTTTAAAAAATGTTATTTATCACAAAATTTACTTTATAACCACGTCGTTTTTTCATAATGTTATCATAAATTATCAAAAAATCATGTGAAAATCTATGAAATTAAGATTCTATAAAAAAATTCGCCTGTGGTGGTATTTAGACTGTATCTGTGTTTCGTTATCTGTATGTGTGTATTTACGACCGTAGTTTTTTTTTACGACCTTTTTTATTTATAGGTGGCTATTTAGTATGTGTTAAATACCACTTCACCCATTTTTATTTAAAAATTGCCTGCGGTGTTAATTTTTTAAAATTTTTAAAATGTTTTACGACAAAAAGTGGATATTATACGATTTGGTATAACAAATCATGATGCATTATTCACTAGGGCGAACTTATCGCAAAACTGCAATTTCTCCCAGTTAACCCCAGACTCGTTTTAATGCCAAATCATTATCAATATTTTAATGCCCCCCCCCCCCAGTCACTTCGAAGCTGGGCGACGTCCCTGCATCAAATACACTGATTGAACTATAAGAACATATAGCGTTAATAAAAATCTACATACTTAATTTAATAGGTATATTATATAACATAACATTGTAGGTACTAATTGTATATTATATACCCACATGTGAGTGATACAACCACGCCTGAGGAAGTGTATTGAATTATAATACATAAGAGTATGCTTAATATACATTAATATACAGAGGTGGGCACCGTTAATTAAAAAGTTAACTTCGTTAATCGTTAAAGCGTTAATGTAAAAAATCGCGGTTAAATGGCATGAAATAGAACTACATAAGTACAACTACTATCACGTTTACACTACCGCGATGTATCCCAACAAAGTGAAATTTGGAACTCCCAACCCACATACGATACCACACATAACCCCATACAACCCTTGAATCATCTAATGCCAGCGCCGCCAGTAGATGATGTTTATGCAAACAATCGAATATTAAGGGCATGGCATCAGGAATGACGTCACAGACATTTCCCACGGCATTAAGGTTCAAAATCGCGTGACAATCGCACGATAAAATGGTAAAAATGTCGTTTTTTCAATTTTTTGGGGTTAATTTTGCGTCTATAAAAAAACTTTTACGGTTATTCCCTAGATTTTAATGCATATTATCAGTACAAAAAAAAAATTACTCCGCGACTTTCGGGAAACAAGTTTTCGTTTTTCGGAAAAAAGTACAGAGGTGTTTTTAAATATTTTTTTTGAGAAATCTATACAAGATAAAAAAAATCTTTTACGGTTATTCCCTAGATAAAGGTTCAATGCATCTACCTTATTTTGTTCCAAAGCATATTTAGTAACGGTTGTCGAGATAGAAGGTCTCCCGTTTTTAGAAATTTTTGAAATGTCGGTATGCACACTCTTAACGAACTTAATTAACGGAAGTAAAATGTAACGTAAGTTAAACAATCCGTTAACAATTTTTGGAGGTGAGGAAAGCGTTAAATCGTTAACCAAAATGTTAGCTTCGTTAATTAACGATTAACGGATTAACGCTTTTCTGCCCAGCTCTGTTAATATATACCTGAGTACATGTTATTTTATAAATACACGTGAATATCTAATATCATATACCTAATTACCTACGTGTAGTACTCTTTCTCATTATTCACCATACGCAATATCATCTTCTTCTTATATTTCCGCGATATCTAAGTCTACAAAATTCTTTAGTCAAAATACGACATCTTTAAAAATATTACGATGGGATATACTCGTACATCAGACACCAAGTATAGGTATCCAATGGGATGATTTTACTGATAATAATAAAATGTACTGAAAAACTTCAACGCACTGGTGTTCAGGGTCATTCCATTGTAACGGTCGTTTCAATTGTGCATATTTGCGTAGACTTTATTTTATAAAATGATATCATTTATTCAACATTTTGACATGAAATAAAAAATCCTTTATCAATTCCTAATGCCCAATAATAAAAGTCAATGTAAACTAAATAAATCTTAATAAATTTACATATTATGCCCAATCCCACCAACTTATACCTAGGATGGAGAGCCCTAAGTAATTTCCATACAAAAACAGAGATAATATAATTGATTGACTAAGTTAGGTGCCCAAATATCTCCGCCCAGAATCTCCCCAACTAGGTGAGCTGCATGTTGCATTTCGTATGGATTTAGGCTGTGGTGGTGCTGGCTCTACTGCTGTACTTTATTCAATCAATCGAATTTTGAATGTTTTATGACACACATCATTTATCATCTAAACATGACAAAATTAAAATTTAAAAGTCTAAATATCACATCTAAAGACAGTTTAATGTTACTAAATAAAAGGAAGTTTGTTTACTAGAGATGGACGCTGTGATGGGGACATTGAAAGAAGGATGCTAGCCGGCACTAGGACGAATGGTGCGCTCGGTCCGATTGTTAGTAGTAGCAATGTGTCTATGAAAGCAAAAGTGCTAGTGCACAATGCTGTCTTATTATAGTGCCAACCCTAATGTATGCCAGTAAACCCAACTGAACTGCCAAATAAATAATATTCTATTTGTTCCAGGATCTCCTTGGCAAGTGCTAGTGATGTCTGCCGGGGGAGTAACCAGCGGGGCAGTGGGGGGAGGGGGCGCCGTGGTGGGGGAGACTACCAGGCTGGTACCTGCGAGGGAGCCGGCTGTGTTTGAGGTGCTGCCTTCCGGAGGGGGCCTCTTCACCAAAGGAGAGGTGAGACAAATAACTATCTTATTCCTCAATTTTTTCATATTTTTACAAATGTGGTGGGGGGGTTCAGCCCCTTAGCCCCTCCCCTGAAATGTGGATTTTTGTAGACGAGGAGCTGGGACCAAAAGTGTTTGTTGCATTCCATGTGTCAGATTATTTTATCATGCAAAATAAAAAAAGCAACTTGATGGGAATCGTATTCTTTGGACCCTTTCCACACAACTTTTTTTTATGGACTTTTTTTACAAGGTTCATCTACTACCATCAAGGATAGAAAAGGTTTAGCGAGGTGCCGGGGATTCGAACCTGCAACCCCAAAATTCTTGAGACGTAACAATCAACATTAAATTTGTTTCAGATTGGAGTAACAGTAGTTGCTCCCTCCAAGCGCCTGGTCCCAGTTCGAGTCTCAGAAAGTGTGACAACTACTGGACCGTTTAGGATTGAATTTGTACCTGAAGAAGTTGGCACTCATATCATTGAGGTAATCATTCACTTTGCTTGTAAATTAATCATGCTTTTTTTGACATTAGATTTGACACAAGTCTCCAGAGGTCACAACTCCAGTCAAGTCTTTCAAATATATAACTACCAAGTCTTACCCCATGATTTAACAAAAACACTGTGATTTGCAGTATGATCACTTTTGCAACAAATATTGCGGATAGATATATTGAATACATGAATTCATATCTCAGAAACACAAACACGTGCTCGAAAACACATTATTGGGAGTTTTATTAGCAAAGGATGCACTTGCCCCATGTGGTGGGGAAGTGCGTTTAGAGAACACATTGCCAAAAAACCCAAAAAAAGTGTGTAAAATATAAAAGAATGTTTTGGAAAGCATCATGAATAAAAAGTGCAATACTTAAAGTTTATATAATTATAATTTTCAACTGCCCAATATTTGATTTAAAGCGACAATGACACATCAAAGTCATGTCATCAAAAAATATGACGCACGTGCCCCAACTGACCTTAACTTTTTTTTTATTCACAATTGCCTGATGATGAGGGTGCAAATTCTCAGCTGCTAGTCGCGAAATCTAAAGTCATTTTTTGTGGATTTTAAACTAAATATTTAGTTTTACATTTTTCCCTTAATTCTAGCAAACTCCAGTCAAGGCGAGTCGTGTACATTTAATAGGCGAGTCGAACTCTATAAAATGCTCTGAGACCTAATCTATTGTATGTTTGTTTGCCAGGTGTCCATTGGAGGCAATAAGCTATCTGCTGGACCCCTGATTGCTAAGGTGTATGACTCCAGTCTCATCCAGGTCTCTGATGTCAGCAGTGGCGTTGTGGGACAACCTTGTCAATTCAAAGGTAAACAAACTACAACTATCTATCTATCTATTCCCTCACGCCACGTCCCTTGCAGGGTAGGCAGAGAGGACAGAGCGCCAGACAGCTCTATCCTTACACACACTCCCAGCCTCCGTCACATTCATGCATGTAGTCATACACGCTCTCCGATTCCTTTTACTCAAAACGCGTCCATCCTTTAGGATCTGGTCGACATGATCGGACCAGGCCAGTCTCGGGTGGCCGCGTTTCCTCACACCTCTTCGTTCACTCAGATATATCTTTTTTGTCATCCTGTCATCCTTCATTCTCTCAACATTCCCAAACCATCTTAGTTTATTCACTTTCATTCTTATCACAACACCAGTCTTGCAGTCACTCATTTCCCTAATAACCAAACAATAAACTAAATATAAAAAGAAATACTTTTATAACCTTACTAAAATTATGGTGATTTAATTTCTAGTTGACGCTAGTGCTGCCGGAGAAGGACAGTTGGAGATCTCCATCAACGAAGGCGAGGTCCCCAACCACGTCCAGGTGGTGGGAGGAGGCAGGTGCCTCGTGTCCTTCACCCCAGAACAGGCTCGCCCCCACTACATCGACATCAAGTTCAACGGGGAGACAGTCAGAGGATGTCCATTTCTTTGTAACATCGCAGACACCGGACGAGTCACACTTAACCTCTCCAACTTAGGTAAACTATCTGCATATTTATGTATTTTAAAGCTTGGTTAAATCCTTGTGTTCCCATGAGGATTTTAAAGGGCGCAATTATTAGTCTGTTCCTTTTTTTAAAAGGATCTGGGCTTGCATACACTACCAAATACTTTTCTGCACACTCTGCACTAGGCTAAAGCCTGTTTCGCAAAGTGTGGAATACATTGCCAGCGCTGGGGTTTAAACCTGGCACCTCCCGCATGAGAGACTGCTAACTCAACCAACTGTGCCAACCGTGTACTCATTGATAATTTTGCATTTTTTTTTTGGTAATACATACCTATTTGATTTCGTCCAATTTTAGAAGTGTATGCAGAAAGGACAGAACCCCAGACTGCCCTATCTTTTCACACACTCTTAGCTTCTGTCACATTTATGCAATATTTCTTAATTTTTTGTATTCATAACTTTTCGATCCTTGAGGATCTGGTTGAGGTCCAGACTATTTCAAACACATACTACCTATATCTTTTTAGCCATCCTGTCATCATTCATTCCCTCAACATACCCAAGCCATCATTGCTGAAAAATATGTGAAATGCCTTACAATTTTTTTTTTTTTCATTTTAAGAGCTTTTGCATGTCAAATATTTTATTTCAATGTCTTGTTTCAGAATTAATCCCTGTGGGTTCTCCGAGCACATTCCAATTGAGCGTGCGTGGCGGCGCGGGGGCTGGCGGTGCTGAGCTTGCTGTGGCCGTGCGCGGACCGCGAGGAGAACTCCCCGTACGAGTAGCCGGTGACGCACACTCAGGACTCACAGCAGACTTCACACCTGATGCCGTAGGACCACACACTATCACTGTGGAATATAATTCGCACCCAGTTCAGGTAGTACCAACTATGATAACAAAAAATATTAATAAAGGACTCGCTTCGTATGCATATGTGGCATCATCGAAATCAAATTCAAATTCTGTTGTCATTGACGTAATGTAGTTCTGGACAATTTACATCCAGACCTGCATTGAACTAAACCACACCTGTATTAAGTTTTGTTTTGTCACCATGTGTTTATTTATTTCATTCTTTTCTCCCGTAACTGTTTATTGATGTATCGCATTTTATTTTATGATGTTTGTTTAACATGTAAACCTGACGATTCCAAGTGCCTTAAATGGGGCCTACAGATGATTAGAGAACAATAAAATGGCTAAATGTGTGAAATACCAATTCGAAATTCAGGAGACACAGAGATTTTATAAATTCAGGAGTGCGTATGTTGCAACAATCTTTTAAAAATTATCATTTCTTAGTTCTATCCAAGGCTGATGAAGAAGAAGACAGGCTACCTTATACTTATCATATTATACACATTTTAACCAAAATTGTAACTGTTTAATGCTCCTTTTACTAATACATTCATGTGACCCCTGTTAACTTCGAATAGTTACATCACACATTTAGCCATTGATTTCAATGATGCCCCCTATGCAGTATTTAATTACTCATTTTACCTATCATTTGAGTTACATTACGTTTGCGCCGGGCCTGGGTTTTTTATGAGCATTCTCCTTTATTTAGTATTCGAAGTGTAAAAGTGTAAAAAAAAGTTAAAAGCACAGGGCGAATTTAGTGTACATAATATAATATTATATAAATTTCAAAATTTCCAGGGCACCCCATTTGTAGCCAAGGCCTACGATGCTCGTCTGGTGTCCGTGGGGAGCGTGAGTGGCAGTGGTGGGGCCAGTGTGATGGTGGGGGCCCCCGCACACTTCTCAGTGGACGCCTCCCGAGCCGGGGAGGGGAACCTGGAGATCACCATCGCCGCACGAGGGCTGAACATTCCCACACAAGTGCATCCACAGGTAATGACAAATATCCAAACAAGTTTTTTTTCAATTTCATTTCTATGTATGATGTTGCCTTGATGCTAACCCTTATGTATGCTACTGAGACGTGGCTGCAGAAGGTCAAATCAGTATTGAATGCAGTGGAAATGAGGTCATTGCGAAGAATTTGTGGGACTGGTGTTGTGACAAGAATGAAAGTTCATTCGATCCCCGATGCCGACTTACTCCATTTCACGACACAAGCTTTTCAAGCTTACTGTGAAGTGTACAAAGGTGTATTTGGGTTTATTTCGATAAACCCAGGTCATTTTAAAAAAAAATAAAAAAAGTGAATAAACTAAGATGTACAGGGCATGTTGAGAGAATTAAAGATGACAGGATGACAAAAAGACATATTTGAGTGATCATGTCGACCAGACCCTCGAGGATGGACGCGTTTTGAGTAAAAGGAATCAGAGAGTGTAATATCAGAGAGGGAAATAGAGCAGTCAAACGTTCAGTTCTCTCTACTGACCCTGTAAGGGATACAGCACTGTGTAAATTATTAGTGTATGTGAGATTACAGACATTGTTGAAATATTGCTTTCAGGGTAATGCAAAATTCTCAGTCAGCTTTGTTCCGGCAGAAGCCTGTGACCACATTGTGAACGTATCATTCAACAAGGTAACTTTAATATATTATTATTTGTTATTGGGTAGGCAGCTTTCGCTGTTTTGACCCAAGTCTCAGTTAAGTTGTGTTTATATTATCTAGTCTATTCTTGAAGGTGTTGGTGGTAGTAGCAAGTACCACTGACTCCGGCAACTGATTCCAAACACTGACAGCTCTATTGGTCAAGATGTGTTTCCGTGGGTTGGATGTGAATCATGTTGTTGTCATAGCTGGTAGAATCTCACAGGAATAATGGTTATGCAACACCTTGTACAACTCAAGAAGATCTCCCCGATCGCGTCTCTGTTATTTATTTTTTTGTGCTGGCAACACTGTTAATAGTTGTCAAAAATGACATTTATTTTTGTGATATGCCATCTTGTTTTAATATGTCACCTGAAACTTAAATATTCAATTATTAAATGTATTCCATGTTTTATAGCGTGGTGTACCTGGTTGCCCCATGGTTGTGAGTGTGGGGGGGTCCGGCGGGGGCCCACAAGTCTCGCTGCCTCCCCCCGGCCCTGTCTCGCAACCTGCCCAACTTCTTATAACTCACCCGCAGGCCAAACTGGAAGACATAGAAGTTAATGTCGAAGGTAAGAATTTTCCATTTCAAATAGTTATACAACAAAATGACACAGTAAACGCCATCCAGCAGATATGGGACATCAATAGATGTACATACAAAATCAGTGTTGGCCTGTTATGTTAGTTTTTTTTAGGCGCCAAAAAGAGTTTTTTTAAGTCCTAAAAGGCCCTCACAGCCAGGACGGGCTTAAAAACCTTTTAATCACTTAAAATAAAACAATATCTGCTGCTGAAAAGTTCAAAGTGAATAGTCTCATGTCTGCTGGGTGGCGTTTTTCAAAAGGGTGCAGACGTTTGTTCGTCATCAATTTGACATTTCGTTTTAGTGTTGCTATGATGATGAAAATGAGTGGGTGAATAATGTTGCCACATGTAAAAATATTTGTTAGCCGTCAAGTGTTTATTTTTGTATCATATTTATTGTATTTATTTTATTTTGAAACAATGATTCTTTTCCACTTGTCTTCACCACCACTCTCTTTTGTTTATGTTTTCTGTATTTCTGGCACAGCACTTTACATATTCACAAACAAAATGGCCGACAGAGTTTTTTTTGTTTTGCAATAAAAAAATTACGACACCAACCTACGCAAATCTCAGAGAATAAGAAGAATCTAACTGACAAGACCAAGATGTTGAGAAATAAGGAACGAGGTTATTAGGGAAATGAGTGACTGCAAGACTGGTGTTGTGACAAGAATGAAAGGGAAAAACTAAGATGATTTGGGCATGTTGAGAGAATGAAAGATGAAAGGATGACAAAAGAGATATATTTGAGTGAAGAGTCAACCAGATCCTCAAGGATGGACGCGTTTTGAGTAAAAGGAATCGGAGAGCGTGTATGACAAATTGCATGAATGTGACGGAAGCTAGAAGTGTGTGTAAGGATAGGGCTGTCTGGCGCTCTGTCCTCTATACCTTCCCGGCAAGGGACGCGGTGTGAGGGTATAGATAGATAGATAAAAAAAATTTGCTAGTTAAAACGAAATATACATTATACTTTTGTTTTAAACCACCGTAATTTGTACAGATAATTTTATTCCATAGATAACATTATCGAACTCCTTTCTGCGACAGCTGTCAAAACTTTTGTTTTTGAATGTGTCAAACATTGTCATATTCTACGATTATGTTTTGTTTATTGGGTTAACTATTAAGTAGTAAATACCATAGTTAGGTGTAGTATGTTTTTAATATGTCGTTTTGTCTCTAACTTTACAAAATTTTATTTATAAATACGTTTTTGATGAGGCACTTAGACAAAAAGATTCAATGGTATACAGAATGTCTTATCGGTATAATCTTGAATGAAATGGACATTTTTATTAAGTGCCCTAATTATTCGACAAAACGAGTCAGAAATATCTGCTCGTGGTTGATGAAAAAGACAAAAATACCTCAACTACCGACGTTTCTACATTATATTTTAGTCGTTAACCATCTGAACGTAAGGGCTATAATTGCATAACTTCATTTTAGTTCATCCTTCGGTTAAAACAACAAATAAACCATTGTACGTTGAAATATTGTGTTTGGGATGACTATAGTGAAATTATTTTAAACTGTCGAACACAGTCATAAAAGTATGACCGAGAAAGGACGACAACCTGCTTTATTCGCCCCTATGGCTCTTGTATAGATGCGAATAAAGCAGGTAGTCGTCTCTTCTCGGTCACACTTTTATGACTGCGTTCGACAATTCAAAATAATTTCACTTACAGCGTTTTTTTTTTATAAATATGCATGCATATTTTTATTATACCTATATACTTATTCTCCATAATTTGAAACATATTTATTATATTATTGGCACCATTTTATTATTTCTTATGTCTGGGGGACTCACTCTTTCAAATATTATCTATGGTTCATTTTATAAAATGACAGTTCATATTTGAAGACTGTCTCGGTGACAAACATGTTTGGAATGATACAGAAAACATTGATTGTTCGCTGATTAGTTTTGTTGAGTTTTTATTTTTTAAAATGCGTCAAATATCTCAGCTCGGTTACGGTTGGAGCAGCTAAAAAACTTAACCGAAGTTCGCTGGATCATTCCAAAAGTATTTGTGACTGAGGCAGTTTAATTAATTATTTGTATTTGATTGGCTATCGAGTGAAATTCATGTAGCCAGGATTCTCACAACTTCACAAACGTTTAAAAGTTATACTAGTGGCGGGAGACTACGAGCCTTTTTTGCAGTGTGAGACAGCGTAACTACACCCAAGTCCGCACACACAGTTATAGTAGTATTAGTGAGCGCACAATGAACAAGAATGCACACAGATGCGTTCATTGTTCAAGGCAGATATATCTGTCCTTTCACGAACACTACAAAAAAGGGTCTTAAACTCGTGCAACTTCTATACTGCATTGTAACAAAAAATGTAATAAATGACCTATAAACGAATTCTGAGAATCAATATGCAGTGAATTTTGTCTGATTGCCATATTTTTTAGACAAAACTTACGAATAACTTCAGTTCTCTTTCGAAATATCTGAATTCCATTAGTTTATTTTATAAAATGAACCATGCCACTTCACAATATGCCTTCTGTATGATAAAATGTACATCTATTGTGTAAAATTCTTTCCAGGGAGGCGTCGACACTATTACTAGCCCCAAATAAATGACATTACATTATTTTTCAAAGAAATAATGGTCCCTGACATGACTAAATATTAACACGCCGTTTGTCAATCAATTATCTATGACTCTTTTGACAGACGATTGTTAGAGAGGTCACGATAAGAATGACAGACAGATTTGACAGTAGGAGAAACCGATTATGACATAAAAGAAAACGTAAAAGAATACGTTGAATCGTAAAAATACGATATTATTTAAAGATATTTTTAATAGATTAATTATTACGCCATTAGTTTTTTAACCGCTGCTTAAGTTTTTGTTTTAATTAGTGCTTATTACGCAATTACGCATACTAACCTTAACATACTATAAGGTTTTGTTTTAACATTATTAAATGACAGTTAAATATTAGTTCTAAAGTTTATTCATCCGTAGTTAGATAGTATAATCATTTCTATTCATTTTAGGTTAGGTTAGTCATAGTATTATAACCGTATAATGTTAGGTTAGGTTACTTTTGAAGTATTTTAGTTGTGGACGCTTCCTTATTAACATTCCTCGCACAATTTCTCTTTACGCTCGCACAATATAAGCTTATGATTAATTTTATTTTCAAGTATTTTATACATAGATTTAAAAATATATATTTTAAGAACATCTAGCCATATGTTTTAGTTGTGTACGACACAAAAATAACCTTATTTTGTATTGAAATGTCAATTATTAAGTTAGTTATGTTAAAATAGAATAAAATTAAGTGTAACTGGTAACATTTCTGTAATTATTTTGTATTTTTATTAACAGGTAATCTTATAATGGTGATGGCAACATTCTCAATTATCATAAGTAGTAAAACTAACCTAACATTACACTACTCAACTAACCTAACATTACCTGTGGTTTTGGACTCAATATGCACGTTGTTTAATCTATGGTAAGTCTTCATTTCTTCTATGTACTATATTCGCATTTTCTTTGCACATATTTATTGTAAATTTAATTTTTCTGTACAGCGAACTGTCAAATTCATGAAATTCTCATTCAATGCAGGTAACCGACAATACAAAATGCAAAAGGGCAATGTATAATTAAGTATTTCTGACACATTTGATAAAACCTTTTTACAAAACACCACTTAAATGATTTGAGGTATACCTAAATCATTTAGGTATGGAACCGGAATTTATCTGCATTGCACAGACGGAAATACATTACAGTTTTTTCCTCGTCTCAGTTGAGGAAAAAAAACTGTAGCCATTTAAATGGCTTAGAAAACGTCTCTTGCCAGAGCACAATGCCGGTCTCCCGCATTGGAGGAGTCAGGTTCAAATCTCAGCATTGACAATGTATTTTACACTTTGTAATACAGGTTTTTAGCGTAGCAAAGTGTACAAGAAAGTATTTGGGTTTAAGTCCAGATCATTTTATTCCTAATTTGACAGTTCGCTGTAACTAGAATACCATTTAACATTTTTCACTCTCATTTTTAAATTTACAGATTGTAATTTAAAGTTTTGCACAAAAATTAATTTACGTCTAACAATAAACAAATTTATAAACACTTGCATTATACAAATAAATATTTTTTTAAATATTTTGATTTTGACACATTTTGTAACATTATTTACCCACTAAAGATATTATTTTAATTAATGCTATTCGTAAAAGGCGACATTTTTAATCAGCTGTATTTGAGAGATATTTCTAAATGTAGTTTTTTGATTTTCAGTTCGAGTTTTCAGAAAATTGCACAGAAAGAATAACAGTCGACAGGCCTAGAAAAGTAACATACCTATGTAACAAGTATTTCAGTATTTTAAGATAACCCGTCTATAGAAACAAGTCTGAGGAGGTTTTTTTATTCAATTTTCTCTTTCTACAATTTATCTTTTACGATTTACTTTTCTAGGCCTGTTGTTTTTGTGGTCTAATGGCACATTTCATTGTCAAATAATTATTTTTTGTACAACTTTGAATAAAATAGTAAATTCTACCGAACTTGCCATTGAAACCTAAAAATAATAAAAGGCACCAATTTTAATGGATTATGAAAATGGGATATGTTTTACACTTTTTAATTATTGCACTATATTAAAATTATTAAATGTAAAAAGATTTTTTGTACATGTTTACATTTTGTAAAATAGTTTTTTTTTACATTTTTATCTATGCAGTTTTACAGATGAATATAGGGCTTAACCAAAAAATGTGCATTTTTGACTAGAATCCCCTGTCATGTTTTTTTTTTAATATCTCATACTCAGTTTTTTCATCCAGCCTTGCATAAAATGAATAGGTATACCGCTTTCGTGTGCCATTTTTATGAATATTATCTAATTTATCTTTAATAAATAGTTAATCTATTAAATTACAAACCGAGTGAATCTATTTGACACATTTTAATATTCTGATAATTTTTTACAACAATTGTTTGAAATTTTAAAAAATAGTCCAATGTTTCTTCTTTTGACAAAAATTAATAGGTACACAACTTTGTCTGTCCCTAATACACTATTTTTGACGTTTAATGTCAAATATTTATGTTTACATTTAATGTCAAAAATCGTAAACAAAATAATTTCATGTTTACAATTACATCTTTGACATTTAATGTCAGTGCAACATATGCCGAACGGCAACTTTTTGACAAATTATAATTAAATTAATTTATGTAAAATGAAACTATATATCGGGACCTACAAATTTCAAACAATTGTAAATTATTGGAATATTGACTTTTGTGTTGATTTTTACATTAAATGTGTCATTATAATATTAAGCTTTTTACTTTTGACATAATATTTACACGACTTTGACATTCTTTGACATACCATAGACAAATTGACATTTAATAATTTACTACCCACCTGATAAAATGACTTGTTTTTGACTTAATTTGACTGCAATGGAGTTTGGGAATATTGTTGTGGCTAGGTCCCAATGGCGGGAGTGTGCCGGCAAGCGTACTCGAGGCAGGCCCCGGAGTTTTCAAAGCCGAGTTTGTACCTCGAGTTGTTGGAGAACATCGCTTGCACGTTCTACTCCGAGATGAGCCGTGTCCGGGAAGCCCTTTTACAGCAAAGGTAATAAAAATTTAATCGTAAAATACATTTTGACTTGAATTATATAGTGTCAAAAACAGTATTCCGATCTTGGACTGATTCGGAGCAAATAAAAAAAATAAAAATAGCTGTTGTTGCCTCTCATATATTGCAGATTGGTTTATTTGAAACCAAGTGACTTGTTGAAATATTTATATGGGCTATGGCTGCTTTTGTTGCCATGTTAATATCTTACAATGTGTAGTTTTACAATAGGAACATGCACCACATTCTTAACCCAATTTATGCAAAATCCAGATTGCTGTTTTAAACACTATATGACTCATTTCATTGTCACAAATTGAGTTGTCTATGGTTAACTTAACCGCACTTGTTTGATTTTAGGTTTACGACGTTAATGCTATCAAAGTGAAGGAGGTCAGCACGGGAACAGTCGGAAAACCGGTCACATTTCTCGGTAAGTAGAGCTGTTGAAAGACTAAATATATCAGAGTAACGCATTACATATGTCAGTTCACCCGACTGCTATCAACATCTATTGAAATTTTTGGAAAATGTCTCATAACGTTTGTCGCTATACACAGTTGAAACTTCCCAAGCGGGCCCTGGAAATCTCGAGGTGACTGTCAACGGGGGCAGAGTTCCCACATCGGCGCAAGCGCAGGGGCAACACACATACGCCATATCATTCACACCGAGGGATCCCACAGTTCACACCGTGGATCTGAGATTCAATGGACAAGATGTACCAGGTAAATTAAAAATAATAATTGGTAATTATAATTTGTAACGAACTGTTGGTAAATATAATTTGTTACGTAACTGTGGGTAATTATAATTTGTAACGAACTGTGGGTAATTATAATTTGTAACGAACTGTGGGTAATTATAATTTGTAACGAACTGTGGGTAATTATAATTTGTAATGAACTGTTCGTAGTTATAATTTGTAACAAACTGTAAGTAATTATAATTTGTTAATTTGTAAAGAACTGTGGGCAATTCTAATTTGTAACATAAATGTGCATAATTATAATTTGTAAATTACTGTTTCTGAGCAAACCACAATTTACATATTCTTATTACTATTTACTTATCAATACTTTTTTATTGAATTTCAGGAAGTCCCTTCCAATGCCAGGTGACAAGTGCAGCTCGCGTCATCGACGCTGGAACTCTTGAGAAAGTGAGCGTAAACGCGCTGTGCGAATTCTCAGTGGAGAGTTCTAGCGCTCCGACTGTCAGCGTACTGGGACCTGCAAGACGACCTATTCCGGCGACTATTACGCCACACGCCACGCTCGCCAATACACATAAGATATCATTCACGCCCGTGGATGTCGGGGATCATAGTATCGAGGTGAGATTATTTTTAAGTGTCGTGGGCAAATATAATTTGTAACGAACTGTTGGTAATTACAATTTGTAGCGAACTGTTGGTAATTACAATTTGTAACAAACTGTTGGTAATTATAATTTGTAACGCAACTGTGGATAATTAAATCATGTTCTCGAAGAATTCATCCTACGAAAGATAAAATAACTGACTATGTGTCCAAATATATTCTATTCTTTTCTGTCCCCCTCATGCCTCATCCCTTTCGGGGCAGGCATAGAAACAATAATACCAAACTTCCTTACACTCACTTATTTCTTAGTTTATTCATTTATTTACACTTTTGGTGGACAAAATAGAGATATGTTAACAAAACAAATAGAAATTATATCATTTGTTCACTAGGGTGAGCTTATCGCAGTGCTGCGATCTCTGCCAACTTACCCTAAACCTATTCACATTCATTCTTGTCACAACACCAGTCCGAAATCTATCTGAGAGCAAATACACATTGTTTTCTTACTTTTTTTAGGTTCGCCTATCTTCCGGCAGTCATGTGGAAGGCAGTCCATTCTTGCTGAAGGCGTACTCTGCTGAGAGAGTCACCGTAACAGACATCACTCCAGGGGTAGTCGGGAGGCCAGTTGGGTTCACAATCAATGCTTCTCAAGCAGGTCTGTTCAAAAAAATAAGTAATCTTTATACTATTGCAAAATCGTTTTATTATCGCTTCAACTTTATCAAATTCCGAACGAAAACATAAGCGCAAAATAAGAATGTCATAAGCCTCAAAATTGAAGAAAAGTGGACTGAATATCAAAAAAATATCCACTAGAGTCACTGTGTCTTACCTTAAACATTTTATCAACCAAATTACAGCATTATATCTAACAAACTACGGGAATAATCTAAAGTTTCAGTAAATTTTAGGGGTAACTTTGAAATTATTTTTTACCGAGAAAATTTACAGTCATCAAATTTCTAACTGCTAGAGTCACTAAAACATATCTTACATTTATCCATGTTTTAAGTCTTAGGATGATATCTTTAGTATAGCTGAGTAATCTTACTTTTTCCGATGTAATTTGTTGTATGTTTTGTCACTATGCCCCTTCAAGTTGAAAAATGATTTTTCTAAAAATTTCAGGTGCGGGCAATTTGGAGATCATAGTGGCAGTCGGAGGAAAGAATGTCCCTAATTACGTACAGAGTGAAGGCAATGCCAGGTTCAAAGTAAGTAAAAACACAAAATCTCTATTAGTTACGTCTAACTCTGAAACGATTAAAAGATTCAAGTCTCTTCCAAATGAGTTAGCCGAACAGTTTACTCATGGATCCTTTGACTCACAGCTCACTAACGGTTCAATGGTTCACAACGAACGACTCGTATCCTACGTATCTTTAAACTACCATAGATATATAGCTATTTAATTTACCTGTATCTGTGTGCGAAATGTCGAAAACTTGCACTTAAAAAAATAAAAATCTACGCATGCATATCGTGTGAAATACATGTATGACAGAAACAGAAAGAGCTGCGAGCTGTTGAAATAGATCTTTTTCTATATGAGCATAAAGAGTCGTAAACTTGTTCTTACATCCTGATCCTTACAAAATGACACATTATCCATGACTACTGATTACGGGATAATGAGATTATTTGAATTATTTCTTTTAGGTCAACTTCAAACCAGTAGAAGCAGCCCCCCATTCTTTATCGGTTCGATTCAACGGTCGTCCCGTACCAGGGAGTCCCTTCACTTGTATAGTCGCCCCCCCAGGGGGCTCTGCTCCTCCCGCTGCACGCCTCAAGACTGCAGCACCACGCATCGCACAGAGGGGACAGTCCACAGAGATACAGCTGCAAGGCTTTGGAGGTAGAAATTCTTACATAATTTACACCTATAAATACACCTAATGCATATGTTGCATATGTTAGTTTACATGATCACTACCTCCATCTATTGAACATGTTTGTAAATGTTACACAAAACTAACCAAGAGAGAACTTTCTAATACAGAACATGTCACAACAGAACCAAACAGTTTGAAATGGAACTGAGATAAGTTCGCTCTAGTGAATAAATGTTTTGGTATCTTATGGATTTAAAATTTTGACATATCTCTGTAGTTATAAATAAATAAATCTAGGTAATTCCATACTTAAAAATATATCTATACTTGAATAGGTTTGTGTGCTGTTTTTTTTTTCTTTTTCGCGTTCTGCATTAGGAGTGTTCTGTAATATACATGTTCTGTTTTAAACTGTTCTGTAGCGGTCAGTTCTGCATCAACATTATTCTAAATTTTCCGCACACTGATTTATCATTGTTTTTCATTGGTAATGTTCTGAAATGGTTCTGAAATGTCCATGTTCTCTATTAACTGTTCTGAAATATTCGGTCACCTTTACAAACATTGCAGTAACACATTGTGTATGTAAGTTTGTATGACTACTACCCCCATCTATTGAATATTTTTACAAACACTTACTATTTTGTTGTGATTTACAGAGATTGAGCCAAGTATCAGTGTAGTGGGTCCAGGCGGCTCCCCCCTCACTGCCCGGGTCACTCCTAGCGGGGCGAGCGGAGAGTATACGTGTCGCTGGACTCCCGGGATGGTGGGGCGCCACGTTGTGAGTGTACAGGCCCTGGGGGCCCACATCACAGGGTCCCCGTTCACTTGTAACGTCTATGATGTCAACAGAGTTCGGGTCACTGGATTGGGTGCTGGAGGTATGTTGAATTTCTACTCGTTAAACTGTTTTTCACACATTAAGCCATTGATTTCGATGATGCCCCCTATGCAGTATTTAATTACTCATTTTTACCTATCATTTGAGTTACTTACATTTCGTAGCCTTGTTTTTTTTTCCATACTAGATGAGCATTCTCCTTTAAAAGTAGTGTGTCTAGACGATTTACAACGAATTGATGTAAATTTCATTAGAACCATGTTATTCTCAAGTGACAACATGGTAGATGAGTGTTCAGATAACTGCCTTTAAATAGAGACATTTAGAATAGGTTGACAAATTTATTTTATTTTACTTATTTTATGTGCGACACCCACAGAGACATCAACAAAACATGAATAAATTATCTTACAAAAAAGAAAAACATCTCATGTCGACTCTTCAATTAAGGGCGCCCGTAGCATACACCAACAACAAAGGCTGTCAAAAAAAATATAATTTAAAATTACCATTGTGTCTTGATGTTTTCCAGGACTTGAAGGCTTAATGGAGGGGTTGAGCCTTGGTGATGCCATGCAGGGTGAGGTGGGGAAGGCTCTCACATTCAGTGTAGATGCGGCCAGCGCTGGGGAGGGCACCCTGGAGCTTGTGGTTTCCACACAGCATTCAACAGTTAAAGCTGAGGTTAGTGCCCTAATTTATAATGACCTTTTTGTTTGCAATTAAAACAAATTTCCATGTAAAAAAAAAGTCTTAAAACAACATTAGGACTGGAATAGGTGAATGTTACTTAAGTATAAAGTGATCACATTAAACGAGCCGATCAGTCAAAAGCCTGTGGAAGCTCCATCCTTTGATGTATATCTGTTAAGATAACTGCTTGTTATTTCAACTACAGCATGTAGAAAATCCAGTGTTCTCACAATCGGTGTAAAATGGACATTACGATTGGTCATAATTGGCTTAAGTGATCACTTTACACTCGTGAAAAGTTCGACTACCGGAACCAGGAATTGTTATAAAGCTATGAGTTCGCCCTAGTGAACTAATATTGTAGCATCTATTACTTGTTATGCTAATAATTTCTGTATTTAGTTCACTTAAAGTGTAAATAAATAAATCAATGAAATACATACAAACAAACTCAGATCTAACTTACTTACTGCTAGCCACTTGCGTTCCACTGCTGGACATGGGCCTCTTCTAAACTCTTCCACTGTCTTCTATCTTGGGCTATCTGCTGCCATCTACGACCCATAAGCTGGACAATGTCATCTGTCCACCTTTTCTGTGGTCTTCCTACGCCCCTTTTGTTCTGTCTAAGAAATGTGTGTGTTTTGTTCCCAGGTTGTAGCGTGCGCTCGGGGATTGTACGATGTGACCTTTGTCCCCCAGAGCAGTGAGCCCCACTATGTGAACATCACGTTCAACGAGGCGTCTGTCCCGGGAAGTCCATTCCACATTCACATTCAAGAGTCAATCAATCACGTACAGATAGGTATGTACTGCAAATACTTATAACTATCCATCGAGAGATTCAATGCCCTAGGTACCTGGGACTAAGAGATATGCAGGGAAGTACAGTGAACAAAAATATTATACAGTTTATTTACTTGTATAATACTACCTGCATAATGCTCGCTGATACAAGTTAGGTGGAATTTGTTGTTTACACTTCACTTATTGTTGTATTCCCCTATAGATATTGATGGTTGTATAGAATTCAGGTAAAGATGGAAACCCCCGTAATTTAAATTCGAAGAGAAATAATACTTTTGTTCATGAGCCGTTTATGGAATTATAGGATTAGTAAGGTTTTATTTCACCTCATCAGGCCAGTGGCATCCAAATTTCTGATGTATACTTATAACTAGCTTATAATTACTTGTACTGCAACGAATACTAACATATTCGGCCAAACTATTCGGACTTATTAAAGCACATACGAATTTTGACTCACAAATCACATTATTCCAAGTATCGCACATCCAACTCTCAGACTGGCCCGCTGAAATATATCGAAATAATCTGTTTTGAATTGAATGACTATTGCTAATTGTGGGAATTTTTTTAGAATGCAAGAGAATGAAATAGGACTGTAAAATCTGGGAAAACATAAAAAATCTTCCGACTTACCTTGATTCATTCTTCTTTCAGGTGGCACTGCCACAGTAGACCTACCAACATCGTCCCATACTCTCCAAATCTTAGCACCTGACGGGAACGTCGTTCCTCACACCGTATTGACTGGCGGAGGCCTGGCAGAGTTCAATATATCCAACGTAGGGAGATATACGGCTACAGCGACATCGCCACAAGGACATACACTGTCCTCGACGACCATCAATGCCTTTGATAGCCAGAAAGTGAAGATTTTATCTGTCGGTGATGCATTTACCCATAGACCGGCCATAGTCACATGTAAGTATCATAATTTTTTTTTTATGGAAAAAGATCTGGCTTGCATAAACAAACCCAAATACTTTCGTGTACACCTTGCACTAGACTAAAAGCCTGTATCCCAAAGTGTGGAATACATCGCCAGCGCCGGGGTTTGAACCTGGCACCTCCCATTTGAGAGACTGACACCTCAACCAACCGCGCCAACCATGTACTAAGTACACTAATGCTGGATTTCACCAACTTCTTAGGTGAGGAGTAGCGGAGATAGGAGCCACCTAGAGGGGATGTAGTATATGACAATACGTTATTGATACTTAACACCATTAGGTGACAATAAACAGATTAAAGATGTCCATCATTTTAGACAGGTTATATGCTAGTATACCAATTAAAACCACATTTTTTATTTCAGTGTCTGTAGCTGAGGCGGGCAGTGGCGTCCTGACAGCCCGAGTGCGCTGTGCGGGGGCACAGGTCCCCCACTCCGTGCGCTCTACCCCCCCACGCCACGAGCTGCTCTACCATCCATCCCGGGCTGCCCCACACACCATCACACTGCTGTACAATAATGTGCCTATATCACACACGCCACTGGTCCATACCGTCATGCCAGCTGCTCATGGACAAGAGGTAAGACTCAATAATAAAGTAACCAGTGAATGCCGTGTGTGTTTATAAAAACACAACATTGAATCAAATTGCTAAAAAAGATTTGACATGTCTTTCGAACAATTTAGTTATCTCAACAGATATACAGCAAAGGATGGACTATCCATCTGGCTTATGACTGATCGTCAGCTGGTTTAACATGATCACTTTACACTTAAGTAACATTCACCAATCCCTGTTTATTCATCCCACGTGGCTGGGAATCGAACTCAGACCTCTAGCCTAGCACACTGGTATTAATCCACTGTGTCATGAAAAGCCAGAAAGAAACGTTATATTATATAGTACATGATTGGCGCAGTTGGTTGAGGCGGCAGTCTCTCAAGTGGGAGGTGCCAGGTTCAAACTCCGGCGCTGGCGATGTATTCCACACTTTGCGATACAGGCTTTTAGCTTAGTGCAAGGTGTGCAGGAAAGTATTTGGGTTTGTGTATACAAGCCCAAATCCTTTTTATTAAAAAAAATTTCATCTATCGAAATTGGGTTAAGATGTCGAATTTAGGTTGGAAAGTTCATCCTTTGCTGTATATCTGTTAAGATAACTACTTGTTATTTCAACTACGACATATCGAAAATCCAATGTTCTCACCAAAAAATAGTGACATAAAAAAAAATTATGTTGCTCTTAATTCCAGGTGACTGCATCAGGCATGGGTCTATACAGCGCCCGTGTGGGAGTTGTCAGTGTCTTCAGTGTCGATCTTCTGGGCCGACAGGGCAGGGAACTGGACGTAGTGGTCGCTGGACCCGGGGGCGGTGCTTTGCCAGTCAGATGCTATCAGACAAAGGCTGGGAAACTGCAAGCGGAGTATACAGTCAACACTGTGGGACAATGTACTATCGGTAAGTTATTATCAGAATGTAGTATTCCTACAACAGTGTAGAAGAATTAAGGATGAACATTGTCGGGCTTATGACCGACCTCGGCTGGCTTAAGTGATCACTTTACACTCGAGAAACATTCGCCATTTCAGTTCACCCCGGCTGGGATTCGAACCCAAACCTTTGTCTCGCATAGCAGAGTGAAGTCGGTTGTAAGCCTGACAATGAGACAAGATAGGAAATATCTGGCTCATACCACCACCTTAATAATTGTCGCGTACCACCAGTGGTACGCGTACCATAGTTTGGGAATCACTGCTTTACAAAGATAATTGGTAACATCAAAATAATATATATATATTTGTTTTTCTCTCATTTCAGAGGTTCTCCACTTGTCCAAGCCTGTCTCCGGTAGCCCCTTCACTTGCCAAGCATACGATCCCAACAAGGTGACCCTCACAAACTTGCCACAAGGAAATCTAAGCGTACATACACCAATATGCTTCACAGGTACGAGACATGCATTGTGATAACGTCATATATTAAAGAAAATAGGTGGAGTTTATGTAATATGGGAGGGGCTTATTGTTTATATATATAAAAAATCATATTTTGTGTAGTTTCCATATGCTTATTTGTGGGCAGAGCTTATGTCATATGGGGTAGTTAATTACAAAGTGGGTGGAGCCAATCGCAAAATGCGAGGGGCCAATGAATGATGAAATTTTTTTTACATTTTTTTTGTTTTTTTTCTTTCAGTCAATCACGGTGATGCTGGTGTGGCCGATCTCGACGTCTCGGCTACGGGTCCTCAAGGACAAAGTGTGGCAGTCGAGGGCAATCTCGTACAGTCCGGAACGACTTCTGTGCAGCTCATGCCGACCACTCCAGGACACTATAGGATCTATGTTCAGTATGGAGGTAAGGACAACTTTTACCTGATACCCGAACACCCAAACAATTGCGAAAAGTAAGATTACTCAGCTAATACTAAAGATATCATCCTAAGACTTAAAACATGGACAAATGTAAGATATGTTTTAGTGACTCTAGTACTTAGAAATGTGATTTACGTAAATTTTCTCCATAAAAAATATTCACAAAGCTATCTTTGAAATTTACTGAAACTTGAGATTATTCCCGTAGTTTGTTAGATATAATGCTGTAATTTGGTTGATGAAATGTTTAAGGTAAGACGCAGTGACTCTAGTGGATATTTTTTTGATATACAATTTGATACACAATAAGTCAAAATCGAATTTCGATGTTGTTCTCATTTTGCGCTTACATTCAAATATGCGATACCTTTTTTTCGTTCCAGGTGTAAACGTACACGGCAGTCCATTGTCGGTGGGTGTGGTCTCCGGTAAAGGGATGGGAGGGGGCAGCGGAATGCAAGGGGGCGGAGCTAGAGCTTCTGGGGCGGGGCTTACGACAGCCCATGTTGGAAAAGAAGCCATCTTTACCGTCATATCACCACACGCTCAACCAAACGTTCAAATTGAGCAGATTTCTGGAAAGCAAGGTGCCGAAGAAGCTTGGAACTCCGGAGGGGCTGGACGGCTATTGGAGTGCTCGGTCGGACCAGGAGGTGCTTCTGGCGAATGGAAATGCTCTTACATCCCCCTTTATGTGGGACTTTATGAAGTCAGACTCAGCTGCCCACATCAGGGACCCTTGCCCGGTAGTCCTTGGGAACTCAAGGTAGTTAATTTTTTTATATATTAGTGTTGTCTATGTGTACAAGAACTGTATTGTTCCAATTGCAGACAAAGGTCGGTGTATCTTTGGAAGATACAAATTTACCCTTGGGTCAATCTGTATTGTTTCAAGGTGCAATATGTGTTGTTTCAAAGCATAAAATTAGTAGTGCTATATTGTTACAGCTGATACAACATGAATAACATTCAAAACTAAAGAAAAGTAATACGATAGCGGTAAGGAGAGAAGGGGTCATTATTTAGTAATTTTAGTACATATATGGCAACTTAACTGCGTTTTTCCTCCTCGGAACACGAGTAATATACTCATATCCGGGGAGTAACAAGATCATTGCTAGTCATATTCTTACCATGTATTTAATAATTGTAAATTGTAAATGTATTTTATGTTAAATAAATAAAAAAAAAATAAAAAAAATTATACTGATTCTCCATATGTACCCTCTACTTAACTTCAAAAAAATGCTAGCGTTTGGATGGTGCATAAAATACTGTGATTTGCAAACTCTATAATATTCCTTATTTTTTGATCCCCAAGATACAAATTTACCCTTGTTCATTCTGTATTGTGTCGAGGTACAAACCGTATTGTGCTATGGAACATACTGTATTATCCCGTGGTATAGGTTGTATTGTCCCAAGGTACAAACTGTATTGTTCCAAGATACAAACTGTATTTTCCAAGATACAAACTGTATTGTTCCGAGACTAAATGCTCATTTTCATCCTAAACTATGTTTTTTTCTGTATTTCAACATACTGTTGTTTATTTCCAGGTTATAGACACATCCCAGGTAGTGGTGGTAGGAGGATGGGCGTTACAACTAGAGGCAGGGGGGGCTCGACTCAGAGTTCCTTCCAAGCTGGTATTCCTCACCGAGGGAGCTGGGCCAGGAGAATTGCAAGCCACACTCGGAGGAAGGCCTGCTGGTGAGTCAAATTATAATAATGGTTGTGGTGTCAAGGTGTATTCTCACCTTGACATAAAAAACCTTCCTCCCAGGAGATAAATTCAAATATTCCCGCCTTTCAAAAATCTCTCTGAAAATATCATTAAGTTGATATCCATAGATGACACAAATTCGACTTCGGCAGTCTTTAATTTGACTCCGGAAGTAATTCTCAGCCATTTTTGAAGGATGGCGTCCTTTTCCGTTCCTCTTTGACAATCGCTCCCAAGTGAGATACACGCGTTTTGTCGCGCTCCGAAAATTGCCGGTATAAAATTAAAATAATGTAGTTACAAAACTCAGAAAATATGGGTTAAAAACTATTGTTTGTGCTTCACCGCCTTCGTACATGTGTTAGTACGGTAAACTTTTGTGTTTAAAAACTTCGATGATGCCTGATTTGATGTCGGCATATAAAAAAGGCATAACGGTTTTTCTATAAATGTGACCGCAATCATCTCAAACAATTATCTGACAATCAGTTTCGGTTCAGTAAAGAGCAACGAACCAGATACGTAGTCTTTCCAAAACTCACAAGTTTCCAGCTTGCGGAGCCCCTTCCAGTATCTTGCCTCCTCGGTACGAGTTGAGGTTCCCGAACAACCCCGAGCCTCCAGACTTTTGTGACAAGTACGTTCTTGCAGACAACGTACCAGCTATCCAGTTTTAAATAAGTTTCCTCAAAGGAAACCAGGACTTCCACCCCTCGGAGCAGGCCATGGCTACAAGGTATGGAAAAGTTGTAACATTCATGTTCTCCTCCTTTTGTTGTATGAGTGAATAATTATATTTTCCCCTTTTGTTTAAACGTAACTTGTGTTGCTATTCAATTCAATAAAAGTATTATCATAAACCTGGGTTCTCATTTGTCAGTTAGTAAAATATCTTTGGTAAAAAAAAAGAGGTTGACCTAAGAAAGACAAGTGAGTTGTGGCAGCCAAAGCAAAAGCTATCAATGTGGGCCATTCCCACGGCTTTTCACCCTCGAGATCCAGAGCTCATGCCGTTAAGAACCTGAAACCTTTGCCGTGGAGATCTCAAGGATAAGGTCTGTATAGTACGTTTAAGGTAAAGTGAAGTGTATAGGTTACACTGATATATTACACCGATAGGTAGTACACATGTATGTTACACTGGCGCTCCAGCGTGATGGCTTTGCTAGGTTGACACAGCTCCCTTCTCTGTAAGTCACAAAAATTATTATTTTATCTTGCAAAATAGTTAGGTATTTTTATTTTTGTACTAAGTCATTTTGTAAGGTTGAATATTGTTCATGAATAATTTGTTGTGTATTCATAACCTCAAATAGTATCATCATATTTTTTCACGCAACGGAAATATTTGTGTAATCTTCGATATACCTATGGACGACACGAACGCCGCCGTGGCAGGAAAAAGTAACGTGAGCGGCCATTTTGTTTTCCTAAACTAGGAAAACGAGTAATATCACCAGAGGCGGTTCATTGTTTCGACATTTTAGGCAGTGCCCAAAAGAAAATTTTTTTTTGAAAGTTTGTCTTTCATTTCTTTTCTTGTGTTTGTTTACACTTTTCTATACACTGTAACACACAGAGAAATAATAAAAATTATCTCTCACACTACATTTTCCGCACACCTCTTCAACACTTTTTCTTGTGTTTGTTTACACTTTTCTGTACACTGTAACACACACAGAGAAATAATGTGAATTATTTCTCACGCACCATTTTTTCTCACATTTTACACATTTGACACCTCATCTTACTTTTATGTCTTTACACCCTAATCTACCATGGATTCAACACCAATAGAAAACATAGATTCTGCAAATGCAACCACCTTGCGGAGGGAACTCTCGTTAAGAGAGATTCAACCAAAACGCGCCTTGCAGTCCTTGCGCAAACAGGCAACAGATTTCAACAACATACTTTTGGCTAGGCTTACGAGCTTATCCTCGTCGTCAAATACGAATGACATTAAGTTGCGTAGAATCCTGTACTCCGCACAGCAAGGCCTCCACTCTGTCAACGATTTTCTAAAATTTATGAAGGAAAAGAATGACGCACTTTCAACCCCTTTAGACATTCACGAGCTTGTGGAAATCATTCGTTTAGGATTGCGCCCTGAACTACAGGAAAAACTCCAAAAGTATCCGGTAGAGAATTTAGAATCGCTCAACGTTCTCATTGACATCGAAACCTCTCTGGCCACTGCTAGCCCTCTGAGGCGTGCAGTCGCCCAGGTTTCTCCTTCTTCTTCTTCTTCTCCGGCCCCCTTGCCCGTGCTCTCGTCTCATGACGTCAGTAAAGTAATTGAACTACCACACGCCACGCGACCGCAACCAACCATCATCGTGTCTCCTTCTTCTTCAAGGGGAAATTCAATTAAATATTTTATCAAGGATCCCCGCCCTTTGCAAGGCTTACAATCGTGGAAACTGCGGTACGATAGTAAAGCGGACATCACAGATTTCCTCACGCGCGTGGAGGAACTGTCAGAGGCGCGTAGCGTCCCCTTGACGGACGTCATGAGATGCTTTATAGACTTGTTAGATGAGAGCTGCTATCCTTGGTACCGGAAGGAGAAGTCGCGTTTCACTTCATGGGAAAAGTTAAAGGAAATAATGACGTCTGAATTTCTTGACCCCCTTGGACAGCTCACTCAAAAGAAGGAGCTTCTATGTATCTCACAAGGCCGAGATGAACTGCCAACTTCTTACGTTCGCCGCGGCCGAGACCTCAATACCAAGTTGAACAACCCTTTAGATGATAAGGAGCTTATCTCTTGTCTTTGTAGCGGGTTCAACAATAGGGCTACGGATACTGTCTCTTGTGCGTCGTCTCTAACGGTAGGCGAACTCTTAGACAAGGCTCGCCACATGGAACGCCGGTTCTGCCACGAGTCAAAAACTTTTACTTCTTCCACCTCCTCTTCGCATCGCCTGTTATCAAGATGTAGCGAGGTATCGCGCATACCTCCCGAACCAACCACGATTTCCAAATGTAACGTCACTTGCTTCAGCTGCAAACAATTGGGTCATATCGCCCGTAATTGTCCAACTAGGCAATCGAACGTAGTCCCAAGACGTAGTCCTAGGTTTAAGAAACCTGAAAAACTTTCTTCATCGGTGCCCGACACCTCCCGTCCTCCACCACGTCTGCTCAATTCAAAAAACTAGATTCCGGCCGTTTTTTCCAGATATCACCGCCCTCGGACGCCGAGAAGATCCGAGAATGGGAAAGATGGTTGGAGCAAGTTAGGTTTTTTTTCTCAACCGTGCCTTTGGCGGAGGCGTCGTGTACCCAAGCCAAAGACGGTCGCCCCTACGCTACCGTCCGAATTGTGAACCAGAAGTTTGTTGCATTACTGGATACTGGTGCCGCAGTCTCAATTCTCGGTGGAGACTGGTACCAGACTTTCAGATCCCTTGGTTTCCCAATTGCCAATTCTCATGTTCTTGTTGCCACTATGGATGAGAAAGTTCACCCTCCCATGGGCCAACTTCGTCTACCGGTTACTTTCAACAACATGACCAGAAAAATTGATTTCATCATCGTACCCTCTTTCAAGCCCAGTTTGGTGTTGGGTGTCGATTTTTGGAAGGCATTCCATTTGGCGCCTGACATCGTCAGCATAGCCACCACTTCTGTCCATCCAGCCTCAGATAAACTTTCGGTTGTGGATGCTCATAGTCTCAGCCCTTCTCAAACTTCCGTTTTGGAAGAAATCAAATCTCTTTTTTCTTCAATTTCTTACGAAAAATGTGGTTTAGGTTTAACACATTTAGTCGAACACCACATTGTAACGGAGGGTTCCCCCATTAAGCAACGGTATTACCCATTATCACCTGCACGTCAAAAACAGTTCGAAGACGAGCTCAACGAAATGTTAAAACTAAATGTGGTAAGCCCGGTAAAATCGGGCTGGAGCAATCCAATCGTACTAGTTCAAAAAAAGGATGGCACGGCTCGACTGTGTTTAGATTCAAGGAAACTCAATAAAGTAACAAAGGCCGACGCATACCCCTTGCCGTTTGTCCACAGAATCTTAGACCGTTTGCGTGACGCCAAGTTTCTTTCCTCCGTTGATTTGTCAAAAGCGTTCTGGCAGATTCCACTGGCCCCAGACAGCATTGAAAAGACTGCTTTTGTCTGCCCAGGTCGAGGAATGTTCGCCTTCAATCGCCTACCCTTCGGCATTAAAAACGCGCCCGGAGAACTGCAACGTTTGGTAGACAAGATCTTCGGTCCAGAACTGGAGGAAAATGTTTTTTGCTATCTTGACGATTTAGTCGTAATCTCGTCAGACTTCAATCACCACGTAAGCCTTTTAAAGACCGTATACAGCCGCCTTAAAGCCGCTGGACTCACCGTAAACTTCTCTAAGTGCGAATTTTTAAAGCCCGAATTAAAATACCTTGGTTTCATCGTCAATAAGGATGGTCTCCAAACTGACCCAGCAAAACTTAGCGCTATTCGCAATTTCCCAAAACCAAAAACAGCAAAACAGGTAAAATCATTCATAGGTCTTTGCAGCTACTACCGGCGATTTATCAATTCTTTTTCAACCATTTCGGCACCTCTTTCAAAATTAACGGGTACTTCCAAGGGTAAATCGAAATTCGTTTGGTCGCCTGAGGCCGACTCCGCGTTCGAAACTTTGAAAGAAGCAATGCTGCAAGCCCCGGTACTAAGATGTCCCGACTTCCAAAAGGAATTCACAATCCATTGCGACGCTAGCAACGTTGCCGTCGGCGGAGTCCTCACTCAAATCTTTGAGGACGGGGAACATCCGATTGCCTTTTTCTCACGTACGCTGAATAAGCACGAACGTAACTACAGTGTGACGGAAAGAGAGCTTCTAGCAGTTTTAGATTCAGTTCAGAACTACAGAGCGTACGTAGAAGGAGCCCACTTCACCATCATTACGGACCACAGTAGTTTACAGTGGATACACTCTCTCGAAAACCCATCCGGTAGACTCGCTCGTTGGGCTACCAGACTTTCACAATATAATTTTTCAATATTACACCGAAAGGGGTCTCAAAACATCGTACCCGACGTTCTTTCACGTATTGAAATCAGCGAAATTTCTACCCTCGCCACTGTACCCGATACACAGGATAAGTGGTACAAAAGAATTTATTCAGGTTGGTTAAAGAACCCCCAGAGATTTCCAAATTATTTAATTCAAAACGATTGCCTTTTGCGTCATGATAAAGATCAGGACAATCAGAGTCCGAATTGTAACTGGAGACTCGTCATTCCGCAGGAAAATCGGCAACAAATTCTGCAAAATTATCATTCAGGCCCGAATTCATGTCATCCCGGCACGTACAAAACGTACAAATTCTTAGCCTCTCGTTTTTATTGGCCTGGGCTACATAAAGACGTGAAACATTTCATTTCTAACTGCGATATATGCAAGGCATATAAAATTTCTACCGCCCCTCCTCTTGGACACATGTCTGTCCCAAAGAACGTCAACAAACCGCTTCAATCCCTGAGCATCGACCTTATAGGACCATACCCTAAGAGTTACAAAGGATTCATACACATCCTTAGTGTTGTAGATGTGTTCACAAAATTTTGTTGGACCTTTCCCCTTCGGAGAGCCACTGCCACCGCTATCATCCAACTGTTGGAAGACCACATCTTCATCCCACTAGGAATACCCCGTACCGTTATCATGGATAACGGATCCCAGTTCATTTCGAAAAAATTCAACGCTTTCTTAGACAAACACCATGTCGCTGACCGTTATTATAACACCGTTTATACCCCTATGAACAATGTAGTGGAACGCTACAATCAGACAATTAACACGTCCATAGCTATCCTCGTCGATAATGATCACCGGGCGTGGTGCAAAACCCTACCACAAGTCCAAGCCAGTATTAATAACACCGTCAATGTTTCCACAGGTTTTACCCCCTTTTATTTGCTCCATGGCTTCGAGCAAACAGTAATAGGTACAGAGCATCTGGCCCAACCTAACGTCAACCCACAAACAGACCCCCATGTCTTACACGCAGAACGTTTAAAGGAACTAGCTGCAGTGTATGAGACCGTTTCTGTGTCATTACTAAAAGCCTTCAAAAAAAATGCGGAAAGATACAACAAAGGGCGCAAGGAAGTCAAATATAAAATAGGAGATGTCGTGTGGCGTAGAAACTTTGTTCAATCCAATGCAGGATGCTATTTTTCGGCAAAATTAGCACCTAGATTCGTCAAGAGCAAAATAAAAAATAAAATCTCAAGTACCGTATATGTAGTAACCAACATGGATAACAAACCGGTCGGGAGATACCACGTCAAGGACCTGGTGAAATCCAAAAAATAACTCTTTTACACATATTTTTCTCCGTATCTTTGTCGTAACGTTGATTTTTTTTCCTACTTGTGGGATGTGACCGTTTACTAGTGACAGTTACATCACCATATTTCGTCATTCTATGTGTGTTCCAAGGCGAGATTAGCTACCTCGCCAAAGAATATCACGTATTAAGGCCCAGGGTAATTAAGGATACACTTACGCACACGTTTTTTTAATTTTTTGTACTTTACATGAAAAGTTTTGGAAAATTCATGAAAATTCAACCTTGCAAACTCAAAATTTTTTCTCAAACAAATGTAAGAATGGTTTCTTGTTTTAAGCCAGAAAGAAAAAACAAGTGGCGTTCACCCATGAGATAGGAATTGATTTCAAGAAATATGTACTTGTAGTTTAGTAGGTTTTTGTAAGTCAGGTAGGGCTGATAAACATAAAGTTGCTATATTTACTCTTTTACATAATCTTTTCATTGTATTGAGCATTGTCAGTATAACCCTTTCTTACGGGTATACACTTTTGCTAATGATAAGACTGTATTTATTTTAAGATAATTTTTGCTCGCGTTGAACCTCAGCACCCCTGTGCGAGTAAGGTCAACACTATATTAAATTATAGATGTAATTATTGTGTGTCTGGTACATACCCGAGAGGTATGCATACTCTTACATCACTAAAGAAGTAAATTGTTGTATGTCCAATTTTCCTTATCTGTTGAATGGCATAGTATGGTTTCGCCCAACTGTCATCTCAAAGTTAAATTTTTTGTAATTATGTCCTGTTACGGCCTTTTGGTGCGAGCTGTCGGCAAGGTTTCGTCCTGCTGTCCAGTCGTAGTGGCCATAGCAAAATTTTTCTTGTTCTGTTTGTTTTCCGGGGAGGAGGAAAATTGTCATTAGCCTAGTACTATGACAAATATAATTATGTACATTGTTAGCTTATATCCTTTGATAAGTAACTGGATAGGAACGTTCCTTAGAAATAAGTTGCGTGATTCTTTAGTAATAGGTATGTGCAATTTTAGAAAAATGTAACCCCTAGCATATATTTCATTAGCTATAAAATTCATGTATCATTTAGTATTGAATAGAGTAAAGAGAACCTAGCGTGTAGAAACTTTGTACCAAATCTTGGCAACTTGATACAGAATATTTAATGTACTAGATAAGTATGTGAACTTTGAAATTGTAAAAAGAACCACTCACTCAAAAATAAAAAAAAATATTTTTTGCCTCAAGAATTAAAAAGAAGACTACGAATTATATACAATTTTTTATTAAAAAAAAAAACAAAAATCGTACAAAATAAACATTACAGTGAAAAAGACCTAGATGTTTGCCACATACTAGGCAGTGAAAGTCAATCAGTGGGCATAATAAAAACAATAACAACCAAATATACCAATACCATGTTATAACTATGTAAGGTTATGTAAAAAAAAATGCAAATGTTTATATAAATGTTTCATAATTGTAAGTATTATATGTTGTAAAAGGTATAATTGACTGTTTTAAGACTGAAAAATATATACCACCTTGTTATGTAAAATTGTGATACATCACTGAAAAATTTAAGTTGTCCAAAAAAAAAAAAAAAACATTATATGTTATTCATATGGTTGTCAATGGATCAATTTTCTCTCTGACCATTGACATTATATTGTAATAGATTTAAGTAACTTGTGTCATGCTACAAACTCATTGTTGAAATGTGTATTTGTAATCCGCCATGTAGACCATGTTTTGCCTGCCGAGTCCCGCCCAAAAATCAGTGGTACTGATTTTTCTTCTTTTCTCATCCCGAGGAAGGGGAATGTGTCAAGGTGTATTCTCACCTTGACATAAAAAACCTTCCTCCCAGGAGATAAATTCAAATATTCCCGCCTTTCAAAAATCTCTCTGAAAATATCATTAAGTTGATATCCATAGATGACACAAATTCGACTTCGGCAGTCTTTAATTTGACTCCGGAAGTAATTCTCAGCCATTTTTGAAGGATGGCGTCCTTTTCCGTTCCTCTTTGACAATCGCTCCCAAGTGAGATACACGCGTTTTGTCGCGCTCCGAAAATTGCCGGTATAAAATTAAAATAATGTAGTTACAAAACTCAGAAAATATGGGTTAAAAACTATTGTTTGTGCTTCACCGCCTTCGTACATGTGTTAGTACGGTAAACTTTTGTGTTTAAAAACTTCGATGATGCCTGATTTGATGTCGGCATATAAAAAAGGCATAACGGTTTTTCTATAAATGTGACCGCAATCATCTCAAACAATTATCTGACAATCAGTTTCGGTTCAGTAAAGAGCAACGAACCAGATACGTAGTCTTTCCAAAACTCACAAGTTTCCAGCTTGCGGAGCCCCTTCCAGTATCTTGCCTCCTCGGTACGAGTTGAGGTTCCCGAACAACCCCGAGCCTCCAGACTTTTGTGACAAGTACGTTCTTGCAGACAACGTACCAGCTATCCAGTTTTAAATAAGTTTCCTCAAAGGAAACCAGGACTTCCACCCCTCGGAGCAGGCCATGGCTACAAGGTATGGAAAAGTTGTAACATTCATGTTCTCCTCCTTTTGTTGTATGAGTGAATAATTATATTTTCCCCTTTTGTTTAAACGTAACTTGTGTTGCTATTCAATTCAATAAAAGTATTATCATAAACCTGGGTTCTCATTTGTCAGTTAGTAAAATATCTTTGGTAAAAAAAAAGAGGTTGACCTAAGAAAGACAAGTGAGTTGTGGCAGCCAAAGCAAAAGCTATCAATGTGGGCCATTCCCACGGCTTTTCACCCTCGAGATCCAGAGCTCATGCCGTTAAGAACCTGAAACCTTTGCCGTGGAGATCTCAAGGATAAGGTCTGTATAGTACGTTTAAGGTAAAGTGAAGTGTATAGGTTACACTGATATATTACACCGATAGGTAGTACACATGTATGTTACAGTGGCTGGGTCATGTTTTGAGAATGTCTGACGATAGTTATGCCAAAAAGAGTGTTGTTTATTCACCATTTTTTGGACAACCATCTTTAACTGTACATCGTTTCCGTAACAATGAAATTAGAGTTTTAGGAATAATGTTGAACCGAATAGAGAGAATGATTGAAGACAGAATAACATATGAGTGAAAGAAAAGGTGTGATGATCAAAGCATGATCGTCCAAAACACAGCTGGACCGATCATATTGACCAGATTCTTATGGATGGATGCATCTTGAATAATAGTTAGAAGGCATGTATGACAAATTGCGTGAATGTGACTGAATCAAGGATAGTCTTTCGTTCTGTCCTCTCTGCCTACTCCGCAAGCGATGGGATATATTGATGGGGAATCAAAATTTCATCTGTCGTATATTTTTTTAGCCGTGGAAACTGTCAACGAACGTAGCGTCATCACTCTCAATGTACCTGATGGTGCAACACCAGGACAAGAACTTCCTCTGGAGTTGTTGTATGGCGGAGTGCCAGTGGCAGGGGCTCCTCGAGCCGCCGTGGTAGTCGGAGGGGCAAGTGGGACCTCCAGTACGGGCGGAGGGGCAAACGAAAGGGTTCTCTTGGCCGGAAGGGGGCTTGCAACAGCACATGTGGGAGAAACTGCTCATTTTACTATCGGTAAGTAAGACAAAATGACAATTATTATTGATATTTTCTACTTCAATAAGCTTAAAATCAAGACAGATCTTTAGAGGTGGTCAGTAACCTGGTTGGTAACGCGCTCGACTGTTAATCCAGTGGGTGTGGGTTCGATTCTAGATGCCGACCTGCTCCACTCCGCGACACAAGCTTTTCAAGCTTACTATCAAGTGTACAAAGGTGTATTTGGCTTTATTTCGATAAAACCAGATTCATTAAAAAAAATACATAAAATACTGATGTTACACAATATGGAAATGAGCCACCTTAGTTCGGGCTTTGCCTAGTTAGGTGGCAAAATTGTTTATATTAATTATGTAAGTTTGAGAAATAAAGTACAAAATAAATAAAATAAAAAACTACACACTAAAAAATTGTCCTTTCAATATTCTGCCATGTGTGTATTGTAAAACAATACAATTTGGCCCTTGGGACAATACAGTTTGTACCTTGGAACAATGCAATTTGTACCTTACAACAATACAATTTGTACCAAGAAATAATGAAATTTGTACCTTGGGACAATTTTTTTTAACATTTCTTCACAATTATCTTTCAGATGGGTCCCAAGCAGGAAATGGTGAGCCTGAAGTCGTTCTGCAATCCCGTTCTATGGGGCGAGCTGTCGGAGTGGCCCTAACCAGGGCTGGTCCAGCTTTATGGAGGGCGGCATATACCCCCCCACATCCAGGCCATTATCTGCTCAGAGTACTGTGGGATAATAGACTCGTTAAAGGTAAATTGACTGGTTTAAGTGATCATTTAATACCCAAAACATTTTTTTCTTAAGAATTCCGCTTTTTAAATTACTGGCTTAAGTGATCATTTTGCCCCAAAATCATATTTGATCTTTGTTATTATTTTTCACAGGTTGTCCTTTATCTGTCGTCGTATCTGGAGGTGCTGATGCCTCTCTGGTTACCTGTTCGGGAGTGGGACTATCTCAGGGTGTAGTCGGAAGGGAGATTCGGTCCTGGATTGACACAAGACGAGCCGGCCCTGGTGAACTTACAGCACATTGTTCAGGACCTTCCAAGGTAAAAACAGACCTAAAAAGATAGCCAATTCAACAAGAGATGCTGAATTCTCTCGGCTGTGGGTGGGGCCATGATAGTGTACGAGTATCCATAAAATTTAATCTACTTGTTTTTGGATTAGTTGGTATGATAATGGTCTTTCAAATTAGAGATCTGTGTTCAAACCTTGTTGCTGTAATGCAATTTTTTTATATTTTTTCGTATAGGTGGCATACTGTGAATTGTACGAACACGGTGACGCAACATTTACTCTCAATGTGAAACCACAAGAAGCTGGTCGACATCTCCTCACCGTGAAATATGCTGGAGAACATGTACCTGGGTCTCCATTTACTCTCAGAGTCGCTGGGGCTCCTGATGCTTCTAAGGTAAGCAAGATCCAATTCCTATCCTCTCCACATCTTCCCTATCCATTATACAATGACCTCCTCTATCACCACTGTATGAGCACTATCGATAAACAAATTTCTGCTTACAGGTGCGTGTGTACGGTCCAGGAATTGAACCTGGAGTCCTCGCCACATTCCAGTCACGCTTCATTTGTGACACGAGAGGCGCAGGTGCTGGACAGCTCACCGTGAGAGTGCGAGGGCCCAAGGGAGCCTTCAGAGTAGAAATGCAGAGAGAGAGTCAAAAGGATCGTACCATTCTTTGCAAGGTAAATAAATACTCTTATCAAACTCCGCCCCTTTTTTACTTACAATCTCCTTCCATTTTAGACATAGACTCTGCCAATTTTGCATTTAGCTCCGCCTACTTCTTTTAACTCCGCCCATTTTGTCACAAATTATAATTAATTCGTAACAAAACACCCTTTGTATTCCAGTTTGACCCGACCGAGCCCGGAGATTACCGAGTGGAAGTGAAATGGGCCGGAAAGTTGGTACCCGGTTCACCATTCCCCGTGATGATCTTCGACACCCAAGAGGAGCTACGTCGCTACCTGGCGTCACACCACGGACAGGTGCCACACCCATAGACACCTGCACACCCCTCTATATGTATGTCTCAGTCACACTCGCAAACATGTTCCATAACCACGCATCCCCTCTCTCGTTCATACAATCACAAATTGCTTTATTTAAACTACTACTAGCGCCATTGTGGTAGTTCACGGTACTACAAACTACTAAAATGCTTTAAAATAACTTCTTTCTAATAAGACTACTAGCACTGCTGTGGTAGTTCACGGTACTACAAATTATTAAAATGCTCTTAAATCAGTTATCTCTCTCAAAATTTACCAATTTTAACTTTTAATGAATGTTACCAAAGCGCCATTGTGGTTGTTCATGGAACTACTAATCGCATGGCAGATGTCAAATGATTCTATTTTTTAAACTTCATAAACCCGTGTCCCCATCCCATCCATTGCACAATAATTCTAGACAGTAAGTTTATTCATATTAATACAGATATTTCCTCATTTTTTAAAGTAAAACGACTATTGCGTAACAAAGATGCAGTCCTAAATACAGTCTGTCAACGAAGAGATGGTCTCGGATTAAATTGGAACTACAACGTTGTTTGACGGCAACAATAACATTTCTATTGAAATTTTACTACAAGTGTTGCCACTATAGTGTTGTAGGCTACATGTAGAGCCCTCTTATTCCCGACAGACCGTAAAAAAGTACTGAAATTCTCCCCTCCTTTCAAATTCAAAATTATTAATAAAAACAAGTCTCAAGTTGAGTCAATTCTCATCTTAGACTCAAAATTTTCAAATTCACAATCAAATTTTTGGAAATATCTGTATAATAATCATATAACAATCATAAAAGCATGTTCTTTACTTACATTTTATTTAATTTTTCATCGTAAACTAATGTTTTTCATGAACTTTGAACAATATTAAAAAGAAATCTATCGTCGAGTGTCTGAGGCAAATTGATTTATGTACCGTTTAACATTTGTTGGCATAAAATATTGCATGACTTTTGTATGTTCTTCTAAAATAATTTAGCATGCGTACTTTGTTTTATAATATTTAAGTGCTAGTGCACAATGCTGTCTTGGTGCCAACCCTTATGTATGCTAGTGAGACATGGACGTGGATGAAGAAGGACCAATCAGGGTTGAATGCGGTGGAAATGAGGTTATTGAGAAGAGTGTGTGGAAAAACATTGAGATGAGTGATTGTAATAGTAACAAGAGTGAAAGTGACTAGTAAAGTGGATGGTTTGGACATGTTGAAAGAATGAATGATGACAGAATGACAGATATATTTGAGTGAGCGAAGAGGTGTTAGGAAACGTCCGAGATTGACCTAGACCGATCATGTCGATCATATCGTCAAGGATGGACGCATTTTGAGTAAAGGAATCGGAGAGCGTGTATGACAAAATTGCATGAATGTGACGGAGGCTAGAAGTGTGTGTAAGGATCGGACAATCTAGTGCCCTGTCCGCTTTACCTACCCTGCAAGTGATGCGGCGTGAGGGTATAGACAGATAGATATATTTTTTTATGAATAATTATGTTTGATTTTATATTTTTCTCGTTTCAGGACTTATTCATAAAGCCACTAAGTTTAGGATATTCAAAAGACTTTGACGACAGATCATACATGGGTCCACCCAATACGACACTACAAACAAACTGCTGGAAACACTTCTGGAGGCAACTATACAACAATCTAATACTGTTTCTATGCAGGTGCACGTGACGACAATATTACAATTTTAGATCCTTTTTTATTAAGTGCCAATGTTTTAATTGTTTGTATAAATATTATCGATTAGTTATATACAGTAAAACATATTATACAATATTGAAATAATGAGTTTTTGAGAAGCTTCCAGGAACACCCACTAGGTGGCAGCACGCACATGAGGGTCTATTGTCAAAAATCACACAAAAACTAAGGCATTTGAATAAGTACTTGATTATTATATAACTTTGCAGTTGGGTACTCGATAGTATTACTAGTAGATCTATTGTAAAATCATGTATCCATGCAACTTATAACGCCTTTAAAAAACATTAAATTTGACAATGGACCCTAAATGCTTTTTTTGTACAGCAGGCAAGCTAATTTACAACAAATTTCTGCCTGTCAACCAGATACGTATATTCTTGGAGAGAACTGTCAAACAGGACACTCCAAAAAATTATGTTTTACTGTATTTTTTAAATTCTATTTAATGTTTTTTTTTGTACAAATTGGATACATCGAAATTTAAGCATTTATTTATGAAAAAAATATATATAAATTAAAAAATAAATTATGGTTGAGTTGATTGTATTTTAATTTATTTAAAAAATGTAAATTAAACATTATTTTATTTATTTATGTATGGATAAAATTTACGGGGACCAATATATTTATTTATTTAATTTGTAGCCTTCAGAAATAAAAAAATAAATAAAACATTTAAATGGAATATTGACAAAAATTTGATTCGTCAAAATTGACAGGAATGATTTAAATATTATGTAACAAAAATATATTTAAAATATTGTAAATATTAACAAAAAATTGACAAGGGGGGGGGGGTCGTTCGGGGGGGGGGATGAAAATATTATATACCACAAAAAAATGTACATAACGCAAAACAATAGATAATAATATGTACTAGATTTGGTGATTTTCTCAACTCTAGCAACACTGAAAGAAAACCTAAAAAAAAAGGTTGAAAAAACGTTACAGTTTGTGTCTGTTCAAAATGTCTTGTTACTTTTTGTGGGATACAATGTTTCAATGGTCGCCCCATTTCAATTAAAAATCATATAAAAAATATTTAATTTATTATTTTTCTAACAAACAAAAATGTAATTATTTAATAAATTGTTTACAAAAAATAAATATGATTAAAAACAAACAAAATATGTGTTTTATTTTATTTAAAAAGTTAGGCCAAAACATCATCTGAGAGTAACAAGGGTCTAACTAACAAATTTAAACTTTTTGTGTGAAAATGTTTCTAACGGACATAATCTATGAGTATGTATAACAATATGACCCTAAAGTGGTGTAGTGTGTGTAAATAACTACTAGAGACTAATAAGGTTCCATCTCTGTGTAAAAGATGTGGATGTTTGAAACTTTCATCTCTTCTCAACATTTTGTTATTGTCACATACAACCTTGTTATTCTCAGGTGAGGAAATGACAATTTACCTGAGACTTTCCAATTTTTTACAGTTCTTTGAGTGAATAAACTTAGTTGCATCTCTCTGTTATCAAAAAAAAGAACTACGAAAAACACAGCTGACTATGAACCTAGCCTTTCGTAATCGGTTAGGAAACATTAGAGCTCACCAAATTAATCTAAAGTAATTTTGCATCATTTGGAATTAAAACAGACATGATCCAGTCGTAACTCGAACCCGTCGTATCAAGAGTCAAGTCGAGACTTCACGGACAAAGTCAAAATAATCTTACAGTTGGTCCTTGAGTCTTCTAATTCTTTCAGCAAGCGGAGTGTAAACAATTGAAGAACTATCGGTACATCTGGAATTTCGTTCCGTTCTACCGGATGACGTTGAGCATGGTATATCGTCAGCATCGCAATCATTTCCAATTCCAAACAATCTCTCCTCTAAACTCAAAACTTTCGAAGATTTTACATCATTATCAACAATTTTGACGCCATTATCAAACAAGTTGACGTCACTATCACGAGTTTTGAAACCACTATCGTCATTATCAAAATTCTCATTAATGCTACGGTCAATTTTTACATTATTATCACACATTTTTACAACATTATCACAGTTAGTTACATGATTCTTATAAAAGTTTACATCATTATCCAACGCACCTATAGATTTCCTTAACAAATTATTATCTTTAATATTGTTTACACCATTATCGCATAATTTGAATTTATTATCACTATCTACTGTCAAACCACCATCAAAAGAATTGTTACACACATTTTCTTTATTACTGTTGCACTTGGAAACATTTTTCGTCTTAGATTTTCCCCTTTTAACTGAATCATCATTCGACGTTATATTTAAATCTACATCAGGCGCATTTTTCAGTTCAATGGACTTCTCAAACGCATCGTAATCATCATTCAATGGCCCAAAAAAATAACTGATTCGCCTATTTTTATTATCCAACCCATTAATTTTTTTGTTTACGCTATTATCACATTTACCATTTGGCGTCGAAAACTTGTTTACATTTAAAACTTTTACGTCAAAATCGATACAATTCTCTCTCGTCACTATATTTTCTACGATATTCGACAAATCGCTTTCATCAACTTCGTCGTACATGTCTAAACTGAGATTTTTCAATAAATCTGCTGTTTTATTTAGATCATCATCAAATAGGTGTAATTTTCTCGTCAGCAAGGGACTCATACCGTCATGTTTTACGTTATTATCGACATGATTCTTCGCTATGAAGCTATGCAGAGTTTTTTGTACGCCCTTTTTCTTTTTACCGACTTCGTCCATCTTTTTCTTGGTGTCTGTGGATTTAGTTTTGAAGCTGACATCTCCGACTGCCTTTCTCTTTCTGCCTCGTTTACCTTTCTCTATTTTCTCTCCTGCTTCTACCATGCTTCCATCTTTGTCTTTCTTTGCTTGCTTTTTCTTCCTCTCTCCAGTCTTCTCTTTCTTTTTCTTCACTTTGGACGCTTCGAATTCCTCAACCAGCTCTGGATACACCCTTCCGAACAGTTCTTGTCTCTCCACTGTTGTCCACAAGTCTTCGAAAGTGATTTCAGCTAAAGAAGATACAAAAAACATTTTATCTATTATCGCAATGATTAATTCGTACAGTAAAAATACCACTTCAATATCAACAAATGTCGCTAAAAACCCTAGGGGTTATAACTTGAGTCGTATGCACCAGTGCTGTCAAATCCAAAGCAAATTGAGGGTGGCATTGAAGAAAAAGAACCCTGCGAGGGCCGTACACAGAATTATAAAAAAGTTTTTTTTACACAAAACAACAAAATGATGTTAGTATTTTGAAGAAACACACGTTTTTCTATTCTATTCTATTTACCCTTGCAGGGTAAGCAGAGATAACAGAAACTCACCTTCTGCGATCTGTTCATCGGTGATGAGTCCATCGTAGAGTCCGTTAGGATCAGTCCACAACACTTGATAACACGCCACACCTAAAGATCACACAATTAAGACATCAATTATTTACACAAGACACACATTTACACATATTCTGTAAACTCTGTGTTGTGATAGAGAAAATGTTTGTAACAATTATTCTGATGGTGGTTTGATAGTAGATATAATGATAATACATATAAATTACTATGTGATAATGTTGTAAAGAATGTAAAAGAAATTTATTCAGAGAATCTATAGATGTGTTGGATAATAGTGTAAAATTTTATAAGAATCATGCAACTAATTGTGATAACGCTGTAAAAAAGATTGATAATCATGTAAAAATGTGTGATAACAGGCAAACTACAGGGGAGATGGTCTGATGACATCAAGAAAGTAGCAGGGCAGCAGTGGCACAGACTAGTGATGGATAGGGAAATGTGTAAGTCGGAAAGGGAGGCCTATGTTCAACACTGGACGAGTGAAGGCTGATGATGATGTGTAATAATAGTGTAAAACTTGACAGTAGCATTGAAGTAAACTTTGATAACAATATCAATAATGAGGATAGTGGTTTCAAAATCTGTGATAGTGATGTCAACTTGTTTGATAATGACGTCAAAATTGTCGATCTATCTATTTATACCCTCACGCCACGTCCCTTGCAGGGTAGGCAGAGAGGACAGAGCGCGATAACCCGTGATAATGTACAAAAGTGTCACCTCGTGGATTTCTCTTCTTGACGATAGTCTTTGGGTGCAGGGTGCAGTCCCCAGGATGCAGCAGCTGCCACCTCGTCATGAGAGGCAGGAACTTCTCCAGGCAGTAACACTCTGACCAACCCAGCCATTTGGTCATCAGCTTCTACAAAATACAAAGAAACACGTGAAACATATAGATGTTGAATCTACAACTTCCTGCGGTAGTGAATTCCACTGATCAACCACTCTGTTTGTTAGAAAATGCTTTTTGAAGTTTGTTGAGAAGGGAGTTGTTGACAGAACAGAGATGGGATGTTTGGGCAAGAATAGTGTCCATTTAAAACTTTAAACTTCTCGATCAAGTCACCACATTTACGCCGCTCCTCAAGTGTGGAATTTATGATGATTCCCTTTATGGCCAAGACAAGAAACAGCGAAGGGTGATAATTAGTTACAAGAAATGCTAGTTTCTTACTGTAAATTTAATGAGATCAGGTTTGCCCCATGATGGATTGAATCGAGGCGGTGTGGTCTCTTTATGATGGAGGAATTCCTTGAGCAACGCTGGATCTGGGAACGCTTCAGAACTGTTCATGGCTTTGGAACGAATCTGCAATTCTAGTTTCATATTCAATCTCCAGTCTCTGAAACAAACAAAAATAGGAATATCTCCACCCGTTATTTACATTGGCCCCACCCATATCCACATTGACTCCTCCCATTTTTTTACATTAGCCCCACCCATATCCACACTAAATCACACATACTTTACGATAGTCCCACCCATATCCACACTGACTCATCCCACATTTAACATAAGCCCCACACACTTCCACATTGGCTCCACCCAGTTCCACATTAGTTCCAACCATATTTGTATGAATCCTGCCTATTTTACTATAACTCAGCCCATATTTTGACATTAGTCCCACAATATTGACATTAACTCTACCCATATTTCTACATAACTCCGCCCATTTTCACACTGACTCCACCCATATTTCTACCTGCCCATATTCTACACTAACCCCACCCATTTCCACCATGACTCTTGTATCTTTTACATGAATCCCACACATTTTACTTTAACCCCACCAATATTTTTACATTCACCCCACCCGTAGATTATATTGTATGTATGAACAAAAGATGGATAGAGGCAATGTAGAAATGGATGGGGCTAATGTAAAAATTTGGGTATTCAAAAAATACAACGGATAAAATAACATCCCGCATGTAATGCGATGAACAAGTTACAGTGTAAATATTCCTACTTATATTTTCCACTGTGACATCCCTTGTTTGTTCCGCAAGTGGGACAACCCTGTCTTGTATGTATCCGTAGCGGACCTCCGTGTCCGCAGGTGGTACATGAAGTTGGATCCTCGATTCTTCTCTCCCACTCCTTGTATTGCTGGACATCCGTGTTCCATGCAACCAACCTGTAAATATGAAGACATTTTAGTATGCGAAATCTCTGAGTAAAAATCGTTCTATTATCGCTTCAACTTTGTCAAATTTTGTATGAGAGTGTAAGAACGTGTTTACACTTGCAATTTATTGCACTCGCAACTACTCGCAGGAATCTCTCAACAAACTGTCGCGAGTGCATTTGCTACGGTGTTTACACATGCAAGTTACTGTCTGACAGACTGTTGGACACTTCTAGCAGAAGTTTTCTTGCAGGTGGAAACACGGCCTAAGCCTAAAATAAGAATAATGTATTGTACCTATACGACAAAATCGATTTGGCTTATTGTATAAAAAGGGGACCGAATATGCAAAAAAAATATCCGCTAGTCACTGCATAAACATTTCATCAACCAAATTACAGCGCTATATCTAACTACGGGAATATTCTCAAGTTTCAGTACATTTCAGAGGTAATATTGAAATCATTTTTTACGGAGAAAATTTACAGAAATCATATTTCGAATTACTAGAGTCACTAAAACATATCTTACATTTATCCATGTGTTAAATCTTAGGATGATATCTTTAGTATTAGCTGAGTAATCTTCCTTTTCCTGATGCAATTTCTTATGGAATACTTACCTGGGAATGATGTCCACATCGGAATGCTGTTGTAGAAATGAGAAAGCTGATGTCATCCCGACTCCATCAACTCCCGTACCATTATAGTCCGAGCCACAGAGAAGTGCCAAGGCCACCATCTTGTTACGGCCCAAATCTAAAGTGAAAGATTAATGAAAAACAATGTAACGTGCAGAATGAATCCAAGATATATAGACCAGATTCTCAAGGACGGACATGTTCTGAGTAAAAGGAATCATAGAGTGTGTATGACGAATTGCATGAATGTAACGGAAGCCCGAAGTGTGTGTAAGGTTAGGGAGATCTGACGATCTGTTCTCTCTCCCTACCCCACAAGGGATGTGGCGTGAGGGGATAGGACAGAACGAATGAATGACTATAAGACAGATGATGTATCACTGCGGAATGCGGCCCTTGCGGGGAAGACAGAACGTCAGGCCACCCCATCTTCATAACACTAATCTGTCATACATGCTTGTAAGTTCCTTTCGCTCAGTTGCTAATACTCCTTCTAAATCTAGTCGACTTGGTCAAGCCTGTGATCACATTAAGCCAGCCGACGACCAGTCATAAGCCTGATGGAAAGTCCATCCTTTGCTGTATATCTGTTATATTCAACTACGACATGTAACTGATGTTCTCTCAAAAAATAATCAATTTATGTGGACAGATAGCTGTTTTTGACACTATACAACTCGTATGCTAATGCTTACTAACCCATAGATTTTTGCACTCTGGCGAGATCGTACACATCCACGGATCCAGCTCCCCCGGTGCCCACAGAGAAGTTTCTGTAGATCCTCGTGGCTCCATAGACAAAGCAATCCGAATCTTGAGAGATGACGCCGGCGACCAACTATGAAAAATACACAAACACTATTTGTAATATGATTTATTATGATCCGTGAGATCTAAGGACAATGTGGAATGATAAAATGAAAGACTAAATATTTATTACAGTTTTTTCCTCAACAGAGACTAGAGGCATCTTTATTCACATAATGTAGCGTTATGTAAACTCCCTTGGGGAGGAAGCAGGATCGGCGTTCCGACGCTTACGAGTCGGCTTTGGCTGGCCTAAGTGATCACTTTATGCCCAGGGCAACGTTCTCCCATTCCACCACATCCTGCTGTCAATTGGGTAATTTTTTAAAGTTGTATATATGCTACTGCTGGAACTTATTTCAGATTGACCCAATGTTTCAGATGCTAACGCCATCTGCTGAGGAGTTGATGCAACAATTGCAACTAATTTTTATTGTAAACTGTAATGTATTTCCGTCTGTGCAATGCAGATAAATTCCGGCTCCATACCTAAAATAATATAGGTATATCTCAAATCATTAAATATATTTAGTTTAAAATCCACAAAAAATGACTTCAGATTACGCGACTAGTGTTGGAGGATTTGCACCGTCATCATCAGACGATTATGAATAAAGTAAACAGGAATATAGAGACAGTGAGTATTTATAGGAACTAAAACAATATAGTGGGAGAAGCCCGTAATTAAAAAATGTAAGAAGGTTGATAATTAAGCAACCAAACAAAAGACTACAGTGATGAATAACTATCACAAAAGAGTGCCGTGTAGACGGACTTTTCCAGATAAACTTTCTCCAGCATTTGCATTCAAGTGATGTGCAGTTTAACCCTCGAACACCAGTCGCGTAATCTAAAGTTTATTTTTGTGGATTTTAAACTAAATATTTAGTCTTTCATTTTACCTTAAAAATGTACTTCCATCGTGTACGGATGGTCAAAAACCTCGATATTACGGTAACCAGACAGAATCTCACAATGACAAAATCTCAACTGTCAAAAGGGTAACCTACTATTGACAGAATCGCAACTCAACACCGTTTGTTTTTTTTTTTTGCACACAAAAACAAACCAAAAAAAACCAAAGGCATCAGATTTTCCGGTGTTGAGTTGCGATTCTGTCAATAGTAGGTTACCCTTTTGACAGGTGAGATTTTGTCACTTGAGATTTTGACATGGAACCGAGATTACAATGTGGAATGTTTAAAACAAAACGATACTAACCCCTGAAGCATTGAGATGTGCACACATAGCCTCAGCCTCCCCGGCACCAACCACACACTGTAGACCCATGCTGCCAAGCAAGTTCTCACACTGCAACAAAACAACAGGTAGTTATATCTCAACTGATATACAGCAGAGGATGGACTTTCCATCAGGCTTATGACTGATCGTCGGCTGGCTTAATGTGATCACTATACAACGGCATCTTCGATGCTTTACGACATGGATGCAGGGACGTAGAGTGAACAAAAATATTATTCAATTTATTTACTTCGCAAATTTTGTTAATACTACCTGCATAATGCACGCAGATACAAGTTACGTGGAATTTGTTGTTTAAAAATCACTTTTGTTGTATTCCCCTATAGATACTGATGGTTGTATCGATTTCAGGTAAAGATGGAAACCCCCGTAATTAAAATTCGAAGAGAAATAATGCTTTTGGTCACGAGCCGTCTATGGAATCTCATTCATAGGAAAGGTTTTGTTGCCCCTATTCATATAAAAGCATCGAAGATGCCCATGTATAGTGATCACTTTAGACTTAAGTAACATTCACCAATCCATCTGCCGCAGTCGGGAATCAAACCCAGACCTCCAACCTAACAAGCCGGTATTCTACCGCTGTGCTATGAAGGTTGGTATCAGAGGCGCCATTAAACATGTATATATACTGTCCATGGCCCTCTATTGAGATATTTTTTTGGTATTTTTTAGCGAACGATCCAATTGTTTATTGTTTTTTTTGTTGTTTTTCATCCCTAGGCCCTGATTCGGGCACTTGGACACGTCATGGTTTCAATAGATATTACACAGCTATAATATTAGGACTATGAAATAATGAAACAGAATCCATGCCATTAGAATGTAAAGAGTTCTATTGGCATACAGTCATGAGTTTATAAAATATACACTAAGTCCACAAAATATCCATTGAGCAAATGATTTTCTCAGATAAATAGTGGCATGCGAATTTGTACGAAGATTCATTTGATCTACGTTCTCACTATAGTTGCCAAAAAGCTATATGGAGCACCCTCATCGAACACCATTTCTTTCTTGGCAGACTGTATGTGACTGAAAGAAGAGGTGTACGGAAGTTCAGCCGTAGGAAACTGACTCGATCAATCATGTCGACCTAGTCCTCAAGGACAGCACAACTTTGGCGTAAAAGAAATCGGAGAACGCGTATGACATTTTGCGAGAATGAGATGGACATTTTGTAGATGGATAGTCTGATATTTTGTCATCTCTTCCTACCCCACAGGAAATGCAGAGTGAAGGGACAGATATGTAGGGGATTCAGTCGAACACAAACATTCACCTGTGTAAGAACATTCTTGAATCTCTTCCTCGAGATGTCTCCACTCTTCCCCTGCTTGGCTCTGGTGTACTGCAGTTGCCTGCGAGCCTCCATGGCCTTCCTCTTCATCTCTGGGGCTTGTCCCTCCAGCACGAATACGGGAATCACGTCGTACAGCAAGAGGTAGGAGGTGCGGAAATATAGATTCCTAAAAAAATGTTATTACCTTTTATCAATTTACGTTTTTGCAAGATTTTACTTAAAACTTCACTATTTAATTTGTTTTTTGTGACCAAATCTAGCAAACGATTTTTCAACCACTTCCTGACTACTTTGAGACCTGAAACATTACAAACGGACATAAACTCGGTGGCAATACGTTTTTGTACAACATTAGATCATCCTTCTCCAGAGACAAAAAAGATGTAAGGCATTTCAGGAGACCTAAGGGTCGTATGGGGTCATTCATAGTATCGTATGAAAGGGTGTTGGAAAAGAAATCTAGATCGTAAGTCAGATGTCTATTCTTGGTGGGAGGCGCCATTGAAACGAAGGAACCCAAACCCTCGGATGTGCGTGTTTGGTATCATTTGGAAGACTGAGAAAAAGGGATCTAGGATGTGAAATCATAAAATCTTGGTTTTGAATATTTTTTTAAGATTATTTACTTATTTTCTTAGCCTATGTCATAGCCAAGATTCTATTCTACCTAAACCCCAAAGGCACTAATTATTGATATTATTTCGCTCGGCTCGACTGCGGGTGGGCCCGGACGAGGGCACAGAAAGTCAGAATGTGTTTTTTTTAAACGAATTTAGTAAATTTACGATGTTTTGTACTTGAAACGTCACTCGTGTCACAAGTTTATAGTGTTTTTAGCGCTTTTTTAAAACGAAATAAGCTTGACATTGAATGGGGCCGCGCTACGACAATAGTACCAAAATAGATTACCTGAGGTACAATTTAGGCTGTGAATGATGTTCAGAAACATTCTGACTGTCACAAACCCATCCTGATAAATCCACAGCAACTGTTTCGCCACCAATCTAAAATGCAAAACATCAAACTATAATGCATCATGCATGTCACTGTGAAATCGTCGTAAAAAGCACTAAATTCATAATGTCAAACTGCCATGGACTATTAATAGAAACTAGCATGGCTTAGCTTCATTATTCACGTAATTTTACCTCATATAAAGGTTTCCTATCGCAAAATGGAGCCAAAACAGTCCACAATCCTTTCACCCCCATTTCAAAAAGATTTTTAAATCATTTGTCCCAACTATCTATCAATAAATTACATAAAAAAACTGATTTATATATTAGTCAACTGCCAATAAAATAATATCACTTAAAAGTAATTAAATCATTCAAAAATATCCCAAATTGCATGTCAATCTGCACAAAATAAATGACAAAAACGAAAACAAATCATTTGAAAGAAACAGTGTTGCCACACTTTTAAAATCTAAATCTGTATTTCAAAGTCTAGAAATCTGTATAAATCTGTATGAGATTATAATAAGCCAAAATCTGTATAAAAAGGCATAAATAGCCAAAAAATCTGTATAAATGAAAATTTCAAAACAAACAAAATATTGTAGTTTATTGAAAAACTAACCTTTGTGGTGCCTTTTTGAGAAAATAACAGTACTCGTGCTTACATAAAATATACTAAGTAATTTCTTTTTGTACATATTTTTATTCATTCTATAAATGAGATTTTCATCTATTTACTAATTATCAAATGACAATTGTGATCGAATCTGTTTCTTTTTACTTTATTCTTCTGATTTATCATAGAAAATTTCCAAAATCCCAAAAATCTGTATAAAACAGATTAAAATTTGTTATCTGTATTTGTCCGTTCCCGTTGCCTAAAATCTGTATAAATACAAATAAATCTGTATATATGGCAACACTGGAAAGAAACGTCAAATTTGAAATTTTAAGTGTTGCCAGGTAAAAATAATAAATTAAAATTTCTTGAAGACTAAAAATTTGCTTCTCAGTCCTTTTTACCTTTGCTACGTTGGCGACATTTTTCTTTTACTGATCTACTTCCTGTGTCCTGTGGTGGCAGTGATTGGAAACCTTTTGAGCTACATTTCGTTTCACCCAAAGAGATTACATATTAAGTACTTAATATATTATGTCGCTGGTTTCACCTTACTTGTCACACTTTTTCTATAGAATTACTATGTAGCCAGTGGCCAAGTTATTTGAAACCAGGAGTAGTGCACAGAACACATACGAGACTTTAACTCTTGTGCCGTGTCGACATATATTGAAATTTATTTTTTTTTTTGTATTTGGGGGTGAGCTAAATTTTTAATAATAATACAGCATAAAGAACGAGTGTAAATATCACCTTGGTTGTTATTGGCGAATTAATGATCTTGATTATAACACAGAAGTTGAAATTGCACAGAATTAGAATTACTTTTATTTAGAATAAGAAAACGTGAAAATTAATGGATACAGAACGTGGCCAGAGTAGGCGATAATTTTTTGTTCGGTCATATTTTTAATAGAGTATCAATGATCCTTCTTGAATAATTGTTTGAATGGGAGATCTGATTCATATTCTAATTGTTCTGTGGTGTACGGGTGTACCCAATTTTTTGTCCTCTAAAATGGGTTAGCCATAACCGCTCTAGGTTTACTAAACTAAAATCTCCGAAGGTGGAGATGTGTGAACTAATCGGAACTTTCGTACATTCTTTAGACTTACTCTGTGTCGACACGATCGTGTCAAAATCCCTTTTCAATGCGATAAGGCGTAATAATTACTTCACAAACCAATTCCATAAATTTATTTTATTTTTAAATAATTCCACACAAATTAGTTAAGTACATAATATAAACAATATTGGAATAAGCAATACAAGATAATTGATTTTATTGCCTCACTAGACAAATGCCTCTTCCTTGGCAATATCGAGGAGATCGGCGCTGCAACCACGTACTCACTCATGTAGGTACGTAATGTATGTAGCAAAACAAATATGCAAATTACAGCTTCAAAAAATATTGGGGCAGAATTGCAGAAACATCTTTTTTTCGCTAAAAAGTTATAATCCCATATATCGTGATTTTCGTATTGAATAAAACTTGAGTATATTCTGTGTAACCTCTACTGTCACCTCATAACAGAATTGCATTACCTTATGAAACACCTTGTATACTGCGTATCGTAATATATCATATTGTTTAATAAAAACTTGGCCACACTTACATAAGTTATCTAGATATCCCGTCTAAGTCTAAGGCAAGGGTGGCCAACCTTTTCAGCGGCCGGGCCAGATTCTAAGAATGGGATGGCTTACCGGGCCGCACAACCAATTTTTTGAAACAAAAAATAATACATAGGTTTGTCTCGGATGGGGGGGAGGGGGGGGGGGGTGGCAACAGAAAATAAAATATTGTTGTGAACTAAAAAAGTGAAATAGCGCCGCAGGCGATTTTTTTTCTTGCGAAACTGAGTGGAGAAGGCTCACAACAAAATGTATGAAAAACATTTTCCAATTGAAAAGAGTAAGTACCCAAAAAATGGGTGAAGTGACGAATCTGATGGTCTTTTTATAACAGGCAATGCATACGATTATATTGTAAGATTGCTCCGCGGGCCGCATTGAGACCCTCGGCGGGCCGCATTGAGACCCTCGGCGGGCCGCGGGTTGGCCACCCTAGCTATACACTATACAGGTTCCCTAGCATCGGCTAGCATCGGCGGTGACGTCATTCACCCAAATGCGGTCTGCTTTCATGCGTCCCGTACATCAACGTCATCCCGTGGAGGGGTGATAGACCAGCTCATAATTGACCAGAAAATCGAAATATGACGTTAGTAATAAATCGCTCCTTCTCGAGATATCGGCACTTTTTTCTTCGTGAAGTTCGACACCTTATCGACTTACTCTGTGTAGACACAATCATGTCAAAATCCCTTTCCAAGGCGATAAGACGTAAATGATTATTCACAAACCAATTCTATAAATTTATTTTATTTTTTAATAATTCCACACAAATTAGTTACATAATATAAACAATATTGAGAATAAGCAATACAAGATAATTGATTTCATTGCAAGACGAATGCCTCTTCCTGGACAATATCGAGGAGATCGCGCTGCAACCACGTACTCACTCATGTAGGTACGTAATGTATGTAGCAAACAAATTTGCAATTTACTGGTTCAAAAAATTTAGGGACAGCAGAAACACCATTTTTTCGCTAAAACGTTATAATCCCAAATTCGTGATTTTCGTATTGAATAAAACTTAAGTAGGTATATTCTGTGTAACCTCTACTGTCACCTCATAACAGAATTGCATCACCTTATTAAGCACCTTGTATACTGCGTATCGTAATATATCATATTGTTTAATAAAAACTTGGCCACACTTACATAAGTTATCTAGATATCCTGTCTAAGTCTAAGGAATATTGTAAGATACTGGCACTAGATACATTTATACATAATATTATCCTATACTAAATACTAATAGGTACTAATATCTAGGGTTTTATGTCAGAATGAATTTGTTTATGCCTCTTTAAAGATGACGACCGACTGAACGTCTTCATGCAAATATTACACTCAAAAGATTTTTCCCCAGTATGAATTCGTTTATGAGTATTCAGCGTTGACGCTCGACTAAATGTCTTCATGCAAATATTACACTCAAAAGGTTTTTCCCCGGTATGAACACGTTTATGTACATTCAATTGTGACGTCGTACTAAATATCTTTGTGCAAATATTACACTCAAAAGGTTTTTCGCCGGTGTGAATTCGATTATGTATCTTTAAATGTGCCTCCTGACTGAATGTCTTCATGCAAATATTACACTCAAAAGGTTTTTCCCCGGTATGAACACGTTTATGTACATTCAATTGTGACGTCGTACTAAATGTCTTCGTGCAAATATTACACTCAAAAGGTTTTTCGCCGAAGTGAACAATTCGTTTATGTGTATTTAAAGTTGATGACTGAGTGAACGTCTTCATGCAAATATTACACTCAAAGGGTTTTTCGCCGGTGTGAATTCGTTTATGCTTGTTTAAATCCATTAGCACACTAAATGTCTTCATGCAAATACTACACTCAAAAGGTTTTTCGCCAGTATGAATACGTTTATGTGCATTCAGATGTGACGTCGTACTAAATGTCTTCATGCAAATATTACAGCAATGTTTACGCTTCTTCACATTCTTTTGAATCCGTTTGGAAACTACAATCCTCTTGTCACATTTGGAAGATGTACTGGCCACTGAAGTTGAATTGTTTTCTCTACTAACTCTCTCACATTCTGCTTTAACATCAAGTTCATGTACATCAATGTCTCCATAAGGAATAGCATGTCCAACATCGACTTCACTCTCCTCAGCAGGTTCTTGTTTCACAGTGACGTTCTTTAAGAAGTCATTGATCTCTTCGTCAGTTATAACATCACTCACTACAAATTCATCTGCTTCAATATGTACACTAGCACTAGCTTCATCCATAATAATGGACTACCTACTCTGTCCGTGTGTTTAATTGCTGGACTGCCTTGCTGAAAGTTTGACAGACTGACTGGACAGTGTTTGACATTTATTACCTAACCTTATTTCCGAAACGCAAACGCGATGTTGGCGCCATTTTACCGCAAATTGTGGGAGCTAGGACGTAATTAATGACAATTCTTTTTATTGATATTATCCCGTAATTTTTACTCTCTTTGGTGGGAAATATTTCTGTATAACTCCGTGATATCGTGTGGTTTTTTTTCATTTCGTTTTAATTCCATATAGGGAAGGGAACCTGTATCTTTTAGGTATATAGGTTCCTTAATTCCATAGGTAAAGAGAGGGTGTTTAATTCGTGTAGGGTTAGCGGGTCAGGGAGTGTATGATTTTAACATCGACATAATATATTAAGTACTACCTAAATATGTTTTAGTTTTTATTATTGATATCTTGTTAATAGTGTGAGGTTTGCGACTCTAAAATACCAAAATTGCCGAGCGTGAAATTGCTACACTTCCGTTCTATTGAAAGTACATAGAATCAGATCTCTAGTACTACTTAATATGTAATCTCTTTGGATATTAAGTACGTTCTGTGGGCTAGCGTAAATATGACTAGAATCAAGATAAATTCAATTAGTTGACATGGTTTCGGCACAGATTGACAAAAGCAGTACCTATTAGATGTCTGATATTAGTTAGGAATAATACCTACCAGTGTTTCTTTCAGGTACTCCTTAGGTGAGACGTTAGTAAAAAATCGCTCCTTCTCGAGATATCGGCACTTTTTTCTTCGTGAAGTTCGACACCTTATCGACTTACTCTGTGTAGACACAATCATGTCAAAATCCCTTTTCAAGGCGATAAGACGTAATGATTACTTCACAAACCAATTCCATAAATTTATTTTATTTTTCAATAATTCCACACAAATTAGGTACAGAATATAAACAATATTGGAATAAGCAATACAAGATAATTGATTTTATTGCCTCACTAGACGAATGCCTCTTCTTGGACAATATCGGAGGAGATCGGCGCTGCAACCACGTACTCACTCATGTAGGTACGTAATGTATGTAGCAAAACAAATATGCAAATTATAACTTCAAAAAATATTGGGGCAGAATTGCAGAAACCTCTTTTTTTCGCTAAAAAGTTATAATCCCAAATTCGTGATTTTCGTATTGAATAAAACTTAAGTATATTCTGTGTAACCTCTACTGTCACCTCATAAAAGAATTGCATCACCTTATGAAACACCTTGTATACTGCGTATCGTAATATATGATACTGTTTAATAAAACTTCGTCACACTTGCATAAGTTATCTAGATATCCTGTCCAAGTCTAAGGAACATTGTAAGATACTAGCACTAGATACATTTATACATAATATTATCCTATGCTAATTGCTAGTACTAACATCTACGGTTTTTACCAGTGTGAATTAGTTTATGTGTTTTTAGAGATGACGACTGACTAAATGTCTTCATGCAAATATTACACTCAAAAGGTTTTTCCCCGGTATGAACACGTTTATGTACATTCAATTGTGACGTCGTACTAAATATCTTTGTGCAAACACTACACTCAAAGGGTTTTTCGCCGGTGTGAATTCGATTATGTCTCTTTAAATTTATCTCCTGATTAAATGTCTTCATGCAAATACTACACTCAAAAGGTCTTTCGCCAGTATGAATACGTTTATGTATATTCAGATATGACGTCGAACTAAATGTCTTCATGCAAATATTACACTCAAAAGGTTTTTCGCCGGTGTGAGTTCGATTATGTCTCTTTAAATTTATCTCCTGATTAAATGTCTTCATGCAAATACTACACTCAAAAGGTTTTTCGCCAGTATGAATTCGTTTATGTATATTCAGATGTGACGCGTCACTAAATGTCTTCATGCAAATATTACAGCAATTTTTACGCTTCTTCACATTCTTTTGAATCCGTTTGGAAACTACAATCCTCTTGTCACATTTGGAAGATGTACTGGCCACTGAAGTTGAATTGTTTTCTCTACTAACTCTCTCGCACTCTGCTTTAACATCAAGTTCATGTATATCAATGTCTCCATAAGGAATAGCATGTCCAACATCGACTTCACTCTCCTCAGCAGGTTCTTGTTTCACAGTGACGTTCTTTAAGATGTCCTTGGTGTCTTCATCAGTTATAATATCAGTTATTACAAATTCTTCTGCTTCATTATGTACACTAGCACTAGCTTCATCCATAATAATGGACTACCTACTATGTCCGTGTGTTTAATTGTTATAGTTTTACCTACCAAAATGGTTGTAGACTATTAGATGCGACTCGACTTTGCGTAAAACTGGTTATTATTTTATTAGAATTATGTCATCTATCACAAATTTAACTAATGGCCAGTTCAGGGACCTGAGTCATAAATGATAAAATGAAGGCAACGTGACAATTTGGACGTTGTTTCCATGGCAGCAACGTATTGTCGAGGAACGGTGTGAAAATTCGTAGTCATAAATTTAAAAAAATGACAATCGTTGACCGCATAACCGTATCCGGACACGTCACGGTCGTCCCGTTTTCCTTTGTATGGAAATGCGGCGTCGCAACGTTAACTTCCGAGTCATAAGCAATTTAAAACTCACGTTGCTCTATAAAACGTGCCGTTATCGTTGTTTTTCGTGACGTTCTTAACCATCACCAAAATAGGTGCTGTTACACGTCACGTTGCCATCGCTGCTTGCAATTCTCCATTATATCAAAGCCAAATAAGGTAATAATCGATTGGTTTTTTAATGTGTTATTAGGGCTTGTGTTTATTATTAGATGAATATTCGAGTAGTTTATAAAATTACAAAAATATTATTAAAAATATACAATAGATAAAACAGCGCGTATTTGAGGTTAAATATATTCTCTCGACAAAATTAGCGAATATTCATCTAATAATACATTAAAAACCAGTCACTTACTATTATTTTACGTAGTTGGCTTTTATATAATGAAAAATTGTCGATAGTACCTATTCCACAACACACAGGTGCACCTATGTAAACTGATTTCTATCAAGAGAATGCACTTATGAAATATGTGAACGACACAATAAGACAAAAATATATTTTTTTGTGGATTTCATAGTTTGAACAGAAAATACTACATAGCGCGAAATCTTTCCCAAAGTCCGCGACACACTTGAGTTAGGTATATCTCTCCGCTACTCATCTGTTTAGGCGCCATGTTGACATAGTCGATGAATGATGTTTTTGTTGTGACAGTACGTAGTACCTACCGAGGTACAGCTAGTTTGTTTACATTATTTGATACACGGGCGCATGCGCGTGCAGGCACACCAACATAAAATGAGAATAATGTTGCCATTTGCCAGAAAAAAACCATAGACAAGCGCCTATCGAAGGCGTCGCAATGTGCCGATAACAAGAGCGTTTGACGACCCAACGTGAAGCTTATTAAACAACTTTGACTACGAAATATGTGACCGTCACCGACTGTCGCGTTCTCACTTTTTCGTTGGTGCACGGATCGTTGTTGGTATTATTTAAATTTATGACTCAGGCTCCTGACATTTTGTTAATCTTGAGATGTTCGCTAATTTTTAAATCCCACATATGTAGGATATTTGAAGGTCTGTGATTGGTCGCTTGTAAACACGTGACGTATAGTCCATCTCTGTCTCTCTAGGTTCGCGGCGTGGTCGCAACATTCTCAACGAACGATGGTTCTGTGTTCCCGCCGGCGTCGGCCATATTCATTACAATTCATTATTCGTTTGGCGTCCCTCGTGTCTGGTTGTCCGTTTTGTTGGCGTTGCGTTCTTCAAAAAAGATATTTATTCCCATACATTTTTTTCGATCTCTTGTGATGTCGTCATCGCCCAATGTATGTATCTACATAATATATTTTTATAATATATGTTGCATCCCGTATGGGACAGGCAAAGTGGCATGCAGGGAGGGATGGAATGATGGCGAAATAACTAATCACTCGTAGTCCCCCGTGCTAGACAACTAACAACACCTATAAGATGAAGTTATTATAGATATTAGATCTATATCTTACAAAATTGTTAACTGGAACAATACAATAGACCTAACAGTGGTACTGCCTACACGATTTTTGTAATGCGAAACAAGAACCATTCAAGAGTAGTGTTTCTAAACGATTTTCAACAGATGACGATAACACACCGTGGTTTGACTTTCTGTTTTTATTCTATTTAAGGCCCTTCACTCGTCTGCGAGTGGTCTTAGTGCTTAGATTGTCTTCTATTACACCTATTCATTGTTCATCACAATTTTATATTGGGTACTCGTTTATATTAGCTACTAGTATCTCTATTGTACAAACTCTGCCTACTAATTATTTAATTTAGAATGACAATAGATCGCACTTATCACATACAACTGGATGTAAGTAGTATTGAGACATCCTTTTTTTAAGGGCGACCATTTTCTTGAAATTAAAATTATAGGTCAATGTTCCATAAATCATTAAATTATCGAATGTGCAATAACTACATGTAGTACATTCAATCTTACCTATCTGCATGTTAAATATTATTATTATATGCGGAGGCAAGACTTCTCAGTATTATCAGCCAGAAGAGTCTACATATTATCATTCATGTTGACGTATAAACACATCAGCCTAATACTGCGAAAAATTCACCTATCCAGTTATCACAGGATTAGGCTGAACAGGGTGCCTAAAATAATTATTATGCAACGGTTAATATTACTAAAAAAATATTAGTAAGCAATTAATACACACAGTGCTTTGCGAAATCAAAATTTGTTTCGGTTGAGTTTATTTTTCCCGCCTTTAGCGGCTCCATCTACGGTGACCAATCAGAGAGCGGAATTCATTAAGCTCCTCCCACAAAAATCCTACGTATGTGGGATTTCAATAAATGCCTGATGTTCTTTTGAATCCACAGACACACAGAGAATAGAAAATAACGATATCTATGGATAATAATAATCAGTGTTGCCGTTGTTATCATTTTAATAATAAACTAGTATTTTCTGAGGCATTTTAAACATCTAGTATTTTCTTTAGTATTTCCTGAAAACATTCATTTTAGAGTAGAATTCATCCTATTTGTACGGGTACGACCACCTACATAAAATTTAAATAATGATGTTCATGGGCGTCGCCAGCCTCGGAGCTAGGGGAGGGGGCAATAAAAATGAAAAGAATGTATATAGCATAAAAAACACGTAAATAGCCCCGCAAGCGAATTTTTTTTGTGAGACAGCGAAGAAGGTCGTGATAAGTGGTTTGTTTATTTGAAAATGTGTATAATGCATGCACAATGCACATTAACATGTAAGTATAAAAATGATTTTTAGGAAAACGTTAGATTCGTAAAAAAAAATAATGCGGGAGACACTGTAACATAACATTTAAGTGTGTTCCTAATGCTGTAAGAAATAAAAATGTACCTCGAAAATACTATCAATATCATATTTGAAAATGGCGCCATCCTCCGTGAAATAAACGAGTGTATGTAAGGTGTCCCGAGATTTTGACATGGAACCGACTGGACAGTGTTTGACATTTATTACCCTAACCTTATTTCCGAAACGCTGACGCAAACGAGATGTTGGCGCCATTTTACCGCAAATTGTGGGAGCTAGGACGTAATTAATAATTATTTATGGGTAAAGCCACCAATTTTGCCACATTTGCACTACTCGGAAATTAAAACTAAAATTTCTCAAAAAATATAAGTATTACGGTTTTTCAAATATTTGAATCGTATTAAGTAGTTTATCCTCTTAAATGGCATGTAGAAAAAATTTCAGTATATTGTTCTATAACAGAGTAATTCCAAGTTTTTCCTCAAAATCGGGGGAAATTCGGGTAAAAAATCGGGTATTTTTTGGGAAGAGCTAATTTTGAACAAAATTTTCGTAAACTTCTAGGAACTTTATATTGTAAAACTTTTATTTTACAGCGTTAACATAATTGGCTAGTCTTTATTATGTTTACTGCATAAGAATACTGGCAACCTACCCTAATTTTTTCGATGCTCGAAAAATGTTTCTGATTTTTTACTTTTTCGTCACTACATTAACGCGACCATTTTCTTCGCCTCTTTGTGAGTAAAACGTGTGATTTATATTCTGTTCGACTGGCAACACTCAACGATTATTTAAAAAAACAAGACTTGTACGTCAACGGTCAGTTTGTGTCAGTAGTGTGTCATTTCAGCTGTGAGTGAAAACGGTCAGTGCCTCGACAGACAAGTTTTTGTGAAATTTTCAAAGGTAAGTGTTGAATTTCAATAAGATCTTTATTGCTCTCGGTGGCAAAAACGTAAGCTGTTCGATATTATTAATTACATTTACTTAAATACAAAGTATTTGCGAATAACTTTGTTTACAACACCGACACCATTACTTTTTCGCTACTTTTTCGACACTTCATCGACACCGGTGGCGTGATAGTTTTCGTCACCTCCTCATCGTTACCATGTAAAGGCTGAGTTATATATACCTAGATACTCGTTTTTTAAAAAAAACATCAAAATCTAGGGAATATTACCTACCTAATCCTACTTATAAACGCGAAAGTGTGTCTATTCACTGCAGCTGAGCCACTTTATCGATAAAATTTGGTATTTTAAAATTTATACTTTTTGATACTGTATCACGACTTAACTTAGGTCCAAATGGCGTAAGTCGCGGAATCAACTAGTGCCATTTAATTAATAATAGAATTTCCTGCTCAGCTGTATGCGCCAGTTAATTTCTGTGGAAGTCATTTTTAAGTGTCAACCGATTTTTTGGCGAAAGTTTTCAATTTGTTTGAGTACCATAATTTTAGCGCGGGACTTCAACTACCCAAATTACTGTACTTATAAGATATTTACATAATAAATCTTTTTATTTACAGATGCCTTTAACATCAGCTGAAAAATCGAAAAGGTACAGAGAAAAGCTAAAACAAACAGATCCAGAAAGATATAGACAAATGCTTAAAAAAAGTTCAGAAAGGGGAATGCAACGTTACAAAGAAAAAACGGCTAATTTGACTGAAGAACAGAAAGAAGGTTTGCGGGAACGATGGAGAAAGGGAAATAAAAAATACAAAACGGGTGGTAATTCACGAGAAGATACCCCTCAGATTGAAACATCTAAGAATGCTACTACCTCAAATAAAATCATTGAAAGAAACATGCAAAGACGCGTTGAACGAAATTTAAAACTTGAAAATGTAAAATTGTATAATACTGTGCGGTTGTTGAAAAAGGGGTACAATAATCTTTATCAAAAGGTACAAAATCAACGACAAGAACTAACTAAAATTAACGAAAAACTGGATATTTTAACAAAACATCTAATAAAAGAACCAGGGAATGAATCTCCTACTAGAACTGTCCTCGAATTGACTCCACTTAAGATGTCCGAGCAATTTGTTATGGTAAATATGCCAGATATTGAAACGCCAAAAAAGCAAAGTGTTAAGAGAGTTATTTTGGAACATAACGTACTGACTGAAGCATTGAAAAATAGATATAAGACGTCATCCAATGAAGACAAAAGTAAATTTAAAAGCATCGTGAATAGTGATTTGGTAAAGAAATACAAGATGAAAACTAAATTGACAAAAAAATTGGGACTGAACACCAGTTTCAAGAAATACCAAACCAAGAAGTATATAAGTAACCATCTGCGAAGCAAAATAACAGCTTTTTATGAACAAGACGACGTGAGTCGCGCTAGCGCTGGGAAAAAAGAATGTAAAACATTGAAGGGACGTAAAAAACAGAAAAGATACCTACTGGATACTCTATATAACTTGCACAAGAAGTACATTTTAGAGAACGGATACATTGGTTTGAGCACTTTCAAAAAGCACAGACCGTTTTACGTAGTTGCGCCGAGACTGAAAGATTTGGAAACCTGCGCTTGTGTCCAGCATAGCAACATGCAATTTATAATTAATTCACTCAGATCATGTGGTGTATTAGATATGAATAATATAAACGAAGTCATTTCAAAATTTGCATGTGATACGACGTTCAAGGATTGTATGCACGGATTATGTAATGTCTGTTTTGAAAATGGCATCGAAAAAAAAGAAGGAAACAGTGATGAAATATCCTGGTTAGCATATAATCTTAAAGAGCACATATACTGTGATAAAGGAGTTTCAAAAAAATCTAAAAAGATGGTAAAGGAAGAAATGAAAGGAACAGTGAATGAGTTAATACAATTATTTAATAGTAAATTAAAAGCATTCAAAACGCACGTTTTCAATGTCATGTATCAATTTCAACAGTACAAGTGGTGCACCAAGAACTTAAAAGCAAATGAAATAGCGCTCCACATCGATTTTTCAGAAAACTGGATGTGCAAATATAAAGAAGAGGTTCAAGCTATGCATTTTGGGTCCTCCAAAAATCAAATTACTCTGCACACTGGCGTTTTATATTATAAGGATGCCGAAAAACCAATTTCTTTTTGCACTTTCTGTCCTAATAATATGCACAACCCTGAAGCAATTTGGGCTCATTTAGACCCTATTTTGGAATACATTAAAAATAATTTTCCAGCTGTAACCACCATGCATTTTTTCTCAGACGGGCCGACTACTCAATATAGGCAAAAAAAGAATTTTTACTATTTCAGTCATTATTTACCAAAATATAGAATTCACAATGCTACTTGGAATTTCTTCGAAGCCTCGCATGGCAAAGGCGCTGCGGATGGCATCGGAGGAGCGATAAAGAGATCGCTGGACTTTAAAGTTGCCCATGGGGTAGATATACCGGACGCAAAAACAGCATTTGATGTTCTCAGCAAGACAGAAACTGTTATTAAGCTGTTTTACATTGCTGGAGAAAACATAAAACTGTTAGAGAATGACCTAGTTATAAAACTTACTCCCTTAAAGCAGACCATGAAAGTCCACCAAGTGGTACTTCAAGATAAATATGTGCTGACACACAGAATATTATCTTGTTTTTGTGAAAATCGTCAAGGAAAATGCGAATGCCATGACCCACGCATTCATAAATTTGAATTCGCGTCTACAACTCAAGAAGAAGGCACAGACATAGAGTATGTATTAGAATTGGACGAACATACTGGAGAAGTGCGTAATGTGCAGAGAACCATATTTAATGAAGAAAATGACAAAAACAACATTTCCGATGACGAGTTAGTAGATTTTTTAAATATGGAGGAGTTAAATGAAGATGTTTTAAATGAGTCGTTGATAATTTTAGTTGGGAACGAACTGCATAAAACAGTTCAAATAGAAGACAGCTCAGTCCTTAAACGGAAATGTAATGGACATGAATCATTGGATAATAATACTAAAATCAAAAGGTCCAAGACGAGTGTGTATAACCAGGAAAGTTCTGAAGAAAATAGTGACACTATGTCACTACACGATACCTCCTCCTGCGAAGATTATCTTGAAGAAAACACACCCGAAATTTTAAATCAAAATGGAGATTATCGAGAAGACAATATTATGGAAGATCATACAAAAGTTGCCAAAAGTACTCAAGAAAGCGATATGCCAGGTGATCAGGAAGAAACCAAAGATACTGAAATAAACGCTATGCAAGATGAAAATAAAGTGACCAAAGATATGTACGTGCTGGTAAAATTTAATTTAGAAAAGAGAAATAAATTTTATTTGGGCCAAGTTTTGAAAGTGATTGGAATAAACTCTTATAAGATAAAATTTTTAAGGCATAAGGGGAACGGAAAATTTGCGTGGCCCATAATTGATGATGTATCCTTAATTTATAGAAGAAATATCGAACAGATTTGGCCAAACCCGCTGTCAGATAGACGCGGAGTCAAAACTTTCGACATTTCAAAAATGACAATCAAGATAGACTAACTTGGCTGATAAAAACAAAACCCTTTTCGTTTCAAGTCTTATGAAGGGTTTTTCAGATTTGTTAAATTATTGTTCAGTTTTATTGTGAACTATTTATTTTGTTTCGTTATTTTTTCATATTTGATTTCTTTTATTTTATATTTTATTATGATAGATAGTTTATCTCCACTGGTATGTGTAAAAAATAATTGAATATGTAGGTAGGTACATGAGTTTTGTCTGAGCTACAAAGAAAATAATCTTGTACTTACAGTTCAATATATAAAATCACTTGACAAAATTATTTTTCAAATTATTGCGAGCTATTTATTTTGTTCTGTTAATTTTATTTCATATTTTATTTTGTTTATTTTATTTTAAATTTTATTGAGTTAGATAATTAATCTCCACTGGTATGTGGAATAAATAGCTGAATATGTACATGATTTTTGTCTGACTTACAGAGAAAATAAACTTGTACTTACAGTTTCAATATATAAAAACACTTGATTAAATTATTTTTCAGTTTTGTTGTGAACTATTTATTTTGTTTTGTTAATTTTATTTTGTTTATTTTATTTTAAATTTTATTGTGTTAGATAATCAATCTCCACTGGTATGTGGAATAAATAGCTGAATATGTACATGCGTTTTCTTTATTTATCTTTCATTTATACCTTCTTTACTTATCTATGATTTCGCTGAGAAAATCAACCCAAACACAAGGTTTCTGAAATCGACTTGACAAAAAAAAAATAACACCACTCTTTTATGTTTTCTTGACGTTTTGGGTCATTTACAATAGATTTATGAAAAAAATGACAGTTTGGATGATGATGACAGGATTTTAAGGCCTCTACGTCGCTTTCATCACATAGTTTCTATACAAAAGTTCCGTAAAAATTACAATTTTCGCTATTAAAAGTTTTTTGACAGATTTTTTGTCCGGAATCTTATAATTAATCATATCGAACTTTATCAAGCCCAAAGTTTTGACCAATTATTGGGTAACGGGGCTCCCATACATGAAAAAAACATTTTTGTTCTAAAAACTGATAATGCTACAATTATTTGGTACAAAGTATTTACTCAGGGGCCGAAGTCTGCAAAGCTTCACCCTTTTCACATTTTCTAGTTTATAATATTTTAATTGGTAGGTATAGTTTGTGAACAACTAATAAAATAAATACTTTCTTGCTGTTAATAAATTATAATAAATATTTATTTTAATATTGTGTTTGATGTAACCCAAACTTTATGAATTTTCGCTACCATTCTTCGTCACTTTTTCACTACGGTAGCGTTAAATGTTTCGTCACTTTCACGTCACCGTCGCGAAAAAGTCTGCGACACTTTTTCGCGATTTCTGGCAAAATTGGTGGCTTTACCCTTATATTGATATATTATCGCGTAATTTTTACTCTCTTTGTCGGGAAATATTTCTCTATAACTCCTTGATGTCTCGTACTTATTTTTTTCATTTCGGTTTAATTCTATAGCAAATGACAGGGTGTTTAATTCGTGTAGGGGTAGCGCGTCCGGGGGGGGTATAAGTATGGCACTTGTTTGCATTATGTTTTATTTATTTATTTATTCAGCTTTGGAATACAAACAGACATCACACATATAAACACAGTACATATTAACACAAAAAAGTCCAATCTTAAGTGATGCCCTACCTATATGTATTCACAATAATATCAGCAAAATTTTGTCCAATTAAAATATAATTATATTATATGTGGGCTAGCGCAAATATGACTAGAATCAAGATCAATTCAATTAGTTGACATGGTTTGGGCACAGGTTGACAAAAGCAGTAACTATTATATGTCTGAAATTTAGGATTGCCAGATTTCTCGCAAGTCAAACCGGGACTCAAACCGACCAAGAGCCAAACGCCTCTTCTTTCGCCCGTATATATATTTTCTCAGTTATCTCAACTTGTTCGCTTTCATTCTGGTTTCAATATTTGCCTCACAGTCTCTCAACACTCTAATCACTTAATTATTTATCCTATGTCTCCACACATTCTTCTTGACTCCATTCAACCCTGATTTGTCCTTCTTCAGCCATGTCTCGCTAGCATACATCAGTGTCAGCTCTGCACCAGTAGCTTTGCTCTGGTAGACACCCTGCTAAATTTGAGAATAGGTTCATGTTCCCTGCTCACCCTGGTGCATACTGCCTCACTTTAGCACTGTCTAACTCTTCACTATTATAAACTCCTGCTTAACATTGTTCAACATTTTTATACAATCTCCTTTACTTTAGTAAGTTAAGAAGTAATGATTCAATAAATATACCTGTCTAAATCATAATAATACCTAACCCTTATACAGAGTGTCCCGTAAATCAACGTCATCCCGTGGAGGGGTGATAGACCAGCTCATAACCTACCAGAAAATCGAAATATGACCTTAGTAAAAATCGCTCATTCTCGAGATATCGGCACTTTTTTGTTTTTCGTGAAATTCGACACCTTCGATCAGTTTTTCGATCGCCACGATCACAAAATTCAATATTATGGGATTAAAATTTTTGATTCGTAATCCTGAATAATTCAGCTATTTGATTATAATCCAAAATAAAACCTATTAATTCACAATTTTTAAAAAAAGAACATCGTTTCCGCCTCTCGAGTTTTTTGTTTTTTATTAGCAAATTTCGACTCCTTTACACTGAAAAAAATTAGTATGACATTAAGCTAGCAAATTATATTAAAAACTTCCTCATCTAGTGTAGTTTTTAAAAAGATAAAAAACTGGATAAAGGTCCCTTTATAAAAAAAAGATATTCCTGTTTTACTTCAAAAGGACCTCATTATAAAAAAAAATCAAATTCAGGGTTATAGCATCCTTATGTCCAATATTTGGACAAGTGATAGAGGATGAAAAAATATAAAAAAAGTTCAAAAAATGTATGTCGAAAAATCAACCGTTTTGGAGTTATGGCCTTTTGAAAATTGTAAAGTATGAATATTTCTCATTTGGGTTTTTTGACAATAACTCACAAACTACTAACTCGATTTTGACAAAACAAACTAAAAAATCATAGTCAATGAAATAATGTTTCGATGAAGATCTTAATTTGTTGCCTTTTCTTTAGAGTTTAGTGAAAATTCTGTAAAAAAAATATTATTATTTCACAGAAATACATGTTTCTTAACAGAATTTTCACAAAATTTTGAAGAAAACGCCACAAATTAGGAATTTTATCGCAAGCCTATATTATTTACAATGATTTTTAATTTATTTTGTCAAAATCGAGTTGGTGGTTTATGAGTTATAGTCAAAAAACCCTAATGATAAAATTTCATACTCCGCAATTTTCAAAAGACCATAACTCCAAAACAGTTGATTTTTCGACATATATTTTTTAAACTTTTTTTCATATTTTTTCATCCTCTATCACTTGTCCAAATATTGGACATAAGGAAGCTACAACCCTGAATTTGATTTTTTTTATAATGAGGTCCTTTTGAAGTAAAACAGGAATAACTTTTTTTGTAAAAGGACCTTTATCCAGTTTTGTACCTTTTTAAAAACTGAACTAAATGAGAAAGTTTTTAATATAATTTGCCAGCTTAATGTCATACTAATTTTTTACAGTGTAAAGGAGTCGAAATTTGCTAATAAAAAACAAAAAACTCGAGAGGCGGAAACAATGCAATGTTAGGTAAATCTAATTTTAATGCTTATGTATAAATGTTTCATTTACAATAAAGTTTATTATTATACCCTACCCATCTCAGCTTTTTAAAAAGCCGGTAGTATAAGAAAGCAAGGACGGGCAAAAGCCAAGTCCTTGCTTTCTATCAAATTTGTGGTTATGAATGATTGTTTAGAAATTTCCGGACTATTGAACATGTGCTAATTATAATTGATTTTTGAAACTCTTTATATATATTTTTGCCCAAATCCAAATCTTTAATTGCTTTGTGTAACGTTTTTGGTACGACCCCCGTAGATGAAATTATTACCGGAACCACCCTTACTGAATTTTGATGCCACATATCCCGTATTTCTTCAGCCAAATTTGTGTATTTAGTAATTTTGTCTTGGTGTTTTTGTCTTAAATTTTGCGTATTTGGTACGGAAACATCAATAAGAAAAGTCGTTTTTGTCGATTTAATCGTTAAAGTCAAATCGGGTCTATTATTTGGTATAGTTCTGTCAGTAATTATGTCCCGATTCCAGTATAATTTTGCCATGTCATTTTCTAGTACGTTTATTGGTTGGTATTTATAGTAAGGGGTAATTTGTTCAGTCAATTTATATTTAAAAGCAAGTCTTGAATGAATTTGTTTTGCTACGTTATCGTGTCGTTGAGTATACTCTCTACTAGCCAAAGCAGAACAACCTCCTGTAATGTGGTCAATCGTTTCAGTTGTCGTGTTACATAGTCTACATTTGTCATTGTCAATATTTTCTTTAATAATAAATTTTGAATAATTTCGCGTTTTGATTATTTGGTCTTGAATTGCAATCATGAATCCCTCAGTTTCCGAAAATATATTGCCATAAGTGAGCCATGAATTGGATGCTTCCCGATCAACATGTTCCTGGTCTAACTGGAATGGAAATTTTCCATGAAGTGATTTTTCTTTCCATCTTTCATTAATTATTATTATTATTATTATTATTAATGTTCTTTTTTTTTAAATTGTGAATTAATAGGTTTTGTTTTGGATTATAATCAAATAGCTGAATTATTCAGGATTACGAATCAAAAATTTTAATCCCATAATATTGAATTTTGTGATCGTGGCGATCGAAAAACTGATCGAAGGTGTCGAATTTCACGAAAAACAAAAAAGTGCCGATATCTCGAGAATGAGCGATTTTTACTAAGGTCATATTTCGATTTTCTGGTAGGTTATGAGCTGGTCTATCACCCCTCCACGGGATGACGTTGATTAACGGGACACCCTGTATGTGGGCTAGCGCAAATATGACTAGAATCAAGATCAATTCAATTAGTTGACATGGTTTGGGCACAGGTTGACAAAAGCAGTAACTATTAGATGTCTGAAATTTAGGATTGCCAGATTTCTCGCAAGTCAAACCGGGACTCAAACCGACCAAGAGCCAAACGCCTCTTCTTTCGCCCGTATATATTTTCTCAGTTATCTCAACTTGTTCGCTTTCATTCTGGTTTCAATATTTGCCTCACAGTCTCTCAACACTCTAATCACTTAATTATTTATCCTATGTCTCCACACATTCTTCTTGACTCCATTCAACCCTGATTTGTCCTTCTTCAGCCATGTCTCGCTAGCATAAGTCAGTGTCAGCTCAGCACCAGTAGCTTTGCTCTGGTAGACACCCTGCTAAATTTGAAAATATGTTCATGTTCCCTGCTCACCCTAGTGCGTACTGTCTCACTTTAGCACTGTCTAACTCTTCACTATTATAAACTCCTGCTTAACATTGTTCAACATTTTTATACAATCTCCTTTACTTTAGTAAGTTAAGAAGTAATGATTCAATAAATATACCTGTCTAAATCATAATAATACCTAACCCTTATACAGAGTGTCCCGTAAATCAACGTCATCCCGTGGAGGGGTGATAGATCAGCTCATAACTGACCAGAATACCCAAATATGACCTTAGTAAAAAATCGCTCCTTCTCGAGATATCGGCACTAACTTTTTTCTTTTTCGTGAAATTCGACACCTTCGACTTACTCTGTGTAGACACAATCATGTCAAAATCCCTTTCCAAGGCGATAAGACGTAATGATTATTCACAAACCAATTCCATAAATTTATTTTATTTTTCAATAATTCCACACAAATTTGGTACAAAATATAAACAATATTGGAATAAGCAATACAAGATAATTGATTTTATTGCCTCACTAGACGAATGCCTCTTCTTGGACAATATTTTTTTATTATTGTTTTATTGTTCTCTATCGTCCGTAGGCCCATTCGGGCACCTGGACTCGTCAATTTTTACAATATCATTTCACAGCATATCATTAAACAAAGTATCATAAACAATATCATTATCAGATCAATGCCAATCAGAGTGTAAAGGGCTCTGATTGACATTTCGTCATACATCAAATCAATTTTTCAACATATCGTCTAGGAGATCAGTATAGAGAGAGTATAGGAGATCTGCGCTGCAACCACGTACTCACTCATGTAGGTACGTAATGTATGTAGCAAAACAAATATGCAAATTACAGCTTCAAAAAATATTGGGGCAGAATTGCAGAAACATCTATTTTTCGCTAAAAAGTTATAATCCCAAATTCGTGATTTTCGTATTGAATAAAACTTAAGTATATTCTGTGTAACCTCTACTGTCACCTCATAACAGAATTGCATCACCTTATGAAACAACTTGTATACTGCGTATCGTAATATACCATATTGTTTAATAAAAACTTGGCCACACTTGCATAAGTTATCTAGATATCCTGTCTAAGTCTAAGGAACATTGTAAGACACTAGCACTAGATACATTTATACATAATATTATCCTATGCTAATTGCTAATACTAACATCTACGGTTTTTTGCCACTGTGAATTCGTTTATGTTTGCTGAATGATGATCCATCACCGAATTTCTTCATGCAAATATTACACTCAAAAGGTTTTTCACCGGTATGAATTCGTTTATGTAAATTTAAAGATGACGACCGACTGAACGTCTTCATGCAAATATTACACTCAAAATATTTTTCTCCAGTATGATTTCGTTTATGTTTGCCGAATGATGATCCATCACTGAATTTCTTCATGCAAATATTACACTCAAAAGGTTTTTCACCGGTATGAATACGCTTATGTACATTCAATTGCGACGTCGTACTAAATGTTTTCGTGCAAATATTACACTTAAAAGGTTTTTCGTTGGAGTGAATAATTCGTTTATGTGTATTTAAAGATGACGACTGACTGAACGTCTTCTTGCAAATATTACACTCAAAAGGTTTTTCGGTGGTGTGAATTTGTTTATGTATACTTAAATATGACGACTGTCTGAACGTCTTCATGCAAATATTACACTCAAAAGGTTTTTCCCCGGTATGAATACGTTTATGTGTATTCAGCATTGACGACTGATTAAATGTCTTCATGCAAATATTACATTGAAAAGGTTTTTCGCCGGTATGAATACGTTTATGCACATTCAATTGTGACGTCGTACTAAATGTCTTCGTGCAAATATTACACTCAAAAGGTTTTTCGCCGGTATGAATACGCTTATGTACATTCAATTGCGACGTCGTACTAAATGTTTTCGTGCAAATATTACACTTAAAAGGTTTTTCGTTGGAGTGAATAATTCGTTTATGTGTATTTAAAGATGACGACTGACTGAACGTCTTCTTGCAAATATTACACTCAAAGGGTTTTTCACCGGTGTGAATTCGTTTATGCGTGTTTAAATACATTAGCAAACTAAATGTCTTCATGCAAATATTACACTCAAAGGGTTTTTCACCGGTATGAATACGTTTATGTGTATATAGACTTGACGCCCGACTAAATGTCTTCATGCAAATACTACACTCAAAAGGTTTTTCGCCAGTATGAATACGTTTATGTGCATTCAGATGTGACGTCGTACTAAATGTCTTCATGCAAATACTACAGCAATGTTTACGCTTCCTCACATTCTTTTGAATCCGTTTGGAAACTACAATCCTCTTGTCACATTCGGAAGATGTACTGGCCACTGAAGTTGAATTGTTTTCTCTACTAACTCTCTCGCATTCTGCTTTAATATCATGTTCATGTACATCAATGTCTCCATAAGGAATGGCATGTCCAACATCGACTTCACTCTCCTCAGCAGGTTCTTGTTTCACAGTGACATTCTTTAAGAAGTCTTTGATCTCTTCATCAGTTATAATATCAGTTATTACAAATTCCTCTGCTTCATTATGTACACTAGCACTAGCTTCATCCATAATATTAACAATGGACTACCTACTATGTTCGCGTGTTTAATTGTTATAGTTTTACCTACCAAAATGGTTGTCGACTAGAGTATAAGATGTGACTCGACTTTGCGTGAAACTGGTTATTATTTACTTGAAGTATGTTATATAGGTTATCTATCACAAACTTAACTGATGCCCAGTTATTTTGGTAGGTAGTAGGTAATTTATTTTATTAAGTCACTTTTCAGTGACATGCTTGGCGATCACCTTTAGCCAGTGCTACATTTCTTTTTGTAACCACCTTACAACACTTTTCTAGATGTCAACTGTCATGTCCACAGAACACATATACTCTCTAACGAGAGGTCATGTCACTGTCAAATTTCACAAATGGCGGTATTTGTTTTTGTTTTCGTTTTTCGTATCATTAACTCGTCCTGAATAACAATTTTTAGGTTCAAAATGACGCGGTGTTGCGTTCCTAAATGTAAAAACGATACTTCTGAACACAAGAAATCCAGTGGCATCACATATCATCTGTAATTATCAAACTATAACTAGTTTTTTGTTGGACTTCAAGACTATGTACCCTAAGTTTTGTATTCTTGTCTTAGGTTTCCTAAGGAGATGGGACGCAGGTCTGTGTGGGTGCATGCCTTGGGGCGAGGGCCACGCTGGTCTCCGACAGACAGCCACAGGATTTGCTCCCAACACTTCACGCAAGAGTCTTTTAGGACCGCCCCAAATGGGAAACTAAAGATGTTGAGAACAGACGCCATACCGACATTACATATTCCACAAATAAAAGATCAGGTTATTATGCTTTTTAAGACAGTATTCTATAATAGCTAGGGTTGCCAGACATCCCGGTTTACCGGGACTGTCACCGGTTTTACGCCTCTTGTCCCGGTGTCCCGAAAAAACCTTTCGGTACGCCTAAATGTCCCGGTTTTCGGAAATGTTGGCAAACTCTTATAATTTTTTATCATTTCGTGGTATTTTTGACATTTTATGTATAAAGTAAGGAGCTACGTAGAAAACAAAGTTACGCACTAGAGGTTCGTAAATTTTGTTGGCCAAGAAAAAATCGTGAAGTGGAAAGGGGATTTTTTTTTGATGCATTTAAAAATGTGAGCGCTAAAATAAAAAATCCATCAATTTTTTTTTTTGTGACTGGGGTTGTCCCGGTTGGACTTGCGAGAAATCTAACAACCCTAATAATAGCAATTCTAATTATTGAGTCAGGAATACCACTGATAAACCAAATTAACTGAACATGCGAAAAATTGGTGTAGACCCTAGGTGTAGACCATATGATGGACTTGTTGTGTTTTAGTGTGTTTGTCTGTAAATTTTGTAGCTGTTTGTTTAATTGTATACTAGTGTTTATGTCTATTTAAATTGTAGCTTTGTGTGTGTGTCTGTACTGTATATACTTACCTTAAGGTGACCATATTTTTAGAAATAAAAAGGAGGACATAAAATGCTAGCGAGTTTTTCTTTGGACAGTGTAGAAGGTCGCTATGTTGTTTGATTTATTTTCTTGAAAATGTTTAACATAAAGAATGTATCAAAAAAATAGTGCGGCAGGTGAAATATTTGCCATAAGATATACCAAATTACATATATTCAAACGGTAAAGGTAATTAGCGCCGCAGGCAATTTTTTTTAGGAAAATATTGCATTTTAATGTATTTTTATACTGTAGTACTAGTTAATTCATGGTATGATGAATGAACGTGTGGTTTTGAGATTAACAGATTAGTTTTAAAATTTCAAAAAGTAAAAAAGGAGGACACCTTTGGAGGGAGGACAGAACCTAGAAAAGGAGGACTGTCCTTCCAAAACGAGGACGGTTGATCACCTTACTTACCTGAAATTGTTTATAATATTAGTTTGATTGAGAATAGTGAGATTGTTGAGTGACTGTGTTAATTTGATTGAGAGTGATGGTGTATGATTGTATATGTATACTTTTATTGTTGGTTTGGAGTCACTCCGAGACAGGCATTGCCTAGTGGAGTGACCTATTTGTAATTTGTATGTATGTATGTTTTTTTGTATAATAAAAATTTATTTATTTATTTATTTACATAAGGAAAGTGAAGATTACTCAGCTGATACTTAAGATATTGTCCCAAGACTTATAACATTGATAAATGAGGTGGTCGGTAGCCTGGTTGGTAATGCTCTCGACTGTTAATTCAGTGGGCGCGGGTTTGATCCCCGATGCCGACCTACTCCAATTGACAACACAAGCTTTTCAAGCTTACTGTAAAGTGTACAAAGGTGTATTTGGGTTTATTTCGATAAACCCAGATTTATTAAAAAAAAAGAGAATATGGTTTAGTGACTCTAGCAGTTAGAAATTTGATCTTTTGTAGTTTTTCTCGATAAAAAATAATATTCGAATGTTACCATTAAAATTTACTGAAACTTGAGATTATTCCCGTAGTTTGTCAGATATAATGATGTAATTTGGTTAAATAAATGTTTAAGGTGACACATTGACTACTGTCGTACAAAATAATCATCTTTGTTTTCTTGTTTTAGGATGATCCAATTGAATTCTGCGAAGTAGACAATCCAAAAAAATCAAAGATTAGAAGTGATTTAGTGGTCACTGAAGATGACACACCATTAGTGGCGAAACTGAAGGCGAGAATTAAGTATTTAGAGTTACAGAATAAATTTTACAAACACAAGTTAACAATCGTGCAACAAAACAACAAGAGAAAGACGCAGCGGATGGAAAAAATGAAAAGTTTAATCGAGAGACTCGTTAATTTGAAAGCGGAGAATTGTGAGGACTGTTGAAACGAAGTTGAACGCTGTAAAGATTTTTGAATACTCCTTGACGACTGCTGCCCGGTCATGTCATCAGAGGGTGATTGGACCATACAGAACGCACCATAATAGAACGGTCGATACAGATTGTGAACATCTCAGAACGATAACAACATCCGGCAGTTCACGTTCTGGTCAATACAGAACGTGGATATTTCAGAATGCGGACAAAATAGAACCATGACGATCAGATATACTGTATACATAGATATGAGTACATGGTTGGCGCAGTTGGTTGAGGCGGCAGTCTCTCAAGCGGGAGGTGCCAGGTTCGAACCCCGGCACTGGCGATGTATTCCACACTTTGCAATACAGGCTTTAATCCTAGTGTTAAGTGTGCGGCTTGTATTTGGGTTTGTGTGTGCAAGCCCAGATCCCTTTTTTATTAAAAATTATATTAATCTTTCTACAGATACTTCCCTCCTATTTACAGCCGTGATTGGAAAGTAGAATCATGTATAATTTGTGTATAGGTAGAAGTATGTGTTATTAAAAGATTAATAGACAATACTATTGTCTTTAGTAGGTGTAAAAGGTGTTATTTAACACCATTATAACAATTAAGATCAATTGTGACAGTTTGTGAAATGAGAGAAATAAAAATCTGTCATATTTCATTTATAAATTGGCATCATGTTGAATTATTTTGTATTGTTGTATATTCAAACAACTCAATTAGTTTTCTTAGTTGGTGAGTGTAACCTTGTGGAAAGACATTTTAACTTAACTCACTATTTAAATAAATGAAATAAAATAAAACACTGTTTTACTTCCACTAACGTGTTTATTTAATTATAACATTTTCAAACCTAACGGTTCATCTTCAACTAAGTTACTGAAGATAGTTAGGTTTGAAAATGTTATAATTAAATAAATACGTTAGTGGAAGTAAAACAGTGTTTTATTTTATTTCATTTTTTTAAATAGTGAATTAAGTCGATTCAATTGATTCAGTTCTAGTCAGATGGAGTAATAATAAATAATTTTCAAATATTTCAATTGTCTAAGAGAGGTACTCAGTGGCGGACCTAGAATTCATTTTTGGAGGGGGCTGAGGGTCGGTTTTGCCCTGCTATTTCAGTAAATAAAATGAATTTCAAATTTTGCTTGCTTTTGCTAGTGGGTACTTAATAAATGTGAATAGCACCGCAGGCGATTTTTTATGAGACTGAGTGAAGAGAGTTGCGGTAACGTTTGATTTATGTTCTATAAATTAAATAAATAATTAAAAAATAGCATTAAATTTTTTTTCAGAAAATGTGTGAAATAATGAACTTGCTTGTCTATCTATAGTAGTTAAGAGGGTGCGTCATATAAAATTATAATAATTCGTGAAATGGATGGGTTTTAAGTGTCTACAGTGTCGAAACTAAGTAAAATAAACCAAATATTTTAACATATTTTACTAAATCAATTATTCTAATTTATAAATCATTTAATTTAAAGTCAATAACTTGCATAATTTTTGAGTAAACGAATTAATTGTGACGGCAATAAGTAGTCACTCGCGGAAAATAGCTTTCCCCAGGCGGATTTTGTGACGCGGATTACATTTTTTTAATCTTCAAAAAATATACAGTAGAAGTCCATTAGTCCGGCATCCAACAGTCCGGAATGCCCGATAGTCCGGCATCGCTCTGGATCTCTTTTGCTGAGGCTAGTACTAGCTACAGTGCTTCAGAAATTATTGATTTCCATATCATTAGAAAGTCAAGAAAACAAAAAGAGATTCGTGACATTTTTTGAAACATTATATAAAATGAACTTTGTTGTATTTGCATACTGTATTATTGTAGTTTAATTATTAACCTAATTGTTCTTATAATTACGAACTAGTTGTATGTAAAGTACTGTCACTTGTGGTTTTTTTTTTTGGAGGGGGGGGGCTTCAGCCTCCTAGCCCTCCCCCCCTGGATCTGCTAGTGGAGATACTAGTGTGACCTCCCTGAGTTTACTATTGGGAACATTACAGAGTGAAGAGATATTGTATGACAGTATGTGTAGGTATTAGTGTAATATGTTTTAGTCACACAGCTTAGTGTTGATATGTGGATGGGGATGTGAACCATAAAAGTAGGGATTACAAAGTCACCACGCTGTGCTGTGCTATACAATGTCATAGTAATAGAGCAGTTATGCCACTTGCTATAGAGCAGGGCTGCTCAACCTGAAACTCTCTGGGGGCCGTATTTGAAATAAATTATATTGCCAAGGGCCTAAATTTTTATTGTATATTTCGTAGGGCATGCATACAATTATTAACTCACTTCCTTACCTAATTAACCATTTACTTACACTTCTGATGTAAATTTTAAAGGAAATCTAAATAAAGAAAACAAGGCATTCAGTTGAAGAAATACAGCAAATTAGCGCTGGAGGCAAAATTTTTGATTAAAAATTTCCTCTTATAATAATAATTGGACTATTTCGGGCGCCGTTTAGCGATAAAACCGCACCAAGTGCGCCTTGCATTTTTCTATATCACCATATAGGATCGTCACAAACAGCGAAAGTGATGGACATAGTTTATTTTTTATTTTGTAAATTTCTTTTGGCGTGTATTGCGCAAATTGTTTTATTGTTCTCCATCGTGCGATGGAAGGAAGAAGTGTGTGTTAGGGGAGTCTGGTGATCTATTTTCTTTACCTACTCCGCAAGGGATGCGGCGTGAGGGATATAATAGAAAGTACTTAGTACCTATTGAAAAAATATTACCTATCCAAAATTGAGGCGACAGTTACAAAAATATGGTATGAAAAATACATTATTTTTCAAGTTCAGATGCACACCAAGGGATGGACCCTCCATCAGGCTTATGAGCGATCGTCGGCCGGCTTAATGTGATCACTTTACAATAAGATTATTTTTCATTGGCGGACCGCGTAACAGCCCCCGCGCCACGCGGGCCGTTGTTTGGATAGCCCTGTCACCCTGGTACAGAGCAAGCAGTTGGTAATGCCATGTTATTAAATACAATATCCTCCTCTTGACTTACAATAGAACAGGGAGCCCTCCACCTCAACTTATTCGTAGGGATGTTCATCATTTCATCAAAACATCGAAGTACATTGACATCTGTGTAGAATCATAATGGTTTGAAACTCTGCTAAGAGGTATAGACCTTAATATATTATGTCGCTGGGTATAGATAACAGGACACATTGTAGTTGAGAAAGCAAATTAAAGGCTTTGAAGGTTGAACCATAGAGGGCAGTAGCAAAGAATGTGTGAATATTATTGTTGGTGTTCCATATAGCGGGGTAGATTCATTCTGGTTTCAGACTCAGCTGTGAATAGACTAGGAAAACTCTCACTGTAACGTTTCGTTGTACAATATAAGTGTTCATTATTTCAACAAGTGTACATTATTTCTGTGCCTGTCCAACCATTGGAAAGAACATCTACGATTCCCAGTACTGGAAATTAAGGATAGTCCAGTACACTTCAACATCGAAGTATATTAATTTATTCCTTCAATTTTAAGCCAACAATCTACCTGTCCTTTTGACGAAGAGGGGCTACATTGTACCCGGTACAAGTCGCCAAATTCTCAAATTAATGTTAGTATATTATTTACTGTAAATTCGATGCACTGGTGTGCATATTGACATTTCAAAAATTTCTAAAAACGGGAGACCCTAGATCTCGACAACCGTTAGGTACTAAATATACTTTACAAAAAATAATAGAGTAGATACATTGAACCTTGGAATAACCGTAAAATATTTTTTATATCTTGTATATATTTCTCAAAGAAAAAAATGAAAATAACACCTCTGATCTTTTTTCCGAAAGACAGAAACTCGTTTCCCGAAAGTCGCGGAGAAAAAAAAGTTTTTTGTACTGATAATATGCATTAAAATTGAGGGAAAAACCGTAAAAGTTTTTTAATTGAAGGGTAATTAACTCAAAAAAATGGAAAAAACGCTATTTTCAGCATTTTATCATGCGATTGTTCACGCGATTTTGAACCTTAATGCCATGGAAAATGACCGCAACGTCATAGTCGCGAGCCTTAAAATACAATAAATTAAAATCGATGGTCGATGTGTGAATTAACCTCCCTAGTATTGGACATCAACAATGTTTTAAATCTTCTCCTACTTTGTAGGTTAGGTATGGAGAGACCAGATGAGTGCAAAGAGTGGGTGACCTGTGATGGATTACTATATTAATATAATATCTAGAGACATCTATACCTATCTCTACACAGCACACACCCCCTGTCTCTTTCAGACGAATCTGGGGGAGACGACAGAGGCGTGAGCAGGTTCAAACGTTTTAAAGCGAGGCACCGTAATACTATTTTTCAAGTTGAGAATAGGTAATAAAACGATGTTGAAGGTTTTCGCAGCATGGTATATGTATATTCTTCCTTCAAGGTTATTCGGGTGTTGGCTGCGTGTTTGTTGATTTTCTCTAGCTTTCGACAGCGATACTGCTGCCATCTTCAGGATGAATATCGCTGTCGAAAGCTAGAGAAAATCAACAAACATGCAGCCAACACCCGAATAACCTTGAAGGAAGAATAAAGGTAATATAACATTTTGTTAAAAAATTATGAGGTGACAAAGTATTAGCATTCACCAGTATTAGAAGGCAACAAGGGTGTGCGAGGAGAGAGTGTGTTTGGAGTGGCCAGAGGTCCTGGAAACTGCAAGTGACAGGGGCCTCTGGCGAAAATACACAGATGCTTTGAGCCCCCGACCCAACCAAGGATAGAAGGCGGGGAAGATGTATTTATTATCACAGTTTTATTTTAAACATATATATATATCAACTCTTACACTTTTTGAGTAATTTTCAATATGGTAATGTTATTTTTCATTTTATATTTAAAGTAGGTATAGATGGCTCCACCTATCCAGAAACCCGACTATATCCTTCAAGAGATGCCGGTATTTTATAGTCGGCACCTATTGAACTACAGGAAATAAAATAAATACATCGTCAGTAGGTTAGGTACTTACAGGTACTCAGTGGCGGATCCGGGATTTCATTTTGGGGGGGGGCTGAAGATTAAAAAAAATTTCCCGAGAATTTTTTTGTTGACCTTTTTTTTGGTCCTCGCCTAAAATTTTGAGCCGTTCTTATGCGGCGGAAAGATCGCAGACGGGGGGGGCAATCCTGCCGTAATCAACTGATGACCTTTTTTTTTTTTTAGGTCGTCGTCTAAAATTTGTTGACCTTGACGCCTAAAATTTTGTCGAGCGGGGGGGGGGGGGGGGTGAATTGCATTCACTATACTACATTTTCAGTTTAGTACTCAAGGCACTAGAAACGTCACTCAACATTTTGGGGGGGGGCTAAGGGACTGAAATCCCTACATTTGTTCTATATATACTACTGTAAGCCATGGTTTAGGGGGGGGGCTTCAGCCCCCTAGCCCCCCCCCCCTAAATCCGCTAGTGCAGGTACTATACGTTTTATGATGATGAGGTGGATTGTGGTAATATTCTTGTAGATTGGTTTGCACCAAGTATCCTAGTTCTTCCTTTCCACGCCGTCCTGTTACTCGCCAGTCTCTTCACTTCCGTGTAGGTGCTACAGCGCACGCTCTCAATAATCTGCTTTATATGACTGCTTTTCACATTACTGCTCTCTACTATTCCTTCGTTTTGTATTTCTTTTCAAAAAATAAAAATGTTTCACATGTCGTGTGGAAAATTGAACGAAAAAAATATGGGCAAATGCGAGCCTAGTTTTGCATCTGTTTAGAAATGATACTATCTCTTTCACTCAACGTCAACCCCCAAATCATAGATTACAACTAGTATATTCGATGAATCGGCGAAATACCCTAAAAAAACTTGCTGTCCGTACGTGTGTGTACAATAGATCTTAAGGTTCGCTTACCGGGTTACACGATGCAATAAATTGCTCCACTCATGATATCTATGCTCCACTCACGGCATTTTCACGTCACAATGACGCAGTATACTTGATGTTATTGTGAGGTCATTGTGACGCAAAATTGCCGGTAGTGGAGCAATTTATTGCCCCGTGTTACCTATACAGGTCGCAGTACATAAAAATAAAAACAATTTTTATAGGTAGGTATGACTGTTAGGTCCAATTATGTGCGTAGTAGGATTAACTAAAATAATAAATTATTACATACTTAGTGAAATAATTTTAAACACTTGTTTTGTCTCAAAAGTTACAGAATCGGCCCTTCTTCCTCTTATTCTTCTTCCTCCTCAGCCACTCAGATCCATGTTGGATATAGACCTCCCCTTTGGTTCTCCACAACTCATTGTCCTGAGCATTCATCCCCCTCCAGCACTTTTCCTTACATTATCGGACTTGTTAGACAGTTTTTTTTATTTAAATATTTCCTATTTCACATGTTCATCGCACAGACTGGAAATGTTCTGGTACTCCGCAAAATCCCTACAGCCGATCACTTCTGTATTGCCTTCCGAGTTGAAAGGAGGTAACCCCCGTGAAGTTCAACCCTCCATCGGTGGATGTAATTAACCGCGAAATTATCGGGACTTTTTAACAAATGAGTCATTTCATTCAAAACTCATTTTAAAAAGTTTTATTTCAGATCGAGAACTAAAAAAACATAATACGTTTTTTGGAGTGTCTTTTTTTTTTATGAAATAATTCATATTCTAAGTTTGGTGCAACTGTGTTCGTTTTCGTTTAAATTTTAAATATAGTGTTTGGAACAAAAAAAAAAGCAATACTTCAAACAATAATTTTAAGAAAAGCTGCCAATTAACTCAAACTTTATGAATTTTTTGTGTAATAATTTTTTACTTTCGGCAAAAATATAGTTTTTCTTAGTTTATATTGTGTTTTCTACTAGTAAACCTTTGAAACAGTGCAAAAAAACTTTATTTTATGTGAATAATTTCAAAACTAAAGTAAAAAAATCAAATTATTCAGTAAAGTAGGTAAATAAATATACCTGCACCTAATATATTCTTTATTTCTTAAATAAATTTGCAAATCCTTTTTATAAAAATCACTCGCAGCCGAACCAATAAAAGTACCTACTCGGGAACATATTTATAAAGTGTGAAAAACTGTTAAAATAATATTGCTTCACATTTTTTTCTATTTATTACCTGCTTATTAAAATAAATAAAATAAAAATCTTAAAATAAATAAATAAAAATAAAAAACATAATGTGAACATTATCGTTCATTAAATGTGATGAAATTTTATTTATTTATTTGAAATAAACAATTTTTAAAAATGTATCTCGTCCCACGAACTCAAGTTTCGTTTTTATGTTTCTGTGTTTTTATATTTTGTTTTCTCTTGGATTCTTGCGGAGCAATCAAATGGCTGTAAGTATCTGATTTTTTTTTTTACTATTTTGTACCCAGCATATACCGGGTAAATATATAAACAAATGTGCATGAAAATGAATAAGCCAGTTTTGAAGCTTGGTTTTTTATTATTAAAAATTTCGTAGGCATTATTAAAAATTATTTTCTCCAAAAAACTTTTTCCCAGTTTTCCTGTTGCGGGGTAGCCAATGACAGATCTGTGGGTGTGCATTGCTTTATCAAAAGAAAACTGAGAAAAATATATCTGTTTTTAAAATAAATAAATTAAAATACGTAATCTTTTTTTGCCGGGAAAAAAATTTGATGAATAAATTACAGGGCCTCCCAACACCTCTTCTGTTTTCCTATGGCCTCCACTTTACGAGTCTGGATGTCTATCTATTTACGTCTTGTCTTGCAATGTCCCCTGCCCATTGCCATTTCAGCCTTGCTCTACGAATAATTAATTCGGCTCACCACCAATTCTGAATGTTTTTTAAAGTGCATCGAGGCAGACTTGCACGAGCAGTGTTGTGCGTTAATTGTAAAAAAAAAATATTGCACACCTGTCGCTGATTCCCCCATATTCTGAGAAATTGTGTTTAAGGAAAGATTAGTGTTTACGCCACATAAATTTTTCAATTTCCCCTGCAACAATAATATTCTGAATTCCCTTTTGACCAAAAGAGGAAGTTCAGCTACCTGCGACCACCCGCAATTATAATACCTCGAGTTAATTGCTTACAAATAATTAATTAAAGGGATTATTGTAATATAACCCCACGTAGAGGATCTCATAAACTCATCATGAACACATAAATACATTATTCAACGTAAAATAACATCCCTTTATTACCAGACAAAAGGTAGCTAACCTGTAGAACCTGACCACTGGATTTGTGGAGACCAATAAATTAACTCTGAAATGGTTCTGCTATTTATTCACTGATCACAGGCTATGTTTTTGTTTTTATTTTTGTTTCTGTATATATAATTTTTTATGCGTTTTCCGTTCATGGTATTGTAATTAAGTGAAATGTAGAATCTTTGCTGGTTTATTTGTTGGTGATGTGTTTCTTCTATGTAAAATTTACTACCATAACTGTCTGGTTCTGTTAATAAAATAAAAATAAAATGGTTGGCCCGGATTTTTTATAAGCCTTACGCAAAAAAGTATTTAGGTCGGTGTGTCTTTGCACAATGCTCAGATCCTTTTTTACAACGCTTTTTTTTAACTTCGTCTGTTGTTGCTGTCTGCTTTTAAATTTTCCTGTTCAAATTTTAATGGCTTCCACATGTCCCAGCGCCTTGAAATTTTTCGCATACATTTTAATATACGAGGATGACCGTATCGAATTTTAGAACTGTTTTATCATAAACACAGTTCGATAAGTTAATTACATAAGTAATTTAATTTTCATATGGAGAATCCAAGGGTGGTTCTTAAAAAGTTTTTTTAGATTAGTACTAATAATAAAGAAATTTAAAAATGTAATTGAAAAATTTTGTATAATCTAATTTGGGATGCCTATGTTCAGAAGTGGTCCACGAGAAGGCTGAACAAATAAGTGAGTCCGTGATTGTGTTAAATACATAGAAAACTACAATCGGCAGACAACAAAGTCTACAGCACAGGTTGAAAATGCTTTGGTCTACCAATTGTGAAACACCACCGGATCATAGTTTCCTAAATTGCGGATCAATTCGCAGGTGCATGTTACATCAGATGTTAATAATTAATAAAGGGATTCGGTTCATTTAATAGGGGAGAGTGTTGTACCTGAGATCAAAATTTCTTTCCGATTTTCTCTACGTCCTGTTATAACTTCACTAGTGGATAATGAGGTGAGTAATTCATCTATTTCAAATACATACTCGTATTTGTACACTTCATAGTAAGCTTGAAAATATTGTGTTGTGAAGTGGAGTAAGTCGGAATCGGGGATCGAGCCCGCGCCCACTCGATGACAAACGAGTGCGCTATCAACCCAGGTACAAACCACCTCCCGTTTTTGTTCCCATATGCATATAAATATCTTAGAATGTGTAGTTTTACAATAGGAACACACGCCACATTCTTAACTCAATTTATGCAAGAAAACGTCTTGTTCATTCCCATCTAGATACTACACGACTCATATTATTGTCACTAATTCTTTCCATGTCGCTTGCATGTCGCATATATATTTTTTTCAATATACAACGGGCATTGAGTATTTTAATATACAGATTTTTACGTCCATAGTTACCTAATCGATTAACCTAAATGAAAAAAAAACATCGTCAATTAGGTGAAAAACTGTAGGTACATGAATACACAAATGATTTAATATAATGTTATACTTGATAATGGCTACATCACTCGCGAACGGGTGGAGGCCAATATAAAAGAAGATGAAGAATTCTTTCAATATCGAGGAATGAAACCACGAAGTGTCTGAGGTGCAACACTCTCCCCAATTCATATTATTTGTCTAGTACTGTTAGTTATTGATATAATCTTCTCAATATTATTATACTGTGTGTGCCTTGAACATAATGAATTCTGAAGATCCGATTATTATTAGACAAAGCCGCTGCATATAAAGTAATTACCCTTACACATGGTTGGGTTCATGGGAAGAATACGTATTCTACTATAAAGGGGGATCCCAAGTCCATGTCAGTCTGACGTCTTGTTCTCTTGGCCTACCCCGCAAACGCCGCGGTGTGAGCGCAGGGAAGTTTATTTATATACATACTAGCTAGCTAGACTTTTTTGGGTTTGATGCAACCACTATTGCATACATATTGTTTTGAAATTGTATAAAGTCATTTTTCTCTTTAAACATAAGAGATATTCGCTTTTTAATAGCCTATGTCCTTGCCAGGATTCTACTCAATCGTTACTCAAAATATGTTGTCTGAGAGTTCTCCCGTGTAAAACTGATTCGTGGACGTAGGCAATTTAGTGTCTATGCAAATTTACTAAAATATTAGGAGTTTTTTCTGTTTCCTCCGAATCAGTCCGAAATTAGATTACTGTTTTTGATCCTATGCGACTCAAAATATTATGAGTGCGTCCAATACCATAACTAATTAAGTGCGTACTAATTAAAATAAGACGTTTTTTTTTTCAATTATTTTAAAGTAAAATGCATTTAAAACACTTTTTTCAGTTCAAAAAGCTATGAAATCGGATCTAATATGTCCACAGGATTTAGTGTTAATAACAGGTTTCTACTGTACCTACTTAAATAATACAATCATCCTAAATTCTACATACCTTTATGATAGAGCAATGCACCCGTATACGACTGTTAAATAATTTGTCAAAGCGTAACAGAGGAGGGAACCGTAATGCTATAATAACCCGGCGACCCTAATCACGGCCCTGGAGTAAAGTCAAACACAAGGGAGGACTGTCACATTGTAGTTGAATCATTTTACCACTAGGTGGCGCAAACGTAGATTCGCTTGTCATTTTGACTAAACATTGACCCTCGATTAACTTCGATTTTTAAAACGATTTCTCCTATACATTTTGTCATCTGAGAATAGAGAAATATTGTATCGTTATTTTTCTTTCGAAAGCAACATTCTACATACTGATGTAAACTTCACTTGGCTTTGTTGAAGTCTCCAAATCTTGCAATATAATTTTTACTCGTTTCCAGAAACTTTCACCAATTTTATAAACTATATGACGATTCTGTACCACATTGGATCAGCCTTCTCCAGATACAAAAAATATGTAATAAGGCGTTTGTTAAGGGACCAAAAGGTTATGTAGGGTATCGTATGAAACGGCGTTGAAAAAGAAATTGAGATCCAAAGTCAGATTTTGTCCAGCTCAAGCCATCGGGAGACAATGAGCGATCGAGAGGATCCAGTAACCGCATACCGCCGTGTTTAGCGTCTCATGAAAGCGCTTCACGAGCAGAACTCAAATTATATAGCATGTTATTTTACAAAAAATATGAGCATTTACTTTTTCGCATTCTTTCTGTATTCTATAAATCCAGTAGGTAATGATGCTGCCTTACATTCTAAGGTTCTGGGGGACGGGAGGGGAGGGGGGGGGCATGAAATCTTCCAGCGGTTCTACTTTACATCCCTAATCTGTTGTAATAATAATAAAACTGATTATTTTATTATTATTATTATCTTCATCCCCTCTCCCCGCTCTCCTCCTTGCCTTACAGTTACAATAAAATGAATGCACAGTGATTTTAATAATATTAGCAGTGAAAATTGTAAGAATTAAATATTGCTAAGTAGATCTGATTGAAAGTAGCAGTCACATATAATAAAACAAGTTCAGGTTGAATAAAATAAGCGCTTTTTTAAATACGAATAAACATCTCCCACCACATAGCAAACGAACGCTCGCAACGCCATCAATTTTCAGTTCCCGTATTTCCCAGTTCCCAAGTCGATAGGTATTGTTTCAATCTGATAAACAATAAAAAAACACTTCACTTGAACTGGAACGGTCAAATCTGACTTTGTTGTACTTTTATTTAAAAAATTTACAGCACTTAAAAAAAAACTTGAATATGGGTTAATCGAAATATACCCAAATACATCTTTGTACACTTCACAGTACGCTTATTTTTATTTATTTATTTATTTATTACACATGGAACAGATACAGTCACAAAAACAAACATTGACAGGTACATTAGTACAAAAATATCAATACACAAGACCAATAACATCGGGATCGAACCCGGGCCTACCGAATTAAGAGTGGAACGCGTAACAACTTACCGTTAAAACGCTACATTTGGTTTAACTTTATTCAAATTTCGAACACTTACTAGTTTCGCTTGGTATTGCTACTTTTCGCTGATATTTTTCAGTCACACACCAATCGCCGGGTAACAGTAGCAATTGAATTGTTCTTTTTGTTGTCTATGCCTGCATTAATAATATTATATTGTGGGTATTATTGTATCTGGCTATTGTGCCTAATGCGTGAAGAATCCTTTACAAAACGACGCACCGTGGAAAATCGCTCCCTGCTACGTCAGCGGAATAAGTCAGAGGGGTGGTGATGACCCTGTTTTGTAACATTTGTATACAGCTGCCATTGTTGGTATCGCTATGAATCTTATCGCCGTTTTGTGAAAACTCATTTTATTTAATTACGTATTACTTCGTTTTTCTTTATTTTAATGAAGGACTATAAATTGTATGTTTGTTAGATCTATTTATAAGTCAGACATATTTGGAGTTAGCTGCCAGAGTTCGCAACCTTGATAGAAGCTCGCCCTAGTGAACGAATGTCATATTTTATATTTGTAAAATGTTAATATTCCTCTGTATCTTGTTCACTAAAAGTGTAAATAAATAAACAAATATTTCGTATGGAGTTCTATAAAATAAATATGTATTATCTCATCAATTAATTAATGTCAAATCTATTCTAAAAAAAACAGAACTCCAGACTTTCTAATCCTTGCACGCACTAATCGCTTCAGTCACATTCCTGCAATTCACAATTGTGTGCACAAACCCAAAGACTAGACACTCCACAGTAATAAGCTAAAAGCTCGTGTCGTGAAGTGGAGAATTCATCATCAACACCAAGATTCGAACCCGGAACCTCCTGATTGGAAGTTCGCGCTCCAACCAACTATGCCAACAATGTACTCATCTATTTGCGTTTTTTTTTCTCGCAGTAATTAGGGGAAATTTTTATTAATACATAAAATACTATGGACAAACATCAGGATACCTTAATAACAATGAAAGATTTCAGGACAGAAGGCGACATCTGGTGTTAATTCCCCGAAACACTCACTTAATCTAACTTTGATAGTCTGTAATTATGACCGTCTTTATACTCATTATCTGTTTTGCTGTGAAAAATATATATTTTTATTACAAAAGACCGACTGAAAGAGTTTTTTTTTCATCGCTTATCACGTTATTTTTCATAATTTTGTCGTTAAAATATCTGTATGTGTAGAATTATGTACACGCAACCTTCTTTTTGTAAAAAACACATTCAAATTCATTCAAAATGAGGTGACGAACTCCATTGCTAATATCGATAGGATACGTGGGTGTCGCCAGCCTCAGAGCTAGGGAGGGGGGGGGGCAACAAAATGTGACATAGCATGAAAGAAGCGTAAACAGCGCCGCAGACGAATTTTTTTTGTGAGACAGTGAAGAAGGTCGTGATGTGGTTTGGTTTATTTGAAAATGTATGTGATACTTTGCACAATAATATGTATGAAAAATGTATTTTACAAAAAGGTTATAAAAAATAGCGCCGCAGGCAATTTTTTTGTGAAGCAAGTGTATTTTTATTACATGAAAATTTATATGATGAGAAAACGTGTGGTAATAATGTGATTTTTGTGAGGTTTTATAATTTAATATGAAAAAATATATACCTACCTATTCCTATCTTTAGACTCCATGATAGGAAATGGAAATCACAAAAATCAACACATATACAGCGAAGGATGGACTTTCCATCAATGGCTGATCGTCGCCTGGATTTATATGATCACTTTACACTTGAATAACATTCACCAATTCCAAAGCATCCATCCTTTGCTGTACATCTGTTAAGAAATTACTTGTCATGAAGTATGACGTGAAGAAAATCCGATATCTTATTTTACAAAAAATAATTAAATTATGAAGATGTCTTATGGGAGTTTTAGGAACACCTTCACAGTACGCCCGAAAAAGTGTGAAAAAAGTGGGGGCTGAATTACGGGATTTCGTTTTTTTATTGCCTTATTTGTTGCCGAGCACTTTCATATAAAAGCGCAAGACTTTTCATAATTCCCTCCTCCGATAGATGTCGCTTTCTGTCCCTGATGACACTCTCCACATATTTTAGTGATAATAATATACGCCGCGATTAAAGAGACGTACCGAGGGTAGGGGCGTGGGGAAGGTGAAAGGAGCGAGGGGGGAGGGCAGGGGGGAAGAAGATAGGTGAAGGGGCTAAACGTGGTGGGGGGTTAACTGTCACTTTGACGTTTAAAAGCTGAATACACGTTCCAGTCATGTTTGTTTACATTTACTGATAAGAAAATCGGATCGGGTGATTTGTTCGAACTATTTTATGGCTGAAGTGAATTGTTTGGCTGATTTTTTTATAATATTGAGGAATACAAGGTTGTTAAAACCTGATTGTGAGGTGTTTTCATCAAAGTTGAAGATAATTATTACAAAAATCGACTTGAATTCCGTACGTTTTTAAATCAATTCTTTATGCATTTTTTGTAGGTATTCTTTATTATATGTGAATATTCCGTACTTGTTTATTATAAATTTACGCAAATATATAGTAGTTCTTCGTTACGAATTGTACAGTTTAGCTATTGAAGACAGGTAGGTATATTACATAACCTGGATAATCTATGTGAAAGCAAATTAGTGTCAAAAAATTCAAATCACCTTAACCTAGTGTTATAATAATAATATGTAAGGTGGATTGCTTGCGTCGCTATTAGTGCATGGATAGATTGACAAGGCCATGTTCTAGCCTTGAGTACCAAACTCGCATGTTCAATAAGTGATCCAAGTGTGTTGAGTGCCCTGCGCCCAGGTAGATTTGGACTTGTTTCATGTGTAGCCTTAACCAGGCTATCTGCATTGATATTATAAAGAGACAGGTGGTGTTATCTTGAGCTATTGTTCATAAAAATAGTCGCCTTTGAGACTATTTGATTGCTTCTTTCATCATCAATCATTGTACATGTTATCTAGGAGTTATTTGGTTATAGCTCCGTGTCCATATTTTAAAGGCAGCCTACTGACCTTAGTGTCATCTTGTGAATTTCCTCAAGAACCCCTATTCCTATATCACTTCATTTCCTTCACAGCACACAGTCATTCTTTACCCCTCTCTTCGAAAAAGATTCAATCTAATCATCGGGCTTGGAGTAGCCAGTGCTGGTATATTTGAACCATGTGAAAGTTCTGCACATAGTATTGATGCAAGTTCAAGGGAAGTTTCCCTGTCAGTGGTTATTAATAAATATTAATCATTTCAAGGGTTACCCAAAGATCCATAGAAAGAGCCATGCTGGGTATCACCCTGAGAGATAGAGTAAGAAACGAGACGATACGGCAAAGTACAGGATAAACAGATATTGCCCAGCGTATCACATCTCTCAAATGGCGGTGGGCAGGTCACATGGCTAGAGATCCAGATGATAAGTGGTCGAAGGGGGTCTTAACCTGGAAACCTAGAACGACTACCAGGAGCGTAGGAAGACTACGATGGAGAGACAACCTGGTCAAGTACATTGGAGCCAACTGGATCCAGAGAGCCCAGGATAGAGCGGCGTGTAAGCAGATGGAGGAGAAATTCGTCCAGGAGTAGGCTGAAGAAGGGAAGAATAATCATTTCAAGAAGTTCGATAGTACTTGTTTTTAACCAGAATTCCAGCGCCTCGTTATATAGAAATGTACAGTTCCACAAAGAAGGAAGGAAGTTATTGTATTAAAATCCAGAGTCCAACTACAAATACAAGGAGTAAGAAAGCCAGTATTTGTATATATGGAATGGAAACATAAGTTTCCAGTATTGACAACAATATAAGGTTGGATCTCATCATTTATCTTAATTATTACTTATTAATATGTAATTACCCTAGATGTATACAAACCTATATTATTATAATTTTTGTTGTCACTTTATTCATTTGTTATTTCTATTCTCAAACTCATTTATTATTACATTAAACTTGTCATTTCAGTTTGGGCAAGAAAAACAGAGTCACTATCCTCTGGGTGCCCGGCTATGTCGGAGTAGAGGGTAATGAACGAGCAGATGGACTGACCAGGAAGGGTGCGGCAACGTGACTCTGTGGACCGGAACCGATCGGCGGCCTGGGCGACACTTTCTTCCAGGAGGAAATCGAGAAGAAAGGAAAACAAAAGAGACGAGAGCTCAAAGACTCCACAGAAGGAAACCCACGAAACTAACACGAGGACGATATGAAATTAAAATAATTTGTTTATTGTATGTATTAATTTGTACATAGTTTAGTAGTTACCAACGAATTTGGTATCAGTAGGATAATTACAAATCATTGTTTTATAATTGCACTATATTGTTTTCAGCCACATGCCCCAGTTAATCTTAAATAAATATGTTTTTATGTTAAATTCTAATGATTGTTTTATTGGTATGTTCTAGCTAGACCGGTGGAGAGGTTCATGGTACAGTCAAGTGGACAAGCTCTCGATATTGGAAGATCCAGTGAGGAGCGGAAGAGGAGTCTCTTGTTCCTGGCGCTCTTAACCTCTCCACTGCATGCACTATTCCCGAGCTGCAGCAACCCACGCTTTGGGATGTGAGGAATCTTTCAACCGTGGGTCTCATTTCTATTATTTATACTTCCTGAGGTCCAGGCTGGACGCCCATAATGATTTGGCTGTCTAGGTCCGATCCCTAGACCAGGGGCTACTGGACTGGTTCCAACCCGGTCCAGGGCCAACTGTTCCAATACGTTAAAAATAATAATAATAAACAGTTTATTGCATAAACAAATATTATACACTGGGTGTACTTATTGCCACATGGCAATTTCTTCCAGCACGGAAATAGATGGCAAGAAAGACCCAAGAAGACATTCTCTTATGATGTCGATGATTATTTTACATCACAGAATATCATATACATATATGTATGTATTCAATTTTGTTAAGATATTAATTAAGCAGGAATTATTCAGAGGTGGTCAACACGACCTTTAAAAGTTAATAATATAGTAATTCAAATACAAGTCAATTTCTATAGTCGTAAATATACCAGTTATTGAGGAGTTTATTAAAACCACGTATTTTAAGACAGTTATTTTATTTAGAATCATTCCAATAAAAACATAGTATGTAAAGACACATTAGTAACAAATAGATCCTGCCACTTCACTTGGTCTCTTCAACATCAATAATTTATTATCCCGGCTAATCTTCCATTCCAAACAAAAAGAAAACTCATTTATAAAATAACACACAGGATCTATTTCCCTCTCAGGGCAAGACACTACACAACATTGATGAAACATTAAAAAAATATATAATAGGTACTAAGTATTTTCACAAATCAATACCTAACTTATGGATTCATCCATATAAAAACTACCTAATCTTCCACTAATTTAGATTAAAAAAAAATAATATTGAAAATTACATCAAGCGGGTCCTGTCAATTATATTAAAATTACAAAAGCACGAACAGATCAAACAATGTAATATACCAAAGCAGTTGCAACAATTAATAAATAATAATAAAATATACCAAATGTTCATAACAATCAAAAGCAATATAATATACTGAATATTCACAATAATAAATTCAACAATCAAATAATGTAAATTATCAAACATTCGTAGTTGTTTAAAATAACAAAATAGTGGAACACACAAAAATATTCACAAATTGGGATGACTAGCATTCAGGATTCAATTTCATAAACAATACTCAAAATTTAATCTAATATCATAAGTGTTGGTTATTAACAAGATAAAAATAATAAAATAATGTAGGTTCATAACACAATACACCAATCATCTATAGTAATTAATGCCAGCAGTTTGTATCTATTCATGCAAACACCTGAAACTTAAGAAATATCATTTAAGAAGAGATATTTAATTAAAGTCATGTCAATATTAAAAATAATATAAAATGATAAAAACAAAATTACACAAGTACCCAAACAAAGATATATCGAATCACACATCAATCAAAACGTAAAATCACAACAATAAATAGTATAGTGATCGTGGCGCATCAGGGCCGCAACAATGAAACACTGTAAATAGATTTATCAATTTAACTTCATGTTATTAAACGTCACAATTTTTTTTATAAAATTGCACTGATAAAAATTTTTTATCCTCGAGCATGTCCGACGTCAGGTGTTTTTTTCCTCGCATGCGACGTTGACAGTTTCACAATCTTGGGCACAGAATTGACAAATTTAACCTGCAGGTCTTCCTCGCCATCTTCCCTCCTTCCGTCCACCTCATCCCACATTTCCTTCAGTTGCTTGCTTTGGATAAATGTAAGATTTTGTTTAAGTTTAATATTCTTTGGCAATCTTGAACGGTTCGATACAAATCTATTGGCTTGATTTTCATTGCTAAACACAATTTTGATTGGTCTATTAGATTTTCTAGTTTCCTTTTCTTGCACCAAGTCTATATGCTGTCACCACACATAGTTTGCCAGTATCATCAACATCACTAACAAGCTTTCTGATCTTCTGTACATCAGCGTCTGATTTTGCCATATTTTTGCTCGCATCAGAATCTGGAACATTGATTATAACGACATTTTTTTTACTGTCTGTACAATTCTGTCTGTCATTTCATCAAGTGTCTCATTTATGTTGGCTGAAGAATTTTCTGTTATACTTCTCTCAAAAAAACTTTTGTATATCATTAGCTGTGACTCGTTTGATGCTGAGAGTAAAGAAACTTTATTAACGGTGACGGACAATCCAAAAGTGAGCGGCAGCAATATATCAATATCATCCACATATGCCAAGTAGTTACATAGTTTCATACAACGAATGGTTTATTATAGTTTGTCCGCTTCTTAACTACTAGTAATTGTTAATGGCACGGTGGACTGCATGGACTTGGTGGCATTGATCCACTATCACGTACAGCTTAGATGCATCAGACAGTCGGTAACGTTTGGCTAGGTCGGGGCGACCACGAACTATCATTTCTACTCCCCTATATCAAGACTTCATACACTGGGGAATGCATATGGCGAAACTGACGATTTTTTTTACCTATCTTTGACTTTGTATAAGAGAGAAATACTGTCTTAGTCTTTGGCAGTTCGGCAGTGCTGTTATTTTATTCATGTTGCGTGTGTTTGTGTGTGTGCGTTTGTTTCAATTTCATGTTTCCATTTGTATTGATTTTTCATGGGTGAAATGATTGCTTATACCAATGATTATGTAATAATTATTATCTGTCTTACTTTTGTAATGGCCTTGTGCTTTCACATAAATTATAAATATGGATAATATTAAAAATTAAAATTTCATTATTTAAAAAAAAAAATACAAGTACTGTACAACATATTATTTAATTATAGATTGTATGTTCATATAAAATAAATATCATTGGTCAATATAATGAAAATTGGAAAGAAATGCAAACACGCCTGCCATCAGGAACATCACCATATGTATGTAAATAAAAATGGTCATTTTAATTTTACTCTAAGATAACAATACTCTTAAAATACATATTACAAAAATGCTCATTTTAATTTGACTCTAAGATAATAATACTCTTAAAATACAGATTACAAAAATGCTCATTTTAATTTTACAATAAAATAATGCTCTTAGAATACAGATTACATCAGGGAAAATCAAAACCTTACCTGATTCAGAATTATCACATGTTGGCATGGTTTTAGAAGTTCTTGGTTGTCTACAGAAGCATTACACTCTTTCAAATGTTTGACACTTTGGTTGTTGGTTACGTGTCAGATATAATGTAAGTACTTATTCATAAATTTGTGATAGTAAATTTTCAAAGTGCCCACTGCGATTCTTCTGGCAAAATTCTCCACAGAACTGAGGAAGACATCTTCAAGCAGTACAATGCCAACAGGGGAATACGCAACTTAAATCATTTGATCCCACGGCTAACTTCCAGCGGGGATGAAGTTGCTCAATTAAGCAAAGAGAAAGGCAGCATTATTAAGGACAACGCACTTCTCTTAATGCAATATGGCACTAGCACACCCAGGATTAAAGATTATTTCTCTGCTCATAATGTTCCCACTTCCACAAGAAATATCATAAATACGAAACTATATATGAAATGCAATAAGGGTATTAATAGTAATTTTTTATTAGATTTACAGAATGAACAAGATAACGGAAAGGTGATTTTTGAGGCAGTCGTACATGAAGGAGAAGTGTGTTTACTCTTTTTTCAGTTTCCATGGATGCAGACCTTTTTTAAGAATTATCCCGAACACATACTAGTGGATGCAACGTACAATTTGATTAATACACGTATGCCCCTGTACATAATTATGGTTGTAGATGGAATGAACCAAACCATTCCAGTAGCGTTTTGTTTAGTCATTAATGAAACAAAATTTTACATAGAAAAATTCATTGAACTTTTTGTTGCCCACAATCCATATTCTGAATTAGTGCAGTCTATAATGACTGATAAAGATTTAACAGAAATAAACATTCTAAAAAAATTCTTTCCTAATGCTAAACACGAACTTTGTTTATTTCACGTCTTAAAATCATTCATGAGAATGGTCCACAGTTCAAATGTTCCTAAACACCATATGGACTCAGCTAAAGATTATTTACAAAAAATGGTTTTCACACACTCGGAGATTCAATTTGAGGACACATACAAAAAATTTCAAATGGCTTTTTCAAACTTTTCAGTTGTTGATAGTTTTAATAATAATTGGTATGGGTGTAAAGAAGCATGGGCCTCTTACCTTAGAATTACAACTTTTAATATGGGGGACACGACCAACAACAGATTAGAATCGTTTAATTCAAAACTAAAACAGAATATACCAAAATATTCTTCAATAAATACGTTTTATCTAAATTTAAAATCAATGTTGTCCAGTTCACTTGATAAATGTTATAATCAAGGGTTTATTCAAGAATTTAAGTCAATAAACATAGAATCTAATGTCCCCCAGGAGATTGTCCAAAACATATTTCTTTGTGCCACAAAATATGCCGCTTTTGAAATCATATCTCAAATTTCTCTAGCAATAAACTATAATAACTATACAATCAACATCCTTCAAGAATCTACCACACTGAACTATAAAATCATGACAAAATGCAATACGTATGTTACTAATTTTAAATTTTGCTCCTGCAGTTTTTTTAATACAACTAAATTACCTTGCCGCCATATATTCGCCCTCAGAATTCATTTAAAAAATAAAATATTTGATGAAGAATTAGTAATCAAAAGATGGAAAATATCCTATTACAAGGAGATGTTAAATACTATAAAAAATATAAATAGTACATCTCAACCAGCAAAAGGTAAAATATCTGAACCATTCATAAGCGCAGAGACTGAGAAATATTTACTAGGGAGCAAAGCCTGTACACAAATACTTGAAATCTTAAAAACTTCTGGGGAAGAAGATTTCCATTCTCGTTTGACTGTTTTAAATAATTTAATCAACGAATGGTCTGGAAACATTTCAGAGGGTACAAATAATCTTAATAACAAATTGTCTGCTGATCATTCTATTCAAAGTGTCCCTGATATTGCAAATAATCTTAACAATAAATTATCTCCGCATCGTGGTATACAAAATGTCGTTAATGTTCCAGATTATGCTGCACAAAATCCATCTTTAAATTGTACCACAAATAAAATTAAGTTTCCAGTGTCGATTAAAATAAGGGGACGTCCAAAAGGATCAGTTTTAACGGCAATCGGAAAGAAGAGAGTATTACCAAAGCCATCTGAGAGGAAAAAGAAAATAATATCTAAAGGCATAGAATCTAGTTCACACCCACAATTAAATTTAATTTCTACCCCTCAAATTCCAGGTATTTGGAAGACAGTCTGTGGTGTAAAGCTGTCTATGGAGCACGCTGATATTTTACGAGGCGATTCATGGCTGGATGACGTTATTATCGACGTAGCATCAAAATTATTGAAAAAGGAACATTTTACCGTTGGCAGTCTTCAAAATCCAGTTTTCGCTTCCAGCTCACCCCCTTATTTTGATTTCAGCTTAGGACCCTTTGTGCAAGTGTGTCATGTTGGAGGCAACCATTGGAATTGTGTCGCAGGAAGAATTCAAAATAATGTTTTAATTGTAGATCAATTCGATTCCTTGTATAGGTTTGTAAGCAAGGAAGTAATATCTATAGTAAGTAGTTTAAGCCGTTGTCATAATGGCATTGATAAAATAATTGTAAATGTTCATGATCTAGATCTACAGCCCAACAGTTCAGATTGCGGAATATTCGCCATTGCATATGCAAAATTACTTTGCCTCGGGAAGGATCCTTCCAAGGTAAAATTGATTCACAATTTGGCAAGAAGTCATCTCTATTCCACGTTCGAAGACAATATATTTTTGAAAGAGTTTCCTTGTGTGGAACGTAGCGACCACCAACAACCAAAATGTCAAACATTTGAAAGAGCGCACTGCTTCTGTAGACAACCAAGAACTTCTGAAACATAAAATAAATATCATTGGTCAATATAAGTATAATGTGAATTAGTAAGAAATGCGAACACGCCTGCCATCTGGCTTGTGAATTCTTTTTGGCTACGGATCCCTAATTGATGTACCTTTTTTTTGGGAACCCTATCTCGATAACAAAAAAGCAGATTGACAAAAATTACATTTTAACACCGTTTGTGTTATGTTTGACTTGAAAAAAAAAACTATGTTTTTACTTAAAAATCTTTACTGCACGTAGGTATTTAATGTGAAGAATGAAATTTCAGCATTTACTACGACAATACACTCTAACTCTCGTAACCCCTGCGACCATTCCGTGGAACCCTGGGGTTCCACGGAACGCAATTTAGGAACCGCTGCTGTAGACAACCAAGAACTTTTAAAACCATGTGTGCGTTTGTTTCAATTTCATATTCATGTTTCCATTTGTATTGATTTTTCATGGGTGAAATGATTGCTTATACCAATGATTATGTAATAATTATTATCTGTCTTACTTTTGTAATGGCCTTGTGCTTTCACATAAATTATAAATATGGATAATATTATTGATTTATTTAAAGAAGAACATGTTTAATTACAATAAGTTTACAGATTGAGAGAACAATTGAGAATATATATTATAACGTTTTACCCCCCTTATAAAGTAAAACTTGTGTTAAGGGGGAGGAGTATCCTGTAATTATCAGGGCTTAAAATATCATAACATAACATTACATCCGTAGATTATATATGGTTATAATTCTATTATTACATCATAATTCTATGATTACATCATAACCTACACAGTAGGTGTCAACTAAAATAATAATACAATCTTTACTCATTATATCATATTAAAAATTAACATTTCATTATTTTTAAAAAAATTTACAAAAACTGTACAACATATTATTTAATTATAGATTGTATGTTCATATAAAATAAATATCATTGGTCAATATAATGAAAATTGGAAAGAAATGCAAACACGCCTGCCATCAGGAACATCACCATATCGTCGCTCGGCGTTCAATACCGCGAATTCGACATTTTGGCGAAAAAGTTTTTTTTGAAGATATTGGTACAGAATGTTAAAATACGCGATTGTGTAAACAAAACGTTCCACAAATATCGTCCAAACTGCTCAAATGCCGTATGGAACAAAACCGCGAATGTGCATTCGGCGCTAACTTCATGCAGAAGCGCGAATGTGTCAGTTCAGCCATAGTGGCGTGTGAGTGAGTACTTGTTTGTTGTTTCGGGTGAGTATTTTTTATATTATAATCGTTTATTTAACTTAAAAATATGTAGATACTGTATTATATTAACTATATTGCAATATAATCTTGTTTTTGTAATAAATACTTGTTTAGAAATTTAGATAAAATTAGTTTAAAACTTATTTACACATTCGCGGTTTTGATATGAACATAAAAACTTTTTACACGTTACGTTCGCGGTTTTGATGATATGTTTTTATTATTGTCGTAGGATATTTTACCATGGATTTTTTTGAAAGTTCTTCGGATGAAGATATACCGAGCGTGAATGAGATCATTAGGCAGATGGGATTTGGTGATAAATTTTTAAAAAAAGTAAGAAATAAATCACCAATTATTAACCAACAAAATCATAATGTCACAGTATGGTCCCCTACAGCAGAAGCAACTGAATCAAATACACCACCACTTTTAGCATCATCTCCCAACTCAATATCGTCACTGGAAGAACAAGTCGTTGAACAAGAACAAATTTTTTCATCAATTCCAACATCGTCACTGGATATAAATGAACCAGCTATTAACATGGAACCGACAGCAGAAGCAACTGAATCAAATACACCACCACTTTTAGCATCATCTCCCAACCCAATATCATCACTGGAAGAACAAGTCGTTGAACAAGAACAAATTTTTTCATCAATTCCAACATCGTCACTGGATATAAATGAACCAGCTATTAACATGGAACCGACAGCAGAAGCAACTGAATCAAATACACCACCACTTTTAGCATCATCTCCCAACCCAATATCATCACTGGAAGAACAAGTCGTTGAACAAGAACAAAATTTTTCATCAATTCTAACATCGTCACTGGATATAAATGAACTTAACATGGAACCGACTGAACAAAGTACTTTTTCAGATGTTACAAATAAATCACAATATACCCGCAAACGTGATGCAGAACAGAAAAAAAGAATGTCGGGAAAACCGTACTGCGGATTCCAAAAGAATGGAAATAAATGGGTCCAAGATATAGAAAGAAGTGAACGAAAAATTGGACCTCGATGCTCATTGACAGGTTGTTTCAAAGCAGGACTTCGATGCAAGGATGTATCAGATGAAGAAAGGCAAAAAATATTCAAATACTTCTGGGATGGCATGGATTGGAATGCAGTCGACTTGCAAGCTGTAAAACTGGCTCCACATCTCAGGGCTAGCAAGATGTACTACAAAACGAAATTGTGTGTTCATAACTACACCGTATATAATTTAGCCAACCAGCAAGTCAGGTGTTATTGGTTTTCGGAAATAGATTCGGATTTAACTGCATCAACATTTGCCAGCTTCCTCGTGGATATACTGTCTGAATATATTGCAGAAAAACCACTTCCCATAGTTATCTACTCCGACGGCTGCACCTACCAAAATAGGAACGCAGTTATATCAAATGCTCTGCTGGATTTAGCGATAAAAACCAACACCACAATTGAGCAAAAGTATTTGGTCAAAGGTCACACTCAGATGGAGTGCGACTCCGTCCATAGTTGCATAGAGCGAAAACTCAAAAATAGGGAAATTTACCTGCCCAGTCAATATGGACAAGTAACACTGGAAGCAAGAACTAAACCTTTCCCATATCAAATCAAATGTGTATCTTTCGATTTTTTTAAAGATTATTCAAAAGCAGAAAACATGCGTTATGATTCAATAAGACCATCATGTGTGCAAGGACCCGTTGTTACAGATATCAAAGCTTTGTTGTACAGCCCAGCAGGTAAAATTCAATTTAAATTAGCTCACGACGAAAATAAAGATTATGAAGATTTGCCTAGAAGACCTCGCACACTGCCATTCAACATTGAATTTCCTAACCTGCACTCTCGACCTTTGCGCATAAAAAAACAGAAATTTAAACATCTACAAGATCTAAAAATATTTTTACCTCAAGATTGTCAAGGATTTTATGAAAATTTAACCTATAACTAACTTTTATTTTATTGTCGCAGTCAATATTGTTTATACTTTTTAAAAATATTTTTATGATTGTTATTCATATTTTCCCATTTCAATATTGTGTTCTCTTTGCATACACTACAAGGTATGTGGTGAGATAGAGTATGAGAGAATAATATTTTCGTTTTTGTTGTTTATTGAATTCTTAATAAAGATTATATTCTACTAAATCAATCGTTTTATATTATATATCACCAAGTTCAAAACAGCGAATGTAACAACATGTGACCAAATAAACTTGGTAAATTCCGCGAAAGTGACACCGGCGAGACAAGGCTAATTATTTTAGAATAATTGAACATTTGTAATGATATTTATTAAGATAAAAAATGGATTACATTTTTATTTCCTAGTTAGAAGCGAGTCCGTAACTTTTATTCAGTTTATTCGGCCTCCTGTAAAATCTTGGTATTGTTACATTCGCGCTATTGAACGCCGAGCGACGATATGTATGTAAATAAAAATGGTCATTTTAATTTTACTCTAAGATAACAATACTCTCAGAATACATATTACATCGGGGACAAATCAAATCCATACCTGATTCAGAATTATCAAAATTTAACTGCCTACTTCTTAAACAATCAGCGTGGAAACTCTCTTTGCAATGGACACATGTTGGCATGGTTTTAGAATTTCTTGGTTGTCTACAGAAGCAGTGCACTCTTTCGAATGTTTGACATTTTGGTTGTTGGTGGTCGCTACGTTCCACACAAGGAAACTCTTTCAAAAATATATTGTCTTCAAACGTGGAATAGAGATGACTTCTTGCCAAATTGTGAATCAATTTTACCTTGGAAGGATCCTTCCCGAGGCAAAGTAATTTTGCATATGCAATGGCGAATATTCCGCAATCTGAACTGTTGGGCTGTAGATCTAGATCATGAACATTTACAATTATTTTATCAATGCCATTATGACAACGGCTTAAACTACTTACTATAGATATTACTTCCTTGCTTACAAACCTATACAAGGAATCGAATTGATCTACAATTAAAACATTATTTTGAATTCTTCCTGCGACACAATTCCAATGGTTGCCTCCAACATGACACACTTGCACAAAGGGTCCTAAGCTGAAATCAAAATAAGGGGGTGAGCTGGAAGCGAAAACTGGATTTTGAAGACTGCCAACGGTAAAATGTTCCTTTTTCAATAATTTTGATGCTACGTCGATAATAACGTCATCCAGCCATGAATCGCCTCGTAAAATATCAGCGTGCTCCATAGACAGCTTTACACCACAGACTGTCTTCCAAATACCTGGAATTTGAGGGGTAGAAATTAAATTTAATTGTGGGTGTGAACTAGATTCTATGCCTTTAGATATTATTTTCTTTTTCCTCTCAGATGGCTTTGGTAATACTCTCTTCTTTCCGATTGCCGTTAAAACTGATCCTTTTGGACGTCCCCTTATTTTAATCGACACTGGAAACTTAATTTTATTTGTGGTACAATTTAAAGATGGATTTTGTGCAGCATAATCTGGAACATTAACGACATTTTGTATACCACGATGCGGAGATAATTTATTGTTAAGATTATTTGCAATATCAGGGACACTTTGAATAGAATGATCAGCAGACAATTTGTTATTAAGATTATTTGTACCCTCTGAAATGTTTCCAGACCATTCGTTGATTAAATTATTTAAAACAGTCAAACGAGAATGGAAATCTTCTTCCCCAGAAGTTTTTAAGATTTCAAGTATTTGTGTACAGGCTTTGCTCCCTAGTAAATATTTCTCAGTCTCTGCGCTTATGAATGGTTCAGATATTTTACCTTTTGCTGGTTGAGATGTACTATTTATATTTTTTATAGTATTTAACATCTCCTTGTAATAGGATATTTTCCATCTTTTGATTACTAATTCTTCATCAAATATTTTATTTTTTAAATGAATTCTGAGGGCGAATATATGGCGGCAAGGTAATTTAGTTGTATTAAAAAAACTGCAGGAGCAAAATTTAAAATTAGTAACATACGTATTGCATTTTGTCATGATTTTATAGTTCAGTGTGGTAGATTCTTGAAGGATGTTGATTGTATAGTTATTATAGTTTATTGCTAGAGAAATTTGAGATATGATTTCAAAAGCGGCATATTTTGTGGCACAAAGAAATATGTTTTGGACAATCTCCTGGGGGACATTAGATTCTATGTTTATTGACTTAAATTCTTGAATAAACCCTTGATTATAACATTTATCAAGTGAACTGGACAACATTGATTTTAAATTTAGATAAAACGTATTTATTGAAGAATATTTTGGTATATTCTGTTTTAGTTTTGAATTAAACGATTCTAATCTGTTGTTGGTCGTGTCCCCCATATTAAAAGTTGTAATTCTAAGGTAAGAGGCCCATGCTTCTTTACACCCATACCAATTATTATTAAAACTATCAACAACTGAAAAGTTTGAAAAAGCCATTTGAAATTTTTTGTATGTGTCCTCAAATTGAATCTCCGAGTGTGTGAAAACCATTTTTTGTAAATAATCTTTAGCTGAGTCCATATGGTGTTTAGGAACATTTGAACTGTGGACCATTCTCATGAATGATTTTAAGACGTGAAATAAACAAAGTTCGTGTTTAGCATTAGGAAAGAATTTTTTTAGAATGTTTATTTCTGTTAAATCTTTATCAGTCATTATAGACTGCACTAATTCAGAATATGGATTGTGGGCAACAAAAAGTTCAATGAATTTTTCTATGTAAAATTTTGTTTCATTAATGACTAAACAAAACGCTACTGGAATGGTTTGGTTCATTCCATCTACAACCATAATTATGTACAGGGGCATACGTGTATTAATCAAATTGTACGTTGCATCCACTAGTATGTGTTCGGGATAATTCTTAAAAAAGGTCTGCATCCATGGAAACTGAAAAAAGAGTAAACACACTTCTCCTTCATGTACGACTGCCTCAAAAATCACCTTTCCGTTATCTTGTTCATTCTGTAAATCTAATAAAAAATTACTATTAATACCCTTATTGCATTTCATATATAGTTTCGTATTTATGATATTTCTTGTGGAAGTGGGAACATTATGAGCAGAGAAATAATCTTTAATCCTGGGTGTGCTAGTGCCATATTGCATTAAGAGAAGTGCGTTGTCCTTAATAATGCTGCCTTTCTCTTTGCTTAATTGAGCAACTTCATCCCCGCTGGAAGTTAGCCGTGGGATCAAATGATTTAAGTTGCGTATTCCCCTGTTGGCATTGTACTGCTTGAAGATGTCTTCCTCAGTTCTGTGGAGAATTTTGCCAGAAGAATCGCAGTGGGCACTTTGAAAATTTACTATCACAAATTTATCGATACTTACATTATATCTGACACGTAACGTAGCTTGGCAACCAATTTTTAAAGAAGTCTGTGTTGGACGAATACCTTTACATTTGCTGCGGAGGCTACCATTGTGAACACAAGAAAAACATGCATAATAATACCCAACGGAAGGCGGAATTAATGTATTCTTGCACCGTCTGTTTTGGGCAGTTGCAGATTTACTATCAGTGATCACAAAGATTGGACTATTGGTAGCCAGCAGATAGTCCTCATACGCAGTCGCGAAAGAATTCCAGTCCTTAAATTCTTGGCCGGTGAATATTGCGTCAGCCATTCCGAAAAGATTCCAACACGATATAAAAATTGGCAATTTGGTCGTAAGAACCTGAAATAATATACTTAAACACAATTCAATATTATTGCGCTACGTAATCACACAGTATTGAGAAACGGGAAAATTGCGTAAAAATACGATATTATAGTGTATAAAGAGAATATTCAAAACGCAAGAAAAAAATAGCAATGTTACGCCGCCACTTGTAATCATACTTGTGAATCGTGACAATACCACCTATAGCAGGGGTTCCAAACCTCGTGCCCGCGGAACGATTCGTATGTGCCCGTCACTATTCGAAAGAGACAGAATTTTTCATAAACATTAATTAAAAATGTGAATTATTTTTAATTATTTGTTAGTTTGAATTTTTTTGAGTGCCTATAGGCCTAGTTTGTTTACGTTTTGGAAATACGTTAATATGTGTGTATGCATCAATTTGAATAATAATTTTATTATTTTGAAACATTTATAAAATAAAATTAGTTTCAATCTAAAGAAACAATAATGATAAAAATTATCGGATTATAGTTTAATAATTATTTCAAAAACGAGTCACGACTTTAGATGAGATTTTCTTTAAACACTTAAACATTTCACACATTTCCTTTCAATTTACTGTTTTCAAAATTGTATGGAAATTTGCTTAAATTAGAGGTGATCTATTTAAGTTATTGTTTCATAGATTTATGAAACTAATGTTTTTTATAATGTTTTGTATATCATTTCAAAGAGCACAAACCAGAGAAGCTTTTCCTAGAGTTCTGAATCTTTGGATAATTAAGCAAGTAGGTACCTTTACTTACGATGCTACTGGGCTAAAACTTGAGTAATTCGGGGTATTTCGAAAAAAGTTCAAATCTCGAAAATCTCGAGAACTGTTTGATTTAGCTTTAGAAACTTAGCTTTGTCCAAAGTTCTGTGAACTTTGGACAAAGCTAAGTTTGGCTCAAAAGATCCTAAATGATCTCTACTACCACCCCTGAATATATCTGTATCCATCTATCAAACACCCTGTATAATTAACATAATTTTAAATGGAGAATGTAGTAAGCTAAATAATTGACAAAAAAAATTTTTGGAAAAATATAGCATACTCGTAAGTGTCCCAAAATGGGACAATAAATATTTGATTCTAGAAATTTGTTACTTTTCTGCGTAAAAAATACAATAAAAAACAGTTTATTCTTTTCTGAATACATACTGCTTAGCGCTATCTTTGATGGCAATATGAGTTTTGGGCACTTATCCAGTTTTTCCTTAGAGCACTCGAAATATGAAACTGAACGGCAAAAATTATGTTTTTGAGTTTAAATATCTCAAAAGGGACTGAGTGAAACACGTTCACATTTTCACAAAATTATCTTCCTGTAGATATCAATACAATGAAAAAATAATGAGTGCTTTTGACCTGCATAAATGATATCAATTTGCAATAAAAATCTCACTGTGCTACTACTGTACCATCAGGGTATCTCTCAGCATAGGGGTAACCAGCAACTACCATGTGCAGATATGTACACACAACAATATAATTCTCTCTGGGCCCCTCCTAAAATATAGATCAGTCATTCCAGCATCTTAATATACGGGAAAGTCGGTAAAATTTATAAACTTTTGAAACCTAAGCTACTATGGATGTGTTGTTTAAAAAATCAAGTGTCCATACCCCCCGACCTGACGTGTCTCCCTCCCCCTGCCCCCCGAACAGGGCACCATACGATTTTTTATTTTTTAGGGATATGGTAAAAGATAGGAGAAAATTGTCAATGACAAAATTAATCCTTATTTAATTTTCGACAAAAAATTTCTATATTTTTTTTGATAGGACTAGCGGTTTACTCGCAACGGACCGTCAAAACACCTAATTTTATTTGACAAACAAAAAATATATATAATATAAACCCAAATTATTTAAAATTCGTAAAAGGTAAGAGAAAAAGTTAAAATATAATTATTAATAGGATTTCTGTCACTGGATTTTTTGCAATAACTCAATAACTATTAGTTTTTTGAAAATTTAGCTAGCGTTTAATTAATTTTTTACTATTTTCACATTTTAAAATTATATGGGTACTTAACATTTTTTGTAGATAATATTCCAATAAATATAATAAAGGATTTTGCCTTGCAATAAGAGAAGTGGTTCTGATTTTTGGATATGTTTTAAAGGTCAGTCTTTTGGTTCAGAATCCAAGTTTTAGACCTCCCCACCCTTGTGCGTTCACTAGGGCGAGCCAAAAACCGTCGATTTTCAGTCCATTTTTCAGTTTAATGATTATAACTTTTTACAGGTGCACCCTAGAGAAAAAATATTAAAGTAAGAATTATGTAATATTAAATTTGCTATAACTTTGTGTTGTTGAGTTTTTTCGTAATGTTATTATTAAAAAAGTTATGCGTCGTCAAAAATGCCATACTTTTGCCATAAATCTGCTGAAAGACAATTAACGGACTTTGTACTACGATAATGCTATGAAAAACTATTATTACAAAAGCAGTAATATCACCACACTTGGTCTGAAATCGCTCAATTTCTGTATGGTATCTCATTATAGTGCTACCAACGTAACATAAAAAAAATTATGTGGGTTTCTCTACTGTGGGTCTTTCTATTGACACATTCCTTTTTACCCAGAATGGATGTAGGAATGTATACTCAAGTTATATACTGCAAGTACTCTATCTATAACACTTCAAAACAACGTAGTTCCTTAGATAATATTAGTTCTAGGTAATACTTTTTCTGTATTAAGTATATAAATGTTTATTAAATGTTCTAATATACCTAATTTTCCTTTACAACATACCGTTACGGAAATATAATAAGAAAACTTCATAAATCATAAAATATATATTTTTTTACAAAAATATGGGATTTTGGACAATGCATAACTTTTTTAATAATAACATTACCAAGAAACTCGATAAAACAAAGTTATAGGAAATTTAATATTCTATAATTCTTACTCCATTTTTTTTCTCTAGGGTGCACCTGTAAAAAGTAATCATTAGACTGAAAAACGGCCGGAATCTCGACGGTTTTTGACTCGCCCTAGTGAACGCGCAAGGGTGGGTAGGTCGAAAACTTGAAGAAGACTGACTGAAACACAAGACTGACCTTTATAACATATTCAAAAATTAGAACTACTCCTCTTATTGCAAAGCATGTAGAATTTCATATGAATTTATGCTCCTCCAGGTTGCCGTTTCATTACTCAATAAATTATATTATCTCTGTTTTTGTATGGAAATTATTTAGAGCTCCCCTTCCTAGGTGGAAGTTGGTGGATTGGGCATAAATGTTTTACAGTGGAACAGCAGAAGTGCTGTTTCCAATAAGGCAGATCTCATCCACTCATTACAAAATTTCAATATTGACATATTGAAGGAAAATCCCGCTGGCTTAACTAAATTATCTATTTTTATTTCTCTTTATCATTTTATTTTCTTATGTGTGTGTTTAATAAAGAAATTTCAATTGGTTATCCGAGTTGTTACTGAATACTGATGAAAGTTCCCACCATAATTTCAGGTAATATGCCAATAAGAATCCGAGGAAAAGTTTAGTGGAATCCTGATGGAGTATAATGGGATTTCAATTGTTTTTTTGTATGAGAGGAGAAAGTGGTCCCTCTCTTACAGTTTTTTTTAATGAAAGGAAACCTTATCTGCCCCCCCTCATCCTATTTTACCCCCCGTATCAAGTCTTACGAGCTACGCTTTATTGTGACTAACTTTATTGTGTTTTTTTATATATTATCATGGCAATATATTATGTGATTTATAATATAAGGTACATGTTTTTTCATCGACGAGTCTCACTGGGCTTGCGCCTGTGCCGAGTGCCCCTATACATATACAATTCTTACTTGCTCAAAACTCGAAAGATATTAATGTAATAATTTTGAGATGTATAACGCTCAATAATAAGAAATTATAAAGTGCTCCCTAACATTTTTTCTTCTTCCAATTCGGCCTAAGATTGCTAGCAAACGAGTGGAGGGCCTTAAATAGAATAAATAAATAATTTTGTCATTGACAATTTTCTCCTATCTTTTACCATCTTCTTCTTCTTCTCCCTCAGCCTTCCTCCCTCCACTGCTGGACGTAGGCCTCTTCCATTTTCTTCCACTCATCTCTGTTTCTCCCCCTCCGCATCCAGGTTCCTCCGGCTTGTTGGACTAGGTCATCAGACCACCTTTTGGGAGGTCTTCCGACGCTTCTCCTTTTGTTCCAGGGCCTCCACTGTAGGATTCTGGGTGCCCACCTAGTATCCTCTTGTCGAGCCATATGCCCAGCCCACTGCCATTTTAATTTTGCAATGCGGTCCATAATATCGGTAACTTTAGTTCGGCGTCTTATTTCCTCGTTTCTAATTTTATCTCGAAGGCTCACGCCGAGCATCTGTCTTTCCATGGCCCGCTGTGTACACTTTAATTTGTGTATGCTTTTGGCTGTTAGTGTCATTGTTTCTAGGCCATATGTCAACATCGGGAGGATACATGTATCGAACATTTTTCTTTTTAGGCATATCGGGATTTCTTTATTTTCAAACACATGTTTCAATTTACCAAATGCGGCCCAGCCCAGACCTACTCGTCTTGGTAGTCTTTTACCATATCACTAAAAAATAAAAAATCGTATGGTGCCCTGTTCGGGGGGCAGGGGGAGGGAGACACGTCAGGTCGGGGGGTATGGACACTTGATTTTTTAAACAACACGTCCATAGTAGCTTAGGTTTCAAAAGTTTACAAATTTTACCGACTTTCCCGTATATTAAGATGCTGGAATGACTGATCTATATTTTAGGAGGGGCCCAGAGAGAATTATGTTGTGTGTACATATCTGCACATGGTAGTTGCTGGTTACCCCTATGCTGAGAGATACCCTGATGGTACAGTAGTAGCACAGTGAGATTTTTATTGCAAATTGATATCATTTATGCAGGTCAAAAGCACTCATTATTTTTAGGTAGATTTCCAAAAGGAATTCTACCTATTCGTTTCTCCCGTGATGTCGCAGAATTGAAAAATTTCTACTCAGGATCACTAATTAGGACCAGGAGAACCTGAATCCGACCTTGGTTTTAAAGTTTATATATATAAGCCATATATATATATATATATATATATATATGTTAGAAAAGTTTTTTCCGCAGAGATTAAAATGATCGGGAATGATACAATCAAGAAATTGCTTTTGGGTACTCTGCGTACCTTGGCCTTGAAAAAGGCCGTTGGTAGCCCGACGTTTCGGCTCGGTTGGACAAGCCATCGGCAGGGGCGGTAGGCGAGAGGTAGCGGCGTTGGGGTTAAACAGCGCAGAGACCTCTAGCGGGAGTCGAGAGAACGGGAATAGAACTACCTCGGTTCACGGCCGCAGCGTGTGCAGGTCGAATGAAACCGGGAGCGAAAAGCGATTACATTCATCTACTTTAAACACTGTTATACGCCATATAACACGTTGTTATGTCGCTCACCACCTGACAAATGGAAGAAGTGGATGAAATAAAAACATGCAAACGATATTACAACACCGATAACACATAACATCAATCTTGTATCGCGCTATGTAACAAAATCCTTGTATCATACCATGTTTCATGAACATATGAATGAGACAAAAAACACGTTAGCGACCCTACAACAGTAATAATACGTATAATTGGCATTGTATCACGTTGTGTAGCAGTAATTACATCATTCACCACTTCAAAAATAAAGAAAGTGAGCGAGACAAGCACATGTTAGCTTTTAACTTTAGATTTATTTATCTTATTAATTTTAAGAAGTACATCTGTACATATAATAAAAACAATCACAATATCATCACCAAATAAACCAGCGAAGTGATGAAGTAGTATGGATGTAGTTTATTCTTTGATTTTCGAAGTACCTAATCCAATAATCAAATTATTTTCATTCCACTCATAATATGGATTTGTACCGGTACCTAAGCACTAGAAATTTGAAAAAAGATGTGAGTTCTACTCGTATCGTGAAGCACTTTTCTAAGACAACAAACACGCTAGTACCTATGCGGTAACTACTTAACTAGATCTTTCGATCGATCATTGTCGTCCAAGGAATTAAGCTAGACAAAATCTGTAAATTGATCTGTATTTCTTATTTAATGCCCATTCATACGATACCAGACACGGACCCTCACAATCATTGGATCCCCTCAGAATGATTGTTTTTGTATTTAAAGCCTTAAAAAGTGAACCTTCCCCTTAATGGATTTCACCCAATCTCCTATCAGTTCATCTACCACTTACCAAAAATCTACCACCCAAGTTTCACGTTTCTGCGACGCATAGTTTGGCCGCAAACGTGCGCACAAGAAAAGGGACATAATATATATATATATGGCTTATATATATAAACTTTTAATCCAAGGCCGGATTCGGGTTCTCCTGGTCCTAATTAGTGATACTGAGTAGAAATTTTTCAATTCTGAGACATCACGGGAGAAACGAATAGGTAGAATTCCTTTGTGGAAATCTACCTAACAGAATTTTTGCCGTTCAGTTTCATATTTCGAGTGCTCTACGGAAAAACTAAATAAGTGCCCAAAACTCATTGCCATCAAAGGCAGTATGTATTCAGAAAAGAATAAACTGTTTTTTTATTATATTTTTTTACGCAGAAAAGTAACAATTTTTTAGAAATAATTTTTCATCCTATATACAATACAATTCGAATTGTCTTGATATCTGTATAAATAACAAAGTTATAGAAGTTCTTGCGAAGTACGATTTTGTCAAATTCGAAATTTTTAAATGGCCGCCTAGCAAAAACTACAGGGTAAAAAAAAATATAAACGGATTTATACTGACATAATATCCGAGAACAGCTACGTAAAACAAATCTAAAATGTCGAGCAACAAAAATAATTATTTTCGCTCTTCGTTAATCTTATACATATAATAAAAATGGATGTTCAAATAAATTTCAAATTCAAATTCTCTTCGTTAATCTTAACTTCTGGAAATCCAGAACCTTCTGAGAAATTTTGTTGATGAGGGGATCCAAGGGTTGTATGGGGCCGTGTGTGGTATGGTATTAGGGCATTAGAAAATAAATTCAGATCGCAAGTTATATTTTGTCCAGCTCAAGCCATCGGGAGACACCCAGTGATTGAGAGGATCCGGTCACCGCATTCCACCGTGTTTGGTGTCTCATGAAAGATCTTCACGAGCAGAACGCAGATCTTTTGTAAAATTTTGAATCGGGCAAGTGATAGTGGGAGGCTCTATCCTTCTAGAAAATTGTAGAGATTAGTCGAACATTGCATTCCGAAAGTTGTGAGAATGAATAGAATTCGGACCTTCTGGAAGATTGTGGAAATGAAACGAACTTTGTAGAGCCATCTGGAAATTTATCGAACATTGTAGAACTTTCTGGAAGGTAGTGGAAATGAAACGGGCTTTCTAGAACCATCCGGAAATTTCGGGAAATTTAGCGAACATTGTAGAAACTTCTGAGAATGAATAGAATTCGAACTTCTGGAAGGTGAAACGAACATTTTAGGACCTTGAAGAAAGTTGTCGATTAATCGAACATTGCTGGATGTATGTGTGTGTCATACTGTCGATTTACTTCACAAATCAAATTTGCCGTTACGAAGTACGGGTAACTCAGGTAGTACGCTATATTTGTTGTGTAACAGTGATTAAAATAGACTAAATATGGTTTAAAAGCATTGTTTGCATTGGTGAACAAGTGTTGTGTTACAAATTGTATAAATTGTAAAGGAGATACACCACAGGACCAATTTTTTTTATTTATTTATTTAATCTTTAAGTGAACAACAAATACATATAAATATAAAAAATGGACATAGTACAGATTATAAATCGCTTAAACTTATCGCAGAACTGCGATTTCTTCCAGTTAACCCCAAAATTCGTGTTTTTATCTTTCCAAAAGACTTTGCTGCGATCAAGATGGCTTTGCGCTATTAATCCTTCCTTACTTGAAGTACATTATTTTGTGTAGGTAGTGAAGTGTATCATTATTCTTTATTTCATAGCCTAGAGTTGATCTAAGGAGATATTGTAGTGATGATATGTTTTATTGATGACATCTTTTATAAATTTTGTAGTATTGAATATCTTCTTAATAAAGGTCTACTTTGTTAGAGAGTATATGACATGTATATGACGTGTTCTGTGGGTCTACCGTTCGAAAGTCGAATGTTGTTTTGTTTAAAATAACCCCATCTTCCACTATCATATTATGTAATTGTTTCATTTATAATGGAGAATTCTGGTGCTTGGATGACATTTCAAATATAAAAACCATAGAAGAACACTGACTTATACCAACTTATACACTATACGAGCCCAGATTTGACATTCTCTTGGCCGCCAGTTTAGATTGTGTCTCATAGGTATTAATAATTTCATCCGTCTTGTCCACCGTGCGGACGTTACCTGCAAGTGGAGTTTAGATTGTATTGTTGGTAGCCCTGATTGTCGAATCTTGTCGTAAGAGCTGTCAAAGGTTCCCAATATTCTCACATTGTATCTTTTACAAGTAACCTACAATGCCGAAAATATTACAGAGTAGCGTTAGAGAAATCGTTTTGAAGATAAGATAGTTTTGCAAGTTGGAAAAAGAAAAAATACTCCAATAATCCCTTTATGCCGCCACCACAAGTTAGAAAAACAATGTTGCCAGTTTATTCTATCAATTCAAAAATTGGCAAAATGTTTTAAACAACAGTTCTGAAATATAATTTGAAAGTAGCGAAAAAATTTAACCATATCGCATTATCACATCAAGCAACACTAAACCAAGTTTGCACCAGGGGACTTCTTACAGAGAATAGTCTTGTAGCTTTTATGTTCTATGTACGATGGTTTCCTCTACAGCGAAGCCAGCGATAGTATGCAAGCCCACACACTCGAATTATGCGCAACCATAGAGATACCATATTCCTATCTCTATGTGCGCAACCCCAATGACTTGATCCAAGCCCTGATTGGCTCTCTTATACGCAAGCCCTGATTGGTTCTTTTATACGCATGCGCACTTACAGAGTAAGACATGGCATAATTTTCAAATTTTGTTATTGTTAGGTAGCTCAAGCTCAAAGACGTCAGTTGAATGATGGTTGAATGCTTGAATGCAAGTTGAACGAGAATGAATGAGTTGGGTTTGTAAACGAACTTCTGAGTATGTATGTTGGTTATGTTTTCACTGGTTTTGAGTTTCGATACTATGTAGAGTCGATGCTAAAAGTTATTGAGATCGAACCGATCGAAGTTGCTACTGAAAGATTTTCAGTTTTTAAAAAGCAACATTCGGCTAAAGTAATATATTCTATGGTAGAAGTGTTCCATCATTTTTTTGTTTCGTTTATCACGTTATCATAACGAACATTTCCACAAATCAAGTTACGGTCTACAGGAAAGATTCCTCACCAAATAATCGCGTATTTCCCAGTTCCAACTTTGTGGACAAAAGTTTTAAACTTACGTACTTTAAATACGTAATTTACTTTAATGGTTTGCGACTCGGCTAACTTGAAATAAATATGTACACTATCTTAGCTTTTTTTAACTGTAACTTTTTTGTGATTGAATTAAATGCAATTGTTTATATAATTGGTATGATTTACATGTTCATTATCAGTACAGGCACGACAAATAAACAAACTATAATTTATAAACTTCTAAACACACTTATACTTCGATTCTCAAATTAGAAGTAATAGTTATTGCCGCCAAAATCCCCAACTATACACATACGCATGCGTATAAGAGAACCAATTAGGGCTTGGATCAAGTCATTGGCTGTCCACACACGCCCCGAAGTTCAGGAGCTAACATTCGGGAACCGGATTCCGGAAGCTCGAAAATGTATGCAATTTAACTACTCTCCACACACGTCCGGAATGTTAGTTAAAACTGAATGTCAGGGCAATCCATTAAAATTCAGAGCACCCGGAGCACCCGTTTTTTTTTATGTGGCCTACATTGAGATCCTTGATCGCCTTTAGCCAATAATGACGATTGATTTCATACATTTCCAAAAAGCGAGCACACACCTTTCGTCCACACTATTGAGCTGTATAATATAATATTGGAGCAACTAATTAGTCAATTTTAGTTTATAAATATAATTATTTTCTTTTTTAGATGATCGATGATAAAAACTATTTTTAAGTTTTGGAACATAATTGTGTATAGGGAATCCAATCCCGCATCAAAATCGCGATCCCGCAAGCCTGCGGGATTGAGATGATCAATCCCGCGGATCCGCGGGATCACTCGATTATAATAGAAAACTAGATATTTACGGGGTACGAGATAAGGAAAAAACCCTTATTTTAGTCATGCCTTGATAATAGATGGCATCTAACAGAAATTAACAATGTCAGATCTACGAAGCATGTTTTTTAAGTAAGTACCGTTCGTGCCTCTATGTAAGCACGAAGTACGAAAGTGTAAGATCTGCACATCACGAGATTGCGCAACTCTCCCACCGCAACCTCTGCCATTTTCAGGTCAAATTCTTCACACCCAGCCGAGTTACAAGCAATTTAACATGACCGCTACGATCGATGCTCCCGCCAAATGTGAGTTTACGAAGGTTTTCAATCAGAAAACATTTTGATTTCAAGGTCCGCCTTAAGGAACAATTCCCAAAAATTTTAAAGCCCGCTTTGTAAACAATTATCAGCAAAGCCCTAAGATAAGGAAGGTATGTGCTCGTTTTCCTTTGACCACCTAATTAGGTGGTCATATTGAAGGTCCCTCCTCACACCCGAATAACACAGGCGCCAGTTAGGCGCCTTTTTATTCGCACTTACAGCCCAAAGTTACTCAGACGGCCCCAGGGTTAGCCAGAAGGGCACCCCCCAGCAACACCGTCCGGAATGACACCTTCAATATCCCTCCTACAAGGATGATAACAAATAATGAGCTACACTACTAATTAGGTGGTCAGGTCTACCCGAGGTCGGCGAGGTTCCACAAGGCCTACACTATGGACAGATTTGCGCCCTTGCCCATACCTTCATCAGATACGTCAGCTTTGTTTTCTTTAAATTTTGTGCACCAGTCCTATACCTATCTACACTATCATCACTCATGAAGTGTTTATCGTATTTTTTTACCATTCTGCAATGTGTTTTTGTTTGTGCAAAAAACGGATTACAAGTCGTAACACTCACATTTGGCGGGAGCACCTATCGAGGCGGCTATGTTCAATTGCCTTTAACTCGGCTGCGAGTGAAGCATTTGATCTGAAAATTGTAGAGGTTGCGGTGGGAGAGTTGCGCAATCTTGTGATGTGCAGATCTTACACTTTCGTATTTCGTGCTTACTTAGAGGCACGAACGGTACTTACTTAAAAAACATGCCTCGTATAACAGCTCCTAGTGCATTTGGATTTGCAGTACTACAGGGGTCAATACTGGGCCCATTAATATCAATGGTCTGCCTAACAGTGTTGATGAGGATGATTTTATTGTAATGTTTGCGGATGATACATCCCTATTACTTAAAGACAATATTCCAAATAAAAAGGATGCCTCGATGAAGACCTTGAAATTGAACGGGGTGAAAAAATAAACGGGGCGAGAGGGTGGTTTAGTGACAACGGTCTCGAATTAAATATGACGAAGACCGGTGATATTCACACACTTTCTAGTCCATCTTTTGAACCAGTCGACTAAAATAAGTTTCTTGGATTAACAATAGACCGAACGGTTCAGTGGTCTCCGCACATTGAGGTACTTTGAAGGAAGATAAATCTGGCTATATTTGCTATTAAAAAAATAGGCTCACCTGTGGACTTGAAAAGTCTGTACATTTTACTTATACTTCCACAGCATTATGTCCTATGTCTGGGGGAGGGGGCAGACGCGTGTTTTGTATTGCAGAAACGGGCAGTGAGAACCATGCTGGGAACGAATCGCAGAGATTCCTGTCGAGATTCATTTAAGGAACTCCTCACCAGGGCTCACCATCTTCATATTAGAGTGTTTATACATAATACTCCCCTGAACTCAGAGTACCACAACTCAAAGGACAAAAGGTAGCAGGTCAAAAGAAGACCTTTAAGGCACAGACTAGCGAAGATGTCTAAAAGCTTCGTGTGTCTCAGTGTGCGGATGCTAAACGTGCTTCCAGGAGAGTTCAAATCGCTGGATGATATGGCTTTCCGCGGAGGGGTGAAGAAGTACCTACCTCGTTGATAAAGTATTTTACTCAATTGATGAAATGTTAAAACGATCGATTTTTACGTTCTGATTGGCATTTATCTGATAGCATAGGATTAGGAATGGTACCTCCGAGCTTTCTAACTTGATGTCTGATAGTGATGATGCGATTTTGTTATTTTTTTGTTTACGATATGAATTGTAGTAATGTATAAGCTGATAATTGTAAAAACCAACGACTGCTGCCCGAATGGACCGTTTTGAATCCCGCAAAAAAAGGCGCGGATCCAGCATTTGCGGGATTGGATTCCCTAATTGTGTAGGTAGGTACTCATAAGTTTAATTAGTGTTTTCCAATGTAGGTATTTAGTTTTTTTCTATGAATTAAAAGAAAAAACCTTTTTTTGTCAATTTTTGGCAAATGGAATTAAGACAAATTAATATGGCAGTTTATTGAAAAACTAAACTTACTGAGAAAATAAAACGCTACTTGCAAAAAATATTTATTTCTTTTTGTACCTAGGTACTACGTCATATTTTCATTCTGTTTAGATTTTTTCATGTTTTTAATTTGTAGCGTGGCTCATTGTTATTGCCAGTAATAAAGAATGATCTGTTTTGTTGCCATAACAAAACAAAATAGTACCCACCCAGTAATAAAACAACTCCAATATAAAATTTATAGTTTACCTATTTGTTATCAAATTTTAATCATGCTCGAATGAATTTTTAAAATAAATTTTCTGATTTATCATAGGCTGTCTAATTTCTAAAAATCTGTATAAAACTCACCAAACTAGAGTAAAATTTGTTAACTCTGCAAATAACTTAAAATCTATAGGTATCGATACAGATAAATCCATTGGTATCCTGTAATATAACTTGATGATGAATAAGTAACGTCTCATTCCAGTTTCCATACATTTGGCGCGGTTTAACATATTTTTCCCAGCTGTTAGGAAAACTCCATACAATTTATTTTCCACGGATATTATTTGCTGCTAAGAGAGTAGGTAATCTAGGCAGGTACTTACTAGGTAGTGAAAATGAAACAAATGACTATAGGGTCCTTGCATGTTTTTTTTTATTTTGGTTTTCGGTACATTAACTATAAATTAAGGTTTTCCGAAAATTTGAGATTTTAATTCTCTGTCTTTGTGGATATATTTATAAAATAAAGTCTCATATTCGATTCTAGCGCAAAAACAGGTTTTTGACTGGTCGCCATATTGTGACGTCACTTTCCCCAATTCCTCCATATATAACCCACAAACAATCAAATTTCTTTCTATGAATTTCATAGTGTCGTGACGTCACAATCACGTTAAACAATGGCCGCTCGTTTCAGAGCACCATAGAAAAACTCGTCAAATTAACATTTTCGATTAATTATTATAAATTAACGGTAAATTAAAATTACATAATTTAATTTAATTTGTAATTCTAGTAAGTAGAACTATCGATTTAATATATTTTTTAAACGATAAAAAAAATGCAAGTACCCTATTGTTAGAATAAACTGGCAACATTGTTTTTCTAACTTGTGGTGGCGGCTTGAAGGGATTATTGGAGTAATTTTTCTTTTTCCAACTCGCAAAACTATCTTTTCTTCAAAATGATTTCTCTAGCGCTACTCTGTAATATTTTCGGCATTGTAGGTTACTTGTAAAAGATACAATGTGAGAATATTGGGAACCTTTGACGGGACGCCTTACATACACTCGTTTATTTCACGGAGGATGGCGCCATTTTCAAATATGATACTGATAGTATTTTCGAGGTACCTACTTACATTTTTATTTCTTACAGCATTAGGAACACACTTAAATGTTATGTTACAGTGTCTCCCGCAATATTTTTTTTTACGAATCTCGAAATAAACCTAAATACATATTTGTACACTTCGTAATAAATAAGCTTGAAAAGCTTTTGTTGTGGAGTTTTTTTTTACATTGCACACATTACATTTACATGAACACATTATTATTGCAATGTAAAAACAAAATAACGCCGCTTATCTCTCTAAATACATAAAACAATTGTTTACGAACTTCATAAATAGCTTTTATCATTAATTTCACTTCGATCGTAAACATAGCACTGTTTCGATTGTAAAAAGAAATTTAAATGATAGGTAGTAACATTTTAAATAACAAATACATATCTTACTTTGCACTATTCAAGTTACCTGTACAAATGAGGTGGTCGGAAGCCAGGTTGGTAAAGCGCTCGACTCGATCCAGTAGGCGCGGGTTCAATCCCCGATGGCGACTTTCTCCACAACAAAAGCTTTTCAAGCTTATTTATTACGAAGTGTACAAATATGTATTTAGGTTTATTTCGAGATTCGTAAAAAAATAATGCGGGAGACACTGTAACATAACATTTAAGTGTGTTCCTAATGCTGTAAGAAATAAAAATGTAAGTGACTCGAAAATACTATCAGTATCATATTTGAAAATGGCGCCATCCTCCGTGAAATAAACGAGTGTATGTAAGGCGTCCCACCTTTGACAGCTCTTACGACAAGATTCGACAATCAGGGCTACCAACAATACAATCTAAACTCCACTTGCAGGTAACGTCCGCACGGTGGACAAGACGGATGAAATTATTAATAGCCACACACGTCCTGAAGTTCAGGAACTGACATACGGCAGCTGAACTTCCGGACGTTTGTGGTGAGCCATTGAAGTTGCGCACGTAAAATTAATCATACATACATCAAAAGCGTATACAGCGCCATCGGCGTCACTCGCAACTACAACGCTATTTATCGGCAAATTCAAACTCATATTTAGGCGGCGAATTCAAATCCACTTCCAAGCAGGTAGGTACACGACCTCAAGAGAAGGCACTCACTAGAGTAAAAAATTACAATCTAGCAAAAAATGTGACAATTAAATCACTCACATGTTCTACCAACATGTAAATCTCTAATTACTAGTAAGTACCAACCCTTGTAATTAAGGTAAACAATATAATAAAAGAAAAAAATATACACTAGATAATAATAATATAACTCATTTATTTCCAACTCAAAGATACATTATATCATACAAATAAATAAACAAAAAAAAAAAATATTATATATAAGTAAAATCTCCCCTCAGAATTGAGCAAAGCTCGTGCTCTGAGGGGAAGCTCGCTTCCAACAATATTATTACTAATTAACTTTGGAAGCACAAAGCTCCACGCAATTCGACTCCAAGCTCGACTTGTATTTGAATTACTATATTATTAACTTTTAAAGGTCGTGTTGACCACCTCTGAATAATTCCTGCTTAATTAATATCTTAACAAAATTGAATACATACATATATGTATATGATATTCTGTGATGTAAAATAATCATCGACATCATAAGAGAATGTCTTCTTGGGTCTTTCTTGCCATCTATTTCCGTGCTGGAAGAAATTGCCATGTGGCAATAAGTACACCCAGTGTATAATATTTGTTTATGCAATAAACTGTTTATTATTATTATTTTTAACATATTGGAACAGTTGGCCCTGGACCGGGTTGGAACCAGTCCAGTAGCCCCTGGTCTAGGGATCGGACCTAGACAGCCAAATCATTATGGGCGTCCAGCCTGGACCTCAGGAAGTATAAATAATAGAAATGAGACCCACGGTTGAAAGATTCCTCACATTCCAAAGCGTGGGTTGCTGCAGCTCGGGAATAGTGCATGCAGTGGAGAGGTTAAGAGCGCCAGGAACAAGAGACTCCTCTTCCGCTCCTCACTGGATCTTCCAATATCGAGAGCTTGTCCACTTGACTGTACCATGAACCTCTCCACCGGTCTAGCTAGAACATACCAATAAAACAATCATTAGAATTTAATATAAAAACATATTTATTTAAGATTAACTGGGGCATGCGGCTGAAAACAATATAGTGCAATTATAAAACAATGATTTGTAATTATCCTACTGATACCAAATTCGTTGGTAACTACTAAACTATGTACAAATTAATACATACAATAAACAAATTATTTTAATTTCATATCGTCCTCGTGTTAGTTTCGTGGGTTTCCTTCTGTGGAGTCTTTGAGCTCTCGTCTCTTTTGTTTTCCTTTCTTCTCGATTTCCTCCTGGAAGAAAGTGTCGCCCAGGCCGCCGATCGGTTCCGGTCCACAGAGTCACGTTGCCGCACCCTTCCTGGTCAGTCCATCTGCTCGTTCATTACCCTCTACTCCGACATAGCCGGGCACCCAGAGGATAGTGACTCTGTTTTTCTTGCCCAAACTGAAATGACAAGTTTAATGTAATAATAAATGAGTTTGAGAATAGAAATAACAAATGAATAAAGTGACAACAAAAATTATAATAATATAGGTTTGTATACATCTAGGGTAATTACATATTAATAAGTAATAATTAAGATAAATGATGAGATCCAACCTTATATTGTTGTCAATACTGGAAACTTATGTTTCCATTCCATATATACAAATACTGGCTTTCTTACTCCTTGTATTTGTAGTTGGACTCTGGATTTTAATACAATAACTTCCTTCCTTCTTTGTGGAACTGTACATTTCTATATAACGAGGCGCTGGAATTCTGGTTAAAAACAAGTACTATCGAACTTCTTGAAATGATTATTCTTCCCTTCTTCAGCCTACTCCTGGACGAATTTCTCCTCCATCTGCTTACACGCCGCTCTATCCTGGGCTCTCTGGATCCAGTTGGCTCCAATGTACTTGACCAGGTTGTCTCTCCATCGTAGTCTTCCTACGCTCCTGGTAGTCGTTCTAGGTTTCCAGGTTAAGACCCCCTTCGACCACTTATCATCTGGATCTCTAGCCATGTGACCTGCCCACCGCCATTTGAGAGATGTGATACGCTGGGCAATATCTGTTTATCCTGTACTTTGCCGTATCGTCTCGTTTCTTACTCTATCTCTCAGGGTGATACCCAGCATGGCTCTTTCTATGGATCTTTGGGTAACCCTTGAAATGATTAATATTTATTAATAACCACTGACAGGGAAACTTCCCTTGAACTTGCATCAATACTATGTGCAGAACTTTCACATGGTTCAAATATACCAGCACTGGCTACTCCAAGCCCGATGATTAGATTGAATCTTTTTCGAAGAGAGGGGTAAAGAATGACTGTGTGCTGTGAAGGAAATGAAGTGATATAGGAATAGGGGTTCTTGAGGAAATTCACAAGATGACACTAAGGTCAGTAGGCTGCCTTTAAAATATGGACACGGAGCTATAACCAAATAACTCCTAGATAACATGTACAATGATTGATGATGAAAGAAGCAATCAAATAGTCTCAAAGGTGACTATTTTTATGAACAATAGCTCAAGATAACACCACCTGTCTCTTTATAATATCAATGCAGATAGCCTGGTTAAGGCTACACATGAAACAAGTCCAAATCTACCTGGGCGCAGGGCAAATTTTTTGACACTAATTTGCTTTCACATAGATTATCCAGGTTATGTAATATACTACCTGTCTTCAATAGCAAAACTGTACAATTCGTAACGAAGAACTATATTTGCATAAATTTATAATAAACACGTACGGAATATTCACATATAATAAAGACTACCTACAAAAAATGCATAAAGAATTGATTTAAAAACGTACGGAATTCAAGTCGATTTGACTATTTCCAATTTCAATTGTAAATTCATATTGTAATTTATGTGATGTACTGGAAATGACCATACGATAAATAATAATCCAATTCCAAAAATCTGTATAAATCACTGTATTTGTCCGTTAAAACCTGCATAAACACCGACGGCTTCGTCCATGTTTATCAATGTTTATTCAACCTACTGTCAAAATCAGCTGAGCCCCCGAACAAGTGTTTATTAACAGGTACGACCTTGCACGACTGATAAGAAAGCACGTGCGTTTTGTATTGGTTTCCTGCCGCCCCCTTTCCCCTCTCACCTGCCTCCCCGCCGCTTGGTACGTACTCGGTACGTATTAACAACGTCGGCCAATAATATAATCATTAGTGCCTGATGTGGGGGCTCTAGTACCACTGTGTTGTATTATGCCATTGTCTTCCCTTCCACACTTATATACTGTACTACGAGTATTACTAAAGATCGTTGGTAGCAGCTGGCTGGAACATTATCATATCCCATTCAGAAGTATTCAGAATAAACAGACATCAGAAACTTCTCAATACAGAACCGTATATTTTTTTTCTAAAATTGGATTGAGTGTGGGAAGTGTACGTTGTGCACTAGAAATAAAATAAGCAAGCGTATTTTTTTTGTAAAAGCAGGATTTATGATTTCACATCCTGGAACTGGTTTTCGCGGTCAGCTAAACGATGTTACCAAACACGCCCTTCCGAGGCACTTGGATTCCATCATTCCAATGGCGCCTTCCCCCAAGAATAGACAGAATCAATATTTGTATAAAGATATGAGTTCTACTCGTGAAGCACTTTCGTGAGATACCAAACACGGCGGTATGCGGTGACTGGATCCTCTCGATCGCTCGGTGTCTTCCAAGGCTTGAGCTGAAGTTGTTTTCCAACGCCATTTCATATAATACCACACATAACCCTACACGACACTTGGATCCCCATAAAACGCTATACATGTTTTTTGTCTCTGGAGAAAGCTGATCCATTTTTGTACAGAATCGTATTGTCACCGAGTTTGCGTACGTTTGCAAAGTTTCAATTCCCTTAGTAGTCAGGAAGCGGTTGAAAAATCGATTGCAAGATTTGTGCACGTACAAAAAAACACCGCAAAACATTTTTATCAAAGTCGAAAACACAATAACTTTTTTTTTTTTTTACCTCTTTAAAAGTCCACCGGTTTCAGAGGCCGAGCCAAAATAACGTGGTCAAAAAACAATGGCAGGTATTGTGTTTTTAATTTTATTAATCACTACAAAACAGTGGTTCAAAAATTAAAGAACAACTTTTAAATATAATCACCTATTAGATATTTCTACAGCGCATCTCCGGTGGTCGTCCATATTATTTTCTTAATTGTGCAGGCCTATAAAAGAAATAATTGCGTTAGTCTCGCCTCTTGTCACAGAAAAAGGCAAAGTTATTAATTAAGATTGTTAGACAATGTGAAAACTTGTGTAGGTAAGTACACCGCACTTATTTTCGGCCTTTGTTTCAGGACCCCTGATCTATACAAACCATCAAATTATTAGAGACCGGATTATATGCAACTTGAAATGGGTGAAATATGCATGCAAATATGCATCATAAATGCTCGAAATATGCAAAAAAATCACCAAAAAGTACCTAAGTATATGCAACATTAATTTAAATAAATACAATAAATTAACGCTAATACAAGACTTTATTTAACTAAGTAAATTTTTATTTCATTTATGTTTGGTATCAGTGGCGGATCCAGGATTTCATTTTGGGGGGGGGGCTGAAGATTAAAAAAATTAATCAAGTGATGACCTTTTTTTTTTTTTTTTGGTCCTCGCCTAAAATTTTCGGTCATGCGTAATCAAGGGTGAATTGCATTCAGTATACCAGATTTTCAGTTTAGTATTCAAAGCACTAAAAACGTCACTCAACGTTTTGGGGGGGGCTAAGGGGCTAAAATCCCTAGGTTTGTTCTATATATACTACTGTAATCCATGATTTTGGGGGGGGGGGCTTCAGCCCCCTAGCCCCCCCCCTAAATCCGCTAGTGTTTGGTATTGTTTGGAAGACAGCGAAAAACGGTTCTAGGATGTGAAGTCATAAAATGTTGTTTTTAAAATAAAAAATACGATTGGGTACTTGTTTATTTATTAAATTACCTATTTACCTACTACATTCTCATCCAGACTTTGTTTTTTAAAACGTAAAAATTATATAAGTACATAAATACAGTTAAAATTTCAGGAAATATACCCAAATATGCACGATCAGTAGATTTTGGTGAAAATATATAAACTTCGGAATAAATAGACAAAATATGCAAATGCATGTGAAAATATGCAATTGCATATAATCCGGTCTCTAATAATTATTGTATTCCATCGTTTCGTTAAATCACTAATGAAGTAACATATCCCATTACAGGTTGCTCTAATTGCTCCAATTATTACATTATTACTGTTATAGGTTAGGTTAGGTAGGTTACAGACATTGCTTTGTGCACAGACCGCAGGAGGGCGCGAGGGGTAGGTATCACTTCTGTATGTATATAGTTTTATTTTATGCTACAAAGAATTAACCAGAAATTTCACCCCTAATTGTACTATAGGGTCTGCTAAAATATATGTGAAATAGCCTAACAGTAATGAATGCCCAATCAGGCCCCTTTACCCCTTAGCCACAGTGAGCACTTGCCCAGGGCCCCACAATCCAAAAGGCACCCTAGGTCCTGGTGGATCTGAGCCCACTGTTCCTAATAGAAAATAGGGGCCTGATTTTTATGTAAAAAAATATAGTGGTTGCATATGTCTCAGGTGCGTATTCTCTAGTAGACACCGCGCCATAATAAATGTTTATTTGTTTATTTATACCTACGCCTACGTTTCAAACAGTTAAATTTTCCCAAAAACATGAATACAAAATAAACTATAAATTAGTATAACTCCCCGGACACTCGTGTTCCGGGAAGGATCACAACAACAGTGCAGCGATAAAAATATAATAAAATCTCTACAAGATTTTCACATACAAAATGTTACTCGTTAAATTGTAGGGTTTCCTTCCAGAGGAGTGCATGTGAAAATGATGCAATTTTTTATCTCAAGTGCGCTTTGATATAATTAATTGACTGCATCGCTCTTGAGCTGAACTCGTCTCATTATTTTGACTGTAATGTATGCTTGCTGTATATCATCCGGTCCAGGGTATTTCTTATAAAAGGAAAGTACTTATAATAGAAATACATTCTAGAAGTAATAGAAGTACTCACTAGAAAAGTTTAAAAGAACCAGGGTGGATTTTTCACATCATTATCTCATACAATTTACATAATTGGCGATATGCTCGCAAAGTTTTACCTAACAGATGTTTAGAAATGTTAGTCAGCGGGTTAGATAAAAACAAAATCAAACTATCTATCTATCCCTTCGCGCTGCATCCCTTGCAGGGTGGGCAGAGGGGACACGCTCTTTGTTTCCTTCACATTGATGGGATTCGTCAAACGCATTATGTGATGGAAGCAATGAGTGTGTGTAAATAATTAGCTACTGTTTTGTTTTCTCAAGAAGGTTAGTTTTTCAATAAACTACCATATTTCTCGGTTTTGAAATTTCATTTATACAGATTTTTTGCATTTTCAAACATTTTTTAAATACAGATTTCTAGAATTCGTATTCCAGATTTTATAGTTTGGCACGTGGCAACACTGCTAGAATTAGATTAGGCAAGCCTTATTTCTACAGACTTTTGTTTACAGAAAACCATAGATAAAATTATCTTTTTGTCTATGGTAGAAGAGATTTTAACATCATAGACATGTATTGTTTATCGTAGAGATAAATTGTGTATCATAGGCATTATTATACACGCGCTCTATGTTGTATTAGTTCGATGTAACTTGATAATAAACGGAAAAACGCATGCGCAAAAACATTGAGCGCAGTGATTGGTTGAAGTATTTTAGTTGTCCAGTGTTGCCATATATACAGATTTATGTGTATTTATACAGATTTTAGGCTACGGGAACAGACAAATACAGATAATAAATTTTACTCTGTTTTATAGAGATTTTTGGAATTGGAAATTGTCTATGATAAATCAGAAGAATAAACGGAATAAAGTACAAAAAAAAAACAGATTCGAGCACGATTATCATCTGATAATAGGTAAATAGATAAAAATCTCATTTGTAAAATGAGTAAAAGTACTTATGTAGAAAAAGAAATTAATATATTTTATGCACTATTATTTTATCAAAAGATTAGTTTTTCAATAAACTACCATATTTTATTGGTTTTAAAATTTCATTTATACAGATATTTACCCTTTTTGTACAGATTTTGGGTTATTATACAGATTTTTAGACTTTGAGATACAGACTTTCATTTTTGGATCATGGCAACACTGCAGCTGTCAGATGAATAATTGACGAGTATTTTGTCGAGATAATGGCTGAAGTTTTGTTCACGAAAGTTTTTTTCGTTAGTTCTGTGGTTGTGCATACTTAATTCCAATTTGCTGAACTTTTACACTATTATGTACATTAAAGCAATCCTAACTTAATCCATGGCGTCGAAGGACCCAAACCAAGTATTAGTAAGTATACAAATCTTGTAATTCTGGTACCTACCTAGCAATTTTGTTTTCCATTGAAAAACCTACATCTCTGATTGAAATGCTTTACAGAAGGGGTGCCTGATACCTATGGAATGAGGAGGAGAACTTTTAGCAACATAGATGCATAATTAAGGTGGTGGACACTTGAAAAAATTCGTCATAGCCTTTATTAATACAGTCCAGCAGAGATCAGTTTTCTCAGCAATTCAGGGGAACTGTTGATTGTGGAATCTTGATGCCTCATGACAGTTGGCGAAAGTAAGCTCTGCTTTTACACTCGCACAAGTGTTGGTGCGCTGGAAGACCCTCTTTCCCTGAGTGTGCCCCTTGGAGGATGGCACAGGAGAGATTGCGACTTTCTGGGAGTGGATGAGGATATAGATTAGTGCTGACCAACATAAAAAGATGAATATTGTATAATACCTAGTTGTGCAATTTACTATTACGTAATATTTTATTGTACATTTATTATTATGCAATGTGCATTAAGACAAAATTATTGGCTTACATGTTCATGGACTTACAAATTTATTAAGTACATTAAAATATCTCATTTTTAAATATCTTGTGTTTGCTTTGTTTTTGCCCCGTCCCGAAGCTTCTTATTTAAAATCATACTTTCACAGTGTCTTATGTTTCATTGAAATAGTATTTAATTAACAAGTAGGTATCTCAACAGATATACAGCAAAGATAACTACCTGTTACATTCAACTACGACATGTAGAAAATTCAGATGTTCTCACCAAACATAAATTGTGATTTTCAAAAATAATCTGGTATTTAATTACTTTGTACCATTGGATCAAGGAAACAGGTGGGTACATCATTTGACACTATACAGGTAATTAAAAATAAGAAACTACGGCTGTAGACCACATGCGGCCGATACCCAGGTAGTCGAGCGGTTTTGAAAAAGGTTATCTTAATGCTGTAGGCCACATGCGGCCGGTTTGCTCAGGTAAAATTAATAAAAATAATGTGTGAGACAGCACTCTGCTTTGAAAGATGAAAAAGGAAATTAATGAATTAAAATGGTGTGACAAGAATAACTGGTTCTTCCACTCCTTTTGTGGAAAATTAATTGTCTCTCAATTTTTAAATATATTAAAACATGGTTGTGGAAAACACTGTAATGTTTTTTAGTTAACCTCCAACATATCTTTCGTCTGCAAATAAAAAATATCAAGACACAAATAGGAGTGGCGTGATGATGCCTGCAATGTTCCCCTGTTTCACACAGGACAGTAACCCAGTTGACAATTGTAATGGTCAAAAAAGGATTTAATAATAAATTGATATATTTATTTATTTTTAAATATTTTATTGAGCTTTACAAAATATTTCATTAAAATATACATTGTATACCTACAATACAAATACAAACTCAATCATAGCACGACTTGATCTTCACCTTTTCGAACGGTGGATCTTCTATGCCTACATGGGCCGTATTTAGGGACTCCGTGGCCACAGATTTTTTTTAATAGATTTTTAAAATTGCAACTAACCTTGCTACCAGAAGAGCATATAATATGTATTAACTTGTTCACTGCCGCTAACCCTTATTGGGGTTATTTGGCTCCTCAAACACAATGCCACGAACCCCAATATGGGTTTTCGATTCGATGCATATTGTATTTAGCAGTATACCTGTGACGTCTCAGTTGAGATATCCTGTGTATAATTGAGGCTTATATTTTATAGTACTTTTGGGTACTTATACATACTTTATATAGTACTTTGACTGTAAGATATTGTGTTTGCAGTAACTCCGCCTTTTGGCACACTATGATTATTGTTCTCTAGTTTCAATCCAGCGGATTGGTTTGCAGCAAATTCCTACATCTTGTTCTCCACTCCTCTCTGTCTCCCGCAGCTCTTTTCAGCTAGACATATGTGGTGCAGTTCATGTCCTCGTACACCTATGATTGTTTAACCTAAAAACAATGATTAAACGAGACCAACGCAATATCACTGAAAAAGTTTGCACATTGTGCTGTGTGTATGAATGTAAACTTTGTGTCATCAATTAATACAAGACTTTTAGATTATATAGGAGAATGTTTCCCTTATACCTAATTCTATGACAAGATTATAATTGTCTTAACCATGCAATGTCAGAGGTTGAAAGATCTAATTTTAGTGTACAATCTGCATTGATCACTCTTAACTGCAAGGAAAGGCTCTCTCTGATACTGTTCCAGGAGTAGGAAATAAACTAGAACTAGTTATTAATCCACCCGTAAGTAATTTTGAGGTTACACCTGCACTTTGCATATTTGGTTAGTACTGCATTTTACTGAATATTATTACTTATTTATAAAAGTAAAATTATAATCGAAACAGACCAATTCTATCAGTTATATCAACACAAATACACAAACAATAACTACAGAACAATAAACACAAACTGAAAACTAACACATAAATAGCGAAAATACCATCCCGATTCCGCAAAAAATTACGGTGACTCCGTCCATTCTATTAATCTCTCAAGATCAAGTTACTTTAGTCAATTATTTAGTTACGTTAGTTATTAGGGAACCTGTACATAGGTTCCTTATCAGTTATGTTCTAAATTCCATAGAAAGTCTCCAAAAAACACTAAAAAAAATGTTTATGTTTGTCCCTAGTTGCCGTGGTAACCTTATCAAAGATTGACATCAAGTTAACAATTTTTCGGAGAATTTCTTACGAGTTAACATATATCGTTAACATATAGTTAACATATATCTGTAGAAATAAGATTAAAATTTGACAGTGACATTTCTGACAGGCTGTTAAAATAGTGGATACGATTAGATTAACCTTTGGAGAGTCAAGCCTGTCATTGACGATTGACCACCGATTGACTTCAAAAAATAGATTAACAAAATGTCAGATCTGGGCATCAGTTAAGTTTGTGATAGATAACAATATACTTCTAGAAAAATAATAACCAATTTCACGCAAAGTCGAGTCGCATCTTATACTCTAGTCGACAACCCTTTTGTAGGCAAAAATATAACAATTAAACACACGAACATAGTAGGTAGTCCATTATTATGGACGAAGTTAGTGCTAGTGTACATAATGAAGCAGAAGAATTTGTAATAACTGATATTATAACTGATGAAGAGATCAAGGACTTCTTAAAGAATGTCACTGTGAAACAAGAACCTGCTGAGAGTGAAGTCGATGTTGGACATGCTCTTCATTATGGAGACATTGATATACATGAACCTGATGTTAAAGCAGAGTGCGAGAGAGTTAGTAGAGAAAACAATTCAACTTCAGTGGCCAGTACATCTTCCAAATGTGACAAGAGGATTGTAGTTTCCAAACGGATTCAAAAGAATGTGAAGAAGCGTAATAAACATTGCTGTAATATTTGCATGAAGACATTTAGTAACGCGTCACATCTGAATACACATAAACGTATTCATACTGGCGAAAAACCTTTTGAGCGTAATATTTGCATGAAGAAATTCAGTGATAGATCATCATTCAGCAAACATAAACGAATTCATACTGGCGAAAAACCTTTTGAGTGTAATATTTGCATGAAGACATTTAGTCAGGATGTATATTTAAAGACACATAATCGAATTCATACTGGCGAAAAACCTTTTGAGTGTAATATTTGCACGAAGACATTTAGTCAGTCGTCATCTTTAAATACACATAAACGAATTATTCACTCCGGCGAAAAACCTTTTGAGTGTAATATTTGTATGAAGACATTTAGTCAGGAGGTACATTTAAAGACACATAATCGAATTCACACTGGCGAAAAACCTTTTGAGTGTAATATTTGCATGAAGAAATTCACTGTTGGATCATCATTGAGCAAACATAAACGAATTCATACTGGTGAAAAACCTTTTGAGTGTAATATTTGCACGAAGACATTTAGTTCGACGTCACGTCTGAATACACATAAACGTATTCACACCGCCGAAAAACCTTTTGAGTGTAATATTTGCACTAAGACTTTCAATCACTTGTCATCATTAAAAACACATAAACGAATTATCCACACTGGCGAAAGACCTTTTGAGTGTAATATTTGCACGAAGGCATTTAGTACGACGTCACATTTGAAGAGACATAAACGTATTCATACTGGCGAAAAAGACATTTAGTACGACGTCACATTTGAATAGACATAAACGTATTCACACTAGCGAAAAACCTTTTGAGTGTAATATTTGCATGAAGACGTTCAGTCGGTCGTCATCTTTAAATAAACATAAAGAAATCCATTCTGACATAAAATCGTAGATGTTAGTATTAGTATAGGATAATATTATGTGGGTAAGGCCGTATTTTTTTCCACATTTGACGCATGAAAAACGTGCCACCAGATTTCAGGAAACCCGTTGCACCCAATGTTATAATTGTGATTTATTTTCATTCTTTGTCTATTTGGCTATATAATTTCAATAATTTATTTACCATAAAGGTTACAATTAATTTAAATAATCAACAAAATAAAAGCAAAACGGGGGAATTTAATGAAAATACGCCTTGTAGCAAATCAAATCTTTTTTCTTCATTGTAAGAAATCGTTAACATATAATTGAAAAATTATTTTTCTATGGAACTGATGTAGTTCTAAGGTATCATATCCTTTAATTTCAGCAATTTAGTCTAAATACATAGGGTAGTTTTCAGACCCTGAAAAAGTGTGCCAAAACAGTTCTTTTACCTAACCCAATTTTCGATATTAATATTCTATTATAATTCATCGAAATATTAATCGTCTAATTGTGTTTTCTGCACAAGTAATCCTTCACCTTGCTGTCAAAGTACATTTCCTGTTAATATTTAAGTGATATTTCAGGGTTTTGTGTCCACACATGTTAGTAAAGAAAATGGTAAACAATTATCAAGAAATTTTCAAAGTGGTTATCACAGTATGTTTACCATTTTATCGATGGATTCTAATATTATCCTATGCGTATACATATACAGTTTTTTTATGAAATATATTGCAATACCTATTTTCATCTACATTGGATTTTATGCTGGATTTACTGCGTTGTAAAATGTGCTTATGTTACTTTCGCGTTACCGTAACATAAAATACTTATGTTACGTAACATAAGTTCACTATAAAGCTGGTGATACACAAAATCATCACATTTATATTAATAAATTCTCTCAATAATTTTAATACTCATATATTTTGTGAACGTTTAATTTGGAATTTGCAAATATAATAAAAATAATAGATTTAATGGACGTTTTATTATTATTTTGTGTTCTTTTATTACCCACTACGCCCGAAGTTTATTTTTATTACCATTCCAGGGCCAACATTAACACCTCACAAAAAAAATCAGAACTACCAGAGCATTAATATTTTTAAAACAACAGTTTAACTGCACTGTCAAAATAGTCGGCCTTTAAATTAAAACCTTCTCCATTATCTCCACTAGCAGTTTTACGTTTTTCGCAACCTCTCATTTTTTATATACAGGATGATTGCTCCCGCTGTTCAGATATTTGGAGACGTGATAGAGGTTAAAAAAATATGAAAAAAAGTTAAGTTGATGCATATCCAAAAATCAACCATTTTGGAGATATGGCCTTTTGAAAATTGATGAGTATGAAAATTTCTCATTTAGGTTTTTTGCCAATAACTCTTAAACTACCGACTCGATTTTGACAAAACCAACGGCAAATTATAGTAAACAATTTGGGCTTTTGACTGAAATCCCAATTTTTGGGTTTTGATTTAAAATGTAGTGAAAATTTTGTTATTAAACATAATTTTTGCGGAAAAATTTGGATATGTTTCTAATAAATAGCAAATTTCTTTAAAAAATGCCGTATTATGTGTCCATTTTTACATTCTAGAATAAGGCCTTCATGTGTTTTCAATAATTTGGGTTAAAAAAACCCGATAAATTCCGACGCTGGGACCACAGGATCCGTTCTAATAATGTCCAAGTGTATTCGCGAGAAGGTTAAAATAATACTATCGGCCTAAGAGGCCACTGCTAACTAACTGTTATTTAATCGAATTGGGATTTAAATGAAGATTTGCACTCAGGGTCATAGTTCACCACAGGGTAGCCTAGAAAAATCTTGCCGCGTCACCCCCCTGGCCCCCCAAATAGGTCACCCGATGGTGTTTTTGCATTTTTTAGAAATATGGTAGGAGATAGGAGAAATTCGTGAAGGACTAAAATAATCCTTAATAAATTCTCTATAAAAAACGTCTGGACCAATTATTGCAAAAATGGTTTAAACTGATCATTTTTTGTTTAAAACCAAAATTTCAGTGCTTTGACCGGCCATTGCGGGTAAACTGCTAGTCCAACAAAAAATTAGAGTAGGCATTTTTTGTAGAGAATTTATTAAGGATTATTTTTAACGATGTGGTAATAATCGGAAACTTATTGTATATGGGTAAGGCCGTATTTTTTTCCACATTTGACGCATGAAAAACGTGCCACCAGATTTCAGGAAACCCGTTGCACCCAATGTTATAATTGTGATTTATTTTCATTCTTTGTATATGTGGCTATATAATTTCAATAATTTATTTACCATAAAGGTTACAATTAATATAAATAATCAACAAAATAAAACCAAAACGGGGGAATTTTAGTGGAAAAACTCCATGTCACAAATAAAAATCGTCAACTTTTTTCTTCATTGTAAGAAATCGTTAACATATAATTGAAAAATTCTTTTTCTATGGAACAGATGTAGTTCCAAAGTATAATATCCTTTAATTTCAGAAATTTAGTCTAAATACATAGGGTAGTTTTCAGACTCTGAAAAAGTGTACCACGACACTTCTTTTACGTTACCCAATTTTCGATATTAATTATATATTATAATGCATCGAAGTATTAATCATGTAACTAGGTTTTCTACACAAGTAATCCTTCACCTTACTGTCAAACTACATTTCCCGGCAATTATCATATGACATTTGAGTGTTTTGTGTCTAAGCGTTCTGCTAAAAAATTTGGTAACAAATTATCAAGAAAACTTTGAAGTGGTTATCAAGGTAAGTTTACCATTTTATCAATGGATTCTAATATTATGCTATGCTTATAAATACACTGCCTTCTATGAACTATCTTGCAATACCTATTTTCATCTGCTTTGGATTTTATGTTGAATTTACTGCTTTGTAAACTGTGATTATGTTACTTTTATGATACTTTTATGTTACTTATGTTACGTTTCGTAAAAAAATACTTATGTTACGTAACGTAAGTACACTGTAAAGCTGGTGATACACAAGATCATCACATTTATATTAATAAAAGTACATGTAAATTCTCGCAATATTTTTTGATTGACCTAATTGTTGCAATGTATTTAAAAGGCTTTTGGCCGTATGTAATCTAATAAATAAATAAATAAATAATTTTCATACTCGTATATTTTGTGAACGTTTCATTTGGAATTTGCAAATATAATAAAAATATTAGATTTAAACAACGTTTCGTTATCATTTTATGTTCTTACCCACTACGTGTGAGGTTTATTTTTATTGCCATTCAAGGGTCAATATTAACACCACTCAAAAAAATCAGAACTACTGAGCATTAGTATTTTTCAAAGGGACTGCCTCGGGCGCCGGCGCCGTCTACGAACTTCGCGACCGGCGGTAGTCATAGACAATAATTTTTGACCATAGACAAAAATTTTCGACCATAGACAGAGTATACAATATTTTCGAAATCCTGGCTGAAGGCATTCACAAATATTATTTTGTTACTTTTGGATTGGACTGAACTTGACACAATGGGACATCAAGAAATATTGCAATTATAAACCGTATTCTTCAAACTATAAATAGGTGTTCGTTTATTATTAGAGATTGATTCAAAGTTACACATGCAGACATCACTTATAAATCAACTAGGTACAATGGAACATTCTAGACTAGATATGAAGAGTTAAAGTTACGCCCAGTTACAAAAGTAAAAAAATACATGAAAATAAAATTAAAAAGCCAAAATACTAGAGTAAAAAATATTGATGATTGTATAAAAGTCATAAAAATAAAATACCGATACATCAAATAGAACGATACGGCAGAAATTTTAATAATTATAAAGTAAGAATAAATTATGGTATTAGATAAGGTACCAATATACTACGTCGCTGGGTACCAACTACCTAGTGATATTAATTTGATTTCTTTACTAGTCTTGCTATCACATGGAAAATTATTATTGTGCATTTTTGTGGCACTGGTTCACCTCAAGGGCGCAAAAATCTATCTCTGTTCAAATAAAATATGTACTAGTCCGCTGGGTACGTAGTAATTCTAATTATTTATTTATAGTATGGTCAAAAGAACTCCCTCAAAGGAAAAAAAATCTATTGAAAAAATGCGACAAGTAACAAGGCGAAACGGCGTATACTGCATTATTATACAATTTTGTTTTATCTTCACAGAATAACGATATCAATCTAATCATTGGTGAATCTGCCGGCAAACCAATGATTCTGTAAAAACTATAAAAACTGGTTACGTAAATTAGAAAATTAATTGATTAGGTTGTTTTCTTTGTGCTGGCTAGAGGCATTCTGCATCTGCGGCGTACTAAATAAATGTCCATTTTATTGTCTATGCACACCAGTGTAGCCATATATACAGATTTATCTGTATTTATACCGATTTTAGGCTACGGGAACGGACAAATACAGATGACAAATTAATTTTACTTTGCTTTGTACAGATTTTTGGAATTGGAAATAGTCTATGGCAAATCAGAAGAATAAAGTTCAAAAAACAGATTCGAGCACAATTATCATTTGATAATAAGTAAATAGATGAAAATCTCATATGTAAAATGAGTAAAAATATGTAAGTAGGTACAAAAATAAATTAATATATTTTATGTAGTTATTTTCTCGAAAAGATTAGTTTTTCAATAAACTACCATATTTTATTGGTTTTAAAAGTTCATTTATACAGATTTTTTTGCCTTTTTATACAGATTTTGGCTTATTATAATCTGATACAGATTTTAGACTTTGAGATACAGATTTCTATTTTTGGATCATGGCAACACTGTTGCACACTTCTGTCAAAAGCAAATGTCACGTCTCGATCCTAATTCGGAAGTCGTTTTCATCATAGGTTTTCATGTTCTTTTCGTTTGTCTACAGAACATTAAATCTATAATTTCAGTGTTATGCCTAGAATATTAATATATATGTAGTTTTAGCGTAACAATGAATAACTCCGATACATGTTTTTACCGATTTTCACATTCTCGATTCTAGGACAACGTAATCATACAGCATCAGTCACAGTCATCTAATCCAGGAGCTTCATCAGTTCTTCTGAATCGCTAGGTAATCAGATTACGAGGGAATATGTGATTGTGCTTGCTATACGTGAAGTACAATGGAAACGCCTAACTAAATTGTGTGCCCACATAATACATTATATACTTACATGGAACTTTATTAGAATCATTGGAGTCATTACTTTATTAGAATCAGTATTCGCAGATAAATTCCCTAGGTACTCCTATACTAGATCTCCGATTTTCAGAATGAGTGGAGACCTTCGTTCCCTGTAAGTTGTCGAATGACATTAGTGTTAAGAATGACATGGGTAAAGGTGGTGCGTCCTGCACAAAACCACTCCGAGCGACATTGCCTGATCTCTTTCCCGTATTACCTGAGAAACATTAGGGGGCAAAGTAGTAACACATAAACTCAAAATTAGCTAAATTACCTCTCGGGGCTGTTGAGGACAACTAATATAATCTAATGTATATAAGGATTAGATATTATTAGGATTTAGACAGGCATATTTATTGAATCATTACTTCTTAACTTACTTAGATGAACGTAGAGAGGGATATTGTAACAAATTGTTGAATAAAGCTGAGAAAGAGTTTATAATAGTGAAGAGTTAGACAGTGATGGACGCAGCTAAAGTGAGACAGTATCTACCGGGGTGAGCGGGGGACATGAACCTATCAAATTTAGCAGGATGTCTACCAGAGCAAAGCTACTGATGCTGACACTGATGTATGCCAAGACATGGCTGAAGGACACATTAGGATCGAATGTAGTCAAGATAAGATCGCTAAGAAGAACGTGCAGAGGTATAGGATAAATAATTAAGTGATTAGAGTTTTGACAGACTGTGAGGCGAATATATTGAAACCAGAATGAAAGCGAACAAGTTGAGATGGTTGGGAAGTGTTGAGAGGATGAATGCTGAAAAGATAACAAAATATATTTGGGCGAAGGAAGAGACGTTTGGCTCTTGGCCATTCGGCTCGACCAGTTGCTCAAGTGTTTTGGGTAAAAGGAATCGCAGAGTGTGTATAACGAATTGCATGAATATAATGGAAACAGGTGCAAGGATAGGAAAGTCTGCTGATATGTTCTCTCTACCTACCCCACAAGGGATACAACACAATAGAAAAGAGAGATGTATGTCTACCTATCTATACCCTCGAAGCGCATGCCTTGCAGAGAGGACAGAGCGCCAGACTTTCTGTCTTCACACGCACTCCTGGCTGCCATCACATTCATGTAATTTGTCATACACGCTCCCTGATTTCTTTGGACAAAACGCATCCATCCTCGAGGATCTGGTACCAGCCAACCGGTTTCCTTACACCTCTTCGCTCACTCAAATATATATTTCTTGGAGGCAAAACCCCATCAATTAGTCATTATTAATTGAAATTATATCATAAACCCTTTTTCCCAAGGGGGGGCGCTAGGGAAAGAAGCACCGCTTCCATCTGTGGCCCCGTACAGAGTAGCCAGGACACCAGAGGCTACCTTCTCCATTGATCTGGCTACTTTCCAAGTATTGTAGTGTAGTGTTTCTCTCTGGGGGGACAACGCCACAAACAAGTGGCCACTATTATACGATAAACCTTTTCCTCCGGGAGGGGCGCGAAAGTTTACCTAAGAAGTACACATCTAATAGAAACTGCTTCTGTCAACCTGTGCCCAAGCCATGTCAACTAATTGAATTTATCTTAATTCTAGCTAATCATATTAACGCTAGCCACAAAACATATAGGTATACTTAGGGTTGCCACCTCTCCGGGTTTGACCCGGAGTCTACGGGTTTGAGTGGTGTTCTCCGGGCTCCGGGTTAGCATAGTGTATCTCCGGGTATTCGTTTTTTCCGAATCTCCGGGTCTACGCTCCTACAAAGGTGGCAACCCTAGGTATACTCCCTGACGCGCTGACCCCACACGAATTAAACACCCTCTCATTTCCAGTAGAATCAAACCGAAATGAAAAAAAAATAAGCACACGACATCAAGGAGTTATTCAGAAAAATTGCCTACCAAAGAGGGTTAACAATTACGCGATAATATGAATAAAAATAATCAATAATACGCCCCAGCCTCCAGCTCCCACAATCCACGGTAAAATGGCGCCAACATCGCGTCAGCGTCAGCGTTCCGGAAATACGCACCGGAAATAAGGTTAGGGTAATAAATGTCAAACCCCGTCCTGTCACTCCTGTCAAATATTCCGGCAAAGAAGTTCGTAGACGGCGCCGGCGCTCTAGGCACTTCCTTTTTCAAACTACAATTTAACTGCACTGTCAAAAAATGTCGGCCTTTAAATTAAAACCTTCTCCATTATTTCCATTAGTAGTTTTACGTTTTTCGTAACCTATATATTTTTTTTAAATATTTAGGTCGGTACGTACATAATTTGTACAGTTTTTTACTGTTTTCGTATGAAGAAATTATATTTTAAGGGTTGATTTCATGTATGTGGACTTTGGGAATGTAATTAATATTCGCAGCTTCAAAAACTTCCGATTTCCGAGGAAAAGATTATAGTGGCGTCGGCGCTCATTATGTTCTAACGGGGAACGGTACGGGGCTCCTCATATTTCTATAAAAAACTATCACTGTGCATCCAGCTTTACAATGGTTTAATGTTACCTTTATGTTACTTTTACGTTTCCGTATAACATAAAAGGACTTATGTTACTTATATGTTACATGTGGAAAAAAATACGGCCTTACCCATATAAAGTATACTGTCACTCATGGTTTTGGTCCGCTAGTGAGCACGAGTACTGTTTTGTTTTCTCAAGAAGGTTAGTTTTTCAATAAACTACCATATTTCTCGGTTTTGAAATTTCATTTATACAGACTTTTTGCATTTTAAAACATTTTTTTAACTGCAGATTTCTAGACTTCGTATTCCAGATATTTTAGTTTGGCACGTGGCAACACTGCTAGAATTAGATTTACTGATTAGCAATATATGTCAGAACTGACCATCAAAGATTATACTATACTAAGATGAGCAATTTCATAGTGGTTTTCTGGCGAAACATCTATATACACGTACATACACATATATGGATAAATATACTAGGGGGCTAGACAGAGGTTATAGACATATGCGCCCTACATGCGTGAGAATGAGAGAGTCTTATGCGCTATTACGTGCTTCCCTTCCCCCCCGCGCCATCACCGGCTATGAGCACTCCTCTTACCTCCCCCCTAAACGCTCCCATAATATCCATTGTTTTGGAGGATTTGGCAAATTAATACAAATAATATATGCTTTTAAACGTTTATTAAAAATGTAAAAACAGTAACAAATAGGAAACTAGGCTTCTAAATAACGATAACACAACAAAATATAGTGCAAACAAGTCCATTGAAAAAGTGCAACCTTGCGCGTCGAAGATGAAAAAAGGGATGGAATCCAGAATATTCGGCAGTATGACATCACAAAGCATTTGTACTCTTGTTACATCCACTCACATTACACTTTTTTGCAATTCACGCCATTTTTTAATAAATTAAATTGTATAAAAACAGAAAAACGCACAAAACGACAAATTTACAAACTGACAGTTCGTTTGAAACGTAAGTAGTTACATAGAAAAATTAGGAAATGTCATTATTTGACAACCTATTGATAAAATATTTTATCTCTTTCTTACTTACCAACTTTTTGTTGCTATCTCTTATGGATTAACCCTTGGTACCTGCGAGTTGTTTCGCTACCTTGGGTGTACGAAGATGAACGTACCTCAGTTATGTTCAGGGGTGGTTCAGGGCCTCCAAGCCACGATACTTGTACTATGAATAATATTTTTTTTAGGTAAGTACTGCACTTTTTTCTTTCTAACATAGATGGCGTTATATATGGTTTGCGACACGGATAATTTGATGGAAATTAGGTAAGTTCTTAGGTGAACGGATAATTAAAATTTTGAATTTCAGGAAAAACTTTTGTTTTTTTTTTCAATTTTTGACACATTGAAATGTCAAATTGTGCGATTAATGGCGTATCTCCAATTAGTTTCAATTTATATTGATAAAAGTGGTATTAAATTTGTTTAAGATTTAGTTAATTCCGTAAAGTTTTACGATTGTTGTGTTACACATATTTTAAAAACCAATGGCGTGCTGTATTTTACCTAGGTATATTGATTACGTGTTTTTAACATTAGTCGTCGTGGAAAATGCCGTCGATAAGATTTTCGTATATTTGCATATTACATTCGTAATTTTCATCAGTAGATTTGGGTTCTTATTACATTGCATCTTAGTATAATACCTATTTTATAGTGATATAAAGATAAATAATGTGAAAACATATTATGAAAACTACATATTATCAAAGTTCATATGTAGGAAAATAAATACCAATTTGTAATTCAGTTTTTCAATTCTCTAAAACCCTTGCAAAAATACCTAATATTTAAAATAGTTAATAATAATACCTACCTGTGTAATTAACCATATAGCATGAAAGATATTAATTTGATATTTTTATGTTTACGAATATACAAAATTGCATATTTATATCCAAAACATATAATAATAAACATAAAATAATATCTTTCACAATCATTCAACACTACTAACATTTTTATGCCTGTTTAAACTTATGTAAAAAAATCTAACATTATCATTTGTATTGCTTTGTACCTATTCTACTTTCATTTTATACATCATTATGTTGCATTTGTACTCTCTTGTATTAAACATAAATGAAGCAGGCAAAAAAATATCAAGAGTAGTTAGATGATGGTTAGATGTTATTACCAGGTAGGTGAATATTATAGGAAAAGAGGAACAATAATTAATTTTGAAATTCCCGCCTACTAGGCCACTTATTTACTTGCTAACATAGATGGCAGTTTATTTAGTATCGTTTTTTTAGTTCCTGGTGTGGTTTCTATAGGTACTATATATTATTATTCTATGGTTATGTTTGTGATAGATAACAACATACTTCTAGTAAAATACCTAATAACCAGTTTCCCGCAAAGTTGAGTCGCATCTTATACTCTAGTCGACAACCATTTTGGTACGTAAAACTATAACAATTAAACACACGAACATAGTAGGTAGTCCATTATTATGGATGAAGCTAGTGGTAGTGTACATAATGAAGCAGAAGAATTTGTAATAACTGATGAAGAGATCAAGGACTTCTCAAAGAATGTCACTGTGAAACAAGAACCTGCTGAGGAGAGTGAAGTCGATGTTGGACATGCCATTCCTTATGGAGACATTGATATACATGAACTTGATGTTAAAGCAGAGTGCGAGAGAGTTAGTAGAGAAAACAATTCAACTTCAGTGGCCAGTACATCTTCCAAATGTGACAAGAGGATTGAAGTTTCCAAACGGATTCAAAAGAATGTGAAGAAACGTAAACCTAGACATTGCTGTAATATTTGCATGAAGACATTTGGTTACGCATCAAATCTGTATGCACATAAACGTATTCATACTGGCGAAAAACCTTTTGAGTGTAATATTTGCATGAAGACATTTAGTCAGTCGTCATCTTTAAATACACATAAACGATTTATTCACTCCAGCGAAAAACCTTTTGAGTGTAATATTTGCACTAAGACGTTCAATCACTTGTCATCATTAAAAACACATAAACGAATTATTCACACTGGCGAAAAACCTTTTGAGTGTAATGTTTGCACGAAGACATTTAGTACGACGTCACAACTGGTCACACATAAACGCATTCATACTGGCGAAAAACCTTTTGAGTGTAATATTTGCATAAAGAAATTCAGTGATGGATCATCATTCAGCAAACATAAACGAATTCACACTGGCGAAAAACCCTTTGAGTGTAATATTTGCATAAAGACATTCAGTCTGCTAATGAATTTAAACATACATAAACGAATTCACACCGGTGTAAAACCCTTTGAGTGTAATATTTGCACTAAGACGTTCAAACACTTGTCATCATTAAAAACACATAAACGAATTATTCACACTGGCGAAAAACCTTTTGAGTGTAATATTTGCACGAAGACATTTAGTACGACGTCACAACTGGTCACACATAAACGCATTCATACTGGCGAAAAACCTTTTGAGTGTAATATTTGCATGAAGAAATTCAGTGATGGATCATCATTCAGCAGACATAAACGAATTCATACTGGCGAAAAACCTTTTGAGTGTAATATTTGCACGAAGACATTTAGTACGACGTCACATTTGAATAGACATAATCGTATTCATACTGGCGAAAAACCTTTTGAGTGTAATATTTGCATGAAGACGTTCAGTCGGTCGTCATCTTTAAATATACATAAAGAAATCCATTCTGACATAAAATCCTAGATGTTAGTATTAGTATAGGATAATGTTATGTATAAATGTATCTAGTGTAAGTATCTTACAATGTTCCTTAGACCTAGACAGGATATCTAGACAACTTATGCCAGTGTGGCCAAGTTTTATCAAACAGTAGATATGATATATTACGATACGCAGCGCAGTATACAAGTTGTTTCATAAGGTGATGCAATTCTGTTATGAGGTGACAGTAGAGGTTACACAGAATATACTTAAGTTTTTTATTAATATACTTAAGTTTTTTATTCAGTACGAAAAACACGAATTTGGGATTATTACTTTCTATCGAAAAAAAAGATGTTTCTGCAATTCTGCCCCAATTTTTTTTGAACCAGAAAATTGCAAATTTGTTTTGCTACATACATTACGTACCTACATGAGTGAGTACGTGGTTGCAGCGCCGATCTCCTCGATATTGTCCAGGAAGAGGCATTCGTTTCGTTGAGAAAATTCTCAATAAAATCAATTATCTTGTATTGCTTATTCCTATATTGTTTATATTATGTAACTAATTTGTGTCGAATTATTGAAAAATAAAATAAATTTATGGAATTGGTTTGTGAAGTAATCATTACTTATCGCCTTGGAAAGGGATTTAGACATGATTGTGTCTACGCAGATTAAGTCTAAAGAATGTTAAGTTTTAGAAAATTTATGATGTGATGAAAAAATGTGTGGTAGTAAGTAATGTGATTTTGTGTGACGTTGAGGAGATGGACCCCATAATTTTTTAAGATTCAGACCTTGGAAAAATAAGAGAGGCGACGGAAGACTGAAAAAGAGATGGTCCGACGACAAAGCCGCTGTGGGGGGTAAAAATTGGCTGCATGCGGCAACCGACAGAAAGAAACGGAAGGGTATTGAAGAGGCCTATTTCCAGCAGGGGAGGGCTGAAGAAGAAGAAGCTAGAAAAGCTTATGTAGTGGAGTAAGTCATAATCGGGATCGAACCCGTTTTCTCCAGGGTGATAGTTGAACCCGTTACCGATCTAGCTACCGACTGCAACGAATATTCGAGGTGGTGGATAGCCTGGTTGGTAGCGCGCTCGACTGTTAATCTAGTGGGCGCGGATTCGATCCCCGATGCCGACCTACTCCACTTCACGATACAAGCTTTTCGATTCGAAATAATAACCCAAATACGCCTTTGTACACCCCATATATATTCTGCATAAGTGGATTTTTTGTGTGACCCATGGGGGCATTGCCTGCTAATGTGGGGTCAATCGGAATGGGGGGGGTATGAGTTACATTATCCATAGGAAGGGGTAGAGTAGTTGAAACAGCTGTTGTATTGTGTTGATATATTGTATCAGTACATGGGCGACGGCAGGAGGGGGGGGCAGGCGGGACAGCTGCCCCCCTAGAGATTGGAATAGGTATATATTTTTTCATACCAAATGATAAAACCTCACAAAAATCACAATACTACCACACGTTTTTTCATCATATCATAAATTTTCTAAAGTTAGTATGAAAATCCATCAAATTCAAAAAAAATTGCATGCGGCGCTATTTTTAATAATGTTTTTTTATAAAAATATTTTTTATGCAAAGATTTACATACATTTTCAAATAATGAAACCAAAAACCTTCTTCACAATGTCTTAAATATAATTATGTAAGATTGAATTAATAAAATACGTTGTAATTAGAATAGCATAGCTCGTAAGACTTACATATAAGTATAGATATAGTTTGAAATATTGTAGTAATAAGTGAAATTTTGTAACCTCCTTGGACAAGGATATTGAAGGAACGTAATTCGGGGGTGGGGTTTGCCGGGGGGCTCCCTTAAGGCTAACCCTGGGCCCACCTCTTAATAATATTTTGCTAAAAGTGCGGGTAAAGAGGTCGCTATTAATGCGCCTGAGCTACCCGGGGATGTGGAGGGCCTGAAGCCCGCGGGATTTTCCTTCAATTCACTATGTCTCACAAAAAAATAATTGACTGCGGCGCTATTTACGCGTTTTTTATGATGTATAATTTTTCAAAATTTTTGTTGCCTTTCCCCTAGCTCCGAGGCTGGCGACGCCCATGTATCAGTAGTCAGTACAGTATGTGTGTGTATGTATAATATAATGAGTGTGATGGAAGCATAGGGTGCAGGGAGCAGGGTGGTGTGGCGGAGGGTATTGTATCTATGATATTTTGATGATGATTGAGTGGTATTTGATGGGAGTATCGCGTGGTGAAAATCTACTCAGACTGCAGGGGTTGGCAACGTTTGGATAATATTCGAAGTGTTTACAGTCGCTTGTAAAATCATATTTTCAATTTTTTTTCTTAAAAAGGACAACGAGTGATATTTTTTTAAGAAAGGTTCTGGGCTTGCATAGATAAACCCAAATACTTTCCTGCACACCTTGCACTAGGCTAAAAGCCTGTATCGCAAAGTGTGGAATACATCGCCAGCGCCGGGGTTTGAACCTGGCAACTCCCACTTGAGAGACTGCCGCCTCAACCAACTCCTCAAGCCATGCGTACTCTATATAGGTATGAAGATTTTCGTTGCAAATCTAAAGGTACTGTTACACGAGCAATTTTTCGACCAATAATTGCGGCAACTCGTACAAATCCAATGGATAAATTATTTCGCAATATATAGCAATACGCATTCTCGACCAAAATTTCCCGGAGTGTAGCAATTTAGTTGCTCGTGTAGGCGAACCTTAAATCGTTTACATACTATGATTTTTGCTCTATTTTATAAAAATTGAAGTATTTGTTGATGTTGTTGCCTGCGTCTTCACAGCCCTCTTCAAATTTTAATAACTTTCCAATGCCCTAGCAGAAATTTGGCACACACATTTTTTATGATTACTCTTTTCAAAAAAAAAAGACCTGGGCTTGTAAATTACGACCCCAAATACTTTCCTGTACACTTCACAGTAAGCTATAGGTTTCTGTGGTTAAATGCAGAATACATCGTCAGCACCGAGATTCGAACGCAGGACCTCCGGATTAGAAAATTATTTTATATATATATTATGCTCTTCTACAGGTTTTACAATAAAACATTGACGACCCCTGCAAAACAAAGAAAACAGGACAAGCAAGAATTAAATCGTTGGATCATCTTGTGTGCAAGCAGGCAGTGGTGGGGAGGAGGGGGGGGTAGCACCCCATCAATCTCCCCCTAATACTCCCCCCCCCGTGATCTATAATACAACAATAAGGCAACAAAAAATATGACGTTACGGAGATTTATTATTAGATGATGAAACTCCTCAGCACCCGCGCACCACAGTATTAGACACCCAAACACCCTGTATACTCATAATATACAGATTTCTTAACGTAGTATTATACACTACACCCTGTATATATGTAGGAAATACGATAGGGTTGATAATTTTTTTTAAATGCATCTGGGTTTATCGAAATAAACCCAAATACACCTTTATACACTTCACAGTAAGCTTGAAAAGCTAGTGTCGTGAAGTTGAGTAAGTTGGCTTCGGGTATCGAAACTGCGCCCATTGGATTAACAGTCGAGCGTGTTACCAACCAGGCTACCGACCGCCGGATAATTATGGATTATTTAAAAAAAAAATCTTTTTTTTATAATAAGATATTACGATCCTAGGACTGTTTTTCGCGATCTTCCAAACGATAACAAACACGCCATTCCGTGGTGCTTGGATTCTTTCATTCCAATTGCGCCTCCCACCAAGAATAGACAGAATCAAAATTTGTCTAAAGATATGAGTTCTACTCGTGAAGCACTTTCGTGAGATACTAAACACGGCGGTATACGGTGACTAGATCCTCTCGATCGCTCGATGTCTTCCAAGATTTGAGCTGGACAACATCTGACTTACGATCTGGATTTATTTACTTTGGATAAGTAACTCAAAATAAAACAAAATCAAAGGAGGAAGACACCTGCTCAGTGCAATAGCAGAAAGACGTGCCAGATGGATCGGCCACATAGTGCGTCAATAGGGTCTCATATTTGAATTAATTGAAGCAATGAACGAGGGGACAAACTACAGAGGACGACTAAGGAAAGAATACCTGGACGACCTGTGCCAGGATATGGGCTTCGACTCATATAAAGAGTTGAAAAGAACAGCACAGGACAGGGATGAGTGGAGAACCGAGAAGGAGACATGGTGCTTTGCTGCAAACTAATCGTAACGAATGAAACTGGAGAAGACGAAGTCACCCCGAAATAACGGCAACTCCTTTGAACTATGTAGCTTTGGCGCCCTGAATTGTTCTCAGCCAATACTGAGAGAATCGTCTTAAAACCGAAGACAGTGGTGGATGAAATTATGGACTACAGGTTGACTGTCCTAGAATTACAATATTTGGAAATTCCTCGAAAAAAAAATATTAGGAAAATGCCCCTGAAATTTACGGGTGAAATTAAGGATTATCCGTTCAGTTTTTCAGATATAAAAGTGTAATTTAGCTAAAATACTGGTAATTATATATTTAACAAGTTGGCTGCCGTGGATTTTTTATTTGTTCCCAGGCTCATTATAAAAAAGTAAAATTCACAGTGTCGCGTCCGCATTCGTATTACGCGCTTACATTCTCACACAAAATTTGAAAAAGTTGAAGCCAAAATAGAACGATTTTTGCTCAGTGCATATAAGCCCTTAAATTTTCAAAATTCAGCAACCCTGTAACTTGATAATATCAGAAACAACCATGTGATGGTATTGTCAGTTATAGGTATCTCTCACATTATCAGACAGATCCTGTACACCTATTCACCCAACCCACCCCCATTTTCATCCTTTCCTTCCCTCTTCCTTCCCTGATGCCAATGGATTAGACATTAGTAGGAACACTAGCGGATCCAGGGGAGGAGCTAGGGGGCTAAAGCCCCCCCCCCCAAAACCAATAGTCATAGTACTTTATATACAACCGGTTTCCGAAGAATCACATTATTACCACATCGTTTTCTCATCATGTCATGAATTTTCTAAAACTGATAAGTACATTGTTGAGTAAAAAAAATTCCCCTGCGGCGCTAATTAAACCTACTGTTCGTTTCATATCACTTCATCATTTTTTTTAATAATTCGCTTGCGGCGCTATTTTTGGTACTTACTTGTTTAATTTAAAAAAAATCAAAAGTTAGGTATAAAAAAAGAACCCCTGAGGCGCTAGTCACATTTTTAATACCACAATGTCATATTAACATGTGACGACTTTCAGCCCCCCCAAAATTGAATCCTGGATCCGCCACTGAGTATGAACATCGACTGCCTTTTACAGATCCATTGTTCCTTTCTTTATTCCTCTCCAACCCCGTTTTTTTTTTGTTGTTTCTTTTTGTTTATTCTTAATCCTTTTTTGTTTCCCTCAATTCTGAAGCGTTCTTGAATATTTGCAGACGTCATTACAGGAATATTAAATCGATTTTATCAAAATGAAATCAGTATTTTTGTTTTAGACTGTGAAAAGGCATCTGCTAAAGGCAAATGCAGATCTTTTTTTAAAGGAAGAGCTACCGGAACTCACTTTTGTCAAGAGAAGTAGTTAACTCTTATTCAAATATCATAGTAATGTAAGCTTTAGATTTTAAGGGCTTGGTACCAAGAATGATGTCACAGTAATTTCCCACGGCATTAAGGTTCAAAATCACGTGAAAAATAGCGTTTTTTCAATTTTTGGGGTTAATTTTGCGAAATCAATAAACTTTTACGGTTATTCCCTAGATTTTAATGCATATTATTAGTATAAAAAAAATAACACCTCGACTTTCGGGAAATGAGTTGGAATCTTTCGGAAAAAAGATCAGAGGTGTTTTTCACTTTTTTTTTGAAAAATCTATACAAGATATAAAAAATCTTTTACTGTCATTCCCTAGATAAAGGTTCAATGTATCTACCCTATTTTATCCAAAACATATTTTAGTAACGGTTGTCGAAATATCAGGTCTCCAGTTTTTTTAATTTAAAAATGTCAATATGCCTACTCTTAATTGGTTAGAGAATTTACCCCAGCATTTACTGGTTACCCGATTGTTGGAATATCCTTGATGGTATATAGTAGCAGTATTAAAAATATATTTTTCTTTTTTTCAGATCTCTACGCACTGGAATTCCCCCGGCCGGTCAGGGCAGATGTGCTCTAGCCAGAGGTCTAGGGATTGCTCCCTGCGCGGCCTTGAATCCCGTGGCCTCGGCGGCCCGCCTCACCAGGGATGCGTGCAGAACTCTGTGCAAGCACAGGAGATGGGACTGTGCTTCAGTGGACTTGGCTCCGCATTATACAGCAGATCTGCTTATTGGTAAGCACAAAAAAATTCGACGAATTTCTTTACCACCATAATATTTTGTACCCATGTCCATAGGCAGGAGGGGTTTGATGATGACGATGGATGACTTTTTGGCGCCGTTTAATGTGTTCCATCTCAAGGGCGCGGGAAGCTGGTCTTAAAACTATTGGTTTTCAGCTTGCATCCTGAAGCTGGTGATGGGCTGGTCTTTTCGGAGTTCGTCCAACACTCTATTCCAGGTAACTGGTCCCGCGACAGAGAAAACTCTCTCGAAGAAACCGGACTTGTTGGCTGTGTTTCGCTCTCGGAGTTTGTTGATGGCTGTGCCCGCTGAGCGCAGTGGCTATCTGGGGTTTCAAACCCCCTCCCGAAATTCCTCAGCTAACCCACCGTTTTATACATAGGAGAAATGAATCACATTATTACCGCATCGTTTTCTCATCATGTCATGAATTTTCCTTAATTATTATGAAAATCCTTCCAAATTTTCTCTCAGACTACATATTTTGAGTAACGATAGAGCAGAATCCTAGTTGTTAGGATATAGGCTATTAAAAAATCTAGTAATTTACTAAGTAAAAGAGTATTATACTTAGTGAGATATGTAAAATGGTTCCCGAAAAAAAAACCCTATGAATATTGCTCGTAGTGAATAAACCCCAAAAAAGACAAAAAACATATTGAAAAGAAAAAAAATGATTGTAATTGGATCACACCCAAGAAACCAAATTCGGTCGCGAAATTTGCAATTCGGTCACAAGTGGTCACAAGTGGTTGCCGTGTCGACACAGTGTGCACACAAAAACCCGGTCACAAAACACACACATTGTGTACGCTTTGCGACCAGATTTGGTCACGGAGTGTACACACTGTGTGGTGAATGTGTCCGAACATAACTTGGTCACAAAGCGCACACATTGTGTATGCTTTGCGACCAGATTTGGTCGCAGAGTGTACACACTGTGTGGTGAATGTGTCCGAACAGAACTCGGTCACAAAGCGCACACATTGTGTACGCTTTGCGACCAGATTTGGTCGCAGAGTGTACACACTGTGTGGTGAATGTGTCCGAACAGAACTTGGTCACAAAGCGCACACATTGTGTACGCTTTGCGACCAGATTTGGTCACAGAGTGTACACACTGTGTGGTGAATGTGTCCGAACAAATTTGGTTCAAATTGTTCGAAATATATTAGTCCACGCTATAAGTAGTTCTCAATCTGTTTTTTTTTCAGTCGTGTTTGTAGTGTTGAAGCGAATAGAATCCATGGCTTTTTCATATGTTGGAATATCTACAACTTTTATTCGGCATTTTATGCGCTTCCAACCACTTTCAGGCACACTGTCCTCGTTTCTCCTGGCATCTTCCAATATAGTTTTCCGTATAAATTTTGGCCAATACAAAAGACCCTCCTTCATCCAACCACTAGGAACAGCAGAAATCACAACTGCCGAATTTTCCTTTGTTGCGACGAGCGTATACGGCATTTTGTACAAAGACTGAAGACGTTCTGACATGAGGAGCGGAAACTGTTTGAGAATAGTAGATCAAGAACTATGGCGGCTAGCTAATGAAAAGCATTGTGACCGCTTTTGGTTACATTCGGTCACAAAGCGGTCACAACTGGTTACAAGTGGTCACAATGTTGAGATATCAGGTATCCCAGAGTTGAAAGATGAAAACTTGAGAGAATTGGTTGATCGTTTGGCTTCCAAAATCAGCGTTGGTATTACACCGGGTAATGTTGAGTCTGTCCATCGCGTGGCGTCCTGGAGCAGAAACCCCAAAGAGAAAAAATCCTCGAAAATTCTCATAAAATTCGTTAATCGTCAATCCAAGAATTTATTTATGGATGCTGCACGTAATAAGCGTGGGCTCACGTCATACGATTTGGGACTTTCTTCTGGCGGTAGGATATACATTAATCATCACTTGACCAGCGAAAATAAGGTACTGCTCAGGGACGCTAGAGAGTTGGCAAAGATTAAGGACTATAAGTTCGTGTGGGTGAAGGATTGCCGCATTTACATGAGGAAGATGGAGAAGGCTCCTCCTATATTGATTAAGTCGAGTGCAGAATTAAAAAAGCTGGCATGACTTCTGTGTCATGTTTGTGGATTGTCTGTCCTGCCGGCTGTGTGTCTCGATTGTCGATCATCGCCATTATACATGTTGTTTGCTTTGTCCTTCTTCTGTTTGTTTTTTAGTTTCATTTCTCTTATAATCAGACAAATCATATATCACATTATTTTATTTACTTTTTTGTGCTATATCTTTATTATTGGGGAATTATATTTATATGTTCATTATTTATATATGTATCTTCTTTATATAACTTCATTTTACTCGTCTATTTATTACTCTCTTTTTGATTATTACTATCTATTTCTGCTCATCTATTTTTTAAATTTGAATGTTATAAGCACTTTATATTGTGTCTTTGGCTGTGTTGTGTGTCAAGTGTTTGATGTACTCTTAGATAATGTGAGGACTCCTGTCGCTTTCTCGAACGGGAGTAAATTATTTGCACCAATATGAAGGGTTTCTCAATTTACTATCAGAACGTTAGGAGTTTAAGGTCGAAGACTAATGACTTTTTTTATAACGTCCTACAGAACGACTACGATATAATATGTATCACAGAGACCTGGCTACTGGACTCCATTGGCGATGCCGAACTTTTTGATGAAAGATACGATGTCTTTAGAAGAGATCGCTGCTATAATGAAACTGGTCAACGGCTGGGCGGAGGAGTACTCATTGCAGTACGAAGAGAACTCTCTGCGGTACGCCGTGGGGCATGGAGCTCGAGGGCGGAGGATTTATGGGTATCCATCGAGTTGCGCTCTCCTCGTGTGAATCTTAATGTGTATTGCACGTATATTCCGCAGGACCCTGATTATTCTGCCAATCTGTCATCTAGTTTGGATTTGTGCTCCCGTCTTCTCTTGGAACGACCCCAGGATATATTTCTGTTGGTTGGAGACTACAACCTACCAAAGATAACGTGGCAAAGGGTGACAAGCGGTGATCATTGCTTACCGCTTAATTACACTGATACTTCTTCTTGTGCTCTTGTGGATTTCCTGTCGTTTGCTGATCTCAAACAGTTTAATTTCATCCGAAATATAAGTGATAACACATTGGATCTTGTGATTTCGAATTCTGAATTCGTCTCTGTTTCGGCGTGTGGGGAGCCGCTTACGGGGGAGGATGTCTTCCACAAATCTATAATTATTGACATGACGTTTGTAGAGGAGTGTACTCCTGTACTTCCTCCGCGAACAGTACATGCTTTTAGCAAGGCCAATTATCCCGACATCAGGAACTCCTTAAACTCACACAACTGGGAATCTGAGTTTGGAAACATGAGCGTTGAGGAGGCGACTGCCTACTTTTATGATGTTCTGAAGCTGATAATTGCTGAATTTGTCCCGCAGAAATGCATCCATCAATCCAGTAGGTATCCGGTGTGGTATAGTGGATCACTGATTAAAATAATAAAGGAGAAACTCAAGTATCACAAGCGTTGGAAGAGGATGGGTGATCACTCTGATTACTTGACCTTCAAACTCCTGAGGTCTAGACAGAAGAGAATAACGAGGGAGTGTTACAACGATTTTATTTTGAGATCTGAGGAGATGATAAGGAGGGATCCCAAGAAGTTTTGGACATATGTAAAGTCAAAAAGAGCCGCCCCGTCTATACCAGACTCAATGCACTATGATGGGGTAAATTGTAGTGGCGCCGGCCCCGTTGCTGAACTTTTCGGCGATTACTTCTCCTCTGTGTTTGTTGAAGGTGATATTGATATGCCAGAGGTGCTATGCGAGCCCGCATTGGATATACATAGCATAGAATTCACACCCAATTTAGTACTGAAATGTATTAAGGAGCTTGATGAGGGTGGGGGCGCTGGTACTGATGGCATCCCGCCGGGATTCATTCGAGGTTGTGGGGAGGAATTGGCCGAACCGCTGTGCCTTATATTTAGGAGATCATTATCGGAGGGTGTGTTTCCGGGTGTGTGGAAGAGATCCCTGGTTACACCTATACACAAGGCGGGAGTTAAACGTGACGTTTCAAATTATAGGCCTATTTCGAAGATATCGACATTTGGTAAGTTAATGGAGAAGATTATTGTGGGTCAGCTTGGTCCCTTGGTCAACTCCTTTATTGTTCCAGGTCAGCACGGGTTCATAAGTAAGAGATCTGTTGAGTCGAATCTTCTTGAGTTTACTGATTTTGTGCTGAACTCAATAGGCGGGGGTGCGCAGGTGGACGCCATTTATACAGATTACGCAAAGGCGTTTGATAAGATTAGCCATGGGATCCTTCTGCATAAACTGAGGCATTACGGGATACACGGTGATCTTCTTCGATGGCTGTCATCGTACGTTGAAGGACGCACACAGGCGGTTGCTATAAATGGTACGATCTCCCAGTTCAGACCGTGCAGATCTGGAATTCCGCAGGGCTCTCACCTGGGGCCATTATTGTTCATTCTCTATGTCAATGATATTGGTGCCTGTTTTCAGGAGTCGGAGTACCTGATGTTTGCGGACGACACTAAGATATTCAGGAAAGTGAAAGGTCCTCAGGATAGTATGGGACTCCAGCGTGATCTTGAGCGATTGTCGGATTACTGTGCCAGGAATCAATTGTATCTGAATGTGTCTAAGTGCTGCTCAATATCCTTTTCTAGGGCTGCTAGACCGATGATTTTTCCTTACTCTCTTAATGGTCAAGTATTGACCAGGCGTGAGGAGGTTAGAGATTTGGGGGTGACTTTGGATAGGAAAATGCTTTATAGATCGCACATTGACGGCATTATTGATAAGGCTTACAGAATGCTGGGCTTCGTTCTTAGGGTTAGCAGACCGTTCAGGTCTCCATTGACTTTGCGAGTACTGTATTATTCCCTTGTTAGAAGCCAATTGGAATTCTCCTCCGTGGTTTGGAGCCCTCAGTACGTTACGTATATTCATAGATTGGAGGGGTTGCAGAGGAGATTTGTGAGCCACTTGAATCGACTGACAAATCAGTCATTCGATGATTATCGGCAGGCGATTAGGTATCACAGGATTCCTTCACTTGAAAATCGAAGGACCCAGTGTGACATGGTTTACCTCCATAAAATCATCAACAACGAGGTGGACTCCTCAAAAATGTTGGCGAAGGTATGTTTTCGCTGCCCTTCTCGTGGCACCCGCTCGAATTATTTGTTCCGTTTGCCCCAGTGCTCCACGAACTATGTTCAGAGCTCATATTTGCAGCGTACTTGCTCCCTATACAACACGTTCTTTCGAAATCTTGATATTTTTGTGATGAGTAGGGCTGGTTTCAGGACCAGCATAATGAGGGCATTGTGTTCCTCTACAACACCTTAAAGTCTTTATGATCTACTGAGTGCTTTTTTTTACTTTAATCATATTTTTATTGTTATTTTATTTTACTTATGATCGTGTTCGAATTGACTAATTTGTTCATTTATTTAATTTTAGTCTTACCCCTTAATTTTGAGTATTTATTCTATTTTACTTTTGTTTCTTTCGTTTAATTTATTGACTCATTGCAGAATACTGTTTTCCTCTATTTTTTAAATTATATCCCATTTTTATATTATTATACTCATATTATTATACTGTATTTTGTATTATATTATTATATATATTGTATTATTTTATACTATCGTATTCTAATTAATTAATTTATTTATTAATTCTAATTTTATTACTAATTTTAATTATTTAAGTATTCTATTTTACTGTTTACCTCATTCGGTCTATTTTGTTATTTTATTCAGATTGTTGTTGCATTTTTGTCACAGTTTTTTGAGTTTAATTTGTTTTAACTTAGAAATGTTTTTCTGGTAAAATTGACGGGCCTTCACTGGTTTGCCTTCTGTCTTTGTTTAATTGTTGATATGTGCTATTATAACTGTTTGTGCCCATGTGATTTAATAAATAAATAAATAAATAAACAAGTGGTCACATTTGCGACTACTCCATATTCTACGAAATTATAATAATTATGTTCATTAAAATGCATGTTTAATCGTTTTACAGGATGAAATTTGTTTGGATTATAGCGTAATAGGTCAAAATTAAGGTTTCTGCGAAACAATGGACTTATTGGAAGTTGTATAGAATTTAATATAAATAAATATGACTATCACATTAATTTATTATTTGTTGTTAAAATTAATAATTAAAAAGGCGCGTTAAAAATAAGCCACCTACTTTACTAGATTTCACGATAAATTTTGTTTCGCAATGAAATTCGGACATTATTTAGCTATACCCGTCCGTTTTTATTTTCATTAATATTATATCATGGCTGTAAAGTATTTTGGTGTTAAGAATTTTGTTGCGCATCCATGTTAAAATTATAACTATATATATTTATTTTTGCGGGAAACCGCAAATACGTACGCGCCAGCACCGGCGGGCCATTCAAGTGGTCACATTTTGGTTACAAATGCGACCGAATGCGACCGGATTTGGTCGCATTTGTAACCAAAATGTGACCGAATGCGACCAGATTTAGTCACAAATGTTCCCCACTTTTGGTTGCGGTTCCGGAACTGTGTCCGAACAGCGACCGAATTTCCGATTAGTGTGCACACAGTAGTGTGCGAACGTGTGCGAACGGCGACCAAATGGCGACCGAAATGGTTTCTTGGGCAGTACACAAATTATTTAAAAATATGGACCATTTTTGTCGTATGTTGATTTATACAATATTGAGACACGAGATAGGTCATAATCTATTTGTCTAATTTCCCATCTTTAGAAGTACCTAATTACAACTGAATACAATGTAACGAATTTCCCAAAGTTTTATTAAGTTTGAGCTTTTGTCTCTCAAAAATTATCCTGTGTGGCTTTGTTTGTACTTTTTGGGTTTTTTTTTTCATATTAAGTCCAATTCTTATGGGTTTTTGTCCGATCACGCTGAACTGCAATAACTATAACAATTTATAGTTAATATCAATTGTTTATAATAGGAAATTAACCCTCTCCCTTCGTAGTAAACGGTTAACCCTTTAAGTTACCGTTTTATATTTTAACGAGATGAGATGGTCGTGACGATAGCAACCCATTCAGTGCTGCGCCACTCATGTGTACATTAGGGGGCATAATGATCAGTAAACGGTTAACACGGCCAGTTTCTCAATTGTGCACTTACTAAACTTACTAGTAAAAGTAACTCGATATATAATTAAGATTTTAAAAATCACAATTTATGTTTTCTGAAACCGTCGGAATTCTCTACATGTTGTAAGTAGTTGAATATAACAAGTAGTTATAACTCAACAAATATACAGCAAAGGATAGACCTTCCATCAGAGGCTTATGACTGATCGTCGGCTGGCTTAATGTGATCACATTACACTTAAGTTATATTCACCAATTCCAGTCCATCCATCTGCATCCATCTACGGCAGACGGATGGACTAGACGTAATTTTCACCGATTCCAGTCCATTAAGCCAGCCGACGATCAGTCATAAGCCTGATGGAAGGTCCATCTTTTGCTGTGTATCTGTTGAGATATAACTACTTGTTGATATGTAATTACAAACACCATAAAGCTAGGAACCGAAAGGTTCTCTTGCACTAGCAATTAAATTGCTTTACTGAACTGAGATTGCGTTACGAAAACATCAAGCAATTCCCGGCAACATGCATCAATTAATGGAGCAATTAGTGGATCAACTATTTCGCAATATTAATTAAAAAAGAGAATGCTCATTTAGTATGGAAAAAAACCCAGGCCCGGCGCAAACGAAATGTAACTCAAGTGATAGGTATAAATGAGTAATTAAATACTGCATAGGGGGCATCATCGAAATCAATGGTTAAATGTGTGAAATACCTATTCGAAGTTTTACAGAGGTCACATGAATGTATTAGTAAAAGGAGCATTAAACAGTTTCAATTGCGGTTTAAAAGTGTATAATAAATATGATGAGTATAAGAAAGCACGTATTCATCTTCATCAGTCTTGGTAGGCGGCGAAGTTTTTCGCATGCTCAATAACTTTTGCCCCTTTAAAGCTTAACGTATCTAATAGAAATTACTTTACATAATTGAATTGAAAAACCCACCCCATAAACTAAACATTCCCCATAATGCTAAATAGTTATTCAACTGCTCACGCTGCGGCCGATAAAGTTAATACGGAGTAACCCTCAAGTTAATTCTTATCTTGATTTTATCATTCAACTATTCAGTAATATTATTAAGAGTGTGCATACCGACATTTCAAAAATTTCTAAAAACGGGAGACCTTCTATCTCGACAACCGTTACTAAATATGCTTTGGAACGAAATAGGGTAGATGCTTTGAACCTTTATCTAGGGAATAACCGTAATTTCTTTTTTATATCTTGTATAGACTACTCAAAAAAATATTTGAAAAACACCTCTGATCTTTTTTCCGAAAGACGGAAACTCGTTTGCCGAAAGTCGCTGAGCAATTTTTTTTTCTTGTACAGATAATGTGCATTAAAATCTAGGGAATAACCGTAAAAGTTTTTTGATAGACGCAAAATTAACCCCAAAAAATGGAAAAAACGCTATTTTTACCATTTTATCATGCGATTTTGAACCTTAATGCCGTGGGAAAAGACTGTGACGTCATTCTTGGTGCCAGGCCCTTAACTACCCATTCTGAATGTATCTCTCCGTTTGATTGATTCTGAAGACCATCAATGTGGGTTCTATTCATCTCTGAATTAGGATCTTATCTCATGGTCCCATCGCCAGACATGGCTTGAATACTTAAGTGAATACAGTGAAACTAGCTTTCAGAATTTGATACTCTCTTATCTAATATTGTAATTAATATTGTAATAGAATATAATGGAGTCTATTCTGTAGAGAAGTTGCGTACTAACTAAAATAAAGCAATTGTATAAATAAATAATTGATTTTATGTATGACGAAATGGCAATCAGAACCCTTTACACTCTGATTGGCATTGATCTGATAATGATTTTTGTTATTGTTAATTGTAAAATTGCATATTATCTGTAAAAATTGACGAGTCCAGGTGCCCGAATGGGCCTACGGACGAGAGAAAACAATATTCTAAAGTTTCTGTGTTAACAGTAGGTATGCATATTGACATTTCAAAAATTTCTAAAAACGGGAGACCTTAGATCTCGACAACCGTTACTAAATATGCTTTCGAAAAAATAGAGTAGATACATTGAACCTTTATTTAGGGAATAACAGTAAAAGATTTTTTATATCTTGTATAGATTTCTCAAAAAAAAAATGTGAAAAACACCTCTGATGTTTTTTTCCGAAAGACAGAAACTCTTTTCCCGAAAGTCGCGGAGATTTTTTTTTGTATTGATAAATTCTAGAGAATAACTGTAAAAGTTTTTTGATTGAAGCGAAATCAACCCCAAAAAAATGGAAAAAAAACCGCTTTTTTTACCATTTAATAAGGCATCCTTCTATCGATTATACTATAGAAAACACGCTTGCGAAATTTCCAGAATTGGACCCACTGCAGTCAGAGCTGTTCCGAGTACAGGCAAAAAGTACTCGAGTACTGAGTACAAGTACTGTACACAAAATGTACTCGAGTACAAGTACAAGTACTCAGTAATAAGTACTCGAGTACTTATACAAGTACAGAGTACCGAGTACATCACTGACCAATGAAACACCAAATTTCATTACATTTTTTCATTCTTCTTCTTCTTTCGTATGCACACGACCATTGTACAAATTTTGCTATAAGGTTCGCAGATGCACGGGCTGGGCGATTTTGGGAGGGGCTCTGACCCAGCTTCCGAAGGAGAGCCCAAGCCTTTCGACTTGAGTGCTTGAAGTCTAAGCTCTCCATCAGTGTAGACCAGCGATCTTTTCGGGCTGTGTCGAGAGACTCTAGCAGTTGGTCCGCTACGTTTTGATTTTAAGTGTTCAGAAATTCATTATAGAGTCTCTCGCACTCTTCATTCCAGCCCGGCACATACGCTTTTCGAAAGCCTCTGGGGATTGTTTTCTTCGCTGTGGCGAGTATAAGGTCCACAATTTTTTTATAGTTGGTAGGGAGTGGATCTAGGGTCTCAATTTCGTTGTCTAAGATGGTCTTATAAGTTGCCCAGTCCGCCTTCTGGAAGTTCCATCGGGGTTTTGGTATGGAGTGTATGACTGTGAGTGTGTGTCCAATCGTAGCCATCACAGGCCTGTGTTGACTATGGGGAAAGTCCCCGGCCACGGTACGAGAAATAGGTTGGGATCTACCCGAGCCGTCCCTGGTGACAAGGCACAGATCTGGATTATAGTCGCGGTTCCACCTGGCAGAGCGGAAGGTGCCCCTCTCCTTAGCATCAAATATGAGCTGCAGATTGGTCACATCCATCCACTCCACAAGCTTCTCCCGCTCCAGGTTTTCGCTCTGGTACCCCCAGTCCGTGTGGTGACAGTTAAAATCTCCCATGAGCACAGTAGGATGGGACACAATGTTCGGGAACATATTCTCTGGCCAAGAGCGGCTTGGAGGTTTGTAGACGTTTACCACAGTGAGTTTTATTCGTTTCTAGGGACGGAAGGTGTGATAGTGATATCGAACGAAGAAAAACAGCCAGTAACAGGATGAACGGTGCACTGAGATCCATCATCAAATAGTCCGAGAGCCCACTGCTTAAAATATGCGGTATCTGTTTTACTATCGAAATGTGGTTTAAATGATAGCTTACCAATAGGGTAATACATCGCACTAGGGTTGCCTATCAAAATCTTGCCGTAACCCCCCCTGCCCCCCCCCCCGAAAAGGTCCCCCTTCGCGGTTCATCGCATTTTTTAGGAATATGGTAAAAGATAGGAGAAAGCTGTCAGTGACAAAAATTATCCTTGCTAAATTCTCTATAAAAAATACATAAAACTTTTTTTCGTAGAACTAGTAGTTTACCCGCAATGGCCAGCCAAATTACCGAAATTAATTTAAAATACTAAAATAATGTATTTAAACTAAATTGGTGGAAAATATATAAGAGTTACGGGAAAATAGTCAAAGAACAAATTGATTACTATAGTCTTAGCTACAAAACGAGCTATAACTTATTTTCATACATTTAAAAATTTCGGAGTTATTGTAAGAAAATCCAGTGACGGAAGGTCTTAAAAATTATTTTTTCATAAAATAACCAGTGATATCCAGGGATATAGCGCCGCAGGCCAATTTTTTTTTTCGTAAAATGTTAGTGATGATGGGTGGAAGGATGTTAAGGAAAAATAATAAGATTTTTTTTTTTCAAATAATATCCTGTTTTTGCCCGGCCATTACGGGTAAACTACTAGTCCCACGAAAATATGTACAAAACATTTTTTGTAGAGAATTTAGCAAGGATTATTTTTGTCATTGACTACTTTCTCCTATCTTTTACCATATTCCTAAAAAATGCGAAAAACCGCGAAGGGGGACCTTTTCGGGGGGGGGGGGGGCAGGGGGGGTTGCGGCAAGATTTTGATAGGCAACCCTAGTGTGATGTGTTACCCTATTGGTAAGCTATCATTTAAACCACATTTCAATCAAAAAACACATACGTCATATTTTAAGCAGCGGGCTCTCGGACTAAAAAGTAGTAATGTGTCACTAAGGCGAAGATGATGGTTCACAACGCCATCCTGGTACCGACGCTTATGTGAACAATTATGTACATTATTATTATAATGTTTTTAACATTATGGTAAAGACGGCAATGTCTAAAATTCAACCCCGTAGTTATTAATTATATTTATAGATATTAAGGGTCCGGAGTCCGGACCCAACTATGACGTCACAGTCATTTCCCACGGCATTAAGGTTCAAAATCGCGTGAACAATTGCATGATAAAACAATGGTAAAAATGGGATTTTTCCCATTTTTTGGGGTTAATTTTGCTTCAATCAAAAAACTTTTACGGTTATTCCCTAGATTTTAATGAATATTATCAGTACAAAAAAAAAATCCCCGCGACTTTCGGGAAACGAGTAAACGTCTGTCGGAAAAAAAGATCAGCCTTGTTTTTCACATTTTTTTTTTGAGAAATCTATACAAGATAAAATAAATCTATTACGGTTATTCCCTAGATAAAGGTTCAATGTGTCTACTCTATTTTTTCCAAAGCATATATTTAGGACGGTTGTCGAGATATAAGGTCTCCAGTTTGTAGAAATTTTTGAAATGTCGGTATGCGTACCCTTAATGTTTAATTGAATCAATGCGTGTTGTTAAATAATTTAAAAAACACAACGGTCATATTCTAAAATATTGCCACACATGGGATTTTGTAGGCGCAGTGACGATATATTAGATATGAAAATGATACTTACTTTCTTTTAATAACTTTTCGCACACCTTCTTCCTTATTATGATAACACTTCCACACTCTACCACTGTGAAACGACAACCACAGAACACATATACTCTCTAACGAACGACAACTGACAAGTCTCTACTTGCATAAAAATATACTTATTGCATAGTATGATTGAAATGTACTCGAGTACTTGAAATGTACTCGAGTACTTGAAATGTACTCGAGTTCTTGAAATGTACTCGAGTACTTGAAATGTACTCGAGTACTTGAAATGTACTCGAGTACTTGAAATGTACTCGAGTACTTGGAAAAGTATTCGAGTATTTTTTTTGGTCTAAAATGCGCCGAATACAAGTACAAGTACATATAAATAAATGTACTCGTGACTGAGTACTGAGTACACAAAAAGTACTCAAAGTACAATGTATGAGTACTTGTACTCGAGTACCGCCCAGCTCTGACTGCAGTGACATAATTATGATGTTGGTTTTCAAAGCTGTGGTCCGGAGGTCATTTTACTTATCACATGCCTGCCCATCCACAGTCTGATCCCAGATTTTACCAAGTCAACCTAACTAATCCTAGGTTTAGCTATTCTTACAAGATAAATACTTACAATTTAAGCTAAGCTAACGGTTAAATAAACCAATGTTTCTGTATTAGGTATGCAATTAGCATAGTGAAATTTAAAGGTTTTATAAAATCCAAGGAAATTAAAAACAAATCTTCTTAGATCCCGTCAGAATAATCCGTGCGATGAAAATGCTTTTTTGCAATTTTGTTAGAATAAAAATTAGACAAAAGAAAGGACAGACTTTGATATATAAAAAAGGACCATCCAAATAATATAAATATGGATTTAGAATTGATTAAAGTTTTGTCTTTTTCTCAGGTACTAAAGAACAATCCTTCGTCTACGCCCTCAGTTCAGCAGCATTGATGCACACCCTCTCCAGGGCATGTTCTGCCGGTGTCCTGTCTTCCTGCACCTGCGGCATGCCACCAAGAAAGAAACCCGGCCGAGGATTTAAGTGGGGAGGCTGTTCAGACAACGTGAAATGGGCGACAAGATTCGTGAGACAATTTGTAGAGATACCTGAAAGATTGGAAGAGTTCTCCAGGCCAACTGCTCAAAAGGAAATTAGAATTTACGACACGGCCGACAGACAAATTGATAAAGATGGAAATGTTATTGAACCTACTGAACCTGGAGTTATTTCAAAGCCAAAATCAAGGACAAAAACAGCCAATACCATAAAACCGACCATTATTTTTAATTTTGGAAATGATACAACAAAAGAAAATTATGGATTTGACGAAGAACCAAATGAAACGACAACAGCCGAATATACAGAAAGTACTGCTGATAATTTCGGTGGTTATGAAGGGGAAACAACGAATGAAGCTACTCTCGTACGAAGAGAACTGAAGCCGAGACGAAAATTCAGACGCAAGAAAGCGAAAAGACCCAAGAAGGCTTTTAATACAAAGGAGACACTGCAGGAGAAGTTGGAGAGATTGCAGCCCTTTATAACTTTGGCCAATTTGCAGAATAGTAAAGTTGGGAGAAAGGTGACTATAAAACTTCTATTCTGGAGTCTGTAGTCATTTTCAGCTAAAATATTACGAGGCCCAGCTCATATCCTGGCACACGTTGTTCCAAATAGTTCCCTTGCGGGGTAGGCAGAGAGAACAGATCGCCAGACTTTTCTATCCTTACAAATACACTTCTTGCCATTCATGCAATTCGTAATCCACACTCTAGGATTCCTTTTACTCAAAATACGGCAGTCCTTGAGATTGTGGTCGACATGGTCAAGCCACGAATTCTTGGACTTGGATAATTTCTTCACTATCGTTTCATTATTCATCCTCTCTACATGTCCCAACTATCTTAGTTTGTCCACTTTCATTCAAGTCACAACACTTCATTCACTTAGTTCTCTGATCTCACCTAGGGCGGAGTCCCTCAAGGCATGTAATGTGCCCAATCCATTAATCATCTCGTCTTTCTTCCATTTTTAGTTGGTGGAGCGTGCTGTCCGCACCGAATGCAAATGCCACGGAGTATCTGGATCCTGCAGCATCAGAACTTGCTGGAGGGCACTGCCACCTTTCAATGCCATCGCTTATGCTCTCTTGGATAGTATGGCTGATGCTGCTCGCGTGCGCCCAGCAAGACCACCGAGACATTACGCGATTGGACATCGAGGGAGTCCATCCAAGAGGGAGCTGTTGTATGTCTCTCCTAGTCCCGATTACTGCAAGAGAGATTTGAATTTAGGGAGTGTTGGCACATCTGGAAGGTAAGAATGTTTGCTATTCTGCTAATGAGTATGGTTTTCTTGCTGGCATTTTTTTTTTCCAAGTCAAGGGTCTAAACACTGTTGAATGATAGTTTTGTTAATGGTCTCGGACTTAAAATTCCAGTTTAATCTTGATTTGTTTTTTTGGGCTGACCGAATAGTCTGGCCATACACTATGACAGTGGCAGATCCAGGATTCATTTTTGGGGGGGGGGCTGAGGGTCGGTTTCGCCGAGCTATTTCAGTAAATTCCAAATTTTGCTTAAGAGGATATGTAGGCACTGGGCCACCCCCCTCCTGGTATCCTCACGTGCAATTATGACCTTGTGGTATGAAAAATATGAATAGCGTCACAGGCAATTTTTTTTTGAGACTGGGGAAAGAGGGTCGTGATATCGTATTTTTTTTGTGAGATAGAACGTGTAGTCATTATGTAGGTACTTTGCCTTATTATCGTATAAAAATATATTTAAAAATTGCGCTGCTGGCGAACAATTAAACAATCGTATTTCAGGGGATTTTCATTCTAATTTTAGAAAATTGTTGTTATGATGGGAAAACTTGTGGTAATAATATGATTTTTCGGAAACTAGTTGTATACAAAGTACTGTCACTCGTGGTTTTGGGGGGGCTTCAGCCCCCTAGCCCACCTCCCTGGATCCAATAGTACACTATAAATGATATATTATGACTATTTCCAGGTGGTGCAATGCATCCCTGAGTCACGGTGAGTCGAGTTGTCGCTCCTTGTGCTGCGGCAGAGGCTACCAGACTCACAGCAACTCCCGCCTGGAGAGATGCAACTGCAAGTATATCTGGTGTTGCCGTGTCGAGTGTCAGCTGTGCAAGATCACCACAGATACACATTATTGTAACTAAATCACTGGCAACACTGACCACATTATTGCTATACCTTATTTTATTTATTAACTTGTGTCTCGCACCAGTGATAGTCTTGACGCTCCTTCGATCCTATTGGTTAACATCTGACTAATCACAACGCCCCAGATTTCAAGGGATAAAAATTTTTGGAAATTCACTGTGAACTGCATGTTTGCGTTTTCACTGTTGTTTTTACAACGAGGATGTTTTTTTTTTAAAGAAAGCACTTTAAACAGGTCTGCCTAATTCAAGCGGACACCTAAAGGACACCAGAACCAATCAGGGCTTGAAAGTAAGTCTTCTAGGTTGCGTACGTCTAAACTTCACATGAAATCTGAGGCGTTGTTATTAACCAATAGGATCGAAGGAGCGTCAAGACTATCACTGGCGCGAGACGCATGTATTTATTAGGCAGGTACTTGTTTGCTCAGCTAAATGTTTTCCTATCATTTTTTACCATTGAATTCCGTACGAGGATGTACAGAAGATTATATGATTTAATTTTATCTATTCAATATTGTATTAGTCTACACACTTTTCATTAGTCATTTGTGTTTTCACTCAGGATTTGATATTATATTTTTCAAATATCTTTTGAACATTCGGGGTACCTATAGCTTGTTTCTTTTACTTTTAAAATTAATTTACTGTAAACATTTTAATACACTACATTTGCAACTTTATTAAAATTGAGAACTATCGTCTCAATAAAGAATCTAGAGATTATGATACATATATATTAATGTCTTTTATCTAAGTATGTTATCGTTCTAGTCATAAACATATAAGTCTAATGCCCAATCCCACCAACTTCAACCCAGGAAGGAGAGCCCTAAGAAATTTCCATACAAAAACAGGAATAATATTCTATTTATTGAATAAAGAACATCAGCCACCAGCACCACCACAGCCTAATTCCATATTATGAAATGCAACACGCAACTCACCTACGTTAGGTGCCCAAATTTCTCCGCCCAGACTAGGTGAGTTGCATGTTGCATTTCATATGGAATAAGGTTGTGATGATGCTGGAAGAATATGTATAGAATATTATCCCTGTTTTTGTATGGAAATTTCTCAGGGCTCTCCTTCCTAGGTTGAAGTTGGTGGGATTGGGCATAAATGTAATTGTAGTAATATGTATGTATTTATTCTTAGGATTAAGATTTTTAGTATTAGATGTTGTTTAAGAATGTCCCGAATAAAATTTAAATAGTATTTTAACATTACTTAATTCTATCTATATATTTTTATTCTTTACACAAGTGTGGCAAAAATACAGTTAAGGGGCTATAATCTTTCATTGGGCTTCGGCGCCCTGAATTGTACTCAGCCAATACTGAGAGAATCGTCTTGAAACTGAAGACAGTGATAGATGAAAGTATGGACTACAGATTGGCTGTTTTATAATTACAGGATTTGGGAATTCCTTGAATAAAAAAATATTCCTTAAGTAACCCTAAAATTTACGGGATCTGAAGATTTTCCGTTCAGTTTTTCAGATATAAAAGTATAATTTAGCCAAAATACTGGTAATTATAATCTTAATTAATCGGCTGTTTTAGATTTTTAAATTTCTTCCCAGGTTTCTTTTAAAAAGGTATAATTCACTTTGTCGCTTACGTTATTCTTGCTGAGCACTAACATTCTCATACAAAATTTGAAAAAATTGAAGCAAAAATAGAACGATTTTTGCTCAGTGCATATAAGCCTTTAACTCAGCGTTATAATTATGTATTCAGTAGTATTTATTGTATAGATTAGAATAGAATTTAAATTATACTTAATGTAATAATTCTCGCAATAATAATGTAATGTGTGTACGAATATAATTATGATTTGTGTGGCAATCGACGCTCTCTGTGAACCCCGCGAAGGGCGCAAGAGAGTGAACATTCATCTGTATAAAGTTATATTATTATATTTTAGTGTTCCCATAATGTAGAATTTAAATTATTATAATTAAATCTGTAGTTTCTTTCAATAATGTGTTTTAAATTTTATTTAAGTACCTACCTGCCCAAAATCTAAGTGGAGTATGTCAAGAAAGGAATCATCATCATCACCATCATTGGCACTACAGCCCATTGTGGGCCCTGGCCTCCCGCAGCCGTCGTCGCCATTCCCCCCTGTCCTGGGCTGAGCTCCTCCAGTCCCTGATGCCGACCACTTGTGCATCCTTCTGCCCTCCCTTCAACCATCTGAGCTTGGGTCTACCAACGCTGCCTCTACCTTGGGGTTTGGAATAGAGTACCTTTTTAGGAACTCTCTCCTCACCCATTCTTGGTCTAAAAATCTAAATCTCGATTTTCTGCAAATATTCTGAATGACAGATTCCAAGTTACACGAGTCGTATAGTATCAAAAACAGCAATATGTCGATTTTGAGTAAATTGAGTGTAAGAATGTGGTGCATGTTCCTATTGTAAAACTACACATTGTAAGATATTAACATGGCTATGTTAATATCTTACAATGTGTAGTTGTTACCCCTTATGGCATACTAGTTACCCCTTAGGTGTATTTCTTAATTATAACGTCTATATTATGTTATATTTCAATTTTTTGTTTATTCTTTATGTCTCGCCATTGTTCCATATCTATGGACAATTGTTTTCGTAATCTAAGCTGACATCACTCTTTGACTACGAATTTTAAAATCTATTATTGATTGACTTATTGTACTACTTGAAAATTTTAACTTAACATTATTTATTTGACTATTATATTGTATTTCCGCCGTATCAATCTACTTATCTCCTAATTTTCTATATTTCATATTTATTCCTGTGTGTGTGTGTGTGTCTGTGTGTGTGTGTGTGTGCTGTTTGTTTGTGCAGTGTATTGTTCTATATTTTTTAATTTTCTATTATGTTGTTGTTTTTCGAACTTTTGTAAGCTTACTATACATGGTAAATCTTGAGCCTTTGCTGGTTTGTTTGCTGTTAATGTTAACATACACATATACTCTGTAATAACTGTTTGTGCTCGTTAAGACCAATAAAATAAAAAAAATAAATAAATAAATAAATGGCAACAAAAGCAGCCATAACCCATATAAATATTTCATATAACAAGTCACTTGGTTTCAGTGCAATACACCAATCTGCAATATATGAGAGGCAGGAACAGCAGGTTAGATAAAATGTTTTTCAATTTACTTCGAATCAGTCCGAGATCAGATAATCTCCGGACTTTAATGATACCAATAATTTACATAAAATAAAACAAATAAATAAAATGTTTACATAACATTTATTTAAATTACATAAAACTTAATGGAAATATCTGACTAAATATTTATTTAACTAAATGTACAATAAAAAGTAATTAGTAATATCATTATTTCATTTCATTGTGTTCACTTTTGAGGGTCCTGTAAGAGGTATGTAAGTATTACAAGACAAATAAAATAATGTACAGTACGTCAAGAATGAGGAGGCAACTTGCAGACTTTTAATAGAAATGGTGGTCGGTAGCCTGGTTGGTAACGCGCTCGACTCTTAATCCAGTGGGACGGGTTCAATCCCCAATTTCGACCTACTCCACTTCACAACACAAGCTTTTCAAGCTTACTTGTGTGGTGTACAAAGATGTATTTGAGTTTATTTCAATAAACCCAGATTCATTTAAAAAAAAAATGTCATTGTGCTGCCAACCAATAAAATTGCAGTTTCACGTTAATTCAAGACCAACTCTTCCTTGACGCACTGTAATAATAACAATTTTTTACAAAAGATTAAGTACGAAAGTTAAATCAATCAATCTCATTTATTTTCAACAGGTTTCTTAAATAAAAAAACGTACCCTCCATGTATTTTTACGGGTGCTAACTAGTTTTGCATAAACAACCTACGTCGGGCATTAAGCAATGTTATATCCCGAGCTAGCAACTCTACTCGACAACTATAGCTGGACAATTATAAAGTTGCACTTACATGAGCAATTTTTCGAGCAATAATTGCGGCAACTCGTACAAATGTCATTAACATTATTTCGCAATATATATGTAGTAAATTTGGCAATGTTTAGAGCGAGACAACGATATTGCGTACAAATGAGAAAGAGAATTGGTTTCTGTCATGGGTTGGCTGGCAGAAATTGCCATTTGGCAATAAGCTCACCCTTTGTATGTTTCTGTACAATAAAGATTATTTTATTTTATTTATTCATTTATTAGAATTGCCATGCAGATATCAACGACACGAACTGATGAATATCCAATCGGTTTGGATATTTTAGTCAATTCTCTTTCTCATTTGCCCGCAATGTCGTTTTAAATATTACCGAAATAATTGCTACATATTGTGAAATAATGTTAATCAATACGATTTGTACGAGTTGCGGCAATTATTGCTCGTGTAAGGGCACCTTAAGGTATGACGTCTCTTTACACATAGCTTTCTTCAAAATATACGGTGATTTGATAAACTACGATAACTACAAATCATATCATTGCTTTACGTAAATAACGTTAATTCTCAATCGATAACTACATAACATCTACATTTGTATTCAGTAGCCAAGGTTTGATGATAATTACCACAATACCATGATTATTATATGATAAATTTCACAATTGTCATGAGTTATGTCATAATTATCATTTTTCATATCAAACGAATCCACCGTCTATCATCTTTCTATACTTCACATTAAGCTAGAAAACCTTGTATCGTGATGTGGAGCAAGTCGGCACTTGGGATTGAACCTGCATCCACCAGCCTAACATAGGTATAGTTGTACTTTCTGATTACAATCATAACTATCAAGGTTATTCTCAATAATCATCAAACTTTTATGATAATTATGGGATAATTCTCGATAACTCAGCTGTTTTTATGATAATTATGGGATAATTCCCGATAACTCAGCTATTTTCATGATAATTATGGGACAATTCTCGATAATTCGGCTATTTTTATGATAATTGTGGGATAATTCTCGATAACTCAGCTATTTTATGATAATTGTGGGATAATTCTTGATAACTCGGCTATTTTTATGATAATTATGGGATTTCTTTGAACGTCGGTGGATATAAAATAAAATGGAAGGAAGAATAGGAAAATATACGATACGTTTCTACATCTAGTTGATTCTAAATCAACATTACATTAAAAATATATCTTCACTGTTGAATAGACTGGGTACTATTATATATAATTATAATAACAACAAAACCTGCCCTCAAATCACATGTTCGCTCCAAAATCATACACAAAATTCATCAAGAAATAATCATAAATTTAGTATTTTTGAAACATGTTTAATTTCCTGTTAAAAAATTGCGTTTATGCAAAAAGTTCCAACTCATTGTTTAGTTTTGTAACGCAGATCACAGAGAACATTGCGTTATAAAATGAACGAACAAGCATACCTAGAGGTACAGAAAAAATGGCAATTTCCGATACCACTAAATATGTAGGTACTAATTATTAACAAAGTGTGCGACTGATTATTTTGAGGTTATTACTATACATCGGGAATTTGGATGCCACTTGCCTTATGAGGTGCAATAAAACCTTACTAATCCTATAATTCCATAGACAGCTCGTAAGCTAAAATTATTATTTTTCTTTGTATATAAATTACGGGCATTTCCATCTTTACCTGAATTCTGTACAACCATCAATATCTGTAGGGGAATAAAACTATAAGTGAAGTGTAAACAATAAATTCCACGCAACTTGTATCAGTGTGCATTATGCAGGTAGTATTATACAAGTAAATAAACTATATAGTATTTTTGTTCACTCTACGTCCCTATAGATCTCTTAGTCCCAGGTACCTAGGGCATCGAATCTCCCGATGTATAGTTATTACATTCCGACAGTTGTGACGGCAAAGACATGCATCAACATGGCAGAGTAGTGATCGTCCAGTGCGAGCGTGATGGGGGCAGATGGGAGGAACTACAGGACTAGAGAGAGCCAAGCCAGGATGAGGCAGCTGCCGCCAATCGGAGCCAACCGCCTGATGCTCTCGTCTCCCGTGAACGCGTGGTAGTAGCACGACCCGCAAAATAGTGCCGTGCCGGTCACCATCAGGGTTCCACTCTGGAAAAAAAATTAATTATATTAACTTGTGTTAAATTAAAACATAGTACCTAACTAATGTAAGGAAGTAGAATCAATGCAAATAAAGTGCAAAGGGCTCAGTTTGCATTTCATATAAACAGCGAAAGGAACATGTATGGATAATAAACAAATTCAATAATTCAATACGATAAAGGTGTCTTAAATATTGTTTCTTGATTTTCGGGTAAACCGTGTGAAGATAAACCTCCACAGAGGAAGACACCAGTAGGAGTGTCGGAACGTCGATCAAGTTTATCTTCACACGGTTTACCCGAAAATCAAGAAACAATGTCAATCACACACCGTGAAAACCTTCAACATTTACTAAGGTGTCTTAAAACTCGCTTTTGGACTTTTTGTGAGTACCTACCTATGTATGTGCGTGGGACCCTAGGGACTTCTAGTAAAAAATAAATAAACTATTCTTACCACCATAGGATATCTGGAGAGAGGAACTGCGAGTAGGGCAAGACTGTGTATAAAGTGAAATCTGTTTGCCGTCTCGCACAACTTCTTCAGGTCCTTCTTATCGTCATCGGGATACGTCTTATGAGCTCCGTATGCCCCCAGGATCACTGCTGAGGCTCCCAAGACTCCGCCAACACGGAGCCAGGGCCCAGCCTCCCTCACCAGTTGGTAAAGCGGTTTGTGCATGACGATTGGAGGGGGTGGCGGTAAAGATGGAGAGATTTGACTTCCAACGAGACCCTATAAAAGAAATGGTATAATGCAAATGGTCATCTTTGATTTTTCGGTACTATTGTACAATTGGAGCCCCAACCATAGATATACCAAAAAGTTACATAAGAACTATGGAAAAAGCAAATAATTCGCCGGCAATATTGTTGGGTTAGGTTGTTTTTATTTTTTGTTTTTTTGCGAGAAAAAAAACAACCTAACAAACCTAACCCAACAAATATTGATATTTTTTCTATGCTTGGGGCTCCAATTGTACAATAGTACCGATTTTTCTTCTTTTTATTTTAAGTGTTTCAATGTTTCACTATAAATACTTTTTTTTCAATAGTTAACCCATATATGCATGCTGTAGACACTCCTAATTGGAGGGTTGACCGGATTATTGTGTTTAATTGTTCTGTGCATGTTTTGTCAACCATCTGTCAGTGTCTCTTATAATAAATAAAATAATAAAAAATATGTTTTATGGTTGTGAATTATTACTAATTTTCCAATGATTTTCCACTCTTTAATGCAACGTAATTGAAATATAGGCATGCAGCAATAAATATAGACCCTACATTAGGGTTGCCAGATTACTTGTAAGTCAAACCGGGACAATGATTACCGGAAAAATGCATATTTTCATTTTTATCACACGACACTTTATTTTGTAAGTAAATTGAAAAAGAATACCAAAAAATGACAATAATACTAAAGAAATTGGAACTTCATCGAAAATTTTAAAACAATTTTTGAAAAACGGGACATTTGGACGTCCCGCAAGGTTCTTTAGGCACAAAGGGACACAATCCTGGTAAGCTGGGACTTCTGAAAAACCTATTCAACATACATTACATGGCGAAAACACTTAAAACACGATTTAACCTTGTAATACTCATATTTAAATGTCTACATGTCGACTGAAATGGCTACATCTACAATTACTACATTAAAATAAGATGATTTGATCTGTACATAGTCAAATTATTATACCAAAACATGCAATGTACACAATACAATCTACACAGTATAACCCAATGATAAAACATGAAAAAAATGGACTAAAACCTTACGCAAGACGTGCAATTGTGATTCAAATTATTCTACACACTTTAAAGTTACTAAATATCATGAATTATAATGGAAATTAACTAAAATAATGACTAAAATCCATTAAATATCAGCTTACGGTCTTCTTCAAAACCTTGCCCAATTCTTGTGACAATGGGTTGTAAAATAGCAAATAGTTAACTGTGTCACCCAATTGTCCCATTGTTAATGATTTATCAACAAATTAATCAATATATTATTACGTAATTCAATGCCTAATTTCGGTGATTTTTCCAAAAAAACACACGCAAAAAATCGAAATTATTTGCAATCCTCCAATGGAGCGAAGTTCGCAAAAGAGAGCTGTCAAAATCAGTGTTACCATTATAAAAATTATATTACGCCATTAGTTTTATAGTGAAATTTTATTTTAAATCATTACAGTTATATAATTTTTCTAGTTTTTATAAGTATTTAAATTCAAAAATTATTTTTTATACATGTTTTGAATAAAATATCGTCTGAAATTGTAATTTGCTATATTAAGCTCAACTACTAATGTAGGCAAATTAATTTAACGTTGGCAACATTGGTAAAATGTCAAAAAACAGCCAAGGCAAGGACGAAAATATCATGAAAATCTCGTTAGAGAGTATATGTGTTCTGTGATGAAAATATTTTGGGAGATGTCGCGGAATATTGTGTTGTTCTACTGAAAACTAGAATATACGTTGAGTTTTTGTACATTTTTTGATTTCTTGACAAGTTTTCGATTAAATTATTTGTATTTTGAAACCAGCTTGCATTAGATTAATTAGATTTTACTGTCAAAAAAGTAAGTCCAAATTTTAACATACCACCTTGTGTAAATAGTGAGCCAAAATACTGCATTTTTGAATAAATCGACCAAAAAAACAAGTTACTAAACTGCTGTTTGTGAACTACCTGTTTACTTTAGGCTTGTTATTACAACAGTAATCTCCAAATCTGAAGATGTAGCTACATAACCTAAAATATTTGGGCTTAAGATGATTTTCTATGTACCATTTTTTCAGAGCTATATAATGTCGGTTGTGGAGACTTATTGTCAGAGTCATTTTGCAAATTATAAACAGGAGGGCGATGTCATTTCTGGCATTCTAGAAGGAGAATCTGAATATATGAAGTTTATGGAGAATCTCACACTTTTTGGATACTTATTCGCAGTACGGCATTCAAGAACTACAAATAGTGTTGTACATATTAAACGCCAGCATTTAGAAGATCATAGCTACAGTAAAAAGGGTAAATGTTGTGATTTATATTTGAAATTTTCACATGTCTCTGTATCTTGTTCACCAAAAGTGTTAATCCCACATAAATATTTTAGTTCATACCTACATACCTTACATTTTTCACCCTATCCTTTATAGACTCCCCACCGTTCATCCAATTGAGATGAAACTTTGACAAATTGTTGTGTTTGCCCCAGGGATGATTCGTAAGGGGTACGAGGAGGGGTGCATGAAAAAATCATTTTTTTTAAACCATAGCTTTTGGTGTCGAAAAGATGAATAGTAACCCTACCGACATTCGCAGCAATGTGGGGGAGGGAGGGTTAGAATGAAAAAAGTGATATTAGTGTCGCATCCATAGTTTTCCGCGTCTTTTTTGCCAAATTTTGCTGTTGCGAAGCACAGGAAATACCGCTAGTAAATAATAAGCAAAAAAAATAAATGTGGAGTTGCTCAAAAATGGACGTGTTCTGAGTAAAAGGAATCGTAGAGTGTGTGATGGAAGAAAGAAGCGTGTGTAAGGATAGGAAAGTCTGGCGGTCTGTTCTCTCTGCCTACCCCGCAAGGGACGTGGCGAGAGGGGATAGAATAGAATAGAAAACCCATTGCAAGAATAATATGTACATTGTTTTTTTTTTTAACCGGAGGCATGACTGCCAACACACTTCTTGGTATTATCAGCCAGAAGAGTACATATTATTATTCATGATTCACATATAAACTCATCAGCCTAATACTGGGAAACATTCAGCTATCCAGATATCACGGATATCACAGGATTAGGCTCAGATGCGCGGGGCCTAAAATACAAACATTGTGCCTGAAATATCAGTATTTAGAAATCGTTTTACAATATTGCAAGTATTAATAATTACCGATTTATATATTTTATTGTATATTCCAGATGGCTTACACATAAAGTTAGACCACGACTCTGGCTTATTCTACTTCCCTGGTAAGAATGCATACTTGGTGTGCTCCTTAGGTAAAGACTACGTACAAAAGTACACTCCAAAACCTAAAATTCAAGACGTAAGTCTACATTGCTTCTATCAACCTTGCTTTTCGATTTATAATGTTTGTTTAGTATGTAAACCTGACGATTCCAAGTCCCTTAACCCCCTTGAGGTGGTCGGTAGGCTGGTTGGCAATGCGCTCGACTGAATTGGACTTAGTAAAAAAATATCTGGAAAAATCAGGTTGATTAAAAAACAAACCTATTCTGTCGTCATAAAAAAGAACCAAATATAATCCATCTAGTTATTTTGAGTTTGTTTTATCGAAATGGGTATTGAAACCCTGGATCTTTAAAATCAACATCACTGATAATAAAACTTTTGTATTTTAGGATAGTCCGTCTAAGACGAAGAGAAAGCCAAAGCCGTACGTGAGAAGAACAAAGAAGATTGGCTGTCCCGCAGTCATGCAGATTAAACAGAGATATGTCTTCACAGAACATTGCCATATAAGTGAAAGTGTGAATTACTATAGTCAGAATAAGGTTGGTATTTACTCGACAACAATCAGTTCATTTACAAGATTCAATTCACTGATTCGACTCAGAAAAAGTCTATCTATCTATGTATCTATACCCTCACGCCACGTTCCTTGCAGGGTAGGCGGAAAGGACAGAGCGCCAGACAGCCCTATCCTTACACACACTCCTAGCTTCCGTCACACTCATGCAATCTGTCATACATGTTCTCCGATTCCTTTTACTCAAAACACGCCCATCCTTGAGAGTCTGGTTCATAAGGAAAAGTAGAAGTGGTAGTTTAGTCATTCGTTATAAGAATCATACGAGTAAATCGTTGATACCAATTTTAATAACCTTAACAGATATACGGCGAAGGATGGTCTTTTCATCAGGTTTAGGATTGTAAGGTAAATGCCAAACCTGATCCCAGTCCATTACAGTACTACAATTTATACATGTTCCTTCTCGCTTTAATCACCGGCCTTTATACTCGTAGCATAGTGGTAAGAAGGCTGACGGTCTGGGTTCGAATCCCGTCTGCAGCGGATCGATGGACTCAAGTCGGTGAATGTTACTTAATTGTAAAATGATCACCAGCCGACAGTCGGTCACCAAACTGATTAAAATTCTATCTTTTGCTGCATATCTGTTGAGATAACTACTCATTAATATACATCGGGAAAATTGATGTCGTTTTACTGCCGAGGTGCAATAAATCATTACTAATCCCCTAATTCCATAGATGGCTCATGACCAAAAGTATTATTTCTCTTCGAATTTAAATCACGGGGGCTTCCACCTCTACCTGAATTCTATACAACCATCAATATCTATAGGGGAATAAAACAATAAGTGAAGTGTAAACAACAAATTCCATGAAACTTGTATCAGCGTGCATTATGCAGGTAGTATTATACAAGTAAATAAACTGTATAATATTTTTGTTCACTCTACGTCCCTGCACATCTCTTAGTCCCAGGTACCTAGGGCATTGAATCTCCCGATTATACTCATTAATACCCCTAATTGTATTTTTCTTCAACAGGAAATAGCCAAGATTCAAGAGCGCATCGACAGTGGTGACCACCTCGCGCTCGTCAAGAAATATTACGTTAGACTTACTATGAAACACAACCACATCATATCCACGTGAACAGAAGTCCCGGGAACTGAACCCAAGCAACTCAAATAGTAAGGCGAGGAAGTGAAACATGAAAATGAGATGAAATCCTTGGTCATAGTGTTAAATGATAATTATCATGATATATATGACTTGAATTTTATTTGTTTATGTGAATATAAATAATAGGTGGTCGGTAGCCTGGTTGGTAACGCGCTCGACTGTTAATCCAGTGGGCGCAGGTTCGATCCCTGATGCCTACCTACTCCACTTCACGACACAAGCTTTTCAAGCTTACTGTGAAGTGTACAAAGGTGTATTTGGGCTTATTTCGATAAACCCAGATTCATTTTTATAAAATAAAAAATGTGATCTACCCAACTGAGTCCGTATCAAGACAGACCGAAGCAGTCGTAAACAGCTTGTTTAATAATTATCATAATATTTATGCCTTGATAATTATCATGATATTTATGGTGTGATAAATTATCATGATTATAATTGTTCATTATGTTTATTCATGATTTCTATGGCTTAATTGGTAATTGTTGAAATACAGATTAACATTAATAAATAGTTTATTTATTTTGTAAATAACATCCAAAAGTACCTAATAATACACATTTTGTATAAAAACACCTGTTTTTTGTATTCCTTTGAATGTCCCATAAGAGTCATATATTCGCAAAAATTTTGTGAGTCATTTTTCTTTTACAGTAATGAGATTCACAACAGATGTTTACACAATACAATTAGTAATTTGTTTACACAATGTAATTTATAGTTTACACAATTTAATAATTTGTTTACACAATACACAATATAATTGTTGACTGGTATAGTAGTTGTAGCAGATAATAGGACTAGAATTCCAACTTAAGTTCTCTTGATATTCTCTGTATTTCATTACTCAATGTTTTATCAACAATCTCACAGATAAAACTGTGTCTTTGTGAGCAATCGTGTCCGAGATACGAATAAGTTCTGAGTGTTGGGGAGTAAGCCAGCTTCAAACATCTGCCATTTCCCTTAATGTCAGAAGTATTCCCTGGAAGTGTAGCATTGTTTAGTAATTGCTGTTCGTTCTTGTGACCCGTGGAGACTGGTCGAGCCGAGTTGGACCAAATCCAAAGCAGGCCTGGATTCAAACCGCCGGTCCAGAAATCTTTACCTACAAAAAAAAACATTCCTTTTATGTGATATTATTACATTACATAGAAGAAACATCTTCAAAAATTCAACATTGAACTTCACCGCCCATTCTAAATGTCTATTTAGGGTGCAAAGAGGCAGACTGCAATGGATGTATTATGTGACTGTTGAGTAAAAATCCCTGCAAAGGTGATGGGATGGATAGGTATTATGTGTGAATGAATGAATGAATTAATTTATTTTTTCCAGAATATATACACATAACAAAGAAACAATCAACACAAAAATACATATGCACATAAACAAATCATCAATGTGGCACAAAGTTACCTCAACTATTCGGGAAAAAATTTTACTGCCTCACTAGACCGAGGTCTGTTCCGAGGCAGTAGACACCGAAACAGTTTGTGTACAGAGTGTAGTATTGCAACAACATCCATTAATTACTCATGTCACTGGACACACAGGGTCAGTCAAAAACACGTGAGGAAAAATAACTGTAGAAGACAAACTTATGTTTGAGTGGAAATAAATAATAATAAATAAATAAATACAACAATAATAATAACAACAAATATGTATTGGTCATATGGAATGAAAAGTTAAATATAAATAAATTAGTATAATAGTAATAAATATATATATATAATAATAAATTTAGTAAATATATACACACACATACATACACACACACATACATACACACATACATACAATAATAATAATAGGCACTTTATGTGCATTGGTCGCATAGAATAAAAACCATGAACCGCATCAATACTAGGTAAAAGTACAAGCGAGGTTTACAGCATATGATGAGATGGCAATGTCAGAGTTTCCTACTACAACTTATAGTATTACTCCTAGGTAAGTACATTTAGCAGCACGAGTGCTGACTCTACTCTACCCGTTCTCACCAGCCAATCAATAACCAATTTTCTAAAGTTTTTTCCCGAGCTTGCGGTCAGCTGCTGTATATTGTCCATGACATGTAAATGACAACTCAATGTAACACAATTTAATTAATCGTTTACACAATGTATTCAATTGTTTACACAATGTAATTAATTGTTTACACAATGTAATCAATTGTTTACACAATGTAATCAATTGTTTACACAATGTAATCAATTGTTTACACTATTTAATTAATTGTTTACACAGTGTCGTTATTAATTGTTTACAAAAGTCGTAGACATCATGGACCGGGTTGCCAAACAAAAATGGCAGTGGGTGGGTCATGTTGCCAGACAGGGGACAGAGCGATGGACCCCCAGAGTTCTAAAATGGAGACCGTGGGACAAAAAGAGAGGAGTAGGTCGGCCACAGAAAAGATGGGCCGACGATATAATCCCAGTCGCGGGTAGAAGATGGGCTCGCAAAGCTCAGGATAGAGGACAATGGAAGAAAATGGAGGAGGCCTATATCCAGCAGTGGAGAGATGGCTGAAGGAAGAAGAAGAAGAAGACAGTGTAATTTATTTTATTGCATGAGTTTTATGTCTTACCTCTAAGAGGTGGCGTTGCTTGTATGAATGTCACCACATCCTGGTTTTCTTCAATGGTCTCCATCTCGGCTAGGGTTGCCCCCATCGTCTTACAGGAGTCACTTGCTGCCTTCCAATTGAGCACTCGATCAATGTTGAAGTGATAGCAGTTGGAACCAATGCGGGTGAAATCCTTTACGCAGGGTTGAGCTGTAAAAAAATACAATCTGTTTGAAACATTGCCGAATAGGTGAGTATCTAGCAGATTTAGGATTTATTCATGAAAATGTTTCTAACCGACATAATCTATGAGTACAATTAACAATATGCCCCTAAAGTGGTGTAGTGTGTGTAAATAACTACTAGGACTAATAAGGTTCCATCTGTGTGTAAAAGTACAGAGTGTTTGAAACTTTCATCTCATTTTTCTCAACATTTTGGTATTTTCGTGCTGAATCGCACATGAAAAAATCCCATAAGAGAAAATCTGCTACAGACACTCCATATGAAAAAAGCTTAAGGTGTTATTAGATTCTAGTAAAGAAATATTTCCATAATGTTTAATTTTCCTCGTGGGATTTTTCCCTACTGAAGTTTTTGTATTCTGCTGTTTCGTCTGTGATTTTTTATGTACGGATTTTCACGCTCAGGATATCCGTCAACATGAGATCGATTACCTGGTTTCTTGTTATTCCCAGCCATCAGATAATAGATCAGCTCCTCAGCCTTCTTTAATCTCTTCTCCATGAAGTCCACTCGGTACACCAACTTCTCAATGGCACCCAGAAGATATAAATCCGTCTCAGACACTTCCTTCCTGTTTGCAGACTGGGTGTTGGCTGAATTCGCTCCGTTATAAGGATTCACTGCAAAATAAACAAAAAACATTAAAAATATAGCAAAGATTTTTCCAGTAAGTTTTTTTAACCAAAGGTCAAGGGTCCATTAATTGTCACTTGTGGAACTTCGACCAAATTAGATCTATTATGGCATAGTGACTTAAGTTGGGTCCTGTTTTAAAATTATCTGTATGATAAAACATTGTCCAAACTGCAGCCCGCAATTCCTTCGAAGTTTGAGTGCAACCCACCAAATTTATATAAAATTTGTCAAAATATTTTTTTTTTCTCAACCAAACAGAGATATCTACATTCACACACAATGCAGCATTGTGTAAACTCCTTTGGGGAGGACGCAGGACAGGCGTTCTGACGCTTGCGAGTATACTCTACACTATTTTTAATCTTTGAAAAGCACTGGAACCAACTAATAAGCGAAAAACTTTAAAAAAGTGCCAATTTTCAGAGGCATTTTCAAGATGACGATGGCAAAAGGACTAGCGATCTTGGTTTTTCAAATCAAAATTCGAGAACTACTAGACCCGAGAATTTATTTCTTACGTTGTCAACTTGTATCTTGAGGAAGTTTTTTGGAATTTGAAGTTTGAACCATTTGGAAGGGTAAAAATTTGCCTACTTACTTGGGGTCATAATTCCATTAGCTGTTCCCGGTGCGGTTGGGTAACTTGGACTGGGCCGCATTGGCTTCTGCTGGTACTGACTGTTGTAATATGGGGGTGGAGGGTTGTTGACAATCTTCCCAGGAGGTGACGATGGGTTGTACTCCTGGGACCAGGTCCCGCTTGGTTTCGAAGACTGGCCCGTGCTGTCGATTCGTTCAGAGATGTAGTAACCGCTGGTATTGGGCAATTGGAGGATTCTGTTTTCTCTGGAAAATAAACAGAAATTACACGATAACATGTATGTATATTAAATTATACAAAATTATATTCACTAGGGCGAGCTTATCACGATCTCTTCCACCAGTTCTAACTACCTAAAGACCAGTGGCGTATATCGGGGGGGGCCGAGGGGGCCCGGGCCCCCCCGAAATGTTGGACAATTCTTTAAAAAAAACGTTATTTTAAAACACGAAAGCTACTCAAGTTCATCATTTCACCCATTATTCAAAAAAATTTCGCCTGCGGCGCTATTCTTCTTTGTATTTTCTGCACACAATATTAATACCAACCTAAAACACGACCCTTCTCACTTACATTCACGAAAAATTTTTGCCTGCGGCGCTATTACAATTATTATACTGTACGTCTGTCTTCAAATTTTTTTTACCTCCACCCCCCCAAAATCAAATGTTAGATCGGGCCCCCCCCGAAATGAAATCCTATATACGCCACTGCTAAAGACAGTAAAAATGCAGCAGCGCACCGGCATAAATTACCGATTCTACTCTATCAACTGCTTTGCATTGTTTTCAAGTATCTCATAAAATCGGGGATATCGAAAATATACAAGCCTGTCGAGAAAGTGTCGATCTTCGATGAGGGGGCTACATGACGTAGCTTTCTGGCAAACATAGCGGCAACACTTGTAGAATTTCAGCATAATTTTTAATAGAAATATCATTGCTGCCAGCAAACAAAATTGTTGTTTCAATTTAATCCGAGACTATCTCTTTATTGACAGACATTACCACAGTTAATTCCAGAGTATGTATAAAGCTTTTTGAAAATCTGAAATCTAACCTAACCTAAAAAATAAAATTGACTCCGGGCCCGCCACTATTCACAACTGAATCATTAACAAAAAATCTTGTGTTTTGGCAGAGAAATGGATAGGCATGTAGGTCAGTCCAAGTTTAAAGCCTTGTCCATTCCATGATGCGTTCTGTTCTGTGTTCTTTTTCTATGGGAGGCAAAGTTGAATATGGAGCTTAAAAATTTGCGTACCTTTCGGAATGTCCAACAGCCCAATCTTCTAGCACCACACTCCACGGACCTTCGGCGTACCCCAAGGTTGTGTTGTCTGCCCCATGGTCTGAAAGTACAGGAGCAATGGCTACCAGTAATGTTGATATCACCACAATGTTGGTTGAAGATGACATAGTTCTGTAAATAAAAAAATAAACTGAAACAGATACAATAATTATCTAATAAGAAATAATTTTCATATCTGGTATCACACAACCAGTAGGTAGGTGGTTTTCGGTATAGATGAGATGAATAATGACACTCCCGGCACCCGCAGGAATTTTGGGGTTGGGTAGACGAGAATGGGATGCAAAATCGACATTAGCGTCGAATCCATAGTTTTTGGTATAGATGAGATAAATAGTGACACTCCCGGCACCTGCAGGTATGGGATGCAAAAATCGAGATTAGCGTCGAATCCATAGTTTTCGATATAGATGAGATGAATAGTGACACTCCCGGCACATGCAGGGGGGTAGGGGTGGGGTAGGTACTTGATATATAATGTTTACTAAGAAGTATTAGACGGAGACCGTGGGACACGAAAAGAGGAATATCCCAGTCACAGAAAAGATGGGCCGATGATATTGTCCCCGTCGCTGGAAGTGGGTGGATCCGGAAACCCCAAAGAAGAGAGGATTGGAAAAAAATTGGAAGAGGCCTCTGGCCTATACAATATACATCCAGCAGTGGAGAGATGGCTAAGAAAGAAGAGAAGAAGAAGTATTAGGTAGATTTGAAGGCAGAAGGACAAACAGACATTAAAGGTGTGTGCGTGAAATAATAACATCTACAGTCAGTATACCTAGTTAAAATAAGTTTACGTGTTATAATATAACAATTTGTTATGATGTTGTGACAGCCGGGACCGCTTTCTCTCAATAGTCTCATGCGACAATCAACAAAAATATAAACTAGTATATACCTATACCTACCTGTAATACATACACCTACACGTACCATACGAAACCTAGAGATTATGGATATAGCCTAAGAGCTCACAGCTGAAAATTTACGTACTTATACGTAATTTACGAAATGTGATTTAAATGAGAGTTTACACGTAGGATTATAAATTGCTACAGGGGTCGCATATCAAAAACTTGCCGTGTCACCCCCTGGCCCCACGAATAGGTCCCCACTACGCGATGATCACATTTTTAGGAGAAAGTGGGCAATAACAAAAATAATCCTTACTAAATTCTCTACGACTAGCAATTGCTCGCAATGGCCTGTCAAATTACCGATTTTTTAATAATATTCTTCTTCTTCATCAGCCTTGTTCCCTTCACTGATGAATATAGGCCTCTTCCAAGAGTATCCACTCCTTCCTGTCGCTCGCCTTTCGCACCCAATGTCTGCTGAGGTCACGTCGTCCGCCCATCTCTTCTGGGGCCTTCCGACACCTCTTCTGTTTTCCCATGGTCTCCACTTTATTAGTCATGGTTGTCCACCTACTGTTATCTTGTCTTACTATGTGCCCTGCCCAATTATAATAACATACTTGGAAATATTTACCAATCCACAATTTAGCAAAGCATTTGGTATAGATTTTAATTGAAGGAATTGAACACGGATCCATAGTGTTGTCGGATTGTGCAACCAAAATAACAATTCACCGAATAGAATTCACCGTAGGAGAGGTACTTAAGTTATTGCATTCACCGAATAGAATTCACCGAATAGAATTCACCGTAGGAGAGGTACTTAAGTTATTGCATACCAACTACCAATGCATTGATTATCTGGGATTCCCCAGCAAAATCCGGCACACGCAATAGTACCTAACCAAAATATTTAGTTTTCAAATTCTTTTTCTGTTTATCATATAAATATTGTACAAATACTTATATTTTTATTTATTTTAAATTGTTGTTTTTGTTTATTTTTTATAATTCATTTGGACTTACTGAAGTAGAGAGAATGAATGATGACTAAAAAGGTAAAAAAGGTAAATTGTGACGTGTAAACTATACGTGAGTGCATCACATCAAAAGGTTTGGAAATATCACAAGTATCGTGCGTTGACATAATTTCAATACAAATTATAGATTTTTTACGACAACTATGTCAGAATGGGTGACAAACCTCTTCGCTGAAATGTTGTATGGAAGTTTTACCAATACCTCTGACTCGTCCAGGACTCGAAAAAATAACAAAAAATACTGTATGGGCCCTATTCCACAACCATGAGTGAACCTGAAATATATTTTTTTCACATACCTTTAATTGTATATTTAAATTTTCACCATGAAAACTCACACCAAATCACTTATACCTATTTATTTTATTTTATTGACTTCCGGCACTGTTTGTACACATTCAACACAACAGAACACACTAAACCACGCACAAGATAATGTTTGTATTGAATAAATAATTTATCATTTGTATACCATAACCTAAGAATAACAAGGTTAGAAGGTTAGAACTAACTGTCAAATTTTAGGATTTTTACTTTTACGCGAATATTTTTCAAATTTTTCTTATTACAATTAACGAAAAAACCGGGAACCCAACGGGCTTAACTCATTTTTATGGGACCTGAGAGTAAAAAGGTTCTAACTAGTAAATTTTGTTTCTAGCCGACAAAATCTATGAGTACTCACAATGAACAATATGACCCTAAAGTGGTGTAGTGTGTGTAAATAACTACTAGAGACTAATAAGGTTCCATCTGTGTGTAAAACATATGAGGGTTTCATACTGCAATCTCATTTTTCTACACATTTAAGGCTATTGCGAACACGGGTGCTATAACTTCTTGCTCTGGAGGTGGGGAAAGAGGGATAATCCTGAGTGTGAGTGTGGTGCTGTTCAGACAGTCAGACATTTGGTCCGGGACTGCGAGGCAAGAAAATTTCCGGGTAGCCTCCAGGACATCCACGAGGCAAGACCGGAAGCGGTGGTCTGGCTGGCAGCACTGGAGCCAAGGCTTTAAAAAATACTTATGTCGACGCAGTCTACACGGGCAAAGGACAACGCCGAATGCCACACGAAAAGTAAGTAAAGCAAGTAAGGCTAGTCAGTTAGAACCTTTGTATTCTCAGTACACACGTACACGTAGAGGTAATTTTGTTTTGTAATGACCACCTTTGGTTTTCACTCTCGCGTCACTATACTTTCACAGCCGAGCGACAGACGATAACTAAAATCAATCAATAAAAATACTATGTGTATTCTGCTGGTAGAGAAATATTATAAACCCGTATTGTAGGTTATACGTGGTTCCATCTCTCTCACCTACAAATAATCGGAAAGAGTTTTAACTCTTCAAGAACCATCTAATTGAATACGTATTTATTTTTATTTATTTAATCTTTAAGTGAACAAGAAATACATATAAACATAAAAAATGGACATAGTACAGATTGTTGTTCGTTGTTCACTAGGGCGAACTTATCGCAGAACTGCGATTTCTTCCAGTTAAATCCAGGGAAAAAAAATAAATTGAATAAAAATACATATATAAAGTAAAAAAATAATTATATACATACGACATACATATGTGAGAAAAAAATAAAAACAGAATAAAAAATAAGAAACAGAATGCATGTACATTCATAAAAACATTAATAGTTGAATCTATAATTTAGTCCTAATGTTCAGATGCTGCATTTGACGCCAACGTGCGATTTCTCACCGCTCGAGCTCTCTTAAAGGAGTGCACTGAGTCCGCAGTGCGAATGGTAGAAGGAAGACTGTTCCAACAACCACACATACATATCCACGTCCGCTCCCTATGTGGAGAATGTGGTCGTCACCCAGGCTTTTCTGTCCTTTTCTGTTCCCTGTTCCCATGTCATTCCAGCCTGGCGCAGCTCTGATGTGTACAGCCTCTGGATGGCCATTGCAGGCCATGCTCAGACGTCTGTTGCCTTCAGGGCGATATTAGAGACAGTTGTTGTTGATGCTATCAGCGGGCATGCGTAGAATGTGCCCGAGCCAGTTTAGCCTACGAGTCTGTATCACTTGGGTTATAAGTGGCTGCTGTGTTCGACTCCTGACTTTATCCTTAGTGACATAGTCAAACCATCTGACTCCCAGTATTCGCCGCAAGTATCTGTTCTCCAGTTTGTAAGCCAGTCGCCATCAGTTTCTTAGCCGGGAGAGAGAGGTAGGGGACTAAATTTTTGATATTGACACAGCATTAAAAAAATTAGTAAATAGCGCCTCAGGCGTTTTCTGTGTGAGACTGAAACAGGTCGTGATGTAGATTAGGTAATTGTTTTTAAATAAAAATAATATAAATAATACGTTACACAATAACATGTATAAATAGCGCCACAAATATATTTTTTCACGACGAAATTTTTTTTTTATAGGTATTGGCCTCCACCCGTTCGCGAGTGGTTTAGCGCTACGCGAAATTTATCATGATGTTTTTTCATGCAGGTACCTAGAAATATTCCAGTAGGTATACTCGTATAGTAATCTAAAAAAAGCAGGAACGCAAGAAGTTAAGAAAGAAATTAGTTATGCATAATTAGTCATTACTATAATTCACCTAAAGGATTTACACCTACATGTCTGTGTAATATGCATAACGCACAATAATCTCTAATAAATCATTATTGTTTATGTAACATCTCTATGTGGGTAAAACACGAGGCAGGGTTGTCACAACTTTACAACCTAACGGATGTCCGCATCTTTTGCATCCGCTGATTCTTGCAGGTAAACAATGCCGCTAAACATTATTACACACATTTTCTGTAGTTTTGTATGTAGAATAAACATTCTCGTAAGTTTTGGAGAAGAAAAGTGGTGTTCTAGTTTCTTCCAATCCTTCTGTGATTCGGTACTCATCAGCTTCCAGGCAATCTCCGTAGGTATTTTATAATATGGTAGGCAGGTATTTTATAATATGTAGCTTTTGAACTGAACCGTAAACTTATAAAATATTGTGCCAACACTTAATTTCATTGTTGCAATTCAATTATATCGTCTTGTCAGTCTTCAATCTTCTTCTTGGAGTGCCATATCAGGTGCTCGGATATCAGTCTGACGTAGGCTTCTCTGTTCTGAACAACTCTACCTTCCTCCAGATTCCGGTCCATTGTCTGATGTTTCTCAGCCAGGACATTTGACTTCTCTCCACGCCGCGACTACCCTCAGTCTTTCCCTCCGTAATAAGGCGCAGCAGACCATAATTTTGGTTCCGGAGAATATGTCCAAAGAAGGTCCAAAGTATGACGTTTTTCTCATCTTTATACTGGACAAAAACTTACTATAAGTACATACCTAATAGATCCGCGTCTATAGCTGTAAATAAATTCCGTAAAGACCACCTCCGTTACAAGTGTTACAACTTACAACCCTGGTGATATATGGAGTTAATACAATGTTACAAGTCATAAATATGAGCAATGGAAATTACCAGAACAAACATAATAATATTAAACATAGTTAAATGTTGTACAAAGATACGGGAAATGAGAAAGTTAACTTGTTCAACACAACACCAGATCACCCACTGACTGGCTGACTCACACAATGTTACATATAATATAACGTGTTTATAGCAGTGGCGTAACTAGCATTAGTGCCGCCCGGGGCGGACTCTGAAAATGCCGCCCCTCTCGACCCCTAAAGTACCTATATAAATACGTGTATTTATATAGGTACATGCGAAATTTTTTTACAAAACTAAAAAAAAATGAAGGTCGTGTTGTAGTTTTTTTTAAGTACTTTCTTTAAATAAAATATATTAAAAAAAGTAATTACGTTTAGCAAGGAAACGTTTAAAAAGGATATAAAAAAAGCGCCGCAGGCGAAATTTTTTAGACAAATGGGTGAAATGATGAACCTGGTTATCTTTCTATAGTAGGTGACACATATGGTTACAGGTATTGTGTAGAGGATGTGACCATGCAAGAATTAACAAAATTTTAGTCATAAAATATCGAAAATCTAGCTTATATATCGTGAAATAAAAAAATACTTAGGCACCTATAAAGAATTTGTACCTAACACGCAAACAGGTTTTATAAGCGCCGCAGGCAATTTTTTTTAATGAAAATTATTGTAATTTAACAGTTTTTTATAAAAATTTAAGAAAAATCTGATATATGTTTTAATTTGTGTGTTTTATCAAGATGTTTTTTTATATGCTGGTCCATTTTGCCGCCCCCTGAAATGCGCCGCCCGGGGCGGACCGCCCCCCCCGCCCCACCCTAGTTACGCCACTGGTTTATAGATGCGAAATTTTAACATAACAACGATACCTCTATACCTTCATAGTCGGAAATAAGACATTCCATAGGCCAAGAGGTCAGAATGGCAAAATTTTACGTAAAAAATTTACTGTTGTAGATAGGCACCAAAGTTTATTCATAAGTATCACAATGCATCTTACTGTGGGGTGCGGTCTTTGTGCTCTGGACCAGAGAAAAATATGGCTTACGCCCCAACTACACAATCTTAAGGTAGTCTACTTCACAACGCAAGCTTTCCAAGCTTACTGTGAAGTGTACGGAGATGTATTTGGGTTTATTTCGATAAACACAATCCATTAAAAAAAACGATGTACATATTTAGGAGTCTAGAGAAGGCTGGGCATGTTTCCATGTGCCAAGACTCCCGATGGACCAATAAGATAATAGAATGGCGGCCAATAACAAACCGAAGAAGCGTCGGTAGACCCCAGGCAGGGTGGTCTGACGATATCAGGAAATGTGCCGGTAGTGCATGGATGCAGTGTGCCCAAGACAGGGAGCTGTGGAGGACCAAAGGGGAGGCCTATGTCCAACAATGGACCTGAGTGGCTGCAGAAGAAGAGGAAGTCTTGAGTTTCGTCGTGGTCGACATCTGTGCAACACAGTCGAAACTAACTATCTCATTGGTTGAAAAAAAAAACAATTTATTCACATGGGCATATCATTCATTGGGTAATATAATATACACTTATATTACTAGGTGAAAGTAAACACTGTTTGCTGTTGGCAAGTTAGCATCCATACAACGCAGCTAAGAATATTCAATGGTATTTTCATCACATTCACATAGATGGAGCTTTCTATGAAAAAAACTGGATACTTCATCATATTAAGTTATTCTGATAAATACATGCTTTAAGATAAATACCCTACTTTACAATTAAAATTAGGTTGTTAAATGTTGCATCCACTCCTCAGCAGATGGCATATTTATTTATGTTCAGAGAAATTTTATTTTTTCTGCGACTGCCAAAATCTCATGTCTTTTTGGGCGTTACTTCAGTGACAGGCACATTTTCAAATTTTTCACTCTCAAATTTTGAGAAATTTCACGAATAATAAGAATAAACAACAACATGTCGTCTTTGAAGAAAAGCAAGAAAATTCAACATCAACATTGACTTCTGGCTCTAAATGTTACGTCAATGACCGTGGAATGGCCCTGTAAGAAAACTTTATTTAAAGTTATTTTTTCATTCTTCGTGGTTTCGTGGTTCACAACTATTTATCTACAGTGTTTCTTGGTTTTTCGAGCGAACCGTGTGTACATAAATAAACTTGATCGACGTTTCGACACTGGAAGACACCAGTAGGAGTGTCGAAACGTCGATCAAGTTAATCTACACACGGTTCACCCGAAAAACCAAGAAACAATGCCAATCGCACACCGTGAAAACCTTCAAAATTTTTCTACAGCTCTGTGATTTGCGCAGAAAGCGTGAGGTAAATTTTTAAATAAAAAGACATGCCTATTTAATTAATAATTTTTATATATTAAATTTATTTGTTTGTAGTAAAATAGTACATATTTTATATATCTTTACATAATCATACAAAATGCTATATTTTAGTATACATAGTATAAGTATACCTAGGAAATAATTCAATAAAAAATATTTGTTAATAGTTTTTTTTACATAATTAGGCAATCCAACATGTTGGGTGATTTGCGCCAGGGATGAACCTTATTGGTACAATTCAAAAATTTAATGAGAAAAGGAAGAAAAAAAAATGTACCAATCAAGCTGTACCTTTTCAGAAAGCCCGAAATTATTGCGCTTACGCGAACAATAATTGCGGGAACTCGTACATTCGTATTATTTTATTTATTTATTTTATTTTTCAATTGTTTCTTGTTTGCACGCAATATCGTCGTCTCGCTTTAAATATTGCCGAAATAATCGCCATGTACATATATTGTGATTTTTTTTTATTAATTAGGCATTCCACCCTAACTGGGTGATTTGTGCCAGTGAAAAAATGTTAATCAAAAAATGTTAATTACATTTGTACGAGTTACCACAATTTTTGCTCGAAAAATTACTTGTGTAAGCACACTGCTTCATTGACAGAAGTGACTGAAACAGAGGTCAAGTGTCTGGCGAAATCACCACAGTATTTATTTATTAACATTTTTTTGCTTCACAAAATTGCCTGCGGCACTATTTAATTTATTGTTAGTAGATTTTCTCCATATTTTATCACAAAATACCCTATTCATCGTATAGTCCATTAAATTATAATATTTAAATAAACCTATGAGTACTACATCTAATATTTACAACTTATTTTTTACTCGTAATTCTCTTATCTTATAATTAGTATAAAGGTAACCAATATATTATTCAATATATACTTAAAATGTTTTTATTATAACTTTAAAAATATTGAGTAAAAGATATTTAAAATTTTTCAACAACAATTTGACTAAATAACTCTAAGATGAGCATTAATTTGAAACTAGAGTTGATGAGCCGAAAGTGTCAACAGTGTTTTATCAATATTTTGAAACTAGGTTGTTATTTTGTTGTTTCAATTTCAACATCAACAATTTCAATAAATAACTCATGAGCATTCTGTGTTTAGAATTCGTCGAGGTCACTACTGTTTTTTTTTTCAATATTTTGAAACTAGAGGTGTTGAACCAAATGTGTCAACACTGTTTTATCAATACTTTGAAATTAGAGTTGTATAACCAAAAATATCAACATTGATCTTTTTTTCAATATTTTGAAATTAGATTTGTTGAACCAAATGTGTCAACACTGTTTTATCAACATTTTGAAACTAATTTGTCAAAAGCGTCAACATTTTTAAAAAAATAAATTGCTGTGTAGTAGTTTATTTTCAATATTTACGCTGTCTTCTTTCCAAAACGATGGCGTCACGACTTTTCTTTAGATTTGAATGTTATTTATGTCCTCTCAATATTATACATAATTCTAAGTAAAATTTTAAAAGTAAATCTTAATTATTTGACATAAAATACTTTTGGTATCATTTTCGATAGTAGTTAAATAATTTTACCGCTTTTTTCTAAATTTCTACTGTTTTTATCTGTTTTTACAAATTACAATAATGAAATAAAAGTTGCGCAAATATATTGTTCATTAAATGTAAAAGATTTATTTATTTATTTATTTAATCACATGGGCACAAACAGTTATAACAGCACATATCAACAATTAAACAAAAACAGAAAGCAAACCAGTGAAGGCCCGTCAATTTTACCAGAAAAACATTTCTAAGTTAAAACAAATTAAATTAAGAAACTAGTTATAAGTAAAGAAATATTATATGTATGTATAGACAAAAAGAACTGATTCATAAAGAAGAAATCTCTCTGAAAAAAATTACATAACTTATAATACCTATTTCACGACTGAAATTTATAAAAACAGATAAAAACAGTATGAATTCAGAGCGGTAATACTGCTTATATTACAGCTGTAATTACTGTACACAAAATATAAATATTTATTTACACATATGACCCTAATTTGTAATAGATATTATAAGAGATTTTATCCGAGTATTTGACAATTACAAACAATTTTATCTATTTATTTTATTTGCTATAAATTTGTATTGAACTAAAAATAGACTGTCAGATTGTTCTCAGTGGAGTTTGATGTTCCTTCCGTCACATCTGGACCATTGGCCATGCCCTGGAAAGAAAAAAGAAAGAATTCGGATAACATATATTTTATCATGGCACTACGCCTTATTTACTGAAATTTACTGTAATTTTTATAGTGTATGGAGTATTGTCTCTATGAGGTGTCAGGTGCATACTTTCCAGTGTAGTCTAGCTCCGGTGTGCACCATGAGTGCACTACAGTCTATAGTACTGGAGCTGATGTCATATAGGTGTGGCTCCTTCTACTATTAGTGTAGCACCATGTAGTGTAGTAGTGAGGCCAGGCATACCAGAGCAGAAACACTTGGTAACTGACCAACAAGGGACTAAGATCTCTACAGAGCCATACCAGGATAGTGAGGTACTACACACCAAGTAAGTGAACACTAAGTATAGTGGGTGTTACGCGCTGTAAAAAAATCTCCAACGTTGGGGGTACCTGCCTGATGACAACATCCTCTGTGACTGGGAGCGACCCAGAACGACAGCCACCCACTAATATGTCCCCTGATGGGAGAGAGCTGAACCCCTGGGGACCTGATGCTAGGGAATGACAAGGGGTTGTATGTCGCCGCATATTGGAGTGGCAGCTATAGGGTATGACCCACCCGGACACGTAAATTAAAGTAAGTAAATATAGATTACCTTTGGGTCATCATCATCCCAGCTCAATTTCTTATGAGCCGGCTGCAAGGCACCATTACCACCTGCAGACGGAGGCCACGCAAGTCCTGTCCTTGTACCTGGAGCACTGCGTATTCCCAGAGGATGTGGACCTCTTGGAGGAGAATGCCCAGCACCTGGAGCACTCAGTGGAGCAACTGCTGCTCCTGGGTAACGATGAGATGCTCGGGCCATTATACCTGGAATATTTTGAGAAAATAAATGGTTAGAGAAGTTAGAGTAAACGTTCTCCGGGCGATGAGGCCGTGGTCTATTGGGAGTCAGGCAGGAAAGACATGCTCTCATGGACCGCGGCCTGATAGACCGGATAATGATCGCTTTAAAGACACTGGTTGTGAAAGCTCACAATCTTATAATTTAAGAAGTTTTCTGATTAAGGAACCTACACAAAGTGGGAAGAATTCAAGACAAATCTATTTTCTATGGCTTGGGCGACGCCATTTTTTGTTCATGTTCATACTTTTACGCCATTTTTTGTCTCCGGTTACTATGGCTACCTAGCTGAAATGCCAGAACCACCGGTCACGTGATATTCTTTAGGGGCCCTAGTTCTAATAAAGGCAAAGTTTGAAAAACCGATATTTACTTCATATTTATGGTATTCCAGGGCCAGCGACAGATGATATTTAAGATGAAAAGAATGGTTGAGTTTTTACCTCTTGGTAAGGTCCCGTCGTCGTGGACATTGTGGAGATTAAGGGAGCTAGTGGAGTTGGCGAGTATAGTACTGGCCCCGGCACTCACACTCAACAAGGAGCCGCTCGCAGCACCTGGAAACCATGAGGAGTTGTGTCTTTTAATTTATACCAAAAAATGAGCACCAGAAAATACACGACTATGTTTTGAGACTATGACTACTCCACGACGAGATTTAGGAATAGTTTGAGTTGAAATCAACATTGAAGGACTCCCACGGGCAAGGCCCTTCGCATCCCCGGGTAGCACAGGCGCATAAAGCGTCCTCTTTACCCGCACTTCTTGGCAAAATATTTTTAAGAGGTGGGCTCAGGGTTAGCCAGAAGGGAGCCCGCTGACAAACCCCACCCCTAACTTACATTTCATCAGTGTCCTTGTCCAAGAATGGAAACATACTCTAATATAAAACTATGATCGTATGATTGGAGACTTTAGGAAAGGCCTGGATAAAGGCCTTAAACTGGCCCGGGCATTTTAAAGACGTCGGGTCGGTGCCCTACTTCCCACAAAAGTATACAATCAGTATGAACTTGACTAGACCGGCCCATTGGGCACATTCCCGATCTGCCCTGACACTAGTCTGTCTTGGGAAAATGAAAAGATACTGACAAAACTACAGAGGTCATGGGTTGATGACATTGTTGAACTCGTGGACCATGGGTCAGGACAGATAGACGTGGAATAATTTGGAAGAGGCCTATATCTAGCAATGGAGAGAAGGCGGATGATAGCTAGCTGATAAGGAGGTGAGGTTTATAATCTTATATTATAATAAGCAGCAACATGCATATGATTCGTAATTCTTCGTCAGTCGTTTTAGGAGGTTGTTATTTTAGAGGTCAAAACATCCAGATTCAGATATGTCTGAGTTGGATCCCATCCATGCAAAACAAACCAAGGTTAAATCGACCATTTCCGAAAAATCAATACTGAACATGGACATTTCAGAACACTACCAATACAGAACGATGACATATCAAAAATAGAACAATGTCAATACTAATTAAAATGTACACGTTCATTTATTGACCCTGCCCGAAATAGTCAATTCTTCAACGACTTTATTTCTACAGTATTTGTATGGAATGGATACTTGATTTTTAGAAGATGATGAAATATGACTTGACTCTTACCGAGCGCTCCAGTCATGGCAGCCAAATTCCCTCCATTAGAATGACCACTGGCTGTGTTGTTCTGCTGTGCGAGGTGACCAGTACTCCCGGCTAGGCCAGGTCCCACTGGAGTCATCTTCTCATGAACCAACACCCCAGCGTTGACTTTGTTGCCAATTGGAGATTTGGGACGTTTACTGGAAAAAGAAATTGTGCAGAACATAATAAAATGTGTAAGTATTTATCGTTTTCAACGTCTCGTTGACAATAGGTATGACTAAAGAGTATATGAGTGAAAGAAGACGTGTGAGGAAGCGTGACCGCTCGAGATTGACCTGTAACGTCGTCCAGATCCTTAAGGACGGACGTGTTATGAATTGAGGCGAATGTACGAGAAATGCATGAATGTGATGGAAGTATGAGATGTGTGAAAACTGAAAGGATGGGGCAGTCTGGCATTTTGTTCTCGCTGTCTCCACCACATGGGACGCAGCGTCACGGCATTGATAGATAAAAAAATATATATCTGCACACATTGTGCCGTCAAGAATGCCGCGTCAAAATCGAGACTCGAATCCACAACCGGTCATCAGTCACTTTTTTTGGTAAGTCTAGATCAATTTTAAAGCAAACATATTGGAAACAGTAAAAGGTAAGTTCCTAGCACATATCTGAGTATAAGTAATGGATACTTACACTTTATAAATATATCCTAGAAGAAGAAATATAACAATGGCCAACAAAGCCAAGACTGTAGCAAAGATGATGATGAGAAGAAGACTGCTTCCTTGCAAGACGGCTGCCACGCGAGTGCTGCCCATCAGAGCCTCGGAGAAATGGACTATGATGGGGACAGATGCCTGGAAACATAAAATACAATCAAAATATTAATACCCAACTTTCTGAAAATCTTAAAAAAAAACATTAAAAGTAAATCCATCCAAACCCTGGATGTTTAGTAGCTTTTCAGTTCATGTATCATACAGTTTTTTGCCCAATTTTTTTTCGAGTGCTCAATGTTTGCGGAGGACCCCCTCCCCTGAACAAACCCTTCCCGAAACTACTTAATATTCCTTGGAGGAGACAACTAGAAAAATCTACACACTACTGGAACAAAGATCTTTCAATGAATAGACAAAAGTTTGTTTGTCAAATATGTACATGCTACCAGATAGCATGTTACAGATAGGGCATCCGGACAAAAATCAGAACTGCTATACGCTGGATCGACCAGGTAAATATGATATGGCGAATGAGGCTCAGCCATAAAAGATTACGGAAAGCCTAGGATTCTAAGAGTGTGTATTGCTCAGCTGGCGACCAAAAATCGTGATTCTCAAAGCAGGAATGGTGAATTCTATCTATCTATCTATACCCTCACGCCACATCCCTTGCAGGGTAGGCAGAGAGGACAGAGCGCCAGACAGCCCTATCCTTACACACACTCCTAGCTTCCGTCACATTCATGCAATTAGTCATACACGCTCTCCGATTCCTTTTACTCAAAACGCGTCCATCCTTGAGGATCTGGTCGACATGATCGGACCAGGTCAGTCTCGGACGGCCGCGCTTTCTCACCCCTCTTCGCTCATTCAGATATATCTTTTTTGTCATCCTGTCATCATTCATTCTCTCAACATGCCCAAACCATCTTAGTTTGTTTACTTTCATTCTTGTCACTACACCAGTCTTGCAGTCACTCATTTCCCTAATAACCTCATTCCTTATCTTATCTCTCAGCGTTTTCCCGCACATTCTTCTTAATGACCTCATTTCTACTGCATTCAACCCTGATTCATCCTTCTTCATCCACGTCCACGTCTCACTAGCATACATCAGGGTCGGCACCAAGACAGCATTGTGCACTAGCACTTTTGCTTTCATAGACACATTGCTACTACTAACAATCGGACCGAGCGCACCATTCGTCCTAGTACCGGCCAGCTTCCTTCTTTCAATGTCTCCATCACAGCGTCCATCTCTAGTAAACAAACTTCCCAGATATACATACTCATCCACTTGCTCCAGACAGTCATTACCAACCTTTATCACACAATTTGTCCTTATTTCCTCTCTTTCGAACACTAATACTTTCGTTTTATTTACATTCATTTTCATACCATTCATATCGCAGCTTTCGTACACACAGGATACTATCCGTTGTAACTCACATTCATCATCAGCCATCAACACTAAATCATCTGCAAACATTAACGCACATACTTTCACTCCATTTAGGTCCACACCAACATTCAGCTCATTCAGAGGACGCATGCAGTAGTCGAAGAACAGGTTGAACAACCAAGGCGACATGACGCAACCCTGTTTAACCCCTTTTGTGAGAGTGAACCACTGCGACAACGCAGCATTCACCCTGACACAAGCAGAGCTCTCCGTATATAGAGACGCGATTGCGCCAATCAGTCGGTCGCTCACCCCATATTCCGACAGTACACGCCACAGTCTTTCTCGGTCCACACGATCGTATGCCTTCTCCAGATCCACGAACGCGCAGAAGAGCCTCTGGTGTTTAGCCAGAAGCTTCTCCACGACCATCCGTAGGGAGAAGATCTGATCGGTGCACCCCCTGCCACTCATGAAAGCACCCTGCACATCCCATACTTTACTTTCAGTCACTTTTCTTACTCTTTCAATCAATACCTTTCCATACAGTTTGCCCACAGAGCTCAGCAAACTGATAGCCCGATAACTGCCGCATTCCAACCTTGAGCCTTTCCCCTTGTACAAAGGGCAGATGACTGCCCTCCTCCAATCCTCAGGAGTGCAGCCACTCTCCCAGCACAAGTTGAAGAGCCTCAGGCACCACTCGAGAATCTTCGGGCCACCTTGCTTGATGAACTCTATGGCCACACAGTCATGTCCCGCAGCTTTACCATTCTTTGCTTTTTTCAATGCAAGCACAACTTCATTCATACGTATATATCTAAGTTCCTCTCATGCAAAACATCACGCAATTCATTCATCTTACCTTCCATATCTCCTCTTATATTCCACACACCAATCCGGCATTCTGCCCTCCTCTTTGCGCCCTCCCTGGTACTTGACGCGGCGTGATGGGTGGCGAGCCTCATCGACTCCATGCGTCAAGACCACCACCTAATTTCTTACATCTTAGGACCTATAGGTCCCGTGTCTTGGTTTCCCTCCACCATGTTAGTAGAAATATATATATATACAAAATAATATAATAAGAATCACGACGGATGCTAGAGGGTAGAGGGCTAGTGAATTAGAATACCATAATGTGGATTCTTCTCACCTGTCTTGGAGGAACTCCAGAATCTGTGGCCACAGCCACCATGTGGACCACGGAAGAGTTGACTAGAGACAGAGCGTTCTCCTTCATGTAAATGTCTCCCTGTTCGTCTATATAAAATAAACTGGAAATAAAAACGTAGGAAATTAATGGAGAAAACCTGAAATAACAGATTAAAATGAACATCATCGAAAGAGGAATGTATTTTAGTACCTGGCATCAGCTCCTGACAGAGCCAAATGAACCTGATCACCCTTATCACCATCAGCCGCTTCCACTTTTCCAATCCTCATATGATTATGAAGAGGAACTTGGTTCTGCTGCTGTCTGGCTCGTTGATTCTCCTCTCTACTGCTTTCGGTGGATTGTCCAATAGTATTATCCTCTTCAGAGCTCCCTTGACCGATGAAGAACTCGTATTGAGGATATCGGAACCTTGGCTCCCAGTCGTTGACGTTCAAGACTGTTATGTTGATTGTGGCCGTGTCATTCTGAAAAAACCATAAAATCAGAAATTGATCATTGTTTTAATGGATAACGGTTGGCCAGTGCGAAGTGTTCAAAAAGTTTATGGATTGTCCAGCAATTTCAGATCTTTTTTTCAAAATAAGTTAAACATTGAACAACTCGGTCGCCTGGAAAGTCCGAACTCTCACAAATATAAGATTTAATTCTTGCTTTAAAAGTCTGAAAAGAAAAAAAATAATATCAAAGATACAAAAGCAGTTGTAACTTACAGCTTGTCCATCTGTAACCATAACCTGGAAAGAGTATTTGTCTTCTTCCTCATAATCCAGAGCTCTCCTCAGCACCACTTCGCCTGCGGTATTGATGGCAAACTTTGTGAGGAAACGGCGATCTGATACAAAGTATTTTAAACTCTGGAAACAAAACATATCCAGAATTCAATAACTTAGTCCAGTTCTCCCGCTCAAAAGAGCAAAAAAATTATGTTTGGAAGGGGACAGGAGAGGTTGGAGGAGAAGTCTCATGGAGGCCATGGCTCGATATGGGCCGTAGAGCCATCGAAGAAGAAGTAGTTTAAATACAGTTGGATGCAAAATCAGTCCTCATTTTCAAAATGTATTTTAATTGACACAGTTAGTTAAAGCGGCGGTCTCCTAAGTGGGAGATGCCAAGTCTGAATCCCGACGCTGACGATGTATTCTCCACTTTACGACTCAAGATTTTAGTTTACTGTGAAGTGTGCTGGAAAGTAATTGGGTTTATGTAGACAAGCCCAGAAACTGATTGAAAAAATAGATCGAAGAATGGATCGTAAAGATGGATTAAATAATTAAGGTAGACTTAAATTTCGTCTTACCCGATCTCTCGGTCTGTTGGTGTGCAGGGTCATCAGGACAGAATGCAATGGTAGGTTCTCCAGAACAGTAGCATGGTAATGTCTTTGAGAGAAGCGTACAGCCGGTAAAGCAGACGACTGTTTACTCACTGCCAAAGTTGCCAAAGCATAGCGGTCTGGATTGTCATACTGGGTAGCCTGGAATAAAATGGAAATAGCGTTCAAGATCGCAAAAGGACAATTTGGAAACACTTGGAAAAAAAGCGATATTAAGTATATCTCAACAGATACACAGCAAAGGATGGACCTTCCATCAGGCTTATGACTGACTTTACACTAAAGTAACATTCACCAATTCCAGTCCATCCATCTGCCGGAATCGATCCTAGACCTCCAACCTGACAAGCCGGTATATTACTGCTATGCTACGAAGGCTGGTAATCGAGTCGAGGTGAACGTGTATATATTGTTCACGGACCTCTATTGAGATTATTTTTTGGTATTTAGTGTACGCTTCAACCACTTTTATGCTTCCCTGAGGTCCATCCTTTGCTGTGTATCTGTTCATAAATAACTACTTCTTAAATTCAACTACGACATGTAGAAAAATTTCGACGATCTCACAAAGCATATCATAAATTGTGATTAATCTTGTGATATTGAGTATTGTACGAGTATTCTACAGACCCTGATGACCAAAGTAACAGGCATTAGCAGTTCATCTTCCAGAATATCTCTTGCTACCGTGACTGTTGCCGTGTCTCTGTTGATGGTGAAGCTTGGATGATCCGTGGTAAAGGAATAAAACAGTGGTGCGTTGATTCCTGTATCTTGATCCACAGCTGATATCTCGCGAGGAGAAATCATGACATGGAAACCCTGGAAAAGCAAATGATCTGATTAAATACCTTCTTCCTAATCAGACGAAGTTCCAACTTGAATCATGAAATAATCTGGAATGAATCCACGATCATAAACAAGTAATGCAAAAAGGTTAGAAATCCAGTTGGAAATCGGATTTGGATCCATGCGGTTTAATAAGTGGGAGACTTCTGAAAAGAAAGTTGGTTAAAAGTTAATAATTTCCACTCACCTGGCTGACCCTATCAGGCAAAACAGCCGTATATCTGTCATCCAGAAATTTGGGGTTCTGATCATCAGAGTCCAAAACTTGCACATGTAGTACTGTGTCTGAGTACTTAGGCGGAGTGCCCTGGTCTTGAGCTCGAAGGGCAATGGTGAAGTTCGGAAGTGTTTCGTAATCCAAAGGCTTTCGTAGGACCAGGGTGCCTTCCAAGGAATTCACAAATGAGAAATAATCCTGGAACAGAATAAAAAAGTGAATATTTCGTATGCCTTCTAACAGGAAATGGAAATATAGGTATGCTTCTAAGAGGAGACGTGGTTAAAATCAAAAGACAATTTAGATAAATTTGAAGAGGATCTTCATCTTATCCTTTCTCAGCCGTTTTAATTCCAATGCTGGACATAGGCCTCCCCTTTGATTTTCCGCAGGTCCATCTAGAATCTTAGCGTCTGGCAACGTGTCCTGCCCAACTCCATTTTAAGCTGCTCGTTTTACCACGTTTATTTAGAGGATGCCAAGGTAAAATGTTTAGGTTTTTTTCTTACCGCATATGGTCCTGGCAAAACCTTATATTCCACAGTGGAGAAAGGTCCTTGCTGATCCCTGTCCTTCGCTCTAGCAGCTTGTAACGCTCTTGTACCTGGAGCAGTAACTTCTGCAAGCCTTAATCTGTAAGGTGCTCCTATCCATTCAGGAGCATTATCGTTGGCATCCGTCACTCTTATGGATACCGGGATCACGAAACCCTGGAAAAATATAACTGTTTTTTCAGACTTTCGTGTTTCATCGACTCATATAGTCTACTAGTATTAAAAATTGAGCTACAATTCGCTAAGTCACCGCCACCTTAACATTTCTCTCTTTCTCTAGCCATGATGTAGGATTAATATAAAAAACGGTACAGGCGAGGTTGCCATCACCGTCGCTAACGAAATGTATGGAATAACAGTCCCTTAACAACGAGTATGATGGACCACTTATTATAATATTCTGTTAGGAGATTTGACAGGAATGGTGGTCCTATTGGATCATTATGCTATGTTGCCAACTGTTACAGCACGGCTAGAGCATAAGCTACTCTAGGAGGCGTTGGCTGAGTTCTTTGTTACCGAAACGCTTTTTAATCATTCATAAAACCTTTGCTTTTCTCAGGATTACTTTCTACCCTCCCTACATTCACCTTTTCATTTTCTTCATCTTACCTATTCTTTATCTAATATTTATACTCTTCACATCTTTTTGTACACCCCATTCTTTTCCCCATCACCTTGTTCCGATTACTCCTTACACATTTTACTCTCAAGAGTTAAAAATGTGGTGCATGTTCCTATTGTAAAACTACACATTGTAAGATATTAACATGGCAACAAAAGCAGCCATAGCCCATATAAATATTTCATATAACAAGTCACTTGGTTTCAGTGCAATACACCAATCTGCAATATTATGAGAGGCAACAACAGCTATTTAGATAAAACGTTTTTTCAATTTACTCCGAATCAGTCTGAGATCAGATTGCTGTTTTTGATAGGATTCAAATTGTACTTACCGGATCCGATGTCCTCTTTCTATCACAGATAACATTGACGTAGACTGAAGAAGGTCCAAGAACGCCCTCTTTGTCCAGCGGCCTGGCCAGAGTAATGTTCTTACTCCCTGGTGCAATTTGTACTGGACTGTCAGCTTCTTTGAGACTCAGTGCGATGTTGCCAAGGGATGGATGTGGATCTCCGTGGATTCCCAGCACACCTGTAAAATTCAAATCAATGTTAATCTTTTTAACTTTGCAACTATGCGAATACAGTAAAAAAATTACATCAAAATTTGAAAGGAGTTTTTGTGAGTGCACAGCAATAGGCACGTGATCTGGAAGACTATCTATTCCCTCACGCCGCGTCCCTTGCACGGCAGCCAGAGAGGACAGAAAGCCAGAATACCTTACGTACTCACACTGCTTGCTTCAGTCACATTCATCTGATTATTTGTCATACACGCTCTCCGATTCCTTTTATTCAAAACTGATGTGAACATGGTTGGTCCAGGTCAGTCTCGGACTGCCACGCTTCCTCACGCCTCTTATACATCTTTTTGGTCATCCTGTCATCATTCATTCTCTCAACATGCCCAAACCAACAAAGACCTTTAGTCTAGTCACAACACTTGTTTTATCTTTATAAAAAGCTAATTTCTTATTCGATATCTAGTGTTTTCTGGATCTCAATCGTCCTTCTTCACCAATTTTTGGAAATACCCTATAAAATTACTGAAGAATTCACTATAATATAACTTACCAATAACGGACCCAACCGCTGCATCTTCGCTGACAAAGAAGCTCTCCACTGAACCACCGCTTTCCAGGTAACATCTGCTGTCTCCAATACCTGGAACAAGAAATGACAAAACATCAAAATTAGTTCTCCTATTAGAGTTTTTTATCAATTTTTTTTCTCAAGGGTGCACATGTAAAAAGTAATAATCATTAAACTGAAAAACGGCCGGAGTCTCGACGGTTTTAGGCTCGCCCTAGTGAACGCAGAAAGGTGGGAAGTTCGCAAACTTGGATTCTGAACCACAAGAATGACCTTTATAACATATCTAAAAATCAGAACTACTTCTCTTAATGCAAGGCAGGGTATCATTTTCAGTCTCTATTGCACGGAGTATAGGTATAGTCCTTAAGAAGATTATTTATTTATCGTATGGTCACTTCTAGTACATCACATAAATTACAATATCAATTCACAATAATAGCTCATGTTTGATTGTCAGATATTAAAAATTAAAAGTATTGTTTTTTAAATAATCAGTCGCCGATTCATTTAGTGTAAAGAAATCCTCCAGGCTTCCTCCATACGCTGTAAGACAGCACTCCGACACAACATGGCTCACGGTTTGCCTCTCTGCACCGCAATCACATCTTGGAGAGTCTGACCAGAAGATATCTCTAGCTCAATAGAGCGAAGGATGAAATGCCCTGTTTTTAGATCATAAGACCACTGAAAGGTCATACTGGGTTAGGTACATACTACATAGATAGACCTCCTCTACTAGTGGAAGTATCATAATAGTTGGTCACGCTAATAGATTCCACCTGCTACTCAATCACCGTGACAAGTTAATACCTGCTCTAAATAACAGATAACAGGTGTTAATTATTAGTAACAGGTATAAATTATTGTTATTGTACTGTTATCACTTGTCAATCTATCTGTAACATCTTTCTACACACCTTGCCAGGTAGGCAGAGAGATTTAAATTACACAGCTGTAAATGTATAGTAAATGTATAGAAGAATCCTAGGAATATCCTGGAGGGACCACATCACCAATGACGAAGCTCTCAACAGAATCGAAGAAGGAAGGCACCTTCTCAAAACAATCTCAGAGAGACGGGCCAAGTGGATAGGCCACACAATACGACACGAAAACCTCCTCCACACCGTAATGGAGGGAATGACCGAGGGGACAACTCACAGAGGGCGACCCCGACAGGAATATATGGAGCAGGTTCTCCAGGATATGAGCTGCTCCTCATACTTGGAGCTGAAGCGTTGTGCGGAGGACCGGGGGGAGTGGAAAGCGAGGTGTTCTTTGCTGCAAACAAATCCATTGGATTGAAACCTGAGAAGAAGAAGAAATGTATAGTGTATGGTCTCTATGAAAAATGAAATATTTAAAAAAAACATGACCTATGAGTACAATTTACCAAAATACGAGATTTTACAAGATTGAAAATCACACTTTATGTTTTGTGATAACATCGGAATTTTTCTACATGTCGTAGTTGAATTTAACAAGTAGTTTTATCTCAACAGATACACAGCAAAGGATGGACCTTCCATCAGGTTTATGACTGATCGTCGGCTGGCTTAATGTGATTACTTCACACTTAAGTAACATTCACCAATTCCAGTCCATCCATCTGCCGCGGCCGGGAATCGAACCCAGACCTCACAGTTGGATGGATTGGAATTGGTGAATGTTACTTAAGTGTAAAGTGATGACATTAAGCCAGCCGACGATCAGTCATAAGCCTGATGTAAGGTCCATCCTTTGCCGTATATCTGTTGAGATATGACTACGGTATTTTTTCTTTCCGCTCGGCTACGGGTGTGTATTCCGACTTTTAACTTGATTACCTCAGTAATTAAATCCTGCAAGAGTCCTTTATATCAATGCAGAGAAAATTAAAAAATAAATCGGTGAAAATTATCCGCGTATAGGTAAGTTAAGTACTGCTCCAAATTCTTAGTTGGCGTGATGGAATACCATAGATTATGTGTTTTTAAGGAAGGTCTATGTACATATGTCAACCATATCATTATTTTGAATGAATGGAATATCTAGTGACATCTAGCGGGGATTCTGATTACTATAATTAGGCGTTTTCTTCAAAAAAAAAAACATGGTAATACATTACATATAAATCATACACTGTAGTGTTGTTCTTGTCAATGTAGAAGATACAGTTTTTTGTAAAGTGATAGAATATAATATGTATGATTTAGATTTTAGAACACAATTTGAGTAATACAGATTATAGGGTGTGGTCTTTCTGTGCCAAATATCATATGGGGTGATAGAAGATAGTAGCATGAAATAACAATGTAAATGTATAGACAAAAGTCAGCAGTTTCGGAGTTATGATCAAATCTATTTGTAAGAATAGAAAGAAAAGTTATGAAAAATATTCACGTGTTCGATTTTGCGCATATTTTCAGAAATACAATTACCCAAATGAGTTTCCTAGGAAAATGCAACAAATGGAGCCGCATCCCTTGCGGGGTAAATCCTTCATACGTGGTCTAAGATTTACTAACGTCCTCTCCAGTTTTAATCGTCACGATTGGTTTGCAGCGAAGCCCCATATGTCTCCTTCTCCACTCATCCCTGTCCTGTGCGGTTCTTTTTAATTCTTTATATTATGAGTCGAAGCCCATATCCTGACACAGGTCGTCCAGGTATTCTTTCCTTGGTCGTCATCTGTAGTTTGTCCCCTCGTTCATTCCTTCAATTAATTCAAATAGGAGACCCTCTTGACGCACTATGTGACCGATCCATCTGGCACGTCTTTCTGCTATTGCACTGTGCACGTATCTTCCTCCTTTGGTTTTGTTAAGAACTTTATGTTCGTTATGTGAGCCCTCCAAGAAATTCCTAAAATTCTCCTGTAGGACCGCATGTCAAAAGCTTCCAGTCTCTTTTTATCCCTTTCTAAGTCTCACTGCCGTACATTAGGTTACTTTTCTAACTTATTTACTTTGAAACGCGTTCTTTGTTTGAGAATCTAGCCGGCTGAATGACACAAGTCGAGTAGCTACAATTACTAACACCTTTTCTTTCAACGTTGTACATATTCTTTGTCATAGGTTAAAAAAAACTAATCTGGGTTCATAAAGTGATATCATTAAGGCATCTCTGTACTGCCTTACATAGTATGGATGGTCGAGTAAGCATGGACAGTATATAAAAGTGAAAGTATGTGTGATGCTATCTTCTCTCACAGAATAGATTAAGTATTCAGTAATGACATATTACAGTACACCTAGATGTAGAGAAACAGTGCAAGTCACACTTAGGACCTAATCCAAATAACATCATTTAAAATTTATATTACATATAAGTCAGTGGCGTATATAGGATTTCATTTCGGGGGGGGGGGCGATGTAATATATAAAATTTAGAATAGCGCCGCAGGCAAATTTTTTTCGTGAATGTAAGTGAAAAAGGTCGTGTATTAGGTTGATATCAATATTGTGTGAAGAAAATACAATGAAAAATAGCGCCGCAGGCGAAAATTTTTTAAATAATGTAAACTTGAGTAACTTTCATGTTTTGAAACATCGTTTTTTAAAGAATTGTTCAACATTTCGGGGGAAGCCCGGGCCCCCTCGCCCCCCCCCCTAAATACGCCACTGATATTTAAGTAAAATAAATAAAAACGGTGATTTGGGACTTCTTTGAATAAGTACATAATCTTTAGTGGTTAAATTAATAACTTGAGTTTAAGTTTAACCACTTGAATTAAAATTTTTGGGAACTAAAAAATGTGTAGGTAAGTGTGTTTTAAATTTATTTTACTACAATAGTTTTTTTTAATACAAGATTTTATGTCCTCTCACAACCCAGAACTGTTTTTCGCGGTCTTCCAATACAATACCAAACACTCCCTTCCGGGGCGCTTGGATTCCTTCCCCCAAAAAAGATGGGTGGATGATGTAGTCCCAGTCGCAGGAAGAAACTGGTTGAGCAAATCTCAAAGTAGAAAAAATTGGAAAACGTTAGAAGAGGCCTATATCCAGCAGAGGAGGGGCGGCTGATGAGAACGAAGAAGAAGATTACAAATTTACCTAAGAATAAATATAAACGTAGTTTATCCTCTTTAGAGAGTTTAGACCTAAAACAAATGTAGAATTTAAGGGCATGGCACCAGGAATGACGTCACAGTCCTTTCCCACGGCATTAAGGTTCAAAATAGCGTGACAATCGCATGATAAAATGGTAAAAATAGCGTTTTTTTCCATTTTTTGGGGTTAATTTTGCGTCTATCAAAAAACTTTTACGGTTATTCCCTAGATTTTGATGCATATTATCAGTACAAGAAAAAAATTAACTCCGCGACTTTTGGGAAACTAGTTTCCGTCTTTCGGAAAAAAGATCAGAGGTGTTTTTAAGTTATTTTTTTGAGAAATCTATACAAGATATAAAAAATCGTTTACGGTTATTCCCTAGATAAAGGTTCAATGCATCTACCCTATTTTGTTCCAAAGCATATTTAGTAACGGTTGTCAAGATAGAAGGTCTCCCGTTTTTAGAAAATTTTGAAATGTCGGTATGCACACTCTTAATACTAATCTTATAGAATTACTATAATTTTATTCCATTTGCAAGTAGTGCGTGAAAGTATAGACGGATAACTGTTTATTTTGGCGCGAATATTTTAAACTAAGTACTCACTTTACCTGCTTATTACAGGTGGAACAAAAAAACGTGTAGACTTTAAAAAAATCAAATTACAATTTACTTAAAATGTAGATAGTTTCGTCTCGCAGTAGACTCTCGATAATCGGGGATAACTTGAAACCGGATTTTGTTATGAATCATTTGAATATAATTTCAAAAAAAATCTAAACGTTTCGCCAAGAATATATATTAAAACTTATAAAGTACAACTTTTTATTTATTTATTTATCGTATGGTCCTTTCTAGTACATCACATCAATTCTTACATTAATTTACAACGTGTTTCCTACTATGTACCAGCCGGGTGGTTTACACTGGCCTACTATTGGTGGGTTAGGTTCTTTAGGTTGTTTTTTTTTTTTTTTTTTTAACAACGTGATTGGTTGGTAGTCGATACTATAGCGACAAACGTCACTTCCGGCTGGTACATAGTAGGTGTCCCATTTACAACAATAGCTCATGTTTGATTGTCAGAAATTAAAAATTAAAAGTATTTCTTAAATATTCAGTCGTCGATTCATTGAGTGTGAAGAAATCTTCCGGGTTTATAATAATACAAGACCCGTTTGGGATTTTTGACTTATAAGTAGGTATGATACAGGTTCCCTAGGTATGACCGTTTTCAAATTGACGAAAATATCATAATTGGAATGCAAAAGGCCTCCGGATTGGATCATTTCGTGAACTGTGGACTAGAAGTGCTACACCCTGCAGTCATATATTATGGCGAGTGAGAAAAGGATTTGAGTAGGTATAACCAATACTTCTTGGATATAGTATAACACATTTTCCAAGCGACATGAAATCACAATTGTTTAAAAAATGAGCAGCGTATAAAGGTTTCAACCAATGTTATTTGGTAGAAATTTAAGGAAAAATTACAAAACTGGTACAAACCTTGTTTTAAAACGTTTGAAATCTACGGATTTGACAAATTTTCAAAGCCCGTGAGTAAATCAGTTATTCGTTTTTTCCTCAAAAAAATAACTGAAGGTACTTATTTGCTTTGCATATTATGCAGATATACACAACTTACACATACACAAACACCCAAATACACACACACACACACACACACGAATACATAACAATAAAAATAGTATAATTTATTATTAATATAAACAAATAAAATTCTTCACATGTGAAAAACTGCATTATGAAATTCTCAATGTTCCGAATAACAGGAAGTGTATTGTGGTATTAAAATACCGCAACAAACTTATACACTGTTATATATAAAGTGCATAATAATTTTAATATCAATATGTAGGTTGTTTACTGTACTAGATAACTAGGAGCCCCACTGTGATTCGCACTAAATTTATATTTGGTCGAGATAGGGCAGCAGTGTGTAACTTTCTGTTTTATTTGCCTAGCAAGACTTGAGGGCATGATAGGAATAGCATATTGAAAGAAAATCCCGCGGGCTTAAGGCCCTTCACATCCCCGGGTAGCTCAGGCGCAATAATAGCGACCTCTTTACCCGCACTTCTAGCAAAATATTATTAAGAGGCGGGTCCAGGGTTAGCCTTAAGGGAGCCCCCCGGCAAACCCTACCCCTGAATTACGTTCCTTCAATATCCATAGCGAAGCAGGCAATTTTTTTTTTGTGAAACCATTGAATTTAATGTATTTTCATACAAATTTTAGAAAACTTTTGATGTGGTGAGATAACGAGTCGTTATTTAATGCGATTTTTGTGAGGTTTTATCATTTAGTATGAAAAATTATACAACAATTCCAATCTTTGGGGGGGGGGGGGGGGGGGCAGAACGATGTTTTACAGCAAGGCAATTGACATAACAGACTGTATGATATAACAAGTCTGATAGCCTATGTCATATTCATATTATAATGATTATACCCTCAACTGCAGCATATCCAAAGCAGATACGGTTCACTGGAAGAATTAACAACTTACGTACTACCAACTTAAAAGACATAACTGTTCACATATTATTGCTGCATGGAAATAGTACGTTGATCGGTGCCTAATTTTATGTTGGTAAACATGTTCTACATAATTGTCTTTGGTATATTTTTTTGTGTTATTAATTTTCCGCTATTTGAGCACTCAGCATGCCGCTTGTTTTGCTAAACAAAATGGTCTAGTTTAGTCATGAAATTTCCATAATATTTTAGTTTAGTTGCATAGGTTTATGTCCAGGAATCAGTTTTACACGGGAGAACTCTCAGATTCACGGGGGTCGCCAGCCTCGGAGTTAGGGGGGGGGGTAACAATTTTTTTTTAAATTGGGATAGCATATAAAACGCATAAATAGCGCCTTTTTTAATAATATTTTTTGTGAGACATAGTGAAGAAGGCTGTGATGTGGTTTGGTTTATTTGAAAATGTGGGTGATATTTTGCACAGTAATATGTTTTTTACGAAAAAAAAAATAGCGCCGCAGGCAATATTTTTATGAAATAATTGTATTTTGATGGATTTTCATATTCATTTTTAGAAAATTTATGATATGATGAGAAAACGTGTGATAAGAATGTGATTTTTGTGATGTTTTATCATTTAGTATGAAAAAATATATACCTATTCCAATCTCTAGGGGGCAGCTGCCCCTCCCCCCTTGCCCTCCCCGACGACGCCTATGACAGAGGGCTATTAAAAATCAAATACCTCTTAAGGTTAAAGCGAAAATTAACTTTAATTTATTATAAAACAACAAGCCAAATAGTGGTATCATAAAACCAGTGGTGAAACAAGGCAGCTCGGGGACTCGTTGCAAAACGATCCTCGGGCCCCCTATACCAGAGAGAATTTAGAATATGTAAAATATAAGTTACAAATAGTCCTTTTTTATTACGTATGGCGAATAACTGCGGCGTCGCAGTCTAAAAAAACCGCCGGACCCAAAAGCTACAATTTCATTTGAATATTAAAAAAAATATGCTGGATATCACCAACTTCTTAATGGAGGAATAGTGGAGATAGGAGCCACCTAGCATAAATTTTGTATGAAAAATAATGATAAGTGGCTCCTATCTCCGCTATTCCTCACCTAAGTAGTTGGTGAAATCCAGCATAAGTATTGAGTACCTACCTACTTAGTATTTCTTTGTACCTATTAATAAATTTTCCGTAAACATTTCAATTATGATTTTCCTGATCGATTCCCTAGTCTCCCCCGTTCTACTTGTAATTTTAAATGGGGTGCTATGATTGGTCAACAATAGCTCATACAAAATTCATGTTCGTATAATATTAGTGAATTACGCGGGGTACACATTAGAGCTACACAACACGTGATATGTTATGGTAACATATTATGCGGGACATGTGGCAAGACAGGAGAGTGTCAGATGGGCACCTAAAATCCTGAAGTGGAAGCCATGGGAGAACAAAAGAGGCGTAGGAAGATCACAGAAAATGTGGACAGATGACATTGTCCAGCTTAACGGGTCGTAGATGGCAACATCGACAATCTACACACGGTACACCCGATAAGAATGGAGAAGATATTTAAAAAAAGTCTTATTTTTTTAGTACACAATTAGTTTCAGACCCCAATATTTTCCAAATAATATTTTAGCTATTCGGGTTTATCCTGAGCGACGTTTTTTTCTATGCAAACACGCAGAAAAGAGTCTTTATCATATACGACGAAGATTTTTTATAAATATTAAAATAGAGAAGACGTAAAAATTCAGACGTTCCACTAGATCATACATTTTTATTATTGCACTTAGTATCAGTTCGACCGAAAAATCTGTAAGGGCTGCTGTAGAATCCTAGATTTTACTAACAAATTATTGTAACGATTGTATTACCAAGTTAGCTTATCTTTATTTCGTCTAACCTACATTAAAATAAATAAATAAATCTTTATTAGCCACAGACCAAGTATATTGTAAATCTTATTAGACACAGAAGAATGCCAAAGGGCGGACTTCTCGCAAAAGCAATGTCTTACAGTCAATCGGAGGAAAAAAAGAAAACTTTCATTCGTTTGTTTAAAAAAAACGACCCTCTGTAACATCAGCAAACTTAACAAAACGATTCTTAAAGTGTTGCAGTACGGTGATGTATACCCGGTTTAATTCTACTATCACTACTACTGTCGATCATGCGACGCCTATTATAAAACAAGCTTTTGATGTGATAGGGAGTAGGTTTTTATTATTATTATTATGCCGGTGCATGAACCCGGAACCGGGGAGGTATAGTTAAACCACTAAAATATTCATGCACTAGTTTTTTATTACCCATAATAGCTCAGGTAAAATTCATTACAATAAAAAGGTTCAAGTCCTCGTACGCTTCGGGAGACGGGAGCTAGTAATTTCTAGTTAGGGCATTCAATCCAGAGGTGCCTGATTCGAATCTCAGGGCTGACGATGAATTATGCACTTCACGCCACGAGGTTTTAACTTACTGTGAAGTGTGCAGGAAGTGTTTTGGTCTGTGTACGCAAGCCCAGATACTTTTTTAAAAAATATTCTAGATTTTGGGCATGCTAAGGCTTGCGATCCAACTATGGCGTCAGGGTCATTTCCCACGGCATCCAGGTTCAAAATCGCATGGACAATCGCATGACAATGGTAAAATAGTTTTTTTTTCCATTTTTTGAGGCTAATTTCGCTTCAATTAAAAAAACTATAACGGCCATTCCCTAGATTTTATTGCATATTATCAATACGAAAAAAAAAATTACTCCGCGACTTCCAGGAAAAGAGTTGCTGTCTTTCGGAAAAAATATCAAAGGTGATCAAAGGTGGTCACAATTGTTTTACTGAAATCTATGCAAGATACAAAAAATCTTTTACGGTTATTTCCTAGATAACGGTTCAATGTATCTACTGTATTTTTTCCGAAGCATATTTAGATTATTTAGTAACGGTTATCGAGATATAAGGTCTTCTGTTTTTAGAAATTTTTGAAATGTCAGTATGAGTACTCTACTTTTTAAATGAATCTGGGTTTTTTGAAATAAACACAAATACATCTTTGTACACTTCACAGAAAGCTTAAAAGCTTGTGTTGTGAAGTGGAGTAGGTCGGGGATTGAACCCGCGCCCACTGAATTAACAGTCGAGCGCGTTACCAACCAGGCTACCGACCACCTCAAATTTTAACGATATCTTTAGTATTATTTAACTAAGTAATCTTACTTTTCCCTTCGAAAATTTTCGTATATTCAGTTACTGTCTAACTAGAAATTAGTATTATAATTATAGTTTCTGTCATCACGACATATGTACTGTAATATTTAATGAAATAAATAATAACGTATGTACAAATATTTAATAATGTTGTATGTACTTTACTAAAACACATAATTATCTATGGAGACGTGTGTTATATGGCGACTAATAACTGCTTTCACCCAGCGGGACATCATCAGACCAACTATCAAATCAGAATTTGGATACACACGTACATCTTCTTACGCAATTATTATGCATAATTAAATAAGGCACTATAAGACATCGTGGTATATCCAATAATGAGATAACCAGTAAATGCTATTAGCCTAAGAGACGGCCGTTAAAAATATGACACATATCTGTTAGTTGATCGAAATGTGGTTTAAATGATAGCTTACCAACAGGGTAATACATCGCACTAGGGTTGCCTATCAAAATCTTGCGCAACCCCCCCTGCGAAAAGGTCCCCCTTCACGGTTTTTCAATTTTTTTAGGAATATGGTAAGAGATAGGTGAAAGTGGTCGACGACAAAAAAAATCCATACTAAAATTTCTCTTTTTGAGAAGTTTATATTTTTTTTTGAGAAATCTATACAAGATATAAAAACGGTTATTCCCTGGATAAATGTTCAATGCATCTACCCTATTTTGTCCCAAAGCATATTTAGTAACGGTTGTCGAGATATAAGGTCTCCCGTTTTTGGAAATTGTTGAAATGTCGGTATGCATACTCTTAATAACTTTTACAACAATATGCATTTTATTGCTGCAAATTGCAACATATTTGCAGAAATGTCACCAATAACAACATAATGGTTAGGTTACATATACTTGATGCATTCTGTATTGTGATGTGATGGAAGCCACTGCGGCGTAACTGCCCTCAAAACTATCAGAGTGTGGCTTACTATTCACCATACTATAATGACATGATACGCTAAGATAATCTGTGTAATAAACCCGCCAGTATCTGTATATTAGTGTATATGACAACATGGGCGTCATCAGCAGCATGGGAAGCTGCCCCCCCTCCCCTAGAGATTGGAAGAGGTATCAGTGGCGAAGGATGGATTTCTGCAGAAGGGAAGCCGGGGCTAACATTTCTTATAGGATTACGTCAGATTAGACACTACTATACCTATCATTTTTGCCAAAATCGATGGGAATGGTGTTATCGAAGGTATCATCGCGCCTGATAGGTATATATTTTTCATACTAAATGATAAAACCTCACAAAATATCACATTATTAACATGCATTTTCTCATTATGTCATGTACATTTTCTAAAATTAGTATAAAAATCCATCAAAATACAATTGTTTCACAAAAAAATTGCCTGCGGAGCTTTTTTTTGTTGCTTTTTATAGAAAACATTTTTCATACATAATAATGTGTTAATTATTATGTACATTTTAAAATAAACCAAACCACATCATGACCTTTTTAATTAAGTCTCAAAAAAAAATTCGCTTGCGGCGCTATTTACGCGTTTTTCATCCTATTAGTCCGAGAGCCCACTGCTTAATTTATGACGTATCTGTTTTTTGATCGAAATGTGGTATAAACGATAGCTTACCAATAGGGTATTACATCGCACTAGGGTTGCCTATCAAAATCCTGCCGCAACCCCCCCTGCCCCCCCCCCCCCCGAAAAGGTCCCTCTTCGCGGTTTTTCGCATTTTATAGGAATATGGTAAGAGATAGGAGAAAGTAGTCAATGACAAAAATAATCCTTGCTAAATTCTCTACAAAAAACGTTAAGTCAATTTTTTCACAGGACTAGTAGTTTACCCGTAATGACCGGTCAAAAAACAGGATATTTTTTGAAAAAATAAAAAAAAAAGTTTGATTTTTTTTCTTTCACATTCTTCCACCCATTATTACTAACATTTTATAGAAAATAAATTTTGGCCTGCGGCGCTATATCACTGGTTATTTTAGGAAAAACTAAATTTTAAGAATTTTCGTCACTGAGTTTTATTGTAATAACTCCGAAATTATTAGATGTATGAACATAAGTTATAGCTCGTTTTGTAGCTAAGACTATGGTAATTAATTTGTTCTCTGACTATTTTCCTGTAGCTCTTATCAATTTTCAACCAATTTAGTTTAAATACATTTTTTTTTGTATTTGAAATGAATTTCGGTTTTGGAGCGGCCATTGCGGGTAAACTGCTAGTTCTACGAAAAAATTGACTTGACATTTTTTGTAGAGAATTTAGCAAGGATTATTTTTGTCATTGACTACTTTCTTCTATCTCTTACAATATTCCTATAAAATGCGAAAAACCGCGAAGAGGGACCTTTTCGGGGGGGGCAGGGGGGGTTGCGGCAGGATTTTGATAGGCAACCCTAGTGCGATGTAATACCCTATTGGTAAGCTATCATTTATACCACATTTCGATCAAAAAACAGATACGTCATAAATTAAGCAGCGGGCTCTTGGACTATATCTAAATTTTATAAATTTTTATTGCCCCCCCAAGCTCCGAGGCTGGTGACGCCCATGATGACAACATTGATATAATGATATGTGTCTTACTAGTCTACCGCTTATTTGTTATGGTTCAATGGCTACTGTGGCATAATGGTTAAACCTGTATCTATCCATCCATATCGTCGTGGCATTTATCACAATGTGGGATAACTAAAGACAGGTGTATGGGTGTCCAATGTCCACTGATGACGATGATGCTGGTCACAATCGTGTAGATTGGTTTGTACCAAGCATTTCAGTTCTTTCTCTCCACGCCGCGCCGTCCTGTCACTCACCAATCTCTTCACTTCTGTGTAGGTGCTACAGCCTACAGCGCACGCTTCCAATAATCTGGTCTATATAACTGCTTGTTGGGCGACCTCTCACATTACTGCCCTCTACCATTCCTTCTGCTATGGTGATGAGCAGGCCGAGGTGCCTGACGTTATGGCCTATCCATCGCGCTCTCTGTTGGGCAATCTTATGTTCAAGATTTGTCTTGTCCCTCGCCGGCCACACTCCCTGTTTGTGGTGTGATCTGTCCAGTGAATCCTGAGTGCCCAATATTTATTTCTTTTGCACGTTTAACAATAAGATATAACCGTTAGAAAAAAGATTGAGTACGTAAAACGGTCGAGTTTATTACGATTTTCACTAGTTGCGATAAGCTTCTCTAGTGAAAAAATTTTGGTAAGTCTATTTTTGAAAGTCCATCCTTTGCAGTGTATCTGTTGAGCAGGGCCGGATTTAGAGGTGTGGAGGCGTCGGGGCAACAAAGGAGTGGAGTCCTACTGGCCCCAAATTATTTTCCAAAAAATGCTCAATTTTTCTCAGTCGAGTTTTACAAAGGAAACGAAAAGTTGTTTACAAGTCTGCATTTGTTTTTATTTCCGAAGTCTCTATTGTCGGGGCCTCTCTTTTGTGGAGGCCCCGGGCAGCAGCCCCGGTTGCCCTCCCCTAAATCCGGGTAAATATATGATGGGCGATGGTAAAAGGTGATGTGACTTAGAAATCATACGTTGATGATAGTATTATATTAATGATAGCTATTAAATCTCTAATATAATTCAGACTTAATATCAATTGTTCGTGATTGCCTGGTGGCAACGTCTACCTGCCAACATTGTCACGTGCCTTCCCAACGATTCACGACATCACGACATTAATTGGCAGTGGTGAAATTTGTAATTATAAAAAATAAAAAACAAATAACGCACGAATCGTCTAGTATCGAAAACAGCAATCTGATCTCGGAATGATTCGGGTTAAATTGGAAAAACTTTTTATCTAAATCACTGTTTTTCACCAAGCTCTGCAAACATGCAACGCAAAACGTGAGACTACGACGAAAATTTTTAGCCACCCATGAACGCGTCGCTGCTTTACATTTACATATATATTCATAGAACTTGCAAAATTTGCCAAAGCGCCAGCGTTACATACATACGGGACCTGGATTCTACCAGTAAATGTTGAAGGTTTTCACGGTGTGTGATTGACATTGTTTCTTGATTTTCGGGTAAACCGTGTGAAGATAAACTTGATCGACACAGAGGAAGACACCAGTAGGAGTGTCGAAACGTCGATCAAGTTTATCTTCACACGGTTTACCCGAAAATCAAGAAACAATGTGGATTCTACCAGTATTATGTAATGGTATACAGACCTAGAATAATTTTATTTCACCTGCTAAATTTGAAATACATATCTACCTAGTTATATTTTTTGAAAACGTTTATTATTTATTACCTACTTCTCTCTCTGTTTCAAGGCAAGCCACCCGATTACGAGTGATATATGGGGTAATGGTCTCAAAAAATAGGTAAAATTCAATTATGCATTTGGACGTATCAGAAAAACTATTACAAATAAAATTATAAATTGAAACGTGCTAATGATTGCGTAGGTATCGAATCACCTTATAATATTCTTTTAACGGCGTTGCGTACCATATAAGTAAAAATATAGTAACATAATAATTTTAAATCAATCAATGATTATTGTCTATAAAAAGTGTATATATTATAGGTGTAATGCTTAGATAATATACTTTAACTTTTAAGTATACTTAAAAGTTAATTTTACAATTAAGTAACACTGTTTTTTGTTCTACTTCAGTAAGTGGTATTAAAAAGAAAGTACTTACCTGATTCATTGGCGTCGTCAGGGGGGGCAGCGGCACCCCCCTAGAGATTAGAATAGGTATATATTTTTTTCATACTAAATGAATTTTTAAATAATCAAAACTACTCGTACATCACGACCTTCTTCACTATGTGTTACAAAAAAATTTCGCCTGCGGCGCTATTTACGCGTTTGTCATGCTGTATCATTTTTTTAAATTTCTTTGCCCCCCCCCCTAGCTCAGAGGCTGGCGACGCCCATGACCTGATTGCATTTTATAAAAGCACTAGTATTTAAACGCCTGGTAAAAGTAACAATTCTTTGTGTACTGTAACGTAATTTATTACTGCATTTTAATTCAATTGCTCTGAAGTTTTTGTTCAATTTCCTTTCAAAATTTGGCTTTCGTCTTGTAATATATAATTATTTCGCAGAGTCCAAAGCTAAATGGACCCAAGACCCAACGGTTCCATGTCAAAATCTCAAGTGACAAAATCTCAACTGTCAAAAGGGTAACCTACTATTGACAGAATCGCAACTCAACACCGGGAAATCTGATGCCGTTGTTTTTTTTGTTTTGTTTTTGTGTGTAAAAAAAAAACAACCTAACGAACCTAACCCAACAATATTGAAATTGGCGGCAACAGGTTTTCCGGCGATGAGTTGCGATTCTGTCAATAGTAGGTTACCCTTTTGACAGTTGAGATTTTGTCATTTGAGTTTCTGTCTGGTTACCAGACCCAACTATGACGTCTTTATATTACTTTTTATAAAAATCATTTTTCATACATACATGTTACTTTACATTTTTTTCTTTTTTATATATAAAAAGGATCTGGGCTTGTATACACAAACCCAAATACTTTCCTGTACACTTTGCACTAGGCTAAAAGCCTGTATCGCAGAGTGTGGAATACATCGCCAGCGCCGGGGTTTGAACCTGGCACCTCCCGCTCGAGAGACTGCCGCCTCAACCAACTGCGCCAACCATGTATCATGTACATACATGTATGTAAATTATTATGTACATTTTCAAATAAACTAAACCACATAGCGACCTTCTTCACTATGTCCCACAAAAAAAAATCTCGTCTGCGGCGCTATTTACGCTTTTTTCATGCTACATTATTTTTTTCAATTTTCGTTGCCCCCCCCTAGCTCCGAGGCTGGCGACGCCCATGGATACTTACTTGTACCTACAAATCAAGTGGTTGATTGGTTGGCAGACATTAAGACATTAGACAGAAACCCTGCATTTGGAATTTTTTTTTTATATACTTACTTACTTAGTATTTATCGATGTTCCTAGCTGGGTTCTTTTCTTCACAATCCCGGATTCACTAATACAAAAAATGGCGTCTATTTTACGTTTAATTGTTATTATTACAATACGATTCTGACCTTGAAATGTTTATTTCGTATGTAAATGAGAATATTTGTATAATTACTAGGCGTATTGTAATTAGAGAAGGTATGTACCTTCCGCAAACTAAAAACAATAACGTACATACAACTCCATTAGATAATCTTCCGGGTGAATCATTTCCGACACCTGTCTCGAGTCTGACATATTTATTATTGTTATTTTTATTAAAATAAGTAAACGCGAATTGCGCCGCAGGATATCAACAAAATAAATCAACTGAATTTAGGTAAATAGCGTCTTTCTGAATCGAAGAAAATAATTGTTATCTATGTGTTTTTAATTATTTTGATATTCATGAAGTGATTTGGTATATTGGCATGGTCCCCCCCCCCCCCCTCCCCACTCCTCGAAATTGCTCAACCAACCCACAGTTTTATACATAGAATAACTGAGTCACATTATTACCACATCGTTTTTTCATCATGTCATAAATTTTCAATAACAGTATTGTGAGAATCCATTAAAACAGTTCTATTGTTAAAAATCTTGCCTGCGGCGCTAATCTAATTAGTGTGAAGGTTTCCTCCCAAAAAAAAACCTGGACTTTTAAACAAATTCTGTTTTATCTACCTTCGTATGTTTGATGACAAAATTTTCTGTCTGCCGGGCTAGTCATTTATCATGTTGTAACCCAGAAATATATCCAAATGCCTTAATGTTGAAATGAACCAGGTTCATCAATTCACCCATTTTAGAAAAAAAAGAATCGCCTATTAAGCGGCGCTATTTACTAGTTTTTATTTATTTGGAAATTGTATCTAAAATCTCTTAAATCTATAACATAAAATATTTTAAAATATGTATAGTTTTACAATAAAGACATTTCCAAATTCTTAACCCAATTTACGCAAAATCCACCGATACCTATAAACTGATACAACTCACATGTTTATTAATGTTATTAGGTAGGTATATGAGATTGTCATCTGATACAAAGCACCTACAGTTCATTCATCTTCCTGTATTATAATAATATATAATAATAACATTAAGATATAAATAATTTATAATTACATAAATACACCAAGGTTATCTTGCGTCTGATACAACGGAAGTAATCTTCAGTACTATTGCCTGATGCCATCAGAAGATAATGGAGAGATCATGACACCAATGGATTATAATATATGTAATAAGATAAAAATATTATTAAGGGAATCTGTCGACGAAGAATCTATCAGAATGTGCTGTCGAGAGTTGCATGGAAGGACAACGAAAGAATAAGTGTCGTAAGAATGTTACAAATCGACCAAATGGGAGGACCAAAGGGGAAGCCTATGTCCAACAATGGACCTGAGTGGCTGCGGAAGAAGAAGAAGAATGTCAAGTTTGAAATTAGAACATTACTCTGTTACAAATAATTTTTACTCTCTCTTTCAAATAACTTGTCCACTGGATACTTGATTCTTAGTAGTAATTTTATGGAAAAATTTCGTATCCACGGAAACCCATGAGAAGAATAATGTGAAATGGGGAGTACGTGATACGAATAAATAAATTTACGGACTAAAATATTTATGTGTGATGCTATACTGTTTTGGGCTTCCCCCAAGCAACAACTCTAGACGCGCAGCGCCGGTGCTTTTAAAAGAAATTAGTCATAGTTTTTATATGTAAGTGTTTAATACACTTGACTGTTCCAAAGGATGTGGATTCCCATTGTTTTGGTATAACTAACCTGTCTCTTCCACTATATGTGTCTGTGTCTGTGTAGTCTCTATGCTAGGAAGTGAGACTAGAGTGCATAGACAAAATGATGTAATTGGAGGTTGTCGCTATAAGTTTCAAGTTATTTTTTTAAATTACAGTTTTTTCCTCAACAGAGACGAGCATGAGTCATCTTCATTCACATAATGTAGCGTTATGTGAACTCCCTTGAGGAGGAAGCAAGATGGGTGTTCCGACGCTTACGAGTCGGATTTGGCTGGCTTAAGTGATCACTTTATTGGTTAATCGTGTGATGTGATCAGATGATTGGTCACGGATTGTGACATCACAATCCGTGACCAAGGCGGTAGTAGGTTCGCCGAAACGTCGGATCATCTGATCACATCACACGATCAACCCAAAAAAAGAAATCATCATAAGTATGTACTTTAATTTCCCCCTAGTCTCGTCAGTGTAGGCTATTGCTCCAAGTTCCATATATTTTTGGCCATTATCCTTTGATGAATGAACAAAATCAAGAACACATCGAAGTTTCCTTAAAAAAATAAAAGAAAGAGATACAATACAATTTCTTCACGAATGTGAATTCCCTCTCGTTCTTACACAAACAACCCAAACTTATCGAGTCATAGCGCCGTGCTCAACTGAGCGAAGATCCGCCGCGTTGAATCATATATATAAAATACATCAACAAACATTCACACATCTCTGTCTAACAAGTGCCATCAATGTCTTTATGTCTCTTTTAAACGTAAAATTTAGAAGTAGGGTTTTTTCTTATACTGACTCAGGTTATGAGTAAAAGGTATTTTTCTTCATATCATGCTTGCTCATATCGCTTACCAATATTTTTGTTTTTATTTTAACCACATATTATTAATATTATATTGTATATGACAATATGTATGAAGACAATGGTATGCACTTGTGAGGAGAATGGAGTCATCCAGACTCCCTCACATTGCATTGCACGGCCAACCCCAGGGCAGACGACTCACGGGCAGACCACCAAAGAGATGGATTGACAGTTGGGAGTCGACATCGCAGGAGGCTAATCCATCTTCATAACAGGCCACAAGGCCTATATTAAGAACAACAAGAAGAAGAAGATATTGTATATAGGTATATAAATATGGCTGGGTTTGAATCTCGGCGCTGGAGACGTATTCCGCCCTACATGACACAAGGTGGAGTGAGATGGAAAGTATTTGGGTTTGTGTATACAAGTCCAAATTCAATAATCTTTCCTGTATACAAACCCAAATTCAATAATATTTCCTGCAGGTATAAGAGCCCAGATTCAATAATATTTTTCATGCAGGTACCTATACAAGTCCAGATTCAATAAGTTTTCCTGAATACAAATCCAGATTCAATACTTTTTTCTGCAAGTATACAAATCCAGATTCAATACTTTTTTCTGCAGGTATACAAGCCCAGATTCAATAATTTTTCCTGTTGTTAAGCAGGCCATCAACACATAGTTAAACAATAACATTAGTACTAAAACAAACCTTGAACATGTCCCCCCTACAATGTTGTCCTTGATTCTACATACGAATTATTGCTCCGTGTCATCAAATAAATCAATTCGCAAATTGCTATCATTGACTGATCACACTCTTCCTAGTCGCGAATTTCAATTGGAATCATAACAGACAGGATTAGCTGGTTTTAATGTTCGCTTCATGCCCCTCTGCCTAATTGTGTTTAAGGTGTTGTGATAATTTTATAAGGTTTTAACTGTGTTTGCGACGATGTAAGATGGATTGAATACGTGTAGAGAATGAATGACGATAGGATGATAAAAATAGTACACAGATGTTAAGAACTGATAGAGACCCTAAAAGTTCAAGAATAACTGGGTTCAACCAAGTCCAATATTTTCCTAAGGATGGACGTGTTTTGAGTGAAATGAATCATGAGGAATTGCGTGAATGTGATGAAAGCAGGAAGCAATGATTATGTGTAAGGATTGGTAAACCTGGCGTTTCGCTCATCCCGCAAGACAAGCGGTGTAAAGGGATAGAATAAAAGGAATACATCAAACCGTTACTGAGTGGCAAAGCCTTTTTACATTCCAGTTTTGTCATGAGGAACATTGAAAAGTGTAACAGAAATGGTTGTAGGTAGCGTTCTAATTTATCAGATCAGTCACAAGCCATTGAACAATGAAGAGCTCAAACACTCAATCGGTAATAAAATAATAAGATTAGTTACATTAGAAGTGAAGTGTGGAGCCAATTGAAGAGATTTGTAATATAACAAAGTTAATGGCCCACGAAGGGTCATTAGGCACAGCAGCAGATCTGATTGAAGAGATTGTGGTTAACAATTGTTGAGCAACAAGAGAGGAAGATGGCCCTCATATTGTGAATATACTTGCACAGTAAAGTATCTAGAACAAGTGAGTTGTTTTAAAGTATTGAAATTATTGAATAAAGCGTCAGTCTAACCAATCTAAGGGCACCGATCTTAACACATAACTTCTCTAGCCTAATCGTGGTCCAATTTTGAACGTAGACCTCCCTTGATGATTTTGACACAATATCTCGATCTTGATCCATGCCAACATTGCCAACTCTCGGATGTCATCCATTTTCTGGATGGGCTTTCTTTGATGGTCTAGTTGAAGTGAGTGCGGTTCCAGTTCACCTCTTTCGTGAGATTTTCGGGCTGTGTGACCTGCCCAGCTCCATTTGAGTTCTAAGATCACTCTCATTAGATAGGTGACTCTTGTTACGTTTCTGATTTCGACGTAAGGTATACGATCCCTTGAACTATAGTGCCGAGGATCGTACTTTTAACGGCTCTATCTTGGTTCTAGCAAATAACAAAAAAGCTATTACTTACAGCTTAATTTCAGTACCTGTAAGTTTGTAAGACACCCTAGTAGCATCAACTATAATTAAATTTGTTTTTGTGGCTCCATTTTTTTCATCACTTCAGCTGAAACTTTTAATTTTGCCCCCCGATACGAAACGAAAAGTTCAAAGCATGTTCTTACTAATATTCAACTGCTACCGAACTGACTATCAAATCAGATACAGTACCAGATAATCTGAACCAATTCAATAAGTAGTATTAATCTAGTACCTTCGTGCCTATGTATCCATCAGAGTACTTTGTATTATTAAGTAGGTACCCATATCTATTTCATTGTTTATTATCATTGAGTGATAGTACCTACCTACATATTATTATATTTAAATTCGCCCTATACCTACCTATTATAAATTTGACCAGTATTCCGAGTACTCTGTGAAATGTACTCTGAATCTATAGAGTAATTGGCTCCACTTAGACGGTAAGTAGGATCTGTAGGATTTGTTAACTTCTTGCTCAAATATTTGAGTGGGACTGAAATCTTTTATATCAGGTACTTAAAATATTTGATTATTTCAAGGTAACTAAAATACCTATATTAGTAGGCAAACATTATTGATCAAAATTTGTAGTTATAGTTATGGAATACTTTCACATATATTTTTTTCAGATGAGAGAGGTTGCAAATTAGCTATTAGCTAAACAAAACAATGATATTAATTACACAAGCTCTGAAAAAATTATAAATTTGAAACATGGAAAAATTTATCAGGAGTCCCTCAAGGATCATTTCAGGGCCCTTATTATATTAAAGGAATATATGTTTGACAATTTGTTTGATAATTTAATTAAACCGAAGATAACTCTTTTCGCTTTGTTAAACCTTTGTCAGTTATTTGGGTTGATTGGCAGAAATCGCCAAGAGGCGATAAATCCGCCCCTTACATGTTTATTTATGTGTAATAAAGTTTTTTTTTTTTTTTATGAATCTGGGATTTGAAATAAACCCAAATACATATTTGTATACTTCACAGAAAGCTGAAAAGCTTGTGTCATGAAGTGGAGTAAGTCGGGGATTGAACCCGCGCCCACCGAATTAACAGTCGAGCGCATTACCAACCAGGCTTCCGACCACCTCAATATTTATGTATTTGTCAATCAGTCGATTAATACCCACCCATATTGCATTCTTGTCAATCAAAAGTTCTTTAAAAAAGAAGATTTCTTGAATTAACTAAATATCTATGAATTTTATTCAGTCAGGCGGCATAAAGTATATATGAATGTAATAAGTACCTGCTCTAATTGATTCATCAATAACCTAAAATATACATCAGGAGTGCCACAGGGTCCAGTTCAAGACCCCCTTTCTAAAATTTTACTGGGGCTTCCTGTAATAAATTATCAAATATGTACTGCTGTGATTTAAATTAGTAGGTGCATATTGAGTTGTTTATGTATGTCAAGTATCTCATTACATAATATATTTATCAATTTATATATTAACTACATACATATGTACATAACGGGGACCAAGGATTGGGGGAACAGAACAGTAGGCCAAAACTTTTGTGTAGGATTTTCAATTTATTATTAATTGTACTGTTGACGTACTTTTTTGTTTTTAATATTTAACTAGTTTGTTTATGGCTCCCACTCTTTTTTGTCAATCTCATTTTGGCCTCCGGTAATAAACAGGAAGAGAATCAACTGTGAATTTGTGTACTGCGTGCTTAGTTCGGAGAACATCCGTCACGAATATTATTATTTGTCATTTGCTTATCTCATCGTGGTGTGCAGAATACTTTGTCATAATAAGATGAGAACTCAAAGCGCCAACTTTTGAAGATCTGGTCAAAATAATAGTGATGTTGGATAAATTATTAGGAGCACCCCTCTAGAGCGCCATGAACTATCTAATTAATACAAAATGTGAAATTAATTTTCAAATTAAGGGCTTGGTTCCAAGAATGACGTCACAGTCATTTCCCACGGCATTAAGGTTCAAAATCGCGTGAACAATCGCATGACCGAATGGTAAAAATAGCGTTTTTTCCATTTTTGGGGTTAATTTTGCGTCTATCAAAAATATTTTACGGTTATTCTCTAAATGACGGTTCAATACATCTACCCTATTTTCTTCCAAGGCATATTTAGTAACGGTTGTCGAGATATGAATTCTCCCGTTTTTTTAATTTATGAAATGTCAGTACTCTTAAGCAAAATATCCGCGAAATAGACGTGTTTTTAGGGGGTTTCTAAATTGGGCAAGAGTCTGTGCCTATCTAATTCTTATAAGAAGCTGCTTCCAGGCTGAGGAATCCACCGCAACGAATGCGCGCTCCAGATATGGCATTTGGGGTTCCATTTTAGTGACGTTAACTGCTGAGGTCTGATGTACAGACTAAATAAAAATATTATCTATGATATAATTAAAATGTAATTATGAAAATGATGTTAATAATATTATAAAATGATATTAATTGTGATAATAGAGGAAGGAAGTAAAGAAGTTTTGTAATACGTAGAGAGATCACGACCCTCAGGAATGTGAAAACATCATCATACCTCTGTATAAAGAATTTCATCTTTGTAATGTTTCTACTACATAGTGTAGAGTGTATAGTATAGTAATTATCATCAAGATGTTTAATACTGTTTATTATTGTTGTGATTGCGGCGATTGTCATATGGGGAAAATAAAAACAAATAAGTACATAAGAAATACGAAAAAATATAGTTCCACAAGGTATACTTTAGGGCCCTTTTATATTAAATAAACATAGGGCTTGCATATTATTTGGATAATTTATGTCAACCTGAGATAACGCATTTTATTAAACCATTGTCTACAAGTTAGAAAGTAAATTAAGTAAAAAATAAAGTAAACATAACAACTAGGTATGTAACTTCTCCTTATTCAGGATGATTCTATGCAACTGTTTTCAAAACCGTACGGTTTTTGAAGCTGGCGAAACAATCATCCATGAAGAACTCCAAGTAGCCCGTATCTGGTGACAGCTTTTGATTTTAGAAAGAGATACGGGGTCGTGTAGGATGTCGTTAGTGAAAAATAAATGTATTTTTTATGTGACAATGCAATTTTAACGGTTTATTTTTAAAACGTTAAAAGGTGTTATTTTGTAAAACAGACACTAAAAAATACATCACTAAATCAAAGGCTGTTCCATGAAATAGGAACACACAGCATTGGTAGGAAATAGGAATGGAATGAAAGGATATGGATAGGATAATGTGTGCAATGTCACTCTAACTATACCGACATGTACAGAATAAAAATATATTGGTATATTTCTTTATGATAATACTCAAATCTTATTTCATCTTGTCATAATAAATACACTATGTCTAGTTGTTATTAAATTATTATTTTAATAATATTTTTATACTGGCAATACTATAAAGAAACAGGTATTATTGTAATAGTAATATGTTATGTAGCATAGTTTAGTAAAAAATACTTAAGTTACTAGTTACAGTAGCCCTCTACCATCCGTCGTGGTGACGGAAGCTAGGAGTGTGTGTAAGGATAGGGCTGTCTGGCGCTCTGTCCTCTCTGCCTACCCTGCAAGGGATGTGGCGTGAGGGTATAGATAGATAGATAGATACTAGGTACAGCTCATCATTGCACTAATTACTTTTACCACTCCTCTGTACTATAAGAATCTTGATTCAGTCAGGTTTGTTCAATAAAAAAACTCACCAAATTTTACTGACATAGGTAGTGACAGGAAAATTTCGATGTTATTTTTCGGGAAAAGTGGTGTCATTTTTTGCAAAAAGGGTTGCTATTTTTCACCTTTTTTATATATTGTATAAATTTCTCAAAAAAAATGTGAAAAATACCTCTGATCTTTTTTCCAAAAGACAGCAACTCGTTTCCCGATAGTCAGGGAGTTTTTTTTGTATTGCTAATATGCATTAAAATAAATAAATAAATCTTTATTGGCCAAAGAAAAATATGCATACCCAATTACAAAAACAAGACAATCGCAATGTGTCAAAAGGCGGACTTATCGCAAATGCAATATCTTACAGTCAACCCGAATCAACAAAAACTAAAATCTAGGGAATGACCGTAAATTTTCTTCAATAAAGCAAAATTAATCCCAAAAAGTAAAAAAAAAACGCAATTCTTTTCATTTGATCATGCGATTTTGAACCATAAAACGCCGGGGGGAATTAAAACATTACACTCTTCGGCTTAAGCTAGAATTTCAGTAATTTTATTTAATTGAAGCAATACAATACATAAGAAATCTAGATTTAAGTCTCTGACAAGCAGTTCACTCTGCGCTTTTAACTTTTATTTTTACACTTTGACATAACTAATGTTATATGATATAGGCGTGATGTTGGCCATACGATGTGTGTGTTGTTGTGTGTTGCCCAGGATTTGTAATTAAGTAATATTTGAGTCTTCACTGGTTTATTTGCAGGTGATATTGTGATTGTTTATATTGTATGTAATAACTGTATGCACTCTATAAGATCAATAAAATAAATAAATAAAAATACGATAAATAAATCAGTAATTTTAAAAATGTTGTATTGACTACATCTGAGTTGATTTGGAGAGAGCATTATGTATGTATACTAGATAGATGTCTGATGATACTATGTAGGTATATAATAAATCGTTCTAACTAGAGAGTCATATTGTTCCCACGTAGTATTTGAGGTGTCTGACAAGTTTCTACAACTGCTAACTGCTGAGGATAGTAACCATACCATTCATTACAGCTGCTAATTAATATTATTATATATTATGTTTGTTATTTATATATCGTAACATAAATATTTTATTATGTTTACTCAGGTAATTATTGTTTTATGTAAATATACGATGAAATTTAATTCCATCAAAGGAACGGAGGGGCAAGATCAAAATGGGCCCATTTCATTTAGTCACATTTCGATTAAAAAACAGATAGGTCATATTTTGAGCAGTCGGATCTTGTAGACCATGTAGACTGGATTCTCAAGGACGAACGTGATGGTTTATTGGTTAAAAATCATCCGTAGGCCTTATTTAAGGCACTTGGAACCGTCAGGTTTACATATTGAACAAAATTTATACATTGCAAACTTATTAACAGCAAGAAAAGAATGGAAACAATAATTACATCGTGAAAAAAGAGATTATAAAAAGGGCGTGTTCTGAGTAAAGTAATCGTAGAGTGTGTATGAGGAATTGCATGAGTGTGACGGAAGCCCGAAGTGTGTGTAATGATAGGAAAGTCCGGCGATCTGTTCTCTCTGCCTACCCCGCAAGGGTTGTGGCGTGAGGGGTATAGACTATAGAATACAATAGATCAACTTTGTTATTATCAAACGAAGAACTGTCAATATTTTTTTTACTTGCCTTTAAAATCTTCTAAATTATTTGAACTCTTGAAAATACCGCTTTAGGTTAGAAGTTAGAATGGTGATGAGATTCTTGCGATGATCTCGAACTGTGAACCGTGACGTGATGAATTCGTAACGTAAATAATAATGGATATAACCACTGGACCATGGAGCTAAGTAATAACTTCAATATGATTCACATAATCTAGAGTATTTACCTTAGGTATAAATCTTTATGAGAAAATGTTGAATAAATAAAAAAACTGATTCACCAATCAAATACACATATACAGGATTTCACCAACTTCTTAGGTGAGGAATAGCGGAGATAGGAGCCACTTATCATTATTTTACATACAAAATTTGTGCTAGGTGGCTCCTATCTCCGCTATTCCTCACCTAAAAAGTTGGTAAAATCCAGCATTAAGTATATACAGACATACGAGTAATAAATAATCTATGATTTAAACTAGATTCGAGTAGTATATCATAACTTTTTTTCTTTTTACAAGATTACTTTGATAATCATAATTTATATTTTGTGAGAACATTGGATTTTCTACATCTTCTTCTTTTCACCATATCCCATTTATTTAGGGTCGGCGACTCGGATCCTCCCTCTCCATTTTCCCCGATCAAGGCAGTCTTCTGGAGTGAGCTCCAGGTGTTCCATGTCCCCTCTGATGGTCTCCTCAAGGGATTTCTTTGGACTTCTTCTCTTTCTCGGTCCTTCCACATTGGGTTTTCTACATGTCGTAGCTAAATAAAAACAAGTAGTTATCTCAACAGATATACAGCAAAGAATAGACTTTCCATCAGACTTATGACTGATCGTCGGCTAGTTTAATGTGATCCCTTTACACTACAGAACGCCAGACCGCCCCATCCTTGCTTCCGACACATTTATGCAATTTGTCATGCATGCCCTCCGATTTCTTTTGCTAAAAACGCTTCCGTCCTTGAGAATCTGAGGATCTCACCTCTTCTTTAGGTCATGTATTTCGTTTTGGTCATTATGTCCTCGTTCATTGTTTCCACATGCCCAAACCATCTAAGCTTCTTAAATTTCGTTCTAAGTAATCACTACCAACGGTCACGGGCGTTTATAAAAGAGGGGGGGGGGGGGCAAACCCCCAAATGTAAAACAATTATTGAAAAAACGTTATTTTATAACATGAAAATTACCCCGGATCATCTCTTCACTTATTTAAAAAAAAATCGACTGCTCTGCTATTTTTTCCTGTATTCTTTTAACACAATCTTAATACTAACTTAAAACACGACCTTTATCGCTTACCTTCGCGAAAAAATTCCGGCTACGGCGCTATAACAGGACAGTGTGATAGGAGTATTTCCAGGCTGAGTCCCCCCCCCCACAGTCAAATACTAGATCTCCCCCGAAATGAAAACCTATATACGCCACTACCAACGGTTGTATGCTTTTTTTAAAATTTATTTCTAACAATCCATCACTGAGATGCGATCTTTCGACAACGTAACTTTTTGTTAACAAGAGTGATTGTCTTCGCATAGGCGGTCTACATTTTTCTTACCACCAACACAGCAATTTAGTAAATTATTTGGTATATTATCACTCTTATTATTGTCTTGTATTGTTGTTAGATAATTGACTCTACATCACCACACCACCACGTGGGCACGTGCCGTAGTTCTGTTAATAGTCAAGTTGACTCGGAGACAATAGACTCGAGTAATGGTTTATCCCACGCTTATAGTAAGACATTCATGGTGCTAAGTGACATGCTGTTTAGATTTTATATTACCTAGTAATTGGATATTTTTTTACGTTACTACATAGTAGGCCAGTAGATCTAAGATTCGTTAGTATGGAGACCCAACATTAAATCAGGTAGCCGTGAATTTTTGGTATGTTATGTAGGACAATAAATTAGTTAAGGATCCAAATTTGCACAATTTTCCTCCCTCCGCCCCCTTCGCCATCCTGTTAAAACCTTAAAAAATCGCCAATGTTTGTATGTTATGCACTATAAATTCGTTATTTCGCGTTTTAGGTCAAAAAAGTTATTTGCCGGTTTGTACACCATAAAATTTTCTATAACTTCACTTCACAAATTTTTGCTCTAAAATAAATAGCAACGGAGCTTTGAAGCTTCAAAAATTTGACAAAATTCAGTATTTTTTCAATTTAGAGTTTTTAGCCAAGAACCATCACGATAACTCCGTCATGGTTAACTTCAGCCCAAAAATTCTTATAACATCTTTAATTATTTAATTTACTTCAACATACAGTATTTAATTTACTTCAAAACGCGTACAGCATTATCCATATTGTGCTTAAAACACCGACAAAGAGATAGATTTAGAAAAAAAACAAAAGAGTGTTTTTTATGATTTCCTATACATTTTCTGATTTCACATACCGTTCGAAAACGTATGTCCTACATAACATACCAAAAATTCACGACTACCTGATTTAATGTTGGCAAAATTGCTTCATCGACTGCAGTGTTAGTTATCGAGTTTACCCCTACATTCTATCGCCAGTTGTAGACAGTAATATTTATTCAAATTTATTTTAACAACAAACAGAATGAATTAATATAAAATAACAAAAAAAAAAAAAAAATAGGTTCTACGACCGATTGCGTCATACGGGATTGATTCTAGGGCAGATATCACAGTTACGAAGAGCGCGCTGAGAGTCTCTGAGATGAGGACCCTCAGGAACATTGCATCAGGGAAGACTCTCAGAGACAGAATAAGAAACACGAGAATAAGAGAGATGTGCGAGGTCGAGGATGTCGTCAGATGGGGAAGGCAACGGTGGAGATATTGGTACGCGCATGTGAGGAGAATGGAACCATCCAGGCTCCCTCACATTGTGCTCCATGGCCAACTCCAAAGTAGGCGACCCACAGGCAGACCACCAAAGAGATGGTTTAACAGCTGGAAGTCGACCTCGCAGGAGGCTAACCCCTCTTAAATAACAGGCCATCAGGCCTACTATTGTTTCAAAGTAGCCCTTGGTGCAAATTCGGTTAGACACCACTGGTTTAAATGGTGCCACTGCCTTCTGTCATAACAACGACATCACTTCAACATAAAGTTTTAATCTTATCTTCGCCACACCATTGCACCGGTTGACTATCTACTGTCGAATATTATACATAGCTGGTCGAAGTTACTTCCTATGTAGGTACTAACTACTAACATACTATGTTATGCGGTGTTTCAATTTACGTTTTACGCCCTCCCGGGGAAAAAAAACTTTTTTGCGTGAAAGAGTGGATGACATAGGAGCTGAAGCTCCTGAAAAATGCGGTGCTGGAGGCGGGTTTACTATTAATGTATACACCACTTCCTGACTACTTGACTACTGAGGCTTGAAACATTACAAAAATACGTAAGCTCGATGACAATACAATTCTGTACCAAATTGCATCAGGCTACTCCAGAGACAAAAAAAGATGCAGATCGTTTGAGGAAGATCCAAGGGTTGTGTGGAGTCATGTGTGGTATCGTACGAAAGGGCGTTGGAAAATAAATTCAGATCGTAAGTCAGATTTTGTCCAGGAAGACCTTGGAAGACACCAAGCGATCGAGAAGATCCAGTCACCGCATAGTGCCGTGTTTGGTATCTCACGAAAGTGCTTCACGAGTAGAACTCATATCTTTTTTTAAAAAATTGGATTTTGTCCATTCTTGATGGAGGCCTGAAGGAATGCAAGCGCCTCAGAAGGGCGTGTTTGATATCGTTTGGAAGACCGCAAAAAACAGCTCTAGTATGTGAAATCGTAAAACCTAAAAACCTTAAAAAATAATATTACCATTCCTTATTCTTGATGGATATGCACTTGGTTTAACAAAGTATGATTGTTTGTGCATATTGCATATGATCATATATCACAATATTAGGTTACATCATACAGTAGTAATGTTGTGTTATGTATGGCCGATGGCGTAATGTTTCACATGTGATTGTATACTGTACTCCACTGCACGGGACATCAAATGGCGGACCGCGATCAGCATCAGGAATGCCGGCATATTTTGTGCAGACCTTAAGAAAACAGTAGATAAAATTCATGACTCTTTTAAATATGGTACAAGGAATATCAAATTAAAATAAAATAACATCGCTTTTTCAATGTTAGAATTTTAATAAGTATGTATTATGAAAATCCGTTAAATCACAATTATTTCATCACAAATTTTACCTGCAGTGCTATTTAAAGTGGGGGTTTGTTGTTCCTTGCATTCTTCATAAGTATTTTTATATCACAAAAAATAAACTGGACTTTTTAACGACTCTTTTTTATCTAACTTCTTATGTTTTATGACAAAAGTTTGGACTACTCACATGCCTGTATCACCGTAATCAAACGGACCCCGACAGTCCTATAATTTTCAAAAACGGACCCCCAATGGAACTATTTGGTGATCCCTGGCATACAGTGCACTAGTGACTACTAGTAACAAGTGATAATAATTGTAACTGAGTTATGCATAGCTCTAGTAATTTGTGAACATTAGTACTACTGTGTTTGAAGTGTTTTTGTGTGGTTTTTATTCAATTCTAGACACATTAACATAAATTATTAAGATCTTCATACAACGATTTCATTATTAGGTAACTTATGAAGAATTAGATTTGACAATTTTGTAAATCGCAACACCAAATCTTTATTCACTATGCCTTTTAGTTCTAATTATTTCTTTTTCTTCACAGATTTACAATTACAATGCAAAACATATAATCTATCGATTGATAGATAGATTTATCTATACCCTCACGCCACGTCCCTTGCAGGGTAGGCAGAGAGGACAGAGCGCCAGACAGCCCTATCCTCGCATATACTCCTAGCCTCCGTCACATTCATGCAATTTGTCATACGCGCTCTCCGTTTCCTTTTACTCAAACACACAAGTATACAGGCACAATTTTATGGAGTAATGGGAAAAGACGAGAAAAAAAGACGAGTAAAGTAGAAAAAGAAAACGTAGAAAAAAATTACGCCTGCGGCGCCAATAATTGGCCTGCCACTACAATTCTATTAAAAATAACGTTTCCCTTCGAAGGGGGGAAGAGGATAAAAATAACTAAAATAATAAATACCGAACACTTAACCCTCTCACTACCAGAATATAATAGAAGGGTTATAGATTTTTTTGACTATGGATTTAATATCTATATATTTTAATATGAATTAAAAAAATATTTTTGCCGTTTTTTCGTTTAGGACTACGCCCCATGCCTTCCGCGGAGGACCCTGGTAGTTATTTACTGGTAAAACATATTTAGTCATAGACAATAAACATTCTATAATAAGTTTACCATGGATTCAGTATGAGAATTTGCTTCAAATGGATTTTCTTTATTTTATCTTCGTGTCCTCCAGCAGGGATAGTGTTAGTGAGAGGGTTAAATTTGTAAATAAAAACGTGGGGTAAAGAACAGAAAAAAAAACCAATAAAAGAAATATTTTTTTGTCGCCGAGTAAAATTGTACAAATGCTAGTTTCTTAATGAATGAATTAAAGTAACAATGTCTTGATTGATGTAATCATGAAGGTATGAATGAATTAGACAAATTGTAATGGAAATAATTAATAGATTACTATTACTCTTATAAAAGTAATAAAAGTACTGTACTGTCATATTGAATAATGTCCTCTTGCGACACTCACTGTAACAAGTTATATTATGCTGTCATTCAGTCAGTCAGTCAGTCACAATAAGTCTGACCCACGCAGGATGTTGCGGTAGAGAAGAAGACAATAAAGTACTCTCTACCTTACCTCTAAGTGGTAACTATACAGAGTGTCTTATGTCTCGATGAATACCTGAGGTTTGGCGCTTGCTACTCAGTAACAATGCGTTGATATCTAGCTTACGTAAATATTATCTATCGTCCCTTGCGAGGTAGCCAAAGTTGAGAGTGGACAGAGCGCCACAGATATTTTGTGCCTTTACTATGAGAAATTATGGTACTGTTATTTAGTGATAAGTTATATAATATGTATTAGATTTTTAAGATAGAGTAAGAGAATATACTGCCAACAAACTGCTTTGCATATCTATATAAGTATATACTAAACTAAGATAATATTTTATTAGTAATTTAGTTATTTATATCTTTCTATCCCCTCACGCCACATCCCTTGCGGGGTAGGCAGAGAGAACAGATCGCCAGAATTTCCTATCCTTACACACACTTCGGGCTTCCGTCACACTCATGCAATTCGTCACACGCACTCTACGATTCCTTTCACTCAGAACGCGTCCGTCCTTGAGAATTTGGTCTACATGATCAAGCCATGTGGTTCTTGGACGGCCGCGCTTCCTTACACCTCTTCATTCACCCATGTATACATCAAACTAATACAATACAACAGTATGTTTAATACTATACATAAGGCCCTATATGCACTGAGAAAAAATCGTTCTATTTTCGCTTCGACTTTTTCAAATTTTGTATGAGAATGTTAGCGCGAAATAAGAATAACGTAAGTGACAATGTGAATTATACCTTTTTAAAGAGAGTCTGGGAACAAATTATTAAATCGAAAACAGCCAATTTGTTAAGATTATAATTACCAGTATTTTGGCTAAATTATACTTTTTTATCTGAAAAACTGAACGAAAAATCCTCAGATCCCGTAAACTTTAGGGGTACTTTCGGAATATTTTTTTATTGAAGGAATTTCCAAATATTGTAATTCTAAAGCAGTCAATCTGTAGTTCATACTTTCATCTATCACTGTCTTCGGTTTTAAGACGATTCTCTCAGTATTGGCTGAGAAAAATTTAGGGCGCCGAATCTATATGACCTTAACAAGTAGGTAATAGATGCTCAAAAATTGTTCATAAGGGCGAGCTCACTAATTAATCTCTCACTCGTTTCTTATCCTACTTTTCGATTTTTCCACACACAGAAACTGGTGTAAGAACGGATTATCAAAAAATCCATAACACTACTCATTCTTCAAACCAAACACTCTGAATGCATCATATTATATTAAGTTGGCTAGGTATAGTTAGTATCTTGTGTTGTGTTATAGAGAAAGAGTTACTACGTAAGCCCCATTGTCTCAGTCACACTTCACGGCGGGTGGTTTAGTTATACCTACTCTACCTATAATACTTATACTTAGTCTCCATCACATCATATCATACACCATACCATACCATCAACCTACCCGCACTCCTCATCTACATTGCAACACTCTCTGCTTCCAACACCTGCATCATTGTTATTTCTAGTATTGTTATTAAAGGGGCTAAGAAAGATTTAGCATGCCGGACTGGTACGGGGGTCGGTCGATCAAAACGCATCAGAAATATTGACCCTTACATCGACTACAAAAAAATTAAATTCCGCACATTTCTAGTGGGAACACAGATAAATCACCAAGTATTGGTCGTGTACCTTTTGCTACGTCATTACTAATGCTCAGATGAATGTGACCCCTCTGTGAATGAGACCACATCGAGACATAAAGTGGAGAGGTGTTCTGATGACATGAAGTTTGTAGGAGTTCTTGAGGAAATCCACAAGGTGACGCCGAGGGCAGTAGACTATTAAATTTGAAGATAATTGACGCAGGGCTATGACTCCTAGATAACTTGTACAATGGTCGTATACATACGAAATAAGAAGAAGATTACTTAGTTCTATATCTAGGTGTGTATCTTTATATAAAAATACGTTTATTAAGAAGGTAAACCCAAATACTTTCCTGCACACTTTGCACTATGGCTAAAAGCTGTATAGCAAAGTGTAGAATACATCGCCAGCGCCGGGGTTTGAACCTGGCACCTCCCGCTTTCAAGAGACTGCCGCCTCAACCAACTGCGCCAACCATTATTCAATTACTCCTAAAACGAGCAAAAGGAGTGTAGGAAGACCTCAGGCAAGATGGTCTGACGATGTGAGGCGAATCGCAGGAAGCAAGTGCATGCAGCATGTCCAGGATGAGGATCTGTGGAAAGTCAAAGGGAAGGCCTATGTCCAGCATTGGAATTAAAACGGCTGAGGAAGAAGAAGAAGAACTTGTAGATCAATAATATTGACGTATGCGTACAAAAGAAGTAAAAAAAGTAAGACATCCGCCAATTCGATGGGTTTATATTTATTATAATTAGTAAAGTAGGTAAAGTTACGCAAGTAATTAATTATCCGTATAAGTATTGATTTAACGGTGAAATAAATAAATAAATAAATCACAAAGGAAAGTGAAAGATTCTCAATTATCTATCTATCTATCCAATTATTATTCTACATAACTACCTACGTTAGATCTTCTGTGGGATTTCAATTGCAAATAACTTCTCATGGAAATAAAATGATTTTTTTATGGTCTACGCCTAAAATATAGAAGATTTATTTTTAACGATGAAATGAAGTAAATCTGCTATGTTAAATTTATTTTATTTTATTTTATTACAAATACAAGCACAAAATAGACAACAACTATAGATATGAGTAAAAACATGAAGATAAGACGATTAGTCCATTCATAATTCAGCTGTCACCCATAAGCATGCGCCACAGATAAATTAAAACATATATGTTCATTCCGGTCGTCTCACACATCCAAACTCAATCTCGCTCACACACTCACCCATCGCACACGCACTATTTATCAATACAAAAAAAAATCTCCGCGACTTTCGAGAAACGAGTTTCTGTCTTTCGGAAAAAAACAGGTGTTTTTCACAATTTTTTTTGTGAAATCTATACAAGATATAAAAAATATTTTACGGTTATTCCCTAGATAAAGCTTAAATGTATCTACCCTATTTTTTCTAAAGCATATTTAGTAACGGTTGTCGAGATCTATAAGGTCTCCCGTTTTTAGAAATTTTTGAAATGTCAGTATGCATACCTACTCTTAAATAAAATCTTGTTATACTAATGCCCAATCCCACCAACTATTATCTAGGAAGGAGAGCCCTAAGAAATTTCCATACAAAAACAGAGATAATATTCTAGAGTGTAAGTCCTGCAATAATTCCATATGAAATGCAACATGCAACTCACCTACTCTGGGCGGAGATATTTGGGCACCTAACGTAGGTGAGTTGCATGTTGCATTTCATATGGAATTATTGCAGGACTTACACTCTATAACTTAATAAACAGAATATTATTTCTGTTTTTGTATGGAAATTTCTTAGGGCTCTCCTTTCTAGATAGTAGTTGGTGGGATTGGGCATAAATGTATGACTGTGAGACGTGTATGTTCATACATTAAAATATTGTTTTCTATTGTCTTCTGGGAATAGTATTTTAATTTAATACACATATTCCCATTACCTTGAACTCAAAAACACTTACTTCGTATGAGTAAATATATAAATAATAATTATTATATGTAGGTAATTATAATTTAAATGAATTGTTCAATTAATATTATTCTAAGTAAATAGTTAATTCTCTTCTTCCTCAACACATTGCTGAGGGTCGTGACCTACTAATTACATAATAGACAATTGGACTTATAAGCAAATTCATCAATGACATTTTTCTCAAAAAAATAATGGGGAGGTGTAATAATAAAGAAGTACAAGGTGCAATGAGGTGCTGGCCCCCCCATTCTGAATGTCACATATACTTTTAGACAGTTTTAGTAACTTTTCTAGGAAACTATTATCAGGTTTTCGCAGTTTATTTATGGTTGGCGTAGTTCTAGGTGGAACGCGGGTCTCCCAAGTAGGGTTGCCAGATGTCCGGTTTTGGACCGGACAGTCCAGTTTTTCTTACATCTGTCCAGTCGAAAAATCTTTGAAAACCGGACAAAGGGCTGTCCGTAATACGTTCGTAGTAAGATACATTAAGGGCATGGCAGCAGGGATGACGTCACAGTCTTTTCCCACGGCATTAAGGTTCAAAATTGCGTGACAATCGCATGATAAAATGGTAAAAATAGCGTTTTTTCCCATTTTTTGGGGTTAATTTTGCGTCTATCAAAAAACTTTTACGGTTATTCCCTAGATTTTAATGCATATTATCAGCACAAGAAAAAAAATTTACTCCGCGACTTTCGGGAAACGAGTTTCCGTCTTTCGGAAAAAAGGTCAGAGGTGTTTTTAAATATTTTTTTTGCGAAATCTATACAAGATATAAAAAATCTATTACGGTTATTCCCTAGATAAAGGTTCAATGCATCTACCCTATTTTGCTCCAAAGCATATTTAATAACGGTTGTCGAGATAGAAGGTCTCCCGTTTTTAGAAATTTTGGAAATGTCGGTATGCACACTCTTAAATAGGTATCATTTTTTCTCACTGTAACACTGTTTCGAAATATACCTGCTTACGAAAGCGTATTTTAGGTAGATTTCCATAAGGAACTCTACCTATTCGTTTCTCCCGTGATGTCGCAGAATTGAAAAATTTCTACTCAGTATCACTAATTAGGACCAGGAGAACCCGAATCCGACCTTGGTTTAAAAGTTTATATATATAAGCCATATATATGTCCCTTTTCTTGTGCGCACGTTTGCGGCCAACCTATGCGTCGCAGAAACGTGAAACTTGGGTGGTAGATTTTTGGTAAGGGGTAGATGAACTGATAGGAGATTGGGTGAAATCCATTAAGAGGAAGGTTCACTTTTTAAGGCTTTAAATACAAAAACAATCATTCTGAGGGGATCCAATGATTGTGAGGGTCCGTGTCTGGTATCGTATGAAAGGGCATTTAATAAGGAATACAGATCAATTTACAGATTTTGTCTAGATCAATTCCTTGGACGACAATGATCGATCGAAAGATCTAGTTAAGTAGTTACCGCATAGGTACTAGCGTGTTTGTTGTCTTAGAAAAGTGCTTCACGATACGAGTAGAACTCACATCTTTTTTCAAATTTCTAGTGCTTAGGTACCGGTACTAATCCATATTATGTGTGGAATGAAAATAATTTGATTATTGGATTAGGTACTTCCTTTGATTATTGAAGTACTTAATCAAATATTTTTTCGTCATACGGTACTTCGATAATCAAAGAATAAACTACATCCATACTACTTCATCACTTCGCTGGTTTATTTGCTGATAATATTGTGATTGTTTTTATTATATGTACAGATGTACTCTTAAAATTAATAAAATTAATAAATCACTTGAAATCTACCTATGCCTGTGGCGTGCCAAAGGAATTTTTTTGTATTTCAAGGGAAAATATTTTCAGCAAAATTTCGGCTGTGGCGTAATTTGAGTATGCATGCCTGAAAAATATTTTATAGGGGGGGGAGTCATAAAATTTTGTTTTTAAAATATTTTTTTTTAACGATTAATTATTTCTATGTTGAAATTGAAACTTGTACATGATATTTTCTGATTCTACAAGAAACGTGTTGGTTTATCTATTAGAAAGGTATCTAAGTAAGTAAATATATAGTTTAATAATTAAGATATTATTTCAATTATTATAAACACAACACTCTATCTGATGGCTACAATATATATAAATAATTAATTAATAATTTAAGTCGTGATATAAGAATATACTAGTCAAATATTCGTACATAAAAAAACTTATAATAAACACAAACACATTCACTATACAATATCTACTACTTCCTATACTGTTTTTTATTTATATTTCCTCACAATACTAAAGATAATCAATAAGAATTTTAAAATGAAAAGAACTACGCATACATTCTGGAGGGCATTGGCCAGGGACGTTGAGGTTCAAAATCGCATGATAAAATGTTAAAAATAACTTTTTGGGGTTAATTTCACTTCATTTATACTAGATTTTAAATCATATTATCAATACAAACAAAAAAATTCTGCGAAAAAAGATCAGAGGCGTTTTACACATTTTTTTAAAAAGAAATCTATACAAGAGATAAAAAATATCTTACGGTAATTTTCTAGATAAAGGTTCAATGTATCTACTCTATTTTGTTCCAAAGCATATTTGGTTGGGTTGTAGAGATCTTTTTATTTTATTCACAGAATCAGACAGTCACAACAATAAATTTTACGACATTTTCGCCCCCCCCCCCCCTTCGTCGACGAAAATTTTTTTAATGCATTTTTTTATTAATGAGCTCTTATTCCAACCAAGAAAGATAGGAAACTCACAAGCGTTTTTTTTTGTTGTTTTGACCGAGGGCTGCCGCCCATAGTCATCGGCCTACTCGGCCTTTTGGCAAATCCGGCCCTGCTTACTACGAATAAATTGCAGAACGAATGAATAAAATAGCAAACGAATAAATGGGAAGAAATCGCAGTTCTGCGATAAGTTCGCCCTAGTGAACAACGATTTATAATCTGTACTATGTCCACTTTTCATATTTATATGTGTTTGTTGTTTACTTTAAGTTTAAATAAATAAATAAATGAACAACAAACAAATGAGCAAACAAATAATGAACAAAAGAAATTGCATAATTGAATTAAATAATAGGTAAATTAATAATAAATAAAGGAAAAAAAGTAAAACTTACCACCAACAGTATTGAGCAGAGTTGTGAGGATAGCAAGACAGAGGATATGGTGCGGTCCAATGGACCCCAGAGATGTCAGGTCACTCTGAGGTCGCGCTGTAATCATAGTGATGGCTTCACTCAAAGACTGGCTCCAAGCAGACGTCACCAGATGAATTCGCTGTCAGAGAACAGCGCAGAATATGTGGAACTCCACATTACACCAAGGGCAATAAATCTGAAATGAAAAGAAATGATTTAAAAATATTTTAAAAAAAATGAGTAGGTACATGGTTGGAGTTAACATCTCATATACTTTAAGATACGTGGGCGTCATCAGGGGGGAGACACGGAGGAGGGGGGGGGCAGCTGCCTCCCTGCCCCTGCATAGAATAGGTATATATTTTTTCATACTAAATGGTAAAACCTCACAAAAAATCACATAATTACAGCACGTTTTCTCATCATATCATAAATTTTCATGAAAATTCATCAAAACACAATTCATTCATAAAAATTTTGTCTGCGGCGCCATTTTTTATTGCTTTTTTGTAAAAGACATCATTGTGAGAAGACCACGCGTATTTCCCCATATAAAAATCTAATTCGTTAAAATTTAATTTGTGTAAAACAGTATCTACCTAAGTACTTACTTTACAATATTAAACTGTCGCCTAAAGCAAATATGTGTGCAAAATTTCATGGTACTGGGACATTGAAAAGCTAGTTAAATTTGAAGAGAAAAATGTACACTCAAATAACGACAGATGAAGTGGTTTAATATCCCAAGAGACGGTTTAATATCCCAAGAGACGACCGTTAAAAATATGACGCATCTGTTATATGATCGAAATGTGGTTTAAATGATAGCTTACCATTAGGGTAATACATCGCACTAGGGTTACCTTATCGGGGGGGGCAGGGGGGGTTGCGGCAGAATTTTGGTAGGTAACCCTAGTGCGATGTATTACCCTATTGGTAAGCTATAATTTAAACCACATTTCGATCAAATAACAGATGCGTCATATTTTAACGGTCGTATCTTATAGGCTATATGCATCGTAAAAATCCGTTTTTTTAATAAAAAAAAAACTATGTATCAATTCTGGAGGGCATTGTCCAGTGACCCAAATATGACGTCGTGGTCATTTCCCGCGGCGTTGAGGTTCAAAACCGCATGAACAATCGCATTATAAAATGTTAAAAAATTGCGTTTTTTTTTCTTTTCGGGATTAATTTCGCTTTATTTATAAATAACAGATGCGTCATATTTTTAACGGTCGCCTCTTTGGCTATAAGCGTCATAAGAATCAATTGGAAATCTCTTATAGGTCCAATTATAGATAAAATATTAATTAAATGCTTGTATTTATTGATTTTAATCAATAACAATCTGACGATAATGTGTTAGATATAAAAATATAAGCATATAATTACAGTATGGAGGAGTGTTATGGTATCTAATTACATAGACATATATTCTAATAAAAATTAGATAATTGCGTCCATAACAATAAATATAAATACCTTTACCTTCCTTATAAAGTAAAAGTGAGAAATGTAATTCAATAAATATAAATATACCGATATGTAATTCAAAAAATATAAATATGTAGCCGGTGACAAGGGTGTGCGAGGAGAGACTGTGGTTGGAGTGGCCAGAGGTCCTGGAAGCTGAGAGTGACAGGGGCCTCTGGCGAAGATACACAGATGCTTTGAGCCCCCGACCCAACCAAGGATAGAAGGGGAAGAAGATGTACGTATAAATATAATCTAGATACAGTGCGTCAAGAAAGATGTGGTCTCGGAACTACAATTTTGTTTGCTAGCAACAGTGACATTTCTATTTAAATCATAGACTTTTATCTTTTTTTTTTTTACCCTAGACGTCTGACTCCATGTATTTTCAATAGAAATGAAGTGTCGAAAAAACTCACACTATTAATAAGGCATTGATGATAAAAACTAATAGGTTGCTTGCTTGCATTGACAAAAATTTCGCCTGCGGCGCTACTTACACGGACGCTGGCTTCTCATAATAAAACTGTATGCATTACCTACTGCAGAAAAACAGCTAGGATCATAACTTTGCCCTCCTTTCATTAGAAAATTTCGCCTGCGGAGTGCGGTGCTATTTTTTGGTACTTGAAAAATCATCATTCATAAGTTTGCGGCCTACTGTGATACCTCACATTGTCCTTTGTAGCCCTTGACCAAAAAAAGTGTGACGATCGCTGATTTAGACGGTCGAGAATCTTGTGGTGTTCAGAAATGGTGATAAAATATACCTAAATTATTAAATTTTTCAACGTTCAAATCTAAATTACAACGTATGATGATCAAACATTGTGTATAAATAAATAAATATTAGGTGTATTATCAAATTGATTTTAGTAGCCCTCAGCAATTATTATAGTAAGTACTAGAACGACAAAAATGTTGAACACCTCAAAATGCACGATTTGTTTTTTTTTTATTTGGACAGATGTCTCAAATATTTTTTCGCCTCGAACTGCTTCGAGCACATGCGTATTATAGTGTATTCATATAATTTTATTACAATAGCCTAAGGCAGGTCGCTCAAAATATGACGTATCTGTTTTTTGTTAGTTTTTTTTATCGAAATACGGTAGGTATAATATAAATGATTCTTTGGAGTGCGTTCTGTATCCGTTAAAATTCACTCAGCGATTCGCTCGATTGTTTATGGTTCTATTGTTCGCCGTTCTATCATCGGTGCGTTTCACTCGGTTGTGCGAGTCAACGTGTTCTATGTGCACGGTTGACACGCTCGGTTGTTGCGAATAACACCCAACAAATTTGTTGGGTGACATTCGCTCGCCATAGATAATAGAAGGGTCCGCACGTGCAGTTCACTCACTCTTATTAACACGCAATATGTCTATCCCTCTCTACCAATGAAGAGTGCAGTGATATCGCTATCTCGATGTATATCTATCAACTCACTCTTATTAGTACTCTCATATCTCTATCTCTGTTTGACAATTCCAATTGGAACAATCACCCAAATGCGTTCTGCTTCGCGCGATAATCACTCGTTGACACGCCGAGTGAAAATTAACGGATACAGAACGCGGCCCTGGTTAAACATACCATAGATAAAAATATTATCTGTTATCTATGGTTCTTGAACGTGTGGTTCTGTCAGAATCTATGGCCAGAATCAAAAGTCACGGATGGCGGAAGTTTGACGTTTCGTGAGTCGCGAGTTTTACGCGGGACACGGACAATTTATTTTATTTATCTATTATTTACGTGACAGTCAGTTAAATTTGTGGTGGTGGACATAATTCTAGTTAAATAATAACAATTAGGTATCAAATCGAGTCGCGTCATATAATATTTGTGAGTAGGCGCGTCGCAAGTCGAGTGACATCTTATAGGATCGAGTCGACAACGTTGCATTTCACTAAAACTACAACAATTAAACACTGAACATAAAAGTTATGCAATAATTATGGCGGAAGCTAGTGCTAGTATACATAATGAAACAGAAGAATATACAGTGAGTGATATTAAAAGTGTTGAAGACACCAAGGACTTCCTAAAGAATGTCACTGTGAAACAAGAACCTGCTGAGGAGAGTGAAGTCGATGTTGGACATGCTATTCCTTATGGGGACATTGATATACATGAACCTGATCTTAAAACAGAATGTGAGAGAGTTAGTAGAGAAAACAATTTATCTTCGGTAGCCAGTGCATCTTCCAAATGTGACACGACGATTGTAGTTTCCAAACGGAATCAAAAGAATAAGGATACGAAGAATCGTAAACGAAATCATGTCTGTAATATTTGCATGAAGGCCTTCCGTCGGGGGGCAGTATTAAGAGAACATAAACTAATTCACAGTGGAATAAAACCGTTTGAATGTAATATTTGTTTGAAGAAATTCCTTACTACGTCAATTCTGAACACACATAAACGAATTCACACTGGCGAAAAACCTTTTAAGTGTGATATTTGCATGAAGACATTCAACCAAGCGTCGGCTTTGGCCGTACACAGACGAATTCACACTGGCGAAAGACCGTTTGAGTGTAATATTTGCATGAAGACATTCAGGATCGGATCGCTTTTGAGCAGACATAAACGACTTCACACTGGCGAAAAACCATTTGAATGTAATATTTGCATGAAGACATTCCCTCATGCGTCATATCTGAAGTCACATAAACGTATTCATGCTGACGAAAAACCTTTTAAATGTAATATTTGTATGAAAACATTCTTTCAAGCCTCAGTGTTAAAAGTACATATTCGTATTCATACTGGCGATAAACCATTTAAGTGTGATGTTTGCATGAAATCATTCATTAAATCAACCACCCTAACTGAACACAAACGAGTTCACACTGGCGAAAAACCTTTTCAATGTAATATTTGCATGAAGACATTCTCTCAATCATCAAATCTGAATAAACATAAGCGTGTTCATACGGGCGAAAAACCTTTTCAATGTAATATTTGCATGAAGAGATTTGTTAATACGAGAAATCTGCACAGACATAAACGAATTCACTCTGACGAAAAACCTTTTAAGTGTAATATTTGCATGAAGACATTCAGCGATGGAACATATTTTAAGAAACATGTTCTAACCCACAATGGTGAAAAACCTTTTAAGTGTAGTATTTGCATGAAGACGTTTACTCAGTCGTCATCTTTAAAAACACATAAGCGAATTCATACTGACGAAAAACCTTTTAAGTGTAATATTTGCATGAAGACTTTCGGCGATGGATCATATTTTAAGAAACATAAACTAATTCACACTGACGTAAGTAAGACCTTTTAAGTGTTATATTTGCAAGAAGACATTTAATAAGTCGTCATATTTAAAAAGACATAGACGAATTCATACTGGTGAAAAACGCTTCGAGTGTAATATTTGCACGAAGAAATTCATACAGTCTTCAAATCTAAAAACGCATAAACTAACTCATACTGAAAAAACCTCTTAAGTGTAATATTCGCATGAAGACATTCTACATGGGATCGTAATTAAACGTAGTGAAAATTTGTGTAGTTTAGGCCTAAATTGTTATTTTTAAGTTAGAAAATAATGTGTTTCTATGATTTTACAAATAATAATGCAATTAAATTAAAAATATATTATGCAAGAATAGTGTAAGTACTTATTATTGTTACTCTGTTACCAATATGCCTACAAAAAACTAATGTTCTTCTTCTTCCCACTTTTACGTCTCTGAGAATACCGGGAAGTTTTCTATTCCTTTTGTGGCAAAGCACCCGTCGTCAAGTGATACATCATTACGGGGAAGTTACTTCTCAAATAGTGTTGTGTCTAATGTTCACTAAAAGAATAAATAAATATCTATCTATCTATACCGTCGCGCCGCGTCCCTTGCAGGGTAGGCAGAGCGCCAGACAGTCCTATCCTTACACACACTCCTAGCCTACGTCACATTCATGCAATTTGTCATACACGCTCTCCGATTCCTTTTACTCAAAACGCATCTACCCTTGAGGATCTGGTCGACATGATCGGACCAGGTCTCCTCACCCCTCTTAGCTCACTCAAATATATATTTTTTGTCATCCTGTCATCTTTAATTCTCTCAACATGCCCAAACCATCTTAGTTTATTCACTTTCATTCTTGTCACAACACCAGTCTTGCAGTCACTCATTTCCCTAATAACCTCGTTCCTTATCGTATCTCTCAGCGTTTTCTAACACATTCGTCTTAAGGACTTCATTTCCACTGCATTCAACCCTGATTCGTCCTTCTCCATCCACGTTCAAATCTCACTAGCGTACACTATTTCAATTCAAAACCGTGGAGGTAACTATAGGTGAATACTTGCATTAGATAATAATTTATGAATTAGTGTGTTTTGCTTCCACACCCACCATATTATTATTAAACGCCTCGAACTAAACACGACGTGAAAGCAAAAAGCTGTAAGTAAATTCATGAATTTAATTGTGTTATATAATTTAGTTAATATACCATCATTACACTTGTACCACTCACCATATGGGCTTTTACATGCTTTTATTTAACTTCACTTGACGTTGTTGTTATTAGTTGTCGTCTTCAACTCTTGCAATCGAATTTTAGCTCATATCTTCTTCGTTTTCTCGGGTGTGCCATGTGTTTGTTGATGGTGTCGAACTTTCGACTCCCTTGCTGGAGCCATCTTCAGGACTAATGTAGTAGAAAGCTGATATAACGAAAGCTCGACACTATAAAAAACCCACGGCACACCCGAGAAGAATGAAGAAGATATTAAGTAAAAGAATTTTAACTCATTTCCAGACTTGCTAAAACTGTGAAACTTCCATCAATTGTGTAAACTGGATGATATTACATTCCTGTGTCACATTGGATCAGCCTTCTCCAGAGACGAAAAAATGTGAAGCGAAAATCCAAGAGTTTTATGATTTACATAGGGTTTCATATCCTGGCTGCGGAATATAAGGGAGTGGACCGGCATCCGGAGTGTAGGGAGCTGTTCCGGGCCGCGCAGGATAGAAACAAGTTCGCTCAAGTGATCGCCAACGTTGGATGGACCCGAATGATATTTCTATTGAAAATAAAAATGAAATTCTATAACCTGACAGTTTAAAATGGTAAGTTTCAACATTGGTAAATTTAAATTGATTTAATATTTCTATTGAGAATAATATAGGCGGGGTTCTTATAGTTTTTTTACCATTACATTATTTTTAAATCAGGACTTTATTGATAGGGTGTGGTCCCATATTACAAAACACAAGATTATCAAAACAATAATAAATGGTGTAATTGTAACACAAATAGCCTTAAACTTCGCCTTAAGGTATAGACCAATATTGGTCAAGAGAATTTACTATTATTATAGGTACCTAGGAGTAGAGTTAATCTTATGTAGAGACGCCTAAAATTAGAATGGCCATCAGTAGGTAGAATAAATAAATAAATAAATAAACGATTACATCCGTTTCGCATATCATTACTTTATAGTAATATTACACATTACAGTAGAATCTCACTAATCCGGCACTATTATTTAATATCTTGGTTTTCCAAAGGGTGCGGAATTATCGGTAAGTTCGGATTATTGAATTGTAAAACGGAAATTCAAGGTTCATATTGAATTATATATTATCATAATCAACATAGTTCAATATGACAATCATTTTAGCAAAGCAGAATGCTAATTTAGTATAGGGCTGCCATACGTCCCGGTTTTGAGATCCGTGTCCCGGTCCGACAGTCCAGTCAGGGATTTCTTAAGATAAATTGCTCAATAAAACTATTCCCGGAGAGTTATTACGAAAATCCATTATTTTACAATTCTTTCATTAAAAATATTTCGTGCGGCCCCAATTACACTTCTTATATTTTTTTATTTCGTTAAAACTAAACAAGATTTAAACCACTCCTTTTTCTTGTTATGACAAAAATTTCTGCGGTGATACTTACATGGTCGCTTCCAAGCAAAGAAAAGCAAAACTAAGTTCATCATTTCATCAATTTTTCACGCCTTTTTTGGCGAAAGAAACAATTTTCGTGCCTATTAAACTACGAATATTGATAGTTTTTTAGAGGTTTTTTGGGGGGAGGGGTCTTGCATGGTCGGCATGCAGTAGCCCTAATTTAGTATGGACAAAACCCAGGCGCGGGGCAAACGAAATGTAACTCAAATGATATGTAAAAATAACTAATGAAATTGCGCATAGGAGGCATCATCTAAATTCTAAATCAATGGCTAAATGTTTGAAATACCTATTCGAAGTGTTACAGGGGTCACATGAATGAAAGCATTAAATAGTCACCTCTATGATACATAGAAAATAATTTGATTAGAAACTTCGATAATCAAGGAATACATATAATCGGAGTCCACTGTACTTACCTAATACACGACAATCAACACACCTATTGAAACACAATGCGTCCATCATTAATCGCCTCGGGACCATTTTACACCTAACTACTATATATTATAATAAATATTCTCCAAATATTAGTATAATTATTTATTGCAAAATCATATCCATACATATAACGGGGCGTACTAACTGAACATGCAAAAGTAAGATTACTCAGCTAATACTAAAGATATCATCCTAAGACTTAAAACATGGATAAATGAGAATATGTTTTAGTGACTCTAGTAGTTAGAAATTTCATTTTTGTTACGTTTCTCAATCTAAAATAATTTCAAAGTTACCTCTGAAATTTGGTGAAACATGATATTATTCCTGTAGTTTGTTAGATATAGTGCTGTAATTTGGTTGATGAAATGTTTAAGATAAGACGCAGTGACTCTAGCGTTTTTTTTTTAATTCTTACCCCTTTTTACAATAATCCAACAGCATATAATATCGGTTAAAGAGAAATTGTACCTAGTAGATTTATGTATTGTTATGTACTTATTGTATTTTATATTTTTTCTGCATAGTCTACTCGATTTGACCAAATTCACACATGAACTTTATTATACCACATCAGATATTTTTTCGCCTATCCATTTCCTTCTCCTTTCCCTTCCTCTCCTCCTCCCAGTCCCGTTTCCTTCCAATCCTTACATGTACTACATTATCTTTGTATCTCTAGGGGGGGGCAGCTCCCTCCACTAGAAATTGGAATAGGTATATATTTTTTTATACTAAATGATAAAACCTCACAAAAAATCACATTATTACCACACATTTTCTCATCATGTCATACATTTTGTAAAATTAATATAAAAGATTCCATTACAATACAATCGTTTCGTAAAAAAATTGTTGCCATCCCCCCCCCCTTTAGTTCCGAGGCTAGTGACGCCCATGCTCTGTACCTTTAAATTACAAAAATTTGATAAAATAGATGTGATAATATAGAACGGTTTTTTCTCATAGCATATCGCCCTTTAATAATATTAAGGTATGTTTACACAATGTTAATTTTGCTGTACATTTGTAATACTCGTATATTGTTGTGTAAAGGGTGGGCCCAGCCCTAAGGCATCAATGTATTACAACAAGTAGAACTGATAGCAATCAGAAAAATACTAATAATAAAGAATTTGATTGATATATCAACTGATCGGGCTACAGGCGTAGAAGGGAATAATCTTTTTCTGTTTTTAAAACACCCACGTGTTCTTACAAGATTTTATTATTTTAACTTCACTGTGGTGTTTTTGCTAGATTTTTTTGTTTTTTGTCTGTGCGCAAATCTTGTAATCGATTTTGCAACCACTTCCTGACTACTTTGAGAGTTGAAACTTTACAAACGTTAGTAAACTCGGTGACAATACAATTCTGTTCCAAATTGGATCATTGAAGGAAAATCCCGCGGGCTTAAGGCCCTCCACATCCCCGAGTAGCTCAGGCGCATTATTAGCGACCTCTTTACGCGCACTTCTAGCAAAATATTATTAAGAGGTGGACCCAGGGTTGTTGGATTATCCAAATTGGATCAGTCTACTCTAGAGACAAAAAATATGTAAGGGGTTTCAAAGGGATCCATGGGTCGTGTGGTGTGTGGTATCGTATGAAAATATGTGTATCGTATGTGGTGTTGTTGGAAAAGAAATCCATATCGTAAGTCAGATTTTGTCCAGCTCGAGCCTAGGAAGACACCGAGCGATCCAGTCACCGCATACCGCCGCGTTTGGTATCTCACGAAAGTGCTTCACGAGTAGAACTCTTTTTACAAATTGATTGATTCTGTCTATTCTTGGTAGCTGGAGGGGCCATTGCAATGAAGGAATCCAAGCGCCTCGAAAGGGCGGGTTTTGTATCATTTGGAAGACCGTGAAAATCAGTTCTAGAATATGAAGTCATAAAATTTTGTTTCAAAAATACGATTACCTAGTTTTAAATATGCTGTGCTGTTCAATGTAGGTAAGAGGGGGTATGGTGCGAATAAAAATCGTTCTATTATCGCGGACATCAAAAGAGGCGTAGGAAGACCACAGAAAAGGTGGACAGATGACATTGTCCAGCTTACGGGTCGTAGATGGCAGCAGATAGCCCAAGACAAAAAATATTGGTCATAGAAGTGGCCTATGTCCAGCAGTGGAACGAAACTACCTAAATAACTAAATCTTTCTTCTTCTTCTGCAGCCACTCAGGTCCATTGTTGGACATAAGCCTCCCTTTTGGTCCTCCACAGCTCCCTGTCTTGGGCACACTGCATCCATCCACCACCGGCACATTTCCTGATATCGTCAGACCATCTTGCCTGGGGTCCACCGACGCTTCTTCGGCTTGTTCTTGGTCCTCATTCTAAATTTTATTTGCCAGAAAATGTTCACAAGTTACAAAACAAGAAGATAGTAGTGTGCTAAAGGGTGAACTTATTGCAAAAGTAATATCTTCCAGTCAACCCAAAGTACATAAGTAGTTTCAAACAGATACTTGATAAGCGCGGTATAAAAAAATCGTTAATACAGTCTGCACCTATTTCGAATACTTCACAGGTTCATAGTCTCGCTATATTATATAAACATACTCAAGTATAATTTATACCCATACTGTTTCATTATGGAATAATTTTGTGGGGGAGACGGTGGGTAGAGTGGGGATCCAAGGGTTAGAACCGGAAGTGAATCAAAACAAGGGAACGCCAATGTCTGCTTGACCACTCAACCGGAAATACAGTCCGTAGAGGGGCCATATTCAACTTATATTTTGCCTTGCAACCTGCAATGTTCACACACGCTTTCTACGATTCCTTTTACTCAAAACAAGACCGTCCTCGAGATAAGACGATAGAATATTATAATTATTATTCTGTATTAATAGATCGTGGTATGATGTCCACAAATCTTGGGAAGGACGCGGGATAGGCGTTCCGATGCATACAAATTAAGTGATCACTTTATGTCCAGGGCAGTGCTCACCCATTCCGCCACATCTTAATGCTGGAGAACGTGTAATTTTTTAAAAGTTGTATTATGCTGTTCGAGATTTTTTCACAATGCACCAATTATTCGATACTAACGCCATCTATTGAGGAAACTAAAAGTACATTTAATTTACATATTTAAGGACCTTCTTTTGCTTTTAGCTGTCAAGCAGAATGATATTGTCTGTGGACGTTTTAAAGAAACAGTGTTGCTAATAAAACGAAGACAATAGAAAAAATACTAAAGTATATTTAATTTCATTAGTAATTGAAGTAAATTTTGTACATATCACGTTCCGCTTTCTCGTCCCCGTATTAAATAATTTGACGGTAACTGGCAACTAACTATGCCTTACTGTGTGCCACAGAGGCGACACTAGGGTCGGACGGTGAAAGCATTGGCCTAGGACGCAAAACGTCATTTTTACTGTCTGTGACGATCCTATATGGTGATATATAGAAAAATGTAAGGTCCCTGGGGCGATTTTATTTGTGCCATCTGTGCCCAAAATAGTCCAATTATTATTATTATTATACCTTGTAGTCATCAGAACAAGGAGATGCCAAAACAACAAGAAATATTTATTTTAATACCTTATATTATAATCCGTGAAAATTCACTTAGGAACATTTTTTTATATAAATTAATAAAATGGCACGTAACTTTAACCGCACGCGGAAAAATTATAATGATTCAAACGCATTTTAGGGAAATGAGTAAATCAAATGACATATTTAACTTTTTTTTAGGTGGTGCCTAAGTACCCCTGAAAATCCACGGAGCGTTGGTTGAAGGCATTTTTTGCTAAATGATAATTATTATTAGGTACTCCGTCTTTCATAGTTCCTCGAGAGAACACAGGGAGCTCACAAGATCCCGTGTTTTTCCTTGCCATTCGTAGCACTGTGATATTATTGTCATTGGAACCATGAAGGTAGTGCAAGCTATTCGTAATGACGTCACTTTCTTTCATAGAATGGAGATGCCATGATGATGAGGGGATCCAAGAGCTGTGTGGAGTCGTGTGTGGTATCATATGAAAGGGCGATGGAGAAGAAATTCAGATCTTAAGTCACATTTTGTCCAGCTCAAGCCTATAAAGTATACCGGGTTGGTGTGTCAAATTTCCCGTTGCAAAGCACGGGTAAATCAGATTTTTTACAATAAAATAAAATTACACGTAAATCTTTACGTTACGGGCATAGCAACACCTGATGTCAGTCCTAACAATAAATTCGCAGTATGACGAACATTATCTTGGATTAAAATCAAAATCTTATATACAACTGGAGTATATAATATAACTTTTTATTCATGCCTCGATGCTTGCAATGTCTCCTGAGCAAGTCACTCGCATTCGAGTCATTGCGAGTTCATAAGAGTGTGTTTAATTGTCATATTGTCACGAGAAAGCCATAGGTCCATACGACTCATATCTTTTAAAGCCTGGGTTCCCAATCTGTAGCCAATTACCTCTTCGAGGGTAAAATTTTTGTATTGCAGTACAAAAACAAAAAATGGTGAAAAAAAAACGTAAAATTTTTGTGGTACTAAGCGAAGAAGGTCGTGGTGTAAACTGATTTATTTTATGTAAAAAGAAATAATATTACCACATCCATCAAAATAGTAGCGGCGCAGGCGAATTTTTTTATGAAACAGTTTAATTTTTGATGAGTTTTAACCGATTTTCAGTCAGGAGGGGGCTGCCCGGTGATAGCTAAGCCAGTGTCTCACCACCCGGTCTGACCCGGAGATATACGATGCTAACCTGGAGCCCGGAGAACACCATTCAAATCCGTAGACTCCGGGTCAAACTCAGAGATGTGGCAGCCCTACGTCTAATAGGATAGATTAGATTTTAATTTTCCATCCTTCATCATACGTCCTTTCAACATGTTCAAACCATCTGAAAATTGTGTGTGTGTTTATATTTACCTGAATTTCTTGATATATTTTTTCAGCTTAAATATCCAAGGAACTTATTTTTGCAACACAAAAGAAAATAAATAAATTCACATTTTTATTCAATAAAATATCAAGTATTTTTCGTCACAAATCACATAACCTTAGAACCAAAATATTAGTATTTTTTTAATTAGGTACTCAAAATAGATTGTGGGTTAACTGGAAGAAATCGCCGCATTGCAATATGTTCGCCCTAGTGAACAATTTTATTTTTTTTATTTGACTGTATGCCTCTTTTGTTGTGATATTATGAATTTCTAAATTGAAGAAAAACATTGAATGACTCCTAAGGGCTTAAGGCCCTCCACATCCCCGGGTAGCACAGGCGCATATAGCGCCCTCTTTATTCGCACTTTTTGGCAAAATATTTTTAAGAGGTGGGCTCAGGGTTGGCCAGAAGGGAGCCCCCTGACAAACCCCACCCCTAACTTACATTCGCCTTCAGTGTCCTTGTCCAAGGATGGAAACAAATTGAAGAAAAAATTATAAATAGGTATTTTTTGATATTTAAATACACTTATTATTATCAAAATGTACACAATTTTTAAAACAAAACAGTAAGACAATCCAATTAATGGTGGACTTATTGCAAAAGCAATATCTTCTAGTCAACCCGGAAGACAAAATATATCAGTAACCAATTACTTGAATAAATTATTTTGTAATAGTAATTAACGTTTAGTTATTAAAAAATTAAACAGATCTAATTATTTATTTATTTATTCAAAAGTTGACCACATTATTAAATATGTTACACTTAAAATGTAGTTTATGCATAATATTATATAAACAGTTCTTTTGTTTAAATATTAAAAAAGAGGTATTAAAAATACTAGGTAAATTGAAAAAAACAAAATATACTGAAAAATATACCCAAAAAAAAATACGAATTATTATGCAATAATAATGTTATTTAGTATTTTTATTATATATTTCTGTTTAAGTAAATAAGTATTAAAAACTCAAAGGTATTAAAAATACTAAATTTGAAATTCAAAATGCACTGAAAAATATACCAATAGGAAATTACGAATTATTATGCAATAATAATTAATTAAATCAAAAAATATTTTATTTTATACTTGTTTAATTTTTATTGTACCTATATTCCACACAAAAAAATACCAAAAATCACTTTTTAAGACACGTAACATCAAAAAGGAAGATATTTTTTTAAAGTATTTTTGAGTCTTATAGTGTGTTACTATGGTTTGTATATATGAGTTATTACGGAAATGAACCGACAGCTTTACGTACACGCCGACTTGCAGACGGAGCGCTAACTCTTCACTGATTCAGTGAATGAACACAGAGTTTCAACCATGCGTGCATGTACAACAATAAGTAAGGGGGGTAAGAAAGAATCGTACGCTCGACTGATGGGGGGTGGTCAATATGGAAACTTTGTATCTATAATGTTGTATCCTCCCACGCCCCTTTGCGGGGTAGACAGAGAGGAAAGAAAGCTTGGTTTTGCTGAGCTGGTCAGTAAATAATAATGGTAATTCCAAGTTTTTCTTAAACAATTATTGTCGCTTATAGTTGGGGATGGGGGGGTCTATGGGAGCTACTGAATCCCCTCCCCCCTGATCCACCACTGTGTGCAGTGGTGAATTCGCGGCCCCACTCTATGTCCATTTTGTATATTTATATGTGTTTTTTGTTTATTTTAAGTTTAAATAAATAAAAATAAATAAATAATTTATACCCTCGATCGATACTAAACATGTAGTATGGAAGCTGTCCCTCATTGTAGGTGTTGAATGGACGCTGTTAACAGTGCTGGGGCAGCTCGTTGGAGAGATATTATGAGGGTAGTTTATGTATCGTATGTTCATCCGAATAGGTATATGTATTTGATACATTTAATTGTTTGTAGATGTCTGCACATTCCTCGACGCAAAGGCCTAAAGGCAGTCATGCCGGAGAGTTGATTATTTTAGTCAATAATAATAATAATTATAGGAGTCTTTACACGAACCTTTCTTTGCCCCCTTAACAATATAAGTTTCAGAATGTATGTATACATTAATTTACAATATTATCCCCACTTATTTTTATAAGCCGGCTTAAGTGGGGTAAATAAATAAAGGTAAGAACATATTATATCACTTTATATACCCCCCCCCCCCCTTGCCAGAAATTAATAGGTAGGTATTTATGTCTCACTACAAAACCTCGAATCGTGAAGTTTTTCGATATATACTATATACCTAGTAAAAAATTATGTCAAAAATCTTGTGAAAAAAAATCACATCTCCTATAATAATTATGTTGAAGGTTTTACCGGTGTGCGATTGACATTCTTGCTTGGTTTTTCAGGCGAACCGTGTGTGGATTAACTTTATCGACGTTTCGACACTCCTAATGGTGTCTTCTCTATCTCATCCGAAGAGGTAGAAGTGTCGACACGTCGATCAAGTTAATCTACACACGGTTTACCCGAAAAAACAAGATAATTATTATTTTCTTCGATTCGGAAAGACGCTATTTAATAAAAGTCGGCTGATAGATTTTGTTTGGAGATGGCGGTCATCTTAGCGTGGAAATTCTCAACTTTTTCCTACATTAGGTAATGGTGAAAAGCGTTACATCAACGCCATCTATGTTCGAATAGCAAAATCATTATTTGAAATAATATTCTTGCATGAAGACAAATTATTTACTATAATTTCTCAAGAGATGTCTCTATAATTTTTAGTTTAATATACTTACCTGCTATATATACAAAATAAATACCTATTATATTTTACATAAGTTTTGCGTATAGCAGTTTTAATACTGGCGGAAATTTCTGAATTCCAATGACGCACGCAACAGGTGAAAAAACAGACGTAAACTAAATCATTTAAAACCTAAAAACCACAATACCTGCAAGCGAAAGGAAGTGGATTCCTTCTAAATATAGTAAATGAACGGTTTTCCTCATCTGACTGCGTTTGAAGTGGAATTTAAGGGAAAATGAAAGAAAAAACATAGTTTAGAATCCATACAACTGAGTAGAAGATTCTGGAACGAATTTATTTGCGATAAAATGTCAGTGTGAATTCAAAATACGGATTCACAATAAATTGTCTAAGTCTAGGGTGGCCAACCCGCGGCCCGCGGAGCAGTGAGAAAATAAAAAATATATATCAAATCCCGAGTGAGAACACTAATGTAAACATATTACAATATAACCGTATGTATTCCTGTTGTAGAAAGACAATCAGATTTATCACTTCACCCATTTTTGCCTTAAAAATTTCGCCTGCGGCGCTATTTTAGCAAATCTTTTCAATTAGAAAATGTTTTTCATACAGATGTTTGTGAGACTTCTTCATTCAGTTTCGCAAAAAAAAACACCTGCGGCGCTATATTACTTAAGATATGACAGTATTTCAATTTTTGTCCCCCCCCCCCTAGATTAAAAAATTGGTTGTGCGGCCCGGTAGGCAATCTCATTTGTAGAATCTGGCCCGGCTGCTGAAAAGGTTGGCCACCCTTGGTCTAAGTTGTATACCTACATGGTCTCTTCATTGCAAAATTTGTCATAGTTTTATTCTATGTGTACAGCAGTGTACAGTATTCCGCATTCTTTGAAGGTAGACAGAGAGGACGGGGCGTTCATCACATAACATTCGTCACTACTAATAATACAATTTGTGTAAATAAATATTAAAAAAAATGGCGAAATATGTCCACATGTTCCATCAACTGTAAACACTGTATTTCTTGAAAAGCAAAAAAATATAATACATCACGATTCACTTTCATACATTATTTTGGCGATGTGACGTTTAAAATTTTCTATTAAAATACCTTCTACTACACTAGCGTCATCTGTCGAATAAATTAGAAAGTTCATTTTTTTCTATAGAAAATAGACTGCTTTCCTACAAAATCGATAGATGTAGCCGTCTTCCATTTTTTAGTAAGAGGTGATATGGAGTTGAAATTGTGTACATTTTCAAGGTGATTTGAACGGTGATTATCGTGATTATTAATTTGCCGGTTTCGCGTTTCTGACGTTTTTTACATCATTGTGCGATATAAGCAAAAAGTGCTGTAGAGTGGGGATTTCCAGATAATCCAAGTTGAGTCGGCAAAGATTACGTTATAATAAACCGTGAGAAATAATTTACAATCACATTCGCCGCTCTGGCCGCTCATTCCGTGAGTTTCGTTGACTTGATCGTACGTTTCCGCGCCGCAAACTATTTTGATCGCAGTTTTAATTCTCACGAGCCGGATTTCAAAGGTAAGCTATTAGCAATTTATAATAGAATGCTTATACAATAAAGGATTCATCATTATTTTCTTACATAATTTCCGTATTTTATTGATAAATCAAAGAAAAATACTCATCTAATGACATTGTTGTTACATGACTATGAGCTACATAAACTCAATTCTCACAAAAGATCAATACGATTTTAATACGTTGTTCACCGGTATTTAGTCTATTTTTCGTATTTATTTTGACACTGTATTATAACAGAATAGTTTACTTCAAATAATACATGATTTGTGCCTCAAAAATGTGTGTATTTTGCTAATTTTTCAATGTGGTTGTCAGTTGCGAAAAAAATGTCGGCATTCGCATTTTTGCGTATTTTGACGCTTTTTTCCTATCGTTTTATCCAAAAATGTGCAGATTATTAAGTGCCTACGTTTTGTTAACTGTATAAAGTACATTTATTGTTAATTTTACGTATATTTCCACACGAAACATGCATGTATAAATGTCAGAACATGCTCCACGTTTTGTTGCGCAATTCGGCAATTTTGTTGCTAGTTGCTAGGCAGGTACCGGCATAGAAAATTATAGATTTCTTGTAGGAAATTATGTAGTACTTACCTATTATTAAAAGGCGATATATGCTCGGAATAAAAATCTTTCTGTTATATTATCGCTTCAACTTTTTAAAATTTTGTATGAGAGTGTAAGCGACAAAATCTATTTAAGTTTATTGTATAAAAAGGGGACCGAATATCAAAATACTATGATGTCATGGTCATTTCCTACGGCATTAGGGTTCAAAATTGCGTGATAATGTGGTAAAAATAGTTTTTTTTTTCCATTTTTGGGGTTCGATCAAAAATCTTTTACTGTCATTCCCTAGATAAAGGTTCAATGCATCTACTCTATTTTGTTCCAAAGCATATTTAGTAACAATTGTCGAAATCTAAGGACTCCTGTTTTTAGAAATGTCAATATGCGTACTCTTTAGTCACTGCGTTTTTCCTTAACACAAAAAGTGAGACTTCGTCGAAAATTTTTAGCCACCCATGAACGCGTCGCTGCTTTACATTTACGTACATATTCATAGAACTTGCAAAATTTGCCAAAGGGCCAGCGTTACATACATAAGGGATTTGGATTTTAGCAGTATTACGTAATGGAATTATAAAGAAAGCAAATCAAACTATTTTATCCACCACTATGTTTTCTCTGACAAAAAAGAAAGATGCGTTTTATCTTGTGTGAATTTTCACATGAGCGTACAAACATTTCTGATAATCGCAGAATTCAATTCTGTCTTTTGTCGTTCCAATTCGTCTATACTTTGCTGGAACCTGGCATCGTCCTTTCTCGCTGTTTCGTACAGTTCCAAAGCATTGTCGTAATGTTTTCTCGCTTCATTTATCAATCTCTGCATCTTTTCCTCGTTTTGTTTTTTGCGTTCGTTCCGTGTGACGTGTGTCGTGTATCTCTTCACCGATTCGTTCATCTTGTGTTTGTTGTAATCACCCGCGTCTTTATTGAGAACGATTACGAAATACTTCCCGACGTTGTGTCCCAACCTATTCAATTCGTGTACCATCGTCTTGGCTTCGAACAGTTTCGTTTGCGTCTCATGGTAATCTGGCATTTCCCAGGATTGCTCGTAGAATGTTTTCATCAACGGTTCGTATATTTTGATTTTTTGTCTGTTGATCCATTCTCTCTTCTCGGTGGCATGAGGGGTGTTAATTATTTCGTCAAACTTCTCTCGGGCGCTTTCAAAGTCGCTATTCCGACATAAAGTTTCAACTTCTTTAATTAACTCTTCTATAATCGCCTTGCCTTCCTCGAGAGATCTCTTTATGCGCACTGGTACGGATGACCCACTATCATTGTGGGACACTGGTACAGATGGCCCATTATCATTGTGGGACAACTTCACTACAATCGTATTCATTTCTTTTATATCGACGCTAACTTTGCAAGGTGATCCCGGATTCGATTGCACGTTGATTTTTTTGTTTAGTTTCTCTGGCACAATATTAAATGCCATATTGAACGGTTCGTTGCTACAATCTACCACTTCTAACTTGATTTTTACGTTGCTCGAACCGGTCTCTGCTGCATCACGTTGTGGAAACTTTATTGTAACGTTTCGTATGATGTATTGTGTGTCATTTACGAAGTCTACTCGGACCGTATCCATGTTACTCGATAATTAACTCGATAATTATTTGTCACTTTGAAATTTATCCAAAAAGAGACATGTAGAATCGATCGTAAAATTATCTCAAATGAAATGAAACAATTCAATAATTATAACTCCATTTTATAGATGATTGCATATCTCCTACCATCTTATAATTAGGGTTGCCACCTTTGTAAGAGCGTAGACCCGGAGATTCTTAAAAAACGAATTTGTGACCATAGTTGACTTTTTTTTTTTTTTTGGTCCACACCATAATTCCAAACCCGGAGATTTACCGGAGATTTACCCAGTTTTTGTATGGGGGGGGGACCGGGACCCCGAGTATTTTCCTTTTTTTTTTTTTAGTCCTGACAAAAATTTCAGACCCGGAGATACACTATGCTAACCCGGAGCCCGGAGAACACCACTCAAACCCGTAGACTCCGGGTCAAACCCGGAGAGGTGGCAACCCTACTTATAATTGTAATTTAAATAAATAAATTTTGTTTATTTCTAAATATTTGTGGTTATCGAAGTGTAATTTTATCAGGATGGAAACGCCGTGTGGTAAATGGAATGGGAACAATTTTATTTTTATTTGAAACGTTATCTGGTATAATATTATCGTTCGGATAATGTTGCCAATGTTGGTTTTTCCAAATCATCGTTCAAAACATAAACGCTGAGAGATAGAGTAAGAAATGAGGGATTAATAGAGAGATTCGAGTGGATGTAGGTTGAAAGTGAACAAGTTGGAATGACAGGACATGTGGAGAGAATGTCTGAGGATAGAATGACTAATTAAATATGCTAGTCTCACATAGAGAGTGTCAAGATAATAATAATTACGGCATTGAATTCACTCTTTGTATTGTATCAATTTGTTTTTGTCTAAATTCATGTTCAGTGTCTGTCCGTGTGCTTTGTGAATAAATAAATAAGTCACCTGGAGTGAACATATTGACCAGAGACAGACACGTGTCAAGTGGTAGAAATCGCAGAACATCTGGAACCAACATTCTAAATGTGGTGGAAGCGAAGGATGTATGTAAGAATATAAGAATATATGCAAGCGTTGAGCGTTAATCCGGCACCCCCTGTTTTTGTAATAGTGCCGGAGTAGTGAGATTCTCCTGTACGTACTATCTTATTTCTTGAACAAATACCCAGTTGTGCGTATCGTTTTGGGAACTTCTAGTGCCTAATTAAATATACTTTACTATAGAGATAAAATTTGTGAATGAAATTGTAAATTTTCTTATCTCATTAACTTCTAATATTAGAATATTATGTCAGACAGGTACCTACTCGCTTGTCTTATCTTAACATATCATTTTTACCTAAATTTTAATCGAGAATTTATAGTCGTCAGCTGATTGACTGTAAAATAAATGTCTGAGGTCAGTGTACCTCTCATTTTTTACAAATTACATAGAATGAAAGTAAATAAGCTCAGATGTTGTGGTGGCTGAAAAAGGACAAATCTGAGTTTAACGCAGTGGAAATGAGGATTTTTTTTTAAATTAAGTGAATCTGGGTTTATTTCTATAAATACACCTTTGTACACTTCACAGTAAACTTAAAAACTTGTGTTGTGAAGTGGAGTAGGTCGGCATCGGGGATAGAACCTGCGCCCACTGGATTAACAGTCGAGCGTGTTACCAACCATGCTACCGACCACCTCATTAGATAGATAGATTGTAAGATGGTGTTGTGACTAAAACGAAAGTGAATAAGCTTAGATGGTTCGGGCATGTTGAGAGAACGAATGAAGACAGGATGACTAAAAAGATATCTGTGATAAAATAACTAGACCAAGGAAGCATGGTGAACCGAGACTGAACTGGACCAATCATGTCGACCAGATCCTCAACGATGGATGCGTTTTGAATAAAAGGAACCGGATATGTGTGACAAGTTGTATGAATGTAAAATTAGAGCGCTTAACTGCTCGCTGTTAGTTGACCTGGCGGTGGCTGTAAGATTTGGAATGTCACTTTTTTTGGGGCAACGATTTTCGTCACCTTAACCTTATCGGTCGATGATTCTATTATGCTAGATTTCACCAACTTTTTAGGTGAGGAATAGCGGAGATAGGAGTCACCTAGCACAAATTTTGTATGAAAAATAATGACAAGTGGCTCCTATCTCCGTTATTCCTCACCTAAGAAGTTGGTGAAATCCAGCATTAGTCTTTTGCATTATTTACTGGTCGCTCTTTTTTGTATTTCGTAATATTGTATACGGTGTAATTGACGTATTGTTTGCATTTTTTGTTTACAAATAACAAACAGTTCACACTGTCAACTCATGCGATATAATTAGATCATTTTGTTAATCAACTTCTACCCAATATAATAAAAAGCCAATGTCTGTTACCTTTCTTGCTTGTTTCGTATGGAAAAGCTCCATACCATCCTCCATAGATATAAAATTTTATTGGATAAGAAATGCACACAGGAATTCTGCTTCGAACTGTGACCTCTTAAATTAGTATTTAGCAGGCGCGAAGCTACCTAAGAACATAATTCCCATCGAGTTACCTTTTGGAAAAAATGATAGGTATAATAGTGTCTAATTTGACGTAATCCAATAAGAAATGTTAGCCCCGGCTTCCCTTCGCAGAAATCCACCCTTCGCCACTGGTATTTAGGCTGAATATCGTATGATGGCGGCAACTTATCAAAATAAACGTTATATCTAATCTCTTAGAAATAATTAATAAGAGATTAACAAGGACTGTGAAATGAAAATTTACATAGCTATTTTTGTACATTTTCGTTAGGTGTCACTTATTTTTTTTTGGTTTATAATCCAATTAAAAATCGTGTTATATCTCTCTGTGAATTTTCACAGGTAGGCTCCAGCTGGTGTATTCTTTGCACAGGTGTACGTAGAGTACGTACAATAATAACTTCGTCGTGACATTGTTCAGTGTCTACTATACCGATAAAATTCACAGTAGCGTCTGTTTCAAATCGATACGTCGTTAGGTGTAAATTACTTTGTTTCTAGTGTTGTGACATTATTATCCCCTCGTGCCCAGGTAAACAAATACACAGGAATACTGGCTCCACCCCTTTTGAACTCAGGTCAGGTCGTTCTGTAACATGCAATGTTCCTAAAACAGTTGTAGAAGAATTAAGAAAGAACATTGTCAGGCTTATGACCAACCTCGACTGGCTTAAGTGATAACTTTACACTCGAGAAACATTTGCAATTTCAGTTCACCCCGGCTGGGATTCGAGCCCAGATCTTCGTCTCGCATAGGAGGGATCATATCCACTACACCGTGAGGAGCGACGGCTGTGTTGTCGAATTTCATACACATTAAGTACCTATGTATTGTTGCCATTCTTTCTGTTGAAGGGAGAGAGTGGTATAACAAATACCAAAGTAACGAAATTCCTAATGTAACGTATCGTGTATTTGTCTTAAAAAATGTACTAAAGCGTAAGACAAATCAGAGTTGAATGCAGTGGAAATGAGGTCGTTATGTAAAATGTGCGGGAAAACGTTGAGAGATAAGATAAGGAACGAGGTTATTAGGGAAATGAGTGACTGCAAGACTGGTGGTGTGACGAGAATGAAAGTGAATAAACTAAGATGGTTTGGGCGTGTTGACAGAATGAAGGATGACAAAAAATATATATTTGAGTGAACGAAGATGTGTGAGCGAACATGCCGCCCGAGACTTGAAAGGAGTGGTGGTCCTGTTTGATCATTATGCTATGTTGCCAACTGTTACAGCACGGCTAGAGTACCTACTCTAGAAGGCGGTGCCTGATCACATCCCTGTTTCAATGTTATTCTTGTTTAAAATTATGTTATTTTGTTTTGCAGATTTAATTGAACTATCACAAGATGGCCCCAGCACTTCAGAAACCCGCCCCATCCTTCAAAGCCATGGCCGTGGATCAGGGAAAATTCAGGGAGATCTCGCTGGAGGAATACAAGGGGAAATACCTGGTCCTCTTCTTTTATCCATTGGACTTGTAAGTATCTGTCACACATGACCCCACACGACCCTTGGATCCCCTCAACCCCTTTACATATTTTTTGTCTCTGGAGAAGGCTTTTCCTTGAGAAGGCTACAGAATAATAGTGTCATCTAGAGAAGGCTTACAGAATCATAGTGTCATCTGGAGCAGCGGTTACCCCAGGGTTCCGCAGAAGGGTCACAGGGGTTCCGAAAGTTAGAGCGTATTGTCGTAGTAAATGCTGAAATTTCATTCTTCACATTAAATACCTACGTGCAGTAAATATTTTAAACTAAAAACATAGTTTTTCTTTTCAAGTCAAACATAACATACAAACGTGTCATGGGTGTTAAAATGTAATTTTTGACAATTTGCTTTTATTGTCGAGATAGGGTTTCCCAAAAAAGGTAGACCAATTAGGGTTCCGTAGCCAAAAAGAACCGCAGATCTAGAGAAGGCTTGCAGAAGCATAGTTTCATCTAGTTTTAGACAATTGGTGAATGTTTCAGAGATCTAGCTAGTCTGGAAGTTAAATAGAAGCGTTAAAAAAAAATATTCTTTTTACTTGTAGTTTGTACTGTGAAGTCTGCGGTGATAATATCACATTGTTTATTTATTATCTTTGTGGTTAGTATAAATAATAGATAAATAAATATATTGTGTTGTAAGGAATAATCTGGTTAGTGATAATTCAAAATATTGCATATTTACGGTCAGTCGGTTATCGTAAATAGAAATAACATTATCCACTTTGGTATCACTCTATATTGGGTCCCGTTCCTAACTTCCTAGTTCCTGCAATGTACAGTAGACACCGTTTATCCGTATCCGTAGTATTCTGTTTAATTTAGATAGAATGCCGTCGGACTCATCGTAATTATTGTATAAGTATTATTTATTGTTGACGAAATGCAGTTTTGGACCATTTACATCCAGACCTGCATTGAAGAATAATATGTCTCTGTTTTATACTGATTTCTCTCTCAAATTCTGTTGTCATTGACGTAATGTAGTTCTGGACAATTTACATCCAGACCTGCATTGAACTAATCCACACCTGCTTTAAGTTTTGTAACCATGTGTTTATTGATTTCATTATTTTTTGCTGTAACTGTTTATTGATATACAGCATTTTATTCTTTGATGTTTGTTTAATATGTAAACCTGACGATTCCATGTGCCTTAAATGGGGCCTACGGATGATTAGAGAACAATAAACAATCAGGGATTTTTATTGTGCAGACCCCACACTAGATATCAAGTCTTATTCCGTAGAGCAGTTGTGCCGTGGTTTGTCTGACGTAAAAGCTTGTGTTGTAATGTGGAATACGTCGGTTGCGGAAGTAAGGCGAGCTCCTCCTCAAATACTCAACGCTGCTGAAAATTCCCAATTATTAAGGAGATTATATTGAATAGGCAGCTTTCGCTGTTTTGACCCAAGTCCCAGTTAAGTTGTGTTTATATTATCTAGTCTATTCTTGAAAGTGTTAGTGTGTAGTATGGAGCAAGTACCACTGACTCTGGCAACTGATTCCAAGCACTGACAGCTCTATTCTTGTTTAAAATCAGGTGTTACACACAGCATTCACAGGTTCCAGATAATGAGGAATGCAGTGTGTTGGTGTGATAATGGATGACAACTATTTGTCCTTGCCAGCTGATAATGACTGTATAGTATCTACTACTATATATAGCAACTGCTACACATTCTAGGTCATTTCTTGCCAACCAGTACAAAAAAAACATTCTAAGTATATTATATAATCCAGCCACAGGTGTAATACCAAAATCACTACCTAATCAATCATTTAAATAAATTAGATTTAATATGTGCAATATTGTAAGAAGATTTCTTAATAGTGATATTTGAGGCACTAATCTTGTATTTTGTATAGAGTAGTATAGTACATATCAACTAGCTGTATTACCCGTGCTTCGCAGTAGCTAAATTTGTGTATGGATGGTAATATGTACACTGCACTACAAATAGTTTTCTCTGTCTTGGCCACCGTGCGGACATTAGCTGCAAGTGGAGTTCAAGATTCTAGTGTTGGTAGCCCTGATTGTCGAATCTTTTCTGAGAGCTGAAAAGAAAGAGTTGTCAAAGGTTCGCAATATTCCCACATTGTATCTTTTACAAGTAACCTACAATGCCGAAAATATTACAGAGTAGCTCTAGAGAAATCATTTTAAAGAAAAGATAGTTTTGCGAGTTGGAAAAAGAAAAAATATTCCAATAATCGCTTCAAGCCGCCATCACAAGTTAGAAAAACAATGTTGCCAGTTTATTCTGACAATTCGAAAATTGGCAAATTTTTTTATACAACAGTTTGAAATATAATTAGTAAGTAGCGAAAAAATGTAACCATATCTTATTATCACATCAGGCAACACTAAACCAAGTTTGCACCAGGGGATATCTAACACGAAATTCACTGTACATCATAATACTGACATGTGTAGCAGCAAGTCCTGTCAAAGCGAGAATGATAATAAGTATAATTTGGTTCCCTATACCGATGGTTTGTTAGCCAGTGTATAGATAATAGTTGTTACACGTTTTATTGCATAATTCCTTACAGCAGTATGTACTCTACTGTAGCACCTATATAGCACCTATAGTGTTATATAATACCCACAACACCTTGCTGTGTTTCATTCACGAGGAGTGGACTAAATACTGACTCATTCATGTTGACTCAAACATTATAAGGAAATGCTGATACATCTAGTCACAGTTGCTAGGCGAGTTCTGTCTTAGCACATCTAGTTCCTTGTGAGAACACACTACTTTTGCTATGTGATTTCTACGCTCTGATACCATTCTTCTCCTTTCCTTGCCATCTCTCCACTGCTGGATTTAGGCCTCTTCCAATTTTTTCCACTCCTCTCTTTTTTGGGCTTTCTGGATCCACCCACTGCCAGCGACGGGGACAATATCATCGGCCCATCTTTTCTGAGGCCATCCTATTCCTCTTTTCATGTCCCACGGTCTCCATCCCAGGATTCTAGGTGCCCATCTGTCCACTCCCTGTCTGGCAACATGACCTGCCCATTATCTGCCTGATACCATTATCCTCAAAGATTTAGACCAGATTCTCAAGGATGGCCGTGTTTTGAGTAAAAAGAATCTAGCGTATGACTAGCGGGGGAGGCAAATATGAGCAATTTATACTTTATAAATGTTAGAATTCAATAAATAAATATATATACACATTTGGCAGACCGTATCGCTAAGTTAAAATGGCAATGGGCAGGCCACGTTGCGAGACAGGGAAATGAGAGATGGGCACCCAGAATCCTAACATGGGAGAACAGAAAACCTGTAGGACGACCCCAAAAAAGATGGGTAGATGATATAGTCCCAGTCGCAGTAAGAAACTGGTTGAGCAAAGCTCAAAGTAGAAAAATTAAGAAAACGTTAGAAGAGGCCAATGTCCAGCAATGGAGGGATGGGTGAACAAGAAGAAGTTGTACACATGTTCAAATGACGATTCCAGGTGTCCGGATGGGCCTACGGATGATAAGCAACCATAAACAATCTGGAGACTGCTAAAACAAAAGCTCAATGATTGAGTGTGTAGTATTATTATTAATGTATTTTGATTTCCTAATAAAGAGGGGTGTTAATATTAGTTGATGGTTTATCTAATTATATTATTAGTAAGTATATGATAACACGAGTACCTAGATATAATAATATTTAGGTAACTTATCACACAATGTATCGCGTGTCACAGTGTGGTGTGTGCAGAGCACTTATGATTTGAGTGGCGTGGCTCACTCCTAGATAATGCCTAATTGTTTTACTATATCATAATGCTTTTATGGTTCTAATACATGGGAATGCAACTGATTCATTTTGTGAAATTTATTTAGAAATGAATTGTAACCTCCTTGGATAAGGACACTGAAGGAATGTAATTTGGAGGTGGGGTTTGCCGGAAGGCTCCCTTAAGGCTAACCTTGGGCCCACCTCTTAATAAGATTTGCCTAGAAGTGCGGGTAAAGAGGTCGCTATTAATGTGCCGCGGAATTTTCCTTCAATGATTTATTTTATTCACAAAACTCCTTTAATTATTATTGTAAGCGAGGTTTGATATAAGCGAGAGTAGACTGGATCTTCTTCCAAACCGGTCCCTCGATGCTGAGGATCGTGACCTTCGTACGGTACTTCTCGCAGCAGTCTGGCCCACCCTGGTCTGTCTTCAGCCCGCCGCAATGATTCTGCAAACGTCGTTTCAATGGCATCTGGTCGGACCTTCTCATTGGTATACGTCCGCGACTTCTCCTGCCTTCAACTCGCCCAGTCATTATTATTTTTTCTAGATTGAGACATTTCTAGACAGTGTGTAAAAGTACAGAGTGTTTGAAACTTTCATCTCATTCTTCTCAACATTTTGGTTTTATTTATTTATTGTTTTATTGTTCTCTATCGTCCGTAGGCCCATTCGGGCACCTGGACTCGTCAATTTTTACAATATCATTTCAGCACAAACAAAGTATCGCAAACAATATCATTATCAGATCAATGCCAATCAGAGTGTAAAGGGCTCTGATTGACATTTCGTCATACACAAAATCAATTTTTCAACATATCGTCAACGGAATAAAATTCTTTGTCAACGAGGTACTTCTTCACCCCTCCGCGGAAGGCCGTATCATCCAGTGATTTCAACTCCCTGGGGAGCGCGTTTAGCATCCGCACACTGAGACACACGAAGCTCTTCGATGTCTTCGCTAACCTATGCCTTATTGGTCTTATATTGTCTTTTGACCTGGTATTGTAGTTATGGTACTCTGAGTTCAGGGGAGTATTATGAATATTTTTGCGGGCAAAAAGTAAACACTCTAAAATGAACATGCTGGGCATGGTGAGGACTCCGAGTTCCTTAAAGGAATCTCGACAGGAATCTCTCGGATTCATACCCAGCATGGTTCTCACTGCTCGTTTCTGCAATATAAAAACTCTATGATGTGTTGACATTTACAAGCCTTGTGATTCTTGGGTGACGGTGTAGAGAATCAATGATATGAGTGACAGACTCAATTGACTGTACGATGCATTGAATGTTTTGTGTTTTGTTGCAGTACCTTTGTGTGCCCCACTGAGATCATCGCATTCTCCGACAGAGTGAAGGAGTTCACCAGCATCAACTGCTCCGTGTTAGCCGTGTCCACAGACAGCCACTTCACCCACTCCGCTTGGATCAACACCCCCAGGAAAGAAGGTATGTTACTAGGCTTTTGACTGATCTTCGTTACTTATGTGTAAAGTCTACATTAGGCACGCATTAGGGTTGTCTAGCAAAATCTTGCCACATCCCCACTGGCCTCCCGAATATGGTTCCTTTATGCGGTTTTTAGCATTTTAGGAGAATGTGGTCAATGACTAAAATAATCCTTACTAAATTCTCTTAAGCGTTGGAACACCCGTCCTGCTTCCTTCCTCCCCAAGGGAGTTCGAATAACGCTACATTATGTGAATGAAGATGCCTCTTGTCTCTGTTGAGGAAAAACTGTAATGTATTTCTGTCTGTGCAATGCAGATAAATTCGGTTCAATACCTAAAATAACTTAGGTATATCTCAAATCATATTAATGAAATATTGTTGCTTTCAGGTGGTCTTGGTGGCATTGACATTCCTCTGCTGGCAGACAAGTCGGGCAGGATTGCCCGCGACTACGGAGTACTGGACGAGGAGTCTGGCATTCCATTCAGGGGTCTGTTCATCATCGATGGAAAGCAGAATCTCAGACAGATCACCGTCAATGATTTGCCTGTCGGAAGGTAACACCCGTTGAACTCTATATCGTCACATAAGAATAGCAAAGTTTAATAAATACTATTCTATCCTCCTCAAGTCGCATCCCTTGTGGGGTAGGAAGAGAGAACAGTGCGCCAGACAGCCCTGTCCTTACACATACTCGTTGCCTCTGTCACATTGCACCTCGTGTCATACACACTCTTCCGATTCCTTTTACTTAAAATGTGTCCGTCCTGAGAATCTGGTCGGAATGATTGGAACAGGTCTCAGGCTGCCGCATTTCCTCAACCCTTTTAGCTCACTCATTTTTTTTTGTCATTGTGTCATCCTTCATTCTCTCAACATGCCCAAACCATCATGGTTCATCCACTTTCATCTCATCACAACACCTGCCTTGCAGTCACTCATTTCCCTAATAACCTCGTCCCTTATCTTTTCTCTCAACGTTTTCCCACACATTTTTCTTAACAACCTCATTTCCACTGCTGTCAACCCTGATTCGTCCTTCTTCAGCCACCTCCAAATCTCACTAGCATATACATACACAAATAAATAAATACTATACTATACCATACCCTCACGCTACCTCACTTGCGGGGTAGGCAGAGAGAATGGATCACCAGACTTTCCTATCCCGACACACACTTCGGGCTTCCGTCACATTCATGCAATTCCTCATACACATTCTTCGATTACTTTTACGCAAAACACGTCCGTCCTTGAGTATCTGGTCAACATGGTCCAGCCATATGGTTCTTGGACGCCCGCGTTTCCCTATACCTCTTGTTTCACTCAGGTATATTTTCTTTGTCATCCTTTCATCGTTCATTCTCTCTACATGTCCCAGCCATCTCAACTTGATCACTTTTATTCTAGTCACAACATCCATTTTACATTCACTCAACTCTCTGATCACTTCGCAGTGTGACTGTGGACACTCGAAGCAAACCATGCAGCACATTTTGCATGATTGCCCCATAAGTGCTTACCCCGGTACCATCGACATTTCCAAACGATAAATAAATATTATGCTTTCATTTTTGCAGAGACGTGGACGAGACTTTGAGATTGGTACAAGCCTTCCAATTCACCGACGAACACGGAGAGGTCTGCCCAGCTGGCTGGAGACCAGGCAAGAAAACCATGAAGGCGGATCCTAAACTCTCCAAGGACTACTTCCAATCCGTCAACTAAACCACTATCTCTCTCACAGACGTGGCGCTGTTTCACTCACTCTCTAAATTTCTCTTTTTTTTTTTATTTGTCTATCTTTAAGCCTGTTGATTTTTGTTACTTTTAATTATTTTGTAATCTCATTTTTTTTAATATTATATTTAACAAATTCCGAAATGTAAAAATTATATGATACGGGCAAATTCAGAATGGGTGATGAACCTTATTGCCAGAAAGCTGAGAAAGACATCTTAATGTTGCCCAAAAGACAAAAATGTAATTTTGTATACATTTTTTACATTTCATTAATTTATTGCACTGTTTTGTACTATTTTATTGCATTTTTTAAATTAAATTTAAGAAGTTCACTTCAAAACTAGAACCTACAATATTTTTTACATTATAACTGTATAAAAAGCTAGAAGAATATTCCAGAACGAATCCTTTACTAGTTATTTTAGGATGAACCGTTACTAGTTTATTCTAGAATGGACTGTTACTAGTTTGTTTTAGAATGAACCGTTACTAGTTTATTCTAGAATCAACCGTTACTAGATTATTCTAGGATGAACCGTTACTAGTTTTTTTTAAACATCTGTCTTTAAATGTACTTTCCAACTAATTTCACATTTCTTTTAACTTTTGCTCAGCCTTTTACGGTCCATCCCTTTCAGGATAGACAATAATTTAATGTTATCTTGCCCAGTGATAAATATTTATAAGTATATTATTAGTATTCACGTTTTATTACCATTGAAACAGAGGCTATTTTGTTTTGTATAATGTTATAATTACGTTTTTTTTGGCTGGATGCGGTTAATTGACCAAAAATATTCACAGTTCGTACCTATCAGCAGTGAAGGGTGGATTTCAGCAGAAGGGAAGCCGAGGCTAACATTTTTTATTGGATTACGTCAAATTAGACATTATTATACCTATCATTTTATCCAAAAGGTAACTCGATGGGAATCATGTTCTTAGGTAGCTTCGCGCCTGGTACCTATGTACAAAATATTAATCTAGAATACATTGATTTTATACCCATACTCGCACATACACTTTGGATAATGACATTTGTTTTTATTTAAAGGGTTAAAAGGGTTTTTTCGTTCGGCACAGCTACGGTTGGGCTAAAAAATGAGCCTATTAGGCGCTTTAAAAAAACGACCTAACAAGCTCATAGATCAACAGAATTATAGTTATGAATGTATGGGTTGTACTATCTCATTGATTTTTATACTAGCTTTTTTCCATACCAAATCCGAAAGTCTACATAACCTCAAAATATTTTGGTCATTTAACCGCATGTCGCTCATTTTTTTTATTATCGTATTAGTATTTGTAACGCTTTTCGGTTTAAGAAACAATCAGAAGTACAATAAGATTCTTTATCGTATAAGACAAGAATTTAAACATACATAATCCTAAAAAAAGTATTTTTAGAATGTGAAATTATTACACCCATAATATATCGAATACATTTAATGTATGTTTAGACATGTAGTGGTATTATGTAAAACGGTTTATACATCAAATTGTCAACAAAACCTCTAGAATTGTGTCATTTTTATACACACAGTAGTTATCTCAACAGATATACATCTAAAGATGGACTTGCATTAAGCTTATTATGATAGATTACTTAATTAATGATCGATTAATTTAGTAATTAAAATGAAAACACAAACTTTGAAAGTTTGTGAAAGATACTAAAAACTGAGTTTTCCTTTCAATAATTCTACAGTGAACTTCCACGGAGAACCTTTGGTCAAAACACTCAACATATTAAGTAATATTTTCCAATAGTTCATATTTATTCCCTTGCAAACATCCACTGAGATATGGTGATATTTTTGTACGGACCAACCATCTTTAGATTCGTCCAACATTAACTTACATCATTTGCAGGATAGATGGCGCTTTACAGAGAAATTTTTCTACATATCGTCTTGTAACATAATTACTTGTTTACTATGGCACAATTATATATTTTTGTGGATTATTTGATGTATAAAACTGAATGTTCCAATGTATACATACACACTCATATTTAATATATCGTGGTTTACACTTTTCAATGTGCGTTTTATTTTGTATTTTATCCTCTGAAATCAATTTTCTTTTCACACACAAGAAGAAGTCAAGGAAATTGTTTACAAAGTGGTTTGTGAATTAGATATTTTTTGATCTGGCAAGTGGATCTAGTGATTTGGAGAGTGACAGGTCCTCGTAGAAAGAAAGAACGTAAATGCTTGGTACTCACCAATCTGCGAGATTGTAACCACATCATCATCAACAGCAGGAATGATTACCTATAAAAATCAACGATTTCTGGATCTTTGGGAACAAAATTTGACAAACAGCAATCTAGCAATTTTTATAGCAGAGACATCTTCTGATATTTATGTAAAGAAATATCGATTGAGGGAAAGGTTTGTATCTCCACTATTAATAAAATAAATAATTAGGTTTGTATACAAACTAACGAAACATTTAGATAGAGTTTATGCTATTCAATCATAGATGGCGCTATACGTCGTAAACTTGTCTTAAAAATTGACAATAAATTTTAATCTAATGTTCAAATATGACATCACTCATATTTATCTGAGTCATTTCTAAGGTTTAATATGCATTACAGTAAACATTTATCTTATTCCTCATTAGAAGGGTTGTTTTTATAAATACCTTGTCAGGTAAAGCCTAATTATCGATATTTATTAGTAGTTTATTAGTTAGTTTGGTAATAAATTATTACCAAACTAGCTGAAACCCGTCAAAAATGATCCGGTTGGGGTAGGTTTCCTTACACGCTTAATTATAATTATTTTACTTTACTTAAATTTAACACAGCATTTTCTCTTCTACTTAGGTAATAATATTTGTACCTAAAACAATATTTAACAATTCACTTTGTAAATAAAAAAGTATATATACTAAATTAATGCCACGAATTCAAAAAATGTAGTACTGGCTGAATAATTTTCGTTAATACATAGTTAAAGGCGCAGCTATCGAGATTTTATTTTTAATTCAAAATTATTACCTTCATGCCTGCGTTATTAGATTCATACCAAGTTATGACAATAATTATCTAAGTTGATTACCTGTTATCATTACGAATCCTGTACCCTAATTAGGTTATCTTATCGAGGCTTCAAATCAGTTTATATATCATCGCATGGGTTGATTAGATACTTACTGATAATGATAATAATAGGTATTATTAATATTTTGGGCTATCTTCTGCCATCTACGACCCATAAGTTGGAAAATGTCATCTGTCCACCTTTTCTGTGGTCTTCCCAAGATAGAAGACAGTGGAAGAGTTTAGAAGAGGCCTATGTCCAGCAGTGGAACGCAAATGGCTAGCAGTAAGTAAGTAAGTACTTATTATTAATACCTACACGTCGACATCGTCAGGGGGGCAGAGGGGCAACTGCCCCCCAGGAGATTGGAATAGGTATGTATGTAAAATTTCAGTCTAAATGGTGAAAACTCAAGAAAAATCACATTATTATTACCACACGTTTTTCTATCATACTAACCATACATTTTCGGTATGAAAATCTATTACACAGTAAAATACATACTAGTTTCATAATTATTATTTTTATGTAGCTATCGGAATTTTATACAATTTTTGGAAAATTTAGGATATTATGGATGAAAAAATGTGTGGTAATAATGTGATTTTTCGTGAGGTTTTATCATTTAGCATAAGAAAATATAGACCTATCCCAATCTCTAGGAGGGAGGGCAGCTGCCCCCCCATGGCGACTCCTATGCATGCTACATGCTTACATTTTATTACCTACTATAGAAAGTCAACCAGAATCATCACTTCACCCATTTTTCTTTTAAAAAAAAGAAACATTGTACATACATTGAACCTTTATCTAGAAAATGACCATAAAGGTTTTTTGAATGGAGCGAAATTTACCCCATAAAGTAAAATAAAACGCTATTTTTAACATCTTATCATGCGATTTTGAAATGACCATGACGTCATAGTTGGGTCCGAGCTTTACGCAAAATACAATGGTCTTATTTATTTATCGTATGGCCAATATCACGCCTATATCATTTAACATTCGTTATGTCAAAGTGTAAAAACATGTTAAAAGCGCAGAGTGAACTGCTTGTCAGAGACTTAAATCTCAAGACTCAATCAATGCCCTGTTTTTGAGACTATACAACTCAATTTAGGGTTAGTTTATGACTAATATTTACCCTAATTTTATGATTTTACGATTTCTAACGGGACACTCACAATAACTTATGCAAGACACATGTGATAACTCCATAAATCAATAAAAACTTTTTTCAAAATCTACCGCCTGAATATTTCTAACTTATTTTATTACTTTTCAACGGAACTAATGTTTTTTTGAAATCTTTTTTTCCCCACTACCTACGAGGTTTTTTTCTATCTATCTATCTATACCCTCACGTCACGTCCCTTGCAGGGTAGGCAGAGAGGATAGAGCGCCATACAGCCCTATATTACACACACTCCTAGTCTCCGTCACATTCATGGAGTTTTCATACACAGTCTCCGATTCATTTTGCTTAAAACGCGTCCATCTGGTCGACATGATCGGAACAGGCCAGTCTCGAGCGGCCGTGTTTCCTCACACCTCTCACTCAAATATATATTTTTTGTCATCCTGTCATCTTTCATTCTCTCAACATGCCCAAACCATCTTAGTTTATTCACTTTCATTCTCGTCACTAAACCAGTCTTGCATTCACTCATTTCCAGGTATTTTTTCTACTATACTTATTCGTACTTATTGGAAAATGGACGAATCAGGATTGAATGCAATGGAAATGAGGTCATTGAGAAGAATGTGTGGGAAAACATTGAGAGATAGGGTAAGTAAAGAGGTTATTAATGGAGAGATGAGTGTGTAAGACAGGTGTAGTGACTAGAATGAAAGTGAATAAATTTAGATAGTTTGAGCATGTTAAGAGAATGAGTTATGATAGGTTGACTGAAAAGATATATTTAGGTGAATGAAGAGGTTTGTTGTTTACACGCAAAAAAAAACACACAAATAGCCAGTTCTCTTAGTTAAAATTACTTTAAAAAACCCACATATTATTTATCTATCGAAAATGACTGAATGATTCTTAAGGGGGAATTACCTGAACACTCTCATACAAAATTTGAAAAACTTGAAGTGATAATAACGGGTGGACCATAAGTCTTTGCACTTTTGAAATGGCCATAAAAATAACGGTTGGTATTCAATTTTTTATTATTATAATAAGAACAACAGTGAGTGGGAGAATCATTCACTAAACACAATATCATCAAGGTGTCCTCCATCTTGCCGCTGGCACTCTTCAAATGTGACCCTTAAATTTTGGAAAACTTTTCGACACAGAGCGTGAGGTATTGACAATTTTCTATATATTAAAATATGATTTTTGTTGAAATATTGTTGCTGATTTATTCACGTAGACCTGGCTTTTGACATAACCTCATAAAAAAACTAGGTGGGGTTAGATCCGGACTGCTGAGAAGCCATGGAATATCTCTACGGAGTGTGTGAGAAAAGTTCCAGAACAAAATAACCTCGCGGAGAGGAGATATTCCATAGCCTCCCCGCAGTCAGGACTCAACCCCGCCTATTTTTTTAAGGGTTTATTTAAAAAATACGGTCTACGTAAATAAAATAGCGCGCGATAATACTCCAACTGAAATTAAATATTCGAGAGGAAATGTGCTTTTGAAATTTTCGAAACATACCTACGCTTTGGGTCGAAAAGTTTTCAAAAATTTAAGGGTCACATTTGAAGAGTGCCAGCGGCAAGATGAAGGACACCTTGATGTGTTTAGTGAATGACTTTCCCATTCATTGTTGTTCTTATTAATAAAAAAATTGAATACCAACCGAATTTTTATTTTAATGGTCATTTCAAAACTGCAAAGACTTATGGTCCACCCTATAGAACGATTTTTACTCGGAGCATATTACATCGCCTTTTAAAGGCGAAGATACACACGAGAGATTTTGGCCTCCCGGATACCAAAATGACAGGTCTCTTGTGTGTAAACACATCGGAGACGCGAGATATCTCTCGATACCGCGGGCCTCCTGAGACGGTCTGCGCACGCAAGTCTCGCGTCGTGTATTTTACATATTTTCGTCTCAGGGGACGCGCCTCCGGTCTTTTGACATGTTCAATTTTAATCTGAGGTCTCTTGGAGATGTTTGCAACTGAATTGGATTGGCGCGCGTGGGCACGTGGTTTTTGTATTGATATATAATTTTAAACATTCCTGCGATTGTGACGATATTAGTACATTGTTAATAATAAAATTGTTAGTTGATTACAATTATAATATTATTTTTAAATAATGGCGGATTAAAAACAGAGTTGCATTTGCATTTGAAATATGAATACAGTTGTGAAAAATACATTAACATTACGTGTTTTGTTATTCCCTTCATGTCCTACAACATTTATAGCAAACTATGTAGTTACCATTTCACCCTTTAATATTCATCGAAGGAACATAAGGAGGAAACAAAATTTCGCTACTCACAACGGTTTCGGGTATGTAGTGCATACCGATACTTGCTTTGGCTTATGTCACTGATGTCATAGGAATGGTGTACATTAAAAGAAGGTCTAATTAAGTATTCTATATCATTTACTAACGCAGAAAAGGAAATATACACATACGCGTGTAAGTAAAGTACCGACCGACATATGTACATTACTGAATCGATAAATAATTTCAAAGCGGTATATAATTATATTTTTTAATCACAATACTCGTAAATACATGACACTAGAGTATGTACACAAAACCAAACGCCATTATGGCGCCAAAAATACTAATAGAATGAATGCAGCAACAGACCAAAGTCTCGCGTCTCGAGATAGTCCCGTGTATTTTAGAATTTGATGACAGGAGGCGATTGTCGGCCATTTTTACTAGAGATGCCGTCTCTAGAGACGAAAATCTCCCGTCGTGTATTTCACTGAAGAGACTGACGCCATTTTGTCAGTGCCTGGAGTCGCGTCTCCTGAGACCCCGTATATCCACACCTTAAGACACAATCTTTTCGTCATACTAACGCAATATATTACTGATTTATTTATTTATCTTCGATGCACCAATTTAAAATAAACAAACAATTCAAATTAGTCAAGCTTACCTGATGGTGAATGGAACCTTACAGAAGAATTATATATAAAAAAAAACACAGAATAAACAAATGAATAATGCATTTCAGAATTCAAAAGATACGTAAATAATTTACAACGAGTAACAAATAAAAAAAATGCTGACCACATTCGTTTCAGATATTGTTCAATATCTTAATTGTTTTAAATTTCAATAGATGGAGGTATTTTATGACACCTGTGTCAAAGACAATACTGCACAGGTAAAATAATTCAAAATATTTTGGTTTTGGAAACAATTCGAATCTATATTTGAATTGCATACAGTAGTCTCGTAACAGCGGGAAACCAATTTCGGTCTACCTTTTAATTTTTTTTTTCAAAATGGTGTCCCCAGTTTTTGGTATTGTTTTTTTTTTATTTTAATGTTCAGTGCGGCCTTGAGTTCACAATTCAATATATTCTCACGTAAAACATTCTCAAAATTGATTAATACCGACTATTTTTTTCGTAGGTAATTTCAATAATGCATGAAAATCTACCGCATTACCATTACCAAATCTCTGACTCTGGTTTCTCCAATGCCATACGATATACATACTTCTTCTTCTTCTTTCTCAGCCGTTTTAATTCATCATTGGCTGGACATAGGCCTCCTCTTTGACTTTCCACAGATCTCTATCCTGGGCATGCTGCATCCACTTGCTTCCTGCGATTCGCCTCACATCGTCAGACCATCTTGCCTGAGGTCTTCCTTCCTCATTTTGCTTGTTCTAGGTTGCCACTCGAGAATCTTTTTGCTCCATCTAGAATCTGAGCGTCTGGCAACGTACATACATCTACATAGTATTTTCTGGTTGTTCCATTCTCATCTTGTATTTCGTGATTCCACGGATGAATGAGACAAGATAATCTGAGTTATTGCATGCGGTGTGTGGTTCGCCCCTTGCATTCCACCCAGAGTGTAGAGACACTTAACAAATTAAGCGGAACATAGGTGTGCTGTGCACATGAGTATATAGTACCTATCTCTCTAATAACCGACACCTAACATGACTTACAGTATTAGAAGTTCATGTGGCAATGCAGAAGGGCGGCAGATGGACCCCCAGAGTACTGAGTTGGATACCCTACGAAAATAAACGAAGTGTAGGGAGACCACAAAGGAGATGGGCCGATGATATCATCGAGTCGGCGGGGCATGGATGGAGACAAAGCGCCCAAAACAGAGAATTGTGGAAGACACAGGAAGAGGCCTATATCCAGCATTGGAGGGAAAGGGGCTGGTAAGAAGAGAAGAAGAAGATGTGTGCAATAGTGATTACATCAAACTCTATAATCCAGGTTCAGGCTCACCGGGCACAACGCTGATTTAGAATATAATATTATCATGTTACTGCATCCCTGTCGGGGTAGGCAGAGTTGACTGAGGGCTACTCCAACAGCTACTGTATTATGATGATGTAATTTATAGGAATGCGCATTGGAGGTATACGGCGTATATATTAATACTATTTCCGTTTTGCCCAATCTTCCTAGCGAACGTGTTTGGTTAGTTGGTAGATTGATTGAATGTACAGTGAATTGTTACAGGAAGACACACAGCCTTGCAAGGTCGTCTTGCTGGTGAGCACCAGGCGGTTATACTAAAAGAAGTGGTGGATAATGTACTTATATACCTATTATACCACTCACTATACAAGTACCACCGTAACAACAAAACATGAGGAATTTGCCAACACTATGCAGGGGTAGCAAAAATATGAACCTACTATTATATTATGATGATGATGGATGACTTTTTGGCGCCGTTTAATGTGTTCCATCTCAAGGGCGCGGGAAGCTGGTCTTATAAATATTGGTTTTCAGCTTGCTCCTGAAGCTGGTGAAGGGCTGGTCTTTTCGGAGTTCCAGTCTCGGAAACAGTCGAAAGTCTGTTCCAGGTAACTGGTCCCGCGACAGAGAAAGCTCTCTCGAAGAAACTGGACTTGTTGGCTGTGTTCCGCTCTCGAACTTTGTTGATATAGTATCTTCTAGAGTTTCCGAATCGAATTATTCTACCCGCTACTAGCGGATCCAGGGGGGGGGGGGCTAGGGGGCTTCACCCAAAACCATGAGTGACAGCACTTTATATACAACTAATTTCCGAAGAATCACATTATTACCACATCGTTTTCTCATCATGTCATGAATTTTCTAAAAAAATCCATTATTCCAACATTTCCAACCCTAATAATAATAAATAATCGAAAATTGTATTTTACTTGCGGCCCGTCGCTCATTTATAATTACAAATGGCCCTTCATCCAAAAAGTTTGCCCAGGCCTGCTATACAAAGACAAGCAGGTTCATTATTTCACACATTTTCGAAAAAAACTTCGCCTGCGGCGCTATTTTTTGATACGTTTTTTATTTAGAGAAAATAAATCAAACGATAGGTATTGGTATCATGACCCTCTTCACTCAATCTCAAAAAAAGTATGTCTATCTATCTATACCCTCACGCCACGTCCCTTGCAGGGTAGGCAGAGAGGACAGCCCTATCCTTAAACACACACACCTAGCCTCCGTCACATTCATGCATGCAGTCATACACGCTCTCCAATCCCCTTTACTCAAAACGCGTCCATCCTTGAGGATCTGGTCGACACGATCGGACCAGGTCAGTCTCGGGCGGCCGCGCTTCCTCACCCCTCTTCGCTCACTCAAATATATATATTTTGTCATCCTGTCATCTTTCATTCTCTCAACATGACCAAACCATTTTAGTTTATTCACTTTCATTCTTGTCACAACACCAGTCTTGCAGTCACTCATTTCCCTAATAACTTCATTCCTTATCTTATCTCTCAGAGTTTTCCCACACATTCTTTCATTACGACCTCATTTCTACTGCATTCAAAGTCTGGGTCATCAAAAATTTGGGTTTCTGTGTATGCATTATGCAAGCTCAGATGCTTTTTTAAGTAGGTAATTATAATTTCGCCATCCCTGTTTATATAGAAACAATAAAACAGTAAATAAGTATAAATAATTGAATTACATAGCTTATGCTTAGTTTAATATATTGTCTACCTAGCCATGTGTGGCGACTACACACACTACATGAATACCTACATATAATTACCTATTATACCTACTGTACTGTACATTATATACCAGCAGTTACAATATTGCGCCATTTCCCATAATCAACAAGTAGCTAAAGGGGAAGTTAGCGAATATACTACATATATACATGTTAACTTCTATGTATACCACAGACTACCTATACCTACCTCAGTGGCGTATATAGGATTTCATTTCGGGGGGGGCCCGATCTAATATTTGACATTGAGGGGGTGGAGGCAACAAAAATTTGAAGACAGACGTATAGTATAAAAAGTATAGTAGCGCCGCAGGCAAAATTTTTTCGTGAATATAAATGAAAAAAGTCGTATTTTAGGTTGGTTTTAATTAGGTTGTGTAGAAAATACAAAGAAGAATAGCGCCGCAGGCGAAATTTTTTTGAATAATGGGTGATGTGCTGAACTCGAGTAACTTTCATGTTTTAAAATAACGTTTTTTAAAGAATTGTTCAACATTTCGGGGGGGGGCGGGCCCCTCGCCCCCCCCCCCTTTATACGCCACTGACCTACCTACTTAGTAGCTATATGGGTTGACGGGTTGACTGTAAGATATTGGTTTTGCAATAAGTCCGCCTTTTGGCACACTATAATTGTCTTGTTTTTGTAACTATGCATATTTTCTCTGGCCAGTAAAGATTTATTTATTTATTTATATGCCCAATCCCACCAATTTCCACCTAAGCAAGGAACCCCTAAATAATTTCCATACAAAAACAGAGATAACATTCTATTTTTTGACACGCAGGCCTACCAACCACACCCTAATTCCATACAAAATGCAACACGCAACTCACCTACGTTAGGTGCCCAAATATCTCTGCCCAGGCTAGGTGAGTTGCGTGTTGCATTTTGTATGGAATTAGGGAGTGGTTGGTAGGCCTGCGTGTCAAAAAATAGAATATTATCTCTGTTTTTGTATGGAAATTTCTTAGGGGTCTCCTTCTTAGGTAAAAGTTGGTGAAAACGGGGGATAATGTTATGTAATGTAATAAAAATGAGCATGTGCACCAATAAATTCATACATGCGACTCTCCTACGTTAGGTGCCCAAATATCTCCGCACAGAATCTCCCCAACTGGGAGAGTTTTATGTAGAATTTCATATGAATTTATTGCTGCACATGCTCATTTTTATTACATTACATAATATTATCTCTGTTTTTGTATGGAAATTATTTAGGGGTTCCCTCCCTAGGTGGAAGTTGGTGGGATATGGCAATAGTCTATTTTTTTTTTCAGAAGTCTCGCGGAGCAAACTTGGTTTAGTGTTGCTAGATGTGATAATAAGATATGGTTACATTTTTTCGCTATTTTCAAATTCTATTTTAGAACTGTTGTTTAAAAAAACTAGCCAATTTTTGGATCTTCATCTCCAGCTTCTGCGGCTGTCTTCAGCTCGAGTTGTTGCGCAGTTCATGTCTTCGTACGTCTGGTCCAGGTACTGCCATCGGGGCGCCCCCTGTGGTTTCTTCCCACAATTTCTCAAGTCATGTGGGAGACCCTAGGAGCATGATGTGGCCAATCCAGCGGGCACGTCTCTCGGAGATGGTTCTGTGTAGGTGCCTCCCTTCTTCGACTCTGCCGAGCACCTCGGCGTTCGTGATGTGGTCGCTCCAGGAAATCCCCAGTATTCTTCTATACACCACAAAAGCCTCCATTCTCTTTCGGTAAGGCATCGTATCTCACAGCCATACATGAATATGCTCCATGCATACGTTTTTGTAAGCTTGCTGTTGTACTAAACATACACCTACATATTTTTGTATTTTACAAATTTTTCGGTAACATGAAACGGCATTTTTTTCACATATTTACAGTTAAATTTGTTCTTATTTTATGAGATAAAACCTTCTCCTATCAATGCTATCATATAGAGTAAATTGTCGGTACAATTGTCAGGACAATAATCGTAAAAATAACCCTTGCTTGCCTTCATGATTTTATTATTTTATGGGGATGATAAAATAGTTCCATGGAAGTGTGTACGTAAAATACAACGGATTTTACAGTTATTTTGCATCCCTTATGGGGTGCAATAAAAATCTGATACATATTGCTCATTGTCATATGATAATGTTATTTATAATAATTATTATTATAATACGAATATACTATACTAGACTATACTATATCCTCACGCCGCGTTCTTTGCAGGGTTGGCAGAGAGGACAGAACGCCAGACTTTCCTATCATTATACACACACTACTAGCCTCTGTCATATTTGTGCAGTTTGTCATATACACGCCCTCCGATTTATTTTATTCAAAACGCGTCCATCCTTCAAGGTCTGGTCGACATAATCAGTCTAGGTACGTTTCAAAGCCTGTGCATCCTTACATCTCTTCACTCTCCCAAACATTTTTTTTCTAAAACTCTTCTGTCGTCATTCATTCTCTCAACATGCCCAAACCATGTCAATGATTCCGACTTGAAAATATTAAAAAAATAAATAATGTATTCGCTGATGCTATCAGACGGAACAGAAAAGAATAATAATGATACGTTATGTCTGGTATTCTCTCTGCCACCCCCGCAAGCGATTTAATGTAATGCGTCTATTGATGGGCTGAGCATAATAAATGGTTATTTAAACATCATTATATGACAGCGTCCCACAAAATGCCTTCAAAAGAACTCTTAATAGCCTTTGACAGTAAATCATAAAAATACCAACAAAAAAAGAACGAAAAGAAATAAAAAAAAACGTAAAAAGTCAAACCACAAAGTAAAAAAGCAAAGTGAAATGGTATGTCGCTTCTTAATATCTCCATACAAATACATTGTTCCTTTTATAATAAGCCATAAACGTATTCCATATTCAAATTTAAATATTTAACCTATAAAATTTTCATCAAGAAAATGACAACTTGTATCAATGAATTTGACGCATTTGTAAAAAGTTGTAAAGAAATTAATTATAGTCGTAAGAGTGATTCATATTGATGATGCGGCTTTCTTGTGCGGTGCCTTCAAATAACCCTTTGATTTTGTATATCAAATTCAGGATGATTATAAATTATAGTATCTTTAATCTGACAGTAAATTGTGTTAAATTGTACCAGGAATGTTAGCACTTTTATAAAAAGGTTGAAACTTTTTGTATGCGCGTTTGATGTTATTCTCACTGTTGGTTGTGCTTTGTGGTGAGGTGTCGTGTTACTGTTCCCACAAGTGGAGTGGTAGAAGTGCTTTGAGGAAGTATTTGTGGCAGTGGGAGAAGGCCGCGGAGAAATGTCGGAGATAGTTCCGAATATTGCGTTACCTGACTGAAACAGAAAATGTAAAAGTCATATATTTTAAACCTGAATATTTCATGTTGATTTTATTTTAATTTTAAAATGATTCGTTTTACGTTAACTAACCAGCAAATATGTAGTGATTATAAGGGTTTATTGCTTCTCAAACATATGTTATGTTAGATTTACCTACATAAAAAGTGAACAAATCAATTACCTACTTGCTTGAGTTGGCTGGTAGAAATTGCCATTAGGAAATATGCCTACCTTTTGACAAATTACGGGTATTTTTTTGAATTTACAATCTGTCAAAAAATAAACAAATTATAATAATATAATAAATAAACAGTAATCAATCAATGAATGCACGGCGACATACAAAACTTGGTATATGAGGAGAGAAGACATGATAACTTTGAGGATATTACTCGTTATTTTTGTATAGTTGCATTTTTTTTCAACAATTTACGATCATATTATTTGGGATTTTTTTTTTTTTGAGATCTATGTAAGAATCTCAGTGAGTGTGAGTATTCTTATTGGATTTCCAACGACCTGCGACGCCTTCTTTTCTTGGTCGCTCCCACTCTTAATTATTTGCTTAATTTTCAGGGTAGTGAAGCTTACTTTCTCTACTTCAAACTCTTAAGAGTGGGAGTTTGACATATTAGAAAGACAATGCCTTGTCTCGTTTGGGATTTTGTCTTATAATTATACTTAGTAAGGTTAACACATTTTAAATTTCTGTTGTTTATAGTCCTCCTAATGAGGCCAAGCTGCCGCCTTGGTGAAAACATTTGTAGTTTTAAATGAATGGAACGTGAATAAAAAAAAGTTTAAAATAAATTGAACTTTCTTTGCATGACAACAAATAAAAATAAAGGAATGAGTTATTTCAGAACAATATCATCCAGTCAACCATGTTTATTAGATTTTCTAAGTTGGAGAGTGTAAATTTTTGGAAGGACATTTTAACTCGATTCACTTTTTAAATAAATAAAATAAAACACTGTTTTACTTGCACTAACGTAGTGGAAGTAAAATGATGATACATAAGTGGAAGTAAAACAGTATTTTATTTTATTTAATTTATTTAAAAAGTGAATTGAGTTCATATCATATTTATTATTTAGTGCATTTCAAGAAAGTCTAATTATAAAGCATTGTTCACTAGGGCGAACATATCGCAAATTTCGTCAATTTAATTACAATATTATGAACTTTTTAAAATCTCCGTTCGTTGATATCTTTTCATACATTTTTTCTCTAGTTCAACGTTCGTATAGATAACGGAACCGTTGAATTATTGTTGCAGTGATGGCTTCCTCGGGTTTATCGGAGGTGCTCAGTCGTTAAGTGGACGTCGCCGTGTCGCTATATCGTCGTTACGGAACCTAGGGGTCCCGAACCATACGAACCCGATAACATACAACCCCTGAAATAGTGGTGGGAAATATACCAAAAAAAAAAAAACGGACAATAATCGCAAAAAAAAAAACAATGTTCTAAAGTGTTACAATTTTGAATTTAGAATAAAAAAAGTGGTGTTCCATTTTTAAAAGAAATTAGAACAGTTTTTGTTCTACATTTTAAAAACTGTGATTTTGACGTTTTCTATACATTTTTTGTGACAGTTTTTTTTAACAATGTTTTCAAATCCATGGATATTTTACTGAAAAACTGTGGTTTTATTTTTTTATTGTTTTTTTATTTATTTATTAAAAAAACAAATGTGCTGTGCTAATTGTGAATTTCAATAGACTAGGACCTAACAGAAAAAAAAAGTGACGAAAAAATAAACAATAGATTTTTTTATAAACTGTGGCAGTTTTAATAATATTAAAAAAAACAAGTGAAATATCGATTGTAGCATTCATTTGTTTACATGACATAAAAATTGGATTGCAGTGCAGTACACAAATTTGTTTTCGTGAATCGAATTTTAATTTTTTCAAATTCGAATTAAGAACAGTTTTGTTTTAAACCTACTTAATTAAAACAAGAACAAGTATATATGTGTGTCTCTATCGGATGAGTGTAGTATGGTACTTGCTCACGCGGAGAAATTATAAATACATATACAATACACATGTGTGTGTGTGAAGACATGTCTGCGTGTATTAGTGTAGTAGGCGTATAGTGGTGTTGGTGAAAGAATCTATAATATAATCAATACATACAAAAGTGTACGGTGTCCCTAGCAAGTCTCTGTAGCGTGTATTATAATAATACATACATACAACTGTATAATATTATGTGTGTTGGGTTTACTGTACTCGGAGTGACATGCTGACCCGCTTTCATATATAATACACACACATACACACTTACACATACCAATAATACATATATCCAGTATCCTCATTTCTTTTTTTAAATAAATAACACTCTTTTGTTTATTTAAAAAATCGCTGAAATATATCCTTTTTAGTTTTTTTCCGTTTCTGATGTAAAAACACTTCCGTATTTCTGCTAATTTCCCTTTGTACATATAATTGTTTCTAACCTAACCACCCGCCCTACTTTTTCTCTGTACTCTGATTTCCTGACAAATTATTGGTATTGTACTGAAAAATAAACTAGGAAAAAAGAAGAAAATTCGTCGACGAAAAAATTACGTTATTTCTGTGAGTAAAACTTCTTTTTTTATGCAATTTTCTAATTTCTAAGTGCTATTTATTTTCTTAAATATTTTTTTATGTAATTCTTAGAAATATGTTTTTCCCATCCCTATTCTAACATTTTGTTATCATAATACTAACCCTTGACTGTTCTTTTGTGTTTTTTCTTGCTCTACTGTTTTTATCATTTTTTTTTTAAATATACTATTATTTTATTTCTTAAACGAAAATATAACTATCACTAAATAGAAAATAGTAAACAAAATACGCGAAAAATAATAAAAACCTATTTTAAATCCAAAAAACTGAGTATGATACGCAGCAATAGCGTATGAGAGTTTTAATTTACATTATCGACAGATATACAGCGAAGGATGATCAACTTACGTGAATTGTTTTAAGACTGATCATCAAATGGATTAAAACGATCATTTTGCACTTTTTGGAAAATAAAAATAATCAGGGTTATCGTACTTACAAAACCGAAAAGATGCATTCCTGTACACTTCACAGTAAACTAAAAAAATAGAGAAAATAATATATTGTCAGCACAGAGATTTGAACCGGTATCTTTCGCTTTGAAGTTCGTGTTCCAACCAGCTGAGCCATTCACCAATTGTGGTTAAAACTAATCCTTGGATGGTAAAAAAAACGCTAGCTCCTATATTACGTCATTCAATATTTAAAAAAAATAGTAGAGAGGGCTCAAGGTTCGCCAAAAGGGCTCCCCTGAGACAACCACTAAGTATTTATTTATTTTTTTTAAATTTAAACATTTTTTTTTAAGATTTAAGCATAAACATAAACAAACGAAAAAAAACAACCTCAAAAATTTAGAACAACTTTCATGGTTAATTAAACGGAAGAAATCGCAGTTCTGCGATAAGTTCGCCCTAGTGAACAACGATTTATAATCTGTACTATGTCCATTTTTTTTTTGTTTTCTTGTTCACTTAAAGAATAAATAAATAAACAACTTGTGCCGTGAAGTGGAGTAAGTCGATATCGAGGATCGAATCCGCGTCTACCTGTTTCTTGTCAACCGTTGACCACCTCATGGTATAAAATTAGTCATGTTGAATCATTGACAAGCAATTTACAATCATTTCTTTCGCAACTTTCTCCGCTAGAGTTCGCCGGAATATCCTAGAATATTCATCGAATAACTGTGAATTATAAATATGATATATTCTATGATTTCTCAATAATATACCTGATGCCCAAAGTGTCATGTCCATGCGGATAATATGCCCGAGGATAAATTATGACATCACGTATGAAAATCGCCCTAACGTAGCTTTTCCACGGACAACTTTTGACTCGCAGTGATTTTAAAATCCGGGTAAAATATGACTTAACGTAGATAAAATTTCTTCATTATTTAGAAAAAAAAGTTTTTTCACTTTATATGTAAAAACTGGATGACACATCCTTATTTTTTTAAGTGAATTTTAAGATTTTAGATTTTTGCGTGGAAATGTAGGTATCTAACGGAAAAAAAAATCTATGAGCACGTGTAACAATATGACCCTAAAGTGGTGTAGTGTGTGTAAATAACTACTAGAGACTAATAAGGTTATATCTGTGTGTAAATGTAAAGAGTGTTTGAAACTTCGGTCTTAATTTTTCTCAACATTTTCAGTTAGAACCTTGTTATTTTCTGGTGACAAGAAAGTATATGTAAGAAAGCCATATTTTTGGATTTTACATAGGTTTAGTAGTTTGGCACGTAGGTAGTGGATTCTATGAAACTGACATAAAATCTCGACAAATTTTGGTGATTTTTTTAACAAATGATCGGTCAGAAACGAAACCCAGATAATTTAAAATTAAAATTTATCGTTCTCTGTGCGAATTCAAAATGGGTAGTGAATCTCATTTTTGAAAAAAAAAATTGCAGGACATTCGAAAAAATACCAAAAAGGGTGGGGGGTAAGAAGAATAATTGAAATAAAATATATCACAAAATATGTTAAAAAAAATCAATTAGGTAAAAAAAAAGGAAAATAAAACATATTATCGTATTGTTTCTAATGTACATAAAAAATACTTCATTTATTGTTTATTGTTTTTATAACACTCTTCTATTTTCCATCTAATTAAATAGCACGCATACAAAAAGATCTTTTTCTGTTTTCATATTTCTTCCTCTCGAATCCAACACACATATAAAATAAAATAAAATAAAAAAAAAAACAATAAAAAAAACTGAACTCGAAAAACTCCATGTGAACTAATGAAGAATTTTAAAAGTGGTTTTATATAAAAAAAAAATTAATAACAAAAAATAAATAAATTTAAAGAAATAAACTTATATTGGAAATTGTTTCTTTCAGTCGTAAAATGTCATGGATTATTTAATCACAAAAAGGTAGGTTATTGTTTTTTATTTATTTATTTATTTATTTTTGTTTATTGTTTTAAACATTGTACAATGAATTTATATATGCCTATAGCCCAATCCCACCAACTTTAACCTAGAAAGGAGAGCCCTAAGAAATTTCCATACAAAAACAGAGATAATATTATATTTATTGAATAAAAAACTTCCGCTTGTAGCACCACCACAGCCTAATTCCATATGAAATGCAACATGCAACTCACCTACTCTGGGTGGAGATATTTGGGCACCTAACGTAGGTGAGTTGCATGTTGCATTTCATATGGAATTAGGCTGTGCTCTAGCTAGAAGCTGATGTTCTTTATTCAATAAATAGAATATTATCTCTGTTTTTGTATGGAAATTTCTTAGGGCTCTCCTTCCTAGGTTAAAGTTGGTGGGATTGGGCATATGTATTTTTACGTATATCCAATATCTATGTATTGATGTACATTTTTGCTGTTATACATATTTTTGACATTTTAACACATAACTTAGACTATATAGTTGGCGCAGTTGGTTGAGGCGGCAGTCTCAAGTGGGAGGTGCCAGGTTCAAACCCCGGCGCTGACGATGTATTCCACACTTTTACGATACGGGCTCTTAGCGTAGTGCAAGTATTTGGGTTTGTGTAAGCAAGCCCAGGTCCTTTTAAAAAAAAAATGCTTTTGACCCTTTACCAAAATCTCCACATTTTCCAGTTGGACCTTGTTAATCTCAGATGACAACATTTACATTATGCTCCAGCCACACGCCCGTCCGAGTTCCAAGCAAACGGTGTTCATGAGTAAAAAGGCGTCAACCGTCGGCTACGTACACGTCAAGACAAACATTCAATCCACACTCCTTTTTACTCACGAACACCACTCGGACGCGACCCACGACGATCATGTGGCGCCAGCATTAGCCCATTTCAAAAACAGTGTACTAAATTTCAGCATTTGGAAATTTTATACCATGTACCTAACCTACAGTACAGATAGAAAAATCGTACACAAAATTCACGTCAACATAATGGTACACTGCTGAACATATTCATGCAATACAATTCTGGAGAGTGTTTTTCTATGCAGTATTTTGCATAGATCTAGATAAGATACTATATACCAACCCATGTATATATTTCCTATTTATATAGAGTATATAATATACGGGGTAATGTATGTTATATAACGAATGATTGACAATATGTAAACACAGTTTATTACACTAAATTCCCTTTTATCCGTTACCTTATTTTGTCCGGATTTTCTAGATCATTTGGGCACGTGTAGTCAATGAATGACACGTGAGAAAAAGACAAATATATTTTGTTACAATGGACTACAACCCAGTGGTGGCTCATGGCTGGCTCCAAGATCCGTCGCTATCCTCTCCTTTCTAGAGCAGCGGTCCTCCAGTTCACACCCAGCCCTCTGCAATCAGCCGTCACCGCGTCGAGCCAGCGAAGCTTTGGCCTTCCTACTCGTCTCCTTCCCACTGGATTGACAATCATCGATCTCTTTGCTGGTTCCCTGCCCTCCATCCGCTGCACGTGACCGAGCCATCGAAGTCTTTGGATTTTAGCAGCTCGAACTGCGCTTATGTCACCGTACAGCTGATAGAGCTCAGCATTGTGTCTCCGTCTCCAGACACCATTCTCGCAGACCGCTCCATATATTATGCGTCGCAGGATACGCCTCTCAAATATATCTAATGCTCAGTAAATGTTGAAGGTTTTCACGGTGTACGATTGACATTGTTTCTTGGTTTTCGAGTGAACCGTGTGTAGATAAACTTGATCGACGTTTCGACACTCCTACTGGTGTCTTCCTCTGTGGATATATGTATGAGAAATGTGTTTGTTTACTGTAGAGTGTTAACTTGTACAGCGTGAGCTGGTGTAGTGTTTAGGTGTAGTATTTGTAGTGTATGGGGTTTTAACTAGTGCAGCGTGAGCAGTTGGGGTAGCTTTTTCATCCTGTTTGGTTAGATTCCGGAAGGAAAGAAACAGTAGATATAAATAAGACTTTTTGTTTTAGTGTTCAAAATTATTCATCTTAAGCATTCACTCTGCGAATGAAACAAGGCAGTGGCTTCTTGATACCTATTACCAGATTTTATGACTAACGGATAATGTGTGGTTTTATTGTGTTACGTTTTAATAAATGCATATATAGGCTAAGCATATAATCTATATCAGTGGTGTAAATAATATTTTACCTGTATGAGTTCTACTCGTGAAGCACTTTCGTGAGATACCAAACACGACGGTATGCGATAACTGGATCCTCTCGATCGCTCGGTGTCTTCCAAGGCCTGAGCTGGACAAAATGTGACTTACGATCTGGATTTCTTTTCAAACGCACTTTCATACGATACCACATATGACCCCGCACGATACTTGGATCCCCCTGAAACGCCTTACATCTTTTTTGTCTCTGGAGAAAGCTGATCCATTTTTACACAAAATCGTATTGTCAGCGAGTTTACGTATGTTTTCAAAGTTTCAGATTTCTGAGTAGTCAGGAAGTGGTTGAAAAATCGATTACAAAATTTGATCGCAAATACCACCCACAGTGAAGTTAAATAAAATCTTGGAAAAAGAGGTCTCCCCCTTTTAAAGCGAAATTTTCCATTATTTCCTGTATAAATTGGGGAATGTTAATATGTTTACATGCTTTAAAACTGGACGAATGAAAAGTTTTTTTTTATTCTCACAATACTGAAAAATCGGTTGCAAGATTTGTTCACAGACAAATAAAAAAACACCACAATGAAGTTAAGTAAAATCTCTCTGATTAGATCACAACCTATTTTACGTACACGTATACGTATGTACGTACGTATGTATTTATATATTTTTTGTATATTCTTTTGGTTTCCATACTTTCTTAAGTATGTGTACAATTATTTATCTCATTTTATTGTCACAAGTGGTTGGTTGGTAGACATTGCCTACAGCAATTAACCCGCCATTTGGTGTAATGTTTTATATCCAATAAAGATTTTATTTATTTATTAGATGAATTCGAGTTCATTTCTAAGTGTAATGTTGTAGTTTTACCTAGAATAAACCCACCACTGTATCCGTTTGATGCACAAGTATAGTTAGCTATAGATAGTTAGATAGTTAGCAATGTGCATTGTGAACTAACACAACAGAGTTCAAATTATTCTGAATCATTAATATTAACTACTGAATTCTATTACTTACTTACTTTAATATCTAGGTGACTTCTTTACTAGTAACAGGAACTATATACCTAAAATTATGTAGGTATATTTAGTATATAGTAAACATTAGTATATTTTAGAAGGAATAGGTATATCTCATATCTCAACACGTGAAAAATTGCTTCGGGAAAAGTAAGATTCTTCTTCCTTCGTTTTTCGCAACCGTTTTAATTCCAATGCTGGGCATAGGCCTCCCCTTTGACTTTCCACAGATCCCTATCCTGGGCACACTGCATCCACTTGCTTCCTGCGATTCGTCTCACATCGTCAGACCATGTTCCCTGAGGTCTTCCTACGCTCGTTTTGATGCTTGTTCTAGGTTGCCACTCGAGAATCTTTTTGGTCCATCTAGAATCTGAGCGTCTGGCAACGTGTCCTGCCCAACTCCACTTCAAGGCAGCTCGTTAGCTTCTTACGCGGATATTATATTTACTTGATGGTGATGTAGCTATAGTCAGGTAAAGATTTTATTAAATACTTAATGAAATAAGTAATTATTAAGGGTTGTTCTTAACGATATTTTCTTTAGTGAATCATGCTAAATTAAGGGGTAAAAATGACGATCGAGTGATATCAGTACTGATTCAGTCTGCACGGGACCTGTAATAAAATTAACAAATAAGTAATAGTAAAAATAATAATTTAAAAACGAGATTTTATGACTTCACATCCTAGAACTGTTTTGCGCAGTCTTTCAGACGATACGACAAACACGCCCTTCCGAGGCGCTTGGATTCCTTCATTCCACAAAATCGCCTCCCACCAAGAATAGACAGAATCTAAATTTGTAGAAAGATATGAGTTCTACTCGTGAAGCACTTTCGTGAGATACCAAACACGGCGGTATGCGGTGACTGGATTCTCTCAATCGCTTTGTGTCTTCCAAAGCTTGAGCTGGACAAAATCTGACTTACGATCTGGATATATTTTCCAACCCCTTTTCATACGATACCACACATGACCCCACACGACCCTTGGATCTTGCTGAATCCACTTACATCTTTTTTGTCTCTCGAAATACCTCAGCAAACCCACCGTTTTATACATGGGAGAAATGAATCACATTATTACTACATCGTTTTTACATCATGTCATGAATTTTCGATAATCCGTTAAATCACAGTTATTCCATTAAAAAAAATTGTCTGCGGCGCTATAATCTGGTTAAAGTGATATTTATTTCACAAAAAAACTACCTTCTTATGTTTTATGCCCAAATTTATGACCAAAAACAAAGTGGGTTTCACAGTGTTTTACAAGAATAAATTAAAAAGTTATAATACATAGGTTCCAGTGGCGTATTTAGGTTTTCATTTTGGGGGAGGCCGAAAAAACTCCTGGGGAAGGCGATTAAAATTTTAACATAGACGTATAAAAAAAAGCAGTAATGGCGCTACAGGCGAATTTTATTCGTGAAGGTGAGTGATAAAGGCTGTGTTTTAGGTTGACATTATGCTAAGTGTTGTGTTAAAATAGCAATAAAAAAGAAACGCCGCAGGCAATTTTTTTTTAAAAAATGAGTGAAGTGATGAATTTGAGATCTTTCTACAGCAGATGGCACATCATTGTTTGACTATATACCCCACTGATGTTCTGATTATATACCTACAATCTACATATCTCTATGTTGTCAACAGATTGCTGTTTTTGTAGTATAAAAGTTACAGCTAGACCAAATAGTGACACATTTTTATTTGTCTAAGAAATTACACGTTTTTTTTCTATTAAATGTCTCAGTTAAGAGTGTGCATACCGACATTTCAAAAATTTCTAAAAACGGGAGACCTCCTATCTCGACAACCGTTACTAAATATGCTTTGGAACAAAATAGGCTAGATGCATTGAACATTTATCTATGGAATAACCGTAAAAGATTTTTTATATCTTGTATAGATTTGTCAAAAAAATGTTATTAAAACAACTCTGTACTTTTTTCCGAAAGACGGAAACATCAAAATCTAGGGAATAACCGTAAAAGTTTTTTGATAGACGCAAAATTAACCCCGAAAAATGAAAAAAAAGCTCTTTTTACCATTTTATCATGCGATTGTCACGCGATTTTGAACCTTTATGCCGTGGGAAATGTCTGTGACGTCATTAGCGGTGCCAAGCTCTTAAATTGAACTGTGTGGATTAAACAGAGCGTGACACTCAGCATGATGTATATATAGAAGTTATATATTGTGATTTGATTATTTTACTTATTTAGACAAATAATAATGTCTAAGCTTAGTGGAGGCAGGGGGGGGGGGGGGCTAGAGATTGAAATAGGTATATATATTTTTTCATACTAAATGATAAAACCTCACAAAAAATCACACTACTACCACATATTTTCTCATCATATAATAAATTTTCTAAAATTAGTACGAAAATCCATCAGATAATCCATCAAAAAATTGCCTGCAAAAAATATTTTTTATTACTTTTTGATATCTTTCATACATATTATTGTGCAAAGTATTATGTACATTTTCAAATAAACAAACCACATCGCGATCTTCTTCACTATGTCTCACAAAAAAAATCGCTTGCGGCGCTATTTACGCGTTGTTTATGCTATATAATTTTTCAAAATGTTTGTTGCCCTCCCCCTAGCCCGAGGCTGGCGACGTCCATGATATTGTGATTTGAGTATCGTACTCATTTAGACAAATAATAGTGTCTAAACTAGTGGACTATCATTCTATCTAGTCAGCAACTTAAAGACAGTTTCGTTGTTCTTATAAGGCAAGGTTCGAAATCGCATGAACAATCGCATGATTAAATGTTAAAAATTTATCTTATAGATACACAGCAAAGGATACAAACCTTACATCTCGACAACCTTTACTAAATATGCTTTGGAACAAAATAGGGTAGATGCATTGAACCTTTATCTAGGGAATAACCGTAATAGATTTTTTATATCTTGTATAGATTTCGCAAAAAAAATACTTAAAAACACCTCTGACCTTTTTTTCCGAAAGACGGAAACTCGTTTCCCGAAAGTCGCGGAGTATTTTTTTTTCTTGTACTGATAATATGCATTAGAATCTAGGGAATAACCGTAAAAGTTTTTTGTTAGACGCAAAATTAACCTCAAAAAATGGAATAAAACGCTATTTTTACCATTTTATCATGCGATTGTCACGCAATTTTGAACCTTAATGCCGTGGGAAAAGACTGTGACGTCATTCCTGGTGCCATGCCCTTAAACTTTTTTAATGCTTCATTCAAAAAAACTTTTACTGTCATTCCCTAGATTTTAATGCAAATTAGCAATACAAAATGAAATTCTCTCTGCGACTTTCGGGAAACGAGTTGCTGTCTTTTTCTTTTCGTTCTGTATAGAGTCACTGCGTCTTACCTAAACATTTTATTAACCAAATTACAGCATTATATCTAACAAACTACTGAAATAATCTCAAGTTTCAGTAAATTTCAGAGCTAATTTAGGAATTATTTATTCATGGAGAAAATTTACGAAAATATAATTTCTACCCGCTAGAGTCACTAACGTGGCTGGGCCATGTTTTGCGAATGCCCAACGACAGCTGGCCAAAGAGAGCGCTGTTTTTCCACCCACAGGAGTCCCGACGCCCCGGAAGACCCTCTTTCACAGTGCACCGTTCCTATGACAACGAGATCAGAGCGTTAGGAATGACGTGGAGAGAGGTAATATCACTCGCACAAAATCGCTCTGAATGGAAACGCCTGGTAGCCTCCCTGTGCTCCCGAATGGAGACATAAAGGGCGTAGTTAGTTAGTTAGTTAGAGTCACTAAAACATATTCTCATTTATCCATGTCTTAGGATGATATCTTTAGTATTAGTTGAGTCACCTTACCTTTTCCCGACGCAATTTTACCGGTGCAAATATAAGATAGGTATGAATACTTTCAGGTAGGTTCTTTATATTCTCGTACATGCTGAAAGTGAAGTAATGTCTATCTATCTATCTCTATACCCTCACACCACGTCCCTTGCTGGGTAGGCAGATAGTTCAGAGCGCCAGACAGCCCTATCCTTGCACACACTCCTAGCTTCCGTCACATTCATGCAATCTGTCATACACGCTCTCCGATTCTTTTTACTCAAAACGCGTCCATCTCTGAGGATCTGGTCGACATGGACCACTTCCTTCGCTCAAATATATATTTTTTGTCATTCTTTATTCTCTCGACATGCCCAAACCATCTTTGTTTGTTCACTTTCATTCTAGTTACAACACAAAGTAATGTTATATGGTTCCTATAATATGCTGTTATATCTGTCGCATTCTAATGCGGGCTCTAAGAGCCATAATATGTGGTACCTACTGCAGTACCATCATTCTGATAAGAAGTAATCATTGGAGAAAGTATTCCATACGTGGGGAATACTGAAATGTTTAATCGATAAACCCGTGCCAATATATTATTATACAGGTGAATTATATCAAACTCAACTGTACCTGCAAAGTGCGATTACTGCGTCTAGGTGTTTCTTAACATCATCATCATCAGCCCGTGTTTGCCCACTGCAGGACACAGGCCTCCCCTCTCCTCCTCCACTTCTCCCGCTACTGTGCGATTCCCATCCACTGGGGTCCGGCAAACCTCTTAATATCGTCCATCCATCTGGTAGGTGGTCGCCCTTATGACCTTTTGTCGCCCCTTGGTCTCCACTCCAGCAGTCTCCTCGTCCATCTGTTATCCTTCATTCTTGCAATGAGCCCCGTCCATCTCCACTTCTGCACCGCTATCCTCTCAACCACATCAGTCACTTTAGTCTGGCTGCTTATCCAGTCATTTCTCTTCCTGTCTTGCAGTTTAATGCCCAACATTATTCTTTCCATTTTTCTTTGAGCTATTCGCAGTTTGTTGGCAGACAGTTTGGTGAGGGTCATGGTTCCCGTGCCATATGTGAATACCGGCAAAACACACTGCTCAAACACTTCAGTCTTCAGGGAATTTAACATACCTATAATAACATACCTATATGTAATCATTTTAATCAAATGTCAAATCATTAGATCCAATTCCATAACTTTGCGAGGTATATATTCTTATACACATAGTACGTACTAGTACTAGACTAACATCATAATAAGAATGTCTCGCCTCTGTCAAATTATAACTGATTGTGATTATATTATAGCTGCGTATACTCAGTATACCTGTTTAGCGCTTTATAATAATTTACAGTAAATAGATTTTACTTTTATTCGTCACCTACTTACTTAATTTTCCTCAAATTCTTATACAGTTATCCATCTTACTATACAACATACCAACCTAACCATACTATAACGAATTAATATATATACAGCCAGTATATTGGCTTATATTCGTAGATACAGCGTGATTGCTTCTGTACTCTAAATGCTTTTTAAGAAATACAGGATGGTGAAATACGTACAGCCGAGCACCCCCCCCCCCCGAAATATAAAACAATTATATTTAAAACGTTATAGAAAAACATACAACAAACATTTAGAAAGACACCCAGGTTTACACTTCGCCCATTTAAAGGAAAATTGCCTGCGGCGCCATTCTTTCCCTTTATGTAGTTTTTGTACACCAAAACTAACCTATTTACCTTTACTTCACAATTTTAACACCAAAACAAGACCTTTTTCGCTTATCTACACGAAAATTTTTGCCTGCGGCGCTATTATTCAGGATTAATTTTACAACAGGTTTAGTTTTCATTTGCGAAATAATGTTAACGAATACGATTTGCACCTACCAGTTGCCGCAATTATTGCTCGTGTAAGAGCACCTTTAGGATGATAAGCAACAACAAACAAGCTTTCTGCATTTTGCTAAATATAAAATGATGTGGATTTCATCGCTTCTGTCAGTTAGTTAAGTAGAGACTTAGTTAAGTAACGGTTTGGTACTATTGTAGGTACTAGAGATATTTAGTTAACAATGTAATAATCATATGTAGATATATATTATTATTTACTTTTCGGGTTATATTCTATAATGTCTGCAGGTGTAAACAACCATGTGAAATTAATAATCTTTAAAACGTTCACTAGGGCGAGCTTATAGCGGTAACGCTATCAGTGGCGGATCCAGGATTTATTTTGGGGGGGGGGGCTGAGGGTCGGTTTCGCCGAGCTATCCAAAAAACTAAGAATGGCTGACTGGTGAAGAGGGTCGTGATATCGTTTGCTTTATGTTCTTTGAATTAAAAAAGAATTAAAAAAGCGCCGCAGGTGAATTTTTTAGGGTTAATTTTCAGAAAAATCCAAAACTGCATTTCATCAACAATAAATAACACTATAATACAATAATTACGATGAGTCCGACAACTTACTCCAAACCGACCTCCAGCGTACCCCAGGGTATAGTTATTGGCCCCATCTCTCAGTGTTTCCTTACGGTTGTGGGGCCCTGTTAATAATATGATTAAGCTGTTCGGTCGGCTATATGACTATAGGTAGAGTAGTAGTACTTACTGACTATGCAGTGTCAGAGTCAGTAGAGTCAGCGGTGCGCTCTAGATACTCCACACTCAGCCACAAAGTGTGTCAGGCTACACGCTCTTTAACATCAGGTACAAGGGTTAACTATATACACTGCACTATCATCAAATCATCATCATTCATATAGGTAGCTGTAAAGCAGTCGAATATATTGTTGGTTGCTAAATATAATTGCACATAGAACGGCATCATTAAAATAAAATTGGGCAGGTCACATCATAAGAACTACGGATGATAGATGGACCAAGTGAACCCTTGAATGGCGACCGAGAACCGACTACAGAAATTTAGGCAAACCACAGGCACATCAGAAAGGTGGCGGGACAGCAGTGGCACATAATGGTGATGGATAGGGAAGTGTGGAAGTCGGAAAGGGAGACCTATGTTCAACCCTGGACGAGGGAAGGCTGACGATGATGATGATGATGATGAAATATAATTTCTACCATCAGGACAGAATTCAAAGTCTGAGTAATGGAGCAGCCATGTCAAACTCAAAGTCACTAGTGGGCCAAAAGCATGAAGACCATAGACTAGGTGGGCCGCAAAACCTTACCTTAAAGAAGACAAACTACTGAAAATCTTTACGAATAAAAGTACTATTGTAGCACAAGTATATTTATTCCAATAAAACAGACATTACAAAGAAGTACAAACACTTTTTTTGCCAAATATTTGACATATCTTTTGTCTTTAATTACGTTGTCTATTTGTGGCGTAAATTTATCGGCGGAAATAACTTTTAAAACTGCGTCCAAGTGTGCGTCCGTCAATCGCGATCTTGCGGGAGTTTTGTTTCCTTTATTCAAATTTTGAAAACAGCCGCATTATCCGACTGTTTTCAAAATTGATTCAGGCCCCCAATGGCCGAAAAATAGAGTTGAAGGTTTTTAAGATTATACAAATATCTCGGAAACCAGACATGCTACAAACTTGAGATTTGGCACATAGATTCTCCAATCAAAATTAGTAATAGGGTGTTTGGCCGTTTCTTCCAATTTTTTATTAAAAGGGATGAAAATGGACTTAAAGGAAATGTATGATTTTTAAATGTGTCTCAATAAGCTAAAAATAAATTTTATAAGAATTTCCGAAAAACGGTTTCCTTAGAAAGGGCCAAAATATGTTATTCCGGGCAATTTATTTATATCTGATATGCGCAGGGCTGAATAGTTAACATTATTATTAAAATGAATCACCAATATATAATACACATGAATACGGTTAAATTGACTACCGCATTTGAGTATTAAATAGTGCGTCTGCGCAGCTATGCTTATACCCTACTGAGCTTCATATATATTATAATAAAACATCACTGACCTACAAACCGCGCTAACCATTGTGTCAAGCCCTTTCAAATTATTTCAACTAGCATGCGAGTAACAGTACTGAGTACATATTACATACATGCGTACAGAGAGAATATGTCAGAGTTTTTGGCGTTCTGCACATGAACCAATACGTCTCACGTGGAGTTGGGCAAAAAAATCATTTTCTAAATTAATTTAGATGTAGACTCTCCACCCACGTCCGGAAGTTTAGTTAGCTGAATCGACCGTTTGCAAAAAAGCTCCGACCAAAACCTCTTTCTGAATTAAAAATCAGGAAAACACTGAATTCAGAAAGAGGTTTTGGTCGGAGCTTTTTTGCCAGTTCGTTTTGCCAGTCAGTTTTGAATCTTGTTTATATTTTCCTGTGTTATGCAGGTGTCTCTACATTCAAAATAAAAGAAAAATCTTGCCGCCATCCTTAGGTTAGGTTGGGTTAGGTTGGACAATGATATATGTAGATAGAAGGGGTCACTTCTTCTTCTTACTCAGCCCTGTTTTAATTCCAACGCTGGACATAGGCTTCTCCCTTGACTTTCCACAGATCCTGGGCATGCTGCATCCACTTGCTTCCTGCGATTCGCCTCACATCGTCAGACCATCTTGCCTGAGGTCTTCCTATTACGCTCCTTTTGCTTGTTCTACGTTGCCACTCGAGAATCTTTTTGTTCCATCTAAAATCTGATCGTCTGGGTCACTATTCAGTGTGAATCTACGAAACAATGTGGGAACACTCCATATTAATATTACGTAGGTACCATCTTGTATGGATGGTTACATTTGAATTCTCTATATTATAGTTACTGTCATTTCAGTAAGTATAGTAAACTTGGGTCTATGGCTCAATATTTTTCGACGATAGTTAAAGGCGCTGAAATGTTTTGAATTACACACGACCCTGCGTTACTTTCATAGCCGGTTACAAGGAGAATTATATAAGTCGATTTCAAAGATCCTTGAAAACTTGCATAAGCCTATAGTCCCAGCAGCTGTCATATACATGTGCCTATCTACTTTACATAAAAGAAAGGTGAAAATAACCAATAATTAAGACATGTACTTACGTAACTCGGTGGCATAGCGTGGGGAGGAGGAAGGTCCTTTACCAATTTTTAGGGGGCGGCAGTATTTTGGAAAATTTTCAAAAATTCATTACATCACATTACACATACATGGTTATAGTTTGAAATATTGTAGTAATAGGTGTAAATTTTGTAACCTCCTTGGACAAGAATATTGAAGGAACGTAATTCAGGGGTGGGGTTTGCCGGGGGGCTCCCTTAAGGCTGACCCTGGGCCCACCTCTTAATAATATTTTGCTAGAAGTGCGGGTAAAGAGGTCGCTATTAATGCACCTGAACTACCCGGGGATGTGGAGGGCCTTAGGCCCGCGGGATTCTCCTCCAATACATCACATTTGTTTAATCAAAAACTCGAAACCGTAGGCCTGCGGCGCTCTTTTGGTTTATTTGTACCATATACATATCTACATTTTAGTTGTCCTACCTCAAAAATGTTCCCATAAGTAAAAATAAAGTGCACAGAAGTATAAACATAGCAAATATAGTTTGTATAATGCTATACAGTACAGTCATCAAGTACTCATGAATTTACCGTAATTTTAGCCACACTCGACAAGAGTGAAAGTTACCTACTTATACATATATACTTACCATTATTATTATAGTATATACCGATATAGTATATATCTAGCACGTTATAAGTACATTATATATATACAATTTATTGTGTACTTGTATGTATAATCTATATATACCTAAGTCTATTGTCTATATTTCATACATTTATTTAATTATAATATATATACAAATTCCAAATGTGTAGATAAACTTGATCGACGTTTCGATACTCTTACTGGTGTCTTCCTCTGTGACACTAGTAGGAGTGTCGAAACGTCGATCAAGTTTATCTATACACGGTTCACCCGAAAAATCAAGAAACAATGTCAATCGCACACCATGAAAACTTTCAACATTTACAAATAATCATTTCATCATATAGGATAGTTATCTGTTTACACACAGCGCGAGAATGGTGCTTAGAAGATGCTGACACGCAAAAATCGATATTAGTGTCGAATCTATAGTTTTTTTTAAGCAGTGATACTCCCCGCACCTGCGAGAGTGTATGGGTGGAGTAGGAGGGGTTGAAATGTGGAAATCGACATTATTGGATCTAAAAATGCATGTTTCATTTACGAGCATATATTTTTTAATTTATCATACACTTTTGCGCGGATCTATGAGGCGCAATTAAAGCATTTAGAACCTGGAATGCGTGGATTAGGATTTCAAGGTTAAATCGACTAACGATTGCTACTGAACATTTCCAATCGTAACTACTTTTTTACAATTTACAACTTTCGAAATTTATTTAAGTTCATTTGTCGAGTCTACATTTTCCTCTAGAAATTTTAATGACCTTCCAATGTTCAGTACCTTTTAATAAACTAAATTAATTCAATCTATTACCCTCTCACGCTTCGTCCCTTACATGGTAGGCCGAGAGGACATCTTTGCACACACCCCTAGCTTCCGCCACATTCATTCTCGTGATTTCTTTTACTCGTTCTCTCAACATGCCCCAACTATTATGCTTATTTTTAAATCAATTGAATACTTTTGATGCAAATTAATTAAAATAATTTTTGTGTCTATATTAATACCGTTTAACTTTAACAGGTCTAGATATATGAATACATAAGCAATATAATAAGTAAAAGTTTACCCATAACCTAGAATATTTCAGAACATGTTAAACTGGGTTCTGATCTCAATTATTGTTTATGGTTTTATGTTTAACTGCTTTACTGTAACTTGGAACTGAATAACAGTAAGACACCAATTATTCGTTACAACAAATTATATATCGATTATTTTTTGTGTTTCTACTCGTATATCTTGTATTTTTGTTCTTTTGAAGCTAGAAAAGCTTCGTGAGGGGGGGCACGAAGGGGCTTTTTGGCCATATAGCTTTTGGTGTTGAAAAGATGAATAGTATAATCCTACCGACATCCGCAGGAATACGGGGTTGGGGCTGGAAGTGGGCTGGGGGGCGGTCGGAATGAAAAGAGTGATATAAGTGTCGAATCCATAGTTTTCTGCGTTAATAAGATGAATAGTAACCCTCCCGACATCCGCAGAAATAAGAAGAGGGTGTTTAAGGGGGGCTAGGGAATGAAAAAGTGGTATTAGTGTCGAATCTACAGTTTTCCGCATTCTTTTGCCAAATTTTGCCATTGCGAAGCACGGGAAATACAGCTTGATAATATTATGATGATAATGATAACATTATTGGTATTTGAGTACAAGTATTGGTTTGTTATTAGTTACTATATACAGTATGATATTATTATATTATAAGTACTATTGTATAGCACAATAAGTATATTGATTTGTATATCTTCAAAAGGCTTTAAAGCCGTTTATTGAATAAATAAATAAATAAATAAATAATATTCTATTTCTGAAATATATTCCAAGCATCAAAGACTCGTCTTTCGAATTATCGTTGCGTAAATTTCAGTGGACATATAAATTCAGGTGAATATTAAGTAGGTCAGATAATTTGGAATCTACTGTGAAATTGTCGAATAATTGATTGAAACAGTTAAAATTATTAACAAAATATTTGATACTTATACTGCTTAGTACTATAGAGAGTATAGGTAAATGATAAATAAGTAATTTTGAATTTTCAATAGTAGATAATTGATTAAGTACATTTAAATTAATTGGTCACAAGATACAACGGTAATTATATTTTAGAATTAATCTACTTCCGATTTTACTGCGCCTGCGTACTAAATTATATTTTTGTTAATTTTTTATTATAGTCATAAGTCATAAACCTATTATTAATTAATACATGGTGTAAATCAAACTCTTTTATCCACACAAGTCCATACGTTATTATTTTAACGTACGTTGATGGTACATAACTAGAATTAGTATACATAGTATAATATAGTCATCAAATGCCAAAATATTTTTACCGCACGCTTTTATTATCTTTATCTGTCGTTGGTGTTTTTGTCTGCCTCCACATTTTCTTTATTCGCGCTATTCGTCCATCGCAACTACCGCGGATAGAACATTATAACCACACATTTACTTAACTTCATCTGTTGTTATGAGCTTCGCCAGCCTTGGAGATAGGGCGGAGGCAACAAAAATTTTAAAATTTGGTACAGCATATAAAACGCATAAGTGGCGCCACATGCGATTTTTTTTGTGAAATATAGTGAAGAAGGTCGTGATGAGGTTTGGTGTAAGTATTTGAAAATGTGTATGATATTTTGCACCAATACTATGTACTTATGAAAAATGTTTTTTTATGAAAAAAAAAAATGTAGGCCATAGGCCATTTTTTTATGAAACAATTGCATTTTAATGGATTTTCATACAAATTTTAGGAAATTTATTGTATAACAAGAAAACGTGTGGTAATGATGTGATTTTTGTGAGGTTTTATCATTTAGCATGAAAAAATATATATACCTATTTCAATCTCTAGGCCACGCCCGTGGTCCTATCAATTGTAATTATAGGTATGGTATTAATATTTGTTTCAATATCTCTCTGAGAGTATCGCTGGCTACCCCATAAAGAGCCATAATATAAATGAACGGAAATTGTTAATAAAACATTGACATTAATTGTCATAAATCATTTGGACTATAAATGTTTCCCTTAATATCTTTCATTAACATTTTGCCTCTTAATCCGGTAATCCGGTTAAATTAACCGTTTACTGAAATTAAATCCGGCTAACTGTATCACCAATACTTACCTAGATATTTATTTATTTAGTATTGTATTGATTATTCGGTTTAAAACTAGCTCCAGTGCCCGGCGCAGTTCGGGTCAATATATCGTTGAATGAAGTGATCATGCACTTTTTATTCTAATCGTAATAAATAATAAGTTCTTAATCATATTTTTGTTTTAAAAACAAGATTTTATGACGTCACATCCTAGAACTGTTTTTCACGGTCTTCTCACGGTCGCGGTTCCTTCATTCTAATGGCGTCTCCCACCAAGAATAGACAGAATCAAAATATGTAAAAAGATATGAGTTCTACTCGCGAACCACTTTCATGAGATACCAAACACAGACAGAGCGCCAGACAGCCCTATCCTTACACACACTCCTAGCCTTCGTCACATTCGTGCAATTTATCATTCACGCTTTCCAAGTCTTTTTACTCAAAACGCGTCCATCCTCGAGGATCTAGTCAACATGATCAGTCCAGGTCAGTCTCGGGCTCACGCGCTTCCTCACACCTCTTCGCTTACCCAAATATATCTTTATATTGTTATCCTCTCATCATTCATTCTCTCAACATGACCAAATCTTAGTTTGTTCACTTTCAAACGAACATACATTTATAAAACTATAATTTTTATTATGCTAATTATTGATCATCCGATTTATATAAATACTTATTATGATATCTATTAACAATTAAAGAAATTGCTATTTTCTATAAAACTGCTGTTGTTGATTTCTAGTAAAAGTTATTTTATTTATCAAATTTCTAGTAGGTAAGTACCCACAAACACATTTTCATTTTTTTTTATAAGTAGCTTAAGAGTATGCATACCGACATTTCAAAAATTTCTAAAAACGGGAGACCTTATATCTCGACAACCGTTACTAAATATGCTTTGGAACATAATAGGGTAGATGCGATGAACCTTTATCTAGGGAATAACCGTAAAAGATTTTTTATATCTTGTAAAGATCTCTAAAAAAAATAATTTAAAACACCTCTGATCTTTTTTCCGAAATACGGAAACTCGTTCCCCGAAAGTCACCGAGTTATTTTTTTTTGTACTGATAATATGCAGAAACTAGAAATCTAGGGAATAACCGTAAAAGTTTTTCGCTAGACGCAAAATTTACCCTAAAAATGTAAAAAACGCTATTTTTACCATTTTTCATGCGATTGTTCACGCGATTTTGAATCTTAATGCCGTGGGAAATTACTGTGACGTCATTCCTGGTGCCAAGCCCTTAATATCTTTTTTTTATGGCTAGAAAACAAAAAATATTTTACAGTCGAGAATGAGATGATTTTTGATGAGGGCGCTACTTGTAGCTTTTTGACAACCATATTGGCAACACTTGTAAATTTCAATAGAAATGTCGTTGTTCCCAGCAAACAAAATTTTAGTTCCAAAGTTCAATCCCCGACCTACTCCACTTCACAACACAAGCTTTTAAGCTTTCTGAGAAGTGTACAAGGATGTATTTGGGTTCATTTCAATAAATCCAGATTCATTAAAAAAAAAATGACAGGTTCGAACTCTGGCGCTGGCGATGTATTCCACACTTTGCGATACAGGCTTTTAGCCTAGTGCAAGGTGTGCAGGAAAGTATTTGGATTTGTGTATACTAAGCACATATCCATTTAAAAAATTGATGCTAAAACATTTGTTCACTAGGGCGAGCTTATCGCAGTGCTAAAGTCTCTGCCAGCTAACCCCATATGATTGTCAAAGTATAGTTAGATAATTTTGACCCGTTCCTATAAAAACATTCGTCCACCATCATACTATGACATTTCGCACTGTGAAATGCAAACAAGTTGTTCCCATTTCCGACACATTGATTAGTGCCTAGGTATAGCTGTGTTACAGTAAAACCCGGATATGCGATGATTCAGTGAAATACTAAATGATATTACGACCATGTTATTACTGAGAAGATTCTATCTAGTCTACATACAGCATGTCTCAAATTAAAATGTATTATTATTACCTACTCTTTATGTAACTAAAACTTTTTTTAAAAAGAGGCTTTGACTTATTTTTTTTTTAAAAGGCTGATTTGAGCTCGTTTTCCGAAACTTACGCCGAAGAGTGTACTGTACACTATACACATAGAAAAAAGTGAAAAATACCATTTTAGAGCCCATGGGAGTCCGGGTTTCGAATAATCATGCTACTGTACAAAAGTTATAACCTACTAGTTTTCCATATCAAAATATTTTTTGCCCCCCCCTAGCTTCAAAGCTGGCGAGACCGATTCGCACGCTTTGTATTCGCTTCCTCGTTCCCATCGCACTTAACAGCTGAGCGGTGAACTAGAATACTTATTCTTCTTAAACTGTGTATAGAGTCAGCGAGTGTATTGACAGGATTGTTCTCCTGTGGTGTGGAACTCCAGCTGTCTCTCCATCGCTTCAGTGGTCTTCCTGTCGGGCGTTGACCATCAGGCACCCCATGTAAAGCGATGTATGGGAGTCTGGCGTTGTTCATTATTGACACATGTTGGTGTCAGAATCTCCGCCGCTGTCGTCCCCATCTGACTACATCTTGGACAGCACAGATTTCTCGAATTGCAATGTTTCTCACCTGATCTCTCAGAGTCCTCCCGGCAATAGCTCGCAGTGTCCTAGAATACAGAAGTACAAAATAATAATTATAAGCTGTAACCTTGAATAAATACCCGATGTATTTTGTATGTAAATTAGCGTCGAAATATAAATGTAAAATACAATTATTTTAAAACACGCTGTATATGCAGTCAGTCAGGTTTGGAATACTACAGTCTACAGAGTGACCCACATTTAGTTACAATGTTAAAACCAAAAGTATTTTGTGTGTAGGTTAGTTATATAGAATAACTGGCTTCATCTTACAATAATGGTGTTACTTCTATATCACCATAGAGGTGTTAAATGATTTAGTTTTTTTAGGATCTAGGTACACCACGCTATCTTATTTTAATTTATTACAAATAGAAGCACAAAACAGACTACAACTATAGATATAAGTAATAACACGAAAATAGGTAAAACGATTAGTCCATTCATAATTCAACTGTCACCCACAAGCATGCGCCACAGTTAAATTAAAACATTATATAAGTTCATTCCGGTCGTCTCACATACCTTTTATTTATGTGTTTATTTTAAGAGTACGCATACTGAGATTTCAAAAATTGCGGGGTAGGCAGACGGGACAGAATGCCCTATCTTCCACGATCTCCTTGGCTTCCGTCACATTCATGTAATTTGTCATATACGATCTCCAATTTCTTTCTATCGGTAGGTATCTAGATCTTCACTCTCTGAGGATTTCGATTTTGGATTCCATTTAGATATTAATTATATTACAATGAACGACCACAAAGAACCTTCGGTGAAGACACATTATATTGATATTGTAGTTTGGTACCCAATTTTTTTCCTCACGACTATCTCCCGTAAAGGAAATTATTGACAAAAATAAAAAAAACTTGTTTTATGGATGGAGAACAAGGAAATTTGTTCCTATTCAGTGACGTGCACTACAAGTAATTCAACTAAGCTTGTCTTAGTTGAATTATTTGTAGTGATACTGAAGTTGTCTTATAATTTCAACAAAGCAAATAAATTCTACTTGGATTTCAACGAATACACGAGTATGTCCTATACGTTTTCGCCCAAATTTAGCGCAAAAATATTTTTGCTAGTTTGGTTTGTAAATGTGACGCTTGTTTATTATGTCGCTAACGCTGAGTGTATCACAACAAATACGTCATAAATTAATGATTGTATTTTTTTTTTATTTATTTACACTTATAGTGAACAAGATACAGATATATGTCAACATTACAAATATAAATCGGAACATTTGTTTATCGCACTGCTGCGATCTCTGACAGCTAACCCCAAACATTACAGAAATAATAATCGTTTTTTTAACAATCAGAACTAAAATTTAATACTAACTTTTCAAAATCAGGTTATAAAAAAAATGTGAATTATACTCCTACATATTTCCTTTAGCTTTAGAATTTTTCAAAAACCTAACGTAGATGAAATATGTGCAATACTGTATAATAATATAGTGTTATCTCAAAATGCGATTTGTGGTGGATTTCCGCCATAATGTTTCAGTGACAGAACTTGACATTCACGACGCGACGGTTTCGGTATAGCACTAGAGGTAGACGAAATAAGGATAAATTAAAGTAGTCTTACTTCTGCGGAGGACATAACCGTAAGCACGCCACTGGTTTCAATGAGATGTAGGTCAAAGGAGGGTAGCGAGAGAGGAAAGGGGAGGCCTGTATGTGTATCTGAGTTGTGGTATGCAGTTGTGTTATTGGAGATAAACACCATCCAGGATGTTGTGCAGAGAGAAGACCTACTTTTTACTTTTTATACAGATTACGCGATATTGCGAAATACACACACTTTCTTTGTTCTGGGAATTTCCACGGTTAACTGTAATGTAACTATGACTTACTTTATAGAGTTACTATATTACTTTACTTTATAGAGATCCATAGTTTTATGAGAGACGGATAGATCAATTATTTACCCTTATTTGTCGATTTGGATGTCATCTGCTGCAAGTGACATGTTGCAATATTGTGTTGGGTCTCCGAGCATGCACTCCGTTTCAATGTTCGGGTTTTTTCGGCAATCGTACAGCGCCGGCTAAGTGCCGAAACAGATATTCTTCAAGTATGAAATACGGTAGTGATACTAAGTGGGGAAAAAATGGCTAGTAATGAGTGGATTGCAAAAGAAATTTTGATTTACTTATTTTATAAACTTTAGTAGATAGCAATTTCATTTATAGCAATGAAGGATTCATTCAGAACATCTACTTCGGTACTTGGCCGACTCTATACGATGTGTACTACTGCCGAACAACCCCGAACATTGAAACGGAGTGCATGTTAGGAAACCCATTGTTGGTAGCCCTAACTGTCAAAATTCGTCACAAGATCTGTCAATTTCAATCACAATTTTCTGATACTGTACTTTTTACAAGTGAGTTATAATGCCGAAAATATTACAGAGCAGTACTACTATTGCTAGAGAAATTATTTTAAAGGCAAGAGAGTTTTACCAGAGGGAAAAGAAGATAGTGCTTGAATAATGACTATGAACAAAGCAGTATCACGAACTGCCGCCATTACAGGTCTGAAAAATAATGTTGCCAGTTTACTCTAACAATTCCAAGGATATGCTAAACCACTGTCTGAAATCGAGTTTCTGAGCTCTGCCATATAATATGCAATCTTTCTGTATTTTTCACATAATAAGACGCATATTTTCAAGTACAGGAAAAATAAGTAAGTACTTAATTCTTATTTTTCTATCGATACATAGTAATTTTATTAGCATGCTAGATTTATAAATAGATAAAATATTACCTGCATAGTTAGACATAGTGGTACATATAACATAAGTAGGTAAATAAATAGTGAAAGCGAAAATGTTGATGAGCCATATTCCCATTAGCCGCATAGACAGTAGCGCCGCTATGGGTGTTCTATCAACTAACAGGTTCGTCATAATTATGTACCTATTCACATTCATTGTAAACAATTCATTATTTTTGTCCCGTTATTTTGATTTTATTACGAGTAGTTATAAGAACAGCCACCATAGCGTTGTTTGTCGTATTATGTTCATTCTTATTTTATCGATTTTAATTCTTTATTTATTTATTGATTGATGTCAACATTATACTTTTATTTCTTGCAGTCAGTCAAAATGGCTGCCGTCTCATAGGAACTAAATCTTATTTATGCGAACAAAATGCAGAAGAAATACGTTTACATTACAATTAATTGATGTTATAACTAAATTATAACGATGTATTATAACTTATAACATTTGTTCACTAGGGGGAGCTTATGGCAATCCTGTGATCTCTGCCAACTAACCTTATCTCATTTCCTAAGTAAATCTTATTACATAAGTTAGGTCAGGTGTTGGGTTGATTAGGGGTCAATGCAATAATAATCAAAGTTTTCAACTATGTACATGTAGGTAGGAGCCTCTTTGGCTCCAGGTTAGGAAACCGAACATGCAAAAGCCAGATCATTTCGAATTTGAAGTTGAAGCGGTTTGGACATGGTGAGAGGATGAGTGGTAAAACGATATGGTTCAAAAATGGTTTAAGAATCTTAATTATTTATAGGGTGTATTAGGATAGTCTATACCTAGTAGGTACTCTGTAAATATTGTTCTATTCTAAAAGCCGAGTAACTTCACTATGTTCGTATGAGGAACAGTAAGTGAAAAGTTAAGAACATTGAGAGATACACGATAAGAAATGAAGTGGTCAGAGAGTTGAGTGAATATAAAACGAATGTTGTGACTAAAATCAAAGCGAACAAGTTGAGAAGGTTGGGACATGTAGAGAGGACGAATGATGAAAGGATAACAAACAAAATAGGTATATCTGGGAGAAAGAAGTCGTCAAACTTTTTTGGTCAAGGACCACCTCTAGGACAATGTTAATTATCACAGAGAGCCGCACACATACGGTTTTATTGTTAAAAGTCAGTGACCGTGTAAGTAGCGCCTCAGGCGAAATTTTAGTCAAGAAAAGCAAGCAACCTACTTACATAGAAAAAGGCCGTTGCTTAAGAATGGAGATGTTTTGAGTAAAAGGAATCGTAGAGTGTGTATGACGAATTGCGTGAATGTGACGGAAGCAAGAATGATGGATGATTTTTGAAAATAAAATAATCAAATAAGTTTTCAATGGTAGGTTAGGTGCATTTAATGTAAGGTACCTACTTTGAAGTTTGAACATAAACTCGCACCATTATCGATCGCAACGCCATCAGCGGCATACCTAGAAAACACTCAATGATTCAACAATAACTTTCTCCATAGACCACTGCGTAGATCAAATGTACACTATCTTAATAAAATAATACATCTGTCTAGTTACTGTGTAGAAACAATAGCATCTATCTACTAATAACAGTACTATACTAATTGCTCCAAATTTCGTTCCAATTTCACTGATCTGTGACCTCTTGTGAATGTATTTTTGGATTGTTTTCTTTGATGTTTTTTTGTTTGTTTTGTTTATTGAGCGTGACCCGAGATTTTTACTTTTTTTTTTTGTTCGAAATTTAAAAACCATTTGACCCACTTCCCTAAATTAGTGACTTTTAGCACACCATATAATATACCATTTAAACTGTCGTTAAATGTAGATTGGTAAATTAAGGTAAATTTAAATTGTTGCAAAAACAATGTCATAAAATAGCTTAAATTATATTTAATTCTATATCTCTTCAATCCGCATCCCTTACTGGACAGGCAGAGAAAACAGAACGCCAGACATTTTTTAACCTTACACATACTCCATTCACGGAATTTGTCTCCGATTCTTTCTACTCAAAATGTGTGCGTCTTTGAGAATCTGCATGGTCCACAAAACACTTACACTCTGTGAATATGGTCGACTCATTTTTTTTTGAGAGCCCGTTAAAGCTCGCGACCCAACTATGACGTCACGGTCATTTCTCATGGCATTAAGTTTCAAAATCGCCTGAATAATCACACGATTAAATGGTGGTAAAAATATCGTTTTTTCCATTTTTGGGTTTAATTTCGCTTCAGTTTCACGGTCGTTCTCTAGATTTTAATGCATATTATAAACACGCAAAAAAAATATCTGTGACTTTCAGGAAACGAGTTACTGTCTTTCGAAAAAAAGGTCAGAGGTATTTTACAATTATTTTTTTGAGAAATCTATACAAGATTTAAAAAATCTTTTACGGTTATTCCCTAGATAAATGTTCAATGTATCTACTCTATTTGTTCCAAATCATATTTAGCAACGGTTGTCAAGATCTAAAGTCTCCCGTTTTTAGAATTTTTTGAAATGTCAATATGCCTACTCTTAAATTGTATTTTGTCCTATCCCTTACGTAATATGCAGGAAGAACAGAACGCCAAACTATCCTTACGCAACAACCTTCCTTCTATCACATTCATGAAATTCGTCATACATCAATAAAATTAGGGGGGGGGGGGGGGGCAATTTGCAACCCAGGATCCCACGGTGTAAATTGATCACGATATAAACCAGCTGACGATTATTCATAAGCCTTCGTTTATCTTAAACTGTTTACCTGTTGAGAAAACTATGTACAAACAAATTGTATAAAAATATTAATTTTTAAATAATTCATAATGTTAAACATCAATTGAATAAACTGACCTTGCTCAATGCTAAAGAAATGGAGTGAGATATAAGATACATGTTGCGCTGTAGTTAGAGCGAGACGTGTGTATGTAGTTGTTAACAATGGAATGTGCCGGCGGTCAATGCCAATGTATGAGGGGACGGTATATTAATTGAGGTTAAGTTTAACTACTATTTTTATAATACTTAAGTATGAATAATTGGCGTACGGTACATTACACTTGACAATGTAGTCTTGTATTGTTTTAATCGCCGAAAATGTAGTAACCAATGATTACCTATATAATAACTTGCCGTAATTTTTATACTTTCATAATTATTTTTCATACACTTAAACATGTGTGTATTTTGTACTTCAAATTAGTGTCACAAGGGGTTGGTTGGCAGACATTGCCGACGGCAATAAACCCGCCATTGGAAAAAACATTTTTTTCAATAAAGATTTATTTATTTATTTACGCGCTCCTACCAACTGCATAACCCTGTTTTATTAAAGCTAGGAACAAAACTTAGGTTCCTTAAGCCAAACTATGACGTCACTCGTCAATTCCCGCGGCGTTAATGTTCAAAATTGCATGAACAATCGCATGATCAAATGTTAAAAATTGCGTTATTTTAAACTTTTTTGGGGTTAATTTCGCGTCATGCAAAAAAATTTTTACGGCCATTCACTATAGATTTTAATGCATATTATCAATACGAAAAAGATTTTTCCTTTGCAGCTTTCGGTAAAACAGTTGCCTTCTTCACATATTTTCTTGGAGAAATAGGTATATACAAGATATAAAAAATCTTTTACGGTCATTCAGTAGACAAAGGTTCGATGTGTGTATCTACCTTCTCTGTAAGGTTGTCGAGGTCTCAAAAAGACTTTTTTTTTTATGTCAGTATGCCTACTTTTTAATGTCAAAATATATTTTTTGGAATCACCGTTTCAGAATAGAACCCCCACTATTTTTTGATGATATGAAACTGAAATTCTGTGAGTTAAGGGGCCGCATAACCCGCAAAAAATTGCGTCGAAAAAAGTATGATTAGGTACTCAGCTAATACTAAAGATATCACTTAGTCGGCATCGGGGATCGAACCCGCGCCCACTGGATTAACAGTCGAGCGCGTCACCAACCAGGCTACCGATCAATAAATAAATAACTTATGTCTAGATGAGCATCTAACAACTAGACTTACTATACTTCTAGTAATAAAATAACTAATAATGTTTAAAGTAGGTTCATGGCTATATTAAATTAATCTCGTAGGAATAACAACGTAAGTCAACATCGTTTATTTGTTTTATTTTTAATAATAATTTATTACGGCACAGTTGAAGACATTCACAACTAGTCTCCTGAGGCACTTCAATACCTGATATCTCGCGAACTCTATATTAGAACTCTATATTGAATAAAAATAAAAAAGGTATCTCCAATGCCATACGATATACGATGGTACAACTTTTTACTATTCTAATACATATTACACATAAATTACAACATCTTACTTCTCAAAACCGTCTTAACCTCGTGCTTTGAGGAGGAATTATAACTTATTTCCATATTTTGTAGACTTATTCATTTTGTTTCTGTTGTTTTAAGATTGGCATAATTTATAATGAGATTTCTTACTTGTTCCATATGTGTAGGCTTAAAAGCTGCCACATCGGAGAGTGAAACATTACAGTTATAAATTATAATATTATGTAATAACATTTCTAATATGTCTAATATGTAGTTTTGTCATCAGTGTCATCACATCAGTCATCTCTAGTGCACACACACACACACACTCAAACACTGCACAGCACACAAACATGCCGCATACACCCAGATTGCACAGGACACAAACATATGTCGCGTACAGCATCATACACTTACTCATACACACATCATCCGTTTTTCATCGACAGGTGAGTATACTTACATCAAAATCATTGCTATGCAACACAAATGCATGCTTAGTTATTCATCAGTTAGATTAATTCTTAACTATGCGTAATTCACCGATCAATAGGGCTATTACACTGCTAAATCGGGTTTCGGGATGTGTTCAACGTCAAATAAAGAGAATTTATGAATTTGTATTTTAACTAAATGTTCATGTTTTGCTTTGTGTACTTTAAATCTTAATGCCCCCGCCACAAGCTCGTGACGAGCCACGAGCAAATGGTGTTCATGAGTAAAAAGGCGTCAACGGTCGGTAACGTACACGTCACGACAAACGTTCAATTCACACTCCTTTTTACTCATGAACACCATTTGCTCGTGGCTCGTCACGAGAGTGTGGCGGGGGCATAATGTTGTGTTCGTAAGTGTTAAATATGCGCGTTGAAAAGGCTCGTGCTTTTAGGTCGCGCATTTATAAGTTTATATGAATAAATAAAAAAAAAACTACAAGATATTCAGAATTAAAATTCGCAGATACACTAGTGAACCAATGCAAGTTCGTTCATTATTTTTTCCAACGTTTAATAATATATAGATACTATTATAAAATTAGTATTATTGGACTTACGTTATGATTCAAATGAACCGTTGCAATGGAGTCGTGAGGAAAGAAAGTGGCTTCGCTATGTATATTGTATTGTACATACATACTGTATAGGTATATATCTGTAGATATAATAACTTGATCTATGTATGTCTGTGTTATTTCTTGTTTTCTGTGTCTAGTTCGTGAAAACTGGGTTAGTATGCTAGTAGGTATATGTACACTATAGTATACACGTTCAGTATATAGATATTTCTATACATAGTAATCCACAAAAGTTTGTTGTACTTATGTGAATTTTATTTTAGTATGCACGCGTATGTTTGCATATCATTTGAGTACATACTCAACATTAGGTATAAGTAGAGACTTCGCGATCGCGATAAAACGAATTTATTCACGAATTTCGTGCATTTTACGCGAATAACGCAAATTTCGTGTTTTTTACACATATAACGCGAATTTTAGCATTCTTTTATAGGAATAACGCGAATTTTCGCATATTTGACCTTTATTTTGAAAGACGTCGTAATTGAAACATTATCAAAAGCAATGCGTCTATGAAAGTAAGAAGAACTACATTAAAAAAAATCTTGCAAAGAGGTGTTTTTTGTTTTTCTCGAATATTTTATATTTATTTTATTGTTTTAAGGATTTTTGTATAAAATATTGTCCACGATCATTTTTTTTAATATTCTTGTATTAAAAGATGCAATATCGACCACTTTAATGATATAAATGTATGAAAAATAACACCCCTTTTTGCAAAAAATAACACCACATTTCCCGAAAAATAACACCGATTTTTCCAGTCTCAAGGTATAAGGTATAAGATGAACACTACCCACTGAACACCGGATAATACAGGCGTCGTTGCATGTAAACAAAATCTATCAACTGATTACCATTTATGTTGGGTTATCTTCTGGCAGGACACGTTGCCAGACGCTCAGATTCTAGATGGACCAAAAAGATTCTCTAGTGGCAACTTAGAACAAGCAAAAGGAGCGTAGGAAGACGTCAGGCAAGATGGTCTGACGATGTGAGGCGAATCGCAGGAAGCAAGTGGATGCAGCATGCCCAGGATAGGGATCTGTGGAAAGTCAAATGCCCAGCATTGGAATTAAAACGCCTGAGAAAGAAGAAATCTTCGTTGTTAGTTCTTCGGATTTCCTTACTGCGTGTAGTATGGTTGAATGACATTTTCATCTTCTAATATTAATAACTTCCCAATGTCCCAACACCTTGAAATTTTACAGACATATTTGCTTTAGGTGACAGTTTAATATTGTAGTACTGTTTTATCACAAACAGATTGCAAATGGTAAATTTTAATTATTTTAATTTTTATATAGAGAAATGTAAGCATGACTTTTTTTTCCAATTTCTTAAACTCAACTTTTAAACAAATTTCTCTTTCCCAGCGAGACAAACAATGTTAGATCTCCCAGATGTCTGATAAATGAATGGATCAATATTGATCTAACTGTAGATCCTAGATCTTTGATCAGTGCATTCGTAGTGTTATAGAACGCTCACGCATAGCACACAAAACAGGTCTTGTCAAATCGAAGGAAACGAACATTCTTGGATGAATCGTGTGGACTGTAAGTAGGTATATATTCACCATCAGTATGCGACCGTTCATTGTCCATAAAAAAACAATAAATCGCTACTATACCCTCAGCACGCCGCGTCCCTTGCAAGGTAAGCCAAGAGAACAGAACGCCACATTGCCGTATCCTGACATACATTCCTTGCTTCCGTCACATTCATGCAATCCGTCGTACACACTCTACGATTCCTTTTACTCAGTACACGTCCCTCTCTAAGTACAGGGGCTCCCAACTTTTACCTCTCACGCCTCCCCCAAGCTTCTCCTAAAATCACTACGGCCCCCCTTGCCTGTTATCAGGGCCCCACTCTAACGTTTTGGAAAAAACTCTTACTAGAACGTAGAAGTGAAAAGAGCCGCAAGCAAATTTTTTTGGATTATTACGTTATAAATTATTATGGACATTTTGGGATGTTTACTGTATTCCCAGGCTGGAGAATTGATTAGACTTTGATTAGACAAATTGTATGAATGTGATGGGAGCAAGGAGTGTGTATAAGGACAGGGCAGTCTGGCGTTCTATCCTCTTTGCCTACCCCACAAAGGACACAGCTTGATGTGTTCGTACCTGCGCATTATTCTAAATGATTTTTTTGATCACCTGTATGACCCAGATAAGGGTAGCTTCATATAAAACATTATTTGTATAAAAAAATGTGTATTCCGATAGTATCGCTTGTTTAAAAAAACAAATAAAAAAATTAAATCAAACCCTAAAATTCCCACAATGAATGGGTTAATAAAAAACCTAACCCTTTTACTCCTTGACCCACTTTACACGATATCTAATTTCTTTATTATAAAATCATAATAATAAGTAGGGTTTCAATGGGTTATTTAAAAAAAAACTACTGTTTAACAACTATTTGATTGTATACATAAGGGACAATTTGTTTGATGTACAAAATTATATCATACATTAAGAAAAAAAATTGAAAAAAAAAGGATCTGGGCTTAAACTCAAATATGTGCTTGCCTGCACACTTCACAGTAAACTAAAAGCTTGTGCCGTGAAGTGTAGACTACATCGTCAGCGCTGGGATTCGAACCCGGCACCTGCCGCTTAGGAGGAGCCGCTCCAAACAACTGCGCCAATCTGTACTCAAAAATTTATCAATTAGGTGAATTCAAAACATTCCTACATCTAAAACATCACATTTTTTCAACAATCCAAGACAACTAGCGATAGGTGTGCGAATGTGTATTACCATTACCTTATCAAAAGATGCACCTACCATTGATGTGTGTCTAATGTGCGTAACATATTTTCGTCGTTCAATATATTTACATTTCTATAATTGGAGTGGACCTAAATGAGTGCCTTGAGGGATACCCATGGGATACCATTAAATTTTATGCGTTGCGTTCTGTATTAACCCATGTGCCAGATTGAAAATAAAACATGCGAAGGAAAGGACATGCCGTTTAGAACTGGAAGCCATATTTCCATTTTATTACCTACATCCATTATTCAAAAATAGATGAGGAAGTCTTTAATTTCACATAATTATACAGTGGACCTGAATGAGTTCCCTGTGGGACTCCTTTTTTAAATTTAGAAAAACAATGTTCCAAACTTCCAAATTTAAAAAATACACATGTTCTATATTTAAAACACGCAAAAGAGAGGATGTCCTATTCCGTTTCCTTAGGGATGATATGTTTACATAATTAAATCGAGAAAGGCTTTCATTTCATTCAGTTAATTTACCCAGCAGGCTTATGTTGTCAATTATTTTTTTACCTGCTACAATTTCTCAACCCTTTCCGAAGATAATCTTAAATGGGGGTGAACAGATGCAATATTGGTGTTATTGATGGCGATCGACTTTGAAATAGAATCGGTTAAGTCTATATTTTTAAGATACAAATTCAAATTTTTATTGGGTATAAAATAACAAAATATATAAAGAAAAACAAATGCTATCATTAAAACTACTCCCCAAAATTAGCAGAGCTCGTGCTTTGGAGAGGAGCAAAACATAAGTATGTATAACAATTATTATGTATAACAATGCATGCATTGCATATATGTATCATTACTTATTAAGAGTATGCATACCGACATTTCAAAAATTTCTAAAAACGGGAGACCTTCTATCTCGACAACCGTTACTAAATATGCTTTGGAACAAAATAGGGTAGATGCATTGAACCTTTATCTAGGGAATAACCGTAATAGATTTTTTATATCTTGTATAGATTTCGCAAAAAAATATTTAAAAACACCTCTGACCTTTTTTCCGAAAGACGGAAACTCGTGTCCCGAAAGTCGCGGAGTATTTTTTTTTCTTGTACTGATAATATGCATTAAAATCTAGGGGATAACCGTAAAAGTTTTTTGATAGACGCAAAATTAACCCCAAAAAATGGGAAAAAACGCTATTTTTACCATTTTATCATGCGATTGTCACGCAATTTTGAACCTTAATGCCGTGGGAAAAGACTGTGACGTCATTCCTGGTGCCATGCCCTTAAGAAAAAGCATTTCTGGTGTAAAAGGACAACGGTTCCTATTTATGTGTCAAATATTGAATTATTAAATGAATAAACGCGCCAATTACTTTACGATTTTTTAATACCATTTTTTTAGGTAGATTTCCACAAAGGAAAATACCTAAAAGTTTAAACTAAAAATTAAAGCTGACTTAAGTTAGTTTACTTTTATGCCAAACGAGGATCGATATTTAAATATTTATCGATTGAAAGGATCGAAGGATGTAGGTAGATGATCTATTATTATAATATATAAACATGCGCAGTTGTTAGGTGCGCATAACAGCTGATGTCTGAGATTTCCATCAAATAGAAAGGAGAAAAGAATCCCTTATTTTATTATATTATTAATATTTAAATCCTTTTCTTCCCACGGGGGTTTTGAACCTGAATAACCTAGTTTTATTTTTTTTCATACTTATCCTTATCGATATAATCTCTTCCTGTTTGATTTTTTTTTAATATTTATCTATTTTTCCATCACCACAGTGTGTATCTTATGAATACATATACAAACATAAAATGGTTGGCACAGTTAGTTAGAGCACGAACATTCGATCTGGAGGTGCTGAGTTCAAATCTCGGTGCTGACAATATATTCTGCACTTCACGACACAAGCTTTTAGCTAACTGTGAAGTTTGCTGGAAATTATTTGAGTTTGCATATAAAGGCCCAAAAATTATATTTAAAAAAAAGAAAATACAGACAGAGATATGTTAAGGGATGAAGTGAAAATAGTTGTGTAAGCGCAAAATAGTAATAACTTAAGCGAAAACATCGATTTTGGCTTATTGTATAAAAAAGGGGACGGAATATCAAAAAAATATCCACTAGAGTCACTGTGTCTTACCTTAAACATTACATCAACCAAATTACAGCATTATTGCCCATTCCCACCAACTTTCACCTAGGAAGCAGACCCCTAAATAATTTTCATACAAAACCACAGATAATTTGAGTGATTATTGTAACTGTCATAACCTTTAAGATATAAATCCATACAAAATACAGCATGCAGCTACTTAAGTGAGGGAGATTCTGGGCCGAGATATTTGGCCACCTAACTAAGTAGAGCTGCATGCTGTATTTTGTATGGATTTATATCTTAAAGGTTATGACAGTTATAATAATCACTCAAATTATCTGTGGTTTTGTATGGAAATTCCTTAGGGGTCTGCTTCCTAGGTGGTAGTTGGTGGGATCGGGCATATATCTAACAAACTAGGGGACAATCTCAAGTCTCAGTGAATTTCAGAGGTACCTAACTTTTGAATTATTTTTATCGATAAAATTTAAAAAAAATCTAATTGTATCCGCTAGAGTAAGTAAAGCATATTCTCATGTGTCCATGTTTAAAGTCTTGGGATGATATCCACTATGGCCTGTGTGAATATGTTAAAAGGGCCAAATAAAGATACCATGAAATTTGTTCACTAGGGCGAGCTTATAGCAACCTGCGATTTCTCCCAGATAACCCAACCTCAAAATATCCACGACTATATAGGTGTAGCAACTAGAAATAATGCATTCTCGTGTTGATATGCTCACGACTTAGTTTTCAATTGGTAATACTCGTAATAGAAAAATGTGTCGAAATCCCGACCTTGGAGTCATATCACTTATCGCTCCGCTGGTTAGCTGGGTGAAGACCAGCAGCCGAGTCTTGCAGTGGTACAGTCCACCACCACTAACAGTGGCGGACTGCCTCTAGAAGTTCAAGTTATTTTTTGGGTTTGCTCAAACACATTTGGGTAAGATATCAGAAACAATGACGGAAACTCGTCCCCCTAAAGTCGCGGAGATTTTTTTTGTATGATAATATGTATGTAAATCTAGCAAATGACCGTAATTTTTTTTTTAATGGAGCGAAATTAACCCCACCCTCTCACTACCAGAATGTAATAGAGGGGTTATAGATTTTTTTGACTATGGATTTAATATCTATATATTTTTATATGAATTTAGAAAAAAAAACGTTTTTCCGTTTAGGACTTCGCCCTATGCCCTCCACGGAGGACACTGGTAGTTATTTACTACAGTATATACTTTATTGACAATAAACATTCTATAATAAGTTTACCATGGATTAAGTATGAGAATTTGCTTCAAATGGATTTTATTTATTTTATCTTCGCGACTTCCAGCAGGGATAGTGGTAGTGAGAGGCTTAAGTAAAAAAACGCTATTTTTAACATTTTTTCATTGCGATGCGTTTGTTCATGAACCTTAATGCCGCGGAAAATGACCGTGACATCATAGATGGGATCCGAGCTTTAAAGGACGAGATTAGAGAGGCCCCCTTGTGACTCGGGCCCACTTACCATCGAGCAACTTGGTAGCCTGGCCAGTCCGCCGCTGCCCACTACTGCCGCGCACTCTTGTGTTGGTACTGCTAACTGACTGACTACTGACTGTGTAGTAATATGTAGTAACATAGTGATGCAATAAAGTCCGTGAGCATTGCACCTTCAGTGGCTATTCATTCAGTTGTCCACACTTCTGCTGTTGTTGTTCTGTGGTATGATATGATATTAGTGACGGGCAAATAAATCGAAAGAATATTATAATTTCGATTACTTAGTTACTTACTGCTAGCCACTTGCGTTCCACTGCTGGACATAGACCTCTTCTAAACTCTTCCATTGTCTTCTATCTTTATATATATCTTTATAGGCTATATGCTGCATTTACGACCCGTAAGCTAGACAATGTCATCTGTCCACCTTTTCTGTAGTCTTCCTACGTCTCTTTTGTTCTCCCAGGGCCTCCACTTCAGGATTTTAGGTGCCCATCTGACACTGTCCTGTCTTGCCACATGTCCCGCCCACTGCCACTGCCTTGAATTTCGATTACCTTTATTTTTTGGGCTTGTGTACCCAATCTTAAATACTTTTCTGTACACGTTGCACTAGACTAAAAGCCTGTATCGCAAAGTGTGGAATACATCACCAACGTCGAGGTTTGAACCTGGCACCTTCCGCTTGAGAGACTGCCGCCTCAGCCAACTGCGCCAACCATGGGTTTTGGGTTTGTAATGTGCACGGCATCGGAGTCTAGGATAAAGAACAGCACTCTTTTAGGCCAACAGCCCTTATCTGACATTCTCAATACATGTCCCATTCGAGTTCATCTTATCACCCGAATTAGCTAGGTAGTCGATCAAAATGTCTTTTTTTGTTTTGTTTTTATGGATGCACACACAAACTGAAATATTAGAGGGGAGAATACATCGTCAGAGCTGATATTTGGACCTGGGACCTCTCAATTAAAAGTCCGCGCTCCAAGCAGTTGCTTTTGACGTTTGCATTACTTAACATTTTTAACAGAATTTAGCCTACTATTTATAACTTCTGGAACTGAAATAAATGTGATTTTAAATACACCAAAACTATTTTTGGTATTGAACTGGATTTATCTGCATTGCACAGACGGAAAAAAACTGTAACGAAATAATGTAAATCTGTTTTAAATTCATTTTACTATGAGTTAATTGAAAAAGAGACGTCTTATTTTAGTTCAGTACGCACTTAATTACTTACAAAATTGGACCTTCTGAATCACGACTATTGGGTGCGATTGTTTCGATTATAATAACGAAACTTGCCATCACTATAAGTTTGTTGTTATATTCTTCATAGTCAGTGACGGTTGTGCAAGCTAATGTTTATGAAATAGTCATGTCTAGCGATTTGACAGCACACAAAACGTTAACTTTTGCATTAGATATAATACAATAAATTAAGACACCGGAGAATAAAATCTGTTTTTCAATAAACTATAGGTACTAACATGATACTAGGTCCTATATGCTGTCATTCGGTTTCGGCGCCGTCAATTGTTCTCAGCCAATACTGAGAGAATCGTCTTGAAACTGAAGACAGTGATAGATGAAAGTATGGACTACAGATTGACTGTTTTAGAATTATAATACTTGGAAATACCTTGAATAAAAAAGTATTCCGAAAGTACCCCTGAAATTTATGGGATCTGAAGATTTTCCGTTCAGTTTTTCAGATACAAAAGTATGATTTAGCCAAAATACTGGTAATTAATTGGGTTATTCGTCTGATTTCCTCATTTCTAATTCTATCGCTGAGGCTCACACCCAGCATCTGTCTCTCCATGGATCGCTGTGTGGATTTTAACTTCTGGCAACTTCTTTGGGTGATGGACATCGCCACACATAATTCTTTGACTCGAAAATTTTATATTTTTTGTTGAATACAAGCCTTACGTTATGAATAAGTACTATTACATATAATTTATTTATTTATTTATTCAGATAGCACACACACAGACAGCAACATATATATACAAGATGGTAAACACAGTACAAAGAAACATCATTACTGCCCTATTTAAGGTGCACACATATAGTCAATCATTATAGGTCAATTTATATTATACTATTCTACATTATAACTATTTAACAAACAAAACTAACAAGGACAGCACATACAAACAATATTAAATTCATTGGTCATATAGCAGAGACTTATACTATTGATATACACTTAACCTAAAAAATTGCGCTGTCACAACATTAATAAAAAAAAGTAATCTGTCAAGTAGGATGGCATACAAATACAACGCACAAGCAATAAATTATTTGCCTGTAAATTAAGAGAAAGAAGTAATAAGTAAGTATTAAATTATTTAGTCGTCATATAGTTAGATCATTATAAGTCTGTCAAATCGGATCACACATAAACAATTATTACAATAAAAACTTAATAATGCATATAATAATGCATATGTACAATAACGTAGTATCTCATAATTATAGGCTTAGGGAAGAATGCGCCGGATGTATGGAGGACCATACTGTTGTATCCACCTTTTAATAAATACATATTCCAATCACATACGGTCACAGAGCTCTGGAAACGTTCATTTTAAAGCTCGCGACCCAACTATGACATCACGGTCATTTCCCACGGCATTAAGGTTCAAAATCGCGTGAACAATCGCATGATAAAATGGTAAAAATAGCGTTATTTATTTTTTTGGGCTTAATTTCTATTCTATTCTATACTATACCCTCACGCCACCTCCCTTGCGGGGTAGGCAGAGAGAACGGATCGCCAGACTTTCCTATCCTGACACACACTTCGGGCTTCCGTCACATTCATGCAATTCCTCATACATACTCTCCGGTTACTTTTACTCAAAACACGTCCGTCCTTGAGTATCTGGTCAACATGGTCCAGCCATGTGGTTCTTGGACGGCCGCGTTTCCTTACACCTCCTCTTTCACCCAGGTAAATTTTCTTCGTCATTCTTTCATCGTTCATTCTCTCCACATGACCCAACCATCTCAACTTGTTCACTTTCATTTTATTCACAACATCCTTTTTACATTCACTCAACTCTCTAATCATTTCGTTCCTTACTCTATCTCTCAATGTTTTTCCACACATTCTTCTCAACGATCTCATCTCGACCGCATTTATACTTGATTCATCCTTCTTCAGCCATGTCCATGTCTCACTTGCATACATCAGTGTTGGTACCAGGATGGCGTTGTGCACCAACAACTTTGCCTTTGTCGATACGTTGCGACTTTTCATTATTGGCCCAATTGCCCCATTCACCCTGGTACCTGCTAACTTTCTTCTTTCAATGTCACTTTCACACCGACCATCTTTTGTAAACAAGCTTCCCAGATACACATACTCATCGACTTGCTCCAAGCATTCATTACCAACTTTAATCGCACAGTTCGTCCTTATCTCATCTCTTTCAAATACCATTACTTTCGTCTTGTTGACATTCATCCTCATCCCATTTCTTTCGCAGCTACCATGCACACAGGATATAATTTCCTGTAACTCACTTTCGCTTTCAGCCATTAGTACCAAATCGTCCGCAAACATCAACGCACATACCCTCACTCCATTCAGGTCCACACCAACATCCATTTCTTTCAACGGACGCATACAGTTGTCGAAGAACAGATTGAACAACCAAGGAGACATGACACAGCCTTGTTTTACTCCTTTTGTGAGGGTAAACCACCGTGAGAACGCACCGTTCACCCTGACACACGCAGAGCTCTCCGTATACAGCGATGCAAGTGCACGAACCAATTGGCTGCCCACCCCGTAGTCCGACAATACACGCCACATTCTTTCACGATCCACGCGATCATATGCTTTCTCCAGATCTACGAACGCACAGAACAACTTCTGGTGTTTATCCAAAAATTTCTCCGAGACCATTCGCAGGGAGAAGATCTGATCGGCGCACCCTCTTCCACTTAGAAATGCACCTTGAGCATCCCATACCTTACATTCCGTAATCTTTCTCACTCTTTCAATCAATACTTTCGCGTACAGTTTGCCCACAGAACTCAACAGGCTGATGGCCCGGTAACTACCACATTCCATCTTTGAGCCTTTCCCTTTATATAGAGGACATATGACAGCCCTCCTCCAGTCTTCCGGAGTGTAGCCATCCCTCCAACACAGGTTGAAAAGCTCCCAGCACCACTTGAGAGCACTCGGACCACCGTGCCTGATAAATTCCGTCGCTACACAGTCATATCCTGCAGCCTTACCATTCTTTGCCTTTTTTAGCGCATTCCCAATCTCGCTCATACTAATTTCATCGCTACCATCCTCACTTACAACTAAATTCGCTGCTCCGCTAGTCTGGTTCATACCGGCATTACTTTCAAACAACTCTTCAAAGTATTCCTTCCATCTTTCAACCACCTCTTCACCATTCATCACCAAGTTGCCGCTCTTGTCTTTAATACAGTTCATACCATTCGTCTCGCATCCAGACCTTTTCTTTTTCACTTCCTTCCAAAATAACTTCAAATTTCCTTCCGCACTCGCCGACAATTTCTCACATTCTTGCTCTTCGAGCATAACTTTTTTCCTACGTACGATATCTCTTACCTCCTTCTTACAATCCTTGTATATTTCAACCATCCTTCCTCTTCGTATGTCATCCGTACCCTTCGTACTCACGACATTCTTCCATGCATTCTTCTTCTTTAACACAACATCTTTCACCTCATCATCCCACCAGGCATCACCTTTCTTTTTCCCTATCACCGCCTCACCGCATGATTCTTTTGCACTCTCTACCAACACCCCTTTCAACATACTCCACCGTTCATCTACTGTCTTCTCACTTTCATTGTACACTTTCAACCTATCATCCACCCTCCTTTCAAACTCATCTCTCACATTCGCATCACTCAGTTTTTCGACTCTGATTCTCCTGGAGGGCTCACACTTTTGCGTCCTCGACCGCCATCCAGAGAACAGATCAATCCTTGACACTACAAGGAAGTGATCAGTCTCCAGCTCGGCGCCTCGAAACACCCGAGTATCTATGGTAGCCTTCCGGAGACACGAGTCCACACACACAAAATCTATCATCGACCGTTCAATCTTTCGACCTTTGCTCTTTCTTTCCCACGTATACAGGTGAATCTTCTTATGTGCAAAAAACGTGTTAGACACAAAGAGATCCAACTCCGAACATACTTCTAACAACCGCTTGCCATTGTCATTCACTCTTGCGTCACCATGCGCTCCCAGCACCCTCTCAAATTTCGCGTCAATCCAAAAAAAATTACGGTCATTCCCTAGATTTTAATGCATATTATCAATACAAAAAAAATGTCCGCGACTTTCGGGAAACGAGTTTCTGTCTTTCGGAAAAATATCAGAGGTGTTTTTCACATTTTTTTTAGAAAACTGTACAAGTTATAAAAAATCTTTTACGGTAAAATGTTCAATACATCTAAGTACCCTATTTTGCTTCAAAGCATATTTAGTAACGGTTGTCGAGATATATATAAGGTCTCCCGTTTTTAGAAACTTTTGAAATGTCGGTATGCGCATACTCTTAAATATGTACAAAATTAAATGTAGATAAAGGCTCCCGCGGACTTATATAAAATTCGGTTTTCTTGGATGTCCAAGTCCACGCTTCGCTGCCATATACGAGTACCTACGGAGAACACAACATAACGGTACCGTTAGTATATTAGTTCTTATGACTTCACAGAGGAGGTCCTATATAGCCTGGGATGTATAGTATGTATATATATAAGTGTATAGATACTCTGACCTTCCACTAGGTAAGTAGGTACTCCCTATGTCCACCAGAGCGTTGCAGCAACCTGTAGAGTGTATAGAGTGTGGATTCCATGGATTTGGATTTGGATAAACTGGATTCTGCTCTTGGCCGACTATTGCGGTTCTAGGGAAAATAGCCAGTTAGGCAAAAGAAGCAAAATGGAGGATTTTCCATACTCAACGGGCTATAGGAAACTTCGATTTTCCCTTTGATTTTTGGCTTTCACTGTTTATATTTTAACTGAAAATGAATTATAGACATCATATTGACATAATTATAGGACCAAGGGATGTAAATACTCCGTTAATCAGGATTTATAAGCAATTTCTTTAACAAAGGAAACGGCGCACGATGATGGAAGTAAATTAAATTACATTTATTTTATTGTCATTAATTACAACATAAATTAAACATTGCACAAAAATTCATAAATACATACACATTAGCTTCAAATGAAAACAAAAATGAAAAAAAAATCCTACGTAATAATTAATGATATATTTAAAACGTCTTCACATCCGTGATATTCAGAATCATAATTAGTGATAGTAAACTACTGAAAACACATTTTTTCTCATTTTTTTTTTCTTAAACGATGCATTAGGTTTAATTCTTAAAGGGAAATCTGAAAAAAGAATAAGAAAAATAAATAAAAGTAATTTAATTTACTTCCACCGTGTGCCGTTTCCTGTGTTATAAAATTGCTCATAAATTCTGATTAATGGACTTTTTACATCCCTTGGTCCTATAATTATGTCAATATGTTGTCTGTAATTCATTTTCAGTTAAAATATAAACAGTGAAAACCAAAAATCCATGTGAAAACCGCAGTTTCCTATAGCCCGTTTAGTATGGAAAATACCCCATTTTGCTTCTTTTGCCTAACTGGTCATTTTCCCGAGAATCGTACAGAATGTATAGACGAACAGCTATGTTTTCCATCCAGTTTACTAGTATTATAAATCCATGGTGGATTCCCAACAAATACTCATACATTCTTTAAACATTCATACACCTGCTACCTTAGGTACCTACGTAATATCATTTTGGAAGATTATTTTGAAAATCACAATTTATGTTTTGTGAGAACATCGGAATTCCTAAATGTCGTGGTTGAATATAACAAGTAGTTATATCTAGGGACTGGAAAAAATCGGTGTTATTTTTCAGGAAATGTGGTGTTATTTTTTGCAAAAAGGGGTGTTATTTTACACAATTTTGGCAAAATGTGGTGTTATTTTTCATACATTTATGTAATTAAAGTGGTCAAATTTGCATCTTTCAATACAAAAATATAAAAATTTTTTGATAGTGAACAATATTTTATACAAACATCCCTAAAACAATAAAATGAAACATAAAAATATTTGAGAAAAACAAAAAAACGCCTCTTTAAGATTTTTATCAGTGTGTTTCATCTTACTTTTAAAGCCACATTGCTTTTGATAATGTTTCAATTAGGACGTTTTCCAAAATGAAGGTCGAAATTCACCTCAAATATGCGAAAATTCGCGTTATTCCTATAAAAAAAAATGATAAAATTCGCGTTGTATGTGTAAAAAACACGAAATTCGCGTTATTCGCGTAAAAAGCACAAAAATCGCGAATAAATTCGTTTAATCGCGATCGCGAAATTCTCCAGTCCCTAGTTATATCTCAATAGATATACAGCAAAGTATGGACCATCCATCATACTTCCTTGTACACGTTTCTACGGAAAAAAACTAAATATTTAAATTAAAATCTACAAAAAATTACTTTAGCTTTCGCTACTAGTATTCGAGGATTAGTAGTCGAGGATCTTTATTCACAATCGCCGCCTGATGATGAGGGTGCAAATGTGGATGCAGGTGTGTTTTTGCAGAAATTTGCCAAGCACCCAACTCTGCCGATATGCAACCTAGTATTTCTTAGTATGTTTTGTGATTAATTTGTCATAATGAGGACTATAATATTTTATTATGTTTTTTTGTTGTGCATTTGCGGAATGAAGATGTCTACATTTTGATTAATTGTCAACCCCGATACAGGTCATAACCTAGTGGGGTTGGCAATTATAAATTATATATAGTGTACAATGTATTGATGTATGTATTATTTATGTAATTAGAATATTAAGATGAAATAAATAAATTCAAAGTCAGTGCACAGGCTTTTCAGAGGTACTGAAAATTTGACAATGTCCGATTAAGCGCTCAACAACTATTAATAGCTGAAATAAAGAACAAACGTTCGCAATCGTCTTCACTACTATGCATCATCCATATAATTTCGTTGTAGGTTTCATTCTTACCAAACATTTATGCGTTGATGTCTAAACTATGGAAAAAACGAGAAAAATCGTCAAAATTAATATTAACAAACGATATTGGATCATTGGTTACACCAATATCTTGTAATGATCTTGACATTTAAGTTCAATATTTCTTCTCACACTTGAAAATAACAATTCCCTCTCAGGCGGCAAGCCTACCTCAAAGGCATTTCCATTGAAAAACCAGTCTTACCACTACTGCAATAAGTTAGAGAAAGACAGAACTCATTACTGCACGGAAACAAAAGAGATGGCATGTAACAAGAATGTCTTGTATTAATCAATTCATTATATGAAATGTATGAATGAAATGACAATATGAAAATCGTGGGAAAATTCTTGCGTTAGAAAGAGACGCAACTACCATGACGTTCCAGAGAAATGATGTGAATGAGATCGTAGATATATGTTTTTAATGAGTGTGAGATAGATGGAGAATCAATTATTCTTTTTTTTTAATTGTTTTATTAAAGCCTATGTTCCGATCGCTCAAAATATGACCTACATATTTGTTTTTTTTTATATCGAATGTGATTTTTTTTTAATAATTCTAGGTTCATACGTAAGCTTGAAAAGCTTGTGTCGTGAAGTGGAGTAAGTTGACATCCGGGATTGAACCCGCACCCTCCGGAAAAACAGTCGAGCGCATTACGAACCAGGCTACCGACCACCTCATTGTAATGACTATTGCGGGTTAACTATTAGTCCTACGAAAAAAAATGTGTAGAACCTTTTTTGTAAAGAATTAAGTAAGGATTATTTTTGTCATTGGCGACATTGTCCTATCTTTTACTATATTCCTAAATAATGGGGAAAACGCGTAGGGTACCTTTTCGAGGGGGGCGGCAGGAGAGTGACTCGGCAAGATTTTGATAGGCAATATTGTGGCGATGTTTGACTCTATGTGTAAACTCTAATTAAAATAACACTTAGATCATAAAACAGATAGGTCACATTTTGAGCGGCCGGAACATAGATTGAAGGTGCGGAGAAATGCAGGAGTGAGATGCCGATATGACTGCGTGGGAAATTGTTAAAGAGTGAGTGAGATGGTTGATTGTTTTGTTACCTACTGACTGACATACGCCGCATGCAAATTAATTAGTTTTTTTAAACGTGATTTTATGGAACATTAAATTGTCGTTATTCTTTTGTTTGTTTTGCGATAAAATCTATGGCCATTCGCATTTGTACCTATTTTTAATCTATTGGGCAAATATTTTTATAATCTTATAAGTACAATAGAACACAATTATGCCGTATTCGCATTAGGCTAGTAGTTTAGTCGATTATGTAGGGACTTAGTAACAACACCTCATAATATTAACGTAGTATAAATCCAGCATTGTAACTAATTCACTATCTACCTAATCGGCTAAACTACTGGCCTAATGAGAACAAAGCATAGTATGTGACTCGATATGTTATTGTTTTTCTGAAATTATATCAAGCATCATAAATTAGAGTTAGGTACTTATCTGGAAGTGATCTCTGTATGGCTATAAGCTCGCCCTAGTGAGCGTTATTTATTATTTGATATTATTGGTCGCTTTTTTTTACTTAACTGCGCCGCAAGCGAATTTTTTTTTGCAAAGATGAGTGAAAAAGGTCGTGTTTTAGGTTGGCATTATGTGTTGCGTTAAAAAAAAGTGATGAACATGGGATCTTTCTATAGCAGATGGCTAATCATTTCATTTCATTTTCATTTCTTCATTAACTATTTAATATCTAAAAGCATTTAACAAAGTAAAAAATATAAACAAAAAAAAGTACTTGATTTTATGGCCCCACTAGGCGATAGCCTGTTCCGGGGCAATACTAACCACAAGTACATTTTTTTTTTAATTTAGGGGGGAGTTCGCTCCCCCTATAGATATACGCTAGGGTGGTTCGTTTTCCGTTTTTGGGGATATTCATTTCGGGCTAGTGCGGAAAAGATGCCTCTGAGGAACGAAAAAAAAAGAGTATTTTTAATTTTTCAAAAAAAATAATTTTTGTACTGCCCCGACGGCCTTGAAATTTTTGATAAAGTCAATTATTGGCTTCTTTTGTAGGGGGCTTAAGTATGATAAAAAAACAATGAAATTGTTTTATATAATTTTATTATTGTTTATAAGTACTGAAAGTATTGAATATGATAAAAAAATATAACACACAAACTGTAAAAATATGTAAAAAATAATATATAAATATAGTAAAATTATAGAAAATGCAGATTACATGAGGCGAAAATTTTTTTTGCTGTTGAAAGTTGTCATGCATTTCCGGGACTCTATCCTTGTTTTTATAAATCCGTCTCGTCTTGTAGGACCACAAACAGCAACCGAAGCCTCTGTGACCATTTTTACACACCATTCTGTTGCTTGCGTATGACACAAAAAACTTTATTTTTGATAAAATTAGATCGTCTAGCATCTTCGGATTTTCGATACAATGTAAAATTACATTTTCGCTCAAGTATTATGACGATGGTGGCTCGGACAATGTCACCTCACTCCAGGTTATAATATCTAAATAGCCAACTGCATCAAAATTATATTTTGGAAGCACATGATTTCGTATACGGCTAGAAGTATTGGTCTGCCGTGCTTTCAATGTTCTTTGCAGAGGCAATCCTCTTAATGTCTCTCTTTCATTGGCCAACATGGTTATCAATATGTTTTCTGGATGTCCGAAGAACACATTTCTTTGAATTATGGGATCAATATTTATTTTTAAGTCATCTGGCATATAGATCATGCTTTTATGTAAGTGCTTCGCACCGTAAATGCACGATGGTTTGGTTTTTGTCGCAAACCACATATGATCATACACTTTAATTATGAAGTTGACCAATATTAATAATTTTTCAGGCGGCTCACAAGATGAAACGTATGTATAATCTGAGAATTCGCACAATCGCTGCCCCAGCTCTGTCAGACACACAAAATCTGTCCAAAGTTTTGGCAACGGCACTTAAATGGGTAACTTTGTTATTTATTGTCACATTCGCCTCTCGAGTGACATCAGAAATCATTGATGAATTACATTTAGAAGGAATATCCTGAGTTTTCGACCTTTTTGTCACAAGAAATTTAGTATTATGTTTTTCTTGTAATGCATTCCGCACCTCCGATTTGAATTATTTGAGTAAGCTATAATTGAGTTTCTTATTACATTCAAGTCAACATTACCAATTGCCATATTTCGTTTAGTTTGTTGATCAATTAGAAACTGCCTTTCTCTGTTAGGAACCCTTGCTGTTTTTTTACACTTACAAAAAACTAAATCTGCACACTTACATGCTGCTATGTCGAAAAGAGACTTCGCTTCTTTCTTGAATAAATTAATCCTGTCTTTGTATGTTTCAATATTTTTTCTTGTCGTGTAGGATTTTAATAGGTTTTGGGTTATCATGATAAGCTTTAAGTTTTTTTTACCACGGTACGATTAGTTATAGTTGGTATTGACGCCAGCTCCCATAGTTTAATCACTTTTGTAGCAACTTCATTACATGTGTCTGTAACTAAATTTTGATATTGTTTTTTTTTTGTTTCGACTGATCCACAAATAACACAACAAAACATCCTCGTTAGTTGGTAAAAGGGTATGTGATACATCCCATCCATGACCGAATATAGGGCATATTAAAGAACTTCGCAATGTTCAACGAGAGTTACCTCGGCAATAAGGAGTAAGAACTAAGAACGCTGCACTCTGCACTACTCTCCGGCCTCCAAAAATCGCCGAAAAAGCGCTGTTCATTATAAATTTATTGAAAAAAAACGTTCAAGATTAAGATATTGTGATTGTATTGATTTGTTTTGAATACAATCTTATGATGTCTTCATATGTATTGTAATAAATTGCAGATAGCTATTTTTTCGTTCTAGGTGAAACTTCAAGTGACTCGGGGCAGTACAGAATAGTATTTTTATTTAGATTTTTTTATATATTTAGAATACTAATTTGATGTAGCATCTTTCCCGCACTAGCCCATTTCGATTTGAAGAAGTTTCTTTTTTTTCATACATTGACCGAACCAGCCTAAATACGCCCTTTCAATACACACGCACTTGTTGTCCGTCCTTTAAAAGAATTTAACTCACACCCAAGCACCTGTCACTTCTTACCTCACCTCATATTATGGAAATGCCTTAATATTTCATTGTCTCGAAATACACCACAATTTTTGTACGGATAAGTACGGGCACTATAATACAATACATGAGTAAGGTAAGGTACTGGTGATTACCTTAAGCATGTTGCATGTTGTTAGTATGCAGGCGGTGCAGTACTATGCACTATGCAGTACCACTACACTCACAAGGTCACACACTATACTATACTAATACTACCTCACATACTCTCTCATACAGTCCACAGTATACACTATACAGTCCATATGAATGTATGGAGGTACTACACCATACAGTACTCCACTCTTGGGTAAGCACACTACACACACACATATACATACTTCCTCAACATCAGCTATCAGCGGATGCGTGCAGGAGGAGGGAACAATGATTATCCATTACTATTGCTATTGCTGGGTACTGGGGTAGTGGGTACCTACTTACATGTATTATTTGTTAGTTCCTTTCGTTTCTGCAATCTTTGTATAGGAAATGCATTATTTTTTTGTTGTTGAAGTTTTTCAATCCGAAATAATTTTAATTACACTTCACCTATTGTCATCTTGAATGACAAATCATAGATTTTCACTTTTTTGTAAAATTTTCTACCAATATAGGTACTTAATATAAGAAAACTGAAAAATAATCGCAGCATTAGGTCGAATTTAAGACATGTGCGACATACATTTATTTGACCATGGAATAATTTAAAAAAGGACCTCTTAATACGCACTCAATTGTTTCCAATTGGACTTATTGTAGCATCGCCCTAGTGAACACTTTTGCATAATTCATTTGATTACGTATGCCTCTTTTACTGTAGCTTTGTGAATAGTTCACTTCAAGAATAAATACAAATCTTCTTCTTCTCCCTGGCGATTATTAATCCCACAAGATGGTGGGGTCCGCCTTTCTTGTCCTCCGCCGCCACTCTGCCCTATCCTGTGCGTCCTGTATGGTGACACCGCAATCTCGCATATCGCGCTCGGCCACTTCCCGCCACCTACGCTTTGGTCTTCCTCTGCATCTCCTACCAGGGACTTGGAGTGCTTGTGCCCTGTTTCCGATATATTCGGGTGGTCTTCTGTTTACATGCCCGTACCATCGCAGTCTGCTCTCCTGGATTTTATCTGACACATCACGTACGCCCAGGCTCCCGCGAATGTAAACATTGCGGATTATGTCTAGCCGCGTGACGCCGCACATCCATCTTAGCATTTTCATTTCAGCAGACTGAATGGCACGGACGTGCCTAAGGGAGGTGTTCCAGGTCTCAGATCCATAGGTGAGCACCGGTCTAATAACGCTTTTATATATTAAGCCTTTGAGTTTGACGGGCATCTTTTTGTCACATGTGACCCCTGTGACCTCGCGCCACTTCATCCACGCTGACGATATGCGATGTTGGATATTAGTGTCCAGATCTCCAGGATAAATACAAATACCTACCTAAATAAATAAAATGAGTGCAACCAACAAAAACACCCTGAAGTGGGGTAGTTTTGTAAATAATGAGACTTAAATGGTCTTGTCAGCTGGAACCTTGTTATTCTCGGGTGACCTTATGCAAAAAAGCTTGTTCTGTGAATGGCAGATAATTATAATATACATATTATTATGTATATCTAATGAAGATGTACAGATAGGTCTCTCTTCTCAGCGCCATATCTCATCTATATGGGGTAGGTAGGCGGCTAGGATCCTCCCTCTTCATTTTCCCCAATCGAGGCAGTCTTCTGGAGTGAGCCCCAGGTGTTCCATGTCTCCTCTGATGGTCTCCTCAAATCTGTAAATAATTGTAAATATGGTTCAATCCTTGGACAAGGACACTGAAGGGGTTTGTCGGGGGGCTCCCTTCTGGCTAATACTAAGCCCACCTCTTAAAAATATTTTGCCAAGAGGTGCAGGTAAAGAGAACGCTACATGCGCCTGTGCTACCCGGGGATGCGGAGGGCCTTAAGCCCGTGGGAGTCCTTCAATCCTCAAGAAAGGTGTACAGATAGGTACTTTTATTAATTAATTACTCTTTGCTTATCCGCGAGCCAGTAAAGTACAGAGATCCCCGAAATATTATTGAACCAATAGCGCGTCCGATGCATTTCAATTCAAATTTAAAAAAAGAACACGCGCTTTAAAACATAACGGTACTCAATACATATACAGACACATACACACACACAGTATAGTGGTTAGTATGTCAACAGTCAACACACAACAGAATGCATCATCCAACAATGTACTAACTCGCTCTACTGGCTGCGGGCGAATATCGACCTTGGATCATTGTGGATCATGAGGAAAAGTGAACGCAATTCGCTTGACAGATAATTCGGACGAGTTTTATAATTGAAACATATTTTTTTATGTCGGTCAATTTCGTTTTCAGTCCGTTATGATTTTTTCGTTGTTTAAGGATGCGTCTGAGTAGGTCAGTGTGGCCAGTGATAAAAATAATAATAAATAAATAATTGCGTACAGTACCTACCTTAATTGTTTATATTATTATTACATTTCGACTGTTACCGGATCTTTGTTTTGAATAATTATTGTCTATGGAATACATTGTTGTCAGCCATAATGATTTAATGTTTTATTTCGCGCGTTCTATATTTGATTCAAATTTAAATGACAGACGCATTCCAAATACGAATTAGGAATTTAAATTTGACTGTTCTTCGGTAATTTAAATATAGAATACATACAATACTAACAATTTGGGTTATAGAATAGGCTCACACTATTTTCAGATATTTTTTTCTGGAAATCCTGTAAAATCCATGTGACTTCTTGAAAAGGATTTCACATATTTTTCATGTACCTATGTCAACAGGAAATTTAAAACTGCAGTATTCCGACAACAGTGTAGAAGAATTAAGGATGAAAATTGTCGGGCTTACGACAGACCTCAGCTGGCTTAAGTGATCACTTTACACAGAAACGACAAACGTACTAAAATAGCGAATGTTTCTCGAGTGCAAAGTGATCACTTGAGCCAGCCGAGGTCGGTCGTAAGCCCGACAATGTTCATCCTTAATTATTCTACACTGTTGTAGGAATACTGCATTGTATATACTACGGAATGTAGAAAAATCTAACGCTTTACAAGAATAATTGGTGGTCGGTAGCGTGATTGGTAACGCGCTCGACTGTTAATCCAGTGGGCGCGGGTTCAATCCCCGACCTACTCCACTTCACAACACAAGCTTTTAAGCTTTCTGTGAAGTGTGCGAAGATGTTTTTGGGTATCATTTACTATTAAAAAAAATATATTGTAAAACCAAAAATAACTCAAAATTTTAAAACTGATTTGATGTACCTCGGACCTCGATACGTGCTTATGATCAGTTTATTATTTATTTATTACAACATAAACGGCCATACGGCCTTTGAAAAATACAAAATATAATCAAAAACAATAAAAATTTCTCACAATTGGTAGTATAAAAGGTAGATCACATCATGTGCTATGTACTCCTAATACTGTTGTTATTTATATACGAATAAATAAATCTAAAATAGTAATTGACCGTTAATAATAATGGATTACAACATTCTTGTTGTAGTGCGACAGATTACAAAATGTCGCAGTTTTTCACGAGTTTTTCGTGCAAGAACGATTTTTCATTTTATTTTTACAGCTTATATAAAAATGTATAATAGGTTTTATATATTTTAGATCAAAGTGTATAAATACAGAAGGTACCAATAGTTAGAAGCATTAGGTCCAATTTTAGAAGTTTTGAACTAAATTTGGGCTATCGGCCCAACTATGACGTCACGGTAATTTCCCACGGCATAAAGGTTCAAAATCTTTTTTTTTTCATTTTTGGGGTTAATTTGGCTTCGATCAAAAAACTTTTACGGTTATTCCCTAGATTTTAATGCATATTATGAATACAAAAAAAATCTCCGTGACTTTCGGGAAACTAGTTGCTGTCTTTCCCAAAAATATCAGGAGTGTTTTTCACATTTTTTTTTTGAGAAATCTATACAGGATATAAAAATATTTTACGGTCATCCCCTGGATACAGGGTTCAATGTATCTACTCTATTTTTTTCCAAAACATATTTAGTAACGGTTATAGAGATATAAGGTCTCCCGTTTTTAGATTTTTTTTAAATGTCAATATGCATGTGCATACACATAAGTGTGTATTAGATTTATTTTACTATGAAATAATCAAATCTTAAACGTATCTTAAACAGTAATATCTGATCTCGGACTATGATTCAGAGTAAACTGAAAAATTCTTCATCTTTTAATAGGTGTTTTTGCCTGTCATATATTGCAGATTGGTGTATTGCACTGAAACCAAGTGACTTGTTATATGAAATATTTATATGGGTCATGGCTGCTTTTGTTGCCATGTTAATATCTTACAATGTGTAGTTTTACAATAGGAACATGCACCACACTTCATAGGCTACGTCGGGTACAAAAACTAGTAATAATAATAATAATAAATATCTAAATCAATTTAATAGATTTGATTATGTCGCAATTTTTAGTACTTTTGCACCACTGTGCGCTGGGCTTAGATCAAAACAGGAGCGGACCCCAATTTAGTTACACTATTTAATCTGAATAAAATTATGGATTAAGATTTATTGCAGAAATAAGAGCGAAATAATACCGATTCGTCTTGATGCGAATAGTCTTCCTTACTCGGTGTTCAGTAGAGGCCCTCCAAGAGTGTGACTTCTTTTGTGAGCGAGTGCGTCTGTGCGTCACAGTTACAGAGGATTTTATTTATTTATTTATTACTTTACAAACGGCCAAAAGCCTTTTATATACATTTTCACAATTAAGTAGGTCTATCCAAAAAAACTGAAAAATAATAGAATACTACACAATCCGGGAAAAAAACAATCTATCTATCTATACCCTCACGCCACCTCCCTTGCGGGGTAGGCAGAGACAACGGATCGCCAGACTTTCCTATCCTGACACACCCTTCGGGCTTCCATCACATTCATGCAGTTCCTCATACATACTCTCCAGTTACTTTTACTCAAAACACGTCCGTCCTTGAGTATCTGGTCGATATGGTCCAGCCAGGTGGTTCTCGGACGGCCGCGTTTCCTTACACCTCCTCTTTCACCCAGGTAAACTTTCTTCGTTATTCTTTCATCGTTCATTCTTTTCACATGACCCAACCATCTCAACTTTTTCACTTTCATTCTATTCACAACATCCTTTTTACAGTCACTCAACTCTCTAATCATTTCGTTCCTTATTCTATCTCTCAATGTTTTTCCACACATTCTTCTTAACGATCTCATCTCGACCGCATTTATACTTGATTCATCCTCCTTCTAAAAAAACAATTAAATGTAAAAAGTATAAATTCAACATATTGAATAGATAAAACAACAAAATATGATTCAATAAGTAAAGAAAATTCAGTCAGTAGGCAGAAGTAAACAAAAACATAATATCGAACACTTAAGGGCTTGGTACCAAGAATGACGTCACAGTCTTTTCCCACGGCATTAAGGTTCAAAATCGCGTGACAATTTCATGATAAAATGGTAAAAATCACGTTTTTTTCATTTTTTGGGGTTAATTTTGCGTCTATCAAAAAACTTTTACGGTTGTTCCCTAGATTTTAATGCATATTATCAGTACAATAAAAAAAAATTACTCCGCAACTTTCGGAAATCGAGTTTCCGTCTTTCGGAAAAAAGATCAGAGGTGTTTTTAAATTATTTTTTTGAGAAATCTATACAAGATATAAAAAATCTTTTACGGTTATTCCCGAGATAAAGGTTCAATGCATCTACCAAATTTTGTTCCAAAGCATATTTAGTAATGGTTGTCGAGATAGAAGGTCTCCCGTTTTCAGAAATTTTTGAAATGTCGGCATGCATACTCTTAAGGGCTTGGTACCAAGAATGACGTCACAGTCATTTCCCACGGCATGTGTTACTCGGTTCTAATAATAAAATATAGAGTTGTTGTTAAACTTGTCAATCCGTCTCTTGATTGCTTCACACTGCACGGTGGTAAAGCATAATGAAATATAAGGCAAAAAATACTAATAAAAGATTTGTAATCAAACAAATGATTCATAAAATACTATAATACTCTATGGAGTTAGGTATGTATAGTCTATGTGACACGTGGCTGCGTACCTTCAGGTATTTATAATACTGATGTACCTCCTAAAGTAAGAAACGCCCTAAATCACTCGTGAGGTAAAAAAAAGTAAGGAGCACATATTGGTTGGGCCACCGCCTCCTAGAGTAGATACTCCAGCCATGCTGTAACAGTTGGCAACATAGCATAGTGATTTAATAGGACCACCACTCCTGTCAAATCTCCTAACAGAATATAATACGTGGTCCATCACACTTGTTGTTAAGGGGCTGTTATTACATACATTTCCTTAGCGACGGTGATGGCGAAGTGGTCTCAAATTTCTACAGCATGGCTAGAGAAAGAGTGTCTAGGTGGCAGTGGTTGGGCCGAAACTGAATATACTAGAAAAATTAAGAAAAAGTACAATTTACAGACTTCACATTTTTATTAAATTTTTCAAAAATATGGAATAGTTTCGGAGATATTATAGCCTTCAAAGTTAGGGTCGCTGAAAAAAGATCGGTTTTATCAAATTTACCTCGTGACGTCATAGCTTCTCTTGGATCTCGGCCTCTATATGGGGCTAGTATGCGAACTATACATTAATTAAGATTAAAAGTACTATTTACAATTTATTGTAGTTAGTAGGATATTTGCCCTTATTCTGTGTTTCCTTTGTTTTTCATATTGTGTTTTTGTTCATCGTGTTTTATTGTGATAGCCAGGGTAAATTACCTACTTTTATTATTTATTTATTTAAACTTCAAGTGAACAACAAATACATACATATAAATGGCGATGTATTCCACACTTTGCGATACAGGCTTTTAGCCTAGTGCAAGGTGTGCAGGAAAGTATTTGGCTTTGTGTATGCAAGCCCAGATCCTTTTTAAAAAAAAATAAAAAAAAAAATGGACTTAGTACAGATTATAAATCGTTGTTCACTAGGGCATTAGTATGTCGTGTTGTTTTTTTTCGTGTTTATTATTGTTTTGTTCGAAACTTGTTCTGTGTGCACTCTTCAGCGCAAAGGCTGAACGCTGTAATGCCGAAGAGTGGAATCATCATCATCATCATGTAAACCTCCCTGCGTCCATTGTCGAACATAGGCCTCCCCCATTGCTCTCCATAGCTCCCTATCCTGGGCAGACCGCATCCAACCGCCTCCCGCAACTCGCCTTACATCGTCCGGCCACCGTGCTTGAGACCTACCAACACTTCTTCTGCCTGTTCTAGGTCGCCACTCCAGGACTTTCTTTGTCCACCTAGAGTCCGTGGTTCTGGCCACATGACCAGCCCAACTCTATTTCTGAAGAGTGTAATATTTTACTTAAATAAATAAATAAATCAGTAAACTTGAAAACAATACAAGCAAAAAAGGGTGTAGCCATTATGTTACTAAATTATTTTAATTGTAATAATTGGCAATCATCATATACATAATCGTCCTTGATATAACTTCACGCATGGTGTATTGGATGTAGTGTAGGTATAGATAGTGATGGGAGTGATTGCGGCATATAGTATGTGTACTGTGTAGCGCATTGCATAGGTAATAATTACTGACTTATATGTTTTACATTAAATTACTCAGTAATTAGTAAATAACTTCCACGTACATATGTACATGGTTACTTCTTCTTCTTCTTCAATTACTAGCACACTACCCGTGAAAATTCGTGGAGAATTTTGAACGAGTTGTGATTTTTTTTAGTTAGTCATGTAGGCAAGCAGTACGAAGCTAAATATGTATATTAAAACCTGTATATATCATTATAGAGTGTGCAAATCCAATTATTTTTTCCATCATTCATACGCTAGCAGGTATTTTGATATATAATTTTGAAAATAAGTGACATTCAATGTAAATGGGTAAAATAATTACCTTTTTATAAGTTACCGCCATCTGTTGTAAATCGTCTAGACACGATACTTTTTAATATTTACTATGAAATGTTCTTGCTGGTATTTTAAAAGTACTCCGCTTCACGGCACAAGCTTTTCAAGCTTACTGTGAAGTGAACAAAGGTGTATATGGGTTTATTTCGATAAACCCAGATTTATTAAAAAAAATAAAAAAAGTGAAACTTGTATGTAACTTTGTTATTCTATAGGAAACAAGTCCAAAAACGAACATACATTTAATGCATTTTATTACATTAGATGATTTCAATACTATAAAGGTATAATTTTTATTACATATAGTAAGGTACCTTTTAAATTATTATAGGTACCTATAATTATATTTGTGTAGGTATTCTAGTGGTGGAAATTGTGTAAAGTACCGGATATTTGGGAATCGTTACTTGAGGAAAATAACACTTTTTTATTAAAAAAAATACATGCATTACAGTTTGAGGATTTTGAGGTAATTCATGAGGAGTTACCCGACCCAACTATGACGTCACGGTAGTTTCCTACGGCATTAAGGTTCAAATCCGCATGAACAATCGCATGATAAAATGGTAAAAATAGCGTTTTTTCCATTTTTTGTGGTTATAATTTCGATTCAGTCAAAAAACTTTTACGGTTATTCCCTGGATTTTAATGCATATTATCATCACAAAAAAACTTCTCTACGACTTTCGTGAAACGAGTTACTGTCTTTCGGGAAAAAGATCAGAGGTGTTTTTCATATTTTTTTGTGAAATCTATACAAGATAAAAAAAATCTTACGGTTATTCCCTAGATAAATGTTCAATGTATCTACTATCTACTCTATTTTTTCCAAAGCACATTTAGTAACGATTGTCGGGATCTAAGCGGTCTCCCGTTTTTATATTTTTTTTAATGTCAGTATACGTACTCTTAATGTACGAGTACTTCGATTTAGTCCGAAATCAGTTTTTGTACTAGGACCCAATGAACGAAAAGAAGGAGTCTACAAGTATAATTATAGATGTATTAACATTCTGTCTCTGTTGTTTCAGAAGTATAAAGATCTTGAGAGGGGGGTATCCCTGGTGCGGTGTGATGTCCCCATCTCCCTCCTGACATGATGAAGTACTGTGCCACTTCCAACATGTCCGCGTGCCCCAGCCAAGCGGAGCAGGCCGAGGTGGAGAGCCTCCTGCAAGCCTGCTGGCAGCCGGACTTGCTGCCAAAGGCGCCACCCTCGCCTCCGTCATCCCCGCCTGATCACAAGGTCTCGTTGGAAGTGTTAGATCATCTCATCATGTCATCACACTTGCCCAATTCCAGTTTAGCAGAGCTCAAACCTCTACCACCATTCACGGGCTATACTGGCCATCTCTCCATCAATGGTATATCTGGACATCATTACCATGCCATCGCCCAACGTCTTCCGGAAGAAAATAATAATTTTCCTTCGCAAAGTGGTTACGGCAATGATCAAAATATTGTGTCAAGTTCTACATGTGTGTCTTCGGACTCCCAAGGTCTTGATGACTCTAAATATCCATTAAACTCTGATAGTGACTCTAAAATGTTTTCATCAACGGCTGACAATTCAGACTCAAAGTTATTTCTGAACGTTTCTGCCGATTCTTGTGGTCATGCTGATTCTCCGGGTTCGAAAATGTACGGAATGAATCCAGACAGTTGCGGTAATCTCAACCCTGATTCCGTAACGACGAAATCGGAAATATACGACATATCCTCAATAGAAGACATTGCGGCAATAATTGGATCAGCCATTGCGGATACAACAGTTCCTTCGCAAGTCGAAGATCCCGAGCAGAGTGGTTCGAGAGATAGTTGGATGGACTTGGATGCGTGGTTTGAAGGGACCTGCGCTCAACAGGATACCAAAATTATAATATCTCCAGACAATCTCTCGGAGTTTGTTTTACCCCACTCCCCTCAAGACAACAACCAGCAGACGAATTTCTGCAGTAAATCTGAATATAATAATAAAGCCAATCAAGAAGTACAAAATAAAAATGAATATATACAAAGAAATCACGGAGGATCAACCTTACAAAGTTTATTAACTCATGGTTACATGCCACTCCTTCAAAATAGATTACAAAATGGTCCTCCTGTGAAACAAGAAGTGCCTAGTTCTACCAGCTATGGAATGGACATCATTTCAACATCAAGCCCACCTGGAAACGTAGTATCGACAACAGACAATCTGCTGTTGAATGGGAGATACATGCAGCACCATTATGCCATAGGATTAAAACCAGATGGCTTGTGTAGCCCAGACCATCTTTTAGGAAACTACCCGCACACTACGACGACAACACCAATATCAAATAAGAGTAAAAGAAGTCGAGCGCAGAAGAAACAACAACAATCAGTAACACACAGTATAGCATTTCAAAGTGCCACGGATTTGAGTGGATTGTTAGGGAAAGAAAAGCCAGTTCATAGATGTAACATTTGCAATAGAGGATTTTTGAACAAGTCAAATATTAAAGTTCATTTAAGAACTCACACGGGCGAAAAGCCTTTTCGGTGTGACGTATGCTCCAAAGCCTTCAGACAAAAAGCTCACTTAATAAAACACCAGCAGATACACAAAAGAATAGGAAGAGATTAAAATCGTTGTGAAGACTGGGGGATCCCTTCAAACCCTTCGTGGATTAAACTTCTGCATCTGAAAAATGATTGCCCTTACTCGTTAGGAAGCAGAGAAATTGTCTTCAACGTCCCATGACCAAATTACTGCATCGTCTTGGGATGAAATTGGACACTGGAAAGGAACGAGGTCTCCATCAGGTAGTATTGTTCTAAGCTAGCACCCTTCTGGTAGTTGACTTGTCGATTTTTTTCTAGTTAAAACGCAAAAATTGGAACCAGGTTTAATGCATATTATTAGTTAGTTCTGATCTGACATGTCAACTAATTCACACAAGGTCGACTAGATGGGTTTGAATTGGCGAACGTTGCTTGAATCTAAGCGATAGCTTAAGCCAGCCGACGCCGGTCGTAAGCCCGGGGAAGTTCCATCTTCAGTCTACACAGAATCTAATACTTTATAGTTGCAACCTTTGCGCTTCATATTTTAAACCTTTCCTAGAACTTGTTCCAAAAATGTTTTTTAAATCTCAGAAAACTCGAGTTTGAAGACGCTGTTAAAAATATCTCAACCTTTTGTGGATCAATGCGTGTGTTTTTTTTATCCACCACGTATTTTTTTATTAATTTATATATTTTTGTATAAAAAAGAATATAGTGAATATTTTAGTAATTTATATATTTATAAAATAATGTTACTTCCTATGGACATGTGCAATGTTATTTAGTATGTATGTTTTTATTAAATTAAAATTATAAATAAATAAATAAAATAATGAAGGTGCGTTTTAGACTAAGTTTGTACGTAAAATCAACTAAGTAAATCTTTTGTACTGTTTTTTTTATTACATTTGTATTATTTAAGATTATTTATTTTTTATTTTAAGTTTTTCAATTATCTTTATACTTACTCTTTTTGTAATATTTTGTATCTAATTTTCTTACTTTATATTTTTAATTTTATTCCGTATTTGTAATTCGTTTTATTATTTTTAAGATTTTTTTTTTTGTTTTTTAAACATATTTCAATACTGTTTATTAAAAAAAATTCTTCACGAAATTGAGATTGTACTTTGTTTTGTAAATAATTCATAAAACTATGTAACAATAAATAAAATGTAAAAAAATATCGAAGTTCAGAGTTACGGGTACCTAACAATAATAATTCTTATGTGAAATTAAATTTTTACTGATAATTTTCTTGTCTTTCAACTTCAAAAATATATGATTAAAAAATATTAACTAACAATAAAAAAAAAATTGTCGTTTTTTATTTACGATTTTGAAAGATTTTCGAACATGTATTTTGCTACATATTAAAATAAATATATTTTTTTAAACGGTATTATTTTTTCTTATAAATTATTTATTTATTGTACTTTTTCGACTCTTCGTTTTAATTACTACATACTGATACTGTATAATTTTTGAGATCTCAAAATGTGTATTTTTCCACTTTTATAAAATAGTACTTAATTTATTGTCTTTAAGTTTAGTTTTATTAAGTAATTTATTAATAGATATAAAAATGTAAAAAATAAATTAGATTTACAAATTATATTTCTAATTTAAAAAATGATTTTTCCCGTAGGAAACTTCTTAAGGTGATATGACCAAGTACCTTTTTTGTAGTATTTTTTTATTTTTATATTTATATAATTTTGTAAATAAAAATAAATATTTTTGGACATTATTTCTTGTCACTAATTTGTAACGTTTGTCCCATAGTGCGTGATGGTCAGTGCCACTAGCCGTGCTGCAACTTTTTTTTATCTTTTTTCATAAAAAAACATTATTCATACATATTATTGTGCAAAACACCACACAGTCACATTTTCAAATAAACCAAACCATGTCAAGACCTTCTTCACTATGTCTCACAAAATAATTTCGCCTGAGGCGCTATTTATGCGTTTTATATACTATACCAAATTTTTAAATTTTTGTTGCTCCCCCCCCCTATCTCCGAGGCTGGCGACGCCCATGAGCCGAGTGTTTCTTAGACAACCACGTTTCCTTACTCATCTTACTTACTTAAGTCCTATCATTATTCATTCTCTCAGCATGCCCAAAACATTTATTCATACTCACAGCACCAGTCTTATTACAATTATTTATATTAACCTCATTCTTTATACAAATTTCTGTCATTCACTTTTATTTTTTCCTACTCGTCACTTCTTCTTCTTCATCATCAGCCTATCCCCGTCCACTCCTGAACAAAGGCCTCCTCCATCTGCCTCCATGTTGTCCTGTCCTGTGCAGACTGCATCCAGGTTGCGCCGACATGTCGGACCAGGTCGTCTCTCCATCTCAGCTGTGGCCGCCCCACACTTCTGTTCCCATCTCGAGATCTCCAATCACACCTACTCGTCACACCTTTTTTAAACGATTAACAAATAATCATAGGAGTCAGCACGCATTACTTATTTCTGAAACCACCCCTGGTGTAAAGAGAACGCACAGTTGAAAATCGCAGAAAAATACGTAGCCAAAAATAAAATAATAAATTTAAAATATTCGGAAGCAATTTTTTATTATAAAAACATCCGCATAATTGTTAATAAAATAAATTAAGACGTACCAACATTAATAACAAATTATACAAACAATTATGCTAAATACTACTTGTGTATAAATACTACAAAAATTTAAATATATCTTCTGTATTATGAATATTAAAATTGTTTTAATTTTAAGGTCGATATTTCAATAATTTTATTTTTAATATTATTATTATTACATTATGTATATTATTATTTTTTGTTAATTTTGTTTTAATTATTATTATTGTAATTATTATGTAATAAAAATATTTTGTATAATTCCAGTTCTTCTCTGTATTATTTTATTTTTTCGTTCTTTACTTCTTTCTTGCTCTTTTAAGGTCCTATAGGCTGTCATTCGTCTTCGGCGCCCTGAATTGTTCTCAGCCAATACTGAGGGAATCGTCTTGAAACTGAAGACAATGGTATGGACTGAAATTATGAAAGTATGAAAGATTGGCTGTTTTAAAATCACATTTTTTGGAAATTCCTTGAATAAAAAAATATTCTGAAAGTACCCCTAAAATTTACGGGATCTTAGAATTTTGCGTTCAGTTTTTCAGATATAAATGTATAATTTAGTCAAAATACTGGTAATTATAATCCTAACAAATTGGCTATTTTAGATTTTTTAATTTGTTCCCAGGCTCTTCTTAAAAAGGTAAAATTCACATTGTCGCTTACCGACCTACTCCGTTATCAAAACAAAAGCTTTCATAGCTTGGGTACCGCAGAACCTGCAAAGAATAGTTGAGTTCACTTTGATAAACTAAATTCTATTTTCAAAAACGGAATTACGTTCTATTATAAAATCATTTTGTAATCGTTGGAAAAGAAGTGTTCTATATTTGAAAGATTAACAGCGAAAATGTACTAAGAATCAATTTGTAATTTTATGGGTACCATTGCAATGCAATATAATATTTAAATACATAAATCATCTATAAATGCAGGAAAAATAAAAATACGTATGTTCATTTCTCAATTATATATTTCTCAATTAGATATTTTATTTAAAACTTCTGATTATTGTATATTTTTATTTTCAAATAAATGAAATCACATAAAAAAATTTATGTATAAAAATTTTAATTTGAGTTTTATTTTTCTTGTGTAGGTAGCTATAAAAAACAATGCTTTTTAAATGAATTTGTAGGAAATCGTTCACTATGGTGAGCCCATTGTGTCTATGGCTACCTTCAGGGGGGCTTAGTAGTGGGGTAACCATCAATTCTGTGTGTATATAAAAACATAACATTCTCTTTAAGTAATAATGCATAAGACATTCAGAATGCTTGGTGAAATATTTGCTGAAAAAGATAAAAAAAAAACAACGTCTTGTGGAAGTTTTACAAACATCCGATTTTTACAGGACACTCTTGAAGACTACAGGGGAAAAGCAAGGAATGTTAATAAATGGAACATTTGCGAAAATCAACATTTAATTTTTAAGTGTCACTGACATTTCAATGCTTTTTAATAATAAACTACTATAGGTACCGGGCATATTGACATTTCAGTGACATCGAAGGTTTTTGCTTACTGGCGCGCAGACCCTCATGATTATTGCCTTGTACAAATAACCAATAAAACCATCATAGTCGGTGACGACGACTTTTGTTGCTTTGACAATTTTGCAGGATGATAGGTACACACAAATGCCTCTAGCTGGCATTAATACTTTAATTTTGGATTTTTACTGACATTCATCGTTTTTCCCCCGTAGTTTTCACTTGTGAAATCGGATCAAACGAACGAATGTTCACAAATAAGCTGTAGGTAAGTATTTGAATATGGACTTGGAAATCATTTGACAGGAATTGAAGCGAATTGGATGGAGAACGTGATGTCAACAAGGAAAATGCAGCTTAAGTAGTTATTCTTTACCATCCCCTAAAACTAAGTAGGTACACAATGAGGTAAGTATCACATTAAAAAAAGAGACGAAAAACATTAATCGATACAAGAGTAAAAAAGACAGAAGGAAAAAGACATGTCTTAGCTGTACAGCAACATGAACGTGAAAAAGAAACGTTCGAATGCAACACAAGATACAATTTCTCCATTGGTGCGAGTGAGAGAGTATTATAATAAGATAATTTCTCTACTGGTTTACAGTATGGTGCATAGGTTAGAGTGAGATGGTATTATAGGTAGTGGTGTAAGTGTGATAGAGAGGTATATAGTATAGTTTGTTCTCAATACGGCGGCGCAATGTATGTCAGTGTGCTACTTTGGTTTTATAATAATCTGAATGATCTTTAAACGCGTACTTTGATACAACAAATATACCTATATATCTATCCAACACCATAGATTAATAATATATATACTGTCCAACACTGATGTATGCAAGTGAGACGTGGACATGGCTGAAGAAGGACGAATCAAATATAAATGCTGTCGAGATGAGATCGCTGAGAAGAATGTGTGGAAAAACGTTGAGAAATAGGATAAGAAACGAAGTGATTAGAGAGTTGAGTGACTGTAAAAAGGATGTTGTGACTAAAATGAAAGTGAACAAGTTGAGATGGTTGGGACATGTGGAGAGAATGAACGATGAAAGGATAACAAGGAAAATTTACCTGGGTGAAAGAAGAGGTGTAAGGAAACGCGGCCGTCCAAGAACCACATGGCTGGACCATGTTGACCAGATCCTCCAGGACGGAAGTATTTTGAGTTAAATAAAAATAACGTAGGTACAATCTGTCAAGAAAGAAATGGTTTTCGATTAGGGCGCAACTTGTAGTTTTTCGGCAGCCACAGTGGCAGCACTTATAGAATTTCAATAAAAATGTCATTGTTGCCAGCAAAAGAATTATAATTCCCACCGGGACCATCTCTTTCTGAACAGACTGTAAGTTCTCATATACTAAATAGTACCCCCTCCCACCATACCTAACGTACATTTATTTATTTTTACAAGATTTTATTTAACTTCACTCCGTAGTTTATTTTTTTGTTTGTCTGTACGCAAATCTTGCAACCGATTTTTCAACCACTTCCTGCGAATACTTAGACGCATGAAACATTGCACCGTACGTAAACTCAGTGACAATATATTTCTGTATAGAATTGTATCATCCTTCTCTAGAGACAAAAAAGTTGTAAGGCGTTTCAGGGGCATCCAAGGGTCGTGTGAGGTCATGTGTGGTATCGTATGAAAAAGCGTTGGAAAAGAAATCCAGATCGTATTTCAGATTTTGTCCAGCTCAAGCCTTGGAAGACACCGAGCGATCGAGAGGATACAGTCATCGCATATCGAATTACCGCCGTGTTTGGTATCTCACGAAAGTGCTTCATGAATATAGCTACTTTCTTGATGCACACTTGGCAGTAAGCTAAAAACTTGTGTCGTGAAGTGCATCAGAATACATCGTTAGCACCAATATTCGAACCTGGTCCATCCAGATTGAAAGTCTGTGCCCCAAACAATTGCGCCAACCATGAATACATTTTCCAGTCCAATTACAAATGTATGATGTTTTTGAGTTTCGCGTCTACAGCACTTCGTTGATGTTATTTGTATGTCAAATTACATTTATTACTACATAGCAGGCGCGAAGCTACATAAGAACACGATTCCCATCGAGTTACCTTTTGGATAAAATAATAGCTATAATAGTGTCTTATCTGACGTAATCCAATAAGAAATGTTAGCCCCGGCTTCTCTTCTGCAGAAATCCACCCTCTCCACTGCTACATAGTCTGTATGCATGTTCTATTACAGTTTATTGTTTATATTATCGTCCTTATTTCAGGCATTCGGACTCGTCAAATTTACATACGAGTAGTTATACCCCCGTTTTCACCAACTTTTACCTAAGAAAGAGACCCCTAAGAAATTTCCATACAAAAACAGAGATAATATTCTATTTATTGACACGCAGGCCTACCAACCACACCCTAATTCCATACAAAATGCAACACACAACTCACCTACGTTAGGTGCCCAAATATCTCTGCCCAGGCTAGGTGAGTTGCGTGTTGCATTTTGTATGGAATTAGGGTGTGGTTGGTAGGCCTGCGTGTCAAAAAATATAATACTATCTCTGTTTTTGTATGGAAATTTCTTAGGGGTCTCCTTCTTAGGTAAAAGTTGGTGAAAACGGGGGATAGTCTATTAGCAATCAAGAGGAGCAATAAGAAAAGATAAGCACATCAATGCTAACAGAGTGTAGAACGTCTGCTAGCATTTCCTAGGGAACACATAATCCAATTTGAACAATATCTTTAACTTGTATTGATTAAGAAACATTTTTTGCTTATAGTTGCCCATCATCCTTAAGGTGCTCTTACACGAGCAATTTTTTGAGCAATAATTGCGGCCACTCGTACAAATCGTATTGATTAACATTATTTCGGAAAATATTTAAAGCGAGACAACGATATTGCCTGCAAACGCGAAAAAGAATTGACTAAAATTATCAAACCGATTGGATATTCAGCAATTCCTATCGCAGACAATATCATGGTATTCAATGTTGTATGATGACTCTGACTCAGTTAATTCGTATCATCGTAGACTAAATGCAGTTTTGGACCATTTACATCCAGATCTGCGTTGAGTAATAACATGTCTCTGTTTTATACTGATTTCTTTATCAAATTCTGTAGTCATTGACGTAATGTAGTTCTGGACCATTTACATCCAGACTTGCATTGAACTAATCCACACCTTTTTTATAGTTTTGTTTTGTCACCATGTGTTTATTGATTTGCTGCATTTGATTCTCTAATGTGTGTTTAATAATTATAAACCTGACGATTCCTAGTGCCTTAAATAAGGCCTACGGATGATTAAAAACCAATACACCAACAATTCTTTGCCGTATATCTGTTAAATGTACATGGAGTACATGGTTGGCGCAGTTGGTTGAGGCGGCAGTCTCTCAAGCAGGAGGTGCCAGGTTCAAACCCCGGCGCTGGCAATGTATTTCACACTTTGCGATACAGGCTTTTAGCCTAGTGCAAGGTGTGCAGGAAAGTATTTGGGTTTGTGTATATATGCAAGCCCAGATCCTTTTATATATAAAAAAAATGTACTGTGAAATCTCTCTGCCTACCCTGTAGGAAAGTACCTATAGGATGTGATGGATGATTAGTTTAACATGATCGTTCAAGTATAGAATTACCAATATACTACCTATAGACTACCTAATTGTTACCTATACCATATAGTATGTATGATGTCTCTACCAGTACCAATACTACTAAGTACTAAGAAAGCGGAACAAGAAATGCCAGACAGAGACAGCCTGCACACAAGACATGAGCTGTCTCACTCGCACCATTATTTGTAGACATCATATTTATTACTTCAAGTCATTTGACTAGAAACAGGGTTGACACTTTATTTATTTTTTATAATAAAATAATCTGATGGGTTTATCGAAATAAAACCAAATACACCTTTGTACACTTCACAGTAAGCTTGAAAAGCTTGTCACATCAGTCAATTAAAAAAAAAAGTGTGCTTGAGAATGATAAACATGTTGCAGCAGATTTTACCAAAAAAGTAAAAAAAAAAAACATTAAGAGTTAATATTTATACCTACTATTATTAAGATCCTATATGCTGTCATTGGGCTTCGACGCCCTGAATTGTTCTCAGCCAATACTGAGAGAATCGTCTTGAAACTGAAGACAGTGATAGATGAAAGTATATGGACTACGGATTGGCTGCTTTAGAATAACAATATTTGGAAATTCCATGAATAAATAAATATTCCAAAAATTATCCCTGAAATTTACGGGATCTGAAGATTTTCCGTTCAGTTTTTCAGATCTTCTTCTTCTTCTGCAGCCACTCAGGTCCATTGTTGGACATAGGCCTCCCCTTTGCTCCTCCACAGCTCCCTGCCTTGGGCACACTGCACCCATCCATATAAATGTATATATAATTTAGCCAAAATACTTGTAATTATAATCTTAACAAATTGGCTGTTTTAATTTTTTAATTTGTTCCCAGGTTCTTTTTTGAAAGGTATAATTCACATTGTCGCTTACGTTATTCTTATTTCGCGCTAACATTCTCATACAAAATTTGAAAAAGTTGAAGCAAAAAATAGAACGATTTTGCTTAGTGCACATGCCCCCTTAAGTTACGTTTTTATAAAATTACATTTTCAAATCTTATTATCGTGAAATACTGTAATTTAAAAATATTTCCTGCTTAAAATAAGATGTGATGACCCTGTATGAGAGTGCATATTGAGCACAAACAGAGCCGAGTGTTGTTATAACAGAGCTGTGTAGCGTCATGAGGAGAAATGCTGTGGCCTTGTTTGTTGACCTACATACCCCTTCCTCAACTCTTTCTCCTCTACACCCTCATTCCACCTCATACCACCTCCTACCACCATGTCACGCAGTCATCCTGACATTATAATATCCACTAATACTCACTCACTCATTAACATACCCTTAGGTATAATTATTATGCATATAATCTGCAATAATTATAATTATTATGTTGCTATAATATGGACTACTATAGGTTTTTTTTTATTATTTCTAGTTTTACAAAAGTATAATTTACATGGCATTTTGCCTAATCCTAAGGATTTTTGGCTTAAAACTAACTTCCATCTAGATTTTAATTTAATCTTATAATCTATCTTATATGCTATTCACAACATTATAAAATGTATCCAAATAGGAAGACTGAGGTGGGCTGGGCACGTGGAGAGAATGAATGAGGAGAGAGTGCCAAAGAAAATCCTCCATACAAGGCCACAAGGTAGGCGTAGTGTTGGAAGACCCAAACTCCGTTGGATGGATGGAGTGTAGAAGGATGTGGATGCAGTTGGCATTAGGGACTGGAGGAGTGCATGCCAGGATAGAGGGAGATGGAGGCGAATGCTGGAGAAGGCCAAGGCTCATAACGGGCTGTAGAGTCACTGATGATGATGATGATGATACTATTCACCTGCAACACCATACGCCTTATTATACCAGCATTGTGAGGGAAGTGCCAGGTTCAAACCCCGGCGCTGGCGATGTATTCCACACTTTGCGATACAGGCTTTTAGCCTAGTGCAAAGTGTGCAGGAAAATAGAATTTGGGATTGTTTATACATGTAGGACATTAAGGGTGTTCAGAGTAGTTTCGGGAGGAGTTTATTGAGGGGAGCCCTTCCGGCGAACTTTAAGCCCTCCTTTGGAAAAAAATGATTTGCGTAAAAGACTGGATGATATAGGAGCTGAAGCTCCTGAAATATCCAGGGGTGGAGGTGGGTTTACCCTTAATGTACATATGTAGGAGCCTAGATCCTTTTGAATGAATGAAATAATTTATTTTTCCAGAATATATACACATAACAAAGAAACAATCAACACAAAAATACATATGCACATAAACAAAACATCAATGTGGCACAAAGTTACCTCAACTATTCGTGAAAAAATTTTACTGCCTCTCGAGACTAGTTTTTTTTATATGTTTTTTTTTTATGAAATGGGTTTATCGAAATAAATCCAAATACACCTTTGTACACTTCACTAGTAAGCGTGAAAAGCTTGTGTCATGAAGTGGAGTAAGTCGGCATCGGGGATTAAACCCGCGCCCACTGGATAAACAGTCGAGTGCTTTACCAACCAAACTACCGACCACCTCTGACAGTATGTTTGCAAAGCTAACAAAATACCATTCCAACAACGAGCACCGTATGTTTTGTGTAGATTGTTAGGGCATATGTAAAGACTGTCGACACACAGACAGGATGGCGGATGTATTGCTGAATGTGAGTATGGTGTATTATGTACTAACTATATAATTGTCACCAGGCTGATGTGTAACATCGGAAGACCATCCCGTACCACTCACCACTAGGTCGCAATCGAAGACGCATCAGCGACAAACTTATTGTGCCTCCATTTAATTAAGGTAAGTACCTATCAGGCGCGAAGCTATTTAAGAACACGATTCCCATCGAGTTTTCTTTCAATTTAGAATTATGAAGAATCGATAAAAAAAACTCTTACAAATCTTTTTGATTTAGGATAAGAAATAATAGCTCTATTAATCTGACGTAATGCAATAAAAAACATTTATCCCGGCTTCCCGCCTTCTACAGAAATCCACTCTTCGCCACTGGTGCGTACCTATTACGTACTTGACAAGCCGAATTCCTACCTCTGTGCTATGATTCTGGATCATCATCAGTCATAAGCCTGATGGAAAGTCCATCCTTTGCTGTATATCTGTTGTCTACTTGTTAGAAACATTATTATTGACAACTATATACAAACAACATTCTTGTCAAATCATATCCAGATGTATATTTCTTCTCCAAAAATGTGTGATGCAATTGTAATTAGAAATACTGGGAATAATGGATTTGTTTTGTAACATAATTATTATACTACATTGTGTCAATAATGACGGGTCGTTTACACCCCGCTGACCTTGTGGACAAAAATAATATTCATCTGAATGGCTGGAAGAAAACAGATTTTAATTTTAGTACTAGCATAATTTGCTCGGAAACACTCGCGTCTGTATAGTATTAGTTGGGTCGGGAAAAGTAGGATTACTCAGCTAATACTAAAGATATCATCCTAAGACTCAAAACATGGATAAATGTAAGATATGCTGCAAGTCACTCTAGTGGGGAGACATTTGATTTTTGTAAATTTTTTTGATGAAAAATTATTCCAATGTTACCCTCTGAAATTTACTGAAAATTGAGATTATTCTCGTAGTTTGCTAGATATAATGCTGTAATTTGGTTGATAAAATGTTTAAGGTAATAAGACGCAGTGACTCTATAGCGAATATTAGTTTTATTCAGTCTCCTTTTTTAGTCCAAGAGCCCGCTGCTTAATTTATGACGTATCTGTTTTTTGATCGAAATGTGGTACAAATGATAGCTTACCAATAGGGTTTTACATCGCACTAGGGTTGCCTATCAAAATCTTGCCGCAACCCCCCCTGCTCCCCCCGAAAAGGTCCCTCTTCGCGGTTTTTCGACTTTTGTAGGAATATGATAAGAGATAGAAGAAAGTAGTCTATGACAAAAATAATCCTTACTAAATTCTCTATAAAAAATGTTATATTAATTTTTTCGTAGAACTAGCAGTTTACCCGCAATAGCCGGTCCAAAACCGAAATTCATTTAAATAACTAAAAAAATGAATTTAAACTAAATTGGTTGAAAATTGATCAGAGCTACAGGAAAATAGTCAAAGAACGAATTAATTACCATAGTCTTAGCTACAAAACGAGCTATAACTTATTTTCATATATCAATTAATTTAAGAGTTATTGCAATAAAACTCAGTGACGAAAATTCTTAAAATTTAGTTTTTCATAAAATATCCAGCGATATAGCGCCGCAGGCCAAATATTTTTTTCCATAAAATGTTAGTGATAATGGGTGGAAGAAAGTTAAAAAAAAAAATCAAAAAAAATTTTTTTTTTTTCAAAAAATATCCTGTTTTTCGACGGGCCATTACGGGTAAACTACTAGTCCTATGAAAAAATTGACTTAACATTTTTTGTAGAGAATTTAGCAAGGATTATTTTTGTCATTGACTACTTTCTTCTATCTCTTACCATATTCCTACAAAATGCGAAAAACCGCGAAGAGGGACCTTTTCGGGGGGGGGCAGGGGGGGTTGCGGCAAGATTTTGATAGGCAACCCTAGTGCGATGTAAAACCCTATTGGTAAGCTATCATTTGTACCACATTTCGATCAAAAAACAGATACGTCATAAATTAAGCAGCGGGCTCTCGGACTTATACAATAAGTCAAAATCGATTTTGTCTTACTTTATTCTTATCTTGCAAAATTAAAATTTAAAATTTATTTATTTACACTTTTGGTGAACAAGATACAGAGTCATGTAAACATATAAATCACAACATTTGTTCACTTGGGCGAGCTTATCGCAGTGCTGCGATCTCTTCCAGCTGACCCCACATTAATGTTCTTCATTATCATTGTCAGAATTTCGTAAATATTTTCGGATTCACAAACATACAAACATTTTCAAATCATCTACCCATTTTAATTTTATAGTTTGCTTGACTGCATCTAATTTGAACCACATGTTACGTAATATTTAGTACAGTATTTAAGTTTAACAAAACATTGTCATTATAAAATAATTTTTCAGCGAAACACTGAAGATTTTTTGAAAAAAAAAACTATTGTTTTGTTTCTCATTTCTCTTTTGTTATTTTTCATTTTTATGCCGCATGGCACACTTTTGTTTATTATTTCGTATAAAATCTGGTTTGAGTTGAATGAAAGATATTACTTATTATGTAGGTAATAAGCCCGCCCTTTGGCACTATATTGTCTCAAATTGTATATACGTTGTATTGTTTTTGTTTTCGCCAAGGATTTATGTAATTTGTTGAGTGTTTTGACTGCTGGTTCTTGGTGGAAGTTTATTGCAATGTTATTAAAGTTAAATACACTATTTTGTAGGTATACCCCACAGACTTTGAGTTTATTAAATAGGCGACTACCTATTTATTATGTTTTTCTACGTTAGATTTAAATATTAAATAGATCAATATTGCTTGCTCATAACCAGTAGGCGTTTGGAGGTAAAGGAGAATGGGCATTTTGGTCCATCGGCGGCCATCAACGAAAGGTATGTCAAATGAAAGTACACCTCCTAAGGACTAACTTTTACTATGGACGTTACGCTGTAATCCATCAGGGAAAGGTAGTATTAAGGGATGTTTCCCGTTAAAGGGATAATCAATAAACTACTAACGCGATCCTAATTATAAATGTTTTGTAGAGATAAATAATACAAATAAACAGTACTTATGCCCTAAACCCTAATCTTACAATTTTCACTACATCCGATCACTGTACACACAAGCTTTCGCTCATTATTATTGTACGTGTCTGAGTGGTAGGCGTACAATTGGATGCTGCTCACATGTTATGTGCGTAGTGTGGTACTTAGGATGGGCTGAAAACCAAACCGAAGACATTTTGTTACCAGCAGAAGAATTAAGTGGCATCATACAACACGAGTAGGTACCAATATTGTAATACGTACGTGTTTTGCGAAATGTTTTTTTTTTTTTGTATCAGGCGCAAAGAGAATGATGTGCGTATTTTTTATGCACACAGCGTTCGTTGATTACCCCTTTATTTTTTGCCCTGTCTCCTAACTCAATGATAATATGATAAACTCTTTCGATATTTTGTTTGTGTTATATTATTGTATGTATGTTGTCTCTTACTCTGCTGTTCATTTGACCAAACCTGTAACTGAATAAAAAGAAAAACGACAGGCCAGCAGAGCACTTTACACTCTGTTGGTCCTTGAATTATATACTTTAGGGTTTTTTATATTTCTACTATTCTTGTAAATGCATATATTGTTAGTACATTTACCATATTGTATATCTTTGATGTGTCTGATATGCCAGGTGCCTAATATGAGGTCAAGGACGAAAATAAACAATAAACAATAGACAATTGGGATATACCGTGATGGTAGTAGTAGTAAAACGTACTTAATTGAAATAAATATATTCTATTTGTGTTATTTCATTTTAATTTTTCATTTTTGCCCTTTAAATAAGCCAAATTACTTAGTAAAACGATGCAAAAGCTCTAAAACTTAAATGCGATTTACTCACTTCCTATGTCAACCACGGCGATAAAACTTCTACACAGTAATTGTAGCTATAAAATATACTAGAAAATATCAAAATTATTTCTGGCCGCGGATGGACCAGGCTCCATACAAATTTGCCCATTCTCCTTTCGAGAATCATTAGGCACAGCGACTTAGGATATTTAATATTATAATAAAGAAAATATACCTGCGAGAAAGAAGGAGGTCTAAGGAAGCGCGGCCGTCCAAGAGCTACGTGGTTTAACCATGTAGACCAGATTTTTAAGGACGGACGTCTGTTGAGTAAAAGGTTTTTTATTATTATTATTTAAACCTAAAGTAAACAACAAACACATATAAATATACAAAATGGACATAGTACAATTATAAAACGTTGTTCACTAGGGCGAACTTATCGCATAACTGCGATTTCTTCCAGTTAACCCCATCAATCAATCGTAGACTTTGTATGATATTTTTTTATGAATGTGACAGAAGCACGAAGTGATGATAGGAAAAATGATAGGAAAAACTGGCGATCTGCTCCCTCTGCCTACCCCTCGGGGACGTGGCATGAGGGGATATAATGGAAATATTTGATGCTTTAGGTGAAACATTTGCTATGATTTAAAAACTACAAGAATGATACACTGCATTTTTTCATTCTCTATCATTGTAGGTAAAAATCAAATACCTATCTCAGATAAATGCGTTGAAAAATATGTCAGGAATACTGGAGAATCTGTACCTGTTAGGTACTTAGGAAAAACCATACAAATCATGCACTAGATAAATCAAATATCTTTCCTATTTTTACCAAACCCTACTACGAGTACTACGCACCGAAAATGATTAGGCACTTCGAAATATTATGAGCAATTTGCAATATTACTCATAAAGTACTGACTCATTTTAGGGTATTTTCTCCCTTGGTTGAATTGCAGACAATTCATGATACCTGCCTTCTAATTACTAATAGTAATTAGTTACGCATACTTACTTTACAAAGAACCACCAGTTAACAATATATCACAGAACATGCTTCCCATATAGACTGCCAATGAATATTTTCATATTAAGTTTTAATCAAAAGATGTACTACCGCCATCTATCGATGAAATACACAAGCAATGACTACCACTGCCATCTGTGTTAGAGTAGACAAAGCTTTATAACAACAATGCTACAAAACTTTTTACATATTTCAATAGATGCCTCTATATAACATCATAAAACTTTTAACATCTTCTCATAGATGTCGCTTTACGTAATTTTTTATTTTATTACTTGGTCTACGTTTTGTTGATTGTATCAAATTATTTTGCAATGTTTACCACAGATGTCTCTATACAGATTAATTTCAAGATTTAAAAAATTAGTTCACAGGTGAACGGTGTATTAAAAGTATGTTTCGTGGGAAAAGAATGCGACCGCGTGGTACAAAAAGGTTTCAACTACCAAAACAAGTAAAGATACCTGAAGAACAACAGCAGTCTTGATACAAAAAGGGTTTCATTGAACATAAGACTACTGTTTAATTCTTTGTGTATTTGGCTTAAATTTTCTACACATGTGTTGCTTTATTTATTTTTATGAAATATGTTTTAGATTTGAAGTATTTTGATTGTCTATTTTTACTTACATAAGGTATTTCATTATTATGTATTGTATTTTTGTTTCTACAGCGTGTTTTATTGGAGAATTGATTATAATAATTTGGTATATGGATTGGTAGTTGTGTTAAGTTCAGATTGTAGAAAAAAATAGGCATTTGCATACAATCAACATTTTTTATTGCATAATCTAATGAAAATCTTTGTTGTAGCTGTACCAATTTAATAATTTGGTAATTTGGCAATAAAATCTAGCAGATGGTGTAGTTTTGGATGATTTTGAGAGTACCTAGATTTATGTAGCAGAGAGAGCCTTTGCAAGCTTATTAGTTATATCTTAGATTAATTCTATGAGCTATATTAAATTTTTATGTATTCTATCCGCCCCATGCGGCATGACTCATGAGTCATGACTAGCGACTGGAAAAAAAATTGTGCTATTTTTCAGGAAAAGTGGTGCTATATTTCATACATTTATATTATTAAAGTGGGAAATTATGCAGGTTTTAATACAAAAATATAAAAATAAAATTGATCGAGAACATTTTGTACAAAAATCCCTAAAACAATGTAATAAAACAAAAATAGTTGAGAAAAACAAAAAACACCTTTTGCAAGATTTTTTCAGTGTGGTTCTGCTTACTTTCAAACCCACATTCCTTTTGATAATGTTCTAACTACGTTTTCCAAAATAAAGGTCGAAATTCACATTATTCCTGTAAAAAAATGCTGAAATTGTCGAATAAAACTGTTTAATCGCGATGCGTTAATTTCCAGTCTCTACTCGTGATTTATGCCTGGCAAGAGTCAGGCCTCATCCCTTACGGGGAAGGCAGAACGAACTGAAGAACAGACTTCCCTATCCTTACACACACTCCTTGCTTCCGTCACATTCGAGTAATTCGTCATACACACTCTACAAATTGATTATCTTCATACAATATTCCAATATAATAAATTGTATTTTTTAATCAATAAATGTTTTGTTTTGTTATTGTGAATTATGATTATGTTATGCTAAATTATGCACATTATTTAATATAAAGAACTCAGTGAGGCAACACAGCTTTGTAAATAAAAGGGACAATAGTTTTATTGTTAATTAATTGTAAAATGGCGATACATTGCTGTGTTCTATTAAGCATTAACATAACAGGATCGTTGAGAAGAATGTGTGGAAAAACGTTGGGACATGATAAGAAACGAAGTGATTAGAGAGTTGAGTGAATGAAAAACGGATGTTGTGACTAAAATTAAGGTGAACCAGTTGAGATGGTTGGGACATGTGGAGAGAATGAACGATGAAAGAATTACAAGGAAAATTTACCTGGGTGATAGAAGTGGTGTAAGGAAACGCAGCCGTTCAAGAATCACATCATGGCTGGACCATGTTGACCAGATCCTCAAGGACGGACGTGTTTCCGACGTCCGTCTCTGCCTACCCCGAAAGGGAGGCGGCATGAGGGGATAGAACAGTAGTATAGTATATAACAATAAAGATACCTATGTGTAATCAGCTTGATTACCTAATATATTCCTTGTGGTTTCGTGTGGGACAGATATATGTAGGTAGATACTAGGTAGTAATGAAAGATAAATGCTTTCGTTAAGCAGGTATGTAGGTAGATTATACTGGGTAGGTAGGAAGGAGGCCTATATCCTGAACAGAAATAGAACCCACAAACCGCAGTAGGCACTCGTGAAAAAGGCAAACATCCCTTTTTTAGGTTTTTCATTGAATTGGATAAGTAGGTAGTAGGTATATTTCAATCTTATCTCAAAGAAAACTCAAAATACCTAAAGGTGTCGTATATAGGTATACGCGGTTCTTGCTAAGAAAGGCAGTATATAGGTACAATATTATTTTAGTCATGGCCCACTCAAGCATGCCCCATGACTCATGGGGCATGGTTGAGTCATATTATGTAACCTATATAGTGAATTAGGTCACTGGTAACCTTGTATAACTTATACAGTATACACCCTCCCTTTATATAGCAATATATGGTGACTATATGCAGGGCCATACCTACCTAATAAGCAAGTTAAGCAAAGCCTAAGGGCGGCACTCGGAAGGGGCAGCAAATTGAATAAATACTAATGTTTTGTATAAAAAATATCGGTGCTAGTTACAACGTCATTTGTCTTGTACAATAAGTATAATTACTGCAAACATGTTCATCAGCACCCCCATTTTTTCTAAAAATAAAAATTACCTGCGGTGCTATTTACTTGTTGCACTGCCAAATCAATGTTAAAATCTTAGTTGATCTCCCTACTATGTATTTAAAAACTAAAAAAAAATGATCCGGGCTTGCATACACAAACCCAAACACTTACCTGTACACCTTGCACTAGGCTAAAAGCCTGTATCGTAAAGTGTGGAATACATATCCAGCGCGCTGCGCGCCGGGGTTTGAACCTGGGACCTCCTTCTCGTAAGACTGCTACCTCAACCGACTGCGCCAACCATGTACTCAAACTGCTACCGAGGTTGTCTAGGAAGTTGTGTATTAATTTGTACACTTGTACTTTTGGGGGCGGCATTTTCGTACTTGCCTTAGGGGTTAGAGGCCTTAGGGCGGCATTATATCTAGGGACGGACCTTAATTCCTATGACCTGCTCTGTAGTGTTAGATGTCAGGGGGATAGTGAATTATTCACTCAGACAGAACCATGGTAACCTAACCATGGTAACCTTACCATCACAACATGCAACGGAAAACACATATTGCCTTTCTTTGTTACCCAACTACTTCATAACTCTAGTAAAACTACCTCTATGCGTTTAATTTTAATACTCATGCAAGGAAATATGTACAGTCAATTTGTTAAGATTATAATTACCAGTATTTTGGCTAAATTATACTTTTATTTCTGAAAAACTTAACAGAAAATCCTCAGATCCCGTAAATTTCAGAGGTACTTTCAGAATATTTTTTTATTCAAGAAATTTCCAAATATTGTAATTCTAAAACAGTCAATCTGTAGTCCATACTTCCATCTATCACTGTCTTCAGTTTCAAGACGATTCTCTCAGTATTGGCTGAGAACAACTCAGGGCGCCGAAGCCGAATGACAGCATATAGGACCTTAGCTAAAAAGTTTTTCATATACTTAGTGGGTTTTACCATAGTGACGATATTTTTTAAGCACGTAGACATATCTATATGTGAATATATTATGACAGTAAGATACTCGCCTATAGAAATGTAAATTATTCTTGTTTTTTCTCAACGATGAGTCATCCTAATACAGTCGCCATTTCAATTCAACAAAATGTTTTTAAATTATTATTGAATTTCATATTCAGCTGTGTAAATAAAGAATAATTCAACTAAATTCCGATCTATGTACAAAGTAAGAAACAAAAACAAGTACTATACTTACTTACATATTACTTTTTTTGTACTCTTGTATGTATCTGTAAGTAATTAAGTGTCGGAACACCCATCCTGCTTCCTCCCTAAGGGAGTTCACATAATGCTGCTTTATGTGAAGATGCCTCTCGTCTCTGTTGAGGGGAAAAACTTAATTGTAAATATGTTTCCATCCTTGGACAAGGACACTGAAGGAATCTAAGTTAGGGGTGGGGTTTGTCTGGGGGCTCCCTTCTGGATAACCCTGAGCCCACCTCTCGAAAATATTTTGCCAAGAAGTGCGGGTATAGAGGAGGCTATATGCGCCTGTACTACCCGGGGATGCGGAGGGCCTTATGCCCGTGGGAGTCCTTCAATGTATTACTTTCTTACACCATATTGAAGGCCATATAACTGGAAAATTGTACCTATAGTGCAGTCATTCCCAGGGGTCGATTTTGAACTCCAGGAGGTCTATGGCGGCGAAAAACTTGGGGGTCTATGAGTAGTCCAAGCCCATTTGAATAACGAGAGGTTTGCCACCCATTCTGAATGTTTTAGAAATATATGTGTTTTTTTATGGAAATGGAATAAAAAAAATATATTTTCATTATTTATTTATTTAATAACATGAATATACAGTGATGTATTATTAATTACATTTATTTATTTATCATATAATATCTACACAAAAAATAACTATAATTCATACAGTACTTTTGGTTCAGTACGTACCAAATTTATTTAAAATAGTTTTTTTTTCATTTAATTTTCTACAAAACATGTACATACAGTCAAATCTCTTTTATAACGATTAGCGAAGTAACGAAATTCCCTGTATAACGTATCTACATTCAATTTGTCCCCAAAAAACGTACATATACAAAATGTACCTACTAATAGCCTAAGAGCCGGCGTTTAAAAATATGACGCACCTGTTATTTGATAGAAATGTGATTTAAATGATAGCTTATTAATAGGGTTGCACTAGGGTTGCCCTATCAGAATCCTGCCGCAACCCCCCTGAAAAAGTCCCTTTTTGCGGGTTTTCGCATTTTTTAAGGAATATGGTAAGAGATATGAGAAAGTGGTCAATGACGAAAATAATCCTTACTGAATTCTCTACAAAAAATGTTCCACAATTTTTTTTGTACGACTAGTACCCGTTTACCCGCAATGACCGGTTAAAGTGGTTGGTTGGCAGACATTATATAATAAGCCCGCCATTTGGAAAATATATATTTTATTCAATAAAGACTATTTATTTATTAAATTATAGGATATTTTTAAGAAAAAGATATTTTTTTCTTGTCATTTTGATTTAACATCTTTCCAACCCCATCACAACAATTTTAGGAAAAAAAAATTGGGCCTTGATGTACTGGTCCCAAGAACTTCGCTATATCGAGATTTGACATGTAATAGGTACCTACTTAATTATTTTTATTTTTACAAACAGATTTTGAAAAAAATATATACAACAATAATCACCCACAAAAATGACATATCCAATAATAATTAGGATAAAAGATAGGATACAAGTTAGAAAATAAGAGATTGCCACATGACAACTGGAATAGTACTATTTAGTTAGTAAAAGGTGCATATTTCATTAGGTGAAGAATAAGTGTTGAAAAATGATAAAAATATTTGTCATAAAACCCTGAACCACCCATATTCTTATAGTGATTGAAGAGTAGGCTAGATATAGATATTTAAAAAAAAGAGATTTTAAAACCTTAGATCTCGACAACCTTACTAAGTATGCGTTGGAAAAAAATGGGGTAGATACATTGAACCTTTATTCAGGGAATGACCGTGAAAGATTTTTTATATCTTGTATAGATTTCTCAAAAAAAAAATTGAAAAACACCTCTGAATTTTTATTCGCAAAGAAAATTTTATTTTTAGTATTGATAATATGCAATAAAATCTAGTCAATGACCGTAAAAATGTTTTGGATGAAGCGAAATTAATCACAAAAAGTGAAAAAATCAGTTTTTAACATTATATCATACGGTTTATGCAATTCAGAACCTTAACTCCGTGGGAAATGACTGTGACATCATAATTGGGCTCCTAGCCTCTGGAAAAATGTCATTCGAATAATTAACCAGGCAACATAAGGTTTGTAGCGTTATTAATTCTCGGAAAGCTGGAAACGTTTTTAACATTTTCGGTAGAATAAGAGGTTTTTTATTTTTGCACCAATTTTCCGCTTGTGCTATAAATAAGTATATTACAACATTTAAAAAAAACGTTTTCTAAGATTACATTAATTTGGGATTCAACTATTTCTTGATAATTATAAAAAACGTTTACAAAAATAACAATAAAAGGAAAAATTAAACATTTAATCAGATGAAACGCAAATCCATAGAAAAAAGACAAGAAAAAACATGTTGTGTTAAAACTAAAAACAATAAAATTAAAATACTGCTCATTAATCTATGAATTAAAAATTAAAATCAGTCAGACAAACAAACAATAAAAAATCAACAGAAAAATATTTAATTTATTCACAGGGTGTCCTAAAATATGTGTCACGAATGTAAAATGTTGTTTCTTTACAGCAGTATTAAGGCATTGAAATTCAAGAAAAATGTCCTAAATCCCAGTATTTTTTAAGAAAACTATACAACATTCATGAAAAATAGGTACCTACATGTATAATCGTATTCGGGTTTGTGTACTCAACTCTAAAGGCGTTTTTCTTTATAAAAAATAATAAAAACGTGGAAAAAATAAACATATACCTTGATAAACGTCATTGTTTTTAATTCGACTAAATATGGGCGCTGATGAAAATAAGTAAACAATATCAATGATAGGGTGACTGCCAGTGGCGGATCCAGGATTCAATTTTGGGGGGGGCTGAATGTCGTCACATGTTAAAAAGTACTGTCACTCAACGTTTTGGGGGGGGCTAAGGGGCTGAAACCCTTAGATTTGTTGTATATAAAGTACTGTCACTCATGGTTTTGGGGGGGGGCTTCAGCCCCCTAGCCCCTCCCCTGGATCCGCTAGTGGTGACTGCTACGTTTCAAACAACCTAATTTGTCTTTTAAAAACGTGAACCATTGAGATATTTTGTCACAAAACTCTCAAAAACAAAGCAAATTCATTCATCTTAATTCACATAATTGTTGATGTAATTCAATTCAAAAAAAGAATACATGTAAAATCATTCAAATTATATGCATACTGTTAAAGTTTGTATATGTATGATTGTATGTACACATTTAGGACACTCTGTATCTATAATAAGTATATTACATTAAACATTTTACCTCTTCGATAGAATTTATAAGATTTACATAAATTAAGAAATATTTCATACAAACACTATTAATTTAAAATACCGTTTTTAAAGTAAGAAAATATTTTTTAATGTACTCGAGTTGTTTGGGGATTATAGGAATATTAAAATTGCATGCAGTTATCCTCATCTGATGTACAGTGAAAGAAGGACCTTCCTTAGCTCAAGGACCTTGGGACTGGGTCAAAAAATCCTGGGGCCTCCAGTAACGTTGGAGAATTGAAATCATTTTTTTAATATTTCAAATGAACAAATATTTTAAATTTTCAATCAACAAGATACTGTGAAATTTGTTCACTAGGGCGAGCCTATCGCAATGCTACGATCTCTTCCAGCTAACCTCATAGTCCCCAGGCCAAATCAGCCATTTGCCAAATCACTCACTATTGTCAATAATGTCACCTGGGATTATACCACCAATCATGGATTTCATGTACTTCGAATGGCCCTTCTTTAACTATACATCAGCTGAGAATATAACTACAATATAATATGTCTACTACAGATATCTTCATCTGAGAATAACAAGATTTTAATTAACAATTTTGACTTCTTACAAGGAAATGTTACTAACTGACATAACCTATGAGTACGTATAACAATATGACCCTAATGTGTGTAGTGTGTGTAAATAACTACTAGAGACTAATAAGGTTCCATCTGTGTGTAAAAGTACAGAGTGTATGAAACTTTCATGTCAATTTTCTCAAGATTTTAGTTAGGGGATAGTGTTGTTCTCTAGTGACAATATGAAATAAACTTTTCGACAAATTGATTAAAACTATATTTGTAAATGAGATTGCAAGTAGTAATATCAATTGGTAATGATTGTAATGAAAGGATGAGAAATGGAAACCCTTCTCCCAAAACGAATTAAAAAAATGATAAAATAACTGGGACCCTTAGAGACAGACGCAACAAAATTAGACAAAAATTCATAATTCTTAGGAAAACGTTTGCAAAAGAACAGATTCTTATAGCAAGATCGGAGACCTGGCCAGGATGACCAAATGCCAGAAGACCAGGCACTTAGAACGAGAGCTCTCGAAATTGAGGAGAAAGGCAAAAAATTGGTCAGACTATCTAGAAAAAAACTTACAGAATAGTGTTGCAAAGGTGTTTGGTGTGACTGGGTTTGATGAACTTTGAAATGGCCAAAGTTAGGAGTAGAAAATACTATGGCCATGTTGACATTGTATTGTGCAATGGTGTCGTCTGTCAAAAGACCAACAAATGATTTTATAGACAACAATATTCACAAAACAATTCGCAGGTCTAATTTTGTTGCATTTTAACTAAGTAAAAGTGTAAGTGTGAATAAATATATCGTTGCAAAGAAATTGTACACGATAGAAACTAAATAAAAAGTGAGAGATTCAAATTATTTTTGGAGATTAATTAATTAAACTAATTAATATTAAAAACAAATTTCAGACCATCACAGTTTGTCCTATAACACAATCATTCTGGGCATTTTCCAACAGTTCTGAATATCCTGATTCAACACTACAGGCACTATCACTATCTTCTTCAGCCTTTTCGCCTTCATGCTTCGCCTCCCTTTCAAAGTCACCCTTTTCCAGATTGCCACAAACGTCCTGACCCTCGTTGTTCTCGAAATCGTGACTGTCAAACGAAGAAGCGTTCGCTTCGTCATCTGATGGGTAAGTTGCACAACGCAGGAAAGTCCTGCGACACATTTGCGTCTCCCCCAAAGGAATCAAATTCACTTCGTCTCCGAAACTGGTCGGTTCTGACTCAACAGACAATGAGTATGGAATACTATCGTCTGTATTCGTGCTGATTGTGTCTATGTTAATTGTATCTGAATCAACTGAATTCATTGATTCAAATTTGTTGCTTACGGTGAAGCTCCTTCTGGAATATGATCTAAAGTTTCTAACGGAGAGATTTCTTTCTCTATTGAAGAGCTGTTCAAAGCTTTGAACTCTCTCCAATACGCTTACTTTTTCTTCCACTTCTTCACATTTTGTATTGTAATCGTTCTGCGAAAAGTTGCAAGGTAAGGAAGTCATTTCGATATCAGAAGATGTGACCGTGCTGGCTGTTTCACACCCGCTTGATATAGATCCTTCATCACTGTCTAGCACCATGTAATTAGATTGAGATCCTCCATCCCCGTTTTGACTGTCGTCGTTTTTGGTTTCACTTCGATCGTCCGTTTCGCAATAAAATATATCGTCGTCGGTATCAGTCGATGGATCGGAGAATTTCCTCCCCATGATGACATCCGATTCACTGGCATCAGAACTCGAAGATAATTTGAAGGAGACGTGATTTGAAGATTTGCTATGACTAGAGATCCTTTCTTCGGATTCTATATTATCACTATCACTATTATTTACAGTATTTTCCTGACCATTATTAAATTCGTCTATATTATCTTTCCCTACACCTTTCTCTATATCTTCACTCTTTTTATCATTCAATAATGGTATCGTATCATCATTGGTCTTGAATGTGATTCTCTTGAGGCATCTCTTGTCACATTTCCGCCTTCCCAACGTGTATGAAGGGAAATAATCTTCAACTTTGCAGCACATCTTTTGTGTTGACATTTCTTTGGTCCATGTATTGGTTGAGATCTCACTTTTCTTCGTTGGTTCCTCCCCTTCCTCATCTTCTTCCGAGCACATTTCTTCAATCGCCATCAACTTAGGGGCTGATTTCGATCTTTCTAGAGGTGGTTTATAATTATTACCACCGACACTTAGTAATATTTTTCTTCTTGGCAAACTAGGGTTATCATACACGGCATTCGCTAGACTGAGTCTCGCATTCTGCCGACAGATTTTATCTCTTTTGAACTCGAATAGAGCTTGCTTGATTTTGATTTGTAATTCCGAAGCGATCTTTTTGGCGACTGAATCTTTAGTGCACAAGACTGCGTGACATCTCAGTTCATGTTTTAGCTTTCTTCCTTCGTGTCTGTAGACCCAGCAGAAGACCTTGGGGAACTCCGGGGGACTGCAGCAATAAGTGATGCGATGTGCCCAGTATTCCGTGAGGCCATGTTCTTTTGTGATGCCTTTGAGTCCTGAATTTGTGATGGAGAGTTTCATGACGACATCTGGTTTGGATGACTGATTGTAGTTCCTCCACAATGTCCCTAATGGCTTATCCACGCAGCCTTCACCTGAAAGAATAGAAACATGAATTCATTAATTGATTGGATATTTATTTTGTAGAACTCGGGAGGGAAGGAGTAGTGATGACATTGTGTTTTTATTTAAGAGTGTAAATTAAGAGTGTGCATACCGACATTTCAAAAATTTCTAAAAACGGGAGACCTTTTATCTCGACAACCGTTACTAAATATGCTTTGGAACAAAATAGGGTAGATGCATTGAACCTTTATCTAGGGAATAACCGTAAAAGTTTTTTGATAGACGCAAAATTAACCCCAAAAAATGGAAAAAACGCTATTTTTACAATTTTATCATGCGTTTGTCACGCGATTTTGAACCTTAATGCCGTGGGAAAAGACTGTGACGTCTTTCTTGGTGCCAAGCCCTTAATGATTTATTGTAAACTGGATGACGTAATGATCCAAGAGGGCAGAGGATCCAGGTTAATAGTATGTCATGTATTTATGATGATTGTATTATTCAGTACATTAATTAATTGTAGTATTTAATTGACTAAATTATTTTTATTTATAATAATCATTCATCCGTGAATAAATGCACTTAATTTGATATACAAAAAACAATTCAATTTAATACAACCAATTAAGAAATTTAGATCGCAATTTGCATTATTTCAAAATTCAATTGCTATTTTAACAACACCATACAAAAAAGGATACTATAATCAAATTATTTTAAGCTGTCGAACACAGTAATAAAAATGTGACACAGAAGGGACGACTACCTGCTTTATTCGCACTTATGCCAGAGCCATAAGGTGAGAATAAAGCAGGTGGTCGTCCCTTCTCGGTCAAATTTTATTACTGTGTTCGACAGTTTAAAATAATTTGATTATAGTTCTAATTCTGTAGCTGATTAAGTGCCTACGAACTAAAATAAAGTGTACTTTTTTATAATTATTTCATAGTTCTAGAATTGGACCTAAAGGACTCTTATTTCAGTTATGTAATGTAAATAGGCGGGGCATCAAAATAAAACATTTTTGGATAACTTTAAACTTGTAATTTCGTAATTTCAATATAGCATCAATTCAAATCTATAATACCACCGCCTCCTAGAGTAGGCACCCTAGCCGTGCTGTAACAGTTGGCAACATAGCATAATGATCGAACAGGACCACCACTCCTGTCAAATCTCTTAACAGAATATAATACGTGGTCCATCATACTCGTTGTTAAGGGACTGTTATTCTATACATTTCCTTAGCGACTGTGACGGCAACCTCGCCTATAACGTTTTATGTATTAATCCTACATCATGGCTAGAGAAAGAGAGAAATGTCAAGGTGGCAGTGATAATACACATCTACTCTCAACAAATGCCATGTGCCATCTTGCAATGTGCCGCCATGACACCTCCACATCATGTCTCCAAAGGGGCGACACTAACGCCATCTCTTGCACACAGCTTCGCACCCTTCACAATAACTTACAAAATTGGACATACTGCGTACAGTCTCCTTGGTTCTGGTAATCTTTCGATTACAAAACGGCGCAAATGGTTGTAAAATTATAATTATTAGGTAGTTGGTAGACATAATGACTTTTGTCGCAGTTCGGAGGAAATCCTTTTGAACATTATTTCGCTGTAATATTGTAATGATTATAAAATCATATTCTAGTTATTCACCATGGAATAATTTCGGTAACAGGATGACAGCAATTAGGTGACAACCTCATTATAAGTCGTTCACTAAACTCAAACAAGAACCTTGGTTTTATATATGTTCATTATATACATCAAACTAAGGCAGAGAATGTTGATGTGCTATGTCTGGTCTGTATTACTGTATGGCGCAGAGACTTGGACCCTGAAAGTGCATACTAATATTAGGTTAGAGGCTTTCGAGATGTGGCTGCACAGGAGTCAGGAGAATGCTTCGCATACCATGGACAGATTTGGTCAGTAATTCAGAGGTTTTGAGGAGAGACAACTGCAGTAGACAACTGCTGAAAGATGTTAAGGTCCGTAAGATCTCATATCTGGGTCACATTCTGCGTGGAGATAATTACAGAATACTCTAACTAATACTCATGGGATGCCTTCGCCAGAATGATGCCAACCTCGGAGGACCTGACAGGGCACATCAAGAAGAAGAAGATACATTATACAAACCAAGAAGATTGGCAAGTTTGTGACAGATGTGCAAACTGCTGGGAGCTATGCGGAGTGTGTGCAGCAAGATCAAAAGATAGTAAAGAATGAGCAGGACGTTCAAATGGTCATATGGGACGCAAAGAGAATGCTTTGCATATGCTCAAATAAGGACAGTTATAATCAAAGTACGTACATAGGTATTCCAATTACTCTGATCACTTGAACATGCAAAAAATTGTGTCACGAAAAGTAAGATGACTCAGCTAATACTAAAGATATCATCCTAAGACTTAACACATAGATAAATAAGAATATGTTTTAGTGACTCTAGTAGGTAGAAATTCGATTATTGTTAATTTTCTCGATAAAATATATTTTTAAAATTACGTCTGATATTAACTGAAAGTTGATACATAGTATTTCCGTAGTTTGTTAGATATAATGCTGTAATTTGGTTGATAAAATGTTTAAGAACTCTACGCAGTGACTCTAGTGAATATTTTTTTGATATTCGATCCCCTTTTTATACAATAAGCCAAAATAGATTTTGTCGCTTATGTCAGTCCACTTTTGCGCTTACACTCTTATGCAAAATTTGAAAAAGTTGAAGCGGTCCGAGAGATCCGAGAGAAAAGAGGTGGTCGAAGCCTCAAGGATACCACACGTGGCACTGCATGGTATCCCAGATGGACAACGCAAGCCGGGAAGGCCCCCAAAGAGACGGAGGGAAAGCTGGAGCTCAGCATCCCAAGAGGAGACTCCTCCTGCTAGAATAGACGATCCTGAGTCTAACGAAAGTGAAGAAGAAGATAATAGAAGGATTTTTACTCAGAGCATATCCCCTTTAACCCGGGCCATCCCGTATATAAAAACTAGTTAAATAAAGCCTTGATCTTGTACCCAATGATAGATTTATAATAAAGGGTATCGTGTTTAGAGATCACAATTCAAAATAAAATCATTAAATTGTCAACATGACTGAGACTAATGGCAGATACATTATTTATAATATATTTCAAATTATCTCAAATCATTAAATAAATAAGTACTGTACTTACATTATTTTTATAACAATATAGGGTCTAATGTACACACAACATGGGCGTTTCCAAGGGGGCAGCCCCCCCCCCCCCCCTAGAGATTGGAATAGGTGCATACATATTTATTCATACTAAATAATAAAACCTCACAAAAAATCACATTACTACCAATGGATGGATGTGGTGGAATGGGTGAACGTTGCCCTGGGCACTTAAGCCAGCCAAAGCCGACTCGTAAGAGTCGGAACATCCATCCTGCTCCCCTCCCCAAGGGAGTTCGCATAAGTTATTATGTGAATGTTGATATCTGCCGCCTTCGTTTAGAAAATTCTCAATATATGCCATCTGCGAGATGCAGACAAGAAAAACCAGTAATACCTAAATGATTTAGGTATCTCCCTCTCACATTACTACCACACGTTTTTTCATCACATGATAAATTTTGTAAAATTAATATGAAAATCCATTAGTTTCATTAAAAAAATGACTCCGGCGCTATTTTTTATTACTTTTTTTGCAAAAATCATTTTTCATACATATTGATGTGCAAAGTATTATATACATTTTCAAATATTCAAATAAACAGACCACATCACGACCTTCTAGACTATGTCTCACAAAAAAAATTCGTTTGCGGCGCTAGTTACACATTTTTTTGCTATATCCATTTTAAAATGTTTGTTGCCCCCCCTAGCTCCTAGGCTGGCGACGCCCATGACACACAATATGACAAATTATATCTGAACTATGTATCTTACAATTATTGTACGATTTTTTGCAAAAATAAAGAAATCGTAAAAACCCATTTAAGAATCACGCTCTTTTTCAAAGGGCAAAAATGTCACTAAAAGATTATAGAGATCATATTCCTATTTATTACATGATTGAACTTTTGTCTGTGCGCAAATCTTGTAATCGATTTTTCAACAACTTTCTGACTACTTCGATACCTGAAACTTTGCAAACGTACGTAAACTCGGTGACAATACAATTCTGTATAAAATTGGATCAGCCTACTCCAGAGACAAAAAATACGTAAAGCGTTTGAGGGGGATCCAAGGGTCGTGTGGAGTCATGTGTGGAATCGTAAGAAAGTGCGTTGGAAAATAAATCCAGATCGTAAGTCAGATTTGGTCCAGTTCAAGCCTTGGAAGACACCGAGTGATCGAGAGGATCCAGTCACCGCATACCACCGTGTTTGGTATCTCACGAAAGTGCTTCACGAGTAGAACTCATATCTTTTAAACAAATTTTGATTTTGTCTATTCTTGGTGGGAGGCACCATTGGAATGAAGGTTATGTTAACATTACAAGCAGAAATTTAACTTACTAGGGCGAGCTAATCACTGCGATCTCTGCCAGCTATAACCGCAGATATGTATGCAAAATTACAAGGAAGTGAGACACTATCTTGAAACAATCTAGTCAAAATTTTTGAAGCAGAACCCTGTTTTACCTACCATACCAAATTTTGTAATTTTTACATATCTATAGGTATTTAATTGTACTTAATACATAATTAAGGAAACCCTTCTTAAAAAATACTGCAACATATTAGGTAAATCAATTAAATGAATTGAAATAACTATTTTTAATTCCGCAGTATTACGATGTTTTATGTAAATATATAAATTAATAAAATCATTTTATCTATATACATATAAAGTAAAGTCTGATTTTTGTAAGTGTTCGCATAACTCCCGCATTTTACGACGGATTGCTGCGAAAATTTGGAATAACATTTGCGATAATATGGGCTGTGTCTTAACGTCGCCGGTTTTTGGAGAAATAGCTTTTCCTAGGAGATGCCATGATGATGAGGGGATCCAAGTGTTGTGTGGGGTCGAGTGTGAGATCGTATGAAAGGGTGTTGAAAAAGAAATTCAGATCTTAAGTCACATTTAGTCCAGCTCAAGTGTATAAAGTATCTACCTATTTATACCATCACGCCACGTCCCTTGCAGGGTAGGCAGAGAGGACAGAGCGCCAGACATCCCTATCCTTACACACACTCTTAGCTTCCGTCACACTCATACAGTTTGTCATACACGCTCTCCGATTCCTTTTACTCAAAACGCGCCCATCCTTAAGGATCTGGTCGACATGATCGGACCAGGCCAGTCTCGGGCGGCCGCGCTTCCTCACACCTCTTCGTTCACTCAGATATATATTTTTTGTCATCCTGTCATCTTTCATTCTCTCAATATGCCCAAACCATCTTAGTTCGTTCACTTTGATTCTAGTTACACCAGTTTTGCAGTCACTCATTTCCCTAATAACCCCATTCCTTATCGTCCAAGTCTCGCTTGCATACATTAGGGTCGGCGGATGTATAAAGGATGTCGGGTTGATTTGTTAAATTTGCCGTTGCGAAGCACGGGTAACTCAGCTAGTATACTATAAACATTATATACCTTAACATGATTGTACTTAAGTATAATTTATTATTAATATAATTTAACAACAATATACTTATAAAAAACTCAACTTCCGAATATGTAAACTAGTACATAGCAATAACTATAAGTAAATATAAAGTACCTATATACAATACAATTGTACATATATATTGCGTGATCCATGAAAAATTACTTTATTTTTAGTAATGTATGTTTGTATTAAGTCACTGTTCTTTTTCACTGATAAATTATGAAGATGACAGGAGGGTATAGATAGATAGATAGAATTATATGTTACAAATCACAATGATAAAAGATGGCGCTGTTCTAGCTGCCACTACAGCAGTTTTGTGCTGTGTAGATTTCATTTTTATTTTAATTGTTTTCTTAATTATTTTGTGTGTATTTTGAGTCAGTTAACTTTCTGTGATGTTACTTTAACTATTTTAATAATAGATCTGTGAATATTTTTAACATTTAATCTGAAAATAAATATAAACTTAATTCTCTTAATTCAAAATACATTTTTGTGACAATAATCAGTGAAACAATATAATGACATTTCATTTTCAATCTTATTTTAATTGATTTTTTAAATTATTTCGCGCGTCTTATATATTTTAACCTTTTTTTAAAAATCAAACCAAGTGTAAGGTGCCCTTGAGGCGATATTTATCGCTAAACGGCGCCAAATAAGTGGTCCAAATATTATTATTATTATTAATGATTGAAGCGAAATCAACCCCAAAAAATGGAAAAAACGCTATTTTTACCATTTTATCATGCGATTGTTCACGCGATTTTGAACCTTAATGCCGTGGAAAATTACCGTGACGTCATAGTTGGGTCGCAAGCCTTAAGCCAGCCGACGATCAGACATAAGCCTGATTGAACGAAATTGAAACTGTATGAATTTCATTTATTTGATAGCGCTTCTTTTATAAAAATCACTGGTACTTTTCACAGTTTATTTCTTACAGAACAGTGATAATTTATAAGACTTAGTATATATTTTCAAGATGTTATTGTTAAGGTACCATTTCATAACATACTGTACAACTTCCATTTGGTTGGATGTTACCTTGTGCAGCACGCGGAACATTAAGGGGCTATAACCTTTCATTGGACTTCGGCGCCCTGCATTGTACTCAGCCAACACTGAGGGAATCGTCTTGAAACTGAAGACAGTGATAGATCAAAGTATGGACTACAAATTGACTGTTTTAGAATTAAAGGATTCGGAAATTCCTTGAATAAAAAAATATTCATTAAGTACCACTAAAATTTACGGGATCTGAAGATTTTCCGTTCAGTGTCTCAGATATAAAAGTATAATTTAGCCTAAATACTGGTAATTATAATCTTAACAAATAGGCTGTTTTAGATTTTTAAATTTCTTCCCAGGTTTCTTTTAAAAAGGTATAATTCACTTTGTCGCTTACGTTATTCTTATTTTGCGCTAACATTCTCATACAAAATTTGAAATAGTTGAAGCAAAAATAGAACGATTTTTGCTCAGTGCATATAAGCCCTTTACAGTATGATGATTGCTGTTTGACTCCGGAACGCGGTCACTGCCTGTAGTTAGGAATACTACCACCAGGTGGCACTACGTGTAGGTACATTATTATTATAGTATTATAACACAACTTGTCTTGCGATGAGGAGTAACACAATAGATTACGTTACAATGTTGATTCTACTGATAAATCATTGTAATTTGTAATCTACATATTTTAGCAGTGGGGCAACATCGGGCATAATATAATATTATGTCTCCTCACATAGCGTCCCTTGCAGGGAAGGCAGAGATAACAGAACGTCCGTTTGTCCTATCCTTACTTCCGTTACATTCATGCAATTTATCATAACACGCTCTTGGATTACTTTTACTTAATACGTCAGTGGCGTATATATAGGTTTTCATTTCGGGGTGAGGAGGAGAGGGGCGATATAGTATTTGACTTTGGGGATGGGGGGAGATGAAAACTAAACCTGGCTATTAAATCTGAATAATAAAGCTGCAGGCTAAATCTTTCGTGAAGGTGAGTGAAAAAGGTCGTGTTTTGGTATTAAAATTGTAAAATAATGGTAAATATTGTAGTCGTGGGATACAAAAACTAAAAAAAAAGAATGGCCCCGCAAGCAATTTTTTTTTAATAATGTGCGAAGTGTAAACCTGGGTGTCTTTCTAAATATTTTAAAATAACGTTTTTTATATAACATTCTAGTACTACGCCTGTCTTACTTAACTTTGGTCTTGTCTTGTCACTTTTTATTCATGTTCTCTCGAATTTTTTTTATAACAGGTCCAATTCTGTACCTAATTAAATGCGTACAAACTAAAATTAGACGTCTTATTTTAGATTTTTTTTCATAGTAATATAAATTTAAAACACACTTACTTTGTTTCCAAAAGTCACAGAATTAAACCTTATTAAGTTAACCTTGTAACTTACAAGTTATAATAAGGTATATAGCTATTTGTAAGGGTTATTAGGTACAATTTATCCTGTCTCGCTTGGCTGAACTCAGATTTGAACAGACATCCTGCCCTGCGATAATATCCAAGACTACCTGACCGCAGACCTGAACAAGCCACTTCCTTTGCATATGTATTTATATATTTGATAAAGGACAAACTGGGAACCATACAGATTACTTATACAAGGTATTTATACAAGGTATCGGGTTGACTGTAAGATATTGGTTTTGCAATAAGTCCGCCTTTTGGCACACTATAATTTTCTTGTTTTTGTAACTATTTATATTTTCTCTGGCCAATAAAGATTTAATTATTTATTTATTTATTTTATTTTCGTGGTTACCATACTGTGGGAATTGAGAATAACATGTAAGTATTTTTTTTTTCAAAAACGGGTAAATTGTGGTTGGTTGGTAGACATTGCCTATGGCAATAAACCCGCCATTTGGAGAAAATATTTTATCAATAAAGATTTTATTTATTTATTTATTTATTTATTATTTAAATTGATGAACCTGGTTGATTCAGTTGTAAGGCTTCTAGATATATTTCTGGGTTGCAACGTGATAAAGGATTAGCGCCGCAGCCGAAATTTTGTCATAAAACATAAGAAAGTAGAAAAAAAGCATAGTTTAAAAGGCCAGTTTATTTGGGAACAAACCCTCACTTCAGTTAAATTAGCGCCGCAGGAATAGTTATTACTAAAAATTCATAACATGGTAAAAAAAACGATGTGGTAGTAAAGTGATTAATTTCTCCTATGTATAAAGAGGTCGGTTGGCTGATGATTTCGGGAAGGGGGGTTTGAACCCCCAAAACCCCCCCGCCTACGTCCATGACCATCACCCCTTAGGATATCTGTATCCATATCTATCAAACACCCTGTATTATTTTAATGTCAGGTGTTCGTAGAACTCCCATAAGGCATTTGACATCTATAAGATATTTTTTTAGGTTTGGGCATGTTGAGAGAATGAAGGATGACAGGATGACAAAAAAGATATATCTGAGTGAACGATCATGTCTGGGCCACTGGCCTGGTCCGATCATGTCGACCAGATCCTCAAGGATGGGCGCGTTTTGAGTAAAAAGAATCGGAGAGCGTGTATGACAAACTGTATGAGTGTGACGGAAGCTAAGAGTGTGTGTAAGGATAGGAATGTCTGGCGCTCTGTCCTCTCTGCCTACCCTGCAAGGGACGTGGCGTGAGGGTATAGATAGATAGATAGAAGATATTTTTTCTTCTATGAGATTCGCCACCCATTCTGAATGTCACCTAAATGTTTGGGCAAAGAGAATGACGTATTGTATAGAGATTACAGATACACACAACATACAGATGCAATGTCCAAGTTACTTTATTTGGCTTGTCTTATTATATTTGTATCTAGCTCTGAATATAAAGTGTTGTGAATATCAGAATATAGTAATCCACGCACACGCAGTCCTACCTAACATAATATCTGCTGATGTATTACAAAACGGAGCTCACGTAATGATTATTATATGAGCTAGGTATCAAGCAATTTCTGTGACTGGACTTGGTCTGAAATGCCTCTCTTATTAAAAAAAAACTCTTATTATTCTATTGAAGAGACGTTGTACGGACTGTTGTTGTACGGACGTTGTACGGACTGTTGTCGGACTCATCGTAATTTTGTATGTATTGGTATTATTTATTGTTGACAAATGTAGTTCTGGACCATTGACATCCAGAGATCCAGACCTGCGTTGAACAATATTATCTCTATCTATACTGATTTCTTTATAAAATTATGTTGTCATTGACGTAATGTAGTTCTGGACAATTTACATCCAGACCTGCATCGAACTAATCCACACCTTTTTTGTAATCATTGTTTTGTCACCATGTAATTATTGTATCCATTCTTTTCTTGCTGTAACTGTTTATAAGTTTCCAGTTTTTAAGTTTGCAATGTATATTTTTTTTTCAATATGTAAACCTGACGATTCCAAGTGCTATTTCTCCCCCCCTTCTCTACTATTTCTCCCCCCTTCCCCCCCACAAAAATTTCTGATGTACCCACTCGTGAAACAAATTAAACGTTACGAGTATTATACGACAATTTGAAAATTGTCTGTTTTGTTGAAACGAGTACCAAAGTGAACAAACATTTTTTCTTTTCCTAATAAAAAGTCAACCTAGTTCTTGAATTTTGAGACGTATTTAGAAAGGGTGTATTAGCAATTTTATGAAATGCCTGCATTATACAACTTGCCTGTAACAAATTACAGATCTATAATATGCATATTAAATAATATAAGATACTATTCACGTACTATTATAAGAAATATATGGTGTAGTAACTTGTCAATATATGTATACCTAATATACAATATATATAAATCCTTATGCAACAATGTATACCGAATATACAAACAGAATATACAAGTTTAATATACATTATACAGATTTACTAAAGTACAGGTGAGTGACATAGATAATATGTTATTTATATTATTGACTCATGTGACGGGTGACGGGTTCAAATCTCAGTGTAGACAAGCATTGCACCTACTACAAATGGTTTCCTCTATCTTGGGCACCGTGCGGACGTTAGCTGCAAGTGGAGTTCAAGATTGTTTTGTTGGTAGCCCTGATTGTCGAATTTTGTCATAAGAGCTGTCAAAGGTTCGCAATTTTCTCACATTTTATCTTTTACAAGTAACCTACAATGCCGAAAATATTACAGAGTAGCGCTAGAGAAATCATTTTAAAGAAAATATAGTTTTGCGAGTTGGAAAAAGAAAAAACTACTCCGATAATCGCTTTAAACCGCCATCACAAGTTTGAAAAACAATGTTGCCAGTTTATTCCAACAATCCAAAAACTGGGTAGTTTTTTTAAACAACAGTTCTGAAATATAATTTGAAAGTAACGAAAAAATGTAGCCATATCTCATTAGTATCACATTAAGCAACACTAAACCAAGTTTGCACCAGGGGACTTCTAACAAGGAATTGTCTGTAACTCTCTATAATAAAATCATTAAAAAACACAACGTTTTTTCTTTTTTAAAAAACAATTACAAAAAAACACTGATTTTAGTTTAAAAGGTCACCGTCCTTAGTCGAATTTAAAGGTCATTATGAGATTAGGTACCCACTTATATTACGTACCTAACAGGTGCGAAGCTACCTAAGAACACGATTCCCATTGAGTTACCTTTTGGATAAAATGATAGGTATAATAGTGTCTAATTTGATGTAATCGAATAAGGAATGTTAGCCCCGGCTTCCTTCTGCAGAAATCCACACTTCTCCACTGGTACCTAAGGAGTTTTATTTCGGACTAATAAATCCATGATTCAATACTCATATACCTAGTCGACTAACCACATTAGGTATAAAACACCATACCTTATATACCTAAGTATAAATCTCCATATACATAAGGTATTACTACAATGCTATATTCCCATGCTAGTCCCAACTATTCTCCCCCAAATGTTACAGAGTACTTTGTAATATACCTACAATCAGAATCAATGAAAATACTTTACTATTACTCATACTACAGTCTGGTTAGTATAACAAGTTGAGTTGTATAAGGTATAACAAGGCAAGGCGCCCAACAGGCACGACACCTTCGCATGACTCACTACCTCACTAGCGCTAGCAGTCAGAATATCACCATAATGTTTACAATACCTATAATATGGCTCTAAATGAATCAGAAAATCGATCTTAGTTTTACAGGTACGAATAGGTATGTATATATATACATATAGTTAGCTTTGTAGATTTTCACGGTCCTTGTTAATATCATCTCCATTCTTCTCGAATGTACCGTGTGTAGGTTGTCGATGTTGTCGAGCTTTCGGCCTTGCTGAGGCCATCTTCAGGACTATTGTAGCTACACACGGTATACCCGAGAAGAATGGTGAAGATAGGTGTGTAAGTATCTAGAGGGAATGGATAATATTTCGCAAAAGTAATTTATTTTCGAATTTCTCGATTTTTACCCAGTTTATTTTACATGAATAATAAATAGCACAGACGAGACGTATTTAGAGATCTTGCAAAAAAAACCCAAGTTGTTGAAAGTTTGTAAAGTTATTTTTATGGCTAGTTTCTCAATTTATGGAATAAAATTTCCTTGTGCTAACTTGGGGCGGGGCGAAAAACTGATTAATTTTACACTTTTGTTTTTTTTGTTCCTACGTGAATCTACATAATACGTTAAAAGAATAACGTATGCAGGGTGGGTAAAATAGTTCAATGTGCGACTTCTACAATGTTATAGTGCATATGTTCCTAACTTTATTTGTAGTAAATTGTATTCGTTGCCTATTATAGATAGAGGTACCTATATCATTCTATAAGCATCAGTGGTGTATATAGGAGGGGGCCGAGTCCCCCCTCCGAAATATAAAACAATTATATAGAAAAACGTTGTTTTAAAATATTTCGAAAGACACCCAGGTTTACATTTCGCCCATTATTAAAAAAAATTGCCACCACAACTACAATTTTAACACCAAACCTTTACTACACAATTTTAACAACAAAACACGATCTTTATTTTATTTTTATTTTTTTTTATTTTTAAATTAAAGTACACACACAGACATTGAATACGTGTAAAAATAGTACGAATTGAAAGAGGATTAGTCTAAAGTAAAAAACCTTATTTAAGGTGCACACATCTGGCCTTTTTCACTCACCTTAACGAATAATTTTGCCTATGGTGCTATTATTCAGATTCAATAGCCAGGCTTAATTTTCATTCCCCCCCTCCCCAAAGTCAAATACTATATCCCCCCCTCGAAATGACAACCCATATTACTCCACTGATAAGCATATTATGTACCTACTACGAACTAACATGTAAGTTTGTGATAAACGGTATTGTCGGTGTAAGTAATTAGAGCAGGTGTTTGGTTATAGAACTATGTATTGTATGTACTATATAGTATTTAGTTTAGGTTTAGATACAGTGTTATTGTTACAAATACTATAGGTGCATGTATTCTATATAATATCTGCTATCCGGTACTATTAAATAATATACTGTAATATGTACAACATACGGTAAAAATTCATATGCGATAACAAATTAATATCATACCTATTCGTATGTGTATGCTTTAGTAGTATGTACAATGTAGTACATACCTGCAATCGAATATTGTACTATCAAAAAATATTTGTGACGTGCTGCCGACTTTGGGTATTTTGAGTTTTTTTTATCGCAATGGGCACTTAGATCAAATGCAATGAAAATATATTTTTTACAGTACCTATAGGTTTGCGAAAGGTTGACAAAAAGGCATGCCAAAGCATGGCTGTAAGCAGGGGGGGGGGGGGTTGGGGGGTTCAAACCCCTCCGAAATTCCTCAGCCAACCCACCGTTTTATACATTGGAAAAGTGAATCACATTATTACCACATCGTTTTTTCATAATGTCATGAATTTTTAATAGGTATTGCGTAAATCCATGAAATCAAAGAAATTTGACTGCGGCGCTATTCTACTTAGACTGAGAATTTGTTCACAAAAAATAAACTGGAATATTAAACGATTCTGTCATATCTGGGTATCTTCTAATATTTTATGACAAAATTTTCCGAAATGAAAATCCGCGAAATGAAATCCTGGCTACGTCCCTGTGCCATAGTATCTGGTTTCCCTCTCACTACCAGAATATAATAGAGGGGTCATAGAATTTTTTTGTCTATGGATTTAATATCTATATATTTTTATATGAATTTAGAACAAAAAAAAATTTTTTGCGTTTTTCCGTTTAGGACTTCGCCCCATGCCCTCCACGGAGGACACTGGTAGTTCTTTACTGGTAAAACATATTTAGTTATAGACAATAAACATTCTATAATAAGTTTACCATGAATTAAATATAAGACTTTGGTTCAAATGAATTTTATTTGTTTTTGCGTTCTGTCCTCCAGGAAGGACACTGGTAGTGAGAGGGTTAATGAAAGTCTGGTCTAAACTCTTAAAACCACACCTCGGCCGAATTTATCCGGTCGGATGGTAACCCTAACCGCACAACCCTTGGTTGCCCTCAAAAGCTTTACATATTTTTTGTCTCTGGTCCTGGAGGAGGCTGATTCAGTGTGGAACAGAAGTGTGATCACTTTACACTCGAAAACATTCGTCACTTCAGGTCATAACAACCGGGAATCAAATCCAGACCTCTGGCTCGCACAGCAGCGATCTTATTAACCACTACACCACGAGGACAGATTTTGATAGATAGATTTAGTTCACATCCTACACTGCATAATAGTAAGACAAGTCAGTAAATAAATAAATAAATAAATATAGTACGCAATATTACATCATAATGTAAGGTAAGAGATTGCGGAGTCCATTGGACTCTACGAACTCAACAGCATCATCACTCAGTCATACTGCATGAAGATATCTAGGTGTTACCTCATCCGTGGTACTAGCACAACAACATACCCAACACAGTGGGTTTTATTGGGGTAAGAGATGCACCCACTGCAAAGAACTTTAGGCGACAACTAATCGATTATTATATGGACAATAATCCATGAAAGTCTGTCAGCTGTTTTGCAAGAATAAATCTGGACAATTGACTTAGGTATTATTTAGAACTAAGTTAATCATTAAGGTTTTGCCAAAGAAAAGAAGTTTAGTAATAATTATTGTATTTAAGTTTTGTAGCGTAACATTATAAAACTTTATTAAATAAATAAAGAAATTTAGGCATGAAACCTTTGCCTTCGTTTCCTGTTGAGTAAAAATGTTTTTGGTTCATTCGCGACAATTCAACGGGCATTGGAGGCAAAATCCTCGTCCCTCTGAGATTGGAGGACCTCAATATTTCAAGGGCCAATTTAGTAACTTCATCTGTTGATTCGTAAAGTCACTCCGGCACTCCGACAGGCATTGCCTAGTGGAGTGACCTATTGTAATCTGTATATATGTGTTTTTTTTGTGTAATAAAAGTTTATTTATTTATTTATTTGTCCGGCATCTGTACTAATATTTACGGAATTTGTAGTAACAAACTAGGTACTTAACGATGCGATGGTACGAAATGATACGTGTACCCATAGAATAATAATATATAGTACCTACGTGTACCTACTAGTGAATATAATGTAATAGTTTGTACTTAGATTATTGCATGTATTACGATTTGAGTAACATCTTAGTCCATTTAGAGAAAGTGTAGTATGGCGTATGTAGGTATAGGTACTGTAGGTAGTAGTAATATAATGTAATTAAATGTAATATAATGAAATGATTGATCAATATTAAGTGTAAAAATATCAGCAGGTAGATCATAATGTTATGTAATGCAATGGTGGAGTAACCTGCAAATACTGCAACAAAAACCTCGCATACATTACATAGCTTGGTGTTAATCTCCGGGATAGGTTAAGAAGTGAAGAAATTAGACGGAGAACCAAAGTTTCGATAGGTCTGTCTGACGCTCTGTCCTCTCTGCCTACCCTGCAAGGGACGTGGCGTGAGATACCAAACAGTTTCAGATAGACGGGGTACTATTGTACTATTGGGGCCCCAACTATAGAAAAAATATCAATATTGTTGAGTTAGGTTTGTTAGGTTGTTTTTTTTTTCTCGCAAAAAAACAAAAAAAAAACAACCTAACAAACCTAACTCAACAATATTGCTGGCGAATTATTTGTTTTTTCCATACTTCATATGTCACTTTTTGGTATATTTATGGTTGGGGCCCCAATTGTACAATAGTACCCAAAGTTTCAGATTGCCGATATCATGAGCCGTGTGTCGAAACTGAAGTGGCAACGGGTAGGACATCTGGCCAGGCAGGGTGACACCAGGTGGGCGCCACGAATATAGAAGGGGTGTCGGAAGGTCACCAAAGAGATGGACCGACGACATTGACCAAATCGCTGGGGGAACCTGGATGCGGAAGGGTCAGAGCAGAGACGAGTGGAAACAGTTGGATGAGGCCTATATCCAGCAGTGGAGGGAAGAAGGCTAAAGAAGAAGAAGATACATTAGTGAAGTGCAGAATACATTGTCAGTCCTGGGATTCGAGCCCAGCACATCTCGCATACATGCTCATTATACACACAATGTGTGTGCCTTATGCAAAATGATTGCTGTATTTCGAAAGAACTCAGAAATCGAGTAAAAAACAATAAAAAAGGTGAGTCGTTGGATAAATTTTGTAACTTTTTATTTTTTTTGCGGGACATCTTAAAACAGCGACAAAAAAGTGTGGTGTGTACATATCTAGTAATTATACATGCGATTACAATGTCAATTGGAGGTAAAATCACTGGCTGATGTAAATATGACCATACTGTGACCTTAAGAGAAAGTGCAGCCACTTATATCATATACCTACTGATCTATCTGCACTTATAAATTAAAGAGCGCAGTGATGTTTGTGTGTACGACAGTTACACCAGGCAAATAACATTAAAAAAGGGGGTACCTACAGCGTAAATAATTATCGGAAAGCTGGAAACAAAATACATAAAAAAATGTTTTATACCTCGCTTTTTACTGGTGGTATCATCTTACAATTAAAATTTGTTAAAATTATGAATATGTTTTAGTATCTGATTTCTCCAAAAATCAGATACTATTGCAAAAAATCTCGACAAAATATATCCCAAATCCCAACCCCTGTAAAATCCTAAATGGTGTTTTTTAACCAAGTAGTTTTAAATAAATAAGTAAATGAAATCTTTATTACATATTATACCAAATGGCGGGTTTATTGCCGTAGGCAATGATTGCAAACCGACCATTTGTGACAATAAAATGAGATAAATTGTACACATACTTAGGAAAGTATGGATACTAAAAAGAAGATACAAAAAAAATAATATATATACCTACCATAAAAATATAAAATAGGTTGTGGAAGAACACTTTTGTGCGTTATGGGTCATCGAGCAATAGCGGGCATCACTTGCTAGTGCGACAATCTGTAGTATTACAAGTTGAGTATGATATTTTATCTATAGTATATCTGTTTTATCTTATTCCATAAGAGACAACATTGTGGGTACTACACATACTATCTCTCATTTACTATGTACCATCAAGTTTAAAATAATCATCTTCAGACCATTAAATATGTAGCATCTTAGTGTATGTATAAGGTGACCAACCGTCCTCCTTTTGGAAGGACAGTCCTCCTTTTCTAGGTTCTGTCCTCCCTCCAAAAGTGTCCGCCTTTTTTACTTTTTAAGATTTTAAAAGTAATCTGTTAATCTCAAAACCACACGTTTTTTCATCATACCATGAATTAACTAGTACTATCGTATAATAAATCATTAAAATGCATTTGTTTCCAAAAAAAAATTTGCCTGCGACGCTAATTACCTTTACCATTTGTGTATATGTAATTTGGTGTCTCATGACAAATATTTCACCTGCGGCGCTATTTTTTTGATACATATTTTATGGAAAACATTTTCAAGAAAATAAATCAAACAACATAGCGACCTTCTTCACTGTCCCAAATAAAAATTCGCCTGCGGCGCTATGTACGCATTTATTGTCCTCCTTTTTATTTTTAAAAATATAGTCACCTTATGTATGTACAGGTATTATATACTTATGTTATGATGTATCACTCAACGCCCCATCATACATACAATCACTTTCTTGTGGGAATTATACTATTTTTCTACATAAAATATTCTGACTAGCATTAGTTTACCCGGTGCATATAATGCGAACAATGGGATAGGATTGCGGTGCAGAGAGGCAGACCGTGAGCCATGTTGTGGCGGAGTACTGTCTCACAGCTTATGGAGGAAACCTGGAGGATTTCTTCACACAAAATGAATCGGCTACTGAATATTTAAAAAACAATACTTTTAATTTTTAATTTCTGACAATCAAACATGAGCTATTATTGTAAATTAATATTGTAATTAATGTAATGTACTAGAAATGACCATACGATAAATAAATAAATAATGGAAAGACAAATGTTGGGCGCCAGTCTTCGAGATAAAATTAGAAATGAGATCAGATGTCAAACAAAAGTTGCCGACATCGCAGAAAGCAAAGCTAAAATGGCAGTGGGCGGGACATGTGGCAAGACAGGACAGTGTCAGATAGGCATCTAAAATCCTGAAGTGGAGGCCCTGGGAGAACAAAAAAGGTGTAGGAAGACCACAGGAAAGGTGGACAGATGACTTTGTCCAGCTTACGGGTCGTAGACGGCAGCAGATAGCAAGCATATAATGTATTGAAAGGAGAATGCTAAAAAAAAACCCAGGCCTGGTGCAAACGAAATGTAACTCACATGATATGTAAAAATGAATAATTAAATACTGCATAGGTGGCATCATCGAAATCAATGGCTTAATATGAACAATATCTATTCGAAATTCAGAAGACAGCGATTGTATTAATTGAGGAGTTCGTATGTTGCAACGTTCTTTTAAAAATTATTATTTCTTAGTTAGAGGGACCAATCTCTATACTATGTTACTCTGAGGTTCGACCGAACATACATATACACAAACTAATTAAAATATTATATAGATTATTGAACCCAGTATCTACGATTCCATTGTGGTTTGCGGCGGATGTCCCAATACCTACTAGTTTAATACCCACAAAACTCAAGTCATTTATGAGACATAATGGTCTGTGAAAATATCCAAATGTTACATAAATAATAAAGAAATTATACAATTATTATTACGACACAGTGATGATTTGGACGTGTGGAGAGAACAAATGGCTGAGAAAATTTATAAAGCTGAAAATGAGTAATTTATAATATGGTAGACCAATAGAAAGTTTGTGATAATTCTATTATATTATATTGTCGCGTCACGCTGCGTCCCTTGCGGGGTAGGAAGGGAGAACAGAAGGCAAGACTTCCCGATCGTTAAACATACTTATTGCTTCTGTCACATTCATGCAAACTCTTCGATTCGATTCGAAATGTGTACACGCTTTTCGATTTCTCTTACTCAAAACGCGTCCTTCCTTGAGCATCTGGTCCTGGGATGGATGAAATCAAGTAAGAAACTTAGTATCCTCATGAATTTTATGGGTCGCAAGTTCAAATCCCAGTCACTCCACAAACCCTGTTTTATGGAACTTTACTTTTGTAGAAATTACCTTAGGGTATTTTTTTATTTTATTGAATGGGGTGTATTATGTACTGCGACCTATAAGATCTATTGTACTCCCCGTACTTTGCCCATATGGTGACTACCCAGTTAGAGCAGCCCCTCTAGTCCTAGACGTCTTACGAAGTTCAGCACTCGGAGGGGGTCTAGGGTGGGAAATGATTCCACCTCTATCTGGTGCTTGCCCAAAGTTCTCAACCTCATGTATCTTACGGCGTCGCAGTCTGCCAGAATATGGTGGGGAGTTTCCTCCTCCTCTTCACAGAATCTGCATGTGCCGTCCTCCTCAAGTCCCAGTTTACGGAGATGCTCCCTGAGCCGACAGTGACCTGTAAGGAAGCCCGTGAGTGTCTTGAGGCTTATTTTATTCAGGCTTATACAGGCTTTAGTTCTTCTAGGTTCATAGCCCCCAAGAAGATAAGATAGAAGATATCGGAAAAGTTTTGTGAATGGAAGTGGCTAGCAGTAAGTAAAATGAAATACATATCCATCACAAACATATTATACGCATAATATTACTGGGTAGCTAATTATTATGTACATATAATTATTATAATCTCTACTAGGTAATAATCCCGCCATGGCAGTGCGTGCGGCAAACTGCGCGTAGAGCATATAGTAGTGCAAGTATTTCTTCGGTTTTAACTTTGTGAAAGTGTTTTAATATGTAATAGTGTAATAGGTATACACTAGACATATGGAAATATTATGATCTATCGTGTAACGTATCTAACTCTATACGTAACAAGTAATTGAACTAATCGACATAATATTTTTATAGCAGGTATAGTTGACTGCAAGAAGAACTATTTTTTTTATATTTTTTTTTATTTATTACTATCTGAGTTACCCGTGCTTCGCAACGGCAAATTTGACAAACCAACCCGGCATACTTTATAGGCTTGAGCTAGACAAAATGTGACTTAAGATCTGAATTTATTTTCCAACGCCCTTTCATACGATACCACACTCGACCCCACACAACCCTTAGATCCCTTCATCATCATGGCATCTCCTAGGAAAAGCTTTTTTCCAAAAACCGCCACAGCCTATATTATCGCAAATGTTATTCTGAATTTTCGCAGCAATTCATCGTAAAATGCGGGAGTTATGCGAACACTTTCAAAAATCAGATTTTACTTTATATATGTTTACAAAAATATATATTACATGACATTTTGCCTAATCCTGAGGATTTTTGGCTAACTTATACCAAATTACTACTATACTACAAGAACTGGATATCACATCGAGATTGTCGTCGATCTGCCTAGAACGAATTCTCCAGTTTTTTGGTCATATAGCTCGAAGAGGGAAAGAAAGTCTCGAGAAATTAATCGTAGTAGGAAAAACACCGGGACGAAGACCAAGAGGACGCTCACCTATGAGATGGACCGATCAAATGGTGCAAACGGTGGCCCCTTCCATCTACAGGGCCATGCACCTTGCGGGGGACAGAACCGCGTGGCGACAGATTGTCCAGCAACGAGTGTTTGGGGATCACGACCTTCAGCAATGAGGAATACGACCGAAGAGAGAGAGATATGAAACTAATACAAAAGCCTTTTATACTCGTAAGTCGTATACAAGTCATAGGCTATGACTTTTCAAATGGGTGAGTATCGATATTTTTGTCTGTATAACAAAGTCAAACATTGAATTCTTTTAAGCAGGTATAAAAAGGTAACAGTTCAAGAGTGACTTTACAGGTAAGAGAGGTCTCTGGTGGGTTGGGTACCTACTTCAAAATACATACTAGAAATAGAGGGTAAGTACCTTGTTATTGTTACAGACCTCTTAAAGTTGCGTTCATTTTTGTTTAGATAGGGTCAGTTAGACCTCCAGTGAGGGTCACTGGCCTCATAAAACACATCCAATAATGGTCAAGCTAATGGTCTTTTTACGACTTCTAACTACTACTACATAACATTAGAAATAGATAAAAGTAAAAAATATGTTTTCGAATTAAATGCATTTATATTTTTTAACGTATTTATGTAAATCCTCGAAGCAAGATGTATTATCGAACTTATTTAAATATTTAGGGTTAGATTTTATACCCGGAAAAGCCCAAACACCTGCTTGCTCATAATAAATACAAATTTATTACAACTTTTTATGTATGGTGTGTAATGTCATAATGTGTATGTATATTTTATGGCATTGGAGAGACCAGAGTCAGAGATTAAGATCGTGAGAACTCACATTTTCACAGATTTTTCTTGACACGTTTTATAGTCATTTAAACAGTGTATTGAGAAATGCAACGAAACTTTTATGGATGAGAAGTAAGGCCATTAATGTATTGTATAATTTGAAAAAAAAATGGCAATGAAAATGGCAGTGGGTGGGTCGTGTGGCCAGACAGGGGACAGAACGATGGACTCCTAGAGTTCTAAGATGGAGGCCGTGGGATAAAAAGAGAGGAGTGGGTCAGCCACAGAAAAGATGGGCCGACGATACTATCCCAGCCGCGGGTAGAAGATGGATTAGCAAAACTCAAGATAGAGAAAAATGGAAACAAATGGATGTGGCCTTCATCCAGCAGTGGAGAGATGGCTGAAGGAAGAAGATAATTCGAACGGACTAACATCGACATACAGTGACAGGCGTGCAAGTGTGCATTGATTTTTATGCAATTATATCAAAGTGTGCGCCACACATGAATGGGTAAATGTGTACACAAGTGTCATTGCACCTTAAAAAGAGGCATTCAGAATGGGTGGCGAACTTCATATCTCATTTTAATAAAACGTTATTTTGTTGCCAGAATTTTCATTTCCCTGATTATCCAGGACATCCTAAAACTCTAAACCTAGGTAAAAAGGTGGATATAATATTTAATTGTATACGGATGGCTCCAAGGTTAATTCGCAGTATTTTAACTAATCAATCTACAAAAACAATTAGTAGTTTTGGCATAGGCTATGTAAAAAAAATCTTGGATAACTACACAATATGCAAAGGAAATAACAATGAGACGAAAAAAAATACTATTTCCTGCGGAAAACAAGGATGCGACGGAGCATTTAACCAAAATCTATCTACTGAACTTGAATCGTATGACTATAAATACTTACTAACTATATTTTTATATAAACCTACTCCAATTCACGACTCAAGCTTACTGTGAAGTGTACAAAGATGTATTCGGGTTGGGATATTCATTTAAAAAAAAACTTTATTAGCTGTAGAAAAATATGCATAGTTACAAAAGCAAGACAATGGTAGTGTGCCAAAAGGTGGACTTATTGCAAAAGCAATATCTTACAGTCAACCATAGAAGTAAGTAATGATACAATTCTATTTCAAAGTTTTTTATTTGAATAATAAAATAATGTGTCCATAGTTTCCACTATAGAGACATTCTTATTATCTTTATAATATTTGGAGATACATACCTCCCCAATATACACAAACACCAATATACCAATTCACTTTATGATGAGTCAAAAAACTAAAAATACATAGATAATAATTTTCTTCAATCTGGAAAGATGCCTTTTAAACGCAGGAGGAGAGAAACCGACGAAAAAAATGTGGAGGCAATTAATTAATTCAACAATTAATACAAAAATTAACAAAATGTTAATTAAACGCCACTTTCTTAAGACATTTTCATTAATAATAATCTATATATCCATCACCATATCTTCAGATGAGAATAACAACGTTCTAACTAACAAATTGTGAGATTTTCGCTTTTTGCGTGAAAATGTTTCTAACCAACATAATCTATGAGTACGTATAACAATATGACCCTAAAGTGGTGTAGTGTGTGTAAATAACTACTAGAGACTAATAAGGTTCCATCTGTGTTTAAAAGTACAGAGTGTTTGAAACTTTCATCTCATTTTTTTCATCATCTTTTTTAAAAAAAGGATCTGGTCTTATTTACACGAAGCACAGTTCACAGTAAGCTAAAAGCTTTTGTCACAAAGTGCAGAATAAATTAGAACCCAGCACCTCCCAATTAGAAGTCCACTCTCCAATCAACTGTGTCAACATTCACCCCCAATGTTTTAAATAGCGGCCTGTCAGGCTGGAGGTCTGGGTTCGATTCCGGCCGTAGTAAATGGATGGACTGGAATTGGTGAATGTTACCTAAATGTGAAGTGATCACATTAAGCCGGTCGACGATCAGTCATAACCATGATGGAAAGTCCATCCTTTGGCGAATATTTGTTAACTGGCAAGACCAAAACAACATTTTGGTTATCTCAACAGATGTACGGCAAAGGATGGACTTCCCATCAGACTTATGACTGATCGTCGGCTAGCTTAATGTGATCACTTAACACTTAAGTAACATTCACCAATTCAAGTCAATCCAATACCGGCCTGTCAGGCTGGAGGTCTGGGTTCGATTCCGGCCGTAGTAAATGGATGGACAGGAATTGGTGAATGTTACCTGAATGTGAAGTGATCACATTAAGCCGGTCGACGATCAGTCATAACCATGATGAAAGGTCCATCCTTTGCCGAATATTTGTTGAGATAACTACTTGTTATATTAAACTACGACATGTAGAAAATTCCGATGTTCTCACAAAAACATAAATTATGATTTAAAAAATAACATTTTTGTATTTTCGGTATTGCCAGTTAGAACCTCATTATTCTACTGAATAAAACAATATTATTTTCTTCACAGTATGGTTCCTTAACCAATTATTTTTACGATGCTTGCAACACTTGCCATATATTTTATTATTAACTGTCAGACTGTCTATATGTGCTTAGTGTAAGTTAGTGAGGAAATAAACAATATTATACAGATTACTGGACCATAAACTATAATGTGACGTCATTTCCTCTATGCAATAATCATCGCATCACAAATCATTATCTATGGTGTGCGAGTACGTTAGCACGGTATTGTTACCTATTTGTTAATCTGCGAACGTAATTATTATGCACAGTGGCAATACTGAATTTATAATATTAAGTAGGTACCAGGCGCGAAGCTACTTAAGAAAACGATTCCCATCGAGTTACCTTTTGGAAAAAATGATCCCTCCCTTACCCTATCCCATCCCATTTACCATTCATATATATTTATATGTATAATATGTTTATCTGCATATGTATGTATTTATGTATTCAATTATTGTTATGTATGTATGTATTTATGTATTCAGTTAAGGTACCCTGTTGGTACTAAATCTATAATTAGTAATATCTCATTTTTGTTTCTGTTATGGGTTGGCTGGCAGAAATTGCCATTTGGCAATAAGCCCGCCCGTTGTGTGTTTTCTGTATAGTAAAGATTATTTTATTTTATTTATAGGTATAATAGTGTCTAATATGATGTAATCCCATAAGAAATGTTAGCCCCGGCTTCCCTTCTGTAGAAATCCACCCTTCGCCACTGGTAGGTACACACTATTCTAATTGGCTGATTTTTAAAGATTATTTGAATTGCAATTCGAATGAATAAAATTCTGTTCTTATTTCAAAATTTATTTGAATAATATTGCCTACCTACCCACTGAAAAACGAGTTGGAGAATAGCCGAAATTTTCGACTCCTAGAATTCGCTAGGCACAATTCTGTGACCAACTCAATGACGAACGCATTGTCCGGCGTCCCAGCAGATTACAGACAATTCTCTGTCAGAAGTCCCCTGGTGCAAACTTGGTTTAGTGTTACTTGATGTGATAATGCGATATGGTTAAAATTTTTCGCTACTTTCAAATTATATTTCAGAACTGTTGTTTAAAACAATTTGCCAATTTTCGAATTGTTAGAATAAACTGGCAACATTGTTTTTTTAACTTGTGGTGGCGGCTTGAAGGGATTATTGGAGTATTTTTTTCTTTTTCCAACTCGCTTTTCTTTAAAATGATTTCTCTAGCGCTACTCTGTAATATTTTCGGCATTGTAGGTTACTTGTAAAATATACAATGTGAGAATATTGGGAACCTTTGACAGCTCTTATGACAAGATTCGACAATCAGGGCTACCAACAATACAATCTAAGCTCCCCTTGCAGGTAACGTCCGCACGGTGGACAAGACGGATGGAATTAATAATAATAGTCGACATTGACAAGTCAATGGTTTACCATCACCTCGGTTTAACAGTTTAACGAATTCACATGAACGAGGAAATGTCTGTTACTCCATTGTTCGTTAAATGCAAGCCAAATAACATTAACGTTGTTTGCATTAGTAATAACGTTGTCAAACTTACCAAATTACTACTGTTTATATGACGTCACCAGAATGATAAGGGTCTAACTGACAAGACCAAAATGTAGGGAAAAATAAAGGCCATAATTACAAGTAGTTGTCTCAACGGATGTACAGCAAAAGATGCACCTTCCATCAAGCTTATGACTGGTTTAATGTGATCACTTTGCACTAAAGAAACATTAACGAATTCCATCCAAATGTTGCGGCCGGGATTCGAACCCAGACCTCCGGCCTAATAAGCCGCTACTCTACTCGCTGTGTCATGAAGGCTGATGAACGAAGCGAGGAGGAAACGCTGATGATGAAAAAAAAAATGAAAAGTTCATCTGCTAACCATCTTGCCTGAGGTCTTCCTACGCTCCTTTTGCTTGTTCTAGGTTGCAAATCGAGAATCTTATTGGTCAATCTAGAATCTGAGCGTCTGGAAACGTACCCTGCCCAACTCCATTTTAAGGCAGTTGATCGTTTTACCACGTCGGTGACCTTGTCATAATCATAATGCAATAAAAATGTTAACCCCGGCTTCCCTGTACTCTTCGCCAAGGTAGGTACTCTCATCGTCTGGAAATATACTGAGAGTTGCATATTCCTGAACGAGCACTTATTTGATTTAATCAAGCCCAGTTACTCCTTAATTAGTTAATTATTAACTCTTCCTGCACAGTGCACAGTATTCGCTTCAATCACTTCATAATCTTTGTAATGAGTTGCATCACAGTCAATGCCCTGTAGTGTGAACATCAATATTACGTACTTTCGGATATAACGACAAAAACACTTAAAACTGACCGTGCGAAAAATTGCGTCATAAAAAGTAAGATTACTCAGCTAATACTAAAGATATTATCCTAAGACTTAAAACATGGATAAATGTAAATATGTTTTAGTGACTCTAGTAGTTAGAAATTTGATAGCTGTAAATTTTCTCAATAAAAAATAATATCAAAGTTACTTCTGAAATTTACAGAAACTTTTTTTTTAAAGATAGTATCTAGGCTTGCGTACACAAACCCAAATACTTTCCTGCACACCTTGCACTAGGCTAAATAACCTTGCCTATATCTCAAAGTGTGGAATACATCACCAGCTCCGGGGTTCGAACCTGGCACCTCCCGCTTGAGAGACTGCCGCCTCAACCAACTGCGCCAATCATGTACTTGAGATTATTCAGGTAGTTTGTTAGATATAATGCTGTAATTTGGTTTATAAAATGTTTAATGTAAGTCGCAGTGACTCTAGTGGATATTTTTTTGATTTTCGGTCTCAATAAGACAAAATCGATTTTGACGTTATCCGTATTTTGCGCATACACTCTCATATAAAATTTACTAAGTTGAAGCAATAATAGAACGTCCTTTATTCTAGAATTTACTAGAAAAACACTCACGAGTTAGAAATGTTGCGCATTACTGCGAATGATGTGTCATTTTGCACGATACACAATTTGATGAGTATAATTGATCATTATATTATCTGATGATCATGTGAGTTCCTCCCACTCACCTGTTGCTCTGGCATCAGCTGTGCTGTGGACGATAAGTCATCATAAGGTCTCGTGCCTATGACGCTCTGACAGTTGCTAAGGAATATTACGACTTATCAGTATGGCTGCCACCTTTCAAAGAGGGTAGGCCCGGAGAGTTCGGTCGGAGTTATTGGTCTTGTGTATTGATATTTTGTACTAATATACCTGTCAATGTTTGTTTTTGTGACTGTATCTGTTCCATGTGTAATAAAGTTGTATTGTTTATTCAGAAATGAGGAGATCAGACGTCGAACAAAAGTTGCCGACATCGCAGAAAGAACAGCAAAGCTAAAATGGCAGTGGGCGGGACATGTGGCAAGACAGGACAGTATCAGATGGGCACCTAGAATCCTGAAGTGGAAGCCCTGGGAGAACAAAAGAGGTGTAGGAAGACCACAGAAAAGGTGGACAGTTGACATTGTCCAGCTTACGGGTCGTAGATGGCTGCAGATAGCCCAAGATAGAAGACAGTGGAAGAGTTTAGAAGAGGTCTATGTCCAGCAGTGGAACGCAAGTGGCTAGCAGTATTCAATAAAACGTGTTTTTTATTGTAGTACAAATGAGGAAGAAAAACTCGTAAATAGCACGCAGGCGGATTTTTTTTTTTTTGAGATTGAGCAAAGAAAGTCGTGGTGAAAACAGATTTATTTTCTATAAAAAGAAATAATAATATTAAATGCATCAAAAAGGTAGCGCCGCAGGTAATTTTTTTTATGAAACAGTTTAATTTTTAATGAAATTTAACGGTTTTTCATAATATGTATAGGTCGGGAGGTGACTGCCCTGTGATAGTTAAGCCAATCTGTCTCACCACCCAGTCTGACCCGGAGTTATACGATGCTAACTCGGAGCCCGGAGAACACCATTCAAACTAAGGAACCTGTATAAAGGTGGGAAGAACTATTGAACATTGAGCCCCTTCTATATCTATGACAAATCTATGGTGGACGCCATTTTCATTGCGAACATATGATTGCGTGTCATGTTGGTTGTCCACAATTGCATGAATCCTGGTGATATTTCAGTGATTTTTGCGACTCATTATGTATAATCAGTGTGGAAATTACCTTTGGAATATAACTTATGTAATTAAATGGTAAATTACCGTACTTTACATAGAGAAAAAAATGCGCATACCTAGCGGAAATGCTGGCGGCGGTCAATTTATGTCTATGGCTTTATCCGTTAGGACTTCCTACATTTATACAGGTTCCCTAATTCAAACCAGTAGAGTCCGGGTCAAACCCAGAGAGGTGGCAGCCCTACTTATCAGTGTCTGACCGTGGCGTCCAGATAATTGTATGAACTTATGACCCCAGTAATGTCAAACAATGACACTAGAATCAACACCCGGAGACTCATACAAAATACAACGACAGGTCGAGATTTAACTAGTGGAATATACGAATGCTGCTGAGATGAGATAGTTAAGAAGAATGCGGGGAAAAACATTAAGAAATAGGATAAGTAATGAAGTGCTTAGAGAGATGAGCGATTGTTTAATGGATGTTGTAACTAGAATGAAAGTGAATAAGTTGAGATGTACAGAATATAAAGAGATTATGAATGATGAGAAAATATACATGAAAGAAAAGGTGTAAGAAAACATAGGCGACCAAGAACCACCTCGTAGGAGACGTAACTTGAAGGAATAAAATAAATAACTATGTAAAAAATTAACGTTGTGTAATAGGGTAAAAACTTGCATATACCTACTAATATAAGGAATTTAACATAACTGTAAATTACTGGTTCTTCAGGTTGAAGGGAAAAGAAAAAACATTTCGACTGCGGTGCTTTTTTCAGATTTTTTCCTCCAACGGTTTTTAGTTTTGAGACTTTAGAGTATCCAGGGAACATTGAATCTGGAGTTAAATGGCTAGAATTCGTGTCAAAGATGTGACTCTTATTGGATTCGGTATATTTAAAACACTCGAAACTCGACTCAATAGTATCCTCAAAAACTCGATACCCAGTTTGAGAATAGCGACCTGAAGACAACATTACTGTATAGGTAGGGTATGATGTTTGAATAAGTGTTGTTGAATTATATTGGAATTGGTGCAAAAAGAATCTACATAGATGGGGCATAAGTGTGGATGAGGATATCTCCTGTAGCTGTGGAGAGACACAAGATGACGAACACCTCCTCGTCTGCCGAGATATGGCGGAGGGGTGTGATAAAGCGGACCTATATACATAGGGCTAACGACAAAGCAGTTGCTGCTGCAGTGTATTGGGGTGGGTTGGCCTAGTGTAAACGGACTCGTTAAGTAAGTATTATATTGGAACCAAAGTTTTGATACCATTAAGCTACTAGAATATCACGGAAGCTAAAACAGAACAAGGTGTAAACAGGTGCGGTGTATACCAGTCTGAATAGGTATCTTTTAAATAAAAATAGGCATTCTGTATTAATGTATGGCTATTGTATATTGTATCTACGAAGTATGAACCTGACAGCACCAAATCTAAAAACATTGCGTGAGTTATAAAAGATTGTCCTAATTGTACTCAAGGTGAACAAAATACTATGTATTTATATTATAACGAGTACCTGTATCAGGCGTACTGTGCGCAAGAGAATTTGAAGTTCACAGAGGCGAGATCAGGTGGCATTACTGTGCCAGGGGCAAAAATAAACTACTACTCTCAAACTACCTCGTAAGAAAGAACCACTTGATAAGACAATTTTTGGTATTTTGAGTTTTTTTTATCGAAATGGCTATTTCAATCGTATAAAGAATGTGTTTCCATACGCAACCCTAATTTTACGGAAGTGCTAAAAATACTAAAATACTCGATGTGAAAAAATGCCCAAAAATACTGGATCATTTTTTTTATTGGAACGGGGACCAATGTCACGAAACTCGAATATTATCAGAGATTTTGCGAATCTCCCTTACTTTTATTTATAACTCGATGTTTTTACATAAACTGCTAGAACACGCCAAAAATACTTAAAACTAAATGTTTAAGTGCCTGTTGAAATTACTTGTCTTAAATAGTTGAAAAGTTACGCTGTTGAGGTTATGAATTCTATTTTGACATTAAATTTGACAATAGACCCTACGTTACTCGTCACATTTTTTCTATAGAATTACTACGTAGCCAATGGACAAGTTATTTGAAACAAAGAGTTCTTGTCAATGCGCCCTTGGTGGCAAGAAAGGAAAACAAACTACGCATTGGTTCCAGCACTGATCGTAGTTAGAAGATTCAAGACATCCATTGTTACCGTTAGACATCTAAATATTGTTGACCTGTCAAGTGACGTGAAACAACCTTGCTTCACGCCATTTGAGACATTAGCATTACTTTACTTATACAATACAAAGTAAGTACTCCAATTTATATTAGATTCTTAAACAACAAACTACCTTATTGTATATTTCAATAAACGAAGTACCGAATGTACATTATAATGGTGTTTATTAAAAGAATACAAGAAGTTAAATACCTGATTCATCTAGCGTTGGCAGGGAATAGTGTATCTGAAGATGCGAAAAATAAGGCTTTTGGCCGTATATAATCTAATAAATAAATAAATAAAATGGGTTCTTTGACTTGAAAAGCTAACCTAACGGACCAACATTGATTTAATAATAATAATTGGACTATTTTGGGCGCCATTTAGCGATAAAATCGCCCCAAGGGCACCTTACATTTTTCTAAGCATATATCACCACATAGGATCGTCACAAACAAAATAATAAAAATGAATCTTATAAGTTTTGGCTAACTCCCGTCATTGGCTGACCAGTGGCCGACCCGTAGGTATACACTAAGAGGTGAGTCTTCTCAGTGACTCTAGCTGATATTTTTCGATATTCGGTCCCCTTTTTATATGATAAACCAAAATCGAATTTGCAGCTAACGTTATTCTTATTTTGCGCTTACACTCTCATACAAAATCAGAAAAAGTTGAAGCGCTAAGGCCTTGGTACCAAGAATGACGTCACAGTCATAGATATATGTTCAATGCATCTACCTTATTTTGTTCCAAACCATATTTAGTAACGGTTGTCGAGATATAAGGTCTCCCGTTTTTAGAAATTTCTGAAATGTCGGTATGCATACCTATACTCTTAATTTAACGATTTTTACTCAAAGGGCATATCGCCCCTTAATCATCTGACAGTTGCCAATGTTGCCATATGAGAGAATGAACGGTTGATTCGTGTAATAAGTAAATTAATGGCACATTCATACACCTGAATAAAGTAGTTGATGTTTATCATAACAGTAAACATTCACGTTGTATCATGGTAATTAAATATACCTACTTCAATATATTATACTGAAAAATATACTTAATAAAAAATACCAAAATATTTATTAAATGTATCGATTTTGACACGCTTCCAGAGCTAAGAGGCCGAATCAGAAAAATCTTACTCCGAATAGACCCACAATAGAGGGCAACAGGGTCACCTATACAGAGATAGGTTATGACAACATGCGCAGAATCAAATTTTGTAAGGCAACATCTTAGTATGGAGCGACCACGTGCATTTGGGCAAAATATGTATCTTATCTATCATTATAGTAGTATTTATATGGAATTTGAATGATCTATATCAACATTTCAGGATATAATAAATGAAAATCAATCTTTTTAGTTATTGTCAACCTCTTTTTCGATATTAATAGTAATACTATTTATTCCACACAAATTCTATAGAGAATTCCAAAGTACTTGAGTGTAATAATTCATTGTTTTACCAATGAAAATAGTATGTATTGCTTTCTTTATTATACCACAGCAGAAACACGATTGAACTGTTTTAGGGTAAGATAAAAAAAATACAAAATTGGAAGGTTACTGTCCAAATTCACTTAGTGGACGAGTTTTTTGCCTAACTCTATGGGAGAGATGTTGGCATGCGCAGAACGTTAAAAATGGTACTTATGATACTCTGATATATTCGACCTCTATGATCAGAACTAAAAAAATGACAGGAGAAAGCATAGAAAATAAAGAAATGCAACATAATGCACAAATCAATAGATATATAAAAATCACACGGATCAAAAGTTCGCACATTCTCATTAAGTTTATCAACAAGACATTATTCATGTTAACATTATATTTTAAATATAGAATAATACAACCTTGCGACACGCCATAGACAAACAATTAAGTGAATAATGTTGCCATTATCTTGTTTAATATTTAATAAAAATACTTTAAGTATAAATAATAATACCATATAAATTGCTTCGCATGATGTTTAGAAGATATTGAAAAACCTAACTGTTTATTGATTAAAATCACAGAAGTAGGTAATTGATAACGTGTGTTCAAAACGGTATAACTCCAGTATTCTGCCGTACCAACCAAACAATTTAGCTCCACATTGGTTTCAGTACAGTTCTAGAACGACTAGAACCACCGCCACCTTGACATTTCTTTCTTTCTCTGACCATAATGTAGGACTAATACATAAAACGTTATAGGCGTTCACCGTCGCTAAGGAAATGTGTGGAATAACAGTCCCTTAACAACGAGTATGATGGACCACATTTATATTCTGTTAGGAGATTTGACAATGATTTGACAGGAGTGGTGGTCCTGTTTGATTTGACAGGAGTGGTGGTCCTGCTATGTTGCCAACTGTTACAGCACGGCTAGAGTACCTACTCTAGGAGGCGGTGCTAGAACCAATCTAGGATCTAAATTGTTAGCTGAGAATTAAGGTCCGCAAATAAGTCAACTTCGTTTTTTTTTTATGAAATGTGCAAATCAACCTTAGATGGTTGGAAGCTAGTAGACGCGATTGACTGTCAATCAGGTGGCACGGGTTCGATCTCAGATGCTGACTTACTCCACTTCACGACACAAGTTTTTTTGCTTACTGTAAAGTGCGCATGACTTGGTACAAAATCTATAATTAGGTAGATTTCATTTTTGTTTCTATCATGGGTTGGCTGGCAGAAATTGCCATTTGGCAATAAGCCCGCCCGTTGTATGTTTTCTGTAAGTACAATAAAGATTATTTTATTTTATTTTTTCTGTACAGTATTTGGGTCCGTGGATACAAGCCCAGATCCTTTTTTGTTATATATTTTCCTGCCCCCCGCGTAATTATATGGGCTTAGATATTTTTCACCAGTTTTCTTTTTTCTATTAATTTTGTAATTAGTCCATTTTGATCGCAAGCTCTTCAAGTGTAAACTAAAAACATTATGAAGAATTGCCGTTTTTTATGGTACTTTGTAAATTAATTAACATATTAACTGTTAACTTCTAAAACAACATGTGGATTAGTGGTTGGGAAACACGACCTTAAAGATAAGTTACAAGGTTCGGTTCCCTGCTGGGGAGTAAAATTCTTTAAATTGGTCATCTCCACGACTAATTGGTCGCAGCGGGACTTCGTAAGACTGCTTCTTAGAACTGGATGTCATATATAGCTTAGCCGTTTCCACCTGTCATTGATCAGAAATTGTGGATTTTCGAGTATTTCCATGTTGATTATTTTTAGATACAATGTCTCATTACGTTTAACCATTGACGTATTTTTACATGTTTTTTTTTTCTAAGTGGCAAAAGGGGTAGACTTCAGATTAAGGTCGTGAACTCAAGGGCCCCAGCTCACGCTCATTCTATTTTTGTAAATATTATTTTGATTATGATCAGCGCCTTTGAAGTACATAGGTAATCTCTGCATTTTGTTCAGCAAAAATGTAAATAAATATGTTACCAAAATTTCAAGCCCCACCTTGCAGAATGACCTTATTTTTGATCTTAGAGAAAGTAGAAGAAATTTTCTCATATGACGTACAAAAGAGGTGTTTTCCTTTAGGAAAGGGGTAAAAATAATACGTAATCTCAACTAATACTTACTCGTAAATGTAGCGCCGCAGTCGAATTTTTTTAAGATACGATTTTAATTACACATAAAAGTTTTTTTTTATTTAAAAAAATCCAATGTTTAAAATTAGCTTCGCAGGCTATTTATTTCACAAAACAATTAGGACCGATACTGTGACATTTCGAACTAATAAAATAAGTATGTTTTAAGTTAAATTTGCTATGACATAATTGAAAAAATAATGTCTTATTTTAGTTAGCATGAACCTAATTGGTTATAGATATAGAATTGACCCCAATGAGTTCAGAGAACTATCATATTTCTGAAGAACCATTCAACTTTCAGAACCTTGCAGTAAATTGTATTGTTTATTGCACTTTCATATTGTAATTCGACTCTTTCAATTGAATCTTCAGTCTTCATATATAATTATTAATTTATTAGATATTGTTTAATTACTTATAATAAACAATTATTATCTCGTGCATGGGCGTCGCCAGCCTCGGAGCTAGAGGGGGCAACATAAATTTAAAAACTTGATACAGCATAAAAGACGCCTCGCATACAGCATAAAAGAATAGTTCGCAATTTTGTATAAAAAATGCACCAAGAAATAGAGCCACAGGCGAAATTTTTTACATAAAATAAAAATGGGTGGAATGACGAATCTAGTGTTTTTCTATACTAGATGTTTCATATGGTTATATCCCGGACACAAGCATGCACTACGCAGCTTCGCCGGACGCGATACAATAATCATTTTGTTTTATATGTATTTGTTGTTATATTATATTGTGAAACATGTATTTTATTCTGAAAATAAACATATAAAAAAAAATATGTTTCATACTGTAAAAAGCAAGCGGCCGGGCCGTGCGAGTAGCGCCGTAGGCGAATTTTTTGTCATTAAGGCATTGTAAGCCTGTACCAAAACGGTCGTGATGTAAATAAATCTAGATTATTTCTCCTGAAAGGTACCTACTTAAGTATAAGTAAAGAATACACAGTACACGAAAATAGTCATAGGTTGTTACTAATTAGCGCTAAATTTTTTTATGTAATGATTGCAATTTAATAAATTTTCATGCTAATTTTAGAAAATTTATGATATGATGACAAACCGTGTGATAACTGATAATAATGTGTTTTTTTGTGAGGTTTTATCACTTAGTATGAAAAAAATTATACCTATTCCAATTTCTAGGTGGGGCGGCAGCTGCTCCCCCTGCCCCCCTGACGAACCGTGTGATAACTGATAATAATGTGTTTTTTTGTGAGGTTTTATCATTTAGTATGAAAAAGTTTATACCTATTCCAATCTCTAGGGGGGGAGCAGCTGCCCCCCGTGACGACGCCCATGTTGTCTTGACTCTGTGTGACTCTGAATGTCTGAATGTCATGACACGTGATCTCATAAGAGATATAGTAACTCATAATAATGTGTAGTGTGTGAATCTCTATGAAATTATTATACCTAATAAATAATCTGCCATTGTTTTACTGTGAATCTAATTTTATTACGATGTGATAGGTGAATGTAAAGATTTAGGTAAAAGATCTGACAGTACAGAACAAACCAATACAGAACGTTTATAATACACAATGAGACAGAACAGAACGGACGGTCAACACAGAACAACCTCAGGGATAGATTAAGAAATCAGACGCAGAAACCGGGTTGTGGACGTCATGGAGATGCCACCTTAGTACGGGCTTTGCCTAGTTAGGTGGCAAAATTGTGAATGTATTTATTATGTCTGTTTATGAAATAAAGTATTTATTTATTATTATTATTATTATTACACTAGGGGTAAATTTTTCTGAGAAAATTTCGGGGGGGGGGGTGTTCCGGTCGACAGTCCGACAATTATGGCGGACTGAAATGGCAATTGGCAGGCACTTAGCAAAACATGATGTAGGTTATGGTCATCTAGACTTATTAAATTGAGACCATGGGCAAACCAAAGAAGTTGGAAGGTCACAGAAGAAAGTGGGTGTGAAAGGCGAGAAATAGTAACGTCTGGAAGACCAAGGAGTGTATGTAAAGATAGGACTGTCCGGTTTTCTGTCCTCCCTAGCTACCTAGCAAGGGATGCGGTTCTATACATATTACGTAATAGACAGATAAAAAAATAATAGGTATACTTCGAAAACACACTGCATAAAAAGAATATTACTTTATACTGTACATAGTTGTGTTTGTTACGTTTTGGAATTATGAGTATTTTAGTATTTCACAGATTTTTGATGATGATGATGATGATGGATGATTTTTGGCGCCGTTTAATGTATTCCACCTCAAGGGCGCGGGAAGCTGGTCCTAAAATATATGATACCTTAAAAACACCCTGCACAAACAATATACTTCGAGAACACCATGTGTTTATAAGAATAACTAGTGTAATATAGTTGTAAGATAGAATATGATAGAAACAATAGAATATTATTTACCGCGAAGTTCATATAACTAGGTGAGCCGTATAATTAGACTTTAACTGTTTTTTATTAATCGTTGTTAATTAGTTACCTTGTCTATGGCTTACATTATAATCTATGGATTATTCTCTATGACAGATGTCACATGTATTAATAATAATACTAGCTGCTCTGATTGTCTGGAAGATGACAATGTTCCAATCAAATATGGATGTGTGTGAACTCATAGATACATCGAATTATTTTTATCTATTTTTTTTATATAAAAAGGATCTGGTCTTGCATGCACAAACCCAAATACCTCCTGCACACCTAGCACTAGGTTAAAAGCCTGTATCGCAAAGTGTGGAATACATCGCCAGCGCCGGGGTTTGAACCTGGCACCTCCCGCTCGAGAGACTGCCGCCTCAACCAACTGCGCCAACCATGTACTCATACAAGTTATTGTCTTCCGTATGTAAAATCTTTCAAGGAGTGATAGACAATGAAAAAAGTCTAATGAATGTATGACCAAAAATCAACCGTTTTGGATATAGCCTTTAGAGAATGGAAGAGTATGAAAAATTCTTTCGTAGGTTTTTGTAAATATCTCACAAACTACCTACTCGATTTTAACGTAATAAAACAAAAATCATAGTAAACATTTTAGGCTTTCGATAAAGATCGAAACTTGATCGAAGCTTTTGCTTTGAAATACAGTGATATTTTTGCCAATAAACATTTTTTTGTGGGGAAAAATAACCATTTTTTGTATTAAATTTAAAATTCCAAAATATTTGCCACAATTTGCCCAATTTAGAATTTTATAATGAAGCCTTTATGAGGTCTCGATAATCGGAGTTAGAAGAAACCACGATATTTTCTGATGATGTGGCCACAGAATCCAATCCATTGATGTCCAATTCCAAGGGTACCTGAGAAGGTTTATGTGCAAGCAGCAAGGGTATACGAAGGTTTTTAATTTATTTATTTACACTTTTGATGAACAAGATACAGAGATATGTTAATACATATTACAAATATAAAATCAAAATCATAACATTTGCTCACTAGGGCGAGCTTATCGCTGTGCTAACCCCAATATAGTCAATAGTGTTATTTTAACCTAAGTTGAAAGTTCATTATTTTGTTAACAATACCCAACATTTTAAATGAAAAAATCTCGATGGATCGATGCACGATTATGCATCACTACCAAACACAACATATCATCAGAATACTGTTGTCAATCATTCCGTATAGCGCCGTTTCGTATAACAGCATTACGAGCTATTAAACATCTAATGTGTCATTACAAAAATGTTATTCTTTATATAATAACTGATGATTTTTTAAATTATAACTGCCATTTTAACAGGTATGTTATTAAACATGTGCAGCTGAATGTAAAACGTGTCAAACTAACGTTATTCTAAAACATAGTGTACCAGTACATATTGGAGTTAGCTGCCAGAGATCGCAGCATTGCGACAAGCTCACCCTAGTGAACAAATAGTGAACTGACCAGAGTAAACCAGAGTACTGAGCTGGAGATCCTACGAAAATAAACGAAGTGTAGGGAGACCACAAAGAAGATGGGCCGATGATATCATCGAGTCGGTGGGACATGGGTGAAGGCAAAGCGCCCAAAACAGAGACTTGTGGAAGAGAGAGGAAGAGCCTATATCCAGCAGTGGAGGGAAAGGGGCCGAAAAGAAGAAGAAGTGAACAAATATTGTAGTGTCTATTAGGGAATTATTGGGGTTAGTTAGAAGAGATGTCAGCATTACTATACGCTCTCCCTAGTAAACAAAGAGTTATTGCTAGATTATTTTGTTCATTTGAAGTACTTATTAATATAGGGTGATTCTTTTGAATAGGCACACTTTTAAAATGAAATTAAACGTATTAAAATCATGGTAATGTCCATAAAAATAGCTTCATTGGAAATCTCATAAAACTCTTAGACAATATGCTATCCAAAAGAAAAATCAGAGTGTTCCTGGGTGGAGAGGTCAGTAGAACAAAGATTCTCCAAAATGGTCTACCACAAGGTTCAGTACTGTCTCCGATGCTTTTTAATATTTACACCTCGGACATCCCGCCTACTACCTCCAGAAAGTTTATTTATGCGGACGACATAGCGATCGTGACTCAGGCAAAAACTTTCGACGAACTGGAACCTGTCTTGAACGCCGACCTGCAGATCTTACAGAACTACTTCGAGAACTGGCACTTAAAACCGAACCCTAGAAAAACAGTAGCGACAACCCTGCATCTAAACAACCAGCAGGCAGATAGAGAACTTAATATTTTCATGTGTGGAGAAAAAGTTCCAAGCGAGCGCAATCCTAGGTATCTCGGAGTAAAACTGGACCGATCACTAACATATGGCCCTCACCTGCAGGCGTTGAAGAACAAAATCAAGTCCAGAAATAATATAATTATGAAGCTCACAGGCACAACATGGGGCAGTACAGCTGAAACATTACGCACATCAGCAATCGCCCTAGTTCTTAGCGCCGCGGAGTATTGCTCGCCAGTATGGACAAGAAGTGCCCACTGCAAAATACTGGATACGGAGATAAACAAAACAATGAGGACGATCACCGGGTGCGTTAAGCCTACCCCTCTACCATGGCTCCCGGTGCTCTCAAACATTGGTCCCCCTGACCTGCGTAGAAGTCAGGCCACCGCAAGAGAATTGGACAAGATCAGGAGAAACCCCACGATCCCTGCCTTTCGGGACATCTTCCAACCACCAACACAGCGACTCAAGTCCAGAAAACCTATTTGGACAGAGAAACTGGAGGACTTCAGCCTGACCGGGACTTGGAGAGAGAGATGGAACAACGCAGACTCTCTGACAAACAAAAACATCATCGAGGACCCTACTGTTAGGGTCCCGGGACACAATCTCCCCCGAAAAATCTGGGTCCAACAGAACAGAATTCGTACGGGACAGGGCTGCTGCAACTACTTAATGTGGAAATGGGGCAAGAGGGAGTCTCCTGAATGCGACTGTGGGGCCCAATACCAAACAATCCAACACTTGGTGGAGGAGTGTCCGGGAAGAAGGTACGAGGGAGAATGGACAGATATCCATAGGGCGACCCCAGAGGCGGTGCGGTGGCTTTCTGGACGGGAACCAGGGATTTGATTCAAATGACTACTGGACGCGGCTATCTAGCCAAGAGAAACAACACAAGCCGAAGCCATACAAAAAGTAAAGTAAGTATTGGAAAGATGGCAGTTTACCATTTATGTTTTAATATGATTTCGGGCATATCTGCACGGGTATTCCTTTCTAGGAGCCATTTCAGAGACGCCGTCAAATCCACAAAAATTCACTGTTTAGTGTGGAATCATTGACCCATATTTCTTTAAAGATGCTGGCGGTCGGAAAGTTACAGTCAATGGAGAGCGCTTAGGTCCATGATTAAAGACTTTTTTGTTCCCTAATTATGGCATCAATGTGCAACAACTTTGGTTTCAACACGATGGCCAATATGCCACACATCGAGCGACACAATCAGGATATTACGGGAAACATTCGATCGGGGCATAATTTCACGTAATGGTTCGGTTAATTGGCCACCACGATCGTGTGATCTCACCCCTATGGATTATTTTCTGTAAGGATATGTGAAGTCTACTAGGGGATCTTCACAGATAAACCTGAGACATTGGATTACTTGGAAGCCAACATTCACAGAGTTATTAGCGATATACGGCCTCAGCTGCTCGAGAAAGTCGTCGAAAATTGGACTTCCAGATTATGCTTCTTTCGAGCCAACCAAGGCGCACTTATGCCCGAAATCATATTTAAGCATAAATGGTATAAAATAATCTTTTAAATAAAGCTAATTTCATGAACATTACCATGATTTTAATACGTTTAATTTAATTTTAAAAGTGTGCCTATTCAAAAGAAACACCCTATACTTCTTCTTGTGGACTTAAGTAATCACCCTAATGAAGAGTATTCCTGCCAGTGTCAAGTTCTACTTATAAATAAATCATTATGGAAAATACCATAGTTGCCAGTTTTTTCTAACAATCCAAAAATTGGCAAAATTTTTTAAACAACAGTTTCGAAACATAATTTGAAAGTAGCAAAAACATGTTACCATATCTTATTATCACATCAAGCAACACTAAACCAAGTTTGCTCCGTGAGACTTCTGAAAAAAAATAGACTGTAGTACGAAAAATTCGATTTCAGCTGTGAGTACAAGTTTAAAAAATGTACTGCAAAGTAAGAATGCAAAAATTACGTCAATTACCTTGAACTTCCATAATTAGAAGCAGGTAGCTAATTATTACATAATCAAACGGTATTTCTTCCGCAAATAAATAAATAAATACCTACAGCCTTATTCAATAGATTCGCCTAATACAGATCTCAGAGGTTACTTAGTTAGTTGCCATACTAGGGCTTAAGTAACACATAAAAAACATTTTATTCAAAAACCTTACTTAGCCGTCAAATAACTAATCGCGAAGTTACTAGGATTTCGGCTGGGTTTCGGTTAAGTTTGCTACTGTTTTCCATAGAAATGTCTTAAAAACGTGCAAAATTCCATAGAAATTTGTTTATGGTTACAATTTTGGCGCCAATTTCCGTGGTTTTTCTATGGTTTCTACGTGTTTTGACATTGACATTTGAGTTGCAATGAAAGGTCGTGTGGATGTGGTGTGTATGTTGTTCATGATAAATTCGTTAAAAATTTGCCTAATTACGCTTTGCTTACAGTTGTTATATTTTGTAGTGTTCGTAACACATTGAAAATCATTCGATTTGTAGCTAAGTACCCACGTAAATTCAATACTAATATGTCACATACTTTTTTCGACGCGATCTCGAAACAACTCGGCAGTAACATGTGATGGCGTCATAATTGTATTAAAATGTTAAAAATATGCCTAATTACACTTTGATTAGTGCCCCTGACACCTGGATTGGATTTTGTTTACTCAATTTGCAATAAATTACGCGTGTTCAATAATAATACATTGTTTTTTGGTTGTGTTTGAAAACAAATCACCTGTTACAGTTGCCGTAATAGCAGCCATATTGTTCTGTATTAGCGTAGTACACGGCTAATAGACCTAATGGCTTGTATTAAAGTTACGATGCTGAGTAGCGGTTTCTTAAAGTTAAATGAAGCTTATGAATAATTTTTTTCGCTAGTACACCCTTATTATACTGATTAACTTTTAAGTAAAGTTTATAAATAAGGCTGCTAATATATAATTATATACAGATTTGATTTGTGTTGATGTGATGTCCTTGGAGGTAGATAAAATCGGAAGGTAAAGAGATTTATTTAGTCATCTTAAAAGAGTAGGCATATGTTCATTTAAAAAAAAGAGACCAGACCATGGATCTCGACAACCTTACTAAATATGCTTTGTAAAAAAATTGGGTTGATACATTGAACCTTGAGGTGGTAGGTAGCCTGGTTGGAAACGCGCTCGACTGTTAAATCGGCGGGCGCGGGTTCGATCCCCGATGTCGACTTACGCCACTTCACGACACAAGCTGTTCAAGCTTACTGTAAAGTGTACAAAAGTGTATTTGGGTTTATCTTCATTAAAAAAAAACTGTTTTATATCTATGAGAAAAATTATGTGAGATTACAAGTATTAAGGGCTTGGCACCAGGAATGACGTCATAGTCTTTTCCCACGGCATTAAGGTTCAAAATCGCGTGACAATCGCATGATAAAACAGTAAAAATAGTGTTCTTTTTCCATTTTTTGGGGTTAATTTGGCGTCTATCAAAAAACTTTTACAGTTATTCCCTAGATTTTAATGCATATTATCATTACAAGAAAAAAAAATTACTCCGCGACTTTCGGGAAACGAGTTTCCGTCTTTCGGAAAAAAGATCAGATATGTTTTTAAATATTTTTTTTTGAGAAATCTATACAAGATATAAAAAATCTTTTACGGTTATTCCCTAGATAAAGGTTCAATGCATCTATCCTATTTTGTTTCAAAGCATATTTAGTAACGGTTGTCGAGATAGAATGTCTCCCGTTTTTAGAAATTTTTGAATGTCGGTATGCATACTCTTAATAGGCGGCGAGTAATATTAATATTTGAACAAGAAGTATTTTGTTTGAATAACAAATACCTCAGTACTATACAACTAAATTCCATGTATATAGGTACAATACTAGAATATACCTATATAATCCGTAGGGTCACCAGATTTCTCGCAAGTCAACCCCCCACCCCCCTCCCCCCGTCGACGAAACATTTTTTTGATGCATTTTTTATTTTAGCACTCACACGCCTGCGGAGACTAAAACCCTTAGATTTTAGTTTTCACGAAATTCTCTCCGAATTTTTTTATCTGGCAACCCCATGGCAAGTACTCACTCGCACTCTCTAGTTACGCCACCGGGGAGAAGTTTCAAATCGAAAATTTTACGAACCGCTAATGCGTAACTTTGTTTTTTACGTAGCTCCTTACTTTATACATAAACTGTCAAAACTACCGCAAACCGTAAGAATATACCAACACTTCCGAAAACGTGGACATTTAGGCGTCCCGAAAGGTTTGTTCTGGACACCGGGACACGAGGCGTAAAACCGGTGACAGTCCCGGTAATCCGGAACTTCTGGCAACCCTACTAATAGGTAATTAATTATTATCATTAGATACTACATACAATGATATTCCTTCATAATCAGACTCGCTTTGTGCCTTGCAAAAAACTCGTTTTTAACTTTTGTACTGTAATTGTATACCTTCAATGTATTGACTATTATTGACGGAGATGTTTATATACAATGATTATATACCTAGTGATTTTACACAGATAATTATTACTTATGTAATACCTAATAGATAAAAAAAATCAATCAATTTATCAAAATTCTCGCAAAAACTTTGTGAATAGTTATTATGTCTTTAGTTTAATCACAAATTAAAAACTTTGATATGATTCTGTGTAGTTAAAACCCCAACAGATATACAGCAAATGATGGACTTCCCATCTTCGTCTGGCTTAATAACTTAACTTAACTTTACACTTTAAATAGCATTCACCAATTCCTGAGAGATTGAAGGAAAGATGAAGAATATAGTCGAAGTGTGAGAAGACTGTTTATTGTTCTCTAATCATCCGTAGGCCTTATTTAAGGCATTTGGAATCGTCAGGTTTACATATTAAACGAAAATCAAATGCGATACATCAATAAACAGTTACAGAAAAAAAAATCAATTAATACATGGTGACTGGTGATAATCCAAACTTATAACAGGTGTGGTTTATTTCAATGCAGGTCTGGATTAAATGGTCCAGATGACATGGCAGACGTCATGGCTTATAAACATCAGAGAATGGACCTGAATCCAGAGGGTGAAAGAACTGTTTCGACTAGCACAGAACAGAGAAGCTAAAATGGCTATAGGCGGGGCATGTTGCAAGACAGGACAGTGTTAGATGGTCACCCAGGTTACTAAAGTAGAGGCCCTGTGACAACAAATAGGCGTAGGAAAACTACAAAAAGGTGGATGATGGATGACATTGTCCGGCTTATGGGTCGTAGATGGCGACAGGTAGCCCAAGACTGAAAATATTGACAAATTCAAAAGAGGCCCATGTCCAGCGGTGGAACGCAAATGGCTGGCAGTAAATAGGCAACATCTTTTCAAAACTTCTGGGCGGTAATACATGGTTGGCGCAGATGGTTGAGGCGGCAGTCTCTCAAGCAGGAGGTGCCAGGTTCAAACCCCGGCGCTGGCGATGTATACCACACTTTGCAATACAGGCTTTTAGCCTAGTGCAAAGTGTGCAGAAAAGTATTTGGGTTTGTACATGCAAGCCCAGATCTTTTAATGTAAAAAAAAAAATACCATTAAATACATAAGGATAATTTAACAACGGATTTATCCTTGTGTATATTATCACAGGATGTAAAGTGTATCAGGTAAAGAGATACTTACCTCAAAGATTTCCCTGCATTAAGTAATATAAGGATATACGTATCTAGGATAATTTTATAGTATTTTCTATGTGCATAAATGCGAGTAGGTATGCAATAATGAGATAAATAGTATAAGTACCTACCTACAGGGCCGGATTTAGAGGTGTGGAGGCCTCGGGGCAACAAAGGAGTGGAGGCACCCTGGCTCCAAATTATTTTCCAAATAAAATGCCCAATTTTTTTCAGTCGAGTTTTCGATTGGAGTGAACCGATAGATATAGATAGATCGATGATTTCGTAAAGGTAAAACGCGAAAAAAAATATCAAAGGAAAAGTTTTTTACTAGTCTAAATTTTATTTTGTTTTCCGAAGTCTCTGTTGTGGGGTCCCCTCTTTTGTGGAGGCCCCGGGCAGTAGCCCCGGTTGCCCTCCCCTAAATCCGGCCCTGCCTACCTAGAATGAATGCATTTACGTAATGGCAGTCTAATGATATTATTATTACATGAACTAGGTACTGCAGAATAAAAACAATGTGTGATTGTATTGTTTATATGAATATGAATAGATCTAAATACTACAGGCTATTGTTATGACTTATGACTGGGTAATTATTGTTGTGGAAGGTAATTGAGGAAGCTATGGGATATTCCGTGAGATGTTGCGGTACAAGCTGGAAAATGGAGGTATTTTCCGGGAAAACTGGGTTATTTTCTGCGAAAAGATGCGTTATTCTTAATGCATTTATATAATCTAAATTGACAGTTTGGGCTAGCTGCCAGAGATCCAGATGCCAGAGATTAGCTCGCCCTAGTGAACAAATATAATTATTTTTATATTTGTAGTGTTAACAAGTATCACGACCACATGGGTGACGAAATGTGGGAAGACCCAAGCTGAGGTGAATGGATGGCATAGAAAGGGGCCAATCCAACTGCCCTTAAGTCCCTTAGGAAGTGACAAACTGAAGGTGCGGGCGATGGACCTAGTGGAATGTCGAAGAATTCTGGAGGACGCCAAGGTTCACAGAAGGCTATAGCGCCAGTACCGATTTTTCTGTAAAACCAGCTGTCAATAAATATTTATTTACGTATACCTACCATAGATCTCTTAGTACTTATTACTATTTTGCTATTAGTGATGCTAAATCTCATTGGATGATAATCGATAAAGTAGATTACTACGTTACCCTATTTATTACTTGATTGACCTGTTTGGTTGTAAGCATTCGCTAGGCTAGAGTACAGCGTTAGTATAGTATACATGGGCGTCGTCAGCCACGGAGCTAGGGGGGGGGGGGGCAACAAAAATTTAACAATTTGATATAGCGTGAAAAGAACTTAAATAGCGCCGCAGGCGATTTTTATAGTGAAACAATTGTATTTTGATAGATTTTCATGAAAAAATATGATATGATGAGAAAATGTGTGGTAATAATGATATTTTTTGTGAGGTTTTATCATTTAGTATGAAAAAAGATATACCTCTTCAAATCTCTAGGCAGGGGGGGAGCTGCCCCCCCTGACGACGCCCATGCAGCGTTAGTATAGTATATCCTATAATAGACATTACCATGTACATGTAGCTGCTGTGACCCCAAAATATCAATACATTTGATTACACAGAGATAATCATTTCAAATACCTACGTCAGATCTATATAATGTCTTCCTGATCATACAAAGTATATTATAATACTAGCTGAGTTACCCGTGGTTCGCATCGGCAAATTTAACAAACTAACCCGGCATACTTTATAGGCTTGAGATGGACAAAATGTGACTTAATATCTGAATTTATTTTCCAACGCCCTTTTATACGATACTACACTCGACCCCACACAACCGTTGGATCCCCTCATCATCATGGCATCTCCTAGGAAAAGCTTTTTCTCCCAAAACCGGCAACGTTAGGACACAGCCTATATTATCGCAAATGTTATTCTAAATTTTGTAGCAATCCATCGTAAAATGCGGGAGTTATGCGAACATTTACAAAAATCAGACTTTACTTTATATATATATAGAAGATATGATTGGCCTATGAACTGTATTATGTATGCTTTAGAAAAAGGGTATGCTGCCTTATTGTTGACGACAAAACGAATTCGACGTCAACTTTTTCAGACGTCGAAAAGTATATACGATAGTATGAAAATATTATTTTTTCTTCTTATTTACTTCCTCCCTCCACTGCTGGATGTAGGCCTCTTCCAACCCCTCCACTCGTCTCTCTTTTCCCCCTTCGCATCCATATCTTTCCTGCTTGCTGGACTATGTCCTCAGACCACCCTTTGGGAGGTCTTCCGACACTTCGTTTCTTATTATTTATCTCGAAAGCTCACGCCGAGCATCTGTGCCTTTCCAATGACTTGAATTAGGTAGTGTGTCGGGACGTGTAGTAAATAGAGAACTCTCTCTCTCTGTTGTAATAAGCCGGCTAAAAAGTGTGTGCTCGTGACTGTGCTGTTTTGAATTTACCCAAGAATAAATTTCGACACTGAAATACGTAGTGTTTTAATTTTTTACCTAATTGTTCTATTATTATTTTTATTAATAATATTTTTTTAAGATACTACAGGGTAACTACATTGCATTTCAAAAAACATATTTATTTTTTAAGTTATTAGCCTCAAAAGTTAGTGTGACTTTAGGGTCACACTCGGCCTTAACGATATCAGATTGCAAAAAATACTTAAAAAATGCATATAACCAAAATTCATAAAAAGGTCTTTATATTCATTGGATGTGGATCCGCTGTCTTGTCACTTTTCTTTAGTTTTGAATGTTATTCATATTTTATCAATATAGCATTCGTCTATGGCTAATAATAGTAATAATATGTGCATGGCAATATAGTACCTACCTATCTAATAGTTACAACAATGTATGTAGATAGTTAGATACTCTACTGTGACCGGACAAAAACCCATAAGAATATTGCGCAACATGAATAAATCCCAAAAAAGACAATAGCCCTTTATAAATATGCTCAAGGGACAAAAGCTCAACTCTAACTGGATTTTCAAAATAAAATTAATTGTATCTATTAGTATGCGATTTCTTTCACTGTGTTAGAAACTACCATAGATTAGAAAATAAATAAATAAGCGAATTTCAAATGTTACCAACAATAAAATAGTCAACATTTTATAAATAATTCATCTACTGGAATCCAACTAGAAAGTTTGGGCTTTTATCCGTTGAGGATATTTCTGAAGGGCTTTTGTCTTCTTTGGTATTTATTCATGTTGAGCAATATTCTTATGGGTTTTTTCGGCGAACCATACATTACGCGTATCCTCTCATACGTATGGTACGAGGACATGATCTATTCGTATGATGCATGATGTGTCACACAACAGCGCTAATATTAATGTGATTATACCCTATATTATTATATCATACCCTATATACCTACAACATTAGATACGTGTGTGAATGTATTAGCTATCATTGATTACATCCTTGGAATACAGTAGTATCCTATGTGTAATGAATTGTACTTAGCTATAATACATATAATGACGTAACTATATAGGGTTAGCTGAAAGATATTCCTCTTCCCACAATACCATTACAGTACATCACAATGATGGGGTAACCAGCGAATATAAAAACAAAAACACAACATTCGATAGAATTAGTTATGTGTTATGTGACATTCAGAATGTGTGACGAACCTCAGAGTTTTGTTGCAAAAAAAGGTTCTGGTTCTATTTTCAAAGGGAAACTTGTATGAAACTTTGTATTCTATGGGAGACAACTAGCAAACAAACAGCGAACATATAGTTTTTCGAGAATTAGAGATTTTGAGAATTTGTATGAAAAATGTCTCTAGCCGATATAATCTATGAGTACGTATAACAATATGATCCTAAAGTGGTGTAGTGTGTGTAAATAACTACTAGAGACTAATAAGGTTCCATCTGTGTGTAAAAGTATAGAGTGTTTGAAACTGCAATCTCATGCATCTCAACATTTTGGTCTCGTCAGTTGAATGTTATTATCGGGAGACAATTTGCCTTTTATAACAATGGTTGATTCAATAGTGCCGCAGGCATTACAATTATTTTACATATTTTTATCCATTTATGTACTTACCTACCTAAGTTGTATTGAAATGAGAAATAAAATAAATAGTATTTAGTCTACATAATAAAGTATGAATAATTTATTTTATTTTATGACTGCAGACAATATCGTCCATTGTTTCCATTCGATTAATGATTTCACACCTCAGTAACACAACCATGTATGTCAACTATTGTTAATTGTATCTAACTACAGTTTCACAAACTTTTATTTCGTCGAAACGTTACGTGAATCCAGATTTTTTAAATGTTCAATTAAAAAAACACAATTTGCAAATGTTGTTCTGGTTTTCGTTAAGTCTATTCATGTTGAAATGGCAAAAGTAGGTACTGAATATAAATTTAATCATTAGTCAGTTGTCAAAATGGACCACTTGGAAGCCAATATTATTGCCGATATGTGCGGGATTTTTAGAGAAATCTATACAAGTTATAAAAAATCTTTTACGGCCATTCACTAGTGACTAGATAAAGGTTCAATGTATCTGCACCATTTTTTAGTAATGTTGTCGAGATCTGAAGTCTCTTGTTTTTTATTTTTTTGAAATGTCAATACGCCTACTCTTAAAAGTCAATAAGTACCTCTAAAATATACCCTATATTTACTGGTTCTACAATCTACATATATACTCCTACAGTCTGTTTTTTTTAGAAGTCTCACGGAGCAAACTTGGTTTAGTGTTGCTTGATATAATAATAAGACTGTTTATATTTTTTCGCTATTTTCAAATTATATTTCAAAACTGTTGTTTATATTTTTTGAAAATTTTTGGATTGTAAGAATAAACTGGCAACATTTTTTTTCAAAATTGTGATGGCGATTTAAAGAAAGGGATTACAGGAGTATTTTTTTCACTTTCTTGTCTTCTTGCCTTTAAAATTATTTCTCTAGCGCTGTTCTGTAATATTTTTGGCATCGTAGGTTACTTGTAAAGTATACAATGTGGGAATATTTCGGACCTTTGACAGCTCTTATGACAATTAGGGCTACCAACAATACAGTCTTGCAACCCCACTTGCAGCTAACGTCCGCCGGCTGCCAAGATAAAGAAAATGCGCAGTAGTGAGATAATTTGAGAAACCCTGATTTATATTTTATATATCATTTTATTAACTACTAAATACATACTGATACATTGTTTGATATACTAGTATTTTTATTATCATATTTTTATCCATTTACAGATATACACCACCATTGTTCTGGGATGCCACCACTATTGATTGAGACGTGCCTGATTGACTGTTAGACTTATAAAATTATATCGAGTCGTATATTATTTATATGAAGAGATATGCATTTGTTAATTTTCCTGATAATTTTATCGTTTTCTGTTGATATTTTAATGCTTTTCCAGTTACTGAAGCCCTATTCACATCTTGCAAGTTAGTATATACAATGATTTGAAGCAAAAAAACAGTATGTCATCGTATGAGAGTGACAACATATGGTAAAAATAGCGTTTTTTTTTCATTTTTGGGGTTAATTTCGCATCAATCAAAAAACTTTTACGGTTATTCCCTAGAATTTAATGCATATTATCAGTACCGAAAAAAAAATTATGAAACTATGTACTTTCGGGAAACGAATTTCTGTCTTTCGGAAAAAAGATAAGAGGTGTCTATCAAAATTTATTTTGTTAAATCTATATAAGATATTAAAAATCTTTTACTGTTATTCCTTAGATAAAGGTTCAATATATCTATCCTATTTTTTCCAAAGCATATTTAGTAACGGTTGACGAGATCTTAGGTCTCCCGTTTCTAGAATTTTTTGAAATATCAATATGTAATATGCATACTCCCAACAGTCTTAACTACCCATCTAAAAACAGTTTTTTTAATGTTTTCGTTGGCCGGTATACCTATCTACATCTACTAATTATAAATATGTATAACAAGTACTTAGTACTATTTATCTATTTTAATTATTCAGTTAGTTATCTGCTAAGAAAAAACTTTCCACAAAAAACTGAACAACTGCGTAAATTAAATTCATACGTTGTAATTATGTAGTTATATATAAAGCAATGTCTAAAAAGGTCAATAATTCACGGCAGTTTACCATAAAATGGTAAAAATAGCGTTTTTTTCCATTTTTTTTGGGTTAATTTTGCTTCAATCAAAAATAATTTCCGGTCATTCCCTTGATAAATGTTCAATGCATCTACCCTATTTCGTTCCAAAGCATATTTAGCAAAGTTGTCGATATCTAAGGTCTCCCGTTTTTAGAAATTTTTGAAATGTTGATTTCATTATTAGTAGTCAATCAAAATGTCCCACACATTTTGATTAGAAAAGTGGCAGAGACATTTGGCTATGAAAAACGCAGAGACTGAAGTTGCCGCGAATGCCGCTATTGCTAGGAATTCCATACATTCTATTTGTTAAGTTGGCAACCTTGTGGCAACATGGAGGCAACGTATTAATAACATTCCTCCACCCACCCCCCTGCTCTCCCTTAAATTTACGGAGACAGAGGACAATCTTAATCAGTGAAATTTATATTTTCCCTTTGGTCATAGAGTATTTTTAGTAGCATTAAAGGGAGATAGCACGAGTCTACTCATGCAGGGCTTAACCGCGTCATCTCTATAGTATAATTACTCTGAGACCTAACCTAACATATCTTGTCAAAACTTAAAATGCCCTAAAATGGCGTAAATTTTCGTCAGCAGTCTAACGCCTACATATTATACAGGCATACAAGGTCGTTCATGGTTGTCTAATGTCTATAACTTAATTAATACATCATTATAGATGCATACTTTATATAGGTATATTAAATTATTTATAATATTATATACAATGTATATACAATGCAAAGATATGAAGTACAAAGGTGTTTAATATTGAGGTTAACAACTAAATAGTAATTGCTTGGTACTGCAGACTGCATTTAATATTCTAACTTAACTTACTTGTTAATTCTATGAAAATTAACATAGGCATTTTATATCAAAACATAGGTAGAATATTCTTAAGAAGTAGATCGAGTCAACAGATGTACAGTGAATAATGGAATTAAGTAGTTACAAGTCTGAAATGTAAACTGACGATTCCAAGGGCCCAGACGGAGTATGCATATCAACATTTCAAAAATTTCTAAAAACGGGAGACCTTAGATATCGACAACTTTGCTAAATATGCTTTGGAACGAAATAGGGTAGATGCATTGAACATTTATCTAGGGAATGACCGGAAATTATTTTTGATTGAAGCAAAATTAACCCAAAAAAAATGGAAAAAACGCTATTTTTACCATTTTATGGTAAAATGCCGTGGAAAATGACCGTGACGTCATAGATGGGTCGCGAGCCTTAAAGATTATTGACTAATGTCTAATGATCAATAAAAATAGCGACAACTATTATAGTCTGTTTTTTTTTAAGAAATCTCACGGTTGCAAAATTGATAGGTATTACTGAATTTAGTGTTGCTTGATGTGATAATAAGATAGGATTACATTTTTTCCCTACTTTCAAACTATATTTCAGAGCTGTTGTTTAAAAAAAATTATCAATTTTTGGATTGTTAGGATAAACTGGCAGCATTGTTTTTCGAACTTGTGATGGCGGTTTAAAGGGATTATTGGAGTATTTTTTTCTATTTCCAACTCGCAAAAATCTTTCACCTTTAAAATATTTCTCTACCGGTTCTCTGTAATGTTTTTGGCATTATAGATTAGTTGTAAAAAATGCAATGGGGAAAAATTACGGGCGACTGACAGCATCTGATGACAAGATTCGACAATCAGGGTTACTAGCAATACAATCTTGCAACCCCACTTGCAGCTAATGTCCGCCGGAGGCCAAGATATAGAAAACTGTAGGGATTTGATTGTATAAAAATTCCTAAGAAGGTACCTACATACTTAAGACAAATAAATTTGAAAATACTTGCTTATACGTAAATGAATTGAGATGAAGTCGATGGCCTAGAACTACATCTAGCGAAACTTTAATTGAATCAATTATTTCTTATCATTAAACATAAATTCGCTTCAGAGAAGGTCAGGTCACGGGTAATTTTGATACCTGGTAATTACGAGTATCAGACATTTTTGTATTCATGAATTTCATACATAAGTTAATGTGTGTAAAATGGTCGACAACGGAGAATGGTCATTCAGTATGGAAAAAACAGGCCCGGCGGAATCACTCAAATGATAGGTAAAAAAGAGTAATTAAATACTGCATAGGGGGCATCATCGAAATCAATTGCTTAATGTGTGAAATACCTACCTATTCGAAGTTTACAGAAGTCACATGAATGTATTAGTAAAAGAAGCATTAAACAGTTACAATTGCGGTTTAAAAGCGTATAATATGATAAGTTAGCCCGTCTTCATCAGCTTTGGTCCCTCCACTGCTGGAAATAGGCCTGTTTTTTTCATACTAAATAAGCATTCTCCTTTGATAATATACTAGTTGGTCCCCGTAAAAAATCGCGGTGTGTTACACATGTTTTTCTTTATTAAATGAACCCCTTGAAAATGAGAAGACGTCTAATAAAAATGTGTATAAATATCATTTAATTAATTTATTGCTGAATATTTATTTAAAAAAAGTTACCGCCGTCTGTTGTAAATCATCTAGAGACACTGAGCACTTATTAAGGCAGAATTCTATTCAGAAAACTTAGACCCAAACAATATACCAGCTTTGTAGATTTTCACGGTCCTTGTTAATCTCTTCTCCATTCTTCTCGGGTGTACCGTGTGTAGATTTTCGATGTCGTCTTTCGGCCTACTTGCTGAGGCCATCTTCAGGACTAATATAACTAAATTAGTCCTGAAGATGGCCTCAGCAAGTGGGCCGAAAGCTCCACAACATCGACAATCTACACACGGTACACCTGAGAAGAATGAAGAAGAGAATATACCAGTACCAGCCTTTTATAAGTTAACTTTACTTTGACACAGATTGGACACACTGAGACATGTATTATGCATTCTTTAGAAGTGAAGTTAGAACCATGGATCATCAGGCGGGACTTGGCAAAGTTCCGAGAGGGTCATGGAGAAATTATTGTCTTCAACATTGAGGAAGTTGCCAGTATGAAGCCTTGTTCGTGACATAGAAAATATTTTTATTTATATCGTAGGTAAGTACGATTCTTATTGTACTGGCAATGTATGTGTGTAGTTATCGGAGTGTAGGTAAATGGCTCCAATCACCATTTCGTCAATTAGACAAATAAACAGAGTTGGGCACCGTTAATCAAAAAGTTAACTTCGTTAATCGATAATCCGTTAACTAAAAAGTTAACTTCGTTAATCGTTAAAGCGTTACTTTTTGAAAAATGTAACGGAAGTTAACGTTAATCCGTTAAAGCGTTAATGTGAAAAATCGCGGTTAAATGGCATGAAATAGAACTACTTACATGAGTACTACTACTATCACACTATCGCGATGTATCCCAAAGTGGGTACACAAATACATACAATGTGCCTACAACAAATAAAACATACAGAATGGGTGGCGAGTCTAATTCTTGAATAAGAAGTAAAATGTCTTACAGAAATTTTACAAACGCCTAGGTACATATTTATTAAACAATCAAATATTAACGGACTTAATTAACGGAAGTAAAATTAGCTTCGTTAATTAACGATTAACGGATTAACGCTTTTCTGCCCAGCTCTGCAAATAAATAGCCATGTCTATACCTTGCAATCAACTACGGAATCTAAACTATATGTGAGTATTCTAGAATGGTTAATACATACACTAACCTTAACCAAATAAATTATTAATATACCTATTAATAAATTTGTATTAATTAAATACATATGTAGTTATTATGTATAACTCTATACAGGTGCAAACCTAGCGAGGCCACAACAACTGTCGATATAAATAAACCTGCGTACGTATTTAGAAAATCAAAGTTTTCATTTTTTGTGAGTAACATTGTAGTTGAAAAAACAAGTAGTTATCTCAACAGATATACAGCAAAGGATGGACTTTCCATCAGGCTTATGACCAGGGTTAGTTAAAATCGGATATTTGTCATACGGCGGTTTGTCATTGTCATTGGGGTTAACTGGAAGAAATCGCAGTTCTGCGATAAGTTCGCCCTAGTGAACAACGTTTTATAATCTGTACTATGTCCATTTTGTATATTTATATGTGTTTGTTGTTTACTTTAAGTTTAAATAAATAAATAAAAATAAATACGAAACCGACATAGACTTCTTGAAATATGGTTGCTCATTTTACGAATTTTTATGTATATGAGTATACAACAGATGACAATCATTTATGCAAGGCACACATCTGAAAAAAGGTCTGTGTGGTGACTGCGACCCCTAAATTCTTCGGGATACTAACTTCCCTAATAGACCTTACACAATGTGTGCCTTATGTAAATGATTGTCTACTCATATGGATGGCAGATGGATGGGCTGGAATTGGTTAATGTTACTCAAGTGTAAAGTGATCACATTAAACCAGCCGACGATAATTTAAATAGCGCCTTTCCGAATGCGACGTATTTTTTATTATTTCATAGGTAAAACAATTCTAGCGTTTTTATGCCTACTTTTATCATTATATTCACTCTGAGTCTACCCCAAAAGGGGCTTGGTTCTGACAAGCGTGATGATAACATTGTGTATGTCACCTTAGTAAACTTGTTTTAACATTTTTTTTATTTTGAATATTAATTTGATCCAAAATATCCATTTTATACTATGTACTATACCAGGAAAATGTTTTAGAAAACATCAACCGGGCCTATAAACACATTTTTCTTCATTCAAATTCAAATTTCAGTCGTCATATTAAAAATTACAGTAGGTACAGGTATATACAACATGTGAGTGTAAACAATAAATATAGGAACCTAAATATTAATACAAAAGTCATTGTATTTTTTTAATACATGATTTTGTGACTTGACATCCTAGAACTGTTTTTCCGCTGTCTTCAAAACGATACCAAACAGTATACACGCCCTTCCGGGGCGCATGGAATCTTGGATTCCTTCATTCCAATGGCGCTTGTGCAGTTAAATAAAATTTTGTATTTATGAGTTTATAAATCATTTTTTTTTCCTTGCATAAGTAGGTATATACGTAGAATCAGTATGAAACGTATAGCCCCGATTTCTTCCAGTTAACCTTAATATTGAAAAATAAAATAGCTTGTACAGAAAACTCAATGTCATAAAGCACATTGAAATTGGGAGGCTGCGTTGGGCAGGGGATGTAGCAAGAATGGGTGAAGAGAGAGAATGGGCCTAACAAGTGCGCTATGCCAAATCCAAGATAGATGTAGTACTGACAGATCCAAGCTCAGATATCAAAAAGATACAAATGTGGCTGGCATCAGAGGCTGGAGGAGCGAATCCTCCAATGGAATGGCGACGACTACCGGATGAGACTAGTGCTAGATTTCACCAACTTCTTAGGTGAGGAATAGTAGAGATAGGAGCCACTTATCATTATTTTCATACGAAATTTGTGCTAGGTGATTCCTATCTCCGCTATTCCTCAAATAAGAAGTTGGTGAAATCAAGCTTAAGTCTCACAACAGTATCGCCAATGATGATGAATAATAGCCGAATATTCAGATGTGTTAGTGACAGTGTTAAGTGGTCGCCTAGAATCCTGAAGCAGAAGCCCTGAAGCAACAATTGGGCGCAGGAAGATCTTCAATATTGGAGAAGTCCAGCAGTGGAACAAAACTGGCTAACAGTAAGTAAAAGGTTGTCACAATAGACCTACTCTGGTCGCAGTGAAGCAGGGGTTAAACGATCCCCTGACCTAACAAGAACAAAAAAATTGCATTGAAAGATATACACGTGTTAAATACAGTGTCAAATGTAACAAAAGCGTGTAAAAAAAAGTACAATGTTGGGAAAACAACTGAAATATTCGATAAGGCATATCAAGCCTACAACATTTGTTATTGTTTTCAAATGTGTGTTATAATTATAGAAGGTGACATTTCATTTCTTCTGCGCCTTAAAAATCACTTTGGCGTGTGACATTCCTGAACACTTAATAATAATTCATAGCAAACCATAGCATAGCATACAGTACAACACAAGTCAACAGAACGCTAAGGTAAATAGGTACGTTTGTCATTCTATGACCTCATACCTCGGTCAATTAATTATACATGCCATAGTGGAGTCACTTCACATGTTTCAACTAATCACGATATCTACAATCTTCAGAATCTACGTTGAAATGCTTTTTTTTTGCCTTTTAAGTTCCCAAAACATCAAGAATCTTTTTTGTCCAAATGTGCTCGTCCACTTATCATCATATAAATATGAACAAGAAGTTTTGTTGCAGGTTTTTTAAAGCAAACATAAATAAATGATTGCGGCTTGTGGTGCAAACTTGCATTTTGCTTGCAGTAAGACTAGCACTTGGCATGAAAGTTTACAGGCTCGTCCTGCATGGGTTTGCTGCAAGTTTATTGGACTATTCGGGCAGATGGCGATAGGATCGAAAACATGATGCATAATTGCGAAACAGGCGAAGAGAAAATTGGCAGTTTATATGAAGAAACAAACTGTGCTAAACTTGCCCTATTAAAAAGGGCATACTCGCTTTTATGACAGCAGAACCAAATCCGCTTGTTTATCACTCGTAATCGGGTGCCTTGCCGATATACAGTGAGATAATCAAATTAGCTTTCAATCGGATCAAAACGCTTGATTTTAGCTAAAAATTTCCTCGCGAAAAGCCGAAACAGAGGTTGAGAACATGGCCTTTTATGGCTAAAGTTCTACGGCACAAACACTATCAAAACCATTTTACACTGAATGATTTTTACAGAGTTTGTGATTCTCAATAACTTTTGGAAAACTATCATTAAATTACAGTCGTTTAAATAGACAGGATATAACTTTAAAGAGCATAGAAACAAAATATGGAAATACCAAAAAAGTCGGGATAAGGAGATCGGTCATCGGACGTACAAGTGTTTTGTGAAGAATGTCACCTGCAAAAGACCTCTAAATAACTCGTACAATGAATAAGAAAAATGTCATAATGTCAATGCATAACTTAGTCTCTTGTTCAGCTGATTATTCATATTTAAATGCAGTTCCATTCATGCCCTCGCAAAGGTTCTGGAGGTCGCACAGGTAATACACTTCAATCGATGCAAAAATAGAATCAATAAAGGTAATTAATTGTGGATTCGTTTCCTACTGACCTTGCGAACGTTCAATACAAACACACCGACATACGTGCTGCAGAATTTTAAATAGCAATACATAAAATAGGTATAGGAAATGCTTTGAAATGACCATCCTTACCTTTAGCCCAGCCAGTCAGAACGTTTCCAAGATAAGCCACTTTGAAAACAGGGTCAGGTTCACTAATATTCACACTGCTGTGCCTTCTCAACAATCTCCCGAGACCCCTGCTCAATGTTCTGAAGGTCTTCGCTCTGAAATCCTTATGTAGGGAATTGTTATTGGTGTTGTGAATCGACGGTATGGAATTTTCATCCAAACTTTTTGAATAGATTTTAGTCGCGTTATTTTCGTGTAATTTTTGGCCGATCAATTTGGGTATCATCGGAATCGACCTGCGCCTTTCTGATATGAGTGTTTTGGCTTGAAACACGCTATAAACATTTGAGTTTTTCTTGTAAAGATTGGCGTTGCTGACAGCCTTGATCAATTCGCATAATTCTTTACATTCTTTGTTGTTGTTATTGGAATCGTCTGTTGAGTCATTATCAACATCGATGATTGTTTTGATTCCATCATTGAGTTTGGTAGTGTCTCCCACAGTATCTATAGACACTGTTACATTAATTTCTATTTGTTTAGGTAATATATTATTATCTTTGGTAACATAATTAGTTTCATTATTATTAGTACTAGGTGTCGTTGTGGCCTTAGTTTGTACACAACCAAAATCTTGCCCGTTGTACAACAAAGACGAACTCAAATATTTGACACCTTTCCTTAAACTAGAGGTTTTCAACATGAGATTCTGTTCACTGGAGCTCCTCGTTTTGAGGATATGAATTTTATTCAACTTCACAGCTGTATCCGTTTCGTCGACTCCAACAAATCGCCCAGTAATTTCTTCTTCATCGACTACATCTTCATTAGTATGATTGCTGCTATCGTTGGTTTTATCATTTTCTGCGGATGTGCAGGTGTTTCCATTGTTTTTATTAAAATCTGCATTATTATTAGTATTTGATTTCGATTTCCTCTGAACGTCTGCTGAATTTTTATGAGCCATCACGAAAGTCGTGCCTTTTCTAAAATAACATGAATTTCCTTTATTTTCTATACTTATTATAAAAACTAGCGTGTTGGACTGATGTGTATAAATATTTTTATATTAGTAATCATCGTATGCATATAATATTAATGTATATTATGTACAACTTCCAGGAAATGAATAACCACATAACATTCATAATCTTGCTAGGCACAATACTTGGAAAATCAAATATTAAAACACGAACAACTATGTCTTAATAATCGTTCTTCGAACTGTCAAAAGAATCAAAGAATCATTCAATTTTATGGCGCTGATTTGGATATCTCACGACTCTATTCAAGAAAAAAAAACATTATTTTCGTGGTACACATTTGTTGTGTTCAACGTCGTGGAAGATTTCGTAGGCACACAAAAAACAGGTGGACCGTCGATTTTTTTCGTTTTAACACAAACAACAACACACTATATACACATTTTATTGTATTTTTTATATTTATATACAATTTTATTTGTTTTTTATTTGAATTATTCGTGAATTTAACACAAGAGAGTTGCTCAAATTCTTTTGAGTTGTATTCTCTGTTGAAATTGATACACCTACACTCTCAAACAACCTGTATTCTTGTTGAACCCAATATACACCTTTAAAATCTATTAAAACTATGTTAAATTAAAATAAAAACATATGTTGAACTAAATTAAACATTTTGAAACATTATTGTACACAACACATCACTTTATTCCGTGTTTTTAAGTAGTTTTATTGTGGAATTAATCGAAAAAAAGTTTTTGTGTGTCGCGCACTTGCGAGAAAAAGCGACCGCCCGGTACCGCGCATGGGGAACAATTGCTAAACAAAACCTGTTCGGCTGTTTTGTATGGAGTTGTATACCTGGATATAAAGCGACATTAATATATAAACACCTGTGGTAGAATGCAGAACTAATTAGTTCGATATTTAAAATTTTTTCATTCTTTTTTCAATTCTCATCCAAAAACAATGCTTCAATAAGATATATTATTGTTATTTAACTTTAAAGTATATATTATTTAACTCGATGTACAATTCAAAAGAATGAATGTATTTAACAGGAGGTATAGCTACAGAAAACGAAATATCTCATTCTGAAAAATACGTAAAAAGCTTTTTCTGAAACAATCAGGTTTTCAGCTTTTCTGTTTTTAGCGAGCAATCGGGAATGGGTCACAACGTAACATCAGAAATGCGTTTTTGGACCTTATTTTTGTCGTCAATTTTCGCGAACTTATCGTCACTAACCAAAAAAAGGTTGTTGGTAGCTGGGTTGGTAAATGGTAACTCACCGACTTTTATTCAGGACGACACGGGTTTGATCCCCGAGTCCGTCTTACTCTTCTACACGATACAAGCTTTTCTAACATACAAACGCGAATTTGGATTTACTTAGATGAATTCTGGTACTTACACTCTTTTTTTTATCAACAATAAATTAGACATAAAATAACGTCCCAAAAAGTTCAGTTCACCAGTCAATTTATTTTGTACGTATTTTATTTAGGGTGTAGGTAATTAGTAGATTTGTGGGCATATACATACATATTGTGGGTGTAACTTTTTAAAAAGATAATATACAACCGTACACCTGTCACTGGTTGTCTTTTATCTGAGAAATTCTGTGATGCTATAGTTACATTTCGTTTCATCCGTCTTGTCACACTTGTTGTATAGAATTACTATGCAGCCAGTGGCCAAGTTATATGAAACAAGGATTAGATGAAATTTTTTAAACGTCAGCAGCGCCACGTCTGGTGGTCAACTCGTGTTGGTTAAAGTATTATAATTATCCACCTATTTGGCTGGTCACTAGACAGTACACTTGGTGTGTATTAAATTTTTATTGTAAGATGGAGAACGCCGATTTGAACCGAATGTAACCGAGTGCAATCGAAGATACACGAAGATAGCCGAATGTAATCAGGTAAGCATCTAATTAGTATGCACTCTACGTACTGAGATTCTATAGATACTTTTTTTATGATGCATCGTAGCATATAAACAAAATCTATCAAATAAATAGCGTTTCTCCGAATCGAAGGAAATAATTATTATTATTACATAGGTACCATCCACGGACGTCGCCAGCATCGGAGCTAGAGGAGAGAGGGGAGGCAATAAAATTTTTAAAATGATATAGCATAAGAAACGCAAAAATAGCGACGCAGGCGATTTTTTTTTGTAAAACATAGTAAAGAAAGTCATGATATGGTTTGCTTTATTTGAAAATGTGCATGGTATTTTGCACAATTATTTTCATGAAAAAAAGAAAAGTAGCACCGCAGGCAATTTTTTTTTTTTGTGAAATAATTGAATTTTGATGGGTTTTTGAATCTCATTTTTAGAAGAATTATGATATGATGAGAAAACGTGTGGTAATAATGTGATTTTTTATGAGGTTTTATCATTTAGTATGAAAAATTATATACCTATTCCAACGACGATGCCCATGGAGCTACGAAGCTAGCTACCATGGAAATTGGGACTCCTTATGACTGAAATAGATGGACATAAGGTTGAAATACTCATTTCGATAATAAAAAAAAGAACTAAAAATAAAATTATGGATTGTGGATCTGGTCATGATCTGGTTGGATATGTATTTCCGAATTGTTCAATAGGGTGAGATTATTGCTAATGTAATACCGCATCGATAATGTATTGAAGGACTGTGATCTAATTATATCGTATGATGACGTACTGAAAGCTCTGTTATCAATACGGAGGGTGGAATAATCTAAATAAATAGTACAAAGTAATGTCAATACAACAAAAATAGATTGTAATATTAATTAAAAGTAAGATTATATGGTGTCACCACTCACCAATATCAATATAGATGAGGGCCTCCTACATGACTTAATAGAGGGAACGGTTGGCGCCCCCGACGGCAGTACCTGGACCAGATGTACGAGGACATGAATTGTGCCACATATGTCGAGCTGAAGAGAGCTGCAGAAGACAGAGAAGAGTGGAGATCAAGATGTAAAAATTTGCTGCAAACCAATCCACAGGATTGAGACTGGAGAGAGAAGAAGTGTGCCTATAGAGTACTGTCTCTATGAGGTGATTGCACCACTGTCAGGTATAATAGTTCCAGTGTGCACTACTGTCCATAATACTGGAGCTGATGTCATATAGATGTGGCTCCTCCTAGTATTAGTGTAGCACCATGAAGTGTAGTAGTGAGGCCAGGCATACCAGAGCAGAGCCACTTGGTAACTGACCACCAAGGGACTAGGATCTCTACAGAGACCAGAGCCATACCAGGATAGTGAGGTGCAGTCCAATGTCTGTATTTATTGGATTCCCTTCCGACTGCCATAATTTCCTGTCTGTTATGTCACTCTGTGGGACTGGTATCCGGCCACTCTTCATCGGTCCTCTTGATTACATGGTTCTACCTGGGTTTCTGTATCCGGTTCTCGGTCGCCACTCCAAGATTCTTTTGGTCCACCGGTCATCAGTTGTCCTGAGTTTTCATGTCTAACGTTGAATGAATACAATTAATTAAAACACATGCGTACTCAGGGCCGGCCCGTCCATATAGGCAACTGCCTAGGGAGTTGGCATTCGGGGGGGCACCATCGGCGTTGCATACCAAATAATACAACGCCACAAGAAGTCTTAAATTACTTACATCTATGAAAATGAGTTAGCAGATAGCGTGCCAAATTTAGCGATTGGAATAAGCGTGTTTCCGACACTTCCTGTGTCTGTGGCCAGTGGTAAGCGCAGTTTTTCTAAATTAAAACATACCTCCGCTCTACAATGACTCAAGAAAGACTTGTGCGCTTGTCATCGTATCCACTTTTGCTAAAATTAAGACAAGAAAAATAAAACTTAGGTACGTAAGTAATATATTACTTTCGTGGTTACTGGATTGTCCCTAACTTAATTCTATATTTAGTCTTTTTTTAAAAGGTTTTCATATTTCACTCTATTCTATTCAGCAAAAATAAGGTGTGTACACTCTTTTTCTTGATTTTAGTGTTTTTTTTTTTTAGTTTTGAGGGAGGGGGAGGGCGCCGGTTTAGCCGTTGCCTGGGGCGCCAAGTTTATCGGGTCGGCACTGTGCGTACTGCGCACTTTGGTATCTCATCTTTTACTGTGTAAATAATAAATTCATAATGATATTTTTTTGATTGCAGACATCTTGTACCTAATAATAATATTAACATCTATATGCTTTGACGTCAATCTACGAATCAAAACTTGTTTAGTGTTTACATAATTTGATCATATACTCGAATAGTAATTAAAAATGATATCAAAGATCTCTCATCATCACCAAATATTATATTATACCTACATCCGATGTTTCTTATTAACTACTTATAATCGATAGTATTTCTTTAATTACTTTTCTATCTAACTTCATACTCGTATAACCAAAGATCCGGTGCAAAAAATATGACGCATCTGTTATTTGATCGAAATCTAGTTTAAACCAGCTGAGCTACCCGGCGATGCCCGGGAAAAAACTACCCATTCCGCACAATTAAATTTATATGTTTGCGACTCGGCTACTTCTGTAAATTTATATAAAATACCCTGGTCAAAACCTGAAGCGGATCGGTAGAAGTGTTTATGTGAATTTTCACAGCAATCCATCGTAAAATGCGGGAGTTATGCGAACACTTACAAAAAACCGACTTTCCTTTAGTTATATAGATTAAATGATAACTTACCAATAGGGTAATACATCGCACTAGGGTTGCCTATCAAAATCTTGCCCCCGCCCCCCTCAAAAAGGCCCCCCTTCGCGGTTTTTCGCATTTTATAGGAATATGGTAAAAGATGGGAGAAAGTAGTCAATGACAAAAATAATCATTACTAAATTCTCTACAAAAAATATTCTACACATTTTTTTCGTAGGACTAGTAGTTTACCCGCAATGGTCGTTCTAAATACAGAATATTAAAAAAAAAATATATTTCCTTTATAATATAATTTAAGTAAGCTATCATTTAAACCACATTTCGATCAAATAACAGATGCGTCATATTTTTTGCAGCCGGACCTTGGGCTAATAATATAAATTACAGTTTATGATAAAAATATAATTTTACAATTTGTAAAGTTTAGCAATAAAATGATGGCAACATTAAGCTTTGATTTCACAAACTTTAAAAGTGAAATATTTAGTTACTTATGTAAGAAAGCTTTCGTTTTCTATCATTCTCAATAAAATATTAATAAGATGCTATAAATATGATGATCAATGATCATATTTCCATGACCTTGTAAAAACTGTAATATTTTCCAACGGATGTACAGCGAAGGATGGACTTTCCAAAATCGATTTTTATCGTATAAAAAGGAGACCGAATATCAAATAGTGTCCGCTAACTAGACTCTATAGTAAGGTGACCAACCGTCCTCCTTTTGGAAGGACAGTCCTCCTTTTCTACATAGGTTCTGTCCTTCCTTCAAAAGTGTCCTCCTTTTTAACTTTTTAAAACTAATCTGTTAATCTCAAAACCACACGTTTTTTCATCATACCATGAATTAACTAGTACTATAGTATAAAAATACGTTAAAATGCAATTGTTTCCTAAAAAAATTTGCCTGCGGCGCTAATTACCTTTCCCTTTTGTGTATATGTAATTTGGTATGTTTTATGACAAATGTTTCACCTGTGGCGCTACTTTTTTAATACATCCTTTATGGAAAACATTTTCAAGAAAATAAATCAAACAATGCGACCTTCTTCGCTGTCCCAAAAAAATTTCGCCTGCGGCGCTATTTACACATTTGTTGTCCTCCTTTTTATTTTTAAAAATATGGTCACCTTATCTATAGAGGAATCACATCTTACCTTAAACATTTTATCAACCAAATTACAGCGCAGTATGTCTAACAAACTATGGGAATAATCTCAAGTTTCAGTAAAAGAGGTAACTTTGTAATTATTTTTTTTATGGAGAAAATTTACAGTAATCAGATTTCTACCCTCTATATAGTCTAGAGTCGTTGAAACACATTCTCATTTATCCATGCTCTAAGTCTATATCTAGTAATCTACCCTTCCCTTACGAAATTTTTCGCATGTTCAGTTTCTGGGAATGGCACCACTAATTTTCTAGCTCACGTGAAATTAAACTCACTTTCACGAGTCTCACCCCACTTTCTTCTCATGCTCACTAGAAATCGGTGAGGTGAGGATACCATGGATATTTCTGGTGAGGTGAGGATACCATGGATATTAATGGAGATTGGAAATTGGTAAATCCATTGTCCCTGAGATGGAGACCGTGGGACATGAAAAGAGGAATAGGCCGGCCTCAGAAAAGATGGGCCGATGATATTATCCCCGTCGCTGGTAGTGGGTGGATCCAGAAAGCCCAAAGAAGAGAGGATTGGAAAAAAATGGATGAGACCTACATCCAGCAGTGGAGAGATGGCTGAGAAAGAAAGAACTGTTCTGGAGAATTGATAGGAGGGTCTAAAAATTTATGGAAGTTGGAAAATACCCACAATATAAATGGATGAATTACGATAAATTAAGTAATTATTATTTGTCGACGTATAAGATTAGGTACTGATGTTGATAATTGCATGAGTCTGTGACAGTTATATACTTAATATTATATTAACAACACATGACTATTGTAGTTGACAGATTAGACTTGCAGATTACACGATTGGATATTGTATTAATGTGACTGAAGTGTCACATAATAACTCAACCTTTTGATGCTTTGCTTATTGCTTCCATATTTATTATTTACACAATTGTCATGAAAGCAATTAGGTATCCTAGTGCATGTTCTATTAGTAGGTAATCCGTTAAAATTAACGGTAGATATTATGAAATTTGATATTTAACCATCCATTCAGGTCCATCCGTACAATTAAATGTTTGTCGCGATTTCTTCAAACTAATCTTTGACATCCATGAGCCAGTGCTTCCCCCTAGACTAGCGGGTTGCCGACATTTTTTCGGAAAAATAAATTAGTATAAAAAAACAGTAGGTACACTCAAAAAAATATACGTACTTAGTATTTTAAGTGGCGGATTGAGGCATCCAATTAAGATTCTAAGCAACAACAGATTTTCGGGCCCCCAATCATGCGACATGCGAAAAAACTGAGTAATAGCACCGCAGACGAAATTTTTTTGTGATTATGTAAAGAAGGTCGTAATGTAACACTTGATATATTTTTTTAAATTAAATTATTATCAATGGGTTAAGCAACAAAGGCATGAAAACGAATTTCCATAAGAAAATGCACCAAAAATATGGCACCGCGGGCGAATTTTTTTACTAATATGCCTTCAATATCTATTATTTCATTGATATCTCTACACGAGCTAAGGTAGGATATCGAAGGACAGGTGATCAAAGGTTTAATAAATTACTATTACCCAATACTATTTAAGGTGAAAGTTCTAAAGAGCTACATGACTTATAGTAATGTTAATTACAGGTCTAATGGTTGCAATGGAAGGTAATTATAATCACTGATGTCTTTATTGATCATTATTACTGCATATTTTATTGGTAATTAACATTGTAACTCGTGTTTTTATTATTCTTACATACTTACCGGCTTACCAAGTAAAAAACTACGGTCTTTTTTTGTATTTTAACTTTTAACCTGGCAGTGGAAGAAAAATAATGCTTAGAACACAATTACTTCTCAATCACGTTTTTTTTTTTTTATTAACCTGGTGTCATGTGTCCTTGTCTGTGACTACATTTTCCACTTCTAGAGGTTGGTAAGTACCTAATTTGTAGAAAATTCCCAGGTAGCACAATAAACTTATTTCCCTTTTCCTAGATTCACTACTCACTAGATAAAGGTTCAATGTACTTATCTACTCTATTTTTTCCAAAGCATAATATTTAGTAACGGTTGTCGAGATCTACGGTCTACCTTTGTTGAATTTTTTTATATGTCGATATGCCTAGCTTTAAAGAAACGTAAAACACGCACACGCATTTTCCGCCTGCTGTTTCTTTATGCCCATAAAGTCAGAATCTCGATGTTTTCGACCGTTGATATTTGGTGGAAGTCCATTTTTAAGGAAAAAATGAAAAACTAAATATTTAGATTTAAATCCACATAAAAAAATGACTAGCTTTCGCAACTAGTAATCGAGGATTTGCACCCTCATCATCAGACGATTGTGAAAAAACTTTATTCACAATCGCCTAATGATGAGGGTGCAAATCCTCGAGTCGCAAAAGCTAGTAATTTTTTGTGGATTTTAATCTAAATATAAATTAGGAAGCTATCAGTGGCGAAGGGTGGATTTCTGCAGAAGAGAAGCCGGGGCTAACATTTCTTATAGGATTACGTCAGATTAGACACTATTATTCCTATCATTTTTTCCAAAAGGTAACTCGATGGGAACCGTGTTCTTAGGTAGCTTTGCGCCTGCTGTATAGGTATTATAACATACCTAGGTACCATTCCTAATTCTATGCTTATGTATGCATTTGGTAGGACATTGGTCAAATTTCACTGAGGATGGGGTAGCGATTTTTTACTGTTTCACCTCATTTGCTAATACAATATCACTTATCTCATAATATCACAGTAAAACTTATGATTATTTCGGGTTAGATTAGGGCTGCCATCATTGCCGGACTGCCGACCGGGATACCTCCCCCCCCCCCAAAAAAAACCTCTAAAAAAGTATGAATATTCGTTCAACAGGCATGAAAATTGTTTCCTTACAAAATATGCCCGAAGAAAAATTGATGATATTATGAACTTGGTTTTGGTTTTCTTTGTTTTAAAGTGACCATGTAAATAGCACCGCAGTCAATTTTTTTGTCATAAGACATGAGCGACGAGCGTGTACCGGTCTACATAAAATAGTGTAAATCTTGTTTAGTTTTATCGAAATAAAAAATAGTAGGTACTGATGGTATGAATGCGGAATATGTAAAAGAAGTGTAATTGGCGCCAAAGGCAATATTTTTAATAAAAGAATTTTAAAACAATGGATTTTCGTAATAAGGTATTACGAAAATCCATTGTTTTAAAATTCTTTTAATAACTCTCCGGGAATCGTTTTTGACTGGGATAAATGACTGATGTCTCGGAATGTATGGCGGCCCTAGGTTAGAGTGATGTGGAATGCAAGACAATATTTGCTTAGTATAATTACCTAGTGATGTTTTTCTCTGTATCATCATTAGTTATATGATTGTATTGTATTATGTACTGTCACCTGTGGCTCCTCGTGAGTTGTATAAAGTAATATGATATGACTGTATGACACGGGCATGAGAGGTTACCAGTTATTATTGTCATGTTATAGTTATAATAATAGGAGACTACTTAACATAATCAACAATAATCAATGTCTCTTCCTGCAATTTGTAGGTAAATTGTTACTTACTAGCGGGTACCTTCACGGATGCTTTGTTAAATATGTTTTTGTGTAACCACTATTACTACTCCACCCTTCAAAGTTCCTCGAGTAAACACAGGAAGATCACAAGGCTCCGTCTTTTCCCCGTCTCTCCAATATCGTCATGAAAGTCGTAAAACCAGATTCACATTGTCGACTTTTTTAGTTGGCACCCACCCCTGAAAGTCACAAAACTCCTCTTACATACATAGCATTTTCTCCCAAGCCGTGTTGTTGAAGCATGGAACAGACTGCCTAGTGATATTATCAGTGCTCCAAGTGTTAATGTGTTTATATAGTATAATAAGTTGGACTAGTATTTGAGAGACAATTGATTATGCTAGCTAGGGCATATCAGCTGAGCCCATTACCAATAATAATAGTAATCCACCCCAACTCTCCAGGATTCAGTAATAACTTTTACGACAATTCAAACCATACAATATTTTCAGGACCAAAAAAGGTAAATTGAAATAAAATTAAAGATTAGTATAATTTTTTTGTTGTTTATTGTATAAACTTAATATTACATATTCCCGTCAAACACAGCATCCTATATCCTGGAAGGATACAGCATCTGAAACACAAACATACAACAATGTATTAGTGTCTACAAATGTCTACACAGCTTATTGACTGAGGGAGGAGTAGTATCAGTAGAGTATGTTGACCACACAAAGTGTATTCAGGTTTCAAATGTCATATAACCATCACATAAAAAGAATCTTAAATCAGGGGTACTATTCCAGTACTTCAGCCCCACCCGCATTCGAGCAAAGATGTGACAGAGAAGTCGAAGATTAAGTCCAAATGTCTACTTTTTATGAGCAAGCAATATTGTTCTATATTAAGAACATAGATACAAAACAGTTTGGCAAAGTCCAATTCTATGATTCCAAAATGAACTCTGAAATTTGATTATTCCTGTAGTTTGTCCGACATAGTACCATAATGTGGTTAATAAAATGTTTAAGATAAGACGCAGTGACCAGCAGATATTTTTATGACATTCAGTCCCCTTTTTGTATAATGAATGAAAAATAGATTTTGCCGCTTACGTTATTCTTATTTCATGCTTACGCTCTCATACAAAATTGGAAAAAGTTGAAGCGATAATAAAACAATTTTTTCTCAGAGCATATTGCCCCTTAATACTAGATGCTTTTACTTACAATCCTAATTCTGTGTCCCATAGCCTTGGCGGGCAAGTTCCTCTTGAACTTGGCTCTGACGGCTCCGGATGATCCGTGTGGTCTGGTCACCTTACCCCAGATCGCCCTGACCTTGGTCTTGTGTCCCTTGGGGCCCCCGGGCACTGTGGTGCGCTTCTTGGCTCTGTAGACGTAAACGCAGCGCTTGCCAACGTAGAATTTGCTGTCCTGGTTGTAACGGCAACCCTCGATCTAGAAATAAAACACAACATATTATCTCTGGTTTAATAATTAATTTCCAAACAAATACTTCTCCCACAATAAGGAACATATCAGCAAGATTGTCCACAGCGTCGCACTTTAGTGCGATTTCAGGTTTCAAATGTCAAAACATCATGTAAAGAGAAAAATATTCTTGTGTTGTCTATTGTTCATCGTCATGCGTAGGCCTGAATCGAGCACTTGGACTCAGACTCACACGTAGGCAGCTGCCAAGTTATAATGAACCGATACTAGTGCTCAACTGTGTACAGAAAAAGATTATTTCAATAACAATATTCAAAACATAAACAAAAAAGGTAAAAGGTCTACAAATACACATCAACATAAGAACCATAGACTTTTATATTAAATACCTAGACGGCGTACTCAATGCTAGAAGTGTAAGTAAACTGGTGCTCACAAACTGTCAAATCGTATGGAAAATTTAGACAGTTTGTGGGCAACTTTTCGAAATTTTGCTCTCATAGTTAAAAACTGTATTGTGTCACTTCCGTCCTATTGAAAATACATGGAGTCAGATGTCTAGTACGTAATATATTATGTCTTTGGTGAAAACGCAGACAGTTTTAAATTTATTTAAGTAAATCTTTAGTGTGTATAACCTTCAGGAGTGCTGTGTTCTCGTGTTGATTCCTCAAGCCCCTCTTGTATCCTGTGAAGATGGCTTTGGCGTAGAGTCTGCCCTGTCTCCTCTTAGCTCCACCTTTGCTGGCTGGGGCAGCTGCGGGGGCTGCAGCTGGGGCGCTGGCGGCCGCAGCCTTGGGGGCCTTGGCGGCTTTAGGAGCCTTGGGCTTGCTACTTGATGGGGCTGGGTCTGCCATACCTGCAATGACATCACACAATATAACCTAATTTTGTCCCACAAATTCTTTCGATTGAATAAAACTGTATTTGGAACTATTGGAGTGCTGCGGCTCCACTCTTTGTGTAAACTCTTTTTTTTAGCGCTAAAAACGGCATTATTTCACTCGTCTCGACTGCGGGTGGGGCCGGACGAGGACACAGAAAGTCAGAATGTGTTTTTTAATTTACACTTGAAATGTCACTCCTGTTAAAAGTTTATCGTGTTTTAAAAAGGTAACTAAAAAATGACATTTTTAGCGCTTTTTTAAAACAAAATAAGCTTGGCCTTGAATGGGGCCGCAGCGTTCCAATAGTTCCCTGTATTCACTATCTTACACACCAAGTGATGGATTTTGATGACTTTTAAAATGTAAGAGCTTTGAGACGCTTGTCAAATTTATGAGAAAACCGTCAAGAGGGCGTTGAGTACTTTGTGCTTAAATTCAATGATGTATCTCTGTTGAGATTTTTGACCAAAGATTCTCGGTGAAAGTTTGTTAAAAATTAAAGCAAATATAAAACAACTCGTGGGATTATCGACAGAAGAACATCACAAACAAAAGATGTCAATTGAGTGCAAATAATTTGAGGTTATGAAGACTGTCAGGTGTCAAACTCCGGCTTACAAAACAGGGCTTTTTTAATTTCAAAATAGAAATCCTTGTAGTACCGAAGGTCTTTAGGGTGATCAGGTAGTTCACAAACAGACCCTTTAATAACGTCAAATGGTTCTATCGTGACTACACTGCACTCAAATTGTACTAAGCAGTTTTATTTAGCAAGAATTTTTGTCTGTAGCAAACGCACTATACAGGGAGTGGATATTACTGCTTTAAATAGTCCGGTTGGGTATTAACAATGAGCTACAAGTAAATTGTACAACCAAAAACTTTTATCGATTTTAAACTTGTAAAAAGAGAGAAAGACGATTACAACTCTTTCCACGATTGAATCTAATTACGAATATATAATTAAAAGGTTGTTGGGAGGAGGCAGGTCAGAGAATATCCGAATAATATCTTTAACATAACAATACATCACAGAACTCATCACACTTTATAGGTTATGCATTTGACATTTCATCTGCAATCATCGCGCACATCCGACATTAAAATATCACTAAACCCGCGTAAATAGACGAAATTAATCAAAATCTCCATCACTAGGGTAAAATTTTTATGATTTATCAAGGATTTCACTTTAAAATTAATAAAAATATAGTGGTAGAATCGACATGAACACATACCGCAATTTGTTATTGAAATGAAAGAAACAGTGTTGCCATTGTTACCAACTCGACATTCGACAAAAGCTAAGCGGGTGGTTCAAAAGTCGCTAGATGTCGCCAGATATTTTTTTTATATGATGAATTTAACCCACCACCCCCTCAAGTCTAAACGGTTGAGAGAGACATTTTTATGAACAGTGTGAGGCCCACCCTAAGTTGCCCAATCGAGAATTTATTAATGTCCTCCCGCTTCGGACTTCGGAGTCACAGCCTAAAGGCCTAAGCCTAAACCATATCGGCCATAGCCACGAAATAAGCCTTGAAACTTCCAAGTGGCTGGAGTTTTGATACTCAATGACGTCATCATTATTAGTTTTTGTCCGCAAAACCTCATTATTATAGAAAAAAATACCTAGGTAGATAATAAAGACTTTAAAGGTGTTTGATGTTATTTATTGATACAGTGTTTATGTTGTAATCGAGACGTTCAATTGTATTTTTAATTCATGACAAAGAAAAGTTGCTAGAATATTTTGTCGACAATTAATGAATATTAAATGTCCACAGATTTTGAAGTCAAAGTAAAAAAAGGCGTTTTCGATGTCTAAATGTCGCTAAATCTAGCGACAAAGTATTTAAACTAGCAACACTACGCCAAAATGCCAGAGACAAGACGAATAAGTACTGCCTCTAGCCAGCGATGCAACAAAACATGCGCATTTCCTGAAGAATGGTTAACAAATGAAGAAAAAAATAAAGAAATAAACAAAATTCGTATAATTGACTGTTATTTTACTTCCACTGTTGAAAAGGGGAAGTTTATCAATTTAGATTATGTCTATAGTTTGTGCAAATCACAGACAACTAAGACTATATTGTCTATGCCGGAAAATTTTGTTTTATGACCTGTTACCTTCCCGCCTATTTCAAACAAACTTCGTTTTTCGCGACACCATTTTGTATTGCAAAACTTTTCTCAATATTCTTCCGCAGTCATCAAGCAGGCAACTGATATATTTTTACATAAAACTTGTTCCGAAGTCATAATCAATACTCAGGTATGTGCACAAGTTGATATTTATTGTTATTTCCTGCGTATAGAAAAAGTAAAATAGAAAGAAAAGTTCACCATTGATTGCAAACTTTTCACAAGCATATTTTACAACATTACCAAAGTTTTTCTACATTATGAATAATTCTGTACATTGTACATTTATTTATTACAACAAACATGCATTTCAATGGTGAATAAACATTGTTTTCAGTTTAGAAACAGCTCGGAAATGTCGGATTCTGATGAGGAGCTTTTTGTTGGGTTTTCGGCCCTGGAAATAGACGAGTGAGTTGAGAAATGTATTTTATTTGTATGATATACTTTACCTTGATATTTTAGTAAAGGATTATTGAGTTAATATGGTGAAATGTTTGCCCCACAGAGCCACGAAACGATACGATGCCTTTCAACAGGTGATGGAAAAGTATCGCAAGGAGTCGCAGGACAATAGTGATTCATCTGAGGCTTCTACAGGTTACTTGTACTTCTACTACCTGATCTAATGTCATTATTTACTGGAACTATCAGCTGTATTATGTGTAATGTGTTTCTGTTCGTAGTGTACAAGTATAGGCGTAGTAGAAGGAAGAAGAAAAGAGTCAACTATATGGAAGTTAAAGAGCCTCGTATGGATCGTCTATTCTGTAAGTGAAAGTTTCTGTAAATAATATAATAGAATGATGTTTACTCACATAGATCACATATCACTAGCAATGGGTGTAAGTGCATGGTTTATATTGTCATTAATATCTATTACAGGGTGTGATCCATGTAACCTGAGCTTCCGTAGGCGTTGCCCGGTGCATGGACCCCTTCTGGTAATACCCAACCATGAGGATAAAAGTGTATGTGCCAGCTTAGGTTCTATTCCTACAAAATTTATTCGGGTAGGTCCTTCCAGTATTCCGGGAGCTGGGCTGGGAGTGTTTGCTCCTATAGGCCTTCCACCACGTCTGCAGCTGGGGCCTTATGAAGGAGTGGTGACCACTAAGGCTGATCCCACGAGTAATTACATTTGGCAGGTAATAATTATTATATACTCGTATCTATCCAATACATGTTTCATATTACATCAGGTAAAATATAATTTTATTCCCTCAGATCCAATGTGGTGATGGCAACAAGAAGAAGTACGTGGATGGCAAAGATCGTAATAATTCCAGTTGGCTGAGATTTGTGAACTGTGCCAGGCATGTATCAGAACAAAACCTACAAGCCTTTCAACATAAGGAGAAAATGTACTACAGGTAATCTATTGCATAATTATAGCTATTGTATGTTATTTTTACTTCGGTACACCACTGTCTCATATTTATTTATTTATTTACATTACAGAACTGTGAGATTTATAAGGCCAGGATCAGAACTATTTGTCTATTACGGGCCGCAGTTTGCAAAAATATTAGGCTTTACGGAGAAGGAGTATTTTGGACCTCTGAGTGAGTATATTATGTATTATATACTTATTACATTGCAACAATGACATTTGTATGGAAATTCTGCAAGTGTTTCCACTATATATTTGCAAAAAGCTACAAGAGCGCCCTCATCAAAAACTATTTCTTTCTTTACAGACTGTATGATATTTTAACAACAGTTAAAACTATACTTATCAGATTTTATAGAAAAAATATAAATTTTCTTAACTTTCTTACACCTATGTATAATAATATGCCATTGTATAATATTACAGATCGTGAACTGGAGTTCTCCCCATATGCACTGATGAAACCAGAAACTATACCACCACAAGATGATACAATATCTGAACCAAGCAACAGTAGTAAGCAAAGTAAACAACGAAAACACAAATGTGTTGTGTGTGATAAAACATTCACATGCAATAGTAAGTTAACTAGACATATGAGGATACATACTGGAGAGAAACCTTATACATGTGAGGTATGTAATGAGGGATTCACACGGAATGGTCATTTAACTAGACATATGAGGATACATACTGGAGAGAAACCTTATACATGTGAAGTATGTAATGAGGGATTCACACAGAATAGTAATTTAACTATACATATGAGGATACATACAGGAGAGAAACCTTATACATGTGAGGTATGTAATATGGGATTCACACAGAAGCATCATTTAACTGGACATATGAGAATACATACTGGAGAGAAACCTTATACATGTGAGGTATGTAATGAGGGATTCACACATAAGATTAGTTTAACTGCTCACATGTGGAGACACACTGGGGAGAAACCTTATACATGTGAGGTATGTGACAAGAGATTCACACAGAATAGTCATTTAACTACTCATAAGAAAACACACAGAGGCGAAAAACCATAATAATTATTAATTTTATTATTTACTCAATACATGGCGTAATGTATTAATACACATAAAGAACAAATAATATATCATATCTCCACCATAATATCAACACGAGGTGTGAATAGGGTTGCCAGATGTCCGGTTTCGGACCGAACAGTCTGATTTTTGTTACATCTGTCCGGTCGAAAAAATCTTGGAAAACCGGACAAAGGGCTGTCCAGTTTTTTCGGTCGGACCTCAAGAATTTCAACACGATGAATCCTGGGCTATTTTTTTATATTAGTAGGTACCTACCTGTATACCTTTGAAAATCTGAGTATTTAAATAGGTAGCATTTTTTCATAAACTATAATTCACCTCTACTTGACACTATTTTGAACTACATATTTACGGGGGTTATCACTCTCCAGATGAACCCATTGTCAGATAAAATTTCGCAAATTGTGTGTATGTTTGAAAAATATTTCTTGTAGGGAGGGGGCAAAATATATAAACTTGTCGGGTTATTTTGTCCAACACATCTGCCAACCCTAGGTGTGAAGCAATAAACAAAGCAGTGAGTCAACTGCACATATGATAATATAATCTATATAGCCTTTAACTCTAACACGAGTATCATTGTGGCATACCTTGAAATATTATTTCCGTCGTGGGCACGTTGGTGGCTGTACAGGCCAATGTGGGACTTAATTACCCTATTGCACGTTTCGTAGGTAAAACTCTCTTGAGGTGTATTATATTGTCTGTGGGATCGGGGGACACTCTCATAGGTCCTTATTACATTCCTCCATGCTGGTCTGTCTCTGGCTGTTGTTTCCTAATTACCAGCAAGACTTTTTCCTTCAAAGTTTCATGGAGAATGTCTTTATAGTGACTTGTACTGTATAAAGATAAACCAATATTCATATTGTAATACATATATCAACTCATTAAGAAACATAAAACAATACACATACTAACTAATTATACTACAACTAGTTATTTCTTTATATGAAAGTGTTAGTGTGTGTGTGTAAAACTTGATGATATAGTATGTGTGCATGTAATGCTGCACCATCTTCAGTATTTATACATAATATGTCTTATTGTTACTCTTAGAATTAAATATATTATTATATGCTCATTATATGATTTAGTTATGTTAAGTGAAATAAAGTAAATGTTCACTATATTAAAATAACTATTACCATTATCAGTATTATACATTATATTATTATTATAAGTATGTAATATGTTCAGTAAATAATATATTTCCTCATATCTAATGAATATGCTAAGTAATATATTATGAATGTGTACATAGACTAGCTATTGCATAATAAATGAACTTGTACAGCCTGTCAAGAATGACATGGTCTCTTAATACATATTGAGCAATGGATTAGTCTACTGAACATTATAGAATAGTTTCCTTATTCATTATTAGTTATTTCAGTTAGTATTTTAGTTTTTTTCTTTTATTTAAATAAAATATTCTAGCCAATTTGTTTTAACTTAAACATGTTTTATTTAAATTCCATGAATGCTCCATATTGTGGTCTCTCTGAGGTGACAGTGCCTGTATGTATGTATATATGGTGGTCTGGCTTCACTGTAACAGTGGCATACACTCCCCCCAAGTAGCCCACTAGTACTATAAGAAGCAGCACACCCTACAGCCAGCTATACTAACTATGCTACAAGTGTGGAGAGAGTGGCCACACACCATTAGAGGTAAAGTACATGGTCGGCGCAGTTGATTGAGGCGGCAGTTTCTCAAGCGGGAGATGCCAGGTTCAAACCCCTATGCTGGCGATGTATTCCACACTTTGCGATACAGGCTTTTAGCCTAGTGCAAGGTGTGCAGGAAAGTATGTGGGTTTGTATAAGCAAGCTCAAGTGTAAAAAAAGTACTAAGTAGAGGTACTACAGAAGCACCACCTATGTTTGGAACTCATCATCCTATTATACTATATCACATATCAGTGGCGCTTATAGGTTTTCATTTCGGGGGGTGGACCCAATCTAGTATGGAAGAGGGGGAGGAAACTAAGCCTGACCATTCTTGACTTGAACTGAAAAAACTCCTATCAACGGTTGCAGTAGAAACAGGCAGAATATCCGGCGAAGCCTGCTTCGAAGTTGGGGGTGGAGACAACACAAATTTTAACATAGACGTATAGTAAAAAATTGATAATAGCGCCGCAGGCGAAATTTTTTCGTGAAGGTGAGTGAAAAAGGTCGTGTTATAGGTTGGTATTAATATTGTGTGTAGAAAATTTAGAATAACATTTGTGATAATATACTGTGTTCTAACATTGCCGGTTTTTGGAGAAAAAGTTTTTCCTAAGAGATGCCATGATGAAGAGGGGATCCAAGCGTTGCGTGGTGTCATGTATGGTATCATATGAAAGGGCGTTGGAAAAGAAGTTCAGATCTTAAGTCACATTTTGTCCAACTCAAGCCCATAAAGTATGCCAGGTCGTTTTGTCTATTTTGCCGTTGCGAAGCACGGGTAACTCAGCTAGTTTCTCATCTCTGATTTTGTGACGACCTTCGTGGACACAGCGCTGCAGAACCCCAAATAGGCCTGTGTTCAGCTTGGCTGGTTCTAGGAAACCATAGTAAAAAAACAAAAGATAAGTTTGTAATTTTACAATTTTATTAAATAAAAATATAATAAATATTTACAGAGAATCTCTCATTATTATAAACAAGACAAATCACAATACGACTTGTGGCAAATTTACAATAATATTAATATTATTACAAATTATTACAATTACAATAGTAGCTCACTTCACAGTATTACAAAAAGGAAAAAAAAAAGCAATTTTACCCAAATCTTTAACTCAAAGACATTATATATTAGGTAAGTACCTAGACGGCGTACTCAATGCTAGTAGTGTAAGTTAACTGGTGCCCACAAACTGTCAAATCGTGTGGAGAATTTTGACAGTTTGTGGGCAACGTTTTCTAAACATTATACAGTCTGTCAAAAAAGAGTTGGTGTCTGATTAAATTGGAACTATAATTTTGTTTGCTGGCAATGAGGCCGCTTGTATGGAAATTATACAAGTGTTGCCATTATTATGTTGCCATTATGGTTGCCAAAAAGCTACATGTGGCGCCCTCATCGAACACCAACTCTTTTTTGACAGATTGCATCTTGTTAGAGTAAAATTCATCCTATTTGGTGCGTGGTCCCAGCGCAGCGATCAACCATTTTTCGTAGTTCGATGTAGTTCACCGTTTTGCCACCGCGAGCCAAAAGGGATGAATTTGACTCTAATAGTGAATTTTGCGTCTCTAAAATACCAAAAATTGCCGAGCGTGAAATTGCGTCACTTCCATTCTATTGAGGAGTCAGACATTTAGGGTACTTAATATAATATAATGTCTCTGTCTCACCTATAAGGATAGAAAGATTTGTAGAATTTGAACGAATATGCAGCATACGGAACTAGATTTTTATTATAGACGAGAAAACTTTAAAAAAATCATTTATTTACATTTCTTACATTGACTTTTGATCAATTTTTATTGACGGCATAATTTTTTCGACAAAATTTTACAGGAACCTAAGTGTAAATATATTCTGAAGACTAAAGTATGTTTGATCCAAGAACAAAATGTAATATTATGAAATACAACTATTCCAATTTCAAAAAGAATCAAACTGGGCTTTATTCTATATTTAAATTTCTTCTAAAACAAAGCAATGCAAGGCAAGAAACATTTTTTAAAAATGTTTAAAATCATCAATGACAGAGCTTTCTATGGTAAATTCAATTTTTAGTCTAAAAAGTGCCTCTAGCCAGCTACTATTTTATTTGGTTCTGTATAACAAAATCAAAAGTACTTAATGTTGGTATCATAATAACAGCTAGTAGTATTTATTGGGAGACTTGGTAAAAGTATGATCGCAATGTTATACATATACAAAAAAAAAACAATTATATCTAAAAACAGGATAACCAAAAACATTGTTAATACAAAATTCTTACATAAACAACTAAGGAACCTATATAAAGGTGGGAAGAACAATTGAACATTGAGCCCTTTCTATATCTATGACAAATTTGTGGTGGACGCCATTTTCGCCGCAAACATATGAGTGCATGAAACCTGGTGATATTTCACTGATTTTTGCGACTCATTATGTATAATCAGTGTGGAAATTACCTTGAGAATATAACCTATGCAATTAAATGGTAAATTAGCGCACTTTACATCGAGAAAAAATGGTGTATACCTAGCGAAAATGGCGGTGGTTAATTTTTGTCTATGGCTTTATCCGTTAAGACTTCCTACATTTATATAGGTTCCCTATAAACAACTAATAATGATATATTTTTTAGTACGACAACACTGTGGTTAGTTGACAGTGCACTGTGTTACTTCTTTGGAAACAGTAATGTTAATAGTAGCCATAACATTATGTTTATAATAAGATTTCAAATTTTGTTCAACAGATACCGTAAATAAATACAATTGAAATGGTGTCTATGAATTTAAATAATTTAATTTTCAGTTAATCAAACAGTTACACTGATTGGCGAATCATGTAATAAGAAAACAAAGAAACAAATGAAATGATTACGACAGAAACCGTGACTAATACTTGCATATTGGCAACTATTTTAAGAATTGATACTATTTACAAAATATGAGACTGACAATTCATGTGAATATTGAAAGGAGATAGGATTAAAAATATCCAAATAATACAACTGTCAGACAAAAAGAGAATACACAAAAAAAGAACATTTGCCTTTCAAAATTTGAATCATTTGAAGCGACCAATAGCAAGTCGACTAGAGCTCATGTGATTGGCTGAGTTTGAATATTAAAATATGGTGTGAAATGGAATAAGATCTAATAACTGTATACAAATTGCTTTTAATATGTAGATTTTGTACTCGCACATCGAAAGAAACATTTCTCGACAAAAATATTTGACATAATTACGCTCTGCTGTCAGTGACAAGGGGTTGGTCGTTAATTGGTAGAAATGGAAGCAAAAATAATAAAAATACAAGTAACCACAATAGTACAATAATATCGTATTTTCGCGGAGAAAAAACTATAGACATTTTTTTCTCCATCATACTTTACGTATTTGGGGGCGCTGAATCCGAATTTCAACTTTGCCACCTCGTAAATGTGATGCGTTCTGAGATATCTCAGAAAGAAAGAGAAAAAAAGGTTTTTTTTACATACTTTGACTGATAATTCAAAAAGTATTCATTTTAGAGAAAAGAAGCTCAGGACAAGAATAAACTTCACCAAATTTCCTACAAAATGACATATAAATCTTTTTTGTGGCGTAAACCGTTAAGGCATCAGAGCGAGCTAAAATAGGGCGTAATTTTCACCCTACAGCCAAAAATTATATATGTTTGTAATTTTTCGCTCACAACTCAGAACCTACAAACTTTTGAGCAAAAATATCTAAGATAAAAATAAAGTGCACATTTTTTTCTTTAATTTATGCTACTAGTGTTTCGTCGACGGACAAACAGTCTAGGCGCTAGAGCGCATTGAAGATTAGTATAGTACATTAGAAGCAGTTTTGACTATTATTTAAACTGATATATAACGATCAAAAAATACTTAATTGTAGGCAGTGCACTTGAATATATAAGAACAAAGGCTGTTATATTTATATTTTAAGGTTTGCCACCACTTAATAGTGCTGCGTTTATAGAAATGTCAGAATAACTCAGAAACAATAGCTATTTCTTTGTTTTTTTGTCCATATTTTAAAAATTTAAAACTTTAAAGGAATTATTTTATTGAAAAAGTAAACTACATTTAATTATCTATGAATCACTTCTACATTTTTTTTTAATCAGATGAACCATTCAAGAGCCAGAGCGCTTTAAAATTAAATCAAAATGGAAAAATCGTCCAATTACTGTACCTTCCTTGGTTTCTCGCCTACGGATGAGAAGGTACGTACTTTTAATGAAAAAAATATAAAATAAAATTAAATTTTCTACAAATTATCTCTCTTAATATTTTTCGCTCAGACGAACGGGTTCGGAGTTATAAAGCATCAAAATTTGTTGTAGTATATCAGATAGAACGATATTTATGTATGTCGTACTAATATCTCTATTTGATTTTGAATTGTAAATCTTGATGCGCTATAACTCCGAACCTGTAAGTCTGAGTGAAAAAACTCAAGAGACATAATTTGTAGAAAATTTAATTTTATTTTATATTTTTTTCATTAAAAGTACGTACCTTCTCATCCGTAGGCGAGAAACCAAGGAAGGTACAGTAATTGGACGATTTTTCCATTTTGATTTAATTTTAAAGCGCTCTGGCTCTTGAATGGTTCATCTGATTAAAAAAAAATGTAGAAGTGATTCATAGATAATTAAATGTAGTTTACTTTTTCAATAAAATAATTCCTTTAAAGTTTTAAATTTTTAAAATATGGACAAAAAAACAAAGAAATAGCTATTGTTTCTGAGTTATTCTGACATTTCTATAAACGCAGCACTATTAAGTGGTGGCAAACCTTAAAATATAAATATAACAGCCTTTGTTCTTATATATTCAAGTGCACTGCCTACAATTAAGTATTTTTTGATCGTTATATATCAGTTTAAATAATAGTCAAAACTGCTTCTAATGTACTATACTAAACTTCAATGCGCTCTAGCGCCTAGACTGCTTGTCCGTCGACGAAACACTGGTAGCATAAATTAAAGAAAAAAATATGCACTTTATTTTTCTCTTAGATATTTTTGCTCAAAAGTTTGAAGGTTCTGAGTTATGAGCGAAAAATTACAAACATATATAATTTTTGGCTGTAGGGTGAAAATTACGCCCTATTTTAGCTCGCTCTGATGCCTTAACGGTTTATGCCACAAAAAAGATTTATATGTCATTTTGTAGGAAATTTTGTGAAGTTTATTCTTGTCCTAAGCTTCTTTTTTCTAAAATGAATACTTTTTGAATTATTAGTCAAAGTATGTAAAAAAAGCATTTTTTTCTCTTTCTTTCTGAGATATCTCAGAACGCATCACATTTACGAGGTGGCAAAGTTAAAATTCGGATTCAGCGCACCCAAATACGTAAAGTATGATGGAGAAAAAAATGTCTATAGTTTTTTCCTAGAAATGCCATTAAATTTCCTCTCCTTACTGCACTACAAAGAAAATATATAAAAAAAACAGTACGTATAGTAATAGTACACATAAACTCACTGTCGTTTCTAAACAAATGCATGGAAAAATCCAGAAGTTAACTGTTCTATACCTCCATTCCTTACGGGGTAGGCAGCAGGGAGGACGTGCATTATGTGCAAAATATTTATTGTTCACATTTTTTGTATTCCAGTTAACCATGACAAATTAGAAAGCAATGTAAATCTGACAACAGAGCGTAAGCAATGCGTTTCAAGAAATGTGACAATTAAATAAATTAGAAAAACTATCTAACGTTATAATTAAATATTGTTATTTAAGTTACAACTAAATTCCTTTAAATAAAATTGAGCTAAGAACTCCTCCCGTCGTGTGCATTCCGTGTTTAAAATTACTATATTCTAAATTCAAAATCATTCAAATCACGCATTCCAAATTTAGTAAGTATCTCTATTCAAATTCAATCTGAATTTTAATTCTATGTTTCAAATATAGAATGTACTTACAAACATTCAAATTCAATTTATGAATTTTAAATTTAGAATCTTCTACTGAAATTAAAATTGTTAAATTCGAATATAGAATATTTATTAGAAATTCAAAATACAGGTAGATTTCAAATTTAGAATCTTTATCTAAATTAAAATTAATATAGAAGAATCGCTCCAAGATAATGCTAGGAACAAAATAAGTAGAGAAATTAACATAAGACAAGTGGTGTGACTAGAATAAAAAATAGTAAACAAATAAACTATGACTGTTGGGGAATAAATGAATAGCAAAACAAATGACATTAATTTATAGAAAAGAAATGCTGTCTTGTCAAACGAAACTCCAAATTAAATAAATATTTGCACAAAGAGAATGCTGTGTACGATTTTATAAACATACACAGCATTTAACGGTTACCTCATTATTGAGATATACCGCGATTGGACCGTAGTAGTCAAAGTAAATGCAAACAGAAAGTTAAAAAAATTGATTTCATTTACGAAATCGACGCACAGAACACAGACGACGAAATAAGTTCTAACAAATAATTTAATCACTGCAATGAGACTAATTCTTAAGACCGTTTGTTTGCTACGATAAAAAATAATTCCGCAATGGTTAATTAAAATGGGTACGCAATAAAGAGTTAGTGAAATACGAAGCTTGGTTAACTTTATGCAAAAAAATTGTTTACGGTGACATTTTTCATCGTAGCAACAAATGGTCTTACAGTTTTTATTTATATCACATGAATGAACAGTTCTTATACAGGGTTTGTCAACATTAGATATTTACGATAAATATTGGATATACATCAGTGATAGATAACATGATATTTATCATGATATATATCAGCGAACCCTATACAGACAGACTTTTAAACAGACAAACAATTAACTACAATCAAACCAACGAAATAATGCATAATTTATTACAATTAGTGAAAAAAAAAACTGTGTTTCTTTCTGGAACTCTAAAGGGTTAACAAAACAATGTGAACGTTTAATCAAATAAAAGAACAGTTTTTGAATTACAACATTCAATTGTTAATGTCGCCAGGAACAAGTTTTGTAACGAAAAGATTTTAGTTCCCGGAACTGCCACCAAGAGCAAATTCTATACAGAAAAAAGAATTTAGTTCCCAGAACTGCCACAGAGAGCAAATTCTATACAGAAAAAAATATTTTAGTTCGCAGAACTGCCACAGATTGAGATAGAATGCAATAAAAAGTTGTGTTCGAAATGTTGCACTATTCTCGTTGGCCTACAAAATAGTAGGTGTCTCATTCTTTCACACAATTGAACTCGTTACATAAAAAAAAATAACAAATGATTTTAAACAATATACAAAACAAAAGGATCCGGGCTCGTAATTACAATATACAAACCTAAATACAATTATATTATATACAACATGTCACAGAAAACATATGTAGACAATATTATTTCAATAAATAATGTTAAATTATAAATTGCTGAAACTTTTTTTAAACAAGGAAATCTGGATACAGCGTTTTGATCAACTGTGCTGCATATTGGTACTTGAATTATTATCGCAAAGAAAGGTTACTTGCGCCAGCAGTGATTTCTAAAAAGTCCCTTCTAATGACGCGGATTCGCATCATAGTATACTATAATAATGATACACTCAGTGCTTTTGATGCAAATATGCGACATGATACTATTCAATGTTTCTCGGCCTATTTTGTTGTAGCGTAGTACCAAATATACTAAAAAGAATGTAGCACACGTGAAAGTTGTACTTTTTGGGGTTTTTTTGAGGATGGTTTAAGTTTTTGCAACTCAGTAATCAGTACGCATTCCCTGTAACAGTGAACGTGTTAATCCCTTTACAATTTTCCTCAACGGAATACAATACAATTATCCACATTTGCAGCATTATTTGAACTCCCTTGGGGAGGGCGCAGGATAAGCATTGGCAGGATGTGGCAGACTCAGTGAATGTTGCCCTGGGCATAAAATGATTACTTAAGCTGACAGATGCCGACTCGTAAGCATCGGAACACCTATTCTGACGTCCATATCGATTGCACGACAAAAATGCTGAGTAAATCACGTTGCGAAATCTTTTAAAACTATTAATAGCACAAACCTGGATATTAAATTTATGGTATGATACAGGTACAGATGTTTTCCTGTGACATGAAAGCAGTAATGCATGAGGTACACAGAGACGTCAGACTTCTCAGTTGAAGTGGAACTTGAATTGGAAGGGACTACCGTGGTGGAAGTGATGGAATGGGTTCCCATGCCCCCCGTATTGGTTGGCTTCAGGATCTAATGGATCGTCTCCCGCGTCGAATCTCGCCCTCTTCTCCGGATCAGTCAGTACCTGGTGAATAATAAGACAAATAAAATACCTGAGAGGACATGAACTTGCTTATCATTTTATTTACTTATTTGATAAACTTTAGTACATAGCAATTTCATTTGAAGCAATGAAGGATTCATCAAAATGTCTTTTGACATCCATTCAATACTAGCCATTTTTTTCCCACTTAGTATCACTACCGTATTTTATATCTGAAGAACATCTATTTCGGTACTTGGCCGACGCTGTACGATTGCCGAACAAATCAGAACATTGAAACAGAGCGCATGTTAGGAGAACCGTAATTGTTTAATACTTACTTCTTTGGCAGCAGCCACATCGATGAACTTCCTCTCGGCAACTTTCTTCTCGTCTCCCTGGAAGTTGTCTGGATGCCACTTCTGAGCTGCTTTTCTGTAAGCCTTCACTATCTCCTGCTTGGTGGCACTCCTGGGTCAAAAAAAAAGATAATGTAAACATTAATACCAAATTTAAAATTATTTTTGAAAATCACAATTTATGTTTTGTGAGAACATAGCATTTTCTACATGTCGTAATTGAATATCTAGTAGTTATATCAACAGATACACAGCATAGGATGGACTTTCCATCAGGCTTATGACTGATCGTCGGCTGGTTTTAATAGGATCACTTTACACTTAGGTAACATTCACCAATTCCAGTCGGGAGTCAAACCCAGACCTACAGCCTGATACACCGGTATTCTACCTGCTGTGCTATAGAGGCTGGTGAATGAAGCGAAAATGAAACGGTATATATTTTGTAAAGTCCTTCGTTGCACATCTGTTGAGATAACTACTTGTTATTTAAACTATGACATGTCGAAAATCCGATGTTTCTCACAAAATAAAAATTGTAATATTAAAAATAGTATAGTATTATATTTGTTGTTACCTTTTCACACTGAGTATTTTGTAATAGTCTTTCTTCTCTGATTGCTTCTGCAATTTCTGCGCCCTCTGCAGCCCCTCCTTGGCCCTGGGGTTTCCCTCGTCTAGGGTTAGGGCTTCCCTGTATTTAGCCATTGCTGGAAAACAACCAATCGAAATTAAACCCGAGGCATCGGAGACAGATGCATTTAAAGTAGATACATAAGGGCTTACATCCAGCTTACTACAGAAGACTGCTTCGATCGGGGCAGATGGAGAGAGAGGATCCGAGCCGCCGACCCCAGATAAATGGGATATGGTGCAGAGAAGAGAGAGACTTAAGGGCTTACATGCACTGAGCAAAAATTGTTCTATTTTCGCTTCAACTTTTTCAAATTTTGTAAGAGAATGTAGCGCGAAATAAGATTAATGTAAGCGACAATGTGAATTATACCTTTTTAAAAAGAAGCTGGGAACAAATTAATACATCTACGAAAGCCAACTTGTTAACCTTATAATTACCAGTATTTTGGCTAAATTATACTTTTATATCTGAAAAACTGAACGGAAAATCTTCGGATCCCGTAAACTTCAGGGGTACTTTCAAAATATATTTTTATTCTAGTAATTTCCAAATCCTGTAATTCTAAAACAGTCAATCTGTAGGCCATACTATCATCTATCACTATCTTCAGTTTCAAGACAATGCTCTCAGTACTGGTTGAGTAAAATTTATGGTGCCACAGCTAGTTTACAGCATATGCCACCTTACAAGAAATTGGAGTGTGCGTATGACAATTGCATGACTGTGACAGAAGCAAGGAGTCTGTAGTAATAGAGTAGTTTGGCATAATGTGTATGTTATTTCTGAAATTTTATATTTTGTGATAATCTTGACGAATCCAAATGCTCCATTGGAACCTACGGACGATGATATACAATAAACAATAGAATATGTTACAAAATAACTCACCATCGTCGTACATCTCGAGGCCGATGAGAGCTTCAGCCATCTCGCACATTACATTCACATCCTTCATCTGCTCCAGGGCCTCCCGGCAGAATGTCACGGCCTGCGTGAATTCTTCATTCTGGCAACACACAAACAAAATCATTAATTAGACCAAAGCCGTCGATATATATTATCTAAGCCCTGCCATTCACATAACACCTCCATGGTAACCCCTCTCTTATGGTGACGTCACCTTGTCTCGGTGACAAACACTTGAGTTACGGAATATTTTTCCCATACATTTCTTTCAATTTTTGGTGACGTCATCATCGGCAAATGTCACTTAGTCCGGGCCTCCATGATAGTAATACGCGGACCTCGATTAGTGAAATAATCGTATTTAAATTCTCATTAAACAGTTTCATACAAGTCAAAGTTACGTCTATCTTTTATGGCGAAATGCTCCAAGTAAAAATCGTTCTATTATCGCTTCAATTTGATCAAATATCGCATGAGAGTGTAAGCGCAAAATAAGAATAATGTAAGTGACATAATAGGTTTTGGCTTATCGTACAAAAAGGGAAATGAATATCAAATAAAAATCCACTATAGTCACTGAGTCTTACCTTAAACATTTTATCAACCAAATTACAGCATTATATCTAACAAACTATGGGAATAATCTCAAGTTTCAGTAAATTTCAGAGGTAAGTGTGAATTTTTTTTTATTGAGAAAATTTACAAAAATTTAATTTCTAACTACTAGAGTCACTAAAGCATATCATAAATTTATCCATGTTTTAAGTCTTAGGATGATATCTTTAGTATTAGCTGAGTAATCTTACTTTTCCCGACACAATTTTTTATACTGACCTTATTTGAGCATGTGCAAAGCATTCTCTTTGCGTCCCATATGACCATTTGAGCGTCCTGCTCGTTCTTTACTATCTTCTGTGCTTGCTCCACACATTCTGCATAGTTCCCACCATCCAGGGCGCTCTGCGCTTCCGTCACAAACTTGTCAATCTTCTTGATCTGTTTGTAAAGAGGGAAACATTCCTTATGTTCCGGATCTAACTTCAGACATTCCCTGATTTCCTAAAAAAAGGGAAAATAACATGATTATCATAATTTGCTAGGCTTAAGTGATCACTTTGCACTTGAGAATGTTCACTATTTAGTCCTTGAAGAGTGTTTTTCACATAGTTAATTGCATTTTCACAGTAAATCAAACTTCATAAATTCATATTTGATTCATTTAGGTTAAAAAAAAACAGTCATTTACAATTAATTACAGAAAAACACAGAACACAGAAGTTACTGAGTTTTAAATTTTTCAACCATTTTACACAGATTACAGAAAACACATAGTCCGAGAGCCCGCTGCTTAATTTATGACGTATCTGTTTTTTGATCGAAATGTGGTACAAATGATAGCTTACCAATAGGGTTTTACATCGCACTAGGGTTGCCTATCAAAATCTTGCCGCAACCCCCCCTGCCCCCCCCGAAAAGGTCCCTCTTGGCGGTTTTTCGCATTTTGTAGGAATATGGTATGAGATAGAAGAAAGTAGTCAATGACAAAAATAATCCTTGCTAAATTCTCTACAAAAAATGTTAAGTCAATTTTTTCATAGGACTAGTAGTTTACCCGTAATGGCCGGTCGAAAAACAGGATATTTTTTGAAAAAAAAAAAGAAAAGTTTGATTTTTTTTCTTTAACTTTCTTCCACCCATTATCACTAACATTTTATGGAAAAAAATATTTGGCCTGCGGCGCTATATCGCTGGTTATTTTATGAAAAACTAAATTTTAAGAATTTTCGTCACTGAGTTTTATTGCAATAACTCCTAAATTAATTGATGTATGAAAATAAGTTATAGCTCGTTTTGTAGCTAAGACTATGGTAATTAATTCGTTCTTTGACTATTTTCCTGTAGCTCTTATCAATTTTCAACCAATTTAGTTTAAATTATTTTTTTTAGTTTTTTAAATGAATTTCGGTTTTGGACCGGCTATTGCGGGTAAACTGCTAGTTCTACGAAAAAATTGAATTGACATTTTTTGTAGAGAATTTAGCAAGGATTATTTTTGTCATTGACTACTTTCTCCTATCTCTTACCATATTCCTATAAAATGCGAAAAACCGCGAAGAGGGACCTTTTCGGGGGGAGCAGGGGGGGTTGCGGCAAGATTTTGATAGGCAACCCTAGTGCGATGTAATACCCTATTGGTAAGCTATCATTTATACCACATTTCGATCAAAAAACAGATACGTCATAAATTAAGCAGCGGGCTCTTGGACTAACAGTAACAGACATAATTACTGTGTTTAGTAATTTTATACAAATTACTGAAAAACTGTGTTTTTTTTGTAATTTTAAAGGAATTAGTATATTTTGTACCTTAAGAGCGTCCGCCACATGTCCCAGATGCGAGTAGAGGAGTGTGGCGAGCCTGAAGTAGCCATCCGTGGAGTCCTGCTCCAATCTGTTGACGGACCTGATGTCTGACACTGCTGCCAAGATGTCTCCCTGAAAAAAACATTAACAAGGCATTAATTTTGAGAAGGTCGGTAGCTGGGTCGATAATGCACTCGACTGCTAATCGGGTACGCCCGGGTTCAATCCCCGATGTCTTACTCCACCTCACGACACGAGGTTTTCAATCTTACTGTAAAGCGTACCAAGATGTATTTGAGTTTATTTCAAAAAACCTGTTCTACAATTTGGGGTCCCCATGAGAGCTTTTCAACAATGCACCTTGGGAAAACATTAAAAGGTTGTGAGATTCTCCAAGCCAGAAATTATTCCAACTGACAACGAACTCCACATTTTGTATGAATGTGTTATCTAGGGACAAATTGAAGATACGTTTAACTGAGAATATTGTTAACATTCAAAATCGTAACAGAAAGATTTGACCTGTAAAATAAAAATATACAAAATACATTCTTACCATTGCAATGTAGCATTCTGATCTCAACTTCCTGAGATGAGAGGCCCACGGACAGACTTCTAATATTCGCTGCACTAAATCTATAGCGGCTGAGAAGTCCTGTCCTCTGTAATAAGCCTCGGCTAACTGCATATCCTCTGCTAGCTCTGTGATCCGATGGTAATTTGTGTTGGCCTCCTCGTTATAAGGATCCACTAGTAACTGAAAAATAACATTAGAAAATGTCACGTCAATCCATACCAATAAGATAAGTTTATTTATTTATCGTTTGGCAACGTCGAAGTATTGTAACATCGTTAAAGTCTGACATCCAGCGCCTCCAGCCACTGGAGGAACTCAGGGGACAGGCTGGCAGCACTGTCAATGGCACCGGGGTAAGCACGTATGGGGCAATCACGCAAGATGTGTTGCATGGTTTGCTTCAGCCATGACCCGTCCTTAGCCTATTGAGTGCGGTCCACTGCCTGCGAGGCAGATTGAAACCAGGCTGTTGGGATGTATGGTTTGTGACGGGTATGACAGAGTGCTCGGGCAGTTAAAAGGGTTGACAACATGTGCAGCAATTTTTTGGGGTTCAAGACAATAGGGAAACAATAAAAAAACTTACGATTTCATAATAATCACTAGCTGCTTCCGTGAGGGCCCCTAGTTTGAGATTAACATTGGCCCTCTGAAGGCGAGCCGATGTGAAGTCGGGCTTCAGCTCCAGCACTCTGGAGAAGTCTGAGAGGGCAAACTTAGCCTTGCCTAGGGCAAAGTACACTGTGCCCCGCATGTAGTGGGTGAGGTAGTTATCTGGGTCACCCTCTGGAATAAAAAAAAACACAAATATTTATTTATTTATTTTATTTTACATTCTGATACGGCTTTTTAGGCCATTTGTACAAAGCATATCACAAAAAATCACAAAAGTAACAACAAAAATATCTTGAATTTGTCTAAATTTTTTTGCACACACATCGATTGTATGTATGTATACATATCAGGCGCAAAGATACTTGAGAATACAATTCCCATCGAGTTACCTTTTAATTAAGGATAATAAAATAAATAAATAAATAAATCTGCATTGGCCGAAAAAAAATGCAGAGTTACAAAAAAAGACAACAGTAGTATGCTAAAGGGCGAACTTATTGCAAAAACAATATCTTACAGTCAACCTGATAGGTCAATAAAAATGCAATAAAAAATGTTAGCCCTGACCTCCCTGCTACAGAAATTCACTCTTCACCGCTGATTTTTTTTTCACAGTATTTCTGGCGGACATATTTACCTAAAGGTAATTTCTACCGTATACCAGAAGGTATACCAGAATTTACACAATGAGTAAGAAATTTTACACAATGTGTGCCTTGTGTAAATGATTATCGTCTGTCATCCACTCATATCACTAGTCTAACAATTCAATTTAGTATTTGTCACTGAATGAATTGATATTTATATACACAGTTATATCTATAATCAGTTAGCAACAAATAATTTATAGTATTTAAACAACTGCCAATGAAATTACAATACGTGGTGTTAAACAATAATAATATAAATATACCACGACAATAACACTAGGACGTGGTGGTCAGTAAACTTCAGGTGCATATTCAGTGGGCATAAATATGCTTTGAAACAAAATAGGGTAGATGCGTTGAACATTTATCTAGGGAATAACCGTAAAAGATTTTTTATATCTTGTATAGATCTCTCACAATTTTTTTTTAAAAACACCTCTAATCTTTTTTCCGAAAGACGAAAACTCGTTTCCCGAAAGTCGCGGAGTAAAATTTTATTTTTGTACTGATAATATGCATTAAAATCTAGAGAATAACCGTAAAAGTTTTTTGATAGACGCAAAATTAACCCCAAAAAATGAAAAAAACGCTATTTTTACATGCGATTGTCATGCAATTTTGAACCTTAATGCCGTGGGAAAAGACTGTGACGTCATTCCTGGTGCCATGCCCTTAAGTTTATTATTAATCACCATAACATAGTTTGTTACAACTATGTTACAGGTAATGTATGAAACCTAGGAATTGTACACATTCCCAAATACTCGGTATTCGGCTCGAGGCTGAATATACCATTTGTTTCAACACTATTTGTAACACATTCTCTCTGGCAAAACTCTCTTGCCTTTGAAATAATTTCTCGAGAACTGCTCTGCAATATTTTCCGCACATTCATATTCATATCCGCACACTCACTTGTAAAAAGTACAATATGAGAAAATTACGGACATTTTCAATTTCAAAATTCTTTTTATTTTTCTTCAATATTTTACACATACAATAATATGGTTCCTTAAAACTATACATGTTTCGAGATACCTCCACAATAGAGACAAGTCTCGTGTGTGGGGAGGGACATCTGACAGCTATATTATATAAAAGTCTATGGGCAGCTCTTACGACATAATTTGACAGTTGGGACTACAAGCAATATAATTTTGCAACATGTAACTTGCAGATAAGATCCAGATTGACGAGTACATAAGCTAAAGGATCTACAGTTGCAGATAAGGAACTTAATTAAAGGTGGGAAGAACTATTGAACATTGAGCGCCTTCTATTATCTATGACTAATCTATGGTGGACGTCATGGGAGCTATTGCTTGCGTGTCATATTGGTTGTCCACAATTGCATGAAACCTGGTGATATTTCAGTGATCAGTGTGGAAATTACCTTTGGAATATTATATATTCTATTTAAGGCCCTCCACTCGTTTGCGTGTGATCTTACCCTTTGGAATATAACCTATGTAATTAAATAGTAAATTAGCGTAATATACATCGAGAAAAAATGGCGTGTATGTAGTGGAAAGGCTAGTAGCGAAAATAGCGGCGGTCAAGTTTTGTCTATGACTTTAACAGTTAAGTCTTCCTACATTTATATAGTCACAGAATGAGATCTATTGTGCATTACGATCTTACCAACTGCAGCATGATAGTGTGTGAGTGAATCCGAGTGTTGTCCTCGAGCCAAGAAATCTCTCCCCAACTCCAAGTGTTTGTTCACTTCAGCTGCAGTCATACAATCCGCTACTGCAATAACAAACATATTATATGAGCTCTAATGTGCGCCTTGAGCAAATCAACTGTCGTAAAGTTAAATTAGGGTTGACTGGAAGAAATAGCATCACTGTGGTAAGTTCCCCCCAGTAAACAATTTTGTAAGTATGATTTATAAAATAACTAGCTGTATTCTGTTTGCATTGCTATCCTTCAAACAAAAATCTCTGAATCCGATCGCCAGACCTTCCTATCCTTACACACATTTTGGCCTTCCGTCAAACTCATGCAATTCGTCATACATACTTCACGATTCCTTTCACTCAGAACCGATGACCAAATTGTTTATTTATATCATTAAATAAGTTAATTATAGAGCTGATTATACATAATAATTACAGACAACGCTATTTAAAAAAATTGTCCACGAAAGGGTTAAAGTGATAAACATCACGTTTAATAAAAATCATACAATTGAAAATTCTAGATCATTTAAATTTGTTACTGTGTGAAATATTTGTTTTTAAAATCACTGTACTTAGGTATTGGTAATTTGACATATTCACATAATATGCTCTAATCCCAGCCATAAAACCCACAACAAGAGTGAATTATGTTCTCTACAAATAGATAACCCTTATCTAATTTTTATAGTTGCATACCTATACCATAATATACAAAAATATCCCATTCATAGATTGTGCTAGAAATATTGACTAATGTTTTTGAATTCAGGAGTTTAATGCCACACTTTTTACGCAAATTTTATTAATACACAATAAACATCCCGACAAACCAACATTTATCTTATTTTTATTTCAAATATCTATTAAAATAAAGTATTAAAACATCAAAAGATATTTCTGAGAAACAAACATTCGACAAATTTCCGCATCATGTTTGCGCAAATATCAACATTTAAAACACCTCACATGTATTTAAACTGAAAGATTACTTTATTCGGATTTTGTTTAGAGTAACCGGTAGTACATATTTAATTATTTAAAGTAATAAAATGGCAAAATAGATAAATAATAAAAAGGTTATGTTGTAGTAATACTTACTGTCAAAAAATAATTCTAATGTTAATAAAATGATATAAGGCGTTAATCTCTGACGATTATATTTATATACGCAGTCCATTGTAGTATAAAGATTCTAATTACTTATTATAATTCCATTGAATAACAATACAAGATAATAATATTACAAGTTCATATCGCAAGATGACACTAAGAACATCACACGCACACACTGGCACACACCGTCCATATTATTATTATTTCGACTTTTCGTGGTCTTCTCTGATTGGTCCAAATCACTTCATGTTTGACAGTTGGTGTTGCCGTATCATAAATGATGCCATAAAGAAAAATAGTTCACCATTTATTTCACATGACATTTTGAAAAAAGTTGGCAACACCGATGTTGTGGTTGCTGGTTGTCAATGTCAAGTTAAATTAACCTAAAAATTTATTCTATTTGTTTTGCTTTATTTGTTTTTTTTTTTATATATATAAGAGAATCGATTTATATTTGCAGATATTTTTGGTTTGATTCCACACATCCGCTATTGCAACTTGCAGCCATGAAATATCGCTGTGAAATGTGTGACGGCGAATTTTCAACTTCAGGCAATCTTGTTCGCCATTCACGAAGGATACATAACATAGTTTCCGAGATTTCAGCAAATAATAAAGTGATAAAACAAAAACCCACGCTATTTAGGTGTTTAGAAAACGAAGGCTCGTGTGAAAATTCGTCATATAAACGTAACCAAATGCTGATAGAACACTTGAAAGATGTACATGACATGGAGTTTGAATTGGTTGTGTTGAGTGTAAGTTCTATGGAAGGTAAGGTTTCTATCACACTCTCTACTGTCTATCCCCTCACGCCGCATCCCTTGCGAAATGGGTAGGGAGGACAGAACGCCAATATCCCTACACAGTACGCACACTACTCGCTTCCATCACAATGCAATCTGTCGTACACTGGACTGAGTAAACGCATCTGTCTTTTGACCAGGTCAATCTATGCATACATATCCACGTCCGCTCCCTATGTGGAGCATGTGGTCGTCACCCAGTTTTTCCAGGGTTTTCTTTCCTGGCCCAACTGCCTGTTCCCATGTCATTCCAGCCTGGTGCAGCTCTGATGTGTACAGCCTCTGGATGGTCATTGCAGGCCTGACCAGACGTCTGTTGCCCACAGAGCGATATTGGAGACAGCTGTTATTGATGCTATCAGCGGGCATACATATAGAATGTGCCAGAGCCAGTTTAGCCTATAATAACCTAATTCCTTCATGTTTTTCCACACATTCTTTTAAATGATCTCATTTCCACTGCATTCAAGACATTTGCTTTAATATTTTCAGAATTTGAGAAATGGAGGGGGCAGATTGAAAGTAAAAACATTGCAAAATATATCTTACAGACAAGAGTGGGAAACAATACATATTATTATTGCAACAGAAATGCTAGTAAGTCATATTTTCCAATATCTTCATTTAAATATTGTGCCATTTTGTATATCTCAAAGCTCAGTAATAAAATACACACACTTCCTTAGTTCTATGTATTTCAGTAAATTTGTGGGTCCATTTGTTTTACGGTCCTATATGCTGTCAGGGGGCTTCAGAGTCCCGAATTTTACTCAGCCAATACTGAGGTAATCGTCTTGAAACTGTAGACAGTGATAGATGAAAGTATGGACTACAGATCGGCTGTTTTAGAATTACAGGATTTGGAAATTCCACGAATAAAAAAGTATTCCAAAAGTACCCCTAAAATTTACGGGATCTGAAGATTTTCCGTTCAGTTTTTCAGATATAAAGGTATAATTTAGTCAAAATATTGGTAATTAAATTTTAACAAATCGGCTGTCTTAGATTTTTAAATTTCTTCCCAGGTTTCTTTTAAGAAGGTATAATTCACATTGTCGCTTACGTTATTCTTGCTAAGCACTAACATTCTCATACAAAATTTGAAAAAGTTGAAGCAAAAATAGAGTGATTTTTGCTCAGTGCATATAAGCCCTTAACATTTTTAACTACGTAGCGTACAATAACACTCTCGAAGCATGCACCTATCTCACATTATTTTTACATTTCAGAAAAGTACAGAAGATCTGAGCCGTACAAAAGACGCCCAAAAAAACAGGGCTCGTGCAAAATGGATTCACACTGCACGAGTTATATTAAATTGGAGCACAGAAGTAATGAAGTGAAGGTTTTCTGGCAGAAGACACATTACGGACACACACCTGAACTTCAACATATTAGATTAACAGAAGAGGAAAAACTGTTTGTGGCCGAGAACTTGATGAATGGCGTGCAGCCTGAAATGTAAGATACTACTTTAATACTGCCATCTTCTCTGTATTAATGGATGTTGATGCTCCCCTCGTGCCAAGTCCCTTTCCGGGTAGGCAGAGAGAACAGATCACCAGATTTCCCTATCCTTACACACACTTCTTGCTTTTGTCGCATTCATGCAATTCGTCATACACACTCTCCGATTCCTTTTACTCAAAATCTTTATTTCATCACTCAGTCTTATCGACATGGTCGAGCTAAGCGGTTCTTAGGCAATAAGTCGTTCAATATCAAATTCTTTATCAAGATTATCAAACATTGTACAAGCAATTTTTATATTTTTTCAGAATATTGAAGTCGATCGCAAATTCAGCCGGTGAATGTCAAAGGAGAATTGATTTATTGAAGAGAGCCGATGTGCGAAACATTCAACGATCAACTATCAAGAGACTCAAGACTGAAGGGAAACGGAAATTCCATTCTAAAAGTCCACCTCTGCCGGTGAATGAGATTTATGTTAAAACTGATGAAGGATCAGATACTTTAGCGCAAGATTCCAATACTTTAGATTCAGGTGTTCGAGAACAGAACTTGCAACCAACGATTTCTCCTACCGTCTTATCAAGTTTCTTTGACGGTACATCTCCTGAACCGATTCAGGATGTGTTAGAACCAGGAGAAGTGCTCGACTTCTCTCAAATCCAGACGGGACGCTCGAAGACTGAACCGTTTGATAGAAAGAAAGCCGAGGACCAAATCCGATCGTCGTTGGAGAAATTGAAAAAAGTAGACTTTAGCAAATTCGATGAAGAAACTATTAAGAAAATTTTGTACCGTATATCGTGTATACAAGTTTTAGTCAAGAATGCTGAAATTCCACGGAACGTTCTTCGGCCAGTTATACACGATCATGACTACAGCAAAAGATGATTTCCTTGAAAATTTTCAATTGATTTCGCTTATGTTACGGAGTTAGCTGGAATTGCAGCTCTGTGACAAGTTTACCTTAGTGAACAATGGGGGCGTATTTTTTACCACTCACTAGATGGCGCTGCAGTAAATGGAGGTCTTCACAACTGTCAATACTGTCATAACAAAACAAACCATTTGTTTATTATCCATAGAATAATAATATACGGTACCTGCCGTATCTATCCGGACCTCTATTTACTGCAGCGCACTCTGGTGGCGAAAAAATTGAAGACGCCCCCATTCAATGCATGCCTGATTATTGTTATGTTCTTTGTTCATTTGAAAAATTAATGAATAAATAAAAAATAGAAGGCAATAATTATTAGCGTTTCTTATTTTAAAATAACTTGAAAAGAAAATCCGTAGATGAAGATTTTTCTATTTTATTTTTATTTAACCTTTCAGTTTATTAAGTTGTTTTTACTTTAGAACCCTGTTGAATATTTATGTCACTAGATGAATCCCAAATTATTACATGTGATGAATGGAAATGTGTAAAAAGGGAACCGAATATCAAATAAATATCCACTGGAGTCACTGCATCTTACCTTAAACATTTTATCGACCAAATTACAGCATTATATCTAACAAACTACCAAAGAGGTAACTTTGGTGTTACTTTTTTATCATGAAAATCTTCAAAAATCAAATTTCTTCTCGCTAAAGTCAGTAAAACATATTCTCATTTATCCATGTGTTAAATCTTACGATGATATCTTTAGTATTAGCCGAGTAATCTTACTTTCTCCAATGCAATATTTCGCATGTTACTGTGGATAAAAATATAAAGGACATAAAAATGATGAGACAAATTAATTTACAAAACATTTAATATCAGAAAACTTTCGTTATAATATTACTATTTCATTTATATTAGTGGTAACACATAAAATTATTGCATATAAATGTTGCCAGTCAAAAAAATAAAGGTAATTCGAAGATCTTGCTTCAAAAAGCGTAAAAATCAGAGATCTTACCAATACATTAAGTATATAGGAAAATAATACGCAGAGCACAAAAGAAATTGCAATTACTATCCCTCGTTGATAGGGTTGCCAGATGTCTGATTTGGGAATGAAATGCTAATTTTTTCGTACTGGCAACTCTACTCACGAGACGTTTAATATGTAAAATAATATACATACATAGCTGCTATCTCAATAGAAATTATTACAAATTAATTTTAAATGTACAGTCCGTCAAGAAAGAGATGCTTTTCGATGAAGTTGCTGCCACTAATGATCTTGTAGATTGGTTTGTACCAAGCATTTTCGTTCTTTCTTTCCACACCATCCTGTCACTCGCCAATCTCTTCATTTCCGTGTAGGTGCTACAGTACACGCTCTCAATAATCTGGTCCATATAACTGCTTCTCGGGCGACCTCTCACATTACTGCCCTCTACCATTCCTTCTGCTATGGTGATGAGCAGGCCGGAGTGCCTGATGTTATGGCCTGTACATCGCGATCTCTGTTCGACAATCTTATTCAAGATTTGTCTTGTCTCTCCGGCCTTACTCAACACCTCGCTGTCTCTGATGTGACCTGTCCACTGAATCACATCTCACCATTATGGTTGCAAAAAAGCTACAAGCAGCGCCCTCATTGAAAGCCTTCTCTTTCTAGACAGACTGTATTATTTATATGTAATATAAAAACTTATTCACTTTGATTCTACGTAATAAAAAAACTTACAATAAACGAAACTAATGACTTAGACATAACCTATATTGTACGACATATTATATTTGGTGACCAGATACAGAACACACCAATACAGAACAAAGAACCTATATAGATGTAAGAAGACTTAACGGATAAAGCCATAGACAAAACTTGACCGCCATTGCTGCTACTAGCCTTTCCACTAGGTATATGCCATTTTTTCTCGATGTAAAGTACGCTAATTTACCATTTAATTACATAGGTTATATTCCAAAGGTAATTTCCACACTGATTATACATAATGAGTCGCAAAAATCACTGAAATATCACCAGGTTTCATGCAATTGTGGACAACCAATATGATACGCAATCATATGTTTGTAACTCCCATGGCGTCCACCATAGATTTGTCATAGATAATAGAAGGGGGTCAATATTCAATAGTTCTTCCCACCTTTATATAGGTTCCTTGATACAGAACGCACAACAGAATCGATTATTTCAGAACGTGGATAAATCAGAACAATGCCAGAACTGCGTAATAGTCCACTTCAGGTATTTTGAGTTTGTGTGATAAAATTACACATGGGCAGAAATACACAGTTGCAATTTCTTTAGTGTAATTTATACACACGTGATTTCTTCTCTGTGAACTTCTTTCGTCAAGAGATTGAGAAGACGTTGTGAGACAGGATAAGAAATGAAGTGATCAGAGAGTTGAGTGAATGTAAAACTGATATTGCAACAAGAATAATGTGAACGAGTCGAGATGGTCGGGACATGTACATAGAATGAATGATGAAAGGATAATAAAGAAAATATACCTGGGAAAAAGAAAAGGTGAAAGGAAGCGCGTCCGTCCAAGAACCACTTGGCTCGATCATGTCGAACACTTGCTTAAGGATGGAGGTGTTTTGAGTAAAAGAAATTGTAGTGTATGACGAATTGTGTGATTGCGACAGAAGCAAAAAGTGTGTGTAAGGATAGGAAAGTCTGGCGATCTGTTCTCTCTGCCTACCCCGCAAGGTAAGCAGCATGAGGGGATAGAATAGAATAGAATTTTTTTATGTGTGTTATTTCTTCCACGTGTAATTTTTTCTGTGTAATTTTATTCTGTGCAATTCTGTCTCGACACTGTTTGTAATCGTTCTATACAATGTTTATACTCGACAATTACATTACATAAAACATCCTACATTCATCACTATACATCGGGAAAAGCAATGCCGTTTTACTGCCGAAGTGCAATAAATCATTCTTAATCCTCTAATTCAATAGACTGCTGGTGACCAAAGTATTATTTCTCTTCGAATTTAAATTAAGGGGGTTTCCATCTTTACCTGAATTCTATACAACCATCAATATCTTTAGGGGAATACAACAATAAGTGAAGTGTAAACAACAAATTCCACATAACTTGTATCAGCGGGTTGACTGTAAGATATTGCGTTAGCAATAAGTCCGCCTTTTGGCACACAAGATTGTCTTATTTTTTTGTAATCATTGTAATCATTTTGGTCAATAAAGATTTATTTATTTATTTATCAGCGTGCATTATGCAGGTAGTATTATACAAGTAAATAAACTGTATAATATTTTTGTTCACTGTACGTCCCTGCACATCTCCTAGTCCCAGGTACCTAGGGCATCGAATCTCCCGATGTATATTCATCATTACGTATGACTAATTATTTAAACCTTTCAATTTGTTACTTCTCAACAACTGATATTCACCGAATTCTATATAATTGTCTGACAACAGTGGAATGTAAAACGCTCGCAAAAACTTGTCCGATTTCGCCATGTCCAAGAACGGTATAGTCGAGATGACGCTCCAGTTGTCAGTGTCCTTCGAGTATCTCGGCTCGAGTGGCGTAGGCTCCCCGATGGTGGAGTCGACTAAGTAGTGACATTTGCTGATGTCCGTATACAAACGTAGATCCTCCTTGTTTTGGTCGTTGAAGTGGTCAGGTGCTAACCTCGTAGCTGAAAGAAATACACATTTTTTTGTCATTGCTTGATTGCTTAGAACAGTGATCGGCAAAAAAAATTGAGAGCGAAATCTGTTTGTAAATGTAGTAAACATTTATCATAATTTTAGAGATTCATTAAATTATGGGAGTTTAAAGAAACGCATGCGGCTCCGGAGCCGCACTTTGCCGACCTCTGGCTTAGAAGATATAAAGTTGTACAAAATATCACTTGCTCCAAACACTCAATACCAACCTTAACACGTTAAACGCCGATGGAACAAATATGAAAATTTACTTAAAAACTTTTTTCGGTATTTGAAATAAGTTATACATGAATCGGGCATAAGATTCCATAATTATAACAAAAAAACTGTTTTGATAATATTTTTCAGAACTTTCTGAAATTTGTAACCTATTTTCCAAAATTTACTGAGCAGCTGTGTCTCACTGCACAGGATAACTCTCGAGCGCCACGCAGGTCACTTACATACGTGAAATAAATTACCTTTGGCGCCTAAAAGCATTTGAAGTATATTTTTTGCGTGAGGTCACCGGTGCCCCCCACGGCGCAATAATGCAGAAAAGATGAGGTCACCGGTGAGTCCCATGGCGTTTAACGTAATAATTGGTTCGGTTGTGATTGTAAATTATTGTCGTCACATAATCAATTCACTGTACTCTTCAATGTTTCAATAAAGAACACAAAGATACCAAAGTAGCACTCAATGAATGAATGACTAAAGAAGAATCAATTCTTTCCCCTTACCATTGTAAGCTTGCGAATAATAGGCTGGCATCATTCCCTTAAACTCCGACTTGATAAACCTCACCCTGAATCTCTGATCCGGGAAGAGGAAGGACGAGGGAAAGCGGTGCCACTCCTTGCCGTAACACACGTTGATCTGATTCAGGGAGGCTGGGAGCTGTTCGTCCGACAGACCTCGCAAGATGTCCATGGGGGCGTGGTAGTTCCTGTATAGAGACACGCTGCGAGATACACCTGAAAAAAAACAACCAGCGATCGAAAATGCGAAAAAGTGCATCGGGAAAAGTAAGATAACTCAGCTAATACTAAAGATCGCATCCTAAGACTTAACACATGGATAAATGACAATATGTTTTAGTAACTCTAGTGGTAAGAAATTAGATTCAGTATTGTAATTCTCTCGATAAAAAATAATTCCAAAAGTATCTCTGAAATTTACTGAAACTTGAGATTATTCCCGTAGTTTGTTAGATATAATGCTGTAATTTGGTTGATTAAATGTTTAAGGTAAGACGCAGTGACTTTAGCAGATATTTTTTTGATATTCTATCCACCTTTTATAGAATAAGCCAAAATCAATTTTATTGCTTATGTTATTCTTATTTTACGCTCACAATCTCATATAAAATTTGAAAAACGTGATGAGCTAAAAAGAGCATTATTTTTAGGTTAGCTGGCAGAAGTCATAGCATTGTAATAAGCTCCCCCTAGTGAACAAATGTTTAAGCATCTATTACTTGTTACCAAAGAGATTATATACTAAGTACCTTAATATATTATGTCGCTGACTTGTTACATTAACGTATTGCTGTAGTCCGTTCACTTAAAGTGTAAATAAATTAATTAAATCCATATCTTCGTTGTTGGTTCTTCGGGTTTCCTTACTGCGTGTAGAGTGGTTGAATGACCGAACTTTCGGCAGCGATACCACCGTCATCTTCAGGGTGAAGTAATTTTTGTATGTAAAAGTCCATCGAGGTATCAATAAGCGTGATCTTATTGTGATGTGTGAAAGTTTGGTCATTCAACCACTCTACAGGCAGTAAGAAAACATGAAGAACCAACAACGAAGACATGGATTCATCACGCTGCGAAAGCCTGCAAGATTATTTAAATTAAATAAAACTTATACTCGGAGTAAATCGACTTAAAGAACATACCTAATGCGGATGACAATATGATAAAGGCAATCATGATATAAGTTGTTTTCTGAGCGTAGTGGACCGTGGAGCTCTTCCCGTCTGATGATGAAGACTTGGATGACACCATCTTGGAGAACACAGCTCGCTGGAGGAACGTGGTGACCTTGTAGACCAACTTCTGGGAGGTGTCCACACCGATAGCTCCGCAGAGACAAATCATCGAGTATACCGGGAATAAGAATCTGAAATGGGGATAAATAAATGTATTCAGTCTCCTTCACACACCGCATCTCTTGTGGGTAGAGAGAACTGCTGATAAATTTTCCAATTCTTACAAACACTTCTGTCAGATTCAAGCAAATAGTCGTACACACTCCAATGTCTTTAGTTACGTCTTTTTAAGCCTACGTAGATAAATAATGCTCAGAAAATGTCCACCCTTAAGAATCTGGTCGACATGATTGAGCTAAGTTGTACTATACTTTTATAAAGATACGTAGATAGAAGTAAGTAATGATAAAATTATATTTCAATAATAAATGTGTCCATAGTTTCCACTATAGAGACATTTCTTCTTATCTTTATAATATTTGGAGATACCTCCCCAATATACACATATAGTGATGGATAGGGAGTTGTGGGAGTCGGAAAGGGAGGCCTATGTGTAATACTGGACGAGGAAAGGCTGATGACGATGATACACATATACCAATTCATTTTATGAAACTTAAAATAATTAAAAACACATAGATAATAATTATTTTCATCGATTCGGAAAGACGCGATTTAAACTCAGTCAATAAATTTTGTATACATTTAAAAAATGAGTAAATTGTCATACCTTTCTTCCTTATGAGGCTGCAACATAAACACTACGAGCCAGGAATACAGGGGCATGAGGCTGATCCAATACGGGCGGCAGAACGATGCTCGGGGTCTAGCCGAGCTCACCAACCAATAGACAACGAGCAACATGGGACACAGTAGTGCCATAATCCACACGATGTTATAATTAAGAAATCCGTTAATCAAATAATAAGTCCAGGGCTCTGTGCCGTATAAATCGGGTCCATGGTCCGTGAAGATATTGTATTTGATCAGATTGAGGGGTGCGATGACCAGCTGTCCGTAGTGGAAGGAGTCAATGTAAACCATTGGACCGAGAACGAATGCCAGACCGAGCAACGACCAACGTAAAAAGTTGATCAGCTCGTTCTGTCGGAACACAAGGTCTATGGCGATGGGGAGACCGATTAGACCGGTGAAGGGCCAACCTGAAATGAAAAACAGATTTATTATAATTCTTCTTCTTACTTAGATCTGGCACGTACCCGTCCACGGGTGATTTTGCCATTGTCAAGTGTTTTATTATTAGAGACTGGAAAATTTAATGTGATAAATTTATGTGCAATTTTTGGGAAGAATATCTCGAATTTTCGCATACTTTATGTGAATTTCGACCTTTATTTTGATAAAAAAGTGTAATCAAAAGACATGCGTGTTCGGAAATAAGAATCTCACCGAAAACAATCTTGTAAAAAAGTGGTTAATTTTTAACAAATAATTTTGCATTGTCAATATTTTTTATATTTCTTACATAAAATATTGTTCATGTAATTATTTTATTGAAATTTATTGATTTGTTGTGTTGTAAATGGTGATGTTTTCTATATTTTGATTATGTATTTAAGAATTGAGATGGACACTATGTACCAATAAGAAAATTATCAAAGGCTTTAGCCGTTGATGTAAAAATAAATAAATAAATGTTCAATTTATATTAAGTTTCTGCATTAAAAGCTGTAAAGTTTGAAGAAATAAATGTATGAAACATAACACCAATATTTTTCTGTCCCTGATTACTATAACACGCCAAAGTCGGTTCGCTCTGGTAGGTACTTGTTTTTCAAAGAAATACAAAATTGGATACAAGTTTAACAAGGTATACTCACAAAGCAATGTACTAATGGCCACAGCTCCGACTGCCACGGGATAATTCTTCTTCCACAAAGCAGCCATCGCTACAGTGGAGAGGATGGACGTCCAAGAGCTGGGCAACATAGCGGCACCGCTAATGAATGAACCAGAACTGCAGAGTGTGAAGGCCAGCCACAAACGAGAGACGTTGACACCAAACTCCAGACACACGGCTCTACGAACAAAGAGGATAGTAAAAAAATAAAAAGTGAATAAACTAAGATGGTTTGGGCATGTTGAGAGAATGAAGGATGACAAAAAAGATATATTTGAGTGAGCGAAGTGGGGTGAGAAAACGCAGCCGCCCGAGACTGATCTGGTCCGATCATCCCGACCAAATCCTCCAGGATGGACACGTTTTGAGTAAAAGGAATCGGAGAGCGTGTATGACAGATTGCCTGAATGTGACGGAAGCTAGGAGTGTGTGTAAGGATAGGGCTGTCTGGCGCTCTGTCCTCTCTGCCTACCCTGCAAGGGACGTGGCGTGAAGGTATAGATAGATAGAACCTAGAACTCTTCGGGAATTTATTTTTTAGGTATCCTCGTGCTTGGTAAGGTCTGTGGTTCTCTCCTCTCTGGCTACCCTGCTTGGGAAGCAACTTTAGGGAATATAGTTTTATTTCCAATAAAGTGACTAACTTGTACATGTAGATGTCTGCTCCGGCGGACGCCAGCGCCAGACAGCAGCGTGTGATGTAGAAGAAGAGAGGGGGCCCCGCTGCCGGGCCACAGAGGATCTCCACTATCATACTGGGGAGGGAGGCCACCCACAGGGCGGCGTAGGAGCGCAGCGCATACAGGGAGCTGTACTCCCAAGTCTGGAGGCCCCAGTTATACACTGAAAGAACAATCACCATAATATATTAGTAAGTTGATTTAAGTTATAATAAAACACAGTCATTATCCATAAAAATCTTATTTTTTAATGCCTAACGTTTTCGCTAGGCATCAAATAAAATTAAGATTTTTGTGGGAGGTGGGGAAAGAGGGATAATCCTGAGTGTGAATGTGGTGCTGTTCAGACAGTTAGACACTTGGTCCGGGACTCAAGGCAAGAAAATTTCCGGGTAGCCTCCAGGACATCCACGAGGCAAGAAAAGAAGCAGCGGTCTGGCTGGCAGCACTGAAGCCAAGGCTTTGAAGGATGCTTATATCGACACAGCCTACACGCGCAAAGGACAACGCTGAAATGCCACACGAAAAGTAATGTAAGATTTTTGTGAAAAATTACTGCGTTTTATTGTATAACCTAATTTAATACGGATTTCTACTCTGTTGACGTAATCAGAATTCTCAAAATACGATTTTGATTAATGATAGAGCTGAATCCAGGACAGCGTGGAGAGAAAGAATGAAATTGCTTGGTGCAAACCAATCTACAAGATTGTAACCACTAACCACATCATCATCAATCCTGGGCAAAAAATAATAAGTTTGGGGTTTATTCAATTGAGCATCATGCCTGTTGAGCTTTTGTCTTTATTTGAACCTTTTCAAACACACTCAGATTACACTGGTAAGATATCAAGTATGAAAATCACTAACTTAGGTGATGTAATGGCTCCCAATAGTTGAATACTTCATCGCAATCAGTGATGTGGCACCAAACAGCGCTACAGCAGCGTGCGGAGAGTAGAGCCCTAAAGGCAGCCCCTCCCCCGGGGAGGGAGAGCCCCCCACTGCCCCCCTTGTACCACGTGCCATCCTCAGTCACCTGGAATTCTCTGAAATATACAAAACGATAATTAATATTACCTTTAAGGATGGAGGTGTTTTGAATCAAAGGGATCGCAGAGTGTGTAAGACGAATTGTATGAATATGATGGAAGCAAGAAGTGTGTGTAAGAATAGGAAAGTCGAGCTATTTGTTCTCTCTGTCTACCTCGCAAGGGTTGCGCCGTTTGTTATCAATTGACAAAGTCAGTCGTATTAGCTGCAACGGCCAACTTTTTCAAAATTTGACTGGATAATTGCACGTAAACACATTCATTCATTCATTTCCGTGTCCGAGCTTCTTCCCACTAGGCCACCCCACTCCAGAAATTAGCAGCCATAATGGCATTGTCAGTGACCATCATCAGGTCCCTCGCATCGCACCTCACTGGCATGTCTCGACATACGAGGAGGTGCTCATCAGTCGGGGTTTCGCCGCAATCGCAGGAGACATCCTCCTTTGCCCTTATAAACACATACTCAGATAAAGCGGACTACCCAATAACAAACAATAACATCAGTAATTCATTATAAGAAATAGGTAGGCTTGTGATCAAACCATGAATAATCCTAATCATTGCAGTAGAGGGAAACAAGAGAGTTATATGCAATGCATAACTACACGATGCTAATTTATTATTTCCGTCCCAGCCTATTGAATAAATGATTTAACTATCGATTTAATTAATTTATAGAAACACTGCCGAGGGCGGAGAGACGTCACTCCAGTTAGAATCAAAACAGAAAATATGCGACATACCGATATTCATCAGTCTTCTTATTATTCTTATTTATTAAGGACTTCTTGGACCCCCTCTGAGCTACGGCACTAGGTTTCTTGCTGCCGTTCCTTGCTTGTAAGTTTTTCTGTCGTAAATACGAATTTTGAGGCATTATAGCAAAATTCGTCCCGGTCCGCCATCTGATTCAATTTTGACAGTAAAGAAAATTTTGAAAGCATTTCATTAATGTTGCCATTGTACACAATTTTGAAATGTCAACAACAGCGACCATCAACCATGTTATTGAATTTAAACCTGATTTAAATACAAATAGGTACCTAGATAGGTATATCGGATAAAAAAAATAATGAATTGAAAGCCCAAATCTAATGAAAATTGAAATCTCATTCAGTTTAGGCAACGGTACGTAAGGTACTTGTGATTTTGTTAAAATTCCATTGTAACATCTTTGTCTATGATCGTGTCGTATCTTTGTCTATGAGTGTCAAATTGACATTTTGCAGCTTTTGTCTTTCGTTGTTTTATGCACAGAACACATATACTCTCTAACGAGAGAAGAATGCCAACTTCATAGAAAATATATGCAAACACGAAAATGACAGATCTCATCTAGCTTTCTCTCTCATTCATTTCATGCCCACATAAACAATGGCGCCTTGATAAATCGATTATTGATGTTTTATATGAATCAATACGCATTAGCGATTAAAAATAGTTGTACTCTAATACAAAAGCGGGACATATCCATATATCCCATTTTTACACTACAATACAACTATTTAATCATTAATGCGCACTAACCCTTTGGAAATAAGTATAATAACCAAAGAATTAAAATGCAGCAGTAGGTAGTATGACATTGGCATTTATTGTAAGTAAATAATACACACATATTGTATAAACATTACGTAGAGACAATTAAAAAAGATGTTCAAAAGAACCATTAACAAAAATAATACGAAATAATGAGTCTATCAGAGCGTTTCACCAACTTTTTGATTGAGGAATTTCAGTAAGTAAAGAATGCAGTCGCGTGTCAACATTTCTAGTACAAAATTTGTCACAGATGGCTTTTCCGAACCTAAAGTTTGTGAAATCCAGAATATTTCTCACAAAACTATAACACAAAACAAGTTACACGAGTCTCTGGTCTCGACAATAATTGAATATAGAACAAGTCTCCATCATAGAATTAGTCTCCATTTCTCACACACAAACGAGTACGTAATACGTATATTTCTCCCAAACACAGGATCCCGAAATGATGAATCATATATGTCTCGCAAAAACACAAAAAAGGAGTTTATATTTTACACAAACCTAGTTCAAAACAATGTAATAATACCGATCACGAAACAAATTTTGGAAAGGCGACGCGACAGAAACAGTAAAAAAAATGGCCGCGTGTTGTTTACAAACCATTACAAACGGCATTGGCGTTGTATTGCCAGCTTGCAAAATGTAAAAGACTTGTATAATATTTCTCGAAATCTGGTTTCTTAAAAATAAATAAATATTAATTCACCAATAAAAATATTGCATGATAACATAATAATTCATTTATGTTCTTAATATTCACTGTAATGTTAAGATTTCGGAATTATTTTCATAATCAGTAATTCTATTTTTTGCGTCTGTCATACAAATCCCATAAGATCGTGAAAGAGTGAAGAGATGCGATATATATCGCTTACGCATTCCCCGCTGAGCTGCCCAGGCAATACCATGATTATCATCGAAAAGTCCAGCGATGTATTACCAACTACACGATATGCTTGTTGGCAAGTACCAAAACCAGAGTTGACTCAGCCTGGTTTTATGGTTGTTTTGTTTCGTGTCGTTTTGGGACGTTGTATATTTCTCGTTTTGTAGTAAAAAAATCGTAAGAATGCCTAAAGTAGTGTCTCGTAGTATCGTGTGCTCAGACACTAAGGATCAGGAGGAATATAGTGAGACCAAACCACTTCATATTTATTACTGTCTGTGCGGACAGATGTCATTGATATTAGGTAACATAACCTCAAACATTTCGTTATTGTTTTTTAATTTTCTTCATAACTTTACTATTATTAATGCAATTATTTTTAGATTGTGCCATTGAGAAGCTTCCTCTGCGTATGCGTGACGGCGCCCGTGTGATAGATGGAAGCAAACACGCCCATAAGATTACTTCGGAAGAAGATGAAACCATGTATCTCCGCAGACCCAATGGTGTGGAGAAACAATACAGAATGAAATGCACCAAATGTTCTCTACCTATTTACTACAAACATCAACTCAATACCAACATACACTTTATTATCAAAGGTAAATAAATCATTTGATTCACTTAATGGTGATAATAAACTATTCTACTATTGTGGTCACAGCCGAGCAAATAAATCATAAAAACATATCTTATGTCTATGATCACAGTAAAATAACAGTTGATTTTATTCCTTTTTTGTCCTAGACTACAAAAACGACCTAACAAATCTAACACACTGACTGATATTTTCCATAGTTTTGTCCCTGTCATTAGACATGTGATTTTACTAAATTCTTTTTGTGACATTACGCTCCGCTGGTGGGGTACCGAACAAGTACAAAACACAAAATTTCAAACAATTTAAGATATCTTGCCATTAGTTCACTAGGTCGAGCTTATCGCAGTGTTGCAATATCTCTATGCACTGCTAACCTCAGGTTACGCACCGTTGTATTCATAAAAATATGTTGAGAATCTATTTTTTATTTATTTACACTTTTGGTGAATAAAATACGGCTATATGTTAACATTACGAGAAAGAAAGAGATTAAAAAAATGTACATACATAATTTAAAAAAAGGGCAGGGAGGGGGGAAAAGAATAGGAGGGATGAGATAAGGGAAATTTTACTGTAAAAATGAGTAAATATAGCTATTATGTCTTCTGCTCCAGGTTCCCTCATCAAGTCCTCGGGTGAGGGTCCCCTGACAGACATCTACAGGCAGGTGAGCGCTGCACAGCCTAAGAAGATCATGGTCACCAAGCACACTAAGAATATGGGGAAATTCAGTTCTGTTACTGTCTCCACTATTGATGAGGAGGAAGATGAAATTGAAGCTGTAAGTGGGACATTCATTTATCATACAACATTATAGAGATTGTCTATTGACTTATTTTGTCTACCATCCATACGTTTGTATATGTAGATTAAGTATGGATAGGGTTGCCAGATTTCTCGCAAGTCAAACAGGGACCCCCTCCTATCCAGAAAAAGTATTTTTTTTTCGACGCACTCAGGCTGCCATGGTCTACCAGATATTTATTTGACAACAGAGGGGAGGGAGTCCATCTGAAAATCTTGGAGGGGAGGTGGGGGCGAAGAAAAAACGAATATTTATTTATTTTCCAATAAGGGGGTAACTAGTAAATGCTGTGTTTGTGTTAAGATTAAGATTAATGATTAATTCAGAATGGGTAGTGAACCTCATAGCCGAAGAAGATAAGAAATGTCTCATACAAGTTTTACCAACACCTAACTTTTACGGGGAACTTCAAAAACAGTATGAAGGGCTGTCCTACAATTTTGAGAGTCCCATTCTTCTTTAGAAAATCATTTTATAGTGTATACACATTTTAAAAATTATGTTTTTTTTTTTTTAATTCATTTACAGAGAGAGGTGGCCGACAGTTACGCCAACAACGCTCGCATCATTGAGAAACAGTTGGAGAGGAAGGGGATGAATAAGAGAACTTTGGGAAGCACTGGAGCGCATGAGGCGGAGACCAAGAGAGTTAGAGGAACGCTGATTGATAAATAATCAACTGGTTTTGTGATTTTTATCATCGGAGCATTTTTTGTAAATTTGCCGAGTATCGATAAATTTCAATGTTTTTTTAAACATACTGATAGGTCTTGTAATCATGAATTGTTGGAGTATAAAAATTTTGTGTGGATTTCCTTAAAAAGTTGCAAAAATGCCTGTTTGTCTGTGTTAGGTTTTTTTTAAGCTCTGAAGATTATTTCTCTGCACACAGCTTGGCACGGGTGGGTTAACAGGTAGGTATATATTTTTTTTAATATAAAAATGAATCTGGGTTTATCGAAGTACACCCAAATACACCTTTGTACACTTCACAGTAAGCTTGATAAGCTTGTGTCGTGAAGTGGAGTAAGTCGGCATCGTGGATTGAAACCCCGCCCGCCGGATTAACAATCGAGCGCGTTGCCAACCAGGCTACCGACCACCTCAATATTAAACTAATACTACCTAAGGCTTTGAAACTGATTTTTAAAATGGAGTACCCGGGGCCACTTTTTAATCATAAACAATGGAATTTGACTCACAATGGGTTATAAAACCAGTCCAAGGAAGGTTTTTTGTATTGTTTTACCAAAAGGGGTGCTCCCAGTGTCCAGACTTTCAATTTAGGACGGTATATAGGACGATAGTCTTCAAGGCTTTTAAAAAGACCTAACAAACTAACGGGTGAACAAACCAGCTTGTTGTGATTGGCTAACTTTTAACCAATCGGAGGGTGGCATTAGTGCTTGACATCACTGTGTTGGTAAATGGGAGCAGTCCCACACAGTCTGAGATGTCTGGTGGTCAAATTATGTGTGAGAAAAAGAAATTGTGAGGTAAATTTATCGTTTAAGATTTTGTTATGTACCAAAAATTGTAATTCATTCCTTTTAGCCCAGGAAATTTAGCTTTGTAGCGTAGATAATTGTCGGAAAGCTGGAAACTGTTTTAATCTCTTCATTAACAAGCAAAGAAGGTTTCCTGAAGTTTGCACCAATTTTACGCTTGTGCTAAGTACAGGGTGTCCCAAAAACAAAAAAAAAAATGAACTTTTTTCAGTTTTAGATTAATAACTCCTAAAGGAAGCATTCTAGACAAATTGTGTTCTCCTGTGAATTAAAGTAGATAAAATTCTTCGTCTACTGAGCATTAATACTACTCTCTACTTTGAAAAATCACTGAGAAACAGCGATTTAAAATTGTAATGTTTTTCTCAACATATGACAATTTTCTTATTTTTCTTGAATCGTTGTTGAATATCTTCTAATCCAAGCTACTTACAGCAAATTTTAGTACATATGATTCAATGGCCGGTTAATTCTCTATAAACTGGCATTAAAATTTTACCTCTATATTAAATTGTTTAGGATGTAGAGGTATTTAAAGACAAACGAGTGAAATAGATAAATTTTTTAAATGATAGATTTCGGTATGTGAAAGGTAAGATAGACTTAATTTTGCGGCTCTCTCTTAATAACGTACAATTTTTTTAATTAAAAACCTAAATTTCGCTATTGATACGCCACTGCGTAACAACTTATATCGTGAAGACTATTTTTTTTACCTTCATCAGTTTTATTAATATAACTCCTGAACGGTTGATGTTAGGGAAAAGATATTTTACTCAAAATATAACTAAAATTAATTTACTATAACTTGATTTCAAAATTAACTCTGTAACTTAAATAATAACTGAGTTACAGTGTTTGAAAAAAAGCATTACTAAAAAAATTAAATTGCCTCGGCTATTTTTGTTGAATAACTCCTGAACCGTGATATAGAGAAAAGGTTCAAGAGATTTAAATATAAGGTAAATAAATTTTCTATAACACAAGCGTAATAAAATAACTTTAAAAGTTATAGTAAGAAAGTTATGGATGATCAAAGTGAATATTTTGTGTAACCATTCGACGTTTGCTTATGAATTATATTTGCCTAGTAAGCACATGGTAAGCACCTCCGAGCCGGTGTAGTATGAAAATAAAGTACCTGCTCGCCATATAGTATGAAATATATCTAAACAATTGTCGAATGGTTACACAAAATATTGACTTTGATCATCCATAACTTTCTTACTATAACTTTTAAAGTTATTTTATTACGCTTGTGTTATAGAAAATTTATTTACCTTATATTTAAATCTCTTGAACCTTTTCTCTATATCACGGTTCAGGAGTTATTCAACAAAAATAGCCGAGGCAATTTAATTTTTTTAGTAATGCTTTTTTTCAAACACTGTAACTCAGTTATTATTTAAGTTACAGAGTTAATTTTGAAATCAAGTTATAGTAAATTAATTTTAGTTATATTTTGAGTAAAATATCTTTTCCCTAACATCAAGCGTTCAGGAGTTATATTAGTAAAACTGATGAAGGTAAAAAAAATAGTCTTTTCGATATAAGTTGTTACACAGTGGCGTATCAATAGCGAAATTTGGGTTTTTAACTAAAAAAAAATGTACGTTATTAAGAGAGAGCCGCAAAATTAAGTCTATCTTACCTTTCACATACCGAAATCTATCATTTAAAAAAATTCTCTATTTCACTCGTCTGTCTTTAAATACCTCTACATCCTAAACAATTTAATATAGAGGTAAAATTTTAATGCCAGTTTATAGAGAATTAACCGGCCATTGAATCATATGTACTAAAATTTGCTGTAAGTAGCTTGGATTAGAAGATATTCAACAACGATTCAAGAAAAATAAGAAAATTGTCATATGTTGAGAAAAACATTACAATTTTAAATCGCTGTTTCTCAGTGATTTTTCAAAGTAGAGAGTAGTATTAATGCTCAGTAGACGAAGAATTTTATCTACTTTAATTCACAGAAGAACACAATTTGTCTAGAATGCTTCCTTTAGGAGTTATTAATGAAAAACTGAAAAAAGTTCAACTTTTTTTTTGTTTTTGGGACACCCTGTACTTAGCACAAGCGGAAAATTGGTGCAAACTTCAAGAAACCTTCTTTGCATGTTAATGAAGGGATTAAAATAGTTTCCAGCTTTCCGACAATTATCTACGCTATACCCCCTTTTTTAACGTTAAAACACCGGTCTATTTGTTCCAAACCATAATGACAATTGTGTATATATTGTAAATAATGTTTTTTAATTTGTATGTAATATATATTTTTTGTATAGATCTCTTGTTTTCTTTTTCCAAATCTACCCGTTTCATGATCTGTAGTTCTGAAATCGCAATGCTGCGATATAGTAAACATTTGGATGTGATTATGAACACTTTGCACTCTACAGTTTTTTCCTCAACAGAGACGAGAGGCATCTTCATTCATATAATGTAACGTTATGTGAACTCCCTTGGGGAGGAAGCAGGACAGGTGGTCCGACGCTTACGACTCGGCTGTGGCTGACTTAAGTGATCACTTTATGCCCGGGGCAATGTTCACCCATTTCACCAGATCCTGCTGTCAATTGTGTAATTTTTTTGGAAGTTATATGCTACGGCTGGAACTTATTTCACATAGACCCAATGTTTCAGATACTAACGACATCTGCACCTTACACTCTCTCAAGAACGAGATGGTTTTGGATGAGGGCTCTACTCTGTACCTTCTGATATGTCAGTACAGTGGATCAGGAAGTCTGCAAGGAGAAAAGATATGTAAATAATTGAATATAAACAAATCTGAACATTTATTACGCTCACAAGTTATTTATTGGTACGTCATTACAGTAACCATAACTTAATGCAATTTATACCTGTGCGATAAGAAAGGCATAAAACATTGCATTTGATTAGGTGGACTCAATAAAATCATGCAAATTGTGTGAAAAGCAGTGAATGATAAATAATAGTGGATTCAGAAAAGAGAAGTGTCTCTATTTCACACAAAAATTACACTCGACACTCCCTATGTCCTATCTCAACGTGCCCCATTCATTATCTCAACATGCCCCATTCACTATCTCAACATGCCCCATTCACTATCTCAACATGCCCCATTCACTAACCCAACAAACCCCGTTCTATATCTCAACATTCCCCATTCACTGTCCCAACATGTCCCATTCGCTATCTCAACATGGCCCATTCACTATCTCAACATGCCCCATTCGCTATCTTAACATGCCCATTCGCTATCTTAACATTTCCCATTCACTATCCCAACATGCCTCATTCACTTTCTCAACATGCCCCATTCACTATCTCAATATACCCTATTCATTAACCCAACATACCCCATTCACCATTTCAACACGCCTCATTCACTATCTCAACATGCCCCATTCACTATCTCAGTATACTCTATTCACTATCTCAACACGCCTCATTCACAATCTCAACGTACCTCATTAACCATCTTACAAACGCGCAGCAGAAAAACCTATTGGGAAACCTGAGTACAATCAACACAAGAATAAACTTTTAGAGTTCACCTCGCGACGAGAAATTACAACTAAAATTGATTATGTAAAATGAAATTCAACATCAAGTAAAAAATGTCGCTGTGATGTTGAATCATAAAATGATATTTTCATATTTCAATTTATTTCATTCTCGTCTGTTTGCGTTGATTTGTTTTACAATAATTTTATTAAATGTCGTATTTTTTAACTTGTGCGATGCTAGTGAAAATGAAAACATTGATGACTTATTGGAAGAATTTCATGATGGCTTGCGGCTTTTTGACAATGAATATTTCAAGGTAACTTTATTCTCAATTCGATGAGGTAAAAATTGTTAGTGTTCAAGAAAATCTAGGCCGAGAAATAAGGTTTAAAAGTAAGATTTTTGCATTAAAATATTTCTAACCGACATAATCTAAGAGTACAATTAACAAAAACCCCCAAAAGTGGTGTAGTGTATGTAAATAACTACTAGAGACTAATAAGGTTCCATCTGTGTGTAACACTACAGAGTGTTTGAAACTTTGATCTCATTTTTCTCAACATTTATGTCTTGTTACTCGTTCGTTACGACGAGTTAAAATTTTAATGCTCAGATGGTGGATTAATTCAATTTGCAGACTTACCAGTTAGAACTTTGTCGCGTTGTTTAAATAACACTAATAGATGGTTGACTAATTTGGTTGGTTAATACTAGTACATGGTTGACGCAATTGGTTGAGGCGGCAGTCTCTCGAGCGGATGGTACCAGGTTCAAACCCCGGCGCTGGCGATGTATTCCACACTTCGTGATACAGGCTTTTAGCCTAGTGCAAGGTGTGCAAAAAAGTATTTGGGTCTTTGTATGGAAGTCCAGATCCTTTTTTTAAAAAGAAAGAAGAAAGATTTCGTATGATACTTCCATGCTGCAGAATTTTTCCTCTTTACCTGATTGGAAATTTTTCAGGTGTCAACTCAAGATGTATCTACTAAAGCCAAGTTATACTTGGGACGCGATACACTCAGCTTTGTAATATCTCCATTACTCTTGGAGTTGATGTTGATGGTTGTATCTCTTGGAGCCACGGATGCAACCCTTAAAGAACTCAACACTGGCATGTTCCTTTATATGACTAAAGAGGTAAAAATATTATTTCGTAATCACATTCTTGTTGTCAACCTTTGGACTTTCTTTCCGGAGTCAAGAGCGTCGTCAGCTCCGTAGCTGAAATTTTATTTATTTATTCTTTAAGTATTTTATTTCTTTTTATACAGCGATCTCTTCCAGTTAAAACAAAATATTGATTTAAAAAAAAGAGTACATACGTAAATCCCGGTTGCCTAGAAGATTCTACTACTTTTATCACACTACTATTTAATTAAGTATCTTGTTTTATAACTTGTGAACTTTTACGACTATTAAAGATTCACTCAAATATCTATATGTAGCGCCGCAGGCGTTTTTGTAATAAAGTAATTGTGATATAATATACATTTGTACAACAATTTTTGAATCGTTCAATAATTATAATTTCTCTAGAGGGGAAGGGTCTCTCTCAATGTTCTAACTTCGCACTCAATTTCTATCCATCTCGCATTATAATCAAATAGGGCACCTAAACTGTACCGTGTACATGGTTGGTGCAGTTGGAAGAGGCAGTAAAGTCTCTCAAGCGGGAGGTGCCAGGTTCAAATCCCGGCGCTGGTGATGTATTCCACACTTTGCGATACAGGCTTTTAGCCTAGTGCAAGGTGTGCAGGAAAGTATTTGGGTTTGTATATGCAAGCCCAGATCCTTTTACTACAAAAAAACTCATCATTCCAATATTATTTTGTAGGAGAAAGAACAGACAATTAAACACATGATGAAGCTCCTCACCAAGTCCGATCAGAACCTCAGACTGGAAATATTCAACATGATGTTTGTGGATGAGAGTGTGAAGGTGATTCCTGCCTTCCAGAAGGTCTCTAGAGATATCTTCAATATGTCTATAGACCATGTGGACTTCAGTGACATCACTCAATCCAGGATCAATGTCAACAACTTGGTCAGTGATCTATCTATCTATCTATATACCTTCACGCCTCGTCCCTTGCAGAGCGCCAGACAGCCCTATCCTTACACACACTCCTAGCCTCCGTCACATTTATGCAATCTGTCATACACACTCTCCGATTCCTTTTACTCAAAATGCGTCCATCTTTTTTTTTTTTTAATTTATCCTTGAGAATCTGGTCGACATGATCGGACCAGGTCAGTCTCGGGCGGCCGCGCTTCCTCATCCCTCTTCGCTCACTCAAATATGTATTTTTTGTCATCCTGTCATCTTTCATTCTCTCAACATGCCCTGTACATCTTAATTTATTCACTTTCATTCTTGTCACAACACCAGTCTTGCAGTCACTTGTTTCCCTAATAAACAAGGTCAGTGATATTTTCTCATTTTCTTTCTATACTCTCTTTACCTCTGTCCAACCTCTCACGCCGCATACATTGAGGCGTGAGGGGCACACAGAAAGAGTCGAATGCCAGACTGGCCTATCCCTGCACACACACTCCTTGCTATTTTACAAATCGTCACCGGAGAATGAAAAAGTTTTAACTGACGAGACCAAAATGTTGAGATGCATGAGATCAAAGTTTCAAACACTCTATACTTTTACACACAGATGGAACCTTATTATTGTCTTGTTGTTTACAAAACTACACCACTTTAGGGGGTTTTTGTTAACTGTACACGTGGGTTATATATTCTGCTAGAAACATTTTCACGGAAAAAGTCAAAAACAGGAAAAAATGCTAGTTAGAACTTAACTTCTGACGCAATTCAGATAGGTACTTACACCTAACTTAAGTTTTTTAAAATTCTTTTCCTAGGTAGCTCAGCGTTCAGTACGTAAGATGAAAGACATATTTGACGACAGTGATTTTAGTCCAAACGGCACATCCGTCGTCCTCGTGAGCAGTCTGTATTTTAAAAACAAGTGGCTCTATGCTCCAACAATTCTCAATGGCACTTACCCATTCAGAAGGACAGACGTGGCAGCAGAAAACTACACCATGGTCAGAATGTTTCGGATGAATGGCATGATGTCTTATGCAGACATTCCAGAGTTGAATGTAGAGGTAAGTGCTTTAATTTTTCTTCGTGATATTATTTCAACATAGATACCTCATTCACTATCTCACCATGCCCCCATTCGTTATCTCAACATGCCCTATTCGCTATCTCAACATGCCCCATTCACTATCTCAACATGCCCCATTCACTATCTCAAGATGCCCCATTCACTATCTCAACATGCCCCATTCACTATCTCAACATGCCCCATTCACTATCTCAACATGCCCCATTCACTATCTCAAGATGCCCCATTCACTATCTCAACATGCCCCATTCACTATCTCAACATGCCCCATTCACTATCTCAACATGCCCCATTCACTATCTCAAGATGCCCCATTCACTATCTCAAGATGCCCCATTCACTATCTCAACATATCTCATTCACCATCTCGACGAGCCCCATTTTAATGCATCACAAAATCGGAGTGTGGAAACTATCCATCAACAAAGAGAACTTCATAATCTGAACGCATTTCGTATTGGAGATTTAATCATAGATTTGCAATCATTTCGAACCTAGAATTAGAGCTTATTTTGTGACTTTTTTAAAACATTTAGCGCTCATAAAAGTAAGTGATTTAAGGAAGACAATCTTTTGGAGAAGTGCGAACATAATTTTATGGAACAGAAAATGTGTTATTCATTTGGCTTCAAATTATTTAATCACTTTAAGCTAAGACTCGAATTTAATGGCGTTTTGTTTTCTCAGGTAGTCGAGATACCATACGTCACACCAGACATTTCTATGATCATCCTCTTGCCAAAGACATTAGGAGAACTCCTGCCTATGGAAGAGAAATTGATGGGTCATCAAGATATTCTGGTTTACCTGGGAAAGAAACTGAGAAAAAAAGCTGTCGCTGTATCGCTTCCCAAGTTTGCTCTCGAAGCGGCAGTTTTGCTGCCTGCCAAAGTCAAAGCGGTGAGATTTCGAGGGAAATTTATATTTAATCCTCTTAATAATTCCAAATATTTTTTTCAAAGTTGGAAGACGCAAAAGTTCTCTAGCTAAAACTTTTTAGAGTTGAGTGTTATTTAAGAACGTTCTCTATAAAGACACCACAATTGCATCCCAAATGCCCTGTAATGACTTGTGATCTAAATATCTTTTTGCTCCTAATTTTCTGTATGAGTTGACGGAGTTAATTAAGTATATTCCTCTCATATCTTCTAACAACACCATCCTACAACAGAAGCTATATTAAACCCAATAAAGTCCAAAATATTTCTGTCGTACGCAGTTTATAGTAGCAAGTCCAGATCGCGTTTTACGAATATATAGAAGCTTCTGAAGGTTTGAATGCCAGCAATAATTATTGTTGCATTGTTTTCAGATGGGCATGAACAAAATATGGGAAGAAGGAGCGCATCTTGGGAAAATGTTGAGAACCAAAGGGGTTTATATCAATCACGCTATCCAGAGAATCAAACTGTGGGGCGATCAGGGAAGAGGAGCGTTCAAAGATACTGGTGAGTGGTAAAAAAATTCCATCTTCGTGTCTATTGATATTCCATCCATATTGATAAAGCGTTCACTAGGTAACAATTTGGCTCCCAGATTTGTTATAGACCCAATCTAAAGCTAAATTGGTACTCTTCTAGGACTAATCTAGAGCTAAATAGTTAGTGTTCTAGAACCAATATAGAGCTTAATTGTTTCTGTTGTGAACCAATATAGAGCTAAAATGTTACTGTTCTAAAACCAACATAGAGCTAAATTGTTACTCATTTAGAAGCAAACTATAGCTAAGTCTTAGAACCAATCTAGAGCTAAATTGTTGTTGTTCTAGAACTAATCTAGACCTATATTGTTACCATTCTAGAACCAATCTACGGCCAGATTGTTGCCGTTCAAGAACCAATCTAAAGCTAAATTGTCACATGATTTGCTTGATGTAGAAGTACCGAGCTATCTATACTAAATGTAATTTACTTTTTCAGGTGACGAAGAGCTTCCTAAACCCGAAGTGAAGATCTTTGCTGATCATCCATTCTTCTTTATTGTCAAGATGGTGAACATGTCTCTCATGATGGGACATTTCTTAGTTTGAGCCTTGTCTACGCAGCCCCTAATTCATGCATAATGTAAAAAAATATAATATGTACTTAGTTATTTTCAATGAAACAATGGGTTTTAATTTGTTTTTCATGATCAAAAAGATATCCTTCAGCATAAAAGCAATATTATCTGCTTCTTATGTATCATATACATACATTCCTCTTCTATCCTTGGTTGAGTCGGGGACTCGAAGCATCTGTGTATCTTCGCCAAAGGCCACTGTCACTTGCAGTTTCCAGGACCTCTGGCCACTCCAACCACAGTCTCTCCTCGTAAACCTTTGCCACACTTTCAGTGTTTGAAAAATTGATCCCAATTTTTCTCAACAATTTGGTTTTGTCATTATTACTGAACACTTACGTAACTTTTTTTCAACTAAAATCATTTGTAAATTAAATTTATGCCCTTGCAAAACGATGAAGTCGCCCTTAACAGTGGGGCTTTTCATTGAATTGGAGCAGTATTTTACCCAAAATGCAAAATGATACAAAAATTAACTACGTTAGGGCTGCCATAATTGTCGGAGTGCCGACCGGGTTGTCTATCTATAATAGTGTAGAACTCATCTGGTTATATTTTATGAGGGAAATGACCATGTAAGTAGCGCCGCAGTTAAAATTTTGCCATATGAAAATAGGAGTGATGTAAATCTTGTTTAGTTTTATACAAATAAAAAATAAGTAGGTATTGATGATATGAATGCAGAATACGTAAAACAAGAAAAAGTGTAATTGGCGCCGCAGGCAATTTTTCTTTATTCGGGAGGAATTGTAAAATAGTGGATTTTCGAAAAAACTCTCCGGGAATAGTTTCATTGAACAATTGATATTAAGAAATGCCTGACCGGGACAAATGACTCTCGGACCGGGACGCGGACCTCAAAAGCGGGACATGTCCTGGTGTATCGAGATGTATGGGAGCCCTTCTCTAGGTACCTATGAAGAAATATGGGCCTAACATTTTCCGAATTTTGTACAATATGAGGGTTATTTGACAAAACGAATAGGTAAAAGTATATTGCATTACTTTAACTACTAATGAGATGAATGGACGACTGGTTGAGTAGAATCACCCACACATCCAAGTGGAATACACAATATAGTATTATTAAGATGACAGGCTCCAAGCGACTCCCACTCACTTCATCAGGATATTGTCAGGAGACTGACACTTCAACTGTGCTGACATAATTATTAATGTCCCCTTTTTGTTGAAGGTTTTTAATTAACTTTATTTGTATCTGTTGTGTCTGCAAGAAATTTTTAACCGACATGCTATGTTTTTTATGTTTAACTTAATTTTTTTTTCAAGAAGTTTATAGCAAGTGTGTCGAAGCAACGTTAAATAAGTCAAATGCAGCTTACGCAAACTTGCGGCAAGCGATTACAGGTTTGTAGTAACTTTATAGCATGTAAACAACTAAAGTTGTTGAAAACTTGCAAAGCTGCACCTTTGTCATGCAAGTTTGAAGGCTTGTAAAAGCAGCCTGGTGAATAAATAGTAGTAATGTCGCAAAGGAAAGGGTCGGATGTCGGATAGGTGTGTGGAATGTGATAGAATACAAGGATAGAAAGATAAATAACGGAAAATTTGTATGAAAAAATGAAAAACTTAATATTCAGATTAAAATACACAAAAAAATTACTTCAGATGACTTTAGATTTCGCTACTAGTATTCGAGGATTTGCACCTTCATCATCAGGCGATTGTGAATAAAGTTTTGTTCACAATCGTCTGATGACGAGGGTGCAAATCCTCGAATACTATTCGCGAAATCTAGTCATTTTTTTGTGGATTTTAATCTAAATATTTAGTTTTTCATTTTTTCCTTAAAAATGGACTCCCATCAAGTACCGACGGTCAAAAACATCGAGATGAGAATTTGTATGAAAAATTGCATGAATGTGAGCAAAGCTACGAGTTTATGTAAATATAAGGTAATCTGGAGTCCTGCTTTCACTGGCTACACCGCAAGAGATGCATAGCATATATAATAAAGTGAATCGAGAAGTCCAAGAACAGTACCCTGCGGTACTCCTCATTTTCATTATAGGAGCTCACGTCTCAAATGTTGACATTTAGTGTTGAGCAGCGGTGTCTAATTAGTGTTGGCATTGTCAATTACAATTAGACAAGAATTGGCTGCCCAATTACTATTATTCTTCACAATATAATGTAAAATGATTAACATGACATTACTGGAGTATGCTGATGTGTAATAGGTACTACAGATCCTAGCCAGTCATATTACGTATAGATCCTAGATCTAGATCTAGCTAGGAGAGCAAACAAATATGATTAATAATTATTCATCCACCTTGAATTGTGCGTCATTCCTTGTTGTTATTGGTGCTTCAATATTGCCAACACCTCAATGAGGGTAAGACAAAAAGATATGAGAATGGGCACCCGGGAAAAAAATTGTTGTATTGAAACCAAGTGGTTGAAGTGCCCAGAGGTCCTGGAAACTGCAAGTAACAGAGGCCTTTGGCGAAGATACACAGATGATTTGAGCCCCCGACCCAACCAAGGATAGAAGGGGAAGAATATGTATGTATGTATGAAACCAAATTGGGAAGGAATTCGCTGTTATTTTTACATCGCTGACAGAAAAGGGCAAAGAAAAGACTTGAAGAAAAATGCACTTTGGACTGTCAACCAGTGATCTCTATAGATAGCGGATCCAGAGGGAAGGTACATGGGAATAAATGGTTCATCGGAATTATCACAGCATTTCTTTCCTTTTTGGATCACACAAACCCTCGTACCTATCTTTAATAGATATTATTTCTTTAGCACTGCTCTAAGTATTGCATTTGGCATTATTCTCCACTTGCGAATAACGCGTTGTCAGAAAATTATGGAAATTCGATTTGATGATAAGATATTTGATTTGATAAATCATCAAATACGTCATTTGCAGATAACTTCCCAAGTTACTTTTCTAGATTTTTTTAGAACAAATCTAGGAGCCAAATCTTTCCGAGCTGCCAAATTATGGTAAGTAGGTACTTACGTTCTTTCTTGTAACAATCTGCAAAATAAAGTAGGTATAGGTACATATTTACTTACTTTTTTACGTAAAATACATGTCTAACAACACTGATGATCATTCTGAGACATTTTATTTTTTTCTATTCACCAAACTAATGGATCGCCCTCAATATGAGTTGATTTGCATAATGATTACTTACTACAATGGTTAATGAATATAATTAACTCTGAACTCAACTCGTAGCAGGAATTCTGCCCACATCAGGGGATCTATACGGGAGTTAACGAGATCCAAGATCCAACAGAGAGAAGTACATTAGGTAGAGGAAGAGATAAATGGACACAGATGTAGAAAGGTATGGGGCTATTGGGCTACTAGAACAAATACTCATGGTGTGACCTAATTCGATAATACGTATTGAATACATGGGTACATTTTATTACACTTATTTTTGCATTCAAAAAGCCATCACTTTCTGCTATTAGGTTTAACATCATGCGGTGTGTCAGGTCAGGGTAGTGGGGAATGCTGTACGTGGATAAAAATACCTTTCCTGCGCTAATTTTGAATGAGTGCCTATAACCTCATTGCTAAAAAAGATTTTGCAAGTTTTACGAACACATAACTTTTACTGCACACCCAAAATAACACCAAAAAAGTGTGGGCCCAAGTGAGTGCCGGATGTTCTGCGATCGGGGAATCCCACAGGGATTTAAAAAGCGTCTCTTCCTTAAATATAAGAAGAAATTTATTTTTTGAGATACTTAATGAACTTTTTTATTGCAATCATAACATAACTTACTTCTGCCTATTAATCTTTACAAAAATACAGTATTTATAGCCCTTCAGTTATTAGATACATGCAACGATGATATCTCATCGTAAGTCACACATAATGCTGTCAAGAAAGAGAACAAAATGGCCACCTGGAAGGTGTATTACGTAAGAATATCGAATAATTAAAATGAAAGACAAAACAATAATAGTCATAAAAATATAATTATTAGATACGAAAAACAGGACATATGTCAATCTTCATTTTTCTATTTGGTTAATCACCTACTTAATCCAATTAAAGAAAAAAGACGTAAATACTCTGGCCCTGAGCAAGAACCGCGTATACGGCACCTTTAGGTATTTTGAGTTTTCCATCCAAAGGAGTATCAACCTTATCCACCTATTTCTTTCCCACTTACCATATAAGTCTCCGTGTTTGAGATTAAATCGTTAGACAAAATGGCGCGTCCAGCAATGATAAGTAAATAATATGGTATTGTCTACGTAAACTCAGAACAATAATCAATTTACTCATCAGTAGGTCTTATGCAATGTATCGCCCACATAGGCTGACAATTGCAGAGGCGAAATCAGTCAATCATAATAAAGAACCGCGTAAATCGAGTTGACTGTAAGATATTGCTTTTGCAGAGAGGTCGCTATTAATGCGCCTGAACGTGGAGGGCCTTAAGCTCGCGGGATTTACCTTCAAAGCTCAAATTCAAATAAATTTATTAGTAACTAATATCTTACATTTAATACATACATATAAAACTAATTACAATATTTACAATTTTCCATACTACCCTCCAATGTGAGCATGTGGATGAGGTATAAGATTTTTTTTTTGTTATTAATGATCGATTTCTGGCTAATAAAGATTTATTTATTTGCATCACCCAACTTAAGCTGTTTCGAGATGTTTTTTTTTATCGCAATGAGTACCTATTTCAACCTTATTTTTATTACAAAAAGTCTGAATAACAAAGTTCAAACCGACAATAACAATATCAACCTTATTATAATTAGTCTCGTTATTTACAAAACTAACCAACTTAGGGAGTTTTTTGTTAATTTTATTGTACTCGAAGATTACGTCCGTTTAACGCAAAAAAGTCAAAAATGAAAATTTGTTAACCTCGTTATTTTCTGATATGGATTTTCGTGAAAATTACCACTGTCTTTAAAAGAAAAAAATCCCGTGCGAAGCATTCTCCCACGCGCTACATGACACGGTCCTGTCACTCACCTAGTTGACCTCTTTAACAATAATGTTTTCATTTTATGACTTAAGTCATATTCGCCTCCTGTTTGTCCGGAATGACTAATATTCATCCTTATAATCAACTGAACACACAATGGTGGCTTATTAGTCTATTAACTCTTCCACTAAACAGATTTGGAGACGCGCGTGTATAGAAAAACGCAAAAACGAAAACAAGTGAGCGAAGTGCGAAAATACGTTTTTTAAAAAAACGCAAATAATTTTCGAATTGTTTTGTTTTCAAAAACGCAACAATGCAAAATAAACTGTGCAATGTGTTGTTATTAGTGGTGGCAACTTTTATAAATAACAAAGTGATGGCAACCGGTTACGATCAACCGTTTTGCCAGGATTTAAAACCGCAGAACACTTTGGATGTTGGACAGATTATGGGGATGTGGTATGGTGTGGAGATTATTCCACATCTAAGGGAGGAAGAGGGAGAAGTCAACTATGACAGTTGTCCCGTTATTCATTTGTCTGAATCTACTCACGAGGTAAGAATAACCGAATAAATTGCTAAGAATTTCAAGATGCTGTTCTTATGTTTTTTCCCTTCATTAATATAAAAGCGATCACACAAAACATCTTGACACATTACAAATGGCTCTAACATAAATATTTTTATAATTATTTGGGCCTAATAAATATGATTCTCATTTAGAGCAATTTAGTGGTGTCCATTGTAGGTACTGCAATAAATTTACAGCATCAATATTTTAAACGATTCTGATTTTCTCTTAAAAAACAAGATAATAAAAAAAAATCATGAAACAATATTTAAATTTCACTCAAATTTATTCGAAATCAGTGATAAATTTACCCATATTTGTTATTTTCCAACCCTATAGCATTTTCGGCCATTGCGTTCGTTGGCTCCCAAACTATTTTAAGGTGGAACCGGCCAACTTCTTCTTCTTATTTCTCAGCATACTCTCCACCACTTAAGGCCTCTTTCAATCTTTTCCAATTTTCTTTTCTTTGGGCTTCTCTAATCCAGTACTCTCAACAATGTCATAGGATGGACCCACCATTTTCTAAGGCCAACACCAACCTAATTCCCAACATGACCCATGCTCTCCAGCGCAGATCTCTGGGTCCCCATTTGTCTATTCCCTGTCTGGGAACCATTGGGAACATGACCTGCCAACATAGCAACTCGTCCCGTTAGAATAATAAGGTTGTATCTGACAAGAACAAAATGTTGAGAAATAAGCTACAAGGAATCATACATTTTTACGAAATTTTGTACAGTAGGTATAATAGAATATGAATGTTTCTCAACAAATGTAAGAAAAAATATAGAATATGTTTCGTAAATACCATTTTTTTAATATCTCGGAAAACAGATGGTAGGTACCTTGTTCATCTACCTTTTTTCCCCCGATTTTAGTGAACAACATTGTAACTGCAATTACAACCTCATAATTCCATCAAATTTTATAAATAAGTGAAACTTTATTAGACTAAATAAGAGAAAAATACAATAGTTAGAGAACAATGGTTCTAAAAAGTGGGTTTATTACAAATGTAATATCTTAAATTTGTACATATTGAATATTATTTTCAGTATTACGCAAGCGGTGCGCAAAGCAGTAGCTTTGATGATCAATATCGCCATTACGGAAGATATTATGACAGTAATCATTACAATTCGGTAAAATATTATCTGTTACACCTACTATATATAGTCCTTATAGTATACAATCATTGATCACTCATTAGACCTAGTCCACCATTCCATAAATTAATGGCTGTAAAATATCCACCAGGCTTTACAACACTCAATCATCCTTCATTCGCTGTACAGAATGTGCAAGCTTGTTATTATTCAGTAGGTTCAGTAGTGTTTAACGACTTTTCACGTTGCCTGCAACTTCTAGCTTCTCAGTCACTTGATATGTGCCTCTACGTTCGCGGTCATTTCCCACGGCATTTAAGTTCAAAATCGCATGATAAAATTGAGGTTAATTTCGCTTCAATCACAAAACTTTTACCGTCATTCTCTAGATTTTTATGCATATTATAAAACAACAAAAAAATCTCCGCGACAAAAGATCAGAGGTGTTTTTCGCATTGAATTTTTTTGAAAAATCTGTACAAAAAACGGTCATTCCCTAGATAAAGGTTCAATGTATCTACTCTGTTTTGTTCCAAAGCATATTTAGTAACGGTTGTCGAGATCTAAGGTCTCTCGTTTTCATAAGTTTTTGAAATGTCAATAATATGCCTACTTTAACGCAAGTTCTTCTTGTAATTCTCTGGCAAACGAACGCCGCGAGCGGATGACGGATTGTCGACATTTTAATTAACAATTATGTTTGTTAGTAATGCCAGGGTACCTACAGACAATCAGTGAAATTGGTGATGGATGGATGCAGCGATGGACGACATAGGTAATTTTAATAAAATAATAACAAGCCTCCAGTCGCATCACATCTCAAACTTCAATAAACAAAACTGGCAAATACAAAAACAAATAATACATTTGATTTAATTTGTCATCTGAGAATAACAAACTTTTGACTAAAGAAGGTTAAAAACCTACAAACTCTATGAGTACAATTAACAAAAACCTCCTAAAGTGGTGTAGTGTGTGTAAATAACTACTAGAGACTAATAAGGTTCCATCTGTGTGTAAAAGTACAGAGTGTTTGAAACTTTCATCTCATTTTACTCAGCATTTGGGTCTTTATTTAATAAACTTTATTAAAAGGAATACACTTATTCTTACGACATCAATACCTTTCAATCTTCCCTCCGCATACCGCTAACTATTCAAATCTTTACCCTGCCCCGCCAGGCCTACATAAATACGAGACAAACTTACCTTCTTTTTACTATAAATACGATACCTTTTTTTAATAATCGGTAATGATATTATACTTTAAACAGGGAATTTCGGAGAGACGTAGATTCAACGTCCAACCCTCGGTAGGCGAGGCAGGTCATCACTGCGCGATATAAATCTTTCTCCATTTTTTTGGTTCTTCGTAAATTAGAAACACTGTTTTTTGTGTCACATACCTACATTATTATTCATGTTGCATTTTGAATCAAAATCACGAATGCGAAATCATTGCGAATGACTGCTTCTACCAAAGTAGTGACATAGAACATAGCCCCATTCAGTTGTAACTGTATTTATATTTTGTATTTTTTTTCCAGTTGGCTGGTTCTGAATATCTTCGACCTGGAGACTACGGGTACAACTGGAATGCGGCAAACAGTAACAGCAATTACGGAAGAGACTCGGGAGTCTATGGGACCCAGAGAAGTTCCTACGGAGGATCATACCAATCAGGATCTTACGGATCGGGGACTTATGGGTCAGGAACTTATGGGTCGGGATCGTCTTATGGTTCTGGGTCATCTTATGGATCCCATGACTACGGAAGGGAATTCCGTCACATCAGACTGTATTGGGATGAAAGCGGAAACAATATTGAATATCATTTGAAGTTCAACACGACCAGAAGAGGATTCTGGATTGCATCAGGGCCCCAGAGTGGGGCGCTTGGCGGTAAGCGACAAATTCACTATTACGTCGTCTAAGGATAACAAGGTTCTAACTACCTACCAAATTCTGACATTTTGCGTCAATTAGTCCCCGGCCTACTCAGTCTTTTGACAAATCCGGCTCTGCTAAAGTGGTGTAGTTTTGTAAATAATAACTAATAAGGTCCCATCTATTTGTAAAAGATGAGTGTTTGAAATTTGGACTTATTTTGCTTAACATTTTGGTCTTGTTAGTTAAAACCTTGTCTCTCTCAGGTGAATATCGGATCGGATATACTTACTAATATTGACCAAAAAAAATGATAAGTAAACATTTTTTTATTAAATAGATGGGCAAAAAGGACGACAAAACGTATTTTTTTTTTAAACAAAAGGGTAGGCGGTAAGAAAAAGTTTGAGTAAAGTAGCGAATCTATGGAAGATAGTGGAAGGGATCCCCGGCCATAGACAATTTACAATTCTTCATTTTGACAGTAAAGTTACAGCGAAAGTCTAGCCCAGTGCTCTGCCTCATATTGGCATCCAATTGGAATCTCGATTGATTCTCATAGGTATTACCTACAGAATCGACGCAAGGGGATAAATTTACCTAACTGTGATTATTTTTCCAGGTTCAGTCTTGCAACCACAATTGAACGAATTCGCTGGAACAGTTCAAGTGATGAAAGCAGTCAGCGATCATCTTGTGCTGACATTCTGTCAAAGAATTCCAGATTCTCAACTCTTCACGGCAATCCTGTCACGAGAACCGAATACACTGAGTCGACAAGTCATCCACAGCATCCACAATCTGCTCAATAGGAGAGATCTGTCGACATCTTCAGTGCGTAAAGTCTGTCGGAACGGAAGTGTAAATGTGAACGCATCTTTAGGAACGATGGCTGCGTTCACAGTATTATCCATACTCGTATACTTTGGCATCGGAAAAATTTGAAATGTGGAACACGAAATTCAAATTTAAAAAATAGAACATCACGTCAAAATGTTACCTATTTTCTTATTTCCATTTAATTTTTATTTCAGCAAATATGTACAACTTTATTTGACATTGAATTTATTGTTTTATAAATTGAAAGACTTTCGAGTGAAAAATCTACATCGATTAACTTTCAAACTCGTTATGATTCGTCAGACAGACGTCATCCACACACAGGGTTATTTTTTTTACTGCACATCGTCAACAGACTGAATAAAATGTACCCAAAAAAAAATACTATATCCGCAGTTATTTTGCCATCATTTATTACTAGTCGTCATGTCACGAAATTTTCGTCATTATAGGCCTCTCATAAAGTACAATAATTTCGTCTAATACTTAGGTATCCATTCTTCCTTTCAATGCTTTCAGAAAAAATGTTTTTAACTCAGTTGACGAAAATGAGTCTATCCGACAAGAAAAGATTTTCGTCACCTTTTCTACGTCCCCAAAGTTATATATCAAAGATTAAACTCATACGAACGAAAGAATTCCACAATTCTAAGATTGGGATAAAAGAAACTAAATACAGTGTAACAAAATGCAGTATCTTTTCTATTTGTGGAATTCAAAATACAATATTCTTTGAATACACTTTTTTAATGTACACTACTTTCCAACACAAGCCTTTAGCTTGCTGTTGTATATTTTGGAAAGTTTTTGTGTTTTTATATATAAGCCCAGATCCTCTTGTTACCTCTGTCTTAACAGTTAACTGGTGCACATTTTCGTCCCAATACACAGTATGTTTTGTACATCTGACGAGTACTAGTGTTAGACACTGCAATTTAGGGTAAAAAAATCCAAATTGTGTTGATTTTAGATTATTCCCAATTCTTCAATGATGGAAATATTTTGTTTTTGACATTTTGAATAAAATAATACTTATTGTAAACATTTCCTTTTTATTATAAGTTTAGAAATATTTATTTTAAGATAAGTTAGATTATAAAGTTTTGTATTGTTGTAGAATTATGTGTTATTCTTATTAAAAGTATGATTGGATTTGTGTGTTTTATGGAACTAGATTAATAAAAAAAGAGTAAAAACTGAACTAATGTTTTTTAACTACCTTCATAGCTTCTGATATTAAATGCCCAAGTTGTTAATAGTTTACTTTTTTGTAGTGTTGAACATATGTGGTGATACAAGTCCATGACGAAATGCAATTAGCTCCTGACAAAATGTAAATATTTCATGACGAAATGCAATCAGCCCATGACTAAATGCAATCAGTTCATGACGTGATACAAACTGATCATGACGAAATGCAGACAATTCACAACTTAATAGAGCTTTTTACTAAAAAAAAAAAAACACCAATTTAATCTGCTCATTGCATAACATTCACTTTGCAATATTTCAAAATTGGAGTATAGATCTTCAAACCAGGAGGTGCCAGGTTCAAATCTCATTGCTGACAATGCATTCTGGATTTCAAAACTCAATTTTAGATTACTTAGAAGTGTGCAAAATGATATTTGGGGTTGAATATACAAAACCTAATTTTAATAATGAAAAAACATTGATTATAAAAATAATAATATATTTTTAATAAAACAGTAATCTGGTAACAATTATAAAAGAGTATTGAACACTTAAAAACAAATCAGGCGACAGAATAGCAATTTGACGTAAGTACGTAATTTAACTAAAATAAATGCATTCTACTTTATACCTTAAAATATCACGGCATAAGATATAGAATTGAACGATCTCGCTCCAGCGATTACGTCAAAATACTATTCGGTCGCATTTTATATGGGGATACCTCATGTTTAAAGGTAATTTTTAAAAATATATTGAGAATCACTGGGTAGAGAGAACAGAATGCCAGACTTCTTCATCCTTACAAACACTAGCTTCCGTCACATTCATGCAATTCGCACACTCTACGATTATTTTATTCTAAACACGACCATCTTTGACTGACTGGTCGACACGGTCGAGCCAAATGGCTATCGGACGGCCGCGTACACATCTTCTTTCGCCTATTTACATCACCCTTTCATCATTCATCCTCTCTACATATCCCAACCATCTCAACTAGTAACATTCGTTTTACAATCATTCATCTCGCCTTACAGTCACTCATGTATATATTCTTTCATACAAAGTCGTACAGTTTATGGTTTACGAAAGCGAGCCATTTTTCCGTCTCAAGTTAAAAAGAGGTACCCCCGACATACAATTAAATGCAAAATAATTAGTACTACAGATAATATCTTATTAAAAATAAAAATACTAGAATAATCACAATACTTTTAAGGAACAATTTGAGTGAATTATATTACCAACAATTGATAACTATACATCGGGAGATTCGATGCCCTAGGTACCTGGGACTAAGAGATGTGCAGGGACGTAGAGTGAACAAAAATATTATACAGTTTATTTACTTGTTAATACTACCTGCATAATGCACGCTGATACAAGTTACGTGGAATTTGTTGTTTACACTTCACTTATTGTTTTATTCCCCTATAGATATTGACGGTTGTACAGAATTCAGGTAAAGATGGAAACCCCCGTAATTTAAATTCGAAGAGAAATAATACTTTTGCTCACGAGCAGTCAATGGAATTAGGGGATTAGTGATGATTTATTGCACCTTAGCAGTAAAAGGGCATCAAAATTCCCGATGTATATTAATAGTGTCCATACGAATAAAAATTATCAACATGCAGCGACAATGCGATAAGATAGTTCCACCATACGCACTTTCATTTATATTATTGAACATGTTTTGAGAAAAACAGATGCTATTAAGCCAAGTAGGATTGCATCTATACAAAATAATCATAGTGATTTGAGATATTACTTTAAATAAATTAGAGTGAACGTTGTGTGATCACTTAAGCCAGCCTAAGTCGCCTCATACGTAGTTTAATGTTTTTAATAGCTTAATGTTTTATGTTAGATGTTGTTTTTTTTCAAATCGACCGGCCCAAAGGCATTTTTATGCTGTAATGACGGTAGATGTTTGTAATAAAGAATAAAATAAAAATAAATAAGCGTCGGAACACCCATCCTGCATCCTCTCCAAGGGAGTTCACATAACGCTGCATTAAATGAATGTAATTCCCTCTTGCTTCTAATGAGGGAAAACTGCAATAATTATGTTTAAAAAACAAAATATTTTGGTAAAAAAAAATTAAAAGTGCATACGGTAATCTACCATTTTTATAATTAAAGAAGTTGAACTCCAAAATTTAACAACGTAAAATTTGTTGTTTCGGCACTTAACGTTAACAATTAAACCCGCATATTAAAAAAAAACAAAATCAGCACAAAAAAATACCTGACAATCAATATTGAATTCACTTGTTTTCACCATACAACACCACAATCATCTTTCTAAGTACTTCCCGGCACCGTTCGTTGTCCAGCGGATTGTTATATATGAGACTCCTCATGACGTCGGGTTCTGGCTTCAGCATCCCCAATACCTGGGAGAACACCGTGATAAAGCAGTCTAGGGTCTCCTCTTGTCTCTCGGGCGCTCGGGAGTTGATCAGACGAATCACGTGCACCAGGATGTTAATCACAGACGGCAAGAAGGTGTCGGACGTCACATACTCCTGAAAATAAAAATAAAAAAGATACTAACTTTGCTACTTGATTTCACACACTCATCTAGAGCTTGGCTTGTGTAAATGATTGTCTACTCATATAGCAATGCACGAAAATCCAGAATTCGAGCAAAAAAACTTGGACAAATTAAAATATTTGCTATCCTACAAGGATATTGAAGGAACGTAATTCGGGGGTGGGGTTTGCCGGGGGGCTCCCTTAAGGCTAACCCTGGGCCCACCTCTTAATAATATTTTGCTAGAAGTGCGGGTAAAGAGGTCGCTATTAATGCGCCTGAGCTACCCGGGGATGTGGAGGGCCTTAAGCCCGTGGGATTTTCCTTCAATATCCTATTAATAATAAAAATAACTTTTTTTTATAGTGAATCTGGGTTTATTGAAATAAACCCAAATACATCTTTGTACACTTCACAGAAAGCTTGAAAAGCTGTGTTGTGAAGAGGAGTAAGTCGGCATCGGGGATCGAACTCGCGCCCTCTGGATTAACAGTCGAGCGCGTTACCAACCAGGCTACCAACCACCTAAGATGATTAAATAATAATTCAGTACATAATTTTAGCCCAGGCTTCCTTACTTCAGAAATTCACTATTTCGTCACTAACAGATTCCTAACTTTAAGCACCCCACAAACTGCGAGATTAAAATCCATTGACTGAATTGATTATTACCTGAAAGACAGCAGCCACATTTCTACATGAGTACAGCAGGCAAGATGCCGCCTCATTGTTGGAACTGTAGTTCATCTGGTCCACGATACGCCCTGAGATGGTGATGGCCTTACACAGCATGTGGATACTCTGGTGTATGGAGTACTTGTGACACAACACTGCAAACAATTGCTTCACTTCTCCAATCAGTAAACGATGGAGGATCTGAAAATAATAATAACAACAATCCTGAATTACGAGTATCTCTATCTATCTATACCCTCACACCACGTCCCTTGCAGGGTAGGCAGAGAGGACAGAGCGCCAGACACCCCTATCATTGCATACACTCCTAGCCTTCGTCACATTCATGCATGCAGTCATACACGCTCTCCGATTCCTTTTACTCAAAACGCGTCCATCCTTGAGGATCTGGCCGACATGATCGGACCAGGTCAGTCTCGGGCGGCTGCGCTTCCTCACCGCTCTTCGCTCACTCTAACATATTTTTTTTGTCATCCTGTCATCTTTCATTCTCTCAACATGCCCTAACCATCTTAGTTTATTCACTTTCATTCTTGTCACAACACCAGTCTTGCAGTCACTCATTTTCCTAATTATGAGTATACATCGGGAGATCGGATTCTCTTGGTACCTGGGTACAGGGACGTAGAGTGAACAAAAATATTATTCAGTTTATTTTCTTCGCAAATTTTGTTAATACTGCCTACATAATGCACACAGATGCAAGTTACGTGGAATTTAATGTTTACAAATCACTATTGTTGTATTCCCCTATAGATATTGATGGTTGTATAGAATTCAGGTAAAGATGGAAATCCCCGTAATTTAAATTCGAAGAGAAATAATACTTTTGGTTACGAGCCGTCTATGGATTTTGAAGATTAATAATAATTTATGACCCTACCCCTATTGAAATCTCATTCATAGGAAAGGTTTTATGGGCCCTATTCAAATAGAAGCATCCAATCTCCCGATGTATAATTATGAGTACACATTATTTATCCATTCTTTAAGGGCTGATATGCACTGAGCAAAAATCGTTCTATTTTCCCTTCAACTCTTTCAAATTTTGTATAAAGAACGTTCGCGCGAAATAAGAATAATGTAAGCGACAATGTGCCTGGGAACAATTTTAAAAAATCTAAAAAAGCCGGTTAGTTAAGATTATAATTACCAGTTGGCTAAATTATTCTTTTATATCTGAAAAACTGAATGGAAAATCCTCAGATCCCGTAAATTTCAGGGGTACTTTAGGAATATTTTTAGTTCAAGGAATTTCCAAATATTGTAATTCTAATTGGCATCGAGAAAGAGCTTCCTGAAAACAACCACTGATCTGGATACCTCAATAAAACAATACAGAGAGGACCAATGGAAGCTCGAACTTGGTGACAGACTTTGGATAGCGCCGTCGGAGGGCAGTAACACCGCGCAAAACCTCGACTTTCCAACCTGGAAAACCTTGAACAGACTGAGGGTGGGGGTGACCAGGTGCAGAGTGAACCAACGGAGGTGGGGCTTCCTCGAGGGAGATGACGCGAGTTGCGACTGTGGGGCGCTGCAGGACGATTTGCATTTGCTGTCGTGCCCGCTGATGCGGATGGCATGTAATATGGAGGACTTAAAAACGGCAAATCACAAAGCGATATCTGTCGCTGCACATTGGAGTGGCAAGGTCTAGAGTCCGGACCCGTAAAGTAAGTAAGTATTCTAAAATGTCCAATCTGTAATCCATACTTTGATCTATCACTGTCTTCAGTTTCAAGACGATTCTCTCAGTATTGGCTGAGAGCAATTCAGGGCGCCGAAGCGTAATAAATATAAGTCTATAGTTAAAATATATACTAGAGCTCACCACAGAAAGTTGCACAGAATCAGTCTTGAAGTCTCCGTTTGGAGTATACTGCCCCACATCGAATGGCGTGCCCCACAGCACCTTGAAGTGGTAGCGGTTCAGCGGGGTGAGGAAGTGTAGCTTCCTGCATAGTTTGGTGTACTCCGTACCTGAGGAAATCATTCTCATCATAAGAAGGTTATGACATCACAACTTAAAGAGTACATCATTAGGTTAATAATTCTATCTATCTATACCCTTCGCCATGTCCCTTGAAGGGTAGGTAGAGAGAGGACAGAGCGACAGACAGCCCTATCCTTACACACACTCCTAGCTTCCATCACATTTATGCATGCAGTCATACACTCTCTTCGATTCCTTTTACTCTAAACGCGTCCATCCTTGAGGATTCGGTCGACATGATCGGATCAGGCCAGTCTCGGGCGGCCGCTTTTCCTCACACCTCTTCATTCGCTCAGATATATCTTGTTTGTCATTCTTCATTCTCTCAACATGCCCAAGTTCATAATTCACAAAAACAGTTAATAGGTAATATATTTTCTTTGTCATTCTATCCCCACACATTCTCTCTACATGTCCTGTACATCTCAACTTGTTGACTTTTATCCTAGTCACAAAACTCATCGTACATCCACTCATCTCTTTATATAATTACCTCATTTCTTACTCTATCTCTCAGTGAATTCCCACACATTCTTCTCAACCACATTTATTCCACTCTCATCGTTTTTTAACCCTGTTAACCCTTATGTTTTTATACTTACGTAACGGTTTATAAACTTCCACGAACATGCCCAAGTATTTCTTAGCCAGCTTGATCGAGTGAGTCACCAATATGGCTGCAGCTGCTCCGTAGTTCCACAGATCCCATCGTGCCTTCTCCATCACCATGCCGATCAACACAATAAACTTTGAGAGAAACTCGGAGACGAAGACGCAATCCAACGCCTCCAAATACACGAGAGTCATGGAAAAGTTCTTATCCTTCAGCGTTCTGACTAATCGTGGAGCCAATTCTAAGGTTATCACACTTTGCGCGTCGACAACATTCTCCGTGATCATATTTTCCAACAAGAATAAGAAACTTTGTTTTTCCGCTTCGATTACGAGAGATTCCCTATTCAGACTCTGCAACGATTTCAACGCCAGCGAGGTAAATCCGCACAACTTCATATCACCGTGATACAGCATTAACTTATTTCTATATTTAACTCTAGGTTTATCACAGAGAGTCAGTTTTCTTAATATATTCTTAACGACGACCGCTTGCTTAAGATTACAGACGCCAATTCCCAAACATCGTTCGTAGAAGACAGAGGGATTCTGGATGAAGAGGCAATAAGTTTCGCAAACGTTCTCTTCAAGATTCACAACCTTATTGAGGTAACTCGTCAACGCTGTCGAATAATCCGGTAATTCTAGCAAGTTACTTGTAGAAGATTCGTGTACAACGTCAAGAATGATACTCTTTTTCTTTTCTTCCGGCATAATTTCGAAACACTTCATAACTAAAACCTTAAGATTATCGGAGCCTCTATCGTTGCCCATCACATTAAGCAGTCTGTATCCACTGTTAAATAAAAAATCTACATCTTCGGGTTGCACTAAATTCAAATTGTCTTTCACAAAGTCTATTAGCATAACATCGTCGAAAAAAATTCTGTTTCGGATCAACGCTTCGATCCAGTATTTCTGGTCAGGCGACGGCTTAGAAGCGTTCTCATAAATAGTTTCGTACGTCGCCGATTTAATAATCTCCGACAACGGTTTCGGTTTGTGCGATATCCCCGACAACATTAAAACTAATTCCTTATCGAACGCGTCGTCGTTTTCGATCAATCGTTCCAATTTAAATGCCACCTGACCGACGACGTTTTGTAAAGTTAATGGCGAATCTTTTGCTGTGATTTCGAACCAACGGCAGAGTTTATCGACCGTGACGTGTTGAAACATTTCTTTAAACGTAAATGTTAATAACTGATTCAATTTGTTCAATGTGCTGTTGATTAGTTCCATAATGTTGCTGTCTTTTCTTTCAGTGGGGCTCAGGTCTAGGGCTGCGCAAAACGTGTATCGATAAATTTCGCACTCCCTCGGAATTTCCTTGGCGTCTTTCGTAAACATTTCGAAACAATTAAACATCAGTTCCATGAGATTGCACAGAGAGAGACCGTCGTGTTCCATTCGCTTCATTTTTTTCCAACTGCTCATTTTGCTTTTGTTTGGAGGTTCCAAAGTGAAAAATTTCACCAAATACGAAATGCATTCGAAGTACTGAATCAAGTTGTGCTTTTCGTAATTCATTTTATTTATATCGTAAAACATTCGATTGATGGATTCGTACGCAGACGTGATCAGCATGTTCACTTTAACGACGCTCTGTTCGGGATTTGTATATTTCAAGTTATCTTTGGTTATTTCTAGAAGTTCTAATCCTAGATCCTGTGCGGAGTATCGTATGATTTCGCAGAAAAATTGATCGAGTTTTAACTTCCATACAATGTGTATCAGGAGACACTTTGGTATCTCGGGAGCTTTCCAAATTAAATGTTCTAAGTCGTCGTTATTGACTAGTTTGTGTAGAACTTTCAAGTCGGAGTTCAAGACTAGAAAGAACGTCGTTCTTCTCATGACGTCCGAGTGAATAGGATTGATGCTTCCGTCCGAATTCAAGAATTTCTTTTCCACGAAGATATCTCTAATGATTTTCACAATATTGTCAAAGTCTTCTTCATTGCCTGAAACAAAACACATGAACGTAAAAAAAAAAGTACGGGAAACTATGTTTGAGAGAGACGATAGCCTTAGTTAGGCCGTGTTTAGAGAATATCCGATTATAGTCTGTCAAAAAGAACTGTTATTAAACTTAAGGGTTCATTCTGGATCCGTTGAATTTCACTTTCTGATTCGCTTGATTGTTTATGGTTCTATTGTTCTCCGTTCTATCATCTGTGCGAGTCAACCGGTCGTGCGATTCAACCTGTTCTATGTGCAAAGTTGATACACTCGGTTGTTGCGAATAGCACCCAACTATTTGGTTGGGTGACATTCGCTCGCCATAGATAATAGAGTGGTCCGCACATGCTGTTCACTGTAACACGCAATATGTCTATCCCTTTCTACCAAAGAAGATTGCTGTGATATCGCTATCTCGATGTATGTCTATCAACTCCCTCTTATTAGTATTCTCATATCTCTATCTCTGTTTGACAATTCCAATTGCAACAATCACCCAAATGCGTTCTGTCTTCGTGCGAAAATCACTCATTGACTCGCAGAGTGAAAATTAACGATAAAAAACGCAGCCCAGAAGATGAGTAAGTTTTGAGGTTATGTAAATGGAAAAACCATAAAAAAACATCCTTGCTCTGTTATTAACAGTTGAGGTGGAGAGACTTATGACATCGTCGTAATCATCTTGCTACAAGTGATATGTAATCGAAGTGCTGTTACTAACATACTGCACAAGAAAACTTGTGAAAGGAGGGAAGACTTATGCAAAACAAACCTCAAAAATTAACTACGAAAAAATCTGACATTGTTTTCTATGTTACTGAGGCGATCGTTAGAAAAATAAGCAACAATGCTCTATAATTTGTTATATCTAATAGTCTAGTAGGTTTTATTGCATATGAACAATTCTAACAAAGAATAATTAAAACGCAACAATGTAATTCGACTCCACAACTTACCGCCCCGATTCGTCAGTTTCTTGTAATTCCTCAGGTTGTCCGCCTTCAGCAGCGCAGAATGGACCACCTGCAGATCTATATCGTAATCCATTTTATTTCTTTCTTATAATAAACGGTAACTTATAAAATATTAAACAATTTACAAAATGTTTTGATCCCACCGGCGCACGACATGTCAAAACCATAGAGATACCATAAATCAGAGTGTCACACGTTTCTATTTTGGTGTTCTGCGCATAAGCCAACATCTATCACATGGAGTGTGGCAAAACAAACACGTTTGAGGCGTGGGTTTGTATGGACAGTCCAGTACTATTGATAAAGAGGCAAATAATTGATTTTTAATAGTAAAATCACGGATTATCGCTGAGGGGAGTTCAAATTTCGTACAAATATTAGTACACAAAAATACGTTTTGCCACACTCCACGTGGCCGCCCCATACAAGATGTTGGCCTATGAAACTGTCTACTGCGCAGGTTGTCAATCACTCTAATGGTCAAAACAAAGTTCGCCACCATAGAAGATAAGAAAGAGAAAATTAGATTTTGAAATCATAGAAATAGAAAAAAGGTCATAGACAAGATAATCATATTTTAAGAAATAGACAGTGCTTCTCAAACGTTTTTTTCTGTAGAAATTAAGTTTTTTAACATATGTGGTGCTTTGGTGCACCTAAATGCTGGAAGAAGGACGAATCCGGGTTGAATGCAATGGAAATGAGGTCGTTAAGAAGAATGTGTGGGAAAACGCTGAGAGATAAGATTAAGAATTAGTTTATTAGGGAAATGAGTGACAGCAAGACTGGTGTTGTAACTAGAATGAAGGTGAATAAACTAAGATGGTTTGGGCATGTTGAGAGAATGAAGGATGACAAAAAATATATATCTGAGCGAACGAAGAGGTGTGAGGAAACGCGGCCGCCCAAGACTGGCCTAGTCCAATCCGATCGTGTCGACCAGATCCTCAAAGATGGATGCGTTTTGAGTAAAAAGAATCGGAGAGCGTGTATGACTGCATGCATGAATGTGACGGAAGCTGGGAGTGTGTGTAAGGATAGGGCTGTCTGGCGCTCTGTCCTCTCTGCCTAGCCTGCAAGTGACGTGGCGTGAGGGTATAGATTTATTTATTATTTATTTATTATGACATAAACGGCCATACGGCCTTTGAAAAATACAAAATATAATTAAAAACAATAAAAATTTCTCACAATTGGTAGTATAAGCGAATGTAGTACATGGAGTAAATGGAACATTTAATTTTATATTAGGAAGAATTTATAACAATCGTAAAAAAAATATTACTTAATATGGACAAAACTATACAACAAAAACAAAATATGACTGTAAAATATTCATATGAAAATCAAAAAGAAAAAAGTCAAAAAAGAAATAAATATAAACAAAAAAAAACGTACAAAACGTAAAAAAAACAATACCAGAAAAAACAATAATAAAGATCTTGAAAAAATTTGTGACAAAAACAAATCAGATATGATTGTAAGATATATAGATAGACCTAACTGCAGCTTATATAGTTGAATAGCCTTGGAGTATGTGCTGTGATAGGATGATTAGTTCCAAACATAGGTAGTGCTTCTGTAGTACCTCTACTCAGTACTTACATTTCGTTTCACCTTACTTGTCACACTTTTTCTATAGAATTACTATGCAGCCAGTGGCCAAGTTATTTGAAACCAGGAGTACCCCTAATGGTGTGTGGCCACTATCTCCACACTTGTAGCATAGTTAGTATAGCTGGCTGTAGGGTGTGGTGCTTCTTATAGTACTTGGGGGGGGGGGGGGGGTGTATGCCACTGGCGTATATAGGGCCGAAATGTAGAACAATTATTTAAAAAACTTTATTTTAAAACATGAAAGTTACCCAAGTTCATCACTTCACCCATTATCCAAAAAAATTCGCCTGCGGCGCTATTCTTCTTTGTATTTTCTGCACATAATGTTACCAACCTACAACATCACCTTTTTCACTTACCTTCACGAAAAATTTTCGCCTCCTACGCTATCATTTTTTTACTAATACGTCTATGTACTGTCCCCTCAAAATTTCAAATAAATATTTTTTTCGACCATATAAGAAGCACCCTAGTCTATGTTCAAATTTTTGTTGCCTCCTCCCCAGCTTCGAAGCAGGCTGCGCCCGTGGTTCTGCCTCAACTGTTGACAGGAGTTTTTTCGGTATAAGAATGGTCATACTTAGTTTCCTCCCCCCCAAAAGTCAAATACTAGATCGGACCTCCCCCCCCCCCCGATATGAAATCCTATATATACGCCACTGACTGGCACAGTGAAGCCAGTAGACTATCATTACCATACATACATACAGACTCTGTCACCACAGAGAGACCACAATATGGAGCATTCATGGAATTTAAATAAAACATGTTTAAGTTAAAACAAATTGACTGGAATATTTTATTTAAATAAAAGAAAAAAACTAATAGTGCAGTAAGGAGAGGAAATTTAATGGCATTTCTAAGAAAAAACTATAGACATTTTTTTCTCCATCATACTTTACGTATTTGGGTGCGCTGAATCCGAATTTTAACTTTGCCACCTCGTAAATGTGATGCGTTCTGAGGGGCCACGATGCGTTTGAAAATATGTGTAGTCACGTGACCATTTTGGTGCGTCAGTCGGGCGGCCGGTTAGCCGTCGCGCGTCGCCGTCAAACCAAATGCGATGTCGTTTTCTGTTGTCCGCCATTCGTGTTAATTTTTGCGGTGTCGTTTTTGGTGCGCTGTTTACAATTCGTTTTTTATATATTTATCAGACTTTTTAGACATAGTTTTTAGTGTTATTTTGGAGACTGTTTACTTTATTATCTGGTGAGTACAATATTTTTGTAACAAATACTTAATATATGCAGTATTTCAATAATAAACAAAATCAAACACTTGTCGTCCCATCTTTGAAGTTTGTGTTCAATAGAAAATGTTATATACTATAATATTCATACAGAATATTAATTCTGCGTCTTTGAAATTAGTAAGAACAACAATTATAAGGATAAATATACATTTGCATTTAATTTAGATGTGTTTTACTAATTGGTTTTATTGATGATCAATGAATTCTTAACATGTTGACCTAACCTTAAGTTAGAATGAATGTCAAAACTTTATTTAATTTATGTAAACGCAATGTTCCCTGTGTAATAGGCAGGGTGTACCGATCTCCAATACACCCTGCCTATTGATCATACTCTTTACTTCCGTCACATTCCTTATTGCTAAAGTTTTTTCGTTTTACAACCAATTACTGAATAAATATTTATGTACTTTCTTTATTTTTTCTAGCAACAATGCCACGGATGTGCTGTGTGTACGGGTCTACCTCGAATTACCGATCTGAGAAACAAGAAAAAGTTGTTACAACATTTGCCTTATCAAAAGATGAGGATCTGAAGAAACAGTGGCTCAAGAAAATACCTACAGATCTCTCCACTCTAAAAAACCCACTCATCTGTGTTAAACATTTTCCCGAATCAACGGTCATCCGATCTGATACATGTCGTGTCAGAGGAGAGATGGTGGAATTCCCGAGGAAAATTCCCAAATTAAAAGAGGGTACGGTGCCTACAATTTTTTGAAAATGTTCCACGGTACTTGACCAATGACAAGGAGCAATCTACTTCGAGAAGGCTGGTGGATGTGGAGCAGAATCGGATGGAGGAAGCCATGAGAGAAAGCCTCATATCGTATAAAAAAATTCAAAGCAGACAAATCCTTATCCTCGTTTGAGGATATTAAAAAGCGTGTTTGTGATAGACCAAAGTGGGTGTATATTAGTGAAAACAATTTGTGTAATATATGTTATGTGGAAACAAAAAACATTCCCGTAATTAGTGGATCTATCCAAATAAGTGCAAATTTTAATTGTAAGCTGTATTTAGATGGTAAGTTGGTAAGTAAGTCTTTACATCCCAATAATATTTTAGTTATTAAGGATTTAAATGATTTAGATGCATTATTAGAATATATTGAAGCAAGGGATTCTAGTAACAAGATTCTAGATTTAGATGACATTATTGCTGGAATCGAATCTCATTTTGAAAAGGATAACGATGCTCAGACAGTAGTTTCTTTTATTTGTGAACAGCTGAAACTTCTAAATACACCCAAAAACAATAGGAGGTATTCGGGAAGCACGATGGTGTTCGCAGCATGTGCTTATATACAATCAAGTAGCGCATATTGTATGTTACATAAGAGCAAAATGTTATGTATACCACATCCCCGGAATTTAAAAAAACTTATAAATAATTTTTATCATTGATTTTAGTGAGTAATTGTAATAATGTTAAACTCAAATTGAGTACATTTTGCTCAAGTGGTGATCAAAAAGTATTGATTGAGACAGTCGATGTAGATTCGTTTAATGATATTTTAGATTTTGACTTTGTTTTGAGTAATATTTCAGAAGATTTTTTACCGATCTTGACATATATTGCTGGTTTTAATGTTTGTAAAGAAAGACGAAAAAAAAATTGTTTTCAATGTACTACATGGCTACAAACAGACAAGGAAATTAGCGTAGAGACATCAAACATTCCAAATGAATTATTTTTTTAATTGGACCGAGGTAAGCTAACGCTTCCTTCTGAATTATCGCTTATTGCAACTTGCATTGCATGGTACACTGAAAAAAATAATTTGTTAATAATAACCAAAAATTTGGTTATTAATAACCAAATTATTGTGACATCCGAACTGTTAAGTTACGATAAACAAACATTTTGTTGGTAGGCTACTCAAATTGTTTCATAACTGGTTACAAAAAAAATGGGGTCTGTAGCAAAAGTTAAGTTCTTTTAACAAAACATTTTTTTTTATTACAACAAAAATATATGCTGCTATCGCAAAACTATTTTGTTAAAAATTATCAAATTGTTTCGTTGCCATCTGATTTACATTTTGTTATTTGCAATGAAAAAGTTTGGTTGGGATTCTCAACTTTTCTTATACCATGACAAAATCATTTATATAGTAGTAATCAAACCGTTTTGATAAATATATTGCTGTTCTTTTGTTGCATTTACTGAAGTCTTTAGTTCTTTTACCCAAACTGTTTTGATACTTACGCTGCTGGTCCTTTGTTGCATTTATTGAAGTCTTTAGTTCTTTTACCCAAACTGTTTTGATACTTACGCTGCTGTTCCTTTGTTGCATTTATTGAAGTGTTTAGCTATGTGTCCCAAACTGTTTTGATACTTGCAATACTCTTTTTTTGTTGCATTTACTTAAGTGTTTAGTTCTTTTACCTATTTTGTAATGCGCCAAAAGTAGTAAATAATAAAGTATACAGGTAAAAATGTGGATTTAGGAAAACTCATTGTTATGTATAACTTATCATTATTTATTAAATTATCATATAATTTATTAATAATATGGAAAAAAGTGATTTAAAAAAGTTCTTGTATTGAGAGAGTAGACATAAAAATACAAACATAAAAAAAATATGCATTTCAACAACAGCCAATTTGATAAACGCTCTTTTGTTGAGTTCGAAGACAAAAATTGAAACAAATAAAATAGCAAACTTAATAGAGTCGATAAAATAAATGCTACTGTTTTGAAACATATAAAAATAACAAATATAAACAATGAATGCTCTTATGTTGAGCAAAGAGATAAAAATTGAAACAAATAAAATAGCAAACTTAATAGAGTCGATAAAATAAATGCTACTGTTTTGAAACATATAAAAATAGCAAATATAAACAATGAATGCTCTTATGTTGAGCAAAGAGATAAAAATTGAAACAAATAAAATAGCAAACTTAATAGAGTCGATAAAATAAATGCTACTGTTTTGAAACATATAAAAATAGCAAATATAAACAATGAATGCTCTTATGTTGAGCAAAGAGATAAAAATTGAAACAAATAAAATAGCAAACTTAATAGAGTCGATAAAATAAATGCTACTGTTTTGAAACATATAAAAATAGCAAATATAAACAATGAATGTTCTTATGTTGAGCAAAGAGATAAAAATTGAAACAAATAAAATAGCAAACTTAATAGAGTCGATAAAATAAATGCTACTGTTTTGAAACATATAAAAATAGCAAATATAAACAATGAATGCTCTAATGTTGCAAATAAATAATAAAATAGCAAATTTAAACAACAATGAATGCTCTTGTGTTGAGCTTAAAGATAAAATTTTTAACATATAAAAATAGCAAATGTAAACAACAATTAATGCTCTTTATTATATTATGTATTACGAGTTATTACATTATGTTATTATGTTGATTGTTATTGTCTATTTGGTTTTTTTCTATGTAAATTAATTATAATTTTCGAAAGCCCGAGACAGGCCATGGCCTGGTGGGGTGTCACATTGTATTAACATATTGTAAAGAATAAAAATAAGACGTATTATTACATAATATTCTAAACCGCAGGGGACGCGGTATGAGGATATATTATAGTAGTACTGATGAACATTTTCACTGTCTTGAAGTAAATATATATATCAAATCAATTTTATAGTACAGACCTTTGTGTTACATATATTTTACCGTTTGATACTGTATTCATATGATTAGGCGTGTGAGATATTAAACAATCTTGGAAAATAAAATGTTCATTACTTTTAATATCTCGTAATTTAACTTCAAAACAATAAAAATGTTCGTCAAAACAAATTGTTTCTAACGATAAACATTCGAAAATTACTCTATTTACATTATAAACAAAGATATTTTGTACAGACATAAAATTTATATCACCTAGATCTCCAATATCCTCAATGAGAATCGAGCCAGGTTTATAAAGTGTACCTTTAACCTTTGCCCACGATACACGAACAAGTGCATCAGTCGAATCAAGATTTAATGAAGTAATGATTTGACTACGTTTATGTTCCGTAATTCGTTTCGAAGGTCCCGTACTAACAGTTTCCTCTAGAAAGCCTTTCAGGAATATCTCATTAAGTTGTAACTGATGTTTAATGGCGAGTGTTAATGTAATATTTCGTCTATTGCATGAGGTGCGAGCAGCCATTTTAGGCAGTCTATGTTTAGCCTCATATCGCATAGACCAAAAGTTATTTGGTGGACCAAACTTTAACATCATTAAAGGATAATGAATAAGGAAATGAAACTTTGGTTTGAGAGAGTTTCCACTTAATGTTACATATAACTCATTGAGTTCAGATATCAAGCATTTTAATAGGTCACAGGTTCCTTTGTCAACAAATGGAGAAAACACCAGGTCAACAACTTTTCTTAAGGTAATATACATTTTCCAGTAAGAATCACCAGTTGGAATAAAATCACCAATTAGTAAATTTAAATATCTTACAAATGTCAACATCTCCGATGCAGAAAGTCTGATATTACCCTTAGAAATGTGTTCAATACTTAAAAGACAAGGCTTGCTGCTCTTGTCAGGTCCAAAGTCAAAACACGAAATTCTGTCATTCAAAATATGTAATGAGAAATACTTTAAATCACGAATATATTTCAGAAGCAAAAAAGAGACTACATATTTAGCAACACCTTCGAGTATATCATGCATTGCATCAACACCCACCTGATCAAATAAATTAAAATCTTTGACAGCCAGCCATACGCATCTTTCTTTAATACCAAAGTCATTACTTTCTAAATGTGTCTCATACTCAATTGTGTCACGAAGCAGTTCACTATCTTCGTAATATTGATTTCTTAATACTTGTTTGTGCACTTTACAGATACGACATGGATAGTTACTAGAAAATGATTCATGAAAACCAGTGATGGAGTGTATTCCGAGGTTATCTCCTAGAATAAGAGCTAGGCGGAAATGCAGTTTACCCCTAAAGGAAGGAACATTTATTTCTACTCCACTTTCTCGTAAAAAATTTAGTTCGTCTATTAGAGGCTGAAAAATAACATTATTCCCAAATTCGTTTCTATCGGACGAATGAAATAACAAAGCTAGAAATATATTAGATAAAATAGATGCACGCTCTGGAGGAATACAACCTATAGAAATATAAACAGCCCCTAATTTGTGAACACCAGAATGACTCCCAAGGGGATTTCCACTTTCAAAATCATCAAAAAACAAAAACAAGGGTAGAATTTTGTCGTCTCTGTAATTTTTATATTCATTTGCCCAAAAGTTTCCCTGCACAAAATTTGAAATAGGCCTGTCATCTTCAATGTCATGCATAAGACTGTTCATATACTTTAAAGTTTCGTCCAAAACATCATTAATGGAAAAAAATTTTTGCAATACGTGCCTCAGAGGAATAAATTGTAGAGTACATTTCACTGTTTCATTTATCATCGCGCCGTGTTTGTAAGTGTTACACATTCTTTCACCTATTGTAATTTCTTGTGGTGGTATATAAGTACCTTCAGATTTAAAATACTCAAGTCGCTTGAAATCTGTATTGATATTATTTAGCTGTAATTGCAAAATATCTGTACACTTCTGTTTAAATGAAACTACATCAAATTTATGGTGACTCGACATTGACATCTCAGCAAACGTCTTTTCGATACTTTCAGGCACACTTTCTCCAATATATTTACTCATCCCATCTACTACATCCTGGACAATTTTCCGAGGTATCAGAGGGTTTGCATATAATGACGAAAGAAAAAGTGTGAGAGTATGATGTCTATTGAATACTGGTTTCAATGAAGAAATTTTCGGATTGCTATGCAATACAGTACTATTAGAATAATCAGGTGTAGAAATAAAAGCACCATCGGCAGGTGAAATAATTACACTCTCTGAACAATCCGTGTTACTTTGGCGTGTGTGGCATTTAATTAAATGTTTACGAAATGTATTTTTTAGGTGAAATGTACGTGAACAGCCATCATCCACACAATGATAAACGGTAAAACTATTATGGTGGTTAGTAAAATGTTGAAACAACATTTTAATGTTTTCTAAAATCTTTAGGCATATAAAACACGTCGGCATTTTGATTTACCTAATTACTATTTTTTTCAATACCAAGTTCACTTAGAAGGACGTTAACTGTTGTGTAAACTGTATCATATTTTGTGCTCATATTGTACATTGCGGTCTGAATAAATTGCCAAATATTTGCAGACTCTGCTGGATATTTGGCATTCAAAACAAATAATATTTTAAAACATGCATCCACCGCTGAAACAATATTGCTTACCATATATTTTGTGTCGTTTACTATCACATATCTTGCAGAAATTTCTTTTATGGTAGGTCCTACTATAATGATGTATGGCTGTAGAGTTAAGCCCAAATCTGATATTTTTCTTTTCCTCCGTGTAATGGATTCCTCCAGATCTGCTGAACTCTTTAAGTGAGTAATAAACCCTTCAAGAGATTCCAGCTTTGAGGGTTTCCACTGAGGCTTGCTTTTTGTTTTTCTTATTGTTGATGTGGTCATGAGGAAAGGAATTGAAATAAAAGCAGCTATGTGGCAACTTTCATCGTCAGTTTCTAAAAAAAATAATTAAGAATAAAATTATTCTTCATATCATATCATAATAGTAATATTATTCTCATAAATTTTCCTAATGGTGTAATCCTGTAATTTTTTTACAAACTCACCATCAAGGTTATTAAAAATCTCTTTTAAAACAATATCAGGTCGCTTCTTCGCCAAAGTAATAAGTTTTTGTCTGTACAGAGGCCAATTCTCAACCAGTTTATTGTCGTATTTTGAATATAATGATTTAAAATCTTCCAATATCTGCAAAAAAAAAATAAGTTCAATAAATAAATTTATTCGTAAGTTAGGAGGAGGCTAAATCTTGAATACAGACCACAAAGCGTACACTAAGAAGAAGACGAAGCTAGTTATTTAGAATAAATATGCTTCATAATGCATTATTTCTCTTTTTTTACTTTTCTACATTATTCCTCTGTTTGAGACAGAAAAGATACACAAATTATTCGTATTTATTCTTTTGCTTTTATGTGTTTAGAAATTGAATGTATATGGATTTAATAATGTGAACTAATTAAAAACTCTTACCAGATATAGACCGCTTGGCTGCTTGAGTGGTTTGAAGGTGTTGAAATATTCGATGATACTAATTTCTGAAGATAATTGCTGCCGTTTTTTACAAGTTATCTCCCATTTGGATTGGACACTTAGCCAAGGATCGCAAGAATTTTTCAGCCATAAAATGGCTTCGTCGATATCTTCTTCTGAGAATTCTTTTAGTTTTTCTACATCATCGGATTGTATGGACCGTGGGGAGGTTGCTGCACTTCTGCCTCTAATAATACCCGATTTTAAATATTCTCTCCTTCTACTTCGGTAACAATCTAGTAATTTTCCTTTTGCACTTCTTCTATGTTTTGAATAGCAGGCGAACGGGATGAAATACACCGAGGGACTTTCCTTTTTAAAAACTTCAGTTACACTATTGGCTAATTTGAAAAAACGGTTACTTGAAATTTTTTTATCTGGGTCATTTTTTAATTCATTAGTGATAATAATGTTGCACAGCTTCCGTCTGGCACTATTGTCTAGTAATCCGTTAGTTTGATACATCAAGAGGAGAGCCTGCCCCTCGTTAGATGTACTTAGCAAGTCGTGCAATTCCTGAAAACATTTAGGAATTTGTAATAAATTTGTATTTGAATACATCGCTACTATCATTGTAAGTATTATTTTGATAAAAAAAATAACTAGGAGTTCTATTAAACACAAAGATTTCACTTACAGATTTTCGATCCTCTAATATTATGATATCATTATTAAATATCGGATCGATAACAAAATCCAGTGTTTTTTGGGTGAATTCATGAGATTCTTCTGATACGGATGTCTGAAAAGAAAATAAAGTGCGTGTTGGAATAAAAATGAAATATGGAATATAATTAAAAATGGCTTGATATAGTTAAGGATATTCTAGTTACTTTAACAAGAAAAAGGTTCGGTGATAAAACATTGTTGTGCCTCCTTTTTAACTTTATATTAACAATTATATGATAAAAAAGGGTTCAAGTAGATAAATTCAAAATACTTATGTAGGTAAGTACATTACTTACTGTTGAGTGATGTAAACTTTTTAAAACTTTAATTTGTGCAGATAATTTGGCGCGATGGCCTATTGTGGGTATCAACTCTTTTATATCTTCTTCACTTAAAAGAAGAAGAGTGTCCACATCAATGTCCTGCTCTGGAAGAAAAACACCATGAATCTAAAACTGAGTAATTATTACTCTTTACCACTCTTGGAATTTGCGTAGATATGCAAGTACACAAAACAAATACACTAGGGTTAAATATTAGATGCAGAGATATGTATTAGAGGAAATAGAAATAAGTTCACCTTATAGTGATATATTAAACATCTCGTGTATATTATTAACACTACCTTAATTTTTGTTATAACAATAAACTATTAAAAATTAACTTGGTACTTACCAACAAATTTTTCAAAGTATGATGATAGACCCCAAGAGGTCAAGTAATCTTTTAGTGTGTTTAATTCGTCGAACATTTTGTCGAACAAAACATAAACAAAAACTCACTTGAACGTTAAACAAACTTTAATAATGACGGTTTATGATACACACTGCGCGGTAAGTCACCGCGCAGCGTTTGACGCCACTCAGTACCGAACGGATTTGGGAAGAACTAACCGTATCAAAATATTTGCGAAACCAAGCAAAATGTTTTTATACGAGTACGAAATTGTTCATTGAAATACCAATTTACAATTGAGTAGTTATTAACAAAACATTTGGGTTATTAATAACAAATATTTTGGAATACCGAACATAACATCTTAGCAAGACGTGTTCAAACATTTCGGCAACATTATAAAAATTATGTTAGCTATTTTTAATAACCTTATTTAGTTACTAATAACCAAATATTTTAGAAGATATTTTCTAAAATATTTTGAGTAACGATACAATCAATTTAGCAATACACACAAAATCGAATTTGATATCCCAACGGAACTATATAGGAATACTAACAAAAAGGTTGATAGATATTAACTAAAAAAAATCACACAAACATATTTTGTATCTGTTTCTAAAAAAAATTGTTATTATAACCGAACTTCGGTTACCAGCACAATAAATTTGGTAAAACATAGTTTTACAAAACAGGTATAGTAAATTATTTTTTTGAGTGTATATTTAAAAAAAAAAAATTGATCGTAAGAGTGAGTCTTTTTTTTCTTCTACTAATCATTTGTCAATTTTACATAAAGTGAGTTCCCATAAATTAAATGAATATTTGCAGGATCATCCAGATTTTAATGTAAAGTGTTGTTGTGAAATATCATTAAAATCATTGCTTGACAAAATATTGTTTAGGACATGTAAAATTTTATTGAATAATTTTGTTAAATGTAAAAATAATGAATTTAATGTTCAAAAAACTAATAACAAAATAAAAATAAAAAAACTCTCTGGGAAATAGTAAGATTAATTTGTTTTCAAGTTTATTACTGTAATTTTTCAAACCACTCTTCTCATTTTTTTTAAACCCAAGTATTTGATTGTATTACTTTCTTCAGCTTGTTCCACTTTTAATTGGTATTTTATTAATATTCCATACATATAATTTTATTAAATGTTTCTCATTTATCATTAAGTAATTTAATTTGTAAATATATATATTTTTGTATATATGTATAATGATGTTGATAAGTTTTCTTTCGTCAACATAACTTTATTTTAAAGCTCTCTTCTTATTGATGTGTATTTAATTTATTATCAATTAATAAATAGCATATATTATGTTATAGGAACCTAGGTATATAAATTTTAATAATGTTGTGGAGAAATCAATAAATCTACCTACTATGTTAATGCAAAAGTTTCTTTCATTTCACACCTCTTCTGAAATAGTAATGAGATTGAAAGTGCATTAAGATTTTAAGACCCTTATTAATGGCAAACTGATCTTTAATAAGTGTACCTACATTATATTATTATGCACTCCCGTATAAATAAATAAAAAAAGTGATGAATGAGATGAGGAACCCAGTGTTGATGGATTAAGTAAGTAGATATATGGTAAATATGAGTAGTGCGAGGTAAGTAATGTATTGCTATACTATACTGGTGTAGCTACGCATAGCACCAAGATCGTATCGCGCGGGCGACGCGCCGCGGCCCGAACCTTCTAGTAGAACCTTCTAGTATGGCCATGTTTCACAGGTAAAACTCTCTTGAGGTCTATTGTATTGTCTGTGGGATCGGGGGACACTCTCATAGGTCCTTTTATTACATTCCTCCATGCTGGTCTATCTCTGGCTGTTGTTTCCTAATTACCAGCAAGACCTTTCCCTTGTAAAGCCTCATGGAGAATGTCTTTATAGCAGCTTGTACTGTATAAAGATAAACCAATATTCATATTGTAACATATCAACTCATTAAGAAACATAAAACAATACACATACTAACTAATTATACTACAACTAGTTATTTCTTTATATGAAAGTGTTAGTGTGTGTGTAAAACTTGATGATATATTGATATACAGTGAAACTCGGATTTTAAGTTTTTCTAGGGACCACCGAAAAAAAACGTAAAATAGGGGAAAACTTAAAATGTGGGAAATGATATTTTAGTATGTCCTATAAAAACGTAGTTACTTTTCACTGTTAATTTCATTGTCATGTAGTAGGAGAGATTTCTTGACAGTAATTATGTTTACAAGAAACAAAAGTGAATTATATCACTAAAAAACTAAATTGAAAGAACTGAATTTTCAGAAAATACCCCATACAATAAAAGTCCGTTAATTCAAATTCAAAGGAACTGAAAACAGGAAAAAAATTGAATTACGCGACATGAACGTTTGAATTTCGCGCCAATTTTACCGAACTGACACCGAAAAAATACTGTTTTTCAAAATTTTCGTAATAAAATAAACTGAATAATTTTATAAGGAAAACTTGCGAGCGCCATATTGTTTATAAAGGCCATGCCTAGCGACATAATATATTAAGTACTAAGTACCTATGTAATCTCTTTGGCCATGCCCAACTGACATTTGACGATGATGACCCCATGAAAATGTATGAGAATTAATATTCCGTAGTTGAAGTTTTTGTCACCGATACAGGTTCCTTACGATACAAGGTGACGTCACCACTCGTGGCGGTGATGGAATTCGAGGATGTAGGCTTGTACTCTACTATCGCAGGCTTCGCTACTACCAAAGCCAGCGATAGTATAGTACAACCCTACATCCTCGAATTCCATCACCGCCATGATTGGTGACGTCACCTTGTATCGGTGACAAACACCTTGTCTCGGTGACAAACACTTGAACTACGGAATATTTTTTCCCATACAATTTAGACGGCGTAATCATCGTCAAATGTCAGTTGGACCCGGCCTCCATAAACAATATGGTGACGGCCTCGGTGGTAGTCGTATATATGGCAACAATATTGTTTGGTCCTGGCAACATCAAACATAATTTGACATTGACATTACAAAATCCGACAATCCCGCGTCAAGAGGTTTGTAAACGAAGTAACCTCAAAATACATATTTTTACGTTTACAATCTATTAAAATTTAAAATGACGACCACAAAGACTTCAAAACGAACTGTTTATGTGGGAGGACTGGCGGAGGAAGTGGATGAGAAAGTTCTGAATGCTGCTTTTATACCATTTGGGGATTTGGTGGACATTCAGATACCATTAGATTACGAGTCGGAGAAACACAGGGGATTCGCTTTTATTGAATTTGAGAATGCAGAAGATGCCGCCGCTGCTATTGATAACATGGTGAGGGAGATTATGTCTTTATTTACATGTGTATTCTGTGTTTGCTGTACTATATAATTGAGGTTTTGTTGTACCGGTTATTTCAGAATGATTCCGAGTTATTTGGGCGCACGATACGCGTGAATATCGCGACACCACAGCGGATAAAGGAGGGCTCCATGAAGGCTGTGTGGAGTGAAGACAACTGGCTACAGAAGCATGCGGGGGCAACCTTACCGGGAACTGCTCAGGACATAACGGAAGATGAAAAAACAGAGGAAACAAAAGAGGTATTGAAATAGCAATTTAAAATTCAGTATTCCTACAACAGTGTAGAAGAATTGGTTCTATTGTGCGCGGCCCCATTCAAAATTAAGCTTATTTTCCCTTTTACATTATTCCCCTTCACTTATTTATCTGTAATAAATTTCAAGGTATGTAGGTGTAAATTTTTCTGTGACCAACATTTTGAGAATCACTGATATTCTTGTTTATTGTACTGGCGATCTGTTCTCTCTGCCTACCCTGCAAGAAATGCGGCGTTAGGGAATAGAATAGAATTATCAACCTTTTATCATGCTTAATATTGAAAATAAATACATTTTCTTCTAATTTTCAGACCACTGGAGAGAAAATCTTACCGGCAATATCGGGCAAACGCAATCCTCAAGTGTATTTAGATATCTCGGCTGGCAAGAAGGAGCTGGGGCGTATTGTGATCTTACTGCGGGCGGACGTGGTGCCTCGCACTGCGGAGAACTTCAAGGCCTTGTGTACGCATGAGAGAGGGTTCGGGTACCAGGGCAGCTCCTTTCACAGAGTTATACCAGACTTTGTATCCTTTGCAAATAGTATATTTAAATGAGTCTACTAGAAATGACCGACGTGGACAAATGGCTGAGAGGAGAAATGGCCGAATAGACATATGGTCGACACAACGAATAGCCAGCACGACAAATGGCCGAAACGCTAATTCTGCATACTTAATGGTGTCGGCCATATGTCTTTTCGGCCATTTGTCCTGTCGGCCATTTGTCCTGTTGGCCATACGTCTTTCGACCATTTAACCTTCTCGGCCATTTGTCTTTGTCAGCTATTTGGATTTTGGCCTTTCGTCTCTCTGCCATTCGGCCAATTGATCTTGTCGGCTATTTGTTCATGTTGACTAAATGGCATTCGACTGTTTGTCTGGATCCCTATTTAAATATTTAACAAAACTAGTTATCGTAATGATTTCAGTATCTACCACTCCTGTAGAAGAAATTACGACCGGAATCATTCTAACAGAATTTTGATGCCACGTTTTCTAATATTGACTGAAAAAATCTTTTAATTTACCTTGTTATTCTTCAATGATAACTTCATCCCTCCAGTAATTTGCTTGCTGTTAGTTTTCAGTTGTCTCAATCATTTAATTTATTATCCTTAATTGTTGACGCCAGATGTGTCAAGGTGGTGACTTTACAAATCACAACGGAACAGGGGGAAAGTCAATCTACGGACGCAAGTTTGATGATGAGAACTTTGAGTTGAAACACACGGGCCCCGGGACCCTAAGCATGGCAAACTCAGGACCTAATACTAATGGATCACAATTCTTTTTATGTACTGTGAAGTAAGTATAATGGTCTATTGTGGTATTTGTGAGCCTTTTTTGTAGTCTGAGACAGCGTAATTACACGCAAGTTCGTACACGCCGTTATAGTAGTATTAGTGAGTGCACAATGGACAAGAATGCACACAGATGCGTTCATTATTTATTTCACACCTGTGATAAGCAAGGCAGGTATAGCCGTCCCTTCACTAATACAACAAATAAGGTGTGAACCTGTGAAAATATATGCGACCAGTATATCATTGTTTAGTACCACAAAAGGCATCGGGAAAAGTAAGATGACTCAGCTAATACAAAAGATATCACCCTAAGACTTAAAACATGGATGTTTTAGTGACTCTAGTAGTTAGAAATTTCATTTTTGTAAGTTTTGTCTATAAAAAATTTAATCCAAAGTTACTTCTGAAATTTACAGAAAATTGAGATTATTTATTTATTATTTTATTGAACAAAGTTTAACTAGTATGTATAAAAATGGACATAATACAGATTTTAAAGCATTGTCCCCTAGGGCGTTATCATTATTCCCGTAGTTTGTTAGATGTAATGCTGTAATTTGGTTGATAAAATGTTTATTGTAAGACGACTAGTGGATATTTTTTTGATATTCAGTTCCCTTTTTATAAAAGAAGTCAAAATTGGTTTAATTGCTTACGATATTCATATTTTGTGCTCACACAAGTAAGAACATGGTTAATTGTTTAAAAAATGTTTTCAGGACTGATTGGTTGGACGGAAAACACGTTGTATTTGGTCATGTGATATCAGGACTGCATGTTGTCAAGAAGATTGAGAAGTATGGCAGCAAGAGTGGGAAGACTTCTGAGAAAATTTCCATCACCAACTGTGGAGAGATGCAGTGAACTTTACTTGTGTTCGTTTGTGGTCTCCCGATACAATTGGTTAAAAAAATATGTGTTTGTACGAAAGTTTAATATGCTTTCTAGAAAGGGATGCATTGTATTGACTGTTTCTCTTATTTTAAGAAGACTGTGATACTTAATTAATTTAGTAATAATAAAAATTAAAGATATTTTTCTTTTTTTACAAGATTTTATTAAACTTTGCCGTGGAATAATTTTATTCGTCCTTTTTTTTGGGTTATGCGCAAATCTTACAATGGATTTTTCGACCACTTCCTGACTACTTACTACTTAGACACCTGAAACTTTGCAAACATACGTAAAGTCGATGACAACACAATCCTGTACCACTTTGGATCAGCCTACTCCAGAGGCAAAAAAGATGAGGGGTTTCAAAGGGATCCAAAAGTCATGTGGGATCATGTGTGGTATCATATGAAAGGGCGTTGGAAAAGAAATACAGATCTTAGGTCAAGCGTCAGGAGACACTGAGCGATCGAGAGGGTCCAGTCATCGCATACCATTGTGTTTGGTATCTCACGAAAGTGCTTCCCGAGTAGGTACAACTCATATCTTTTTACGAATTTTGATTCTGGCTGTTCTTGGTGTGAGGCGCCCTGAAGTCATAAAATCTTGGTATTAAAAAAATAATTTGTAGTTATTTATTTTTAGATAGTTTTGTTATTTATTTATTAAATAAATTTATGATTAGTATATTTTTTACAAATTTTACTGCAGTAAATAACGTTTAGAAAAAAATAATAAGAGGGAGGAAAATGAGATATGAATAGTAGAAAATGGTGAATGTTTGCTATATGTACTCTAATGCTAATGTGTGTGATGTAATATTAATTGTATGTTCGCATAGATGGCGATGTACGTCATTGAATTCGCTACTTTTATGTAGATGGCGCTAGGAGTACCTAATGCAATTTGCATTATTTCAAAAATTGGGAACTTACTTACTGCTAGCCACTTGCGTTCCACTGCGGGACATAGGCCTCTTCTAAACTCTTCCACTGTCTTCTATCTTGGGCTATCTGCTGCCATCTACGACCCGTAAGCTGGACAATGTCATCTTTCCACCTTTTCTGTGGTCTTCCTACGCCAGATCAGACGTCGAACAAAAGTTGCCGACATCGCAGAAAGAACAGCAAAGCAAAAATGGCAGTGGGCGGGACACGTGGCAAGACAGGATAGTGTCAGATGGACACCTAAAATCCTGAAGTGGATGCCCTGGGAGAACAAAAGAGGCGTAGGAAATTGGGAACACCAATAAACAATTGTTACGTATTTTATTTTAGGCTTTCCTTTTTTTAGGCAAACTTTGAGACATGGGCGTCAGCTTTCATCTAATTTTTCTCCACATTTTGGTCTCGTCGCGTCGGTAAGAACTTTGCTATTCTAATGTAACGATGCGAAATAGCAACAAAAATCAGGGAATAAAAACGTCAATAATTGAAAAAAAAACACTAAATTGTCCGTAAAGAAAAAATGCCTAATCGCCCGCACTATTTCTTTACAAAACGCAATGTTTTTTATGTGATATTTGATAAGATCTATAATATATTTATTATGTTTTGTGTATTGGACATTAGACAGTATTGATCAACTGAATGTCCAATGATGTCCAATATCCGAATCTATTGTACAATGTCTATAATTAATGGTCGAATCAAGGTGTGTGTTACACAGCCCTAAATGTCATATAGGGATGGTAAATTATCATAAAAAAAAACGTAAAGAAATGTTCGATGCTCTTAAACTTGGCCATTTTTTGCTTTTAACGTAAAGTAGATACTTATAGGTACTTTTAAACTAGGCTCATTCATTTTCTAAAAAATACTTATTTTTAATTTTCATTTTTAATCGGGGTGAGATGTATGGGTGCGGATATCTTATGGTCCTATATGCGGGCTTCGGCGCCCTGAATTTTACTCAGCCAATACTGAGTGAATCGTCTTCAAACTGAAGACAGTGATAGATGAAAGTATGGACTACATACAGATCTGCTGTTTTAGAATTACAATATCTGGAAATTCATTGAAAAAAAATATATTCCAAAAGTACCCCTGAAATTTACGGGAACTGAGGATTTTCCGTTCAGTTTTTCAGATATAAAAGTATAATTTAGCCAAAATACTGGTACTAATTATAATCTTAACAAGTTGGCTGTTTAAAATTTTTAATTTTTTCCCAGGTTTCTTTACAAAGGTAAAATTCACATTGTCGCTTACTTTATTCTTATTTCGCGCTAACATTCTCATACAAAATTCGAGAAATAGAAGCGAAAATAGAACGATTTTTGCTCGGTGCATTTGGCCCTTAAGGGTAGCGTTTCATTCGATGTTGTAGTTCTGCTTGGCAATTTTTCGATGCATCATTCATCGATATCATTATAGTATGCAACCCTAATATTGAGTGGGATTTGATCACGCGACTGAAACAGATGTCCTAAAGAGGTCGCCATAAAGGCCGGTGGGTGATATTGATATTAAAATATTATACTAACTGTGACCCGTCAAAATGATTTTGTTGTCATATTTTGTTTTTGTAGTTTTGTCCATATTAAGTGATGTATTTATTTATTTATTTATCGTATGGTCAAAATAAGTATATCACATCCCTCAAAGGAAAAAGTTTGAAGGTTGGGCATTGGGCAATGATAAATTTCGCAAGCAAGCTAATATTAAGTGATATTTTTTTACGATTGTTATAAATTCTTCATAATATAAATTTAAATGTTCCATTTACTACATGTACTACATTCGCTTATACTACCAATTGTGAGAAATTTTTATTGTTTTTGATTATATTTTGTATTTTTCAAAGGCCGTATGGCCGTTTATGTCATAATAAATAAATAAATAATAAATGACGCAGTTTGCGGGGTTATTACTATTGTTATCGTTTGGCATCAGCCACTAGCGGACCCAGGGGAAGGGCTAGGGGGCTGAAGCCCCCCCAAAACCATGAGTGACAGTACTTTATATACTTACAACAAATCTAGGGGTTTCAGCCCCTTAGCCCCCCCCCCCCAAACGTTGAGTGACAGTACTTTTTACCATGTGACGACATTCAGCCCCCCCCCCCAAATTGAATCCTGGATCCGCCACTGGCATCAGCTACTGAAAGGTGGCGTCGTCAGAAGATTAAGAGAGTCAAAAGATTTTTTGCTGTTAGATTCAGGAAACACTAGAGAGCAGCATCCAAAATCAGGTAGGTACTAGGTAGAGACACACCACCGAAGTCGGGTCTCTCGCGCTTTTAGGTCATTCGGGGCTACTGCGTAGACTCGTAATGTCAGTGAAAAATGTGGTATTAGCTGAATAATTGTAGATGGCAGCAGAAGGCGCAACGATCGTGAAATTTAATATAACTAAGTATTCCCTGTACCTACCTATATTGGAATACCTTCCAAAAGTTGCCACACGGTCCTGCGTTACAATCATACACGGTTGCGACGAGAATTAAGTTGATAAGTGGGTAGGTAGGTACCTCTCTAGTTCAGGTGTCCTGCCACTAGGATTTATTGCCGAAACATTCATTCACTAAAAAGGACACGTATTTTTTTGGCCGCGTGCTTTCGGTTTAAGCTTCATCTTCAGATCAGCTGCTCATTTGCAACATACATCGAGGATGTTGTGATTTTTTTTATTTATGTTCGTCTAATGCTTAAGGGACATTCACATTTTTCTGGTGTTTTTTTTTACTGGAGTTATGAATAAGTATAACTTATACCTACATACATAATTAACAGGTATATGTAGATGGTATTTGTAGCCATATTTCTTCAATGCTGAAAAAGATGTAAAATATCTTATGGACGTTTTGCAAACACCTGATTTTTACAGGGCACCCGAAAAAATACCAAAAAAACGTGGAGGCTAATTTTGCCTTAGAATCACACGGGAGAATAGTAGATAACTATGTACTGATTTTTTGTATTTTTTTTTTCGATAAAAATTACCTCTGAAATTTACCGAAACTTGAGGTTATTCCCGTAGTTTGTTAGATATAATGCTGTAATTTGGTTGATAAAATGTTCAAGACAAGACGCAGTGACTATAGCAGATATTTTTTTGATATTCGGTCCCCTTAATAAGACAAAATCCATTTAGTCGCTTACGTTATTCTTATTTTGCGCTTACACTCTCACAGTGGCGGATCCAGGATTTCATTTTGGGGGGGGGGGCTGAATTAGTGTTGCCGTTCCAAAAATCTTTTTCATCTGATTTCATTTTGTCGACCTTTTTTTTTTTTTTTTGGGGGAGGTCCCTACTAAATCCTGCCCAAATGAACTGATGACCATTTTTTTTTTTTTTGGTCGTCGTCTAAAATTTGTTGACCTTGACGACTAAAAATTTGTCGAGCGGGGGGGTGAATTCGGTATACCAGATTTTCAGAAAATCTGAGAAAAAATACTGATTCAAGGCAACACTGGGGCTAAATGTCAACGTTTTGGGGGGGGCTAAGGGGCTGAAACCCCTAGATTTGTTGTATATATACTACTGCGACTCATGGTTTTGGGGGGGGGGGCTTCAGCCCCCTAGCCCCCCCCCTAAATCCGCTAGTACACTCTCATATAAAATTTTTAAAAAGGTGAATAGATGAAAGAACGATTTTTAAATAGAGAATATCGTGTTTTACCTACATGTCAATTAATTTCGTAATATCTTATCTGTCATCGTAGACCTACATAAACATAACCTAAAAAAAGTCTATTCAACATAATTTTATCATCACTGTGTTTAACAACATATTACACGGTTAAAATAAACACATCAACACGATACATTATAATTAAAATACGAAAAACATCTAAAAAGACACGTTTTAGATAAGAAAAAATCTATAATCCCTTCACAAAAGATCGTTGTTGACCCATTTTATCAAACATCAAATCAAATTCTATTATAATCCGCCATTTTAATCCCCAACCGCCGCGCCATCTTGTCAAGTAGCGAGTATCAATGAGAGTGTTGCCAGTGTAAAGAATATAATAATAATGGATTAATCCATGCTTTTTTGCATTTATAATCTCTGTGGTATGTAACAGCAACATAGACTTATTATCTTCAACAGCAACAACTCTATTATTTTGATTTTCATTTTGTTACGCTTAGGTGAACAAATTATAATGTTTTTTACACCGATTTTATTTAACTTCATCTGTCATTGTTGCTACATTTGCCCCTTCTTTTAATACTAACTTCTCAATGTCCCAGCACCTTGAAATGTTGCACACATAATATTTGCTTTAGGTGACAGTTTAATATTGTACTACTGTTTTATCATAAACACGTTTTTTTGTATGGAGAATTTTTGTTTTGTAAAAAGGATCTGGGCTTCCATACACAAACCTAAATACTTTCTTAGACACCTTGCACTATAGACTGTATCGCAAAGTGTGGAATACATCGCCAGCGCCGGGGTTCGAACCTGGGCCCTCCCGCTTGAGAAACTGCCGCCTCAACCAACTGCGTCAACCATGTACCCAATCAAGAGTGGTTCTTGAAATGTTTGCCCATCTCTGATCTATTAAGATTTCTTCACAATTTTGCAACACTATATATATCTTAGATACTAATGTGATATTTTTTGCAAGCATATTTTTTTATAATCTGGTTTTTGTCATGTGGCTGAGTGGTCAGAGTCTTAAGAGCGGATGTCACTGTGATTCGAACCCCCGTGGGACACATTATACTAACTTATTATACCATTAGACCACTGGACTAGAAAGGCTTTCTTTCACAAAAAAATGATTTTTTTTTATTCAAAAGGTCCATGTATTTTTTTGTAATAGATACGAGAATATTTAAGAAAAGTAGGTAGGTAATAAAGATATATTTATTTAATCTACCTATCTATACCCTCACGCCACGTCCCTTGCGGGGTAGGCAGAAAGGACAAGACGCCAGATAGCCCTATCCATACACACACTCCTAACCTCCGTCACATTCATGCATGCAATATGTCTTACACACTCTCCTTTTCTCAAAACGCGTCCATCCTTGAGGATCTGGTCGACAAGCTCGGTCAGTCTCGGGCGGCCGCGGTTCGTCATATCTCAACATTTTCTCACACATTCTTCTTAACAACCTCACTTCCACTGCATTAAACTCTGATTCGTCCTTCTTCAGCCACGTCCAAGTCTTGCTAGCATTATTTATTTAAAATATTCCACAAAAAACTATGCAAAGATAACATAGTATAAACTTTTTCTTACCTACGATTTCTAATTTTTTATAAATTTTGTCGGCTTTCAATAATCAAAGAGTAAAATAAATAAATAAATAAATACATCTACATTATTAGTTTAAAGTTAAGATAGTCAGAGCGCTTATAAGAAGACGTCACAAAAAATCATGTTTCCTGGACCTTCTAGTCGGTTATTTCAGCAAAAAAATAGAATGATTTCTAAATTCAAAAATCATGTTTAGAATACAATGGAATTGGTTCAAATTATGGAACACTTTTTTTGTTCAAATTTTATGTCTTTAGAAAGCTAGTCGCCAAGTCAGTGATTACTGCATAGACCAATATGGATCAACTGATTTTAGACGAATGTCTTTGAATTAGGTGCAATTGTTTTGTGAAGTATTTGTACCTACATAAGAATTTTATACGTAACAAGTAACAATTTTCAAGTAAACAACTCCCAAGAAATGCTGTTTAGTCATAAACAAGGATCTTGAAGCACTTCTCAGAACTAAATAGCATGAATTTTGCATCTAATGGTGTTAAATACCTACTCTCACAGCCTAAAAAATGCTTCTTTAGTACCTACATACATTAAAAATGTAACAAGGGCTAATGGTTCTAAAAGAGTTTTAAGTAGGAAGTATTTTGGCTTCGACTTACCAAAATATAACCACTTGGCATAAAATAAGATATGGCGATGCTGAAATGCTAAAAATGGTTTTTAGAATGAGTGTTTAAAATAGAAATTGACGAAAGGGTTGACGGTAAGCGTAAGATATCGCGCTTTTGCAATAAGTTAGCCTTTTGGTACACTATAATTGTCTTGTTTTTGTAACCATGCATATTTTCTCTGCCCAATAAATATTTTATTTTTATTTATTTATTTATTACACATGGAACAGATACAGCAACAAAAACAAACATTGACAGGTACATTAGTACAAAAATATCAATACACAAGACCAATATTTATTAATCATTATTTTATGCACAGCATAGCAGGGAAAACAAAAAAGAGGTGCTGGAAGGCCCCAGAAAAAATGCGTGGACGACGTGACCTCGGTAAGTGGTAGGCAGTGGGTCAGAAAGGCGAGGGATAGAGAAGACTGGAAACAAAGGAAGAGGCCTAAGTATATCCCGCTGTGGAGGGACCAAGGGTGAAGAAAAAGAAGATATGTGTGTATATGTAAAAATATAGTTATGTATGTATAGCAGAATGATTATTTTTCCCTTGCGGAAGTGTTTATGGGGCATATCGTCATCTCCTTGCAATAAAAAGAGGGGATGAATGTTATGGATCTTATATAAGTGTAAAGATCTATAGATCCTCGATGTGTTTGGGTAAGATCCACGTGGCTGTTACTTAACCTTTAACTTCCCTAACCTTTTTAATAACCGCACATGACATTTTTAATAATGTAAAAATATATTTACAAAATTGGGTAAGGTCCTATATGCTGTCATTCGGCTTCGACGCCCTGAATTGTAGAATCAAGAGAATCGTCTTGAAACTGAAGACAGTGATAGATGAAAGTATGGACTACAGATTTACTGTTTTAGAATTACAATATTTAGAAATTCCTTGAATAAAAAAATATTACGAAAGCACCCCTAAAATTTACGGGATCTTAAGATTTTTCATTCAGTTTTTCAGATATAAAAGTATAATTTAGCCAAAATACTGGTAATTATATAATCTTAACAAATTGACCGTTTTAGATTTTTTTAATTTCTTCCGAGGTTTCTTTTAAAAAGGTATATAATTCACTTTGTCGCTTAGGTTATTCTTATTTCGCGCTAACATTCTCATACAAAATTTGAAAAAGTTGAAGCGAAAATAGAACGATTTTTGCTCAGTGCATATATAGGAATATAGGCCCTTAAGCAGAGGAGGATTAAGATTTACACAAATATAAGTATGTTTAAAAAGTCTTGACAACACCCGTAGGTTTAGCATTAGGTGCCTTCAGTAGGTATATTTTGAAATATATTTTTTGCAACAGATGTATGAGGAAACTGCGTCGCGTTCTGTTTTTATAATGCACAGTGCACACGAGGCAAGACAGGAAGTACATTATGTGACAAAAAATACGCTGTATATAATATATTGATACTTTATTGGTATATTGGTAGGTGAGTTAAGGTATACCTACGATGTTTTTATAAGAAGTAATACCTACTGAACAGTAGGTAAATGGATGATCGTAGTTCGCACACATCAATACTGTGTACGCCTAGTTACCATCATTTTTTTTATCTTTAAAAAGGATCTTGACTTGTGAAAAGCTTGTTAGGTTAATTGGGGTTAGCTGGCAGAGATCGCTGTGTAGTGATTAGCTCGCCCTAGTGAACAAATATTTTAACATCTCTTAGACATTTGTTATGAAACAGATTCAAAATAAATAAGTACAAAAATAGGTATTTTAGCAAAAAGCACGACACGCAACCCTGCAAGAAAATAGTAGATATTGCAAAACCAGTACAGTCAACCGAATCTCTACGTTTTTGCTGCACTTCTTATAATATCTACGATGTGGGGCTACCAGTGACAGGTGTGATTTTTACTTTATCGAAATACGTATATCATATGTAGGTATAATATGTTTTCTACTATTATAATCACACCTCCTCACATCTTAAATAGAAAGATTCAGAAAAGAGTGGTAATTGCTGAATTTCACGAAATTATATCGATTCCTGATATTTCGGGGACACTAGAAAACTAAAGAACCTAAAAAAATAGTGGAACAAGGGTATTCTATGGTAGTGGACCGGTGGTCTGTTGTTATTCGTAACGGATTTTAACTTTGAAAAAATGTAACTCGAAAAAAAATATCTATGGTTCGGTACATTCCTTTTTTTAAATAAAACAAAAAACAATCCAATAAAAACCAAATAGTTATCTTAACCCGTTAGGAAATAAAAAAAAGCTATTTTCAAATCTGCCAAGTTCTACAATAGAATCTATACCACAGAAAACCCTTTTTTACGTAAAAAACAATGAAACAGTTATTTTTCCAAACAATCGAACCCGTTACCCATTCATTACGAAAAACAAAAAAAAAACACAAGAATGCGACACAACGTTAACTGTTTCAAGGTCGAAAAAAATAGTAACAGTTTACTCAACAAAAAAATGGGTAAAAAAATATTTACAGTTAGAATAAGACCCGTTATAATAATAAAAAAACACCGTACTAATTTAGTGTCTATAGAAAAAAACTACCCTATTTTTTAAATCGGAAATAACCTGTCTTATAACTAAAAACAAGTGCACCATTTTGTTGAATGTTTTTATGTAGTTTTTTGTTAGTTTTTTATTATGTACTTCATAAAAACATCCCCCATTGGTGGAGCGAAAAAACTCCCCTAAAATTATCGCGTAATAATGATACACCAATAAAAAATTACAACCTTTAATTTTTATCATGCAAGAACATCGCCCCTTATTAAATTTGGGGATCATTTTTTGTTGTATAAATAGGAGTTTTTAAGTGATTTTGTACTAAGTGTTAAAAAGGGGGATTTTTTATGCAGTTTAAACAGAGTTTAAAGGTTAATTTTGTTACTTTATTATGTACAAGTAAATGGTAATTGGGGATTTTTTGTGATTGTTATATACATACTATAACACGAATTTTCACGAGTATCGACTAGTTTTTCGGAGAGGTTGCCTCTCTTTTTGATATTTTTCGTAAGATAAGTTTGATAGTTTACTGTAAGATCCAGACGTGTTTTTAAAAAATCTTCATCAAAGAGAATGTTGCTGATGTATTGTATGGTGATGATTAATTTTAGTTTGTTTAGTAATTGCAGATAAATTAAAACGAAACACGATATTTAGTATCTCCCACAGACTTTATTTATGAAACGGACGGGGTAGGGCGACTAGTGTAAATTATATTTTGCCCTTCGTCAGGACACGGAAGTACCTGTAAACTAGTCGCCCGTTTCATAAACCAAAGTCTGTGGGAAATACTAAATATTGTGTTCCATTTAGTTGCAAAAAATATTCTCATTATCAAAACAAAATTACACAGTTGACGAAATGAAACAACAAAATAATCAATATTTTAGGGCCACGTTTCTCTGTCATTCGATCCGGTCCAGTCGGCTTGAGTTTCAAGAGTGTGTGTTGTGACGGATGAGTAATCCTAGTAGATGGTGTAGTGTACATAGAGAGAGGGTCCCTGCAACCCTCCTTGCAACTGCAAGGGTTGCAGTGGACTACATCAGGATGTAGGGAGATGACCAATATTGAATGCGATTGGGGTGAGATTGTTAGATATGGTATGAGTACATAGTTTGTATGATTTCACGCTGACCAATACTTTCTAAGGGGTGATTTGAGATCTCTGTCGTTTCACCCTTCAAGGTTCCTCTTAGAAACATTGGGATTAACAAGCTTGAAGTATTCCCACAACAGTATAGAAGAATTAAGGATGAACATTGTCGGGCTTACGACCGACCTCGGCTGGCTTAAGTGATCACTTTACACTCGAGAAACATTCGCCATTTCAGTTCACCCTGGCTGGGATTCGAACCCATACCTTCGTCTCGCTTAGTAGGGATCATATCCACTACACCACGAAGAGCGACGGCTGTGTTGTCGAATTTCATTTACATTAAGTACCTATGTATTGTTGCATTTCTTACTGTTGAAGGGAGAGGGTGGTATTTTTTAACACACCCGCCATCTTTTTATTGCTTAGCCGAAGAACGTAGTTCACAATCAACTTCGCTAATGGCAGGAGAGGCAGCTAAGTACCATATTTATGTTTTTATACCTAACAATTAGAATTACCAACGTTGGTAACAAGCTTGTCCTAAAAAATATGTGACTACTATTAATTTGGATTGTACAAAGCACGACCCCAAAAATACTAAAATGGAGACCTTGGGAGAATAAAAGAGGCGTCGGAAGACCCCAAAAAAGGTGGTCCGACGACATAGCCGCTGTGGGGGGAAAGAACTGGCTGCAAGCAGCAAACAGCAGAAAGGAATGGAGGAATATGGAAGAGGCCTATATCCAGCAGTGGAGGACAGAGGGCTGAAGAAGAAGAAGAAGAGAAGAAGTACAAAGCACAGGTTTTCAGACACTACCATTAGAGTCAGCATTTTCTAAATGTAACTACCTATAATATTTACGAGTACATATTCGGAGGGTAATTATTTGCCTGCATAAGGGACACGCATTATGTATGTGAACTTTTTAGTGCCCACGCCAAACGCTTGACAAGCGTCATGTACAGAGAATAAATGATGAATGGATAACATCAAAGAATATATTCCTGGGAAAAAAAGAGGTGTAAGTAAAGAAAAGTGAAGAGGGCCGTCCAAGAACAACATGTATTCTCAAGGACGAATGTGTTGTGAGTAGAAGGAATCGTAGAGCGTGTATGACGAATTGCAATGTGAATGTGACGGAAGCCCGAAGTGTGTCCAAGGATAGGAATGTCTGACGATCTGTTCTCTCTGCCTACCCTGCAAGGGATCCAGCATGAGGAGGTAGAAAAGAATACTTTGAATATAATTCTATATCAACTTGCTGCATGCTTGAGAACTCAGGATTCGTGCAAAGAAATTCGGACAAACTCAGATACTTGCAACTAGCATTGCCATCTCTAAAAATTAGAAAGCGGGACTTAGCCGCTAAAAAAGCCGGACTTTTGGGTCCCAGGGCCGGACGCTAAATAAAGAAAACTTTTTTGACTAAAAAATTGAATAAAACACATTTTTTAACAAAGTTTTAATCCGTATCATTTATATATTTTCTTTTGGCAGAAACCTGCTTTAAAAAGTCAATTTCTTTAGTAATTGTATCATAAAAGTTTTACAAATTCAACATTATTGCAATAGCTTCTGAGCTTAAATAAAAAGCCAAACAAAAGCCGGACGGGCCGGACGTACTCAAATTTGGCCGGACAAGATGAGGTTCAAAAGCCTAACACTGTCCGGCTAAAGCCGGACAGATGGCAACACTACTTGCAACCAATTTATTTGTTTTATCTTTGTAGAATTCGCTGGTTACCTCATTCTTAGCAGAATTAGTTAAAACGGTACGATTACGTTGATCTACATTTCCAGCTGATAATAATGTTTCTATATGAAACCTAATTCTCCATACTTGTCATCTATATTGATATATTACTCATGTCCGATATTTCCTATTGATCCATGGGGATTTATTGCCGATACGATCATTATATCGATCCATTATTGATCTGATCAATGATCGTACTAAGATCCACTAATATACATTGCATAGCATGGGATATACTCTACTAGTCTACTACACATTCTGTGAAATATTCTTAAAAAAAGTTTGCTAAAAGTATGCATACTGACATTTCAATTATTTTTAAAAACGGGAGACCTTATAGATCTCGACAACTACAGCTGTTACTAAATATGCTTTGGAGAAAATCGAGTGGATACATTGAACCTTTATCTAGGGAATGGCCGTAAATTTTTTTTTCTTGTATAGATTACTCAAAAAAATGTGAATAACACCTCTGATCTTTTTTCCGAAAGACAGAAACTCGTTTCCCGAAAGTCGCTGAGAGTTTTTTTTTTGTATTGATAATATGCATTTAAATCTTGGGAATAACCGTAAAAGTTTTTTGATAGACGCAAAATTAACCCAAAAAATGGAAAAAACGCTATTTCTACCATTCAATCGTGCAATTGTTGACGCAATTTTGAACCTTAATGCCGTGGGAAATGACTGTGACGCCATTCTTGGTACCAAGCCCTTAAGTATTAACGTTTTGGAAAAAAAGTGGAGGACGGTTAGCTAATTTAAAAATCTAATTAAAATCAGACCTCATTTCTCGCAATGCACGCTACAAATTGACCATGGAATTCGATAACTTATCGCGTATTCCATATTCAAAAAAATGTTTTCGAACAAAAAAATTCATCTTTTAAAAATCTCCGGTCAGCAGGATGAATTAGGTATTAGAGGTTAGGTTAGGGTGAGGACACTAGGTAGGTAGGACCCAGGACTATAGAGCGTGCTCAACGTGTGCCCTAAAGAAGTGCATTGTTGCCCCCCATGCAAATCCCCTCCAAATCTCGGGACGTATAAAAAATATACCAACAATATAACATAATACGCGTTACTCAGAAATACTTTGTTTGTATGGAGGTGGTGTGTTCTAAAAGTAAGGTCGAAACTGCTTATTTCATCTACCTACTTGTACTAACTATCGCGATATATCCTAGCCTAATAATGAGGTAACCAGAAAACGCTGTGTGTGCACAAAAATACACCATAATAGTCACTTTGCGCAAAGATTAACGTAATTGAAGGAAAATCCCGAAAATCTTCCACATTCCCGGATAGCTCAGGCGCATTAATAGCGATCCCTTTACCCGCACTTCTAGGCAAATCTTATTAAGAGGTGGGCCCTGGGTTAGCCTTAAGGGAGCTCCCTTTATGTAAGTAAATGGCATTCAGAACAGGTGGTGAACCTCATTACTGAGAAATATGTGAATCGCCCTAGCGACTATTATTAAAATGAACTTCCACCAAGAACCTTCGATCAAAGCATTCAATATTCTGCCTTTCTGTTGTTGTACGAACACCTTTTTTTCACAGGACAGTCGAAAAAATATCGAATAAGAGTGGAAGCCTATACCAACACAGTTTTTTGTCTTTTTGAGTTAAATTCAGGTACCTAATTCCAGACAATTTTAATTTGAGAAACAGAATATTTTTTAAGCAGTGCTTTCGAATCTGGCGGAAACAAGGAGAGTGTCTGTAACGAAGTCTGGCTTTCTATCCTCTATGCTTACCCCGCAAGCGATGAATGGACAGACAGATTAAAAAATATACTAAATTTCATTAATTTTGATATCTCCCATCGGCATTCTATGTAAATTTTACAGCTAACACGTTTTGCAAACATCATTCTACGAACGCACCGGGTAAAAATGTTGCCAGCAGTATGAAAGACAAAGTTAGCCAGTATAAAAATCCCCCAGTTTTTTTAAATCTTTGCATTAGGTATCTACCTACATTGTATTATATATTTATAGGGACCCCATTCTGTTATTTTAGCTTTAGTTAGGTGCCTGGGTACTTATTTACTGTCCCCTTTTTACTTTTATATGCGGGATGGATTATTTTTGTCCATTTTTTTTATTCAATTCGTTGGCTATTGAGTGCGCTTGATGGTCAGTTTTTACATGGAACAAAATAAGGGTTCTTATATTATTATTCATTCCCCCAATTTTTAAGCGTCCCTTTGCGATACAATAGGGAGAAAAAAGTCTATGGTTTTTATTTACGGCCATAGACAATAACAAAATCTGCACCTTTGACAATTATTTATTCACGATACTTTGTTATTTTTATGATCCTGGGTGCCTGCACCTAAATTCCTCTTAACATAAAATTATTTGGAATTATTTCATATCGATGAGATGTACCTAACCAAACTATACAAAAATATAAGTAAGTACGAGTAGTATATACATATTTCTTTAATCCATCAATGAGTATCCCTTACAGGGTAGATAGAGAAAAAAGAATGCCAGACTTTTGAGTAGTTACAACATTTAATATTTTGTCCTACCTACGGTGTTCCCCAAGGATGTGTCATTTCATGAACTTTTCATACATTTTCGGCTAACATTCGTCTGCCTTACCTTAGAAACGGTGTACAGTAAAGGAGCGATGAACGTTTAATGCGAAACAAGCTGTATTCTCACTTTATTAATTGATGTTAAGTTTTTTTTGTAGAACTCCATTCACCATTGTACAATTGAAAACAATTGGTGAATTTTACAAAAGTGTAAGGTGATCCGACGATCAGTCATAAGCCTGATGGAAGGTCCATCCTTTGCTGTGTATCTGTTGAGATATAACTACAATATCCTGTTTTTATTAATATTTTTATTTATTTATCTATATACTTACAGTAAATATTTTCATGCAATTAATTAAATAAGTATGCAAAAACAAATTTGAAAAATAAAAAGTGTTCACCAAAGCGAGCTTATTGCGATATTACGACCTCTTCCAGCTAACCTTAACAAATATATATTTGAGAGACGTTATTTTTATATTTTGTATTTTTTTTCTTCAGATTGATTCGTTGAATAGGAAATATGTACTCGATGACTTTGTTTCCTTCTTGTCTTGCTAAACGGACGCCGGACATTCCCTTCCTTTTCTTTCCCTTCCTTCCTATCGGCATTAATATTTTTTCTATATTCTAATAATCCCCTATAAAATTACACATTTTTTCTTCTCTCCACACTTTTGCATCTTTTTAAATATTTTTTCATAGAACGTTGATGGGTTGTTTCATAAGAGAAAAAAATCTGAAAAAATAATCTGAATTTAAAAACTGACAAACTTAAATATGTAATTACATAATTGTTGTCTATTTGTTTCCTATATACATATTTATCTGTCGTTTTCTTCATTTAATAGAATTTTTTCAGCAGCTTTTTTGTTTGGACTTTTGATATTCTGCACTATGACATTCGAAATGGGTGTCAATGGTGAATATTCGAATCGAATCCCCGAAAAATATGTGTATTGTTTTACGAAAGTTTTGCGAACACCTGACTTCTACAGGACATTTGATAAAATCTCTACTCTACAACGTCTATTCTACAACGCGGGAATCTCACGTGGATTTGGAGAACGTTTTTTAAAATAAAAAATTGCTTGAAAAACTTAGGAGGTAGAAGTATTATCAAATTCGAAACTTAGGTGAATAAAATAGTCCACAAATTTTGCTTTTTCTAATTAACATTTTAATAATATGAAAATCCCCTTTTGTGTTCCTTTTTTAAATTCAAATATCCGAGACATTCGATACTATAGCACAGCCAAAGAACGCTGTTTAAATAAAATAAGAATATGAATGGGTGTTGCCAGATCTGACCCAAGATTATTTTGATATTATAATAAAATAATATTTTTTTATTCCGTGGATTTGATTCGCGTGTCGGAACAAAAGATTGTCGCGTGGTTCAATTTTTTTTGACGTTCGATTAAACTTTGAATGAGGGTTCCTTTTTTGAATAACATCATTCTGGTTTGTAAGATGTTTTTTGATAAAGAGATTGCGTTGAAAGACTTGAGCTTAAATGATTATTTTGATTTATAAATCGTCGTATCATTTTTTTTTTATCTTAATATAAAATTTATTATGGATACAAAACGTTTATGTCACTTTTTTATAAATAGTAGCATGATTGATATATTATATATTTGTTTATTTATTTCTATGCATTTGTAGTTATTTTATTAATCTATGCATCTGTACATGTATTAACTATATATTGTACTATATATTAACCTACTTACAGTACCTACCTAAATTTTATTTATCCTAAAAAATCACGTTAATACCTACCATTTTTCTTTATAAGTTGGTATATCACGTATTTATTAAAGAAAATAAACCAGATTCATGACAAAAGACTACCTCCTTCACTATTTACTAGTTTTTTTTATGCCATATTCATGTCAAACTTTAGTTGTCCCACTATCTAAATTATTCTATAAACGGGTCACAAATCTGTGAAAAAATGAACTAAAAGAATAAATAGGTTGGATGGAAATGCATTAAACAATTTGAAAGCAGTAAGGTTGGATGATCAGCTGACCTTACAGGGTAATTAAAATCAGCGTATCAAATTGAATTGGCGCCATTTTTAATATTGCCATTAGTAAAAAATCAAATCTTTATTTTCGATAGGCATAGCATATACCTCATCTATCATAATTTATAAAATTTTTACGCTTTAATTTTTTTCGGTCCTTTTCGTTGTTTCAGTTCAAAAGCACAGTTCTTTTTTTAAATACCTATTCTAAATTAATCAGTTAACTGAGCCAACCATCAGTTTTCTTGGATATATTAGTTTTTTTTAATCTTTTTCTAGTTATAAGCACCCAGAAAACTTATTTAGCCATATACCTACGTCTTTTTATATGTATTTTAAGATTTGTAAGGTATTTTATAAACGATGTAATCTTTGATCTGCCGATAAAACAGTTTCCAACTAATGCGACACTCGACTGCACATTCGATGGAATGGCAAATGACTATTTTTGAATTTGTAATTGAGATATTTTGTATCCTATAAACATGCAACTGGTGTGAAGATAGGATAACTGAGATAACTTGTATACTTAGGACCATTAGGATAAATTTAGTTGAGTTAAAAATCGCGCTACAATCCGTTTCTACTAGTCGACGAGTTTTATTCGATTGTTAGAATAATGTCTTCCACTCTATTCTAACATTTTTTTTTAACAAAACGTCAAACTTTCTTATACTTATACACGTATCTTGTGTCGTCACGGTCGTGCAATTCGTCATACACGAATTCCTTTTACTCAGTACACGTTCATCCATGAGGATCTGATCGATGCTGGTTGCCCTAGGACGACCACTTTTTCTAACACCCCCCATTTTTCAGGCTCATACACCCTTTTTGTCATCCTGCCGTCACTCATTCTTTCAATATGTTCAAACCATCTTAATTTTTTTCAAATTCATTCTTACAATCGTTCGATCATTTATCTAATCACCTCATTCCTTACATACGATCCACCAAAGTTTTCCCACATATTCTTCTTAACGACTTCATTGACCTTATTGCTCAAATCTAACTATGTGTTCCCGACGAAATGCTAGCAGACGTTCTACACTCTGTTAGCATTGATGTGCTTATCTTTTCTTATTGCTCCTCTTGATTGTTAATAGACTATAACTATGTAAATTTGACGAGTCCAAGTGCCCGAAATTAGGGCCTAAGGACGATAATGAACAATAAACAACAATTTCTAGAGCGTTTATTCTGGACTCATTCCTCTTCAGCCATACCATATACCAGTAAGTATATAAAAATTGTGTAAAAATCTAAATCTGTATACTTATCTTAAATCTACATTTAACTATATGTATAATGCATAACTATGATGTAGGTATAGGTCGATGGTATATGTATAGTTATTTAGTGTTCACTCTATTGACCACCGAGCTCAATTCCAAGTATCCTTCTATTTATCTATGGACAGCTGATGCGGATAAAAAAATACAACAAAAACCACAGTTTTTTTTTTCTATTAAAAACATTATTTGGATATTATTTTGTGAAGTGAAGCGCACAAAAGGCTGTCGCCAGCACCTGACAATGATTTTTTATTTCAAAGAAATTCTACCAAATAAAATATACCTGAACCTAACTGGCTACATTATCTATTTATTTAAACTTTCATTTTTTGCAATGTTATGGCAATACTGTTCGCCTTCCTTATTCGCGCCATTCGTCTATTGAGGATAGAACGTATTTTGTTGGTGTTGCGCTACTGGCGAACGCCAGGGTTATCCGGGTGGCTGAATATTGGGGGTTTCAAATTTGATGGTGTTCCGGACACGGAAAGTAAGTAGAACGTATTTTGAATTTGTTTCTAAATTCAAAATGGAAGGGTAATCTCATGCGGTATGCTCATAAAAATAAAAGGTTACAAAAATGCTTAAGTAGCTATACTTAATATAATATACTAAGAGCTATCTTTGCAAAATAAATTGAAATCACTATTAATTTATCTACATACAGAAACAATGTGTGTACAATGTACATTCTTCGGAACAAAGGCTTAAAAACTGTCATGCCGAAGAGTGAAATATTTAGTCATGCTAATAATACATACCTACACCAGACACTACCGTTTTGCACAATCATTTAAAGGTCTTAAAAAATGTTATTTAAAAGTTATTTTGCCTTTTCTACTGCATTTTAAAGTTATATTGCCTATTTTTCCACACTTAAAGTGGGTACTTTTGCCTATTTTTTGTATACATATTTTAAATCATTTTTCCTTCTTTTTGCTGAAATAAGTTCAAATAAAATTTAGGTAAGTACCTACTTTCTTATATGTATTTGCATACTTAGCCAATATTTTATAGAAAAAGTTTGAATATTCACGAAACCCATTTTTTTGTGATTTCAATATTCGCGAAATTATATACTCATACGCGAAAACGAAGGTTCATCTGTACTTTTTATTAGAAATGGCAATTTATCTGAATATGTATGGTGGGTAGGTACCATCACCACACAGTGCATCCTGTCTGACCCACATCCACAATATTGTGTTCCATATTTAAAATTGTTATTCTTTTTTTGAATAAATAAAAACTTTCATGCATTCCGTTCCTTTTTCAAATATCTACGTAGGTAGTTTATGTCACAAAAAATCATTTCTACTTTTTTTATATTGTCGCTTGATTCTAATCGATACCATGAATTGTCGAAAATATCTCTGGATTTATTATTTTTATGAAATTATTTTTTGATGTTCTGGTTTGGATGTCACATTTCTACATACATACTACTAGTAAGGTATATTATAATAAGTAGGTATAAGGTATGTTATAATAAATTCTATATGGAGAAAACGAATGAGAGAAATGGAAACAAATAATGTAGAAGCATCAGGAGAAACATTTTTATAAATTCAAAATACCAACTGAAGACATTTTTTGGGAGATACTTTTTAGTGTGTTTTTATTGTAGTTCAGTAGTTTCACATAATTAGTTTGTCGGCTACTACCTAAATTACCTAAGACCGAATTTCAAAAGAATTAAAAACAAAAAAAAACCGCAAAACAAAAATAATATCTACGCTTTGGTGTTGCTAAAAAAATTAATCATTTAATTTTGAGGTTATGATATTATCTATGGGCGTGTCTCCCCACACACTCTCCACATACTCTACTGGTCGCGTGCTCCACCCATTTATCGCATTCTATTCCAATTTCAATTTTAAATTGTTGTTTTATATTGGGATGCCATATGCCACCGATTTTTTTTCTCTTTTGTTGTTAAAATGTGCCAATTTTTTCGTTTTGTTTTTGTAATATCGCAGATTTTTGATAATAGATTGGGTCCCAATGATTGTGGTTCGTATATTTGTGCAGTGGCGTAACTAGGGTGGGGCGGGGGGGGCGGTCCGCCCCGGGCGGCGCATTTCAGAGGGCGGCAAAATGGCACACATATAAAAAAAATCTTGATAAAACACACAAATTAAAAAAAATCTCTGAATTTTCTAAAATTATTATAAAATCTATTAAATTACAATAATTTTCATAAAAAAAATTTGCCTGCGGCGCTAATTAATCATGTTCGCATCTTAGGTACATATTATTTACAGGTGCTCAAATATGTTAGATTTTCTATATCTTTTGCCTAAAATTTCGTTACTTCTTAGTTCTTACATGATCGCTACCCAATACCTGTAACCATGTGTGTTACCTACTACAGAAAGATGACCAGGTTCATCATTTCACCCATTTGTTCAAAAAATTTCGCCTGCGGCGCTCTTTTTTGATGTTTTTTTATATATTTTTTTGTGATATGTACCTATTTTTTTTATATTTTTATTTAAAGAAAGTAAACAAAACTACAACATGACCTTCATTTTCATTTAGTTTTATGAAAAAAAAATCGCCTGCGGCGCTATTTACGTGCTTTGTTATGCCACATCTATATTAAAATTTTAGTTGCTTTCGTCTAGCTTCAAAACTGCAGACACCAATGGGTAGGTATGTTCTTGTATAGGTACTTTAGGGGTCGGGTGGGGCGGCATTTTCAGAGTCCGCCCCGGGCGGCACTAATGCTAGTTACGCCACTGATTTGTGGTCAGGCACCCACCTGTCCAATATATTCTACGTTTGATGGTAAACGCGTGCCGGTTATTTTTTTATCTGGCCCCAAGGACCAAGATAATCTATAAATTCTTATGCCATACGAATACACGTTTTAACATGTAACTAAAATCTTTCTACTGGGTTTGAAATACTTACTAACCGTATTTTTTATATAAATATAAGGTACTATAGAGATATTTCTTATTATCTTTATAATATTTTGAGATATACCTCCCCAATGAGTACATGGTTGGCGCAGTTGGTTGAGGCGGCAGTCTCTCAAGCGGGAGGTGCCAGGTTCAAACCCCGGCGGTGGAGATGTGTTCTATACATTGCGATACAGGCTTTTAGCCTAGTGCAAGGAGTGCTGGAAAGTGTTTGGGTTTGTGTATGCAAACCCGGATCCTTTTTATACACATACTAATATACCAATGCACTTAATGAATCTTAAAATAATAATAAAAAAATCTGTACTTATACCTAAATAATAATAATTAAGACGCTATAGCGTATATTTAAACTTATAGGTACCTACTCATATTTATGCTTATTAGTAGATATTTATAGTTAGATATTTATTTATTTCATGTCTGTATATTTAATGTCTGTGAAAAGAATGAGTGTCTATTACAATTATTTGTATTCGATAAAAACCATCAGCGTTTAAAAATGTATTTTAGTATCTCTCATCATTAATCATATTTTCTGTGTGACAATACCCACTTATTAGAAGACGCATTCCTTTTTCTAAATTTAAATTTAAAAAATAAGAACACAACGTCATAGCATAGTGTTGCCACACGCTCAACATCAAATAATAATAATATCATTAACATTATAGCAACACTGCAGCACAAATCAATGTTGTCATTGTGCAATGTAAGGACACATGAATTGAATTTATACAGAAATGTGCGAAATCTTGCTTTGTGATTTCCTTGTCTGTATGTTACTGTCTATATAATTAATTTGTTTATTACGTTACAACTCTACAAAACTTGACTTGGTGTTAATTAACATGGTGGGGTGGAACAAAAAATTAAAAATTTGATACAATTTTTTTTTGTGAAACATCAAGAAGGTCGTGATGTGGTTTGGTTTATTTGAAAATATGTACTTATAATACTTTGCACAATAGTATGAATGAAAAATGTCTCTTACAAAATAGAAATAAAAAATAGCGCCGCAGGCCATTTTTTTATGAAACAATTGTATTTTGATGGATTTTCATGAAAATTTATGTTATGATGAGAAAACTTGTGGTAATTATGTGATTTTTTGGAGGCTTTATTATTTAGCATAAAAAATATATACCTATTCCAATCCCCCCCCCCATTACGACCCCCATGTAACCAATATAAACAAATAAATATAATAAAGATTACCCCAATTAATCAATCCGTTTTCACTAAGGCAAGTTTGTTGCTTTTAGTTTTGTTACTAAAATTTAATACCCGTCAAAAATAACGCTTAAAATATTGTAAAATTGACATTTGTTCGATTCTTATTTGTGAAAATAAACAGTACTTATTTGTATAAGGGTGACTGGTAGATGTCACAAAGTAATGACAAAACGTTTAAAGAACTCTAAGCATTGAAAATATTCATAAATAAATACTTTTTTGTATAAAAAAATGGCATTGATCATATTAATCAATCATACAATATGACAATTCAATGTATTTTCAATAGCGCGCCATCTATAGAATTAGTTATGAATTGGTCGTTAGGTTATATCACCCACACATATCAAATATTTCACCCACAAATTTATTCTTTTTTTAAAAAAGCAAAAATATTCATCGTTTTCATAATATTGTCTATGAAATTGTGTGCTAGTGCGTTCATAGAATTGGTGTTTGAAAATAATTTAAGCAGTAAAAAGAATTTGATTCAGTAAGTGCTTAAAGGAAACTTCTTTATTGCGTTTCACATATTCCTAAGATTTTTTGGCAAACTTTAAATAAAATTACGATTTATGAACATTGTAACAATTTCCCCGTAGGATCCTCGGATTGAATAATTGCCACCACTCCTATTTGAGTCCTATTCATATTTTTTCGAGCGTTCTGTTACAGTCAGATCTGCAAATTTCTTATAAGACGTTTTCCATCCTTTTTTAAACTTTTTTCGAAAATAACCGAGCCTGGAATTAGAAAAGAACAAGATAATCAAAATAAAGGAAAATTAATAGATTCTTCGAATTAGAATGAGAATGCAAGATTCATTAACATTTATGTAATACATAATTTGTATACTCGGTGCAGATACCCGGCGCAATAGGTATAGAAAGTTACGAATGTGTCACCAATTCAATGAACGGTTTATATGTACTCGTAGTATTATTTTCAAATATAGAATCATCATTTACTTTCAAATTTCGAACAAACATATCGCTTAAATATTGCCATGTCACGGTACACTGTGTGACATTGTGCAATATTAATTTTTATTTTGATATGACAACACTCAACAGTGTTTGTGTGATGGCGGCCACGCGTGGCTAATGATTTCAAGATTTTATTATTGATGTATTTTATTATTGAGAAATTGTATTTTTAGGTGCCTAACTATTAAGTTCTTTTACCCAGATATTAGATAAGATGCTGCCATTTAGCTTTGGCGTTTACTCAGCCAATACTGAGAGCGTCGTCTTGAAACAATTTATTGGAAGTGATAGATGGAAGTACTGACTTCAAATTGACTGTCCTAGAATTACAATATTTGGAAATTCCTTGAACAAAAACTAATAATACGCCACCGACTGTCGTAGATATTTTAATTTGTTCCCACGTTTTTTTCAAAAAGGTATAATTCACATTGTCGCTTACGTTATTCTTGTTTTGGGCTTACACTCTCATACAAAATTTGAAAAAGTCGAACGATTTTTGTTAAGTGCCCAACGCCCCTTAAAACAGGTTGCAAATAAAAACTTTAAAATATTAAATTCCCATCGTAAAAAAGACCCCTAAATAAAAATCTAGATAAAAAACATTCACCTGACTAAAAATTCACACGTTTTTTAATATGCGAACACAAAAAAATGTAAAGAGGGGACTTACGTATAACAAGTATTAGGTACTTGTCGTAAAAAAGGTCGACACTCGGGTAATGGAGGGTTAATATACTTAACCTCAACAACGCCGCGCGTAAAAAAACGCGGTAAAAAAAAAACTCCCGCGGAAACTCCGCCCTGTTCTTTTTTTAAACGCACTTTTTTAACCAATCGCAATACAACATAGTTGTACATACATTTTTTTATCACGACTTTATTTTTAGAAGCAGTTGTTCCGCGAGTGAGAGCCGTCAGACATTCCCCCTATTTATCCATTATTTTATTTATTTATTTTATTTTTAAACGCGAGGGGAGAGGTGGGTACCTACGCACACGATGCATCTCGTGTCAGTAGGTACTCGAACACATTTTGTTTTCGTTGAGAACTGTGGGGAAAAATGATTTGTACAAAAATGTTGAGGTGTTTTTTTTATGCGTAATTTGCTGGGTGCACGTAAGTCAGTTAGAAATTTTTCAGAAGACTTTGTGCGCGCATGCTTGCTGTCCGTGAGTTATAATAAATAGATGTGTCGTCTAGGTTCAGTCGCCGCTACATCCACTTTTTACAAAAAATAGTGTTTGGTATCTACGGATTCGTCTTTTAATTTCCTATAAGCCTAACGAACTCTTATTGTCGGAACTCCGATACATACTGAGAAATTTGAGCTAGAAAATTGGATTTCATTCCAAACTCCGCTACATTTTACATTACCTTCTCAATTCTAATCGCCGCTAAATCCTCAATGGCTTAATCCTATCTGGATGAAGCGCCGATTGATCCTAGACGATACAGATGTTTTCTTCTTCATTTTAAGGCAAAGCACCCGTATAATAGGTGTCATCCATTAAATTTACTAGGAGAAATTCACTATAGATGGCCGTAGTTTTTTGCGACGAAATAAATAGAATGACTTTGGTTTTTGTTTTGTATTGAAGTTATAATACGTAGCTCCCTCATTGACAACTATCTCTTTCTTGACGTACTGTAAGAATACTACTACAATTTATTTCGTGGCAATAAAATTATTTTTGTACGATAGGTCCTTTTTCCCTCTCAACATCGCGTATTGTTCCCCTCTTTGTTATGAGCTTCTAAAATGGGATACATTAGTTTAGTGCGCGCGCGCAACTGTAATTTCTAATTTCAAATATAGAATAGAATGAGGAAAAAAAAACAAAACAAAAAATTCAAATATTTTGGAACGTCATTCTCCTACAACAATAATAAATAACAAACTGTACTGTGGTAGAGGTATTTAAAATGTGATAATCAATTCACAATTTCTACCAGCTCCTAAGGTCTACCTAAATTAAAGTGTACCTACCAATGTCGAAGAGTGGATTTTTGTAGAAGAGAAGCCGAGGTAAACATTTTTTTAAAACGTCTTCAAACATTTATTAGTATTTTGAATTGTGAACAATTTTGATATTCAACATTTTTTTATGGCGTGATAGTATCAGATAGGCCCATAATTCTTTTCGTATCTACAAGGTATATTATTTTAGAAAAAAAAGTATGTATCTCAATAATTGTTGTCTCTGTGACCAATAACGTCTTGCAAGTCGGGGTTTCAAACTCGACAACTACAAAAAATCGCTGAACATACATGGGGGTTAAATCGATAAGTATTGAGGTCCTCTATTACCATGCTTCGGTTGATCCATGGGTTGTGTTACACCGTGTATAAAAATAATTATGTCTTATGCTGTACTTACAGCATGATTAGTTTTTTATGTGAATTTAAAGATAGATAAGTATGAATGGTGACTTGTTAATAGAAATATGGGAATAGTGTTGATAGGTGACACCCGTCTCACCCTGCATACCCATCAGGGATGTGTCAACATCCCAGTGTGCTGCCAAATGTAGCAATAAGAAATACCTACAACATATATTATATAGTAATTGACATTAAAAAAAATTCTAAAAACGAGAGACCTTATATCTCGACACCTGTTACTAAATATGCTCTGAAAAACAATAGAGTAGAAACATTAAACTTTTATCTATGGCATGACCGTAAAAGATTTTTTATTGAAGCGAAATTAACCCCAAAAAATGGAAAAAACGCTGTTTTTTTCATTTTATCATGCGAGTTTGAACATTATGCCGGGGGAAATGACCGTGACGTCATAGTTGGGTCTACCCACGTTAAACTCAAGGATTATTGTTGATGCATAAGTATTAAAAAATCTGTTTAAAATAGTCGTAAGTAGGTACGTAAATAAAAAAAAGGATAATTGACTTTTGTTTTACTATTATACTTGTATTTTTTACCTATCTATGTTCTTAGGTATACGAGTACCTAATAGTACCTAAGTATACCTGATGGGTAGGTACTGGTAGATATATGCACATGTTTTACAAGCATCAGCTGCCAAGATTCCGAGGAACTGTCATTCCTGACACTGCTGTCAATGTCAACTATCAGACAGCATACAGTGGAGGATCTGAATAAACAAACTACAAATAAATATCAATACCTAATGTAATGTCAGGTATGTTTTTTAATGAAGCAATTGTGATTTAATGGATTTTCACATCACCCATTAAACGATCATGCGAAAAATTGTTTCGAGAAAAAGATTTCTCAGCTAATACTACAGATATCATCCCGAGAGTTAACACATGGATAAATGAGAATATGTTTTAGTGACTCTTGTAGTTAGAAATAAGATTTTTTTAAATTTACTAAATAACAAAATATTCCAAACTTTCCTCTAAAAAAAGAGAATGCTCATTTAGTATGGAAAAAAAACCAGGCCCGGCGCAAACCAAATGTAACTCAAATGATAGGCAAAAACGAGTAATTAAACACTGTATAGGGGGCAATGGGGCGTCATCGAAATCAGTGGCTTAGTCTGTGAAATACCTATTCGAAGTTTACAGGGGTCACATGAATGTGTTAGTAAAAGGAGCATTAAATAGTTACAATTGAGGTTTATAAGCGTATAATATGATGAGTATAAGGTAGCCCGTCTTTTTCTTCATCAGCCTTGATCCCTCCACTACTGATGGATATCTGTCTAATGGAAAATGAAAAAAAAAATGAAAATGAAAATTCATGAAGTATGGAAAAAAACTGAAACTCCTTTATAGCCCAGGAAATTTAGCTTTGTAGCGTAGATAATTGTCGGAAAGCTGGAAACTGTTTTAATCCCTTCATTAACATGCAAAGAAGGTTTCTTGAAGTTTGCACCAATTTTCCGCTTGTGCTAAGTACAGGGTGTCCCAAAAACAAAAAAAAAATTGAACTTTTTTCAGTTTTAGATTAATAACTCCTAAAGGAAGCATTCTAGACAAATTATGTTCTCCTGTGAATTAAAGTAGATAAAATTCTTCGTCTACTGAGCACAAATACTACTCTCTACTTTGAAAAATCACTGAGAAACAGCGATTTAAAATTGTAATGTTTTTCTCAACATATGACAATTTTCTTATTTTTCTTGAATCGTTGTTGAATATCTTCTAATCCAAGCTACTTACAGCAAATTTTAGTACATATGATTCAATGGCCGGTTAATTCTCTATAAACTGGCTTTAAAATTTTACCTCTATATTAAATTGTTTAGGATGTAGAGGTATTTAAAGACAGACGAGTGAAATAGAGAAATTTTTTAAATGATAGATTTCGGTATGTGAAAGGTAAGATAGACTTAATTTTGCGGCTCTCTCTTAATAACGTACAATTTTTTTAGTTAAAAACCTAAATTTCTCTATTGATACGCCAATGCGTAACAACTTATATCGTGAAGACTATTTTTTTTACCTTCATCAGTTTTACTAATATAACTCCTGAACGCTTGATGTTAGGGAAAAAATATTTTACTCATAATTATCTAAAACCAATTTGCTACTACTTGATTTCAAAATTGACTCTGTAACTTAAATAATAACTGAGTTAAAGTGTTTGAAAAACAGCATTACTAAAAAAATTAAATTGCCTCGGCTATTTTTGTTGAATAACTCCTGAACCGTGATATAGAGAAAAGGTTCAAGAGATTTAAATATAAGGTGAATAAATTTTCTATAACACAAGCGTAATAAAATAACTTTAAAAGTTATAGTAAGAAAGTTATGGATGATCAAAGTCAATATTTTGTGTAACCATTCGACGTTTGCTTATGAATTATATTTGCCTAGTAAGCACATGGTAAGCACCTCCGAGCCGGTGTAGTATGAAAATAAAGTACCTGCTCGCCATATAGTATGAAATATATCTAAACAAGGGTCGAATGGCCACACAAAATATTGACTTTGATCATCCATAACTTTCTTACTATAACTTTTAAAGTTATTTTATTACGCTTGTGTTATTGAAAATTTATTCACCTTATATTTAAATATCTTGAACCTTTTCTTTATATCACGGTTCAGGAGTTATTCAACAAAAATAGCCGAGGCAATTTAATTTTTTTAGTAATGCTTTTTTTCAAACACTGTAACTCAGTTATTATTTAAGTTACAGAGTTAATTTTGAAATCAAGTTATAGTAAATTAATTTTAGTTATATTTTGAGTAAAATATGTTTTCCCTAACATCAAGCGTTCAGGAGTTATATTAGTAAAACTGATGAAGGTAAAAAAAAATAGTCTTTTCGATATAAGTTGTTACACAGTGGCGTATCAATAGCGAAATTTGGGTTTTTAACTAAAAAAATTGTACGTTATTAAGAGAGAGCCGCAAAATTAAGTCTATCTTACCTTTCACATACCGAAATCTATCATTTAAAAAATTTCTCTATTTCACTCGTCTCTCTTTAAATACCTCTACATCCTAAAAAAAATAATATAGAGGTAAAATTTTAATGCCAGTTTATAGATAATTAACCGGCCATTGAATCATATGTACCAAAATTTGCTGTAAGTAGCTTGGATTAGAAGATATTCAACAACGATTCAAGAAAAATAAGAAAATTGTCATATGTTGAGAAAAACATTACAATTTTAAATCGCTGTTTCTCAGTGATTTTTCAAAGTAGAGAGTAGTATTAATGCTCAGTAGACGAATAATTTTATCTACTTTAATTCACAGAAGAACACAATTTGTCTAGAATGCTTCCTTTAGGAGTTATTAATGAAAAACTGAAAAAAGTTCAACTTTTTTTTTGTTTTTGGGACACCCTGTACTTAGCACAAGCGGAAAATTGGTGCAAACTTCAAGAAACCTTCTTTGCATGTTAATGAAGGGATTAAAATAGTTTCCAGCTTTCCGACAATTATCTACGCTATACCCCCTTTTTTAACGTTAAAACACCGGTCTATTTGTATTACCTAGGCAAATGTAGGTACACAATAGGCATATTTATTGGTTCATTTCAGTCTAGTATTGAAACAGGAAGTGTGGCGAATGTAAATAATAATACTATCAAGAGAATTGTTGAAAAAATGATCGCGACAACCCTTATCTGAGAACTTCATGATCATAGAACCATGTATGAAGATAGGATTCAGAGAGTTGCTAAGCTATTTCAAATTATTTCAATATCCCTCACACAAAGTGTTCAGAAAATCAGAAAATCTTCATCAGAGTTGATTATTAAGCCTTAATCAGAGTTGGCAGATTGAATTTCCAGATGTTTGCTGAAGGAACGTTATAGGGCGAAGCAGTATTCATCGAAGAACCTTATGACATGCTTTTATAGCCTTTGTAACATAAATAAAGGTACACAAACTGAATTCTATTCGTGAAGCACTTTCATAAGACACCAAACACGTCGGCATGCCGTGACTGGTGATGGACAAAATTTGACTTTCTGAATTTCTTTTCCAATGCCCTTTCATATTATACCACACATGGTCTGATCATGTCGACCAGATCTTCAAGGATGGACGCGTTTTGAGTAAAAGGAATCGGAGAGCGTGTATGACTGCATGCATGAATGTGACGGAGGCTAGGAGTGTGTGTAAGGATAGGACTGTCTGGCTCTATGTCCTCTCTGCCTACCCTGCAAGGGAGGTGGCGTGAGGGTATAGATAGGTAGATCCCACACAACGCTTGGATCCCCTCAAACACTTAATTTTTTTTTGTCTCTGGAGAAGGCTGATCCAAAGTGGTACAAAATCGTAATGTCATCTTGTTTACACAATGAGCTAGAAACGCTTTTTTTTTTAACAATTAAAAAAATCTCCCAAAAATCACATTTACAAAACTTACAAAACGAGATGTATTTGATAAGACCGAACGTTTTCAGCAACCCCAACTTTGACGCCTAATATCTCCGGAAATATTCCATATTTTTGAAAAATTCAAAAAGTCTGGTAATCGCAATTTTTTTCTTGATTTTTCTAGTATATTTTGAAAGTACATTTCAGACATGCTTTACAGACCTCATTGGTGTAATTTACAGAATTCTAGCTAGACTGGAAATGAGTTAATAGTATTCAATTGCAAGATTTGGAGACAACAACGCCAAAAAGCATGTAACTAGGTTCCCCTGTTGGAATAGCATATAGGATATGAACATATAAGCAATGCAGCAAAAAATTGCTTCTAGTATGTAGTATGTATATAGAATACGGAAGTATATGGATATGGGTGTATTGGTGTAAGTTGTAGTGTAGGTATAAGGGAGTAGGTTGAGGTATAAGAATGATACTTTGAAAGAAAGATTTTTTATATCCCAAACATGCACCCTCGTTCTATTATTATTCAGATTATTGCCCAGAGATTGAAAACCTTTTATATGTTGGAGGTATGCTGATAAAAATTGAGAGTAAAAAAATAAATAAACTCACAACCGCAAAATTCTCGACGGGTACCTGAATATTCTAACCTTGCTTCTTGATTTTCAGACACCCTATAAGAGAGTTTGTGTCTTGTGTAAAGCACGTGTAGGTACATGTTTGAAAATCCGATATGTAATGTAAAGAAATTTGAACAAAATTAAATATTTGTATGAATAAACTGCATTTGACTCAAATTCAATTGTCACATAGAAATCCCACGATAGCCCACAGAAATACGAAAGCTATACATGGGCGTCACCAGCCTCGGACCTAGGATGGTACAACAAAAGTTTTGAAAAATTATATAGCATAAAAAACGCGTAAATAGCGCCTTTTTTATTTTGTGAGACATAGTGAAGAAGATCGCGATGTGGTTTGTTTATATTTGAAAATGTATATAATATTTTGCACAGTAATATGAATGAAAAATGTTATTTTATAAAAGAGCAAAAAAAAAAGCGCAGCGGGCAATTTTTTCTTTGAACCTTTTTTTGGATGATTTATTTATCATAAATTGATATAAGTAATACAAAGCTGAAAACAGTTTTCTACTGCTGCTTTCTATTTAGTGACTACATGTGTGTTGTGTTGGCTCGCGACAGTCTCGCGTACTGATTAAAGAACTATGTACTCTACCCAGTCAGTACCTACTTAGTAGTTAGTATTCTACTTATATAATAGGGGAAGCGTGCATCTAGCGCCCTCTGCTGCAATTGGCCCGCGTCTCCCCTCAAATCTCAAATATATACCTACTATATTGACTAGATCTATACTGTTTCTAATATTAAAATCTAAAAGATCTCAACCATGTACCAAATACCAAATAAAGGTACTTATAGGTAAATAAAAAAAAACTGTTTTACCAAAGTATTCTACTCTATCCCGTCACGCCGCTTCACTTGTGGGGTAAGCAGAGAGTTTTCTACGCTATTCTATTTTAGACGCTAAACTTCTCTTACATACAATTCTTGCTTCCGTCACAATAATGCAAGTCATCCTGCACACTCTAGGAGCCACTAGAGACACTGTGTCTTACATTAAACATTTTATAAACCAAATAACAACATACAGTATTTGACAAAAACTACGGGAATAATCTCGAGTTTCAGTAAATTTCAGATGTATAACTATGGAATGGACGATATGAGATAGAAGATGCACCCGCAAAGCTCAAGATAGAGGAAAATGGAAGCAAATGGATGAGGCCTATATCCAGCAGCGGAGAGATGGCTGAAGGAAGAAGAAGAAGAACTATGGAATTATTTTTGTCAAGAAAATTTACCTTCTAACTACATACTAGAGTCACTAAAATATATTCTCATTTATCCATGTTTTAAGTCTTAAGATGATATCTTTAGTATTAGCTGAGTAATCTTACTTTTCCCGATGCATTTTTTTTCATGTTTCATGCAGAAATGAAAAACTCTGAGATATTTTGAAGCCTGCCAAATACTTGCTTTGGAATACTACTTAGGTACAAAAAAAACTGATTCTTAGAAAGTGCCTTACTATAGAAAGAAAGACCTTCAAAATAACAAAAAAAACATGCAAATTATTTTTAAAAATCGAAAGTTTGATTTATTATGCATCCATAAACAAAACACTCTCAATTCTTCTGTCAAGGACAAAAAACCCTTGCAAATTTTTAGTTTCCTTATTATCTTTTTGTTTTGATTTTTTCTTTTTTGTTCAAAAATGGAACGAGGAACTTTCGCACAAAAATTATGACCGACAATAAAATAATAGACAATAGTAACAATAGAATAAAATTCAAAATATATTGCCATTCTAAATTCAAAACTAAAACAATCGAAATACAGATGTTCTCTCCATTGTTTTGTTTCTATGCAAATTTCGCGTGGATTTTTTTTACAAAGTCATAAACAATAAATACTCTGATTTGTTACACTGCGCAACAAAATAATATTTTTTCTGATTATTGAACATCGCACATTAATAATATTTTTACACTTTTTTAATTTTACGTAGGTTTTCTATTTCTGTCTATCTATCTATACCCTCACGCCACGACCCTTGCAGAGTAGGCAGAGAGTACAGTGCGCCAGACAGCCCTATTCTTACACACACTCCTAGCCTCCGTCACATGCAATTTGTCACACACGCTCTTCGATTCATTTTACTCAAAACGCGTCCATCCTTGAGGATCTGGTCGACATGACTGGACCAAGTCAGTCTCGGGCGACCGCGTTTCCTCACCCCTCGTCGATCACTCAAATATTTTTTTGTCATCTTTCATTCTCTCAACATGCCCAAACCATCTTAGTTTGCTTACTTTCATTCTTGTCACGACACCAGTCTTGCAGTCACTCATGTGGATATACGTATATGGATTATTTATAAGAAAACAATTTATTTTCAAGAATATTATATTATTTTATTTATTTATTCATAAATTAAATTGTCATAGGTACATTTACATACATAATAATATATATCTATATTTTTATATTATTCTATTACTATCTATACAATGTTATAATATTTACTTATTTTTATATTATTTATTTATTAATTAATTATTTAAAATCTGGCTTAATTATTACAAAATTATTTACAAATTATAGGTAGGTAGGTTATTTAAATTAATTTCACACACATACATTCAAAATTAATCAAAATGTCATAATATACAGGCTGTCCCAGAAAGTACGACCAAGTCCAGAGCACCTCTGGGGGTACCTCAATACCCCAATTCATGTTACGCGATTTTTTGTAGTTTTTGAGTTATGTTTACCTTGCCGACGCAAAACAATTGTAGGTGTATCTGATACCTTCGCGCCATAAAAAAAAAATGTTGAATCTCAAAATAAGTCACAATTCTAAATTCTATCATAACTCGAAAACTACAAAAAATCGCGTTACTTATATTGTGGTATTTACACCCAGAGGTGCTCTAGCTCTGGATTTCCGCTTGGTCGTACTTTCTGGGACAACCTGTATAATTATAATTACACGAAAACCTTAAATTATTTTATTTATACATCATGAGTATTTGGTATTTTGGGTACTAGATATTTTCTTTAAATATTTACAAATTAATTATATGAATACAATAAAATAATTAATCTAAAAAAAAGACTTCTTAAGAACCACGTCAAAACTATAATTATTATTCTATAAAATATATATTAGAAATCACACAACACAATAAAACTGAATATTTTGCGAATTAAAAATAAGTTACATCAGTCTTTAAAAAAACAACAAGTATTTACAGGTAAAAATACATACTACAAAAAATGCTGAATTAAAAAATACTATCTCGATGATTGATCGAGAAAAAATATTATAGGTAATGGTAACTTCATTCCGTTGAATAAAAATGGTTTTTGAGGCCAAAATTAATAAAATAGCACAAAACCAAATATTTACAAAATACACACTAAAATAAATTTATATTTGGAACATACTTTGGAATATTTAAAATACTAATTCAAATTTCTTAAACAAAAATAATTTTACATAAATACCGACTGTTTACGAGTATGTACAAGATTACAGTGAAATTAGACAGTGAAAATGATAAATTATTTATTTTAAAATTCACGAGGTTACTTAGAAAATATACAAAGGTCCACCTAAACTGTTTCCTAACTAGTCACATCGTGAATTTTAATTAATCAATTATTAATTAACCATAATAAATTTTTCATTTACACTTTGTATTTCAATTTGATTTTATTACAATGAATTCCACCAAGCACCTTTGGTTAAATTAAAACAATAAAATTAAACATAATTGGGTAGGTAGTAGGTACCAACATTGTTTGAGATTTTCACATGCTCAACAAATTTATTTTTATCGTTATAAGTAAGTGAGGTAACTATGGAATCTACGAAAAAATAATCAGAATGGCACATAATTTCTTAAGCAAAAAAATAACTTATCCACTATTCGCTCCCGACGCAAAACGAATACCTAAAAACATACAATAAAGAGTCAAAATTTTAAATCTGAATGACGATAAGTCAATAATTATACTTTTCCAATGAATGCATCCAATATTCCTAAACAAAATCTAAATAATTCATAAATTTTTGATTAGCAGTTGACTAGAAAACTAACCTAAAACAAAAGACAAAATATAATTTGGTATCTTTTACGAGCACCAACAAAACAACACCGCATTTAGAACATAAATTCAAAATATAATTTTTGTTGTTCGAAACACAACAAAAGACTTACAACAATCTAGTTTCAAAATACTCGGATTGGCGAACATTTAGACGAGATCAATTTTTAAGAATGTTGTGATCTAGCGATATGCACAAAGAAAGATACTTTGTCGTCGCTTTTATGTCCACACATGTTGCATGTGAATGGGTCCTTGAAGCCGTGGTAACCCATATGCATTGTGTACATAATAATGTCTTTGAATACAATGTCACAATACTGGCAATCGTAAGATTCTTTCGGTTTGGGGGTTTCAGATGAAATTTTGTCTTCTGTCGCAACAATTTCAGTTTCACGAGGTAACGATAACTTGGGAATTTTCGGTTCTCTTTCCATTTCGTATTTTTCTTTGATGCTCTCGTACGTGTGTTCAGGTAGATCGACTTTAATTTCGATCCTTTCAGGTTCGCTCCTGTTCATAAGTTTCGACAAGTCTGGAATTTCTTCAGTATCCATTGAGTCGTCTACTTGTTCTATTCTGGGAACGGATCTGTCCAATTTGAATGCACGTCCTTTACGGCGATTTTTAAGAGCGGCCGTTGGTGTCAAAGGAGCTGTAACGGGCGTGTCTTGCTTGTTATTATTACTCGTCAAATCTAAAGCGTCGGCTGGTGTTTCTTCGTCGTGACTAATTTGAGGTGATGATGATGCAGGCGGTCTTGGCGAAAACGGCGAAGATCTAGGAGAACGACTTTCTGGAGATGCGTGTGGTAGCGTGATTGGTAGGTTGTAATTTGGGGCATTGTGTCCAAGGTCGGAGAAGAAACGTTGATGCATCGCTTGGAGATGTGGTGATAAGTTCTGCATCGCTCTTGCAGCTAATTCTTCGTCTTTATGAGAAGACTTGAGATCGTCAGATTTGTGCATCGCATGATCGTTGATATTATTGTTATTAGGAAATAGCATTGGATGAGGAAGTATTGATCCGTAAGGAAAGTTGAGTCCAAATGGATGTTGAAATATTGAATGCTGTTGTGGAATGTTGTTATTGTTCAATACTTCTTCCTTACTGTGTGATTTCTGTTTTGGTCCTCGTCTTGTTCCATACACATCAATAATTGGTAAAGGATTTGGTGTCCCGTCTTGATTAAGTACCATCGCTGGTTGATGTTGATATTTACGTAGATGCAATTTCAAGGAATGGCAGTATTTGGTTGCATAATTACAGTCGGAGCATCTGTATTGATAAATATTGGAATGTGACTTGAGGTGAGAGTTTAACATAGATTTGTTGACGCAAGAGTATGAGCACTGAGGGCATTGGAATGGCTTAGATCCAAAGTGATTCCTCATATGGTATTCCAGGTGATGTTTGTATTCTGTCACAAAAGGACACTTTGGACAGTTAAGCATCCTCTCTGGTTTAATGTGGCTCTTTGTGTGATCCCAGAAATCTAATTTAGTCACAGCTACAAATTCACACTGTTTACATTTAAACGTCTTAACTTTCCCATGGGAGTTAACAGCAGGCACTCTGAGTCCTGGCTCGTCCTCACCATCAGGTAATGAATCGGCTCCTGGACTCGGGACACCTTCGGAAGTATTCGCCCACAGAGGTGAAGGTGATGGTGATTTTGGTGGTGTAACAGCCGTTGACATTTGATGTTGTGTCGATCCCCTGGAGTGATTCTCTGGAGAGGCTTCAAATCCGGGTGGTGTTAGAGGTCTGAATGATGGACTTCTGGATGCAGGTGGTGACCCTCTGCTTGACGATGATGGAGAGGAACTGTGGAATCCCTCGGAATGACTTGGAACAAACGAGTTCACCATTGTATTCTCAATTGGCTCTTGTTTCTGAAACAAATTGTAAACAAAATCTATCAAAACTTGTACTAATTTTAATTAAGAATTTCACTTATATTATTTGGTGTTATGATAATTGAAAATGGCTGCGAGAATTGTGACTTACAATATGGAGTGATGTCCAGGGTAATGATGGAGTTCGGAGCATGGCGGAGTCCCAGCTCAACATGCTGTGAAAAAAAAGAAAAATATACAAATTAAAATTTATAATTGGATTTTGCTAGATTGGTTTAGTAATTGACGGTAAGACTGTCAAACTACAAATGACATTACAAATTTGTTGTCAAAAAAGATTCCACACAATTTGTATTCTTGAATTTAATCACTCAAAAATCAATATAATTTCGAAATCGTCTCACTGACCCTAAGGTGACTTGTCAATAATTAATTTGTCATTTGTTTATTACTAATTATCAAAATGCACTACGGAATATTTTTGTTTCACAACTCAAAAGAACCTTTGTTATTTATTCTTTAATGACATTTTGATTACATTTTTTGGAATGTCAATAATTATTTTGTCATATTGACATGACATATACGTAGTTAGACATATAAATCTTGTTTTTGTAAACAGGTATGTCTGTATTTACCGACGACGTTTGATTACTTTTGATTATATGTTGAAAATCCGGTATCGATCAATGATTTTCAGTGCACCCATGGGCTAATTAGGGGGAATTTTTGAATGATAAAAATGTAAGTGCGTGCATGATGATTTGCACGATTGTGATGGAAGCAAAGATTACATATAAAGTTTAGGGAGTGTGATGTATAAAGCTGGGAATCTACATTATTATTATACCAGTATAGAAATTGCAAACCGGATTACTTCACCCATCGTGCATAAGTTAGTATTTTAACGTATGTATATGGAACGTAGTAAAGTCACCATATTTTTTCATACTAAATAGTGATCCCCTCTCTTCATACTACTATGTTCTTACCGAAACTACGGCTCCAAGACTTTTCTTTAGTTTTGAATGTACGAGTACATGGTTAGCGCAGTTGGTTGAGGCGGTAGTCTCTCGAACGGGAGGTGCCAGGTTCAAACCCCGGCGCTGGCGATGTATTCCACACATTGCGGTACAGGCTTTTAGCCTAGTGCAAGGTGTGCAGGAAAGTATTTGGGTTTATGTATGCAAACCCAGATCCTTTTAAAAAAAAATGTTTTCGTGTTCTATGTATATTGACGTAGGACTATGTACAATTCGAGTGGAAACTGTAAAGATTCATGTAATTCGCATAGATAGAGTAGAATCCTGGCTTTGACACAACAATATTTACTAGTGTATGCGCACATCTGTCGCTGGTTACGAAACGAGATTGTTGGATAAACCAATGCACGTGTTTAGTAAACATTCACAAGGGCGAACTTATCATTTTTCTGCGGTCTTTCTAAGCGGTTTGATGGGGATAGTTCATAGTTGGTCTCATATTTTATTTAGGAGCCATATTGATTATTTTTCAAACCCTTTTTGTTTGGGTGTATAAAAACTAACCCCCTCTTCAATACATAATGTGTTAGGTATATTATATACTTAGGGGGCTAGCCCCAACCCTTTTAATATATTTTTAACCCTTCCCTCTATTTACTTTTATAAAAAGGGGGTACTTGTTTATTCCCGTTAATCATTTTAATTCTCATGTCAAAATCTATTTGATCCGCACTTTTGACATGTTTTTTTATATATTTTTTTTTTATATATACCCTTTTAATATATTTTTAACCCTTCCCTCTATTTACTTTTATAAAAAGGGGGTACTTGTTTATTCCCGTTAATCATTTTAATTCTCATGTCAAAATCTATTTGATCCGCACTTTTGACATGTTTTTCATCAGTAGTATAGCTTGTTATTGAGTAAACGAGTAGATATATTTTGTACTTATAATACAACACAAATAAAGATAACACACATTTGTGCATTCTATAAATAACGTTTCTACAAAACATAATTTTAATTGTTCACCAGTGTACCTACGACAAGCTTTTTTATTTCTCCGATAGATGTCTTTAAGGGACAGAATACCAAAAAAATATCCACAAAAATCACTGACTTTTACCTCAAGCATTTTATCAACCAAATTACAGCATTAAATCAAACAAACTACGGGAATAATCTCAAGTTTCAATAAATTACTGATCTCACAATAAAGTTACTTTTCATCGCGAAAATTTACAACAATCGAAGGAGAATGCTAAAAAAAAACAGGCCCGGCACAAACGAAATGTAACTCAAATGATAGGTAAAATTGGTAAAAATAAGATATTAAATACTGCATAGGGGGCATCATCGAAATCAATGGCTTAATGTATTAAATACCTATTCAAAGTTTACAGGTGTCACATGAACGTATATCATTTGAGTTACATTTCGTTTGCGCCGGGCCTGGTTTTTTTCCATACTAAATGAGCATTCTCCTTTCAACTGCTAGAGTTAGTAAAACATATCTTACATTTATCCATGTTTTAAGTCTTAGGATGATATCTTTACCATTAGCTGAGTTATCTTACTTTTTCGAATATTCAAGCACTATGGACTAATATAAATTGGAATTCAACCCTAAATATTGGGATAAATATTGAATATCCCCTTTCATAGCAATAACGAAATCCTATATTGATATTTTGTTATTAAAAGTACGATACGATAATGAAAAAAATATTGTTATTTATTTCGCTAAAATTCGGGAAAACAATGTACGTTTGGCAACCCCTACTATATTTTGACATTTTGACGATTCGATCACTGGTTCTCAATCTAATTTAGATATTTTTAAACTCATGTAAATCTACAGCTGCATAAAAATCTAAAACACTAATGACAATATTATACCTAGATTTTGTTGTTAACTACTTGGTAGTTGGTCGACCAACACACGGGATTTCAGGGATCAAATCCCAGTGATGACACATTTTAAACTTCACAATTCACAAGCTTACCTTTTTATCTGGGCTTGTATATACAAACTCAAATACTTTCATGCACACTTCACAGTAAGCTATACGCTTGTGTCATGAAGTATAGGATACATCGTCAATGCCGGGATTCGAACCCAGTACCTCCTGATTAAAAAAAGTCCGCGCTTCAACAAATTGTGGCAACCATGTTGTTCATGAGGTTTTTAAAATTTGCTTCAAAGGTCCCAAAAACGAAGCCAAATTCTTAAATTGTATTATCAATAAAAGAAACAATATCAATATTGGATATTCCTGTCAGTTTAGATTACATTTTTATTCATTGAATCGGCGAAAATTGGGGGGTTTTCTCGATAAAAATGTAAATCATTATTATTATATTGTCCGCCATTTTGAATCTGTAATGTCATCGTGTGTATTGTGGGCGGTCGGTCGGTAATGTTGTAATCTGTTTTATCCATCAGACCTTTCTATATCGAACATTGTTTATAGGGAATAATAAAATGCGAATGTCTACCCATCAGGCGTGATCTCGCAAATATAAATCACTGGTATTTTTCACATCAGATATATTTAGCAGCGTAAAATAACAGTAGCAGTGATTTTAGGAAACGAACATAAATGATATAGAATCTATAGATATATTATAGATAGATAGATACGTATAACATTTCAATATATGTGGAACAGATTTTATTTATTTCGTTAGGAACGTGAAAACTGAGGAAAAAACTGAACAAAAATAAAGTTCTCCCCAGTGAACAATTTTATATGATTGATTTACTGAACGGCTTGATTTATCTACAGAGTTTGAATAAAATAAAATACTTACTAACTGTAATTTTATAAAGATATACACGTATAGAAGTGAGTACCTAATGATAAAATTCAATTAATTTGAATTTGAAGATTTTTGATTTCAATAAGTGTGTCCAAAGTCTCCACTATAGATATTTGGAGATACTCTCCAATCCCCAATATATATACACATTCATTACGTATTTATACCAATTCACTTCACGAAACTTGAAGGAATTAAAAACAGAAAGATAATAATTATTTTCTTCGATTCGGATAGGCGCTATTTAAATTCAGTTGACAGTTTTGTTCACATCCCATAATAGGTACTAAGCAGAAATGTAAATTCACAGTAGCATTAACCAAAATATTTCAGTAGCAAGAGCTACTGTTCTTTTAATGCAACTCTAAATTGTAAATATCTTCAGTACTTTATAAATGGCTTACCGAAGCTTCTGGTGAATTTTAGTCAAGGGTGAATGAAAAACCTGATAGTTGTTTAGTGAAGGGTAGGGGGAGGTTTTATTAAACCAAATCTTAATTAGATTGAGGATTACAATTGCAAAGATTGCCTACAACTGTTCATATAAAAAAATCTGTAAAAACGTGGACCACAAAATGTACGGTCGCAGCTGTAGTGGAAACTTATTCTTCTGGAAATAAATCTTCATTAGCCAAAAATGGGGTTAACTGGAAGAAGTCGCAGATCTGCGATAAGTTCGCCCTAGTGAACAAAGCTTTATAATCTGTACTATGTCCATTTGTATATGTACTATATGCCTTGATCACTTAAAGAATAAATAAATAAACTCACAAATGCTGGATTTCACCAACTTCTTAGGTGAGGAATATAGAGATAGGAGCCACTTATCATTATTTTTCAAACAAAACTTGTGCTGGTGGCTCCTATCTCCACTATTCCTCATCAAGAAAGTTGGTGAAATTCAGCATCAGAGTTACAAAACAAGGCAATAGTAGTGTGCTAAAGGGTGCAAAAGCAATGTCTTACAGTCAACTCAAGGTTTCTTGACGGTAGCAGGTGGTTTAGGTATTATAAGGTAATTTTTAAGAGCTAACATGATTCGTCTACTGCCATCAAGCAGAAAAAGGCTCATAAAATCGCATTGTTGTGATAAGTTCGCCCTAGTGAACAATTATATATGATTTATTATAGGTACGTGAAAAATCTATCTATCTATACCCTCACGCCGCTTCCCTTGGAGGGTAGGCAGAGACAAAAGTGCGGCAGACAGCCCTATCCTTACACACCACTCCTAGCCTCCGTCACATTCATGCATGCAGTCATACACGCTCTCCGATTCCTTTTACATGCAAAAAAAATTGAATAAACTGAAGTATTTGTAAGCCTATATGAAAATATATAAATCATTATTAGCCAGAACATGTACCTAGTACGTAAAACAAGAAAACAGTAGATTGTAGTGTGCATATAGAGGGCGACTTATTGCAAAAGCAATATCTTACAGTCAACCCGATATAGCCGATCCAATTTTTTTTTCTTTTAGAGCTATCTCATATTCCAGTAGTTTAGTATCCAATATAAAAGTAAAAATGTTTTATTTCTATCAAACTCTACGTATGTAATGGAGAAAAACTCTCGAGGAGGGAAATTGGGGCGGTTGGAGGGGAGAGGGGGTCGTAAAAAAAGGCGTCTACGTCGAAAAAGCGTCGGCGGGGGTGGGATGGCGGGGTGTCTGATGCTAGGGTGAAACAGGGGGGTGGTTTATGGGAGGTGGGGGGTGAAAAAACATTCAAAATGGCTGCCTCCCAGAGGAATTATTGTGCCTGAGAACGTTTGGAGGACCTTTCAATGATGTAGTCTAAAAAAAAGAGAATCAATGTTAAAAAAAAGTAGTAGTAATTAAAAAAGACAAGATTTTATGACTCAACATCTTAGAACTGCGCTTCGCGATCTTCCAAAGGACACCAAACACGCCCTTCGGGGGCGTTTGGATTACTTCATTCCAGTGGCGTCGATAGGGAGCTGTGGAAATCAATGGGGGAGGCCTATGTTCGACAATGGACGCAGGGGGGCTGACATGATGATGATGATACAGAAAAACCAATAAAAAATGCTATACCACATAATATACTTAGAGACCCATATAATATGTATGTAATATATTTTATTCAAGTAGATATGTGTATAGTATAGTGTATACTAGTGTTATCTTATTTCTCTGAATACGGGAAAAAAATAATATTATTTTTATTACTCCACGACGGCAGTCTCCCAAACCTGGCTCCGATAACAATGTGAGGGGGAGGCAGAGAGACCCCCACAGCATCGCAACCCCCCGCTTGAATCATATTTATTGATCGGGGTGCAAAAAAATAATATCATATCTAACTGTCTACCCAACGATATAATATTATAATATATATCTATACCCTCACGCCGCGTCCCCCGCAGGGTAGACAGTACTATCCTTACACACACTCCTAGCCTCCATCACTTTCATGCACGCAGTCAGGGAAGAATGTATGGTAAAACGTTGAGAGATAGGATAAGAAATGAAGTGATTAAAGAGTTGAGTGAATGTAAAACGGATGTCGTGACTAAAATGAAGGTGAACGAGTTGAGATGGTTGGGACATGTAGAGAGAATGATCGACGAAAGGATAACCTGGGTGAAAGAAGAAATACATTCCTGCACACTTTCCACTATGGCTGTATCGCAAAGTGTGGAATACATCGCCAGTGCCGGTGTTTCAACCTGGCACTCCCCGCTTGGGAGACTGCCGCCTCAACCAACTGCGCCAACCATGTACTCAGTTAGACACGTGAGTTCACTAGCGGATTTAGGGGGTCTGTCCCTCGTCTGCGATCTTTCCGCCGCATAAGAACGGCTCAAAATTTTTGGCGAGGACCAAAAAAAAAAGGGTCAAAAAAAAGAAATCTCGGAAAAAAATGTTTAATCTTCAGCCCCCCCCCCCCAAAATGAAATCCTGGATCCGCCACTGCGTGAGTTCTATAAAAAAATAGGCTTTTACCTAACTTTTTCGTCTGCACTAAATTACCTACATTGCAAAAAAAGACTCGTGTACAAATATTGAAAATGTAATTTAAAAATTTTTGGAATGAAAGTCGGCTTGCTTTTGTTAAACCCTACCCCGCCAAAAACAAACAAAAAACAATAGGAACGGAGTATTTCTATATCGTGAGGCCAGTTCCTTTGAAAAATAAATTTATTGCCCGCATTGTAAGAAAACCCTTTTTTGCACCTAGATTATATTCCAAAATGCCTTCATTTGAATATGACTACATTTTTTTTGCACTGCCCTATTGTTATAAAAAGGTTTTTTTCTAAAAGGTCTTAGAAAATTGGTTAGTATTGATTTTGTAAAGGATGGATTTCTAAAATACAGAAAAAATATTGTGTATTCAAATAGATGAAGTCGTAAAAATGTGAAAATTTTACGTATCACCAATCTATATAATAAAAATAATTTCATGTGTATGTCTTGTTGTAAAACTAAATTTATTTTATATTGTCCATACAAAAATAAGTACAACAGTTTTAGAAAAGTACCTAATAGTATAAAAATGGTGTGTCCAAATTTTCTACAATTGTTACAGAGAATTTCATAAATACATAAGTAGGTACTTAACTTAAAATGATAAAAAGACTTATAATTAAAACAATATTAATTTGTTTACACCACTTTTATTTTTGACCAGAGTCAACATGTTTCGGGAACAATGTTCCCTTCTTCAGGACTTATACAAGAATCAGAATATACAAGAAAAAGACTTGGAAGAATGGCCCAGAAGACAAGGCAAACCCCTGACTACTTGGATGCCCACAATCACAAGAGACCTGAAGAAGGCGAGGCTTCGTGCGTGCGGAGGATGCGGGGGACAGAAGCACTTGGAGGATGAAGACTAGGAGAGCCGACCCCAAGCAAATGGGACAAAGACGAGGGCAAAGAAGAAGAAGGTAACGTAAAAACTTTTTAAAAGTCACGCGTATTTTTCCACATAAAAATTAAATTAATGAAAATTTCCCTCATGAAACGTGTTTATGATAAAACAGTAGTACAATATTAAACTGTCACCTAAAGCAAATATGTGTGCAACATTTCAAGGTGCTGGGTAGACATGAGCGCCGCGCCGGCGCGCCGCCGTTGATCATGGTCGGCGCGCCGCCGCCGGTTAAAACGCTCACGCCGGCGGCGTGGGATCCGTGTGACCAAAAGTATTTATCTTGTGTTTCTTGATACAGAAATCGAAATAAGTACTTTTCCAGGTAATAAAATTGAAGCATTCAGCTGTGGGGATGCTAGGGTTCAGTAATTATATAAAATGTCGAATAATAACTACTGCATTGTCTTATTTATTCAATTCTAAAACAAGAAATAGGATGGGATTTATTTATAGTTTTGACGGCCACAAGGCATTAATAGTTTGGTTCTTCATAGTGGAAATTAAATTAAAAACAAACGTTATTTTATGTAACTGGGAATTATAAGGAAAAATCAGAATTTATGGTTTTTTGATCGATTTTATCATACCACGCTGAAATTTTTAAACCAAGTAAATTTTGGCAGAGTATCTGACCACAATTTTCGGCCTTTCATCTTTTCGGTCGACCGTTCTCTCTTTTCATTAGTTTAGCCTTTGATTATCGAAGTACCTAATCAAAACTATTTTCATTCCACTTGACTAGATTCGCTATATTTCATTTGTTTCAATACAACACTGTGGAAATAGTAATGACTTCTTTTCTCTTGACAAAAAACGATATTCATTTGGTAATTTTTGAGGTTTACGATCTTCAAAGTGTCAAAATGTGATTATAATTAGATATTTTAAGGTTAAAAACCAATTATTTCGCTAACCTAAGGCGGCACTATAATAAAAAAAAAATACTATCCCTAACGTGGTTTCTCAGACTGTGATTACAGACTACTCTCAAATTTTTTATGTTTTGATTTACTTTTTTATTGTTATAATGCTCGTATATTTTGTACTTATGGCCTTAAAAGCCGTATGTGATTGAAAATAAATAAATAAATTGTATTTTATCTTTCTACCGGTAAGCATTACGTATTTTGGTTGATATCATTATTAATTTATCCACCTTTCGACTAAAAACACAACAATTTATGTTTATTTGATAATTATTCTTATTTTTACGCCTAAAATAACATCGCAAATATGATAGTTTTATTAGGTAAATTACATAATTTTATTAAATTACCCTTCACTCCAAACAACAGGACATATAACACATATGTTTTTACAGCTTTTGCTCAACTGTAGTTCTCAGCTACATAGGAGTTTTGCATTTTGTTGAAGGTCGACCTCGTCATCGCAATTTATTTCAGAGTTTGAATTCCACCCAACATTTAGCTAACAGCCCAGATATTGCCAAATGAGAAACCTGTTCGACTACATCACTGCCCATACTGAGGCTCTTTCTGACGCGTTTGACTTTATGGATTAGTTTATTTTGACCTGCCCTCCAGCGCCATGAAAAAGCAATAATGTAATTTTCCATTATTTTTCAAATATGAGCTTTTATTTCACTTTATTATTGAAATAATCATAGTTTTTCAAAATAAATAAATCGATTTTAACATTATCCTTTTCACATATACGTATTTAATCATTTAAAACAATATTGCAAAAAAATCCAATGCTTCCCCCCACTTTGGATCCACGCCGCCGGCGTGGCGCCGCCGCCGGCAATTTTAGACATGGGCGCCGCCGCCGGCTTTTTTGCAGCCGGCGCACATGTCTAGTGCTGGGACATTGGGAAGTTAGTTATCAAAATTTGAAGATCAAGATGTGAACGATTGGGGGCAATATATATTTTTTCTTATGATTTTTTTTTCAAGATTCCATGAAACAGTCTTACGTATTGAGAAAGTTTCTATCTATAGACGTCCCATGGAGAGAATCCTCAAATAATGGTATGCAAATAAAAAATAATCCTTTGCGAGGCCTTGTCAACTTCATAATAATAGAAAATCATAGAAAAGTGACAGGGAGGTTAAAGCTACGGGCCGTAAACTCTACATGGGAGATATACTCCAAGTGGTAGTTTCCGGAGTCGAATTTAATAGTGAACAATTTGAGATGATTGGGACATGCAGACAGGATGAATGATGAAAGGATAAGTGGGAGTGGGCTACTGACGTAGAGGAGATTTGGGTATCAATTCGCAGTAAGCAGTCTCAATCATCAATTAATATTTGTTGTGTTTATATGCCTCATGATGCGGAATACGGTGAGCGTCTAACGGCGTTTTTTGACAATGCGTCTAAATTAATCTTAAATAATAATTCTTCTGATTCATTTGTGATCTTGGGCGACTTTAACATGCCTAAGATCGTATGGAATTACTCAGAGGTAGTACACTCTTATTGCCCAAGCAATTGCACTGATAACTCTAGTACTCAATTAGTCGACTTTTTAGCTTTAACTGACCTAAAACAGTACAATGGTATACTAAATAAAAAAGGCCGTATTTTGGACCTGGTGCTTGGTGATATCCCAGACTGTAACGTTTCTCATTGTGATAATCCACTTACCGATGAAGACATACATCATATGTCTTTATCATTTAACATAGATTTAAGGGACGATCCAAGCATTAAAATTTCACCTAGAATAACTAAGATTTTCCACAGGGCCGAATACGAATCAATCAAACTACGGTTGTCGAGCATTGACTGGGACGCTGAATTTGTCGACCGTGATGTTGAGACCGCGACTGATCGTTTCTACTCCATACTAAGCGATTGCATTTCTTTGTTTGTCCCAAGTAAAACCTCCCGGGATGCCGATAAATATCCAATATGGTATACCAAACCCCTAATTAAAGTTATACAAGAGAAATTAAAAGCGCACAAAAGATGGAAGAGGTCGAATTTATCGGCAGACTACGATGTATACTCGCTACTCAGATCCAGGCAGAAGACACTGCAGAAAAAATGTTTTGACAGCTATATCACTGTCACCGAAACCTCAATTCAGTCAAATCCCAAAGCATTGCACGGTTTCTTGAAATCCAAGAAACCACAATCAGGATATCCATGTGATATGTCCTTTGGAAACATAACCACTAGTGATACAAATGTGGTATGCGAATTATTTAGCCGATTTTTTGATTCGGCGTTTCTTAATAATAATGTGTCCTCAATGCCAAATGTATACTGCCCGAATGAAATTAACATAGGCACAATCAACTTTACCACATCTGATGTTACTAAGAAGCTTAAGCAGCTTGATTTGAACAAGGGTCCAGGACCTGATGGCATCCCTCCAATCTTCATAGTTAATTGTGCTGATGAGTTGGCACTGCCGCTCACACTTCTCTTCAAATTATCACTTCGTTCTGGCATATTTCCATCAATATGGAAAAAATCTTATATTACACCCATCCACAAATCTGGTAACAAACATAACATTGAAAATTACAGGCCCATCTCGAAACTCTCCCTTTTTAGTAAACTAATGGAAAGGATTGTGGTGGAACAGTTGACTCCTGCGATCAAGACATTTATTATCCCAAATCAGCATGGTTTTTTTCAGGGTAGGTCCGTTGAATCGAACCTGGTTCAGTTTACTGATTTTATATTGACAACAATGGGATCAGGCAGGCAAGTGGACGCTGTGTACACCGACTTCTCGAAGGCATTTGACAAAATAAATCACAATATCCTATTGTACAAACTTGAGAGGTACGGTGTGCACGGTGACCTTCTTAGATGGTTATCCTCGTACATAAAAAATAGACTGCAAGCGGTGGCAATAAACAATTCAAAGTCGCGGTATAGGGAGTGTGGCTCTGGTGTTCCTCAGGGATCGCATTTGGGGCCGATTCTATTCATTTTATACATAAATGACATAGAAAAATGTTTTCAAGCATCCAACTTTCTAATATATGCGGATGACATTAAAATATACAAAAAGGTTACTAAGCCTGGCGACTCTGAGGGGCTGCAGAGAGACTTGGAGAGGCTTTTCTCATACTGTGAGGCCAATCAGCTATTTCTTAATATCTCTAAATGTAATTGTATCACATTCTCACGAAACAAAGACCAATTGCTGTACAACTACGCTTTGAATGATAAGAGACTCTCGAGAATTTATGAGGTCCGGGATTTGGGTGTTGTGCTGGACAGCAAAATGTTGTTGAGGGCTCACGTTGAGGGAATCGTTGACAAGGCTTTCAGGCAGTTGGGCTTTATTCTGAGGGTATCCAAACCTTTCAAATCTATAAGTACCTTAAAAACACTTTATTACACATACGTGCGCAGCTGTCTCGAATTTGCCTCTGTGACCTGGAACCCCCAATACATTACATACATAAATAGAATCGAAAGAGTACAGCAAAAATTTTTAAAACACTTGAACTACAGATGCCATTTGCCTTACGATGACTATTCTCTCTCAGCTCGACACCATAAGATGACAACCCTTGAGAATCGGCGTACTGTGTCGGATATGATCTATTTATATAAGTTACTTAATAATGTTGTTGACTCCAGTGGGCTGCTCGAGGAGGTTGGGTTCAATTGTCCCACAAGAAGGACGAGATCAACCCTGACATTCAGGTTACCTCAGTGCAGCACCAATTATGTACAAAATTCATACATCCGACGTGCCTGTGGTAATTACAATGCTTTCTTTAATAAAATTGACATACATCAACACACACAAGGTAAGTTCAAAGGTCTGGTTCTGAGAAGTATGTGTGGGCGAGCGGTCGGTTGAAAAGTGCAAATATTCTTACAAACTTTCCTTTTCCTCTTTCCTTTTCCTTTTTCCTTTTCCTATTCCTGAGCATGTGTAATGTAACTGATACTATATTGTTGTATTATCTTTCTTTATCTTTCTTTTTCTTTCGTGTGTAGATTCGCTTTCTATCATTGGTATTAACGCATAGAGGATAATTGCCATTGTAGTAAGATTGATAACAAACATCTATTGGTATACTTAACTAGTTACTATTTTTAAGATTTAAGATTTTTTGTATTACTGTCTGTTTGTTTAATGAATAAAATAAAATAAAAAAAAAAATAACAATGAAAATATCTTGGGCGTCCTTACGTCCTCATCTCCATCTTCCATGTGTAATGTAAGAAAGCGCGGCCGTCCATCAAGAACCACTTGGCTGGATTTTGTTAACCAGTTTCTTGAGGACGGAGGCATTTTGAGTAAAAGGAATCGCGGGTTGTGTATGACGAATCGCATGAATGTGTCGGAAGCCAGAAGGTTATGTAAGTATAGGAAAGTCTAGCGATCTGGAGGGTGGAATAGAATAGAAAAAATATCGTCTCTATCTCTCTCTCTCTATACCCACACGCCACGTCCCTTATAGGTGTAAATAAAAAAATATCGTGTTGTATTGAAAACCTCTGCCGTCTGACATAATAAATATGTATGCAAAAAACGTGTCCTTGCTTTATGTAAATTGTAATATTGTTTAGTGCCTCTTTTCATAGCCCATTCATTACTTGTCGTCTTTTGTTCTAAGGGGTGCTTTAGATATTTAAATTGTCTAACGAATTGCTAAACAAAGGGTAGTGTGTGGACCATAAAAACAGTTCCAATGATTTATGTTTGTCCATACTTGTAATATCTAAGTAGGTAATTTTCATATTGATGTACTGCCTCGATGCAACTTGAAAAGAGACGTATAGAAAAGAAAGAAAAAACCTATGTTTTCAGTTCTATTCTGTCGTGTTTTCAGGGCATTCACTCGTCTACGAGTGATCTAGAAAAGTACACCCTCGTTTATATCATATACTATCTATATGGGTGGCAGAAAGCATGAAAAGTGCGGCCGTCTAAGAACTACTTGGCTCGATCATGTCGCAAGTATTTACAGACGCGTTTAAGGTAAAAGGAACCGGAGAGCCTGTGTGATAAATTGTATGAGTGCGACAGAAGCAATAAGTGTGTCTAAGAATAGAGAAGTCTGAAATTAAGAACAATTTTAGCCTCTTGTTTTGTCGATTATCAATATACAATAGCTTCATAATCATAATGTATGACATTTTTAGGATTAAGACACTTAAAAACAATATTACAAAAAGGGTGAAGCTACTTTTGTATTTTAGTATCACGTATATAATAATTTTATCTACTTATTTGATAAAAGTTGTGTACAAATTATCAAAATAACTTTTTACTTTTTTTCACTACCTAGTACCTACTGAAAAATTTGCCCTTTGTAAAATTTTGCAAGCGAAAGATTACGCGGGTTTTTCATTGTTTCAATCGCTGATAAAGTAAAAGTAATTGGTAGTAAATTACTTAAACAAAAACTTGTAGATAAAGAATAACATTATCAATGGGTAATACAAATACTTAACGCGATACAATTCACAGTAACCCTGATAATTAAGTAAACACATACATAGATATATTTTTTTTTATTATTTATCTATCAATAGCCGTGATAAAAGTATTAAAAATGTACCTTTCGAATACAATACGAAAAGTAAAGTAAGCCTTAGGACCGGGTCCTTTTGTTTATTTTACTAAAACAAAAGGACCAATACAGTATCGGTATTTTTATACCGCATCATTTCGTTTCTAAGAAAAAAATTGGTGGTTTAAATCCGGGATTAACCAGATCTAAACATGTAATTTTAATTACTCGAAACAATTGATTTTATAGCTGTTTGTTTTTCATAAAAATGGGGAAGCAAGTGTATTTGTTTTTTTATTTTTACAGCATTGTTTGTATATTTTCAGGTAAAAAGTAACAACTTACTTAAGTCAATGCTACTTACCTAAGTAACTTGTAACAAAATACATTTGTACATGTGTAAAATTACATACCCAAACAGATTTTGTATCCAGAGCTGTAGATTGGTTCCCACTCTTTATAAGTATTTTTTCGAATGTCCTGTAAGAGCCAGATCTTCATAAAACCATAGGACGTTTTTCATTATAATTTTCATGCTATTCAGCAATGAGATTCGTTACCCATTCTGAATGTTGTATAAGAGAAATCGATGTTTTTTTACACGTAAGGAATTTATTGGTTACCCCATTATTTTGCAATAGAGTTATAGTGCGAATAAGATCACATATACCTAATTATTTATTGCATTAAATAACTGAACAAAAAAAAATGCTTATAACTATAAGAACGCAAAGATGGATATAAAAAAACTATCCAAAACATCGAAAATATAATAAAAACATATTGTTATACTTCATAAAATACAACATGTTTTTTGTTGATAAAAGAAGATTTTTAAAAGATTTACGATGAGCAATCAAGTAGTAAAAGAAAAGTAAAAGTAAATTAGCATATTTTTAAAGAACGGTTTGAAAGGGAAATGATTTAGAATTACTATTACTAATACTTAATTACATGTCATAAACTTATATTGGCATTGAATAACCCAGACATTGCAGAATAAAACATCTTTATAAAAACTGTTATTTTTTTCAGTAAAGATTGACTGTAAGATATTGCTTTTGTAATATGTGCGCCCTTTAGCATACTACTATTTTCTTGTTTTGTATTTGATGATTTGTTTGGTTAGTAAAAATTAAATAAGTACATATAGTAAAAGGAATCGTAGAGTGTGTATGACAAACGGTATGAATGTGACGGAAACACGAAGTGTGTGTAAAAGGATATAGGAAGGTATGGCGATCTGTTCTCTCTGCCTACCCTGCAAGGGAGGGGGCGTGAGGTGATAGAATATATAAATTATACATAATTGTTCACTAGGGCGGGCTCGTCCCAAAGTTGCGATTTCTTCAAGTTTATCCCAAAATTTGGAGTAACATGCATCCTATTTTACGCCTTTTTCAGTAAGCTGAATGCTTGTGTTCTGTATTAAATGTAAAATGCATTGTCATCGCTGAGATTCGAATTCATTACCTCCTGAAAGATTCGTTGTTTTTAACGAACTGAGCCAATTATTTGGGGTCATTAAATATTGGAAAATTCTGATATTTAAATGTATACGTCTGTTCAGGAACTGCTGAAAAAATAGTCATTTAAGAAATATGTAAGTATTGTCTTACCTAGTGAAAATAATGTCCAAAACGTCTTTCTTCTGACGCTCGCACCATGTGTAGTCAGCTTCGACACAAAACTCAAAAAAATCCTTTTTTCAAAAACGTCCACAGGCACAGCACAACGAATAAAAAAAACGCACAATATGAAAAAAAAAGTGTATCAAAAAACAATTGCAATCACTAAAACGTCTGTCAAATTTAAAAATAGAATAATTTCAATAAACAATGTTCGATTTATAAAATTCGAATATTTGTACTATGGAACACTTTTTGAATAATTCGTTCTGTGAATGTAAAACGTAAACAATAAAAATTTCTTTATGATTGTCAAAAAGGACGAGACGCGCGTCCTCACCCCTTCACAGACAACAATCGACTGAAAAAAAATCCATATCAATTTTTAGTCCTAAAAATATTTTGTATACCGCTTCGTTTTACTCCCCACTTCTTTCGATTCAATACATAACAATAACATAGTATACTATAGTGAAAGAGATAGCGCTATACGACATTGCCTGAAATTTATTTACGTGTAGTGCTGTCTCTGTTTATTGGCTCCCACCACAAACACCAGTTGCCCCAATCTACTACCGCTGAACTATTTCTCTATAGAGGGCGCAACGAAAGTAAGAGCCCGAATGAATGTTATAAACAAATTCATGTATCTTTTTGTAAAATTTGAATATAAAAACAGAAACTTTCGTATAAAAACGCAGAAAAGTTCCGTTTCTGCCATGATATTACGATTATTTTTAAAAAATCCAGGATTCGCACTAATAAATTTTGACAAACTCAAATATTTTTATAAGCTAGTTGTTTTTCTTTATGGAATTCGCTGGTTGTCTCATTATTATCAGAATAAGGCTCGCTAAATACGTCCGGAAGTTCAGTTAACTGAATCGACTGATGCAAAAAAGCTCCAACCAAAGCCTCTTTCTGAATTCAAAATCCGGGTAACACTGAATTCAGAGAGAGGTTTTGGTCGGAGCTTTTTTGCAAACGGTCGATTCAGTTAACTGAACATACGGACGTGTGTGGAGAGCCAATGACATGCACATGATGGTAAAAATATATAACGATCTACTATACATATGTGGAAGAAGGTATCCAGTACCTACCTACAGCACAAATAAGTATATGAAATTTGTGTGTTTTGGAGTTACACAATAGTAATTTATTTTCCAAGTGGCAATAATTAAAGTTTCTAGAAATTTCAATGATATGTACCTATAGCAAATGGATAGCTAATGTTGTTTATTGGCAAATTAAAATAACTTGCTTGAGGCAAAAACAAATTATCGTGCATTAAGTACCTATACCAAAAATTGACTTTCAAAATAACAAAACTGCATTGTTAGTTGTGACTAATATTAATAGGTTCTTATTATAATGACAATTTCTATTATTGCAACACCAAATTAATTGAAATATGCAACAAAATGTCATTCGCCAATTGGCTGAAGTTTCAGAAAGAGGCATGTTGGCGTACGTGGCGAGTGCACGGTTGACGCAGTTGAGTTGCGCTTGGTTGAGCCCGGGTCTCCTAAGGGAAAGGTGCCGGGTTGGAACCTCAGCACAGAGTATATGTGTTCTGTGCTCAGCGCTGACCATCTACTTTGCACTTCATGACACAACCAGGAAAAAGAAAGAAAAGTGCACAGGAAAATATCAGGGTTCGTGTATAAAGCGCAGATTATTTTGAAAAAAGCAATACGCATTCATAACAAGTTTTTTTTCGATTTTTTATATAAATATGAATGCGATTGACAGAATATGAACCAACATTCAAAACTAAAGAAAAGTAAGAAGACAGCGGTGAAGACAGAGAGGTCATTATTTTTTTATTTATATGTAGAGGTAGGTACATGACTTATGGTACGACTTAGTTGTATATTGGTTGGTATAGATAGACGTATACTATAGTAGGTAAGCTCCGCCTATTAGCTGACAGCTTCACGTTGTCAGGAAAATTCATCTGTCATTCATAAAAAAATAACTAAGTAATGTTAATCTGATTTAACTATGTATATAAGTAGGAACTAAGACTGTTTACCTCTTTAAGATTCCATTCGGGAACATAGGGAAGTGACGCACAAATAAATAGTATCTACTAACGAATTTCACATTTTTCAGCAAAGAGGTTCGACGCTACTAATGAATGAATGCCGTATAAATGCATATTTATACATGTGTTTTTTTTATATTTTTATAGAAATACTCGTAATTTTAATAACAATTTTATTAATTATTAAAAGTTAAGATGATCCAACAATAAAATTAAAGGACAAAATCAACAAGAATGTCGTGTGTGTGTTTTTTTTTTATATAGAAGTAAGTATACGCACAGCATTCACTGGTTGTCCCATTTTTGAGATGTAGCGTATTCGTATAGTACTAGTAATTACCACTCAAATAATCTATCATAACTTAAGTAGTGACTATTTTCAAAAACGCACCAAGTCCAAAAACATAATTTTAATTTATTTATCTGAGCAGTATCAATATATGAACTATGGGTACCTACAGTAGGTACAGAGTAACTTACCTATCTTGAATAAATATTTACCATATTTATTTATTTATTTTATTAATTTTATTGTTAACTAGTTTTAACACCCGAAATGACCCAGGTAAATGGAATTACTATTACTATACCATCACTCTAGGTCACATTACGAGTATGTAACTTTTTAAACTAAAATTACGAGTAGTATATATAGCATTTAGTTTAAAATCCACATTAATAACTTTAAATTGAGCGACTAGTGTTCGAGGATTTGCACCCTCATCATCAGGCGATTGACAAAAAGTGCATATAGACAATGGTGAAAATCCTCAAACACTAGTCGCGTAATTTAAAGTCACACACACATAAAGTCAATGTAGATTTTGAACTAAATATTATAGTCTTGTCACTTTGACTTTAAAAATTGACTTCCACCAACAATCGACGGCCAAAAACCTAGAGAATAAAATTTGTGTGTTAGTGGCATCACTTGTAGAGTTTTAATAGAAATGTCAGTAGGTATTGCTAGCAAGCAAAATTATAACTCCCAATTAATTCAAGACCTTCTCTTTCTTGACAACGAGTAACTTTGATTTATGATTATCACACCTAAATTGAATTATTACTCAGTAGTCTTTCAGTTCTCTGGTGTGAAACCGATATTAATACATAGTTTTAAAATTGGTCCTGTCACATACAAGCACACACATCTACACTGTAAATTTAAATTAAACATTATATTGATTCGATCAAACTGTATTTTATTTTCCAATAGCTATACTCTGATGTTTATCATCCCATGTGTAACTATTTTTATTATTCTGATTAACATTATCTATTTATTAATTTAATAATAAAAATTATAAATATTCTGTGTTCTAGAAAGTTTTCTTTCGACTTAGTTTTTGTGGACAGAATAGTTTGTTTGTCTGTTTCGATGTATATTTATCGTTATTTATTGTTAATTTCTAAGCCCCTATCGGGTTCTTGGAATCGCCAAGTTTTACATTAATCGTAGATAGATTGCAGATTATTTCTGAATCTCCTCGTCATCGAAATAAAAAAGTACATTTATAAACTGATAATTTGAATATCGCTAAAAATTGACATTTAAAAGTCCAGAAAAGGTCGTTTTGGTAAGAACTAAGAAGACAGTAATGAACGGTATGGAGAGAGAGAGGGTCAAAATACAGCATCTTTTACTGTACATCGCTCTTATAACAAATTATTAGAATGCTAGGAATAAATTGAGACTGAAACAGACCCCTGTGGGTCCCCTTTTTTCCGAAAGCTAACATTGAAATTTTATTTTGCAATTCTTACCCGATGAGTTACCCGGGTCAAGCTGGTAAGTAAAACTATTTCTAATTCAAATTCCACAGTGTAATATTCAGAATATACATAAACAATGGAAATTTTGTGTATTTTTTTAGCGATAAGTGATTTTCCCACAACGTACCTAATCAATAAGTACAAATAGTTACCTATAGTAGTAAATTAATTTACATTGATACTTGATGTGTACATAAGCTTGTTGCTAAGCGGAGATCAAACAAAAACCCCCCATTTAATTGATATCGCCGTACCAAGAATTTTTAACGCTGATATAGAGAACGTCTTTAACATTTATTAACTGAATCTGACCATTTCAAATAAAAAAGAAAAAGATGAGAGACTGTGGGAACAAATTTGTCAAATCCCAAAATGAGGTTATCTTTCAAAATCGTTGACATTTCCATAAATTTTCATACATTTTGTGTCAATGTCATATTTATGGTACGCGGAAGGAGGCAACAAAAACATAAAAAGCGCGATTTTCTTCATTCATATGGCACTTTTGGAATGATCTGTGAGGCGGTTAAAATTTGATTAAGTAACCTATTTAAAAATTGCTTATTTTTTTATTATCCTCTGTCTTTTTTAAAAATCCTGACAGTTTCAAATTTTCCCCATTTCCCTGGCAGAAGACTAAAATTCCGGATATGTTGGGAAAATTTCTGTCATCCTGGTAACCATATACGGAAAAGGATGTATGAAAATTAGCACATTAAGGGCTATCACACACGTTCTAACATTCAGTTCACTGAATCGAACGTTTGCAAAAAAGCTCCGACCAAAATTTCTCTCTGAATTCAGTTTTACCCTGATTTTGAATTCAGCGAGAGGTTTTGATCGGAGCTTTTTGGCAAATGGTCGATTCAGTGAATGTTAGAACGAATGTGGTCGTCCTTGTTACCACTTTTTACATATACGTACTTTTCAGAATTAAGCCCTTCTGCATGTTCGTGTATATCTAGGTAATTTTTTTAAAAAAAGCATTATAATTGCCGAAAGATCGGTAACCTAACTATTACAATATACATACCTAACCTAACTATTACAATATACATACATAAAACTCAGTGCCTATAAGTATTACATAAGTATATAGATGACTTCTTATAACGTGAAAGGTAAGTAAGTAAATATTTTACCAATTCTCAGTCGAAAGATGAAATATATTCCTTCAATGAATTTGGCTCAGTTCCCAAATACACTTTGATTTCTTTCAATACTGATAAAAGTCTTCTTGAGGTTTCTTAAACTTTGCTGCCTTTTGATGAGTATTGTAGGTATTCGAATTACAATCCCATAATCCCATCCATTAAGTGTTTCTTTCAGGTGCTGACCCAGCATAGGATAGTATGGGAAAACGCTGTCAAATTTGACAGTTGGACCATTTTTCGTGAGTGACGTCAAATTATTTTTTTATATAATGATCTGGGCTTGCATACACAATCCCAAATACTTTCCTGCGCACCTTGCACTAGGCTAAAAGCCTATATCGCAAAGTGTGGAATACATCGCCAGTGCCGCCATTTTATACACGTATTATGTTCGATTCTTTCTATGTACATTACTTTATTTTGAGTTTAAATGTTTGAGAATGAGTGCTCTACGAGACACTGTGTTGACTTATTATAGATTTACCAAATATTGTTATATTTTCTCATACTTTAGCTACGATTTTCCTACATCAGATCAGATCTTAAGATACTCGATAGTTAGTTACCTATATAACAAATAATACTACTTAACGTAACATACTCAATATGTGCTTACTGCTTAATATTGAACCAGAATTCCCTTACAATAGCGAGAAATAAGACATCATAGAATCATCACTTATTCTGTTTTTTAAACTTTTTGTTAAATAAAAAAATGGACTTTGGAACATTGCAAACTCGGTTATTGAATGCACTGTATGCTAGTGAGACTTAGATAAGGCTGAAGAAGGACGAATCAGGGTTGAATGCAGTATGAGGTCGTTGAGAAGAATGTGTGAGAAAACATTGAGAGTTTGTACTGTTCAGTATTGTCTCCATAAGGTTATTGTACCATTGTCAGGTGCATACCTTCCAGTGTAGTCTAGCTCCAGTGTGCACTACAGTCCATAGTACTGGAGCTGATGTCATATAGGTGTGGCTTCTCCTACTATTAGTGTAGCACCATGTAGTGTAGTAGTGAGGCCAGGCATACCAGAGCAGAGCCACTTGGTAACTGACCACCAGGGGACTAGGATCTCTACAGAGACCAGAGCCATACCAAGATAGTGTGGTACTATACACCAAGTATGTGAACATACGTACAGCTTTTTGCGTTATGAAATATCGATGTTTAACAAGTACTTATTGACATATTTTACATACCGAAATTACAGATATATATTTTATTATGAAATATAAATTACTTATATGAATTTGTACTTACACTGGATTACAGATAGATAGAGTTATAAAATATCTTTAAAATATTTACCTACTTAATAAGTGGTTTCACTTATCATCCACAAGAGGGCGTATTGACAATCCATTTGTATTCCTCGTATCCACAATCCAAATCCACACATAGGTGCCAAATCTTTTACTCTAATGTATACTAGCGAGACTTGGACGTGGCTGAAGAAGGACAAATCAGGGTTGAATACAGTCGTAATAAGGTCGTTTAGAAGAATGTGTGGGAAAACGTTGAGAGATAAGATAAGATAAACGAGGTTATTAGGGAAATGAGTGACTGCAAGACTGGTGTTGTGACGAGAATGAAAGTGAATAAACTAAGTTAGCTTGGGCATGTTGAAAGAATGAAGGATGAGGTGTGAGGAAACGCGGCCGCCCGAGACTGACCTGGTCCGACCACGTCGACCAGATTCTCAAGGATGGACGCGTTTTAAGTAAAAGGAATCGGAGAGCGTGTATTACTGCATGCATCACGAATGTGTCGGAGGCTGGGAGTGTGTGTAAGGATAGGGCTGTCTGGCGTTCTGTCCTCTCTGCCTACCCTGCAGGGGACGTGGCGTGATGGTATAGATAGATAGCCAAATCTTTTCAGTAAAAAAAACCGAAACTATATATAAAAATATTGTGAAAACACAAGTAAAAATACTTAAGACTGTAGTGACTAAATTATTTCTAAAAATCAGTGATGTGTTCATACTTAAATGAAATTTAATTGTTACATTGCTTGAGGCATACTCGTATAGCAAACAAAATATTTAGTAGATGAATATGTTTACCAAAAATCCACTTTCAAAAATAATAACTGTCAATCAAGTTTGTCAACTCAGTTACCTAGCTAATCATTAAATATTAATGTGGTACCCATCTATCACTAAAACCAGTGGCGTAGCGTAGGTTTCTGCCGCCCGGGGTGGAAATCAAATCCGCCACCCCCCTTATTTAGGCATATAAATCCAAAATTCCCGAAAATTTACAGGAATTATAAAGAACTTCTAGGCTGGAGTGGAATAACTTACATTTTGACATTGATATGGCCTAAAAATAGGTAAAATAGCGCCGCAGGCGAAGTTTTTTCCAGTTTTTAATTAAACAAATGTGATTGAATGGATTTTTGAAATTTTCCCCAAAATATGCCACCCCCTAAAAAGTGCCGCTCGGGGAGGACCGCACCCCCCCGCGCCCCCACGCTATGCTACTGACTTGAAATAGCAATCAAGGTACCTAATCTTGCTGCCATTGTTTCAAAAATACTACGTGTCAAAATGTGCATAATGCATCTCCATCGTAGTGGTGGTCTTCCTACGCTCCTGGTAGTCGTTCTGGGTTTCCAGGTTAAGACCCTCTTCGACCACTTATCATCTGGATCTCTAGCCATGTGACCTGCCCACCGCCATTTGAGCTTAAAACAACCCCGCATACTTTATAGGCTTAATCTGGACAAAATGTGACTTAAGATCTGAACTTCTCTTTCAACGTCCTTTCATATGATACCATACGTGACCCCACGCAATGCTCGGATCACCTCATCATCATGGCATCTCTTAGGGAAAGCGTTTTCTCCAAAAACCCATGAGGTTAGAACACAGAGTATATTATCGCAAATGTTATTCTAAATTTTCACAGCAATCCGTCGATAAATGCAGGAGTTATGCGAACACTTACAAAAAACTGACTTCATTTTATATATATATATATACTCGTAGAATATATTAGGTACACAGTTGATTCATTTTATTTATTTATTTATTTATTCACATTAGTATTGTTTCTGTTTGTAAAATAGTAATGGTAATCTGACCCTAAGTGCAAAATGAAATACTTAGTTAAATTACATCATTACTGATGAGTAAACAGTGATTACTCACAAACCCTTACTCATTTTTTAATCATAGTAGGTATTTCTATGAAATCATTTCACAAAAAGATGATTACCATCCCATTATCGATCCTAGGCCCTAATATCGGGCACTTGGAATCGTCAAATTTATATAGTTATAGTATACAATCAAGAGGAGCAACAGTGACAATGTGCCAGAGAAGTAGAATCAATGCAAACAAAGTGTAAAGGGCTCAGTTTTCATTTCGTCATGAAGATGATATAACATCATGTGCTTATAAGAATATTAACGTTATGATAGTGATCCATGCTAAACTGGACTTATTGTCCTGGACAGCATTTCGTCAATTGTATATAATTCTTTAGCCACAAGATACTTTTTTACCTCTCTTCTAAACGCTCCAAGCTACAGGTGTTTCAAGCTGTCAGGTATTACATTAAATAAGCGTAAATAAGTACCTTCCATGTTGTCTAGCTCCAGTGTCCACTACAGTCCATAGTACTGGAGCTGATGTCATATAGGTGTGGCTCCTCCTACTATTAGTGTAGCACCATGTAGTGTAGTAGTGAGGCCAGGCATACCAGAGCAGAGCCACTTGGTAACTGACCACCAGGGGACTAGGATCTCTACAGAGACCAGAACCATACCAGGATAGTGAGCATGTCACTACTCAGAAGAATCGCTGCCAAATTGTTATTGGTCCTGCCGACGATGCCATTGAAGGTGACTATGGAGGCCGATTCTGCATGTACTAAGTAAACGCAAATCAACAAGGTACAAACAATGCACCGAGTCCCTGAAGACTACTATGTAAATTCGTGGGTTTCAAATTTTTTTTTTAACATTTGTGTAAAAAATCCACATTAGACTTGAAAATTGGTAAAGCAGTTTTCTCAACAGATATACAGCTAAGGATGAACTATCCATCAGGCCTATCATTGACCATCGGCTAGTTTAAATTATCATTTTCGGATGTGTAGAAAAATCGATGTTCTCACAAAAAATAAATTGTGAAATTTAGAAAAATAAATATTAATTTATTTAAAGAAAAATCGCAAAAAACACCCCTCTGTATTTCTATAATGACAAACCAAAAAACTACCCTCAATTTTTAATATACCTAATATAGTATCTTTATGTATTACAGACCCCAAGACGCGACCTTTTACAGGGGGATTAAAAAAGGGAGTTTTTTCAACCTGCATGAGTGTTTTTTGCACCCTAATCTTATTTTTAACTTTGTGAGGTAATATTTTTCATGCGATCATTCACACATCACATACACTTGTTGTTCAACAGGTTATAAAAAAAACTTCATAAAAACTTCCCCTATCTATCAATGTGTTTATTTTATATCTGTAAAAAAGATTAAAAATTGGGGTCGTATTTTTTTGGGTCGCCAAAATATTCTCCGTAATAAGCATTTATATCGGCTAAATTTAATATTATTAGTTACTAGCTGAGTTACCCGTGCTTCTATTAATCATATTGCGCCTCATGTTCACTTAAAGAATAAATAAATATATTATTTACAAATGAGTGACGAAACCTTATGAGTCTTATGACCTACTATCATTAGAGACTGGAAAATTTCGCGATCGCGATAAAACGAATTTATTCGCGAATTTCATGCTTTTTACGTGAATAACGCGAATTTCGTGTTTTTTAATGGGAATTTTAGCATTTTTTTACAGAAATAACGCGAATTTTCGCCTACTTTTGACGCGAATTTCTACCATTATTTTGGAGAATATCGAAAACGAATGTGGTTGTGGTATATTCTTGTATTAAAACCTGCAAAATTGTCCACTTTGACGATAAAAATGTATCAAAAATAACACCACATTTTGCCAAAATTGTGAAGATAAACACCCATTTTTGCAGAAAATAACACCACATTTTCCCAAAATTGTGAAAAATAACACCCATTTTTGCAGAAAATAACACCGATTTTTTCCAGTCTCTACCTATGACGTATCGAAGTTTACAAATGAGTGACGAAGCCTTATGAGTCTTGTAACCTATCATTATTACTCTTAGGAACATTATAGGGCGAAGTAGAGATTGGGTGTATGCAGGCCCGGACTGGCCTCAGGGCAGTTCTGGCCTCAGGCAGAGTGCTGATGGACCGGTCTAGCCAAAAGACCGTCTATAGCTAACAACGCCGACTGATTACATCGCGAAAAAAAATATGCAAAAGAAATTTAATTGTACTACCATCTAGAAAATTTTCTGTACAATTTGGGACAGTGTACTAAGGGGACAGGTCTCCATGTTTCATGACCCTATCTTCTTACGCTTTGTGAAAAAAATTTCGCCTGCGGCGCTAGTCCTTTATCATGTTGTAACCCAGACATATACCCAGATGCCTCAATTCACCCATTTTTGAAAAAAAAAATCGGTTGCGGCGCTAATTACTAGTTTCGTGAAAAGTAGGGGGCTGACGTCTCTAATATTGCCCCGGCCTGTTTGAGGTCCCAGTCCGGGCCTGGTTGTAGTCCCAGTCCGGGCCTTGTTGTATGTATTCACAAGTCGTTATCCTTTTTAGAGATAAAACAAATGAAGCACACACACTGACACACGATTGTTTTGATATAAACATACTTAAAATTCAAAACGATTCATTGTAACACTCTGTTGCAAAAGTCATTAGGTCCCGGGGCCCTGGGCTCAATGAAAATATCATCAAACCTTCATTAGAGCCATTTAGTGATGACTCGACTCAGTAAATATTTGTATTAAAATATTTTGGATTAGGTATGTCATGAAGTGAGTCACATATGACGTCAAAGAAAGTCATTTATTGGAAAGGCAGTTGTATGGAGTCACCAAGCTCTCCCTTTTTTTTTTACATATTTTTCCAATGTCCTGTAATAAGTGCCAAGTATTCTAAAAATTTCCGTAAGACGTATAAGTAATCTTGTGAAAAAAAGTAGCTGGGTTTTTGTGTTTCAATAACGTTTTTTATTTCAAAAATAATTAATGTAATGTGTCGATAGTTTCCACTATAGAGACTTCAAATTGTTTGTACCCCAATCGTATAACAGATCCCGTCGTCATCTATTGTTTTACCCTCCACTTGGACGAACTAACATTGTTGCAGACTCTCCGATCAGTAGGGCAGTTCGTCTATTGAATGAGCTGTCTAGCAATGGCCTGGATATGTTTAATATGGCATATAATGAATATGTTGCCCGCATCGAATTGTGTCTGTAATCTGATTGGATGCAGATATTGCGATGCTCTCTATATAAGTATGTATTTAGTATTTAGCATAAGTGACTGTAACCTCACATTGTGTGGCGCAAAGGTGTTTTACACTGTAATGCCACACAATGATATTAATATCAAAATAAATAAATAAATCTTGGAATAATCTAAATATACAAAGATAATAATATTATATTTTCTTCGATTCAAAAAGACGCTATATTGATAGGTTTTTGTGATAGAAGCGAGGAGTGTGTGTGTATGGATAGGGTGGTCTGTCATTCTTTCCCTTGCCTACCCCGCAAGGGACGCGAAGGGATAAATAGATAGAAAACCCGACTTCTGCTACTAAAGTGAAGTTCTTCTAAAGAACACTGCAAAATGTTTCGTAGGTACAGTTTTTTTTTGTAAATCGCTAATGACTTGAATAAAGGAAAAAACCCGAGAAAACGTCAGCTAGTCATCATCCACGCCTTCCGTCAACCTTCGCTTCTATGAAGACACATAATTAGGAGAAGTCTTCACAATAAAATGACAAAATATGATAAATAAAAAATACTCTCTTAAACTGTGGAGTAATTAGGATGTTTAAAAATGGAAGGGAATAGTTGGTTGTCGCCAAATCGTCACAATATGGTCTTGTTGGCGACAGATTCCATGCATGACGGTATGACAGTTCATTTTGTTGACAGTTGACACATCCTCAGATGTTTCTGATGAAGGTTATAGCAAGCTACCTATTATATTTATCACTGATTTGGTTTCTGCAAATTATCACTCTCCTACAATATTAACATACCTACTCGTACTGTACAGCTAGTATAGGTTTTTTAGGCCCCTTTTTTCTGGCAAAGCACCCGATCACAAGTGATATGGACATGGACGTAGGCAGGGGGGAGTTTTGGGGGTTTAAACCACTCCCACGAAATTCCTCAGCCATCCCATCGTTTTTTACATAGGGGAAATTAATCACATTATTACCACATTGTTTTTTCATCATGTCATGAATTTTATATTTCCTTCCTTCATCGTTTCCTCGTTGCTGATGGTCGTAATAATTATTGTGAAAATCCATTAATAAACATTTGTTGTAAAAAAAAATTGCCCGCGGCGCTAATCTAATTAATCGGCACGAAAAATAAATTGGACTTTTAAACGATTCTGTTTTATCTACCTTCTCATCACCCATTTTTGGAAAAAAATTCGAATGCGGCGATATTTATTATTGTTTCTTCTTGTCGAGTCCAGAGCTCGAACCCCTCCCCGAAATGCATTCCCGGCCACGGCCCTGGATATAGGTAGACCGACATGATGTGGCTGGGTAAAGAAAGAAATTGTAAAACAACTTTTGTAAACCTAGCTTATAGCTTTCCATATAAAAACTAAATTACTTCCTTAAAATTTCCCAATCGAAACGTGTTTATGATAAAACAGTAGTACAATATTAAACTGTCACCTAAAGCAAATATGTGGGCAACATTTCAACGTGCTGGGACATTGGGAAGTTATTAGAATTTGAAGATGATAATATAGACGCAGATAACGTTGTATAAAATTGTGATACAGAAAAATATTGCGGAAGAAATCTTTTAAGATCATTTATCTAAGTTCAGATCACCCGAAACTAGCCAGAAACTACTTATGATTATAAGGAAACAAGTTGTACTCGGTGACTAACTGAAAAAACTAGGAAAAAACTCTTCCTCATTATAACAAGACACCTACTTTGCTTTTACTAATGATGTTTCGCGGTTTTTACCTTCAGCTGATATGTCGTAAAGTTTTTTTCTCAACTGGCAACTTCTAATGTAGAATAATAATAATACTAATGTAATTATTGACTTGTGTTCCGGCTTAGTTGATGTTCGCAGGCGCGTTCATTAATTTAACCTAACATATTTCAAATGCCACAAAACATCAATATTCAAAAACTAAAAATATACGTTAATTTTTTTGCTGCTTCGCCTCGGAGGAATGCTAAAATGCAGGAAACAGGTTCATTTCTCGGTAAAACGTAAAAAAACACATTCGATAGTGAAAAAATACACAGTGGATGTGTCGCGAAAGTATCATGTTTACATTTTTTTAATAAGAACACCCGCCATTTTTTGTTCGAATGAATGACGTTTGGGATCAGTGTTGCCAGATGTGAATACTAACTTATCGGTTCCTTATTACTTTTTGACCATATTAGTTATGGATTATTTTTTGTATCTTGTGATACATACAGCTACTACTTTTTTCTTCATAATCACACGTGTTTGGGATTTATTTTTAAACAAAACTGTACAACTAGGGGTACCTACTTAGTTTCAGATCAACCTAACTAATTTATTCATCGCATCACGCCTATCCCTTGCGGAGTAACCGAGGAGGTCAGAGCGTCTGAGGTCAGGGTTAGTGATAGAAAGTATTGCTATTTGGAAATAATAAGAATAGCACGTGCTATTGCACTGCGTAGTTTAGGCAATATTTCTATAGTTTTTTCAACCATCTAAGTAGGATGTAGAGTGTAGGTGTAGACCAACCTGGTTCTCTTTTAGAAGACATCTATTTGATTCGAACCCACTAAGTAAAACGTAAACTAGATTCTAGGACCTAAGTATATGAATAGGCTTTATTATTACCGTTTTTCAAGGACTTGAAATTTAATTACAGCAGCAATAATAAATCACAAAACGGGGCGTCAAATTGGAAATATTTCCCTTGCTTCACCCCATTCCTCATACAGTACCTACCTACATGAAATGAATCATTTTATTTTTCACACTGGCAACAAAGTATATTTATTATTATTTTCATTATTACAATGGAACAGAAATGAGTGTTCTAATTTCGAATTCAAATCCTTAAGCTGCGTTCTATTTACGAAAAATGCTAATTTAGGGTGACCATTCTTATCGTTATACTAATTTGTTCTTTTTTCTTACAATGAGTTCCTTTTGTGATAAAATTTTACTTTAAAAACTGCATTAAATGATAATTTTTTTTACAGCGTTAATAGTGTCTAATTTTGCTAATAAAGAACAAAAAACTCAACAGTCGTAAAAAATATTTTTTTATAAAATTACCTATATACCTAGCATATTTGCATAGCGGTACTAAAAAATTGAAAGAAGGTGTCGATTTTCTCGCAAGTCTCTCTTGATCTCGAAAAACGAGTGATTTTTTACTAAGGTCATAGGTAGGTATTTCGATATACTGGTCGTTGACGTTGACTTTCGGGTAATTCTGTATATCATTAGCGTCAAACACGAACATACTAACAAAATAATAATTTAGTGCACTCAAAAAATAATAACTTACAAATTAGAAATCCTATCTAGAATAATTCATCGGTGCGAGCTTATCAGAGTTCTAAGATTTCAGCAATGTTTTGTTTGATGATGCTGAAAACGTGGTCACCTGACAGAGTTCTAATTTTAAAAATACGCATTAATACTGTATTGCCATGGTGAAAAATCGATATTCTCATAACATTGTATTTGTATGGCTAGTTAGTTAGGTAGGTACTAGGTACGTCTGTAAACATTTAATGCGTTTTATTATACGAAAACATTAATCTATATCTGCAACACTTCTCCATTATGTGGGGTGGAGAGTGTGGAGACCAAGGGTTGCGACCCTCGCTTTTAAAACACTGCAATCCCCTGACCCCCACTGACCAAGCCGACCCGCATGTGTCATTAAAAGACCCCATTCAAAAAATAAAAATAAATTATTATGTCCAGTCCGTGTAATAAAGGAATAAGGATGATGGGAGGAGATTGTCAATGAGTTTTTATCTCAGTTTTGTTCCGTGCCGAATGGTTTTGGCAAATTATTGTTGAATATTAGGATGTTATTATTATTACCAAAATTCCAATATCCAACTTATTCCCAAAAAACCCTGACAGTACAGTTTTCAAGTTTTTATGTAGAGATCTATCTGGTACTATTAAAATATATCTGTGATTGTCATAGATTTTGTTCGATTCGTTTTTTGAATTTGGGAGTATTTTAAATTTGTTACTTTCTGTTCTTTATTGAAAATTAGAATCATAAAATGGAATTATGTATTTTAAACAATTTAATCAGAATGTTGCCAGTCGGAAAGACGATTTGAAGTTGTTAGTATTTTTTATCTCCAAATAAGTTGTTGAAAAAAATATTAAAAAATTTAATGACGTAAAAAAATATAGGTATGAACTTGTGTTAGAAACCTTACAAGTACATATAGTCTATGGCACATCCTAAAATATTTAAAAAAACGCACAAATATTCTCTCATTTTAAAATAATACTAACTAACTCAACAAGTTATATCTAGAAACAAAAAAAAACGATAGCTACCAGAAAATCACAAGCTTTCCTAAATGAAAAACCCTAGGCACCCTAATATAAAAAATGGGGACATTGAAATAAACTGGACAGTTAAAATCGGACACATAGTCATTATTATTTTCTTGTGAGTCCTCAAAATCCGTTATTTCTACAATTTATCTTAAAAATACCAAAGAAATATTCAATAAAATAACACAATTTACTTACATAATAATAGAATCCTTACACTACTTTTTTTTTCAAAAATCTCATCCATTGTCCAATAAAATAAATTCACTTCCGTAAAGCAACAACAATACAATCTTCCTATTGGTGGAACTCATAAATCACTAATAGAACGTAAGAGTTTGTTCATTTTAAAAATCGAACGAATTCGATATATTTTTCAAATTGTAGTATTAAGGGGGTCTAATATATATTATAGAGGTACTTTTTTGTATCTTTAGTAAAAAAAATATTACTATGTCTATGTATACTTTTAAGGTACTTTTTTCAAAATTATCTTTTAACTTTCGTGGTTCATAATGTCTAGAATCGATCAGGTTTGAGGAGGAGAGTATTCGGGTTGACTGTAAGATATTGCTTTTGCAATAAGTTCGCCTTTTGGCACACTGCATTGTCTTGTTTTTGTTGTTACATACATATATTTACTGGCCAATAAAGTTTTATTTATTCATTTATTCCAAAATCAGGGATTCCACAATCCATTGATAATAGTTTCTATTCTAAAATTGTTTGAATATTTGAATATTGCACTGCAAATTTTGAAATCCAAGCTGTAAAAAATGTAGGTAAATTTACATTTAGAAAATACGAAAAAAATTGTGGTACAGAACGTCCTTAATTCAAAAATATGTGGAACAAAAGAGTATCGAAAGGGCGATTTAAAATTGACCATAGGTGAAAAAAATCAATAGCCTTGTGTCGAATTTACCCAATGATTTGAAATAATACAATTGAGAGATTAACTATGGATATATTGGATCTATAGATCCCTGTGACCCTTGCCAGGGTGTCAATATTTAATGTGACCGTTCCATTGTGTCCATCTGACCCCCTTTAGTTAGTCTAGTAAATAATAATATTATATATTACCTAAACACAGATGGATGTGTAAGCCTTGCTGGCCGAAACGTTACATTGTAACTAGCCGTTTTTGTAACAAAATAATCATATTCTTTGTACTAATCTTCTTTTTAAATTCAGATTAAGAACAGTTTTTAATTTGCGCTCTATTTTCAAAATAAAATTCGATTTTTGTGAATTTGGCAAGTTGACTTCTAAAATTTAGCGAAACTTGAAATTAATATAGGTAATGTTGTAATTTGGTTGATAAAATGTTGAGGTAAGATGCAGTGACTCTAGTAGATTTATTTTATATATATTTGGTTGCCTTTTTATACAATAAGCTAAAATCGATTTTAATTTTGGGTAAAAATAAACATTGAACCATTTTTACTCAGAGCATGTCGTCTTTAGCGATAAACTATGGTTACAAATTGGACGCGTTTTGAGTAAAAGGAATCGGAGAGCGTGTATGACTAATTGCATGAATGTGACGGAAGCTAGGAGTGTGTGTAAGGATAGGGCTGTCTGGCGCTCTGTCCTCTCTGCCTACCCTGCAAGGGATGTGGCGTGAGGGTATAGATATAGATAGATAGATAGACAAATTTAAAATCTTGTCAGAATTAGTATGAAAAACATTTAAAAACCAAACACAATGCTTATACGATAAAAAAGGCATAAAACACACAAAAATGACACACCAGGAACATAAAAATGTACAAAATATCTAGGTTACCTACATTCTATTATTCAATTCAAAATAAGAATAGAACGAGTCATTCTTAATTCAAAAAAATGCTTGCAACAAAAAGTTTCTATTTTTAAAAAAGTATAATAAAATAGTAAACAGATTGAATAGAATGACCATAGAGACATAATCGATCATTAGGCTTTTGACTTCTGTACATTATGGTCGTAAAAAAACGTATTGTAGCAATTTTTTATGGTTTTTCTCGGAACGAACACCTTGCGAAATATTAATTCCATCACCATGTAAGATACTTGTATAGAAAAGCGGCTTCAATGTGTTTTTTTTTGTCTACTTGTGTAGGTACCTACAACCTACATCTGTTATTTGTATTTTATGTCCTGGCAATAAAAAAGGATTCCTCTTTTTTTGAAAAAAGAATAGAATTAGCTTTTTTTAAATAGAAGTTTAATGTTGTACTACTTATTACGGATTATAGGGATGTTATTTCGAGTTTTGATTATTGTTAGGTTTGTACCTCTACCAAACATAGGGACGAGAGGATTTCTGTGGAAGGGAAGCCGAGGTCTTAACATTTTTAGGAACCATCTGTGAATGTAGGTATTGGATATTTTTTTAATATTCATTCCCCTTTTTATACAATAAATCTAAACCGATTTTGTCACATTTTCATTCTTATTTTGAGTTGAGCTTACATTCTCATACATAATTAGAAAAAATTGCCAAGATAATAGAACGATTTTTACTCCGAGCATAATATCACCCCTAATCATCACGGTGTTAAAAAAATGTCAACATTTTCATAAGACAAAACGACACAAGCAAGTATTGGATTGTATGAATATACTCGTAACTTGAAAAAAAAACACCTCTGTCTACGTCTCCTTTCCTCTTTACAAGAATAGTATAGTGCCTAGGTACATATCTTTTCAGATTGTTCGAATATTCGAATGGTTTAAAAAGTTTCATTGTTTCTGTTCTTTTTTCAAATTTTCTCAAGTCACCATTCCTACGGTTGGCGCCATAAATTAATATCACGTTGGAATGTTGCCAAATACCGAAATATGAAAATTATAATTAAGTAGGTACCAAAGTAGACATTTTTTCTCTGGACTAAGCAATTTACATAAAACATTTTATTTTCTATAATAAAAGAAAACGTAGAGGACAGGAAAATAACAATTTCTTTGTGGAAATTAAGATAATAACTATTTCATAGATAGACAAAAGAAAAACAAACGATAAAAATAAATCATTGCCATATAGTAAAAATGGGGAAATAAATAATAATAATAACAACAAAATGGCCGACGCGAACCATAGACAATATGTCTATAGAGACTGGAAAATTTCGTTGTTGCGATAATACAATTTTGTTCGCGAATTTTGAGCTTTTTACACGAAAACGCGAAATTTATTGTTCTTTATTGGAATAATAAAAATTCTGTTTTTTACGAGCATAACGAAAATTTTCGTATATTTTACATGAATTAGGACTTTTGGATATATGAAGGATCTCACTGCAAACCATCTTGTGAAAAGGCGATTTTTATTTTTGGCGGTATTTCATGTGCATTTTTATTTAATTAAAAGCTGTAAAACTGACGATTTTGATGAAATGGATATGTAAAAAAGCATCACTTTTACAATAAATAACTCCAATTTTACAAAAAACAACTTAAATTTTACAAAAATAACACATTTTTTACAATAAATAACTCAAATTTTACAAAAAATAATACAAATTTTACAAAAAATAATACCTATTTGCAAAAATAACACCAATTTTACAAAAAATAACTCATATTTCCCCGAAAAATAACACGTATATTTTCCAATCTCTTTCTCTGTGTCATCATAATATATCTATAGATGGAGTCGAAACGTTGGGGACATTAAAAAGAATAGACAAAGGAATAGGACATAAAAAAGAATTGGAGGAAATTACAGCCATACGTAAAATGTAATGGAAGATGGGAAATTATGAGAAATAATAAATGAGAAGAATATCTGTAGGTGTAGGTGGAGCTGGAGGTGGACCTTTTATTAATAATGCCCACACATAGTGCATGTGCCCTGATTAGCCCAGATATAAACAGACGAAAAAACAACGATTTTAAGAGTAAACATTGGTTTATCGGTTTTAAATCATCCGTAGGCCTTATTTAAGGCACTTGGAATCGTCAGGTTTGCATACATATTGAACAAAATTTATACATTGCAAACTTATAAACTGAAAACTTATAAACAGTTACAGCAAAAAAAGAATGGAAACAATAATTACATGGTGATAAAAAATCAAAATTGTCATGGGAGAGCAAAGGCATCATGGGAGTCGTCAGGTAGAGATTGGAATAGGTGTATATTTTTTCATGTTACGTGATAAAACCTCTCAAAAAATCACATTATTACCACACTTTTTCTCATCACATCATAAATTTTCTAAAATTAGTATGAAAATCCATCAAAATACAATCATTTCATAAAAAAAATTCCTGCGGCGCCACTTTTTATTACTTAAAACAAACATTTTACATACATGTTATTGTGCAATTAAGTGTACCTATACATTTTCAAATAAACCAAACGAATTCACGAACTTCTTCACTACGTGTCAAAAAAAAATCTCTTCTTCTCCTAGATATTTACGCGTTTTTCATGCTATACCATTTTTGATAAAATGTCGGACTGTGAAAATTTACGCTTGGATAAAATAATTTCTGTCATATACAAATAAACTAACATGCGCACATTAAGTAAATAGTGAACCCTTATGCTGAATACCTTTGTCTATATAATGTAGGTATTATAATATTTTATAGGAAATGTCTAAAGTGTCTCATAATTTACATATAGTGATTCGGATATTATTTGATGACTGGGATAAATGGGAAAGCCCTGGACCATGTCGGCCAGATTCCAGAAAAAGGTATATTTTAACAAGACTATCCTACGTCCTTCTCGAGGCAGAGATTGTGTGAATAAGGATACCCGAAAAGATATAATTAGGGCATATTCCAATCCCACACATTTAATATTATGAATGATTTTTTCAATTACTTACAATATTTAAGTAAGAATTATGAGTTATATGCTTTACGTTACTTCCAATATTTAGTAAGAAGTTTTCGTTACTTTCAAATGGTTACTTTCAATATTTAGTAAGAATAATGAATTATGATTTACGTTACTTTCAATTTTTAGTAAGAAGTATGAATGATTCTTTTCATTACTTTCAATATCAAGTAAAAATTATGAATGATTCTTTCCATTACTTTCAATATCTAGTAAGAAGTATGAATTATTATTTCCAATACTTTCAATATTTAGTAGTAATTATAAATAACCCTTTTCGTTAGATTCAATTATTTAGTAAGGATTTTCATTATGAATTATTATTTTCGTTACTTTCAAGATTCAGTACAAACTATCAATTAATTATTGGCTACTTTAAATCCAGATTAATATTTTATCGGACTAAGCTATCACTTACCCAATACTCGTGCGTATATAATACTCGTATTAGATATACTTACATATTATATTGTATTAAGTAGATTATGAAAAAGACGAATGATTTCCTGAATAAATTCCATGTAAGAATTATCATATTTCTGTTATGGCAATATTTACACAAGGCATAGACAATTATAATGACAAGATGAAGATATGATCATAGACAAAAAGCATATCCGATTCACAATGGCGCCCTCTTGCAAACTTTGAAAATAATACTGCTTCTCTCAATCATTATTATTTTCAGAAAACGTTCAATATACTTTCTAATGTCCCATATTTTCTGATTTTTCGATAGACCTACTATAGATATACTTTTATTCGGTTCCCGGAGAAAAACCCGTAAGAATATTGTTCAACGTGAATAAATCTTAAAAAAAGACTAAAGCCCTTCAGAAATATCCTCAACGGATAAAAGCTCAAACTTTCGAGTTGAATTCCATCCATATTTGTATATTTTCTAATCTATGGTAGTTTCTAACACACTGAAAGAAATCATATACCAATAGATACAATTAATTTTATTTTTGAAATTAAATTAGATTTGAGCTTTTTTACCTTGAGCATATATCTAAACGGATTTCGTTTTTTTGGGATTAATTCATGTTGAGCAATATTCTTGTGTCTTAGTCCGGTCACGGTGCCAAACTAGTGAATGTTTTGTGTTTATAAACACACAACATTCACTGGTTACCCCATTGCTAGGATATATAGATAGATAGACGTATTTTCTGTAGACATAATGGATTGCTAATACGTAGTTTTTTTGTGTTTGGTATACCTATAGCTACTACTAAACATATTATACTTAGAGGTATACTTGTATTATTTTGCTATGGCCGCGCATAAAAAACTCCCTAGAGGGGTGGTGAGTTTTTCATCCCTTTTTACCGCCTTTTTTCTCCGGGGTCTGCCGGTCGTCATGGCAACACCTCCCCCCATCTCCCCTCCCCTCCCCGCGTCTCATATTATATTCTACCACCCCCCTACGCCCCCCCTAAATGAGACAATACGATTTTTTTTTCGGGAGAAAAATGTCGGTGACATTTTTCATTCGAGACTTTTATATACAGGAGGTATTGAAATCGTGATTTTTATTTCGATGAAAAGTAAAAGAGAACACCCCTGTGTACCTATAGAATCCTTATTATAAGTACTTTAGGCTCGTTATCTGAGAATAACAAGATTTTAGCTGGAAAATTTTGACAAAATAATTAACTATATGACCCTAAACTAAAGTGGTGTAGTGTGTGTAAATAACTACTAGAGACTAATAAGGTTCCATCTGTGTGTAAAAGTACAGAGTTTGAAACTGCAATCTCATGCAGTGGCGGATCCAGGATTCAATTTTGGGGAGGGGGCTGAATGTCGTCACATGGTAAAAAGTACTGCCACTCAACGTTTTGGGGGGGCTAAGGGGCTGAAACCCCTAGATTTGTTGTACATAAAGTACTGTCACTCATGGTTTTGGGGGAGGGCTTCAACCCCCTAGCCCCTCCCCTTGATCCGCTAGTGGTGAAGAAGGTCGTGATATGGTTTGGTTTATTTGAAAACGTGTACGATATTTTGCACAATAATATGTATGAAAATATAAGGGGAAAAAAAATGGTAGCGCCGCAGGCAATTATTTTATAAAATAACTGTATTGTGATGGATTTTCAAACGCATTTTTAGAAAAATTATGATATGATGAGAAAACGTGTGGTAATAATGTGATTTTTGTGAGGTTTTATCATTTAGTATGAAAAATATATACCTATTCCAATCTCTAGGATGGGGCAGCTACCCCCTCCCTCCCCCTTGATGACGCCCATGGTAACCCATAGCAGTGGACTTACCCATGGAGAGGAGTAAATCCATAGAGGTCTCTTTCCATCGTCTCGCGTCACCTTTGCGATAGTGCTAGGTTCACTGCCATCAGACGAAATAGTCTTTTACAACCATAAAAAAAACCTACATGACGCTGTAAGGTTTCTGTGTTTTGCGGTTCCCTCGAGTTATTCAAGATATTTCAGCGTCGGCAGCCCCCGTCCCCCCGAATATGTGATGCCACCCCCTCCTACTCTGGTCCTCTCGACTTCACCATGGCTCACCCCAATATAAGAATCGATGTCTTATAAATATCCCACCATATACCACCCTTACTACTGCCTCTCTCAAATCACCCTCCGGCCTCCACACACATTTTACAAGAAAATGGAGGACAACTAGACTAAAAGAAGGCGAAGAGAAACTAAATAACTATAATTATTATCTCGATGTTTTCGACCGTTGGTACTTGGTGGAAGTTCATTTTTAAGGAAAAAATTAAAAACTTAATATGTAGATTAAAATCCATACAAAAAATTAGGAAAAAATTACCTGCTGTGTTTCGTACTAAACATAAATTATCAGTCATGAATCTTGAAAAGTAAGGTATAGTATAGTGATGGGCATAAACCAGGACCAAGACTGCTTCCCTCCGAGACTAAAACTATTTATAATGGAAGAGCCTCCGCCTCAGGGTAAATTATACAATTATGCACATAAACACAAACTGATTCGGAGTCTATACCAGTCTATACTGCCTCGGAACAGACCTCGGTCTAGTGAGGCAGTATGTTTTTTTCCCGGATAGTTGAAGTAACTTTGTGCCACATGCAATGATTTATTAATGTACCGATATATTTTTATTTAACTACAGTTTTTTACAGAGAGGCATCTTCATTCACATAATGTAGCGTTAATGTGAACTCCCTTGGGGAGGTATTGACTGTTTTTTTGTGTGCATATTCTGAAAAAATAAATTTATTCGTTCATTCAATGAAATAAGCCTTTTTCTGATTAGCTTTACATCACAAAATGTTTTCTATAAAACTTCTTGTGTTGCATCCCTTTGCTCCCACACAATTGGTCCTACTGTCCGCACATTTATTTTATTATCGAGAAATCATACGTGGAGGTAGGTGTGGAGTGTACTGTGTAGGACTACCTATACTGGGGTAGGGACTATCATATTATACCTACCCTACCCTATACTCCTCAACCCAATGTCTCCCGCGTAAAATTTCCTCTCTTAACTCTACCTATACTCTATAGTAGAGAGACCACCAAACTTTCTCTGATCCTTTCTCCAATTTCCTTCCTATTCCTGAATCCATTCCTATCCTATTTCTTACTTATACATATATAACTTTTCTGATAGTACGAAGAGAACACTGTAATTGGAGCCATAAAACCTGAATGTATTATATCATATTATTATAATCTAAAAATAATCTAAAATTAATAAAATAATCTTATTACAAGCTGTTATCTGCTCAAAATAAATAATTTTAAAAAAAATGATTAAAAAATAGCTTTTTGTTTAATTTTCAGGTAGCTACTACGATTAGCCCCAGCCAGAATCCTTCAGAACGGATAGACGATGGATAACTAGAAATTAAACCTAAAATGAAACTCAAAAGAGATTCGAAAATTAATTAAAAAAAGGGACATTCCTAAAAATTCCATGCGGTGCTACATTTAAATTAGAAAAGAGTATTTAAAAAAAACATGTTTAATACGCCTTTTGGTCCACAAAAGAATTTCATTATTTCTTATCAAATAGTATAGGTATAGACAGGTATTCAAAACTAGTAGATACATACGTACAGATAATACTATGTTTTTTTATTTTAGGCTTTTGTCTTTTTTATGTTTTATTCACTACACGAGCAATACTCTTATAGGTTTTTACCCAGGAACTATATATATATATATTCAACTCAAAAATGTGCAAATTAATGGACAAACAAAAAAAAACTTTTTAATTTCATTGTGAAAGAATCAATCTTCCACACATGTTGAGAAGCGTCCAGTTTCCTTTTATATATTTTAGAAGGGAAAATCGGCGGTAAACTATGGCGCGGGAGATCTCAGATCACCATGGCAACCGTAGAAAATGGAGGGAAAAAAAGCGGTGCGGGAAATACGCAGACATTTTTTATGGAACCCTCTCCTCCCCCCCCCCCCTTTAGCCACGTCCCCTTGGCTACCGCCGCAACCCCTCACGTCACAAATCCCACCCCCATCACGCTCCTATGTTAGAAGCTTCACTTTCCAATATCTTCTATACTGCTCAATATCTCTGCATTCATTGATACCAACACTATAATATACAGGGTGTTTGATAGATGGATACAGATATCTTCAGGAGTGATAGTAGAGGTCATTTAGCATCTATGAGCCAAACTTAGCTTAGTCAAAAGTCGCACGGTTCTCGAGATATTCGAGATTTTAACTTTTTTTCGAAATACCCCGAATTACTCAAGTTTTAGCCCGATAGCATTGTAAGTAAAGGTACCTACTTAGTTCTATTATTCTTTTTTGTTACCTGAATATGTGTTTAGTCTATTTAAATCATAAATTTCAATCTGAAAATCAATCATGTTAAAAAAATATCGGATTAAAGTTTCGAGAAAGAAATATATCAAAAACGAGTTACGACTTTGGAGAGGATTTTAGATAAGAAAAAAAATGTTCAAAGATTCAGAAATCTGGATAAAACTTCTCTGGTTTATGCTCTTTCAGATGATATACAAAACATTATAAAAAACATTAGTTTCGTAAATCTATGATACAAAAACTTAAATAGATCAACTCTAATTTAAGCAAATTTCCATACAAATTCGGAAACAGGAAATTGAAAGGAAATGTGTTTTTCACTATGCAACTGTACTAATAGTAAATTTGTATGGAAATTTGCTTAAATTAGAGGTGATCTATTTAAGTTTTTGTATCATAGATTTATGAAACTAATGTTTTTTGTAATGTTTTGTATATCATCTGAAAGAGCATAAACCAGAGAAGTTTTTTACAGATTTCTGAATCTTTGAACATTTTTTTTCTTATCTAAAATCCTCTCCAAAGTCGTAACTCGTTTTTGAAATATCTCTTTCTCGAAACTTTAATCCGATATTTTTTTGACATGATTGTTTTTCAGATTGAAACTTATGATTTAAATAGACTAAACACATATTCAGGTAACAAAAAAGAATAATAAAACTAAGTAGGTACCTTTACTTACGACGCTATCGGGCTAAAACTTGAGTGATTCGGGGTATTTCGAAAAAAAGTTAAAATCTCGAATATCTCGAGAACCGTGCGACTTTTGACTAAGCTAAGTTTGGCTCAAAAGATGCTAAATGACCTCTACTATCACTCCTGAAGATATCTGTATCCATCTATCAAACACCCTGTATACCATTCTATTTTATCATCAATTCAAAAGTTCTTATTATTATGAGAGGACTTGCCTCTACATCTGTCACATTATGATCTGTGTATTGCAGTCGCGTGATTTCCATACATGCCCAAAAGCCAGGCCTTCCCAGTAACAGTCTAGCCTCCTGAGTGATTTGGTCCTACACATAGTACTTAAAAAACGAAAAAATCATTTTTAAATTCCCCCATTAACAACTGGATGGTGATGGATACCATGGTACTTTATATAGAACGTATGGAAAATACACATTTTCCTTCCGAGATTGTTAAAAATATTTTTCTGGTTACCCTTAAGGCCTATGAAATTCACTCCCCAAAAATTATTGCTATTAAAACAAATAATTTTCTCAGCACTCAGGAGGTTAAGATATATGGCAAGGTACATTTTATTTGGTACATAAAAATGAATCTGAACACATATTTGTCGGTACACTTCAAGTAAGCTGGTATTGTGTGTTTTGTTTAATTAAGATCAAAGTCTTGACCACTTCTTTATTAGATCAAGACCACTACAAAACATCAAGACCTAAACTAACCGATTTTATTCTCATTGCCCGTCACTATAAGGAGAAAAACTTTTTACAGTACAAACACTAACTTCAGTAAGAACAGAATCTATTTCCGTATCCCTAACTAAATAATATTTAAAAATAGAACGTTTTTTATTCCACATTCAATTATTTAAAATTGTAAAGGGGAACTTTATAACCAATCAGAAGACGCGTGGCTTTTTATAAATAAACACAGTTCATTTTTTTTCCATTTAATTTCAAATCTAATGGGGAGTCGCGGGCCAATCGCGTGCCTCGCGTGTTTTATAAATAGAACTCGCGGTGTGATCGACCAATCAATGGAAGGGATTTAGTTTTTTATCATCAGAGATATTTTTTTATTCTTTATCTTTTTATCGGTCTGCCAGCCAATAGACGAGAATGTTGATATAAATTTATCTTTTTTTTTTAATATAAAATTATATTAGGTATACTATTACATATCCATGTATTACATGACGTTATATCCCAATAAAGGGGTAACCAGCACCACCACCATACAAAGACACCTAATGTCGCCGCCAAACGCTTGCGAGCGCCTACAAGTTTTTTGTGTATCCATATAGAAACATACCCATGTAGAAAAGCGTGTGGATGGAGCGTTTGTCTTGGCTCGTTTACGTAACCGACCGTTGACACCTTTTTACCAATGAACACAAAAAACTGCTCGCAAGCGTGTGGTGGCAACAAAAGAACACGATTCCTATCGAATACCTATAGACCTATACTTATAGCCATGTGTATTTAAAAAAAAAATCTTGCATACAGGTAGAGGTATCTAAAACTCCAAAATACATCGTCAGCGCTAGGATTTGAACCCGAAACCTCACGCTTGGGAGGCTCGCATTCTAACCAACCGAGCCAACCATTTATACCTATTTACCTAATACATACTTAATTTTATCGTGAGCGCGGAATCTTGGATAGTTAGATGATTTTAACTAAAATTAATTTTCATTTACTTCATTTAGACAAATTGTGAGAGATTTTAATCTTCCACACTCTGTTATATGAAATTAAAGTAAAGTGATGGAAACAACGGCTGCGTCGTTAAATAGAGTGATTTAGTTAAGACTCGCGACCTAACTATGACGTCACGGTCATTTCCCGCGGCATCAAGGTCCAAAATCGCATGGAAAAATGGTTAAAATAGCGTTTTTTTCCATTTTTTGAGGTTATTTTTGCTTCAATCATAAAACTTTCACGGTTATTCCCTAGATTTTAATGCATATTATCAATACAAAAAAAAAATCTCCAAGACTTTCGGGAAACGTGTTGCTGTCTCTCGGAAAAAAGGTGAGGTGTTTTTCACTTTTTTTTCTGAGAAATCCATTCAAGATATAAAAAATCTTTTACGGTTATTCTCTAGAGTTCAATGTATCTACTCTATTTTTTCCAAAGCATATTTAGTAACGGTTGTCGAGATCTAAAGTCTCCCGGTTTTATAAATTTTTGAAATGTCAATATGCCTACTCTTAATATACCTATGATGATTCAGATATTTTTATCTCACACAGTTAGGGGACATTCAGATAGTTATCTTAATTTTGTTATTGAAGTTATAACTTAGACATGGCGGATTTAAAAACATAAAAATACATGCGGGCTTAGGTTAATGTCTTAATATTCCATTCCATTTTATCCCTTCAGACCACGTTTCTTGCGGGATATGCAGAGTGAGAGAGGACAGTACAACCAAAATGATTCTTTTTAGTGAGTGAAGATCATGATAGTCGGATGTAAAAATATTATGCTTATAAAAAATTATAGCGCCGCAGACAAAAAAAAATCAATAGACAATTATAATTTGATGGATTTCATATTTTTTTTACAAAATTTGTGATATGATGAAAAACAATATTGAAATAATGTGATTGTTGTAACTTGTAACTGTTGTAAGGTTTTATCATTTAGTAGGTAAAAGTATGCAGTGGCGGATCCAGGATTCAATTTTAGGGGGGGGGGCTGAATGTCGTCACATGGTAAAAAGTACTGTCACTCAACGTTTTGGGGGGGCTAAGGGGCTGAAACCCCTAGATTTGTTGTATATAAAGTACCGTCACTCATGGTTTTGGAGGGGGGGTTCAGCCCCATAGCCCCTCCCCTGGATCCGCTAGTGAGTATGTTTACCTATTCATTTCTCTAGGGAGGGGGGCAGCTAAAAGCAACATTAACAATCCCATTAAATAATTCAAATATCGAATATTCTGTTCCATTTCGTTGTTCCGGTCGCCATCTTGTTTGAATCAATCAAACAAAATGGATGCCAAGAAATGTCAAAGGATAATCAGATAAAATCTTTATTTGTTCTTTTTTCTAATTATGTAGGGAATTGTTTTATCTGATCAAATATTTATAAAACTATAATGGCAGGCTAAAAGGTTTATTCTGAAAATCCGGATTTCCATGTCTTCTGGGACTCTCTAATCCTGAAACAAGAGGAAAGGACATTTTTTGACTTTTATTGTGAAGATTATTTGTATTCTATAGCCAAATTAGCTGAACATGGGAAAAATTGCGTCAGAAAAGTAAGATAACTCAGCTAATACTAAAGATATCATCCTGAATTCAAGCTTTGCCTTTTGATCTTTAAGGCACTTCAAAATATGGCCCCAGAGTATATTTCAGAGCTCTGTCTCCGACAACCCATAAACCGCAGGCACGCCACCCTTAGATCCCACTCGGATAAAACCTCGAAGCTAGAAGTCGTAAACCTAAACGCGAAACCCAATTATTTGAGCCGCGCATTCATTGCGGCAGGTCCTTCAGCCTGGAATGGACTTCCTGCAGACATCAGAGAGGCAAAAACGTTAACCGGGTTCAAAGGTCAACTAAAAACATTTTTGTTTAAGAAATCCTTCCCAACAACGTAGGGAGGAACAAGAGCGCCCTTGAGGTGGGAATACCCACAAAACGGCGGGATATAAATTATCCAAATTATTATTATTATTATAAGACTTAACACATGGATAAATGTAAGATATGCTGCAAGTCAGGAAAGAAGTTAAATTTTTGTATTTTTTTATTTCCATAAAAAATTATGCTTAAGTTGCTTCTGAAATTCACTGAAATTTGAGATTATTCCCGTAGTTTGTTAGATATAATGCTGTGATTTCATTTATAAAATGTTTAAGGTAAGATGCATGACTCAAATGGATATTTTTTTGATATTCAGTCCCCTTTTTATACATTAAGCCAAAATCGATTTCGTCGCTTATGTTATTCTTATTTTGCGCTTTGAAAACAAAATTTGAAAAAAATCGAAGCGATTATAGAACAAATTTTCGAAGACAAAAATTAAAATGTCAATAGACGAATGAATAAACGAAAACATCTGTTTTTAAACATGGAACAAAATGAGAATTGACCACAAACAAAAGGAATTATTTTTTGTATTTAAAAACCATAAATAATCCAGAGACAATGGACTTTAATAATGTTGCAAGAACACAAAAATAATGACCAGAGATAATTAAGTGTATTCTTTATAAAAGTTCACATGGCCATTATTAGTTTTAATTCTTTGATTTATTTTGTGTGAATGGCGACCAGATTTTTACCGTTTTTTTCATTGATTCTGAGAAATATCGGTACCTTTTTATATCTTTATATGGCATTTGGATTTATATCTTGTGGTTGCCTATAAAAAAAGTCACATGTCAGAATCTGATGGTTGCTTTATATCATCTTTATATGAATAAATAATCCTAGAAATCCTTTCTAAGAACCATGCTTATTAATATTTTAACCATTATCTAAGAACCATCCATATAAAAATTAAATCAACTTAAATTTACCTACAAACAGTCACCTAAAGCAAATATGTGTGCAACATTTCAAGCTGCTAGGACATTGGGAAGTTGTTAAAATTTGAAGAGGAAAATGTAGACTTAGACACTAACATCAGACGAAGAATGAAATTAATGGTTGGTAGTGAGTACATGGTTGGCGCAGTTGGTTGAGGCGGCAGTCTCTCGAGCGGGAGGTGCCAGGTTCAAACCCCGGCGCTGGCGATGTATTCCACACTTTGCGATACAGGCTTTTAGCCTAGTGCAAGGTGTGCAGGAAAGTATTTGGATTTGTGTAAGTATGTAAGCCCAAATCCTTTTTTATATAAAAAAAAATAAAAAATGATTCCTGGTTGCATTCCCTGGCAGCTGAAATTCGAGATGGACCCGATGTCAACTTACTCCACGTCGCGACACAAGCTTTTCAATATTATTGTGAAGTGTAGGTATACAAAAATATTATAAGCATATATTTGCATTTATTAAGATAAGCGCAGATTCATCTAAAAAAAATCCCATAAAAGTGCGGATGTCCTTTGCGGTGTTTAGGTCACCACAATGAGTTCAACTCCACATGTGGAGCTTTTAAAAAATATCCACATTTTTTTTCAATAAGTAGTTATCCATAGAAACATTCATTTCATAGATAATGTTATACAAAAACAAAGAAAACAGATTATTAGTTGTGAATAAAAAAATTGCATTGGATGCGCTAAAACCACATGTTGGTTTGTCTAAATACCTCCACGTAGCCTACGTATAATGTTGTATCTTCGAAAGTAAAGTACGAATATACATACAAGATATGTATTATGTCAGGCCAATCATTATTTATTTAACGTATGGTCATTTCTAGTGCATCACATGAATTATAACATTTATGTACAATAACAGCTCATGTTTGATTGTCAGAAATTAAAAATTAAAAGTATTGTTTCTAAAATATTCAGTTGCCGATTCAATGAGTGTGAAGAAATCTTCCAGGTTTCCTCCATAAGCTGTGACTGCTGTGAGACAGCAATCCGACACGACATGGCTCACGGTCTGCCTTCCTGCACCCTAATCACATCTCGGATAGGCCGACCACCCGCACTTAAAGAAGAAGGCCAATCATGACCTATGGGGTTAAAATCAAGAGCTGACACAACAAGAACAAAGAACCTGCTCAGGACATCTGAAATGAAAACTTTAAGAGCAATCACAGGGAGAACGCTCAAAGATCGAATCCGCAACGAAGAAATAAGACGGATCTGTGGCACGGAATATATCGTGAGATGGAGCAGAGCAAGAAGAAGATTCTGGAGGAATCATGTAAACAGAATGGCTGACTCCAGAATCCCTTACATTGCAGCCAACGAAATACCACCTGGTCATCGTCTTCCTGGAAGACCGCCTAAAAGATGGAGGGATAGTTGGTTCTCGACGTCCCAGGAGTAGAGGAGCTTTCTACCAGAAAAGATCAACTGATCTAAAGAAAGGAGGAAGAAGAAGGAGAAAGTTACTATTGAAGAAGGATTTGATCTATTGAAGAGTCTCTCTCTCTCCCTGGGCAATTATTAATCCCACATGATGGTGGGGTCTGCCATTTTTGTCTTTCGCCGCCACTCGGCTCTATTCTGTGCGTCCTCCGGGGAAGCTCCGCAGTCTCTCATGTCTTGCTTCACAACCTCGCGCCACCTCCACTTGGGTCTTCCTCTGGATCTACGACCAGGGACAACTAATGACTGTGCTCTGTTGCCAATGTATTCGGGGGGTCTTCTACTCACATGCCCGTACCACCGTAATCTGCTTTCCTGAATTTTGTCGGATACGTCACGTACACCTAGACTTCCACGTATGTACGTCTATTGAAGAGTGAAAATGCATTTACATTATTATACATTGGAGAGTTGTAAAGACTAACTTACGAAGCTTCCGTAGATAAAATGATTTCATTCATAATATTCCGTTAAGTGTGTATTTTTTGTCATTAAAACATCCCAAAGTCCGGGAAACGTCGGATTCCTGGAGTGAGGAATGCCCTGAAACTATAAATCATCAGGTCTAAGGACCTGCCTGCCACACAGGTACGGTACTAGGGATAGTGGCTAACAATGCTACTCTACGGGAATAAACGAATTAGTGAGCGCAAGAAATTTAATTTTAAATTTCAACCATGTCATATTCTTAGCAATATTTTATGTATTTGTCTGACTTTCTATACAATCATCATTATTTTATTGTTTTCATTGTGGTATTTTTATTTGTTTTTAAGAGTAATGACCGATATTAAAAATTAACTACGCGACTTTCGGGAAACGAGTTTTTCACTTTTTTTTTGAGAAATCTATACAAGATATAAAAAAATATTATACGGTCATTCCATAGATAAAGGTTCAATATCGCTACTCCATTTTTTTCCAAATCATAACGTTTGTCAGGATCTAGTCGTCTCCCGTTTTTAGAAATTTTAGAAATGTCAATATGAATATTCTTAACCCCAAATAATGGAAAAAAACGCTAATTTTACCATTTTCATGTATCAGTGTATCTAGTCTTTTTTTTCAAAGTGGTTTATTTTTTTTATATTTAGTAAGGTTGTCTCCCGTTTTTAGAAATTTTTGAAATGTCAATATAACTACTTATTAGATTTAAAACGCTTGAACGTCTAATTTTCAGTAGGTATATGTAGGTACATAAGAAAAAGTTTTTAGAACCAATATCGGTTGTAATTTTGCTAGTTGCTATACAGATCATCACTATACAAATCTCTTTAATCGTTTGCTTATCACTCAGTATTCTGTCACTGTTTTATTTATTTTTTGTACATACATGATGTAACCTTGAGCTATTATATTGTGGTTAGTATTGCCCCGGAACAGGCTATCGCCTAGTGGGGCAATAAAATCCAGTACTTTTTTGTTTGTGTTTTTACTTTGTAAAGCTTTGGATAATAAATATGTAAATGAAAAATGAAAGGTATATTTTTTTACCTTTGAACCACTCCTGTGTAGTTTAAACAAAACAGTCATCCATTTCGTCCTTAATTGGCCTCTGTCTCCTCATTACAGGACCTCGCCTTCTCACTTCTTCAGTAGCAGAGGATCCTCACCACATTCTTCACCGCCTCCTCGAACCATCCATCATTTACAGGAATATTTACAGTAATTACTAGTATCCTTCCGAATCTATGATTTATAACACGTCAAACAGTAGTAGTTCTGACAAAAATTTCAGGAGTTTAAAGCGATCATACTTAAACCAGCGGTCTATATAATATCTTGGTTTGATTCCCGATGGCGACCTACTTCACTTCCCGACACAAACTTTGCAAGCTTACTGTGAAATGTACAAACGGTGTATTTGGGATTATTTCGATAAACCCATATTAATTTTATAAAAAAATAAAAAATAAATAAAAAAAACCCATGAGAATATTGTCAACATGAATAAATCCCCAAAAAGACAAAAACCCTTTAGAAATTCCCTTATTAACATTATACAATTAAAAAAAAGAAACACAGAATACAAAACAAAATCACTACTAATCAGAATAAGGACTAACATCCTACTAATTACAATCAGTTATGACTATCTTTAATGTTAATGTATGGACCGCATAGGCGCATACTAGCCCTATATAGAGGCTACGGTAATGTGACGTCACGAGGTGAATTTGATAAAACCGAGCGTTTTTCAGCAACCCCAACTTTGATGGCTAATATCTCCGAAACTATTCCATATTTTTGAAAATTCAAAAAGTCTGGTACCTGGTCTTAATTTTTTCTTAATTTTACCAAGTGCACCTATTTTAAAGGTACATTTTTACATAAAATGAATCTGGGTCTATCGAAATAACGAAATTTATTTATCAAATTTGTACAGTAAGCTTGAAAAGCTTGCGTCTTGAAGTGGAGTAAGTCGGCATCGGGGATCGAACCCGCGCCCACTGAATTAACAGTCGAGCGCGTTACCAACCAGGCTACCTTTTTTTTATTTAAGACATACATTAGACATTACTACCTCATTCTAATACCATATGCAATAATATTTTTTGCTGCCCCAGAACCCATCAACAGATGCAACTTCATATTATGAAATTATTTCATTGTTGCAGTTTTTATTAAAATTTCGGCGAAATGTGAAAGTTATTATTTAACCAACTCCTCCACCCTTTTTGCATTTTTTTTTGCTGTCCAGGTAAAAGAGTTTGCGAATAATATTCAATCCACTTTTATGTAAAAATAAATTTAGTCTAATATTTTTTTGACGTCATGGATTGAAAACATTTTGTACGCATTATAGGGCTATTTTTTTTAGAAATTCGATATTTATTGGATAAATGTTTTTTTTTTATCCTAAAACACAATTTTCACTGCATTATAACGCAAAATCCATAAATTAAGGCCTTCATCGAAAGCATAAATTTTTACTATGATTTTTGGTTTCTTTTGTAAAAATCGAGTTAGAAAAACTTAAATGAGAAATTTTAGTGCTGTACAATTTTCAAAAGTCTGACGATTTCTGGACATGCATCAATTAATTTTTTTATCATATGCACTTATTTTTTCATTCTCATATATTGCGAACTACTTATACCTAAGTATAAAATTAGTTATTGAAATAAAAAAAACTTTGATATATTCTCGATATAAACTCTATCATTAGTCATTACATTCTTCTATCTATGTCTAAATAGACACAAGTGTGCTTTACACAGTTAGTAAGTATTTATAGTCACGCGATTCAAACTCCCATAAAGATTTTGGTTATATGGTGTTTCATGTGCCAAAGGTGTTGACCTCTGTATTGAACAATCAAAACAAAATGTGTTTTAGGACACCAGAATATGTCCATTGTTTGCGCAGGACAGCATCATCTCAAAACATCTAAAAGGATTGCATATGTTACAGAAAGGATACAAAAAAAATGCATTATGTATCCTACTTGTGAATGCAATATCTTAATGTCAAATCATTTTATACTAAGACTTGAGAGTACGCATATTGGCATTTCAAAAAATTCTAAAAACGGGAGACCTTCTATCTCGACAACCGTTACTAAATATGCTTTGGAACAAAATATGGTAGATGCATTGAACATTTATCTAGGGAATAACCGTAAAAGATTTTTTATATCTTGTACAGATTTCTAAAAAAAAAGTGAAAAACACTTCTGATCTTTTTTCCGAAAGACAGACACTCGTTTCCCGAAAGTCGCGAGATATTTTTGGTATTGATAATATGCATTAAAATCTAGGGTATAACTGTAAAAGTTTGTTGATTGAAGCGAAATTAACCCCATAAAACAAAAAACGCTATTTTTACCATTTTATCATGCAATTGAGTACATGGTTGGCGCAGTTGGTTGAGACGGCAGTCTCTCGAGGGGGAGGTGCCAGGTTCAAACCCCGGCGCTGGCGATGTATTTCTCACTTTGCGATACAGGCTTTTAGCCTAGTGCAAGGTGTGCAGGAAATTATTTGGGTATGTGTATGCAATCCCAGACCCTTTTTTTTTAATAAAAAAAAATGTTCATACGATTTTGAACCTTTATGCTGTGGGAAATTACGTGACGTCATGGTTGGGTCGGGAGTCTTAATTTTATTTACAAAATGTTGCGTGTACAATAATTATATTTTGTCCATTCACGCTTTTCATATTATTGAAAATGGACTTGATGGTGTATTGTATTAAATTTTGTCATTGTTGATAGTAGCACATTGCGTATTGATCATGACGAAAATTTGGCAAGATTTGATTCAATTTTTCACCGTGTGATGTCACTGATGCAGCTGCCTGGTGGCATTGATATTTGTATCCCTAAATTTAAGCAGAGAGGACAGAATACCAGACTCCTTGCTTCCTCAACTTTAATGCAATTTGTCATACACAGACAATATGGTCTGTCAGTCTCGGATCCTTCCTAATGCCTCTTCTTTCACCCATCTTTTTCGTCATCGTGTCATCATCCATTCTCTCAACGTGCACAAACAATCTAAGATTAGGTATTCATTTTCATTGAAAGTCTCTCATTCATTTTCTTTGAAAGTCTTATGGTTTATATTCTTCAGGTCTTGAGTCCTCCAACGTGCAGCAAACTTGCACAGGCCGCTTTTACAAACCTGTAAACTTTCATGCCAAGTGTGCAGAAAGTGTTCAACAGCTTTGGTAGTTTACACGCTACAAGCCTGCACAAGCTGCATGTGACTTATTTAAGGTTGATACATTGAAGGACTCCCACGGGCTTAAGGCCCTCCGCATCCCCGGGTAGCACAGGCGCATATAGCGTCCGCTTTACCCGCACTTCTAGGCAAAATCTTTTTAAGAGGTGGGCTCAGGGTTAGCCAGAAGGGAGCCCCCCGACAAACCCCACCCCTAACTTACATTCCTTCAGTGTCCTTGTCCAAGGATGGAAACATATTTACAATCATTTACAGATACATACATGAGTACAAAAAAGAAAAGAAAACAGTAGAAATAAAGCATATATACAGTTTACATAGATATTGGTCCAGAAAGCTAAGCTCAGGGTCCAGGAAACAGGATGTACACAGGGCGGCGGGCCAGGCGCCGCAACCACAGGCACGCGGGGAAGTTTCCTCCCAGACATGGACATCAAAAACTTACCATTCCTCCTCCAAGGGAGAAAGACGACAAGAACATAGACGAGTTCTCCGGTCCAGCACAGCGACAGTCACACGCAAGCCAGATTGGGTCCCACGCGTAGCCGTCCTCAGAGTGGGGGCGAGCCCACCCCTTGGAGCAGCTCCCAACGCGAAACCCACTCGCCAACGAATCTCTCGAAACAGGCCACATTCAAGTCATTCCGCAGCAGCTCCGCGTACCAGATGGGTCGCGGAGTGCCTACACTCATGCTCGTCATCATCTCATCCCTAGCATCCTGCAGGACGGGACATTCCCAAAGGATATGCTCCGCACTCTGCTCAAACATACCACATACACACCACGGCTCTGCCGCCAGGCCTAGCTCAAAGAGCTTGCCTTTGAGCTTACCGTGTCCCGTCACGAGTTGCACCGCATGGTGGCTCAGTGACAGGGATCTTCTCTTCATTCTCTCGCTCACATTAGGGAAGAATCTGTAGACAAGTCTAGCTGTTCTTCCCTGGTCCCATCTTTTCTGCCATTCTTTCATCGTAATCTCTCTGATGGTGCCAATGGCCCTATTAATTTCCCTCACCCCGATACCCGCTTCAACGGGAACACCGAGGTGAACAGCAGATCCGGTTGTCTTGACACTCCTCCGCGCGACGAAATCCAAAATTTCGAGATCAGCAGGCAAAACGCCAGCAATGACCGGGAGGCCATCACTGGCCGCCGTCCGATACGCGCCCGTAACCGCGAGTAAGGGAAGCCTCTGGCCCCTCAGAACCGCAAGAAAAGGTTAAGGTTGATACGGCAAACATGCTACAAAGTTTACACACTTGCTCAATTTTATATAGGTAGAGAATGGAAAATTAGGCGATAAAACGAATTTATTCGCGAATTTCGATCTTTTTACGCGAACAACTCGAATTTTGTGTTTTTTTACACATACTCGTAAATTGCGAACTTTACCATTTTTTACGAGAATAACGCGAATTTTCGCATATTTGTCGTGAATTTCGACCTATTCAAAAGGAATGTGGCTTTGAAAGTAAGAAGAATCACAAAAAAAAAATATTGCAAAGAGGCGTTTTTTGTATTTCTCGAATATTTTTGTTTTACTTTATGTTAGGAATTTTTGTAGGTATAAAATATTGTACGAGTTAAATTTTTTTTACACTCATGTATTAAAACCTGCAAAATTGTCCACTTTAATGATATAAAGGTACGAAAAATAAGAACGTATTTTGCCAAAATTGTGCAAAACACACTCCTTTTTCAAAAAAAAAACACAACATTTCCTGAAAAATAACACCAATTTCTTCCATTCTCTACTTAAGGATAGGTTATATTATAATGTATAGGTATGGATATTGACGATATGGAGCTGTAGAAACTGGAATAGTTAGGTAGGTACTAGGTATGTCATGTCAGAGTTAGTCAGTAGAATGGTGTCGTCCCCTGGGAATGTAGAGTTCATTAATGTCTAATAATGTCTCCTACAGGAATTCCTTCATCACAGTTTCAGCCTTCAGGGGGACACTGCTCCTCAACACGTTATCGATTGTTAAACATATTATAAAAACTGGAAATAAAATAAGGCTGAACTTATTTATGTATGAAATATAAGTGCAGCCGTTCTGAATGTCTAATTTATTGCAAGTTGCAAGCGCAGAGAATGTTGCGAATTAGGGTTGAATGCAGTTGGAATGAGGACGTGGGATAAATTTGGGAGGTTAGTGATGAGGTTATTAGAGAGATCGAGTGACTTAAGACGGGTATTTTGTCTAGATGAAAGTGAATAAACTTAGACGGATGTTGAGAGAATGAATTCGTCTTCTTCTCCATTAGCCTTCTTCCATCCACTGCTGGATATACGCCTCTTTCAACTGTTTTCACTCGTCTCTGTTCTGCCCCTTTCGCATCCAGGTTCCACCAGCGATTTGGACAATGTCGTCGGTTCATCTCTTTGGTGGCCTTCCGACACTCCATCTATTTGTCCAAGGCCTCCACATTCGTGGCACCCATCTGGCGTCACCCTGCCTGGCCATATGTCCTGCCCATTGCCACTTAAGTTTTGACACACGGCTCATGATATCGGCGGCGGAGGAGAATAAATTATTACAGGATAATAAAATTAAAACGATATACTATGTGGGTGAACAAAGAGGTATGAGAAAACGCGGTCCGAGACTGGCTTGGACCGATCATGTCGACCAGATCCTCAAGGGACGCCGGCGCGTTTCCAGTAAATGAAATTGGAGAGCGTGTATTAAGACTGTGACGGAAGAAATGAGTGTGCGTAAGTATATGGTGGTTTGGCAGCCTATCTTCTCTCCCTACTCCACAAGGGACGATGATTAATAGACAAAAGTCTCGTTTGCCTAGTGCCTATAACAGTTTGAGAAGTTTACGGTAAGATTCGATTTTATACGTAAAAATGTGGTTTCCTCATTCCACTTGGAGATTTTTAGTGACGTGATGATCATTCCAGCTAATATTGGACATGAGGAAGAGGATATTAAGAAGAAGACATTAGGAAGGAGCGGCGTGCCCCAGGGACACGTCCTAGGCCCGGTACTTTTTTCTAAATCCCCGAAAATAACATAAGAAACGACTTAATGGACAGGTTATGGATGCGGAAGAAAGAATATTATCATATCCTGATATCTGATATTGATATACCAACATGTAGCATTTATTACAGGGTAGGCATAGAGACATAGCTATACGCGTTCCGATTAGACATGAGCGCCGCGCCGGCGCGCCGCCGCTAATCATGGTCGGCGCGCCGCCGCCGGCAAAACGCTCACGCCGGCGGCGTGGGAACTGCGTGACCAAAAATATTTATCCTATGTTTTTTGAGACAGAAATCTAAATAAGTACTTTTCCAGGTAAAAAAATGAAGCATTCAGCTGTGGCGACGCTAGGATTCAGTAATTATATAAGATGTCGAATAATAACTAATGCATTGTTGACCCACTCCTACGTCTCACATATTTCGTTCATTTGGTTTGGAATAAAAAAAAAATCGGGGAATTTTCTGTACCTTATTTATTTGATTCTAAAACAAGAAATAGGATGGGATGGAGGCATTAATAATTTGGTTCTTCATGGTGGAAATCAAATGAACAAACGTTATTCTATGTTAACTGGGAATCACAAGGAAAACTCAAAATTTATAGTTGATCGATTTTTAGGACACCGGTCGATTTTATCATACGTTGACCACGCTGAAATTTTTAAACCACGTAAATTTTAGCAGAAGGCTATATTTTTCTTCCAGGAATATCTGACCAAAATATTCGGTCTTTTCGATCAACCGTTCTATCTTTTCATTAGTTTAACCTTTGATTTTATCGAAGTACCTAATCGAAATTATTTTCATTCCACTTGACTAGATTCGCTATTCTCCAGATAACAGGTGCACTCGCTGACCTGGAGGTTGTCGAGAGTTTCACATACCTCGGATCCGTGCTAAATAACGCACGAGGATGCGAGGCGGAGATCAGAAGACGGATTGGGATGTCAAAGAACGCTATGACACGCCTTGATAAAATATGGAAAGACCGAAGAATATCCAGAGGGCTAAAAATTAAATTGGTGCGGTCGCTTGTGTTCTCTATTTTCCTCTATGGGGTGGAATCTTGGACCTTGCGAGCGAGGGACAAAGCTAGAGTTGACGCTTTCGAGATGTGGTGTTAGAGGCGCATGCTGCGGATCCCATGGACTTCAAGAAGGACAAATGCCTCTATCCTTCAGGAACTTGGAATCACATCTAGATTGTCATCTCCATGCTTAGAAAGAATTCTCCAATTTTTTGGACACATCGCTCGCAGAGGGAGAGAAGCTAACAATCACGGGAAACACGCCGGGACGGAGACCCAGAGGACGATCACCATTGCGATGGATGGACCAAGTTACGCAGTCTGTTGCCCCCTCCATCTATAGGGCAGTGCATCTTGCCGAGGACAGAGCTGCGTGGCGGGGATTGGTCAAGCAACGGGTGTTTGGGTTTGGAGATCGCGACCCTCAGCAGTGAGGAAATCGACAGGAGAGAGAGAGAGAGATGCTATATTTAATTTATTTTAATACAATAAGTACTGTAGAAATAGTTAAGACTCCTCTTCTCTTGACAAAAAACGATATTCATTTGGTAATTTTTACGTTTACGATCTTCAAAGTGTCAAAATGTGATTATATTTTGATATTAGATATTTTAACGTTAAAATCCAATTATTTCGCTCACCGAAGGCCGCATTTTAATAAAAAATAATAATTTACTATCCCCTAACGTGGTTTCTCGGACTGTGATTACAGACTACTCTCAAATTGTAATTTATCTTTCCACCGGTAATCATTACGTATTTTGGTTGATGTCATTATTAATTTATGCACCTTTCGACTAAAAACACCACAATATATCTTTATTTATTTATTTTCCTTATTTTTACACCTAAAATAACATCCAAAATAAGTTTTTTTTTTAATAAAATGAATCTGGGTTTATCGAAATAAACCCACACACATCTTTGTACACTTCAGAGAAAGCTTAAAATCTTGTGTTGTGAAGTGGAGTAGGTGGGGGTTGAACCCGCGCCCACTGGATTAACAGTCGAGCGCGTTACCAACCAGGCTACAGACCACCTCAAAACTTAAATTAGATAATTTTATTAAATTACCCTTCCATTCCAAGCAACAGCACATATAACACATATGTTTTTACAGCTTATGCTGAACCGTAGTTCTTGGTTACATAGGAATTTTGCATTTTGTGGAAGGTCGACCTCGTCATCGCGATTCTGGACTTTATTTCAGAGTTTGAATTCCACTCACCGTTTAGCTAACAGCCCAAATATTGCCAAATGAGAAACCTGTTCGACTGCACTACTGCCCATAGTTAGGCTCATTCTGACGCGTTTGACTTTATGGATTTGTTTTTTTTGACCTGCCCTCCAGCACCATAAAAAGACAATAATGAATTTTTCCATTATTTTTTAAATAAGAGCTTTACTATTGAAATAATTTCACTTTATTATTGAAATAATCATAGTTTTTCAAAATAAATAAATCGATTTTATCATTATCCTTTTCACATATACGTATTTAATCATTTAAAACAATATTGCAAAAAAATCCAATGCTTCCCCCCACTTTGGATCCACGCCGCCGGCGTGGCGCCGCCGCCGGCTATTTTAGACATGGGCGCCGCCGCCGGCTTTTTTGCAGCCGGCGCACATGTCTAGTTCCGATTATAAAAAAAATACATAAAGTTTGTCGAGAATCGGATTAACTTGGAACTGCAGTTTTGTTGAAATGCTTAATAAAAGTGTTGTCACTGTGGCTGCAAAAAAATTACATAGCGGCCTGAACGAAATCCAACTCTTTCCTGACAGACTGTACCTAAGTACTTGTACCTACCTAGAATGTATTATAAATGATAATGATAAAATCAATGTAGGTATAATACGACCTAATAATTCTATTAACACCACAATTTTTGTCGTTCTGCATTTTTTCATCACACAAATTTTCATGTATAAAAATAGAATCTACCTACTATTTTGCCTCCTTTTTTAAGAATGTAAGAGAAAGCTTCTACTAACCATCGACAACAAAAAAACTATCTCCGCCTATTTGTGGAGAAATGTGGCGATGCCATGGGAACAAAAGAAATTTTTATTTGAATAGGTTTGCATTTTTTTGTACGAATCCAAATGTTTTTATTTACAGAAATGCAAAAAAGGGTACAGCGTCCTTACCTAAAAATATTACAATAAAATGTATTGTAGGCACATAAATGATGCCTTGTGGGAACCAATATGGATGGGCATGAATTTTTACCATGGGTTTGACAATATGAGATTTTGTAAAAAATCTATGAGATAATTACTAATCCTACAAACATGAGTAATCGTAAGATTGACACATACAAGTGTTCTGCTCTAATAAAAATAGTTTAAATAAATAGTTATTTTCCAAGAAATGTGGTGTTATTTTTCATACATTTATATCATTAAAGTGGTAAATTATTCACACATTTATGTCATTAATATGGTCAATTTCATCTTTTATACAAAAATCCCTTAAACACGAAAAAAAAATTTTTGTAAAAACAAAAAATGTCTCTTTGCAAAATTTTTTTCAGTGTGGTTCTTCTTTGTTTCAAAGCCTCAATGTTTCAATTACAATGTTTTCCAAAATAAAGGTCTAAATTCTCGTCAAATATGCGAAAATTTGCGTTATTCCTATAAAAGAATGCTAAAATCCGTGTCACATGTGTAAAACACGAAATTCGATTTATTATCGTAAAAAACAAAAATCGCGAACAAATTCGTTTTATCATGATCGTGAAATTTTCCAGTCTCCGGCTCATAGAATCTCCAGCTATAAGTATTTATTTGTGAAATGTTATAAAAAAATAGTATAAAAAATAAAATATATTTAAAAAATATAAAGTCAATGATTGACTTGCGACAGCTTTTCAAAAAAGTCGATGACATTTTGACATTTTTATAAAGTTGCATAATAGATATTAGATGTAGATGTGGATTTATAATATAAAATTATAAGTTTGATTTCCGTGTGGCACGCGTGCGAATAAAAAAATAATAATTTCATTGAATCTTAATTTAGTGTAAAATTTCATTTTGATAAGTTTATTATTATGCGATGTCTTGTTGGATTGCGTATAACTTGATGAGGGATGACAAATAATGTTTCAAAACCATCGAAGATCGATGAATACGAAATACGAATAAAAACAAACTTTTGATAAGTAGGCTTCAATTTTTGGAGTAGAACGTCGGGAAAAATAAGATAACTATTTAAATTTACCTACATATTACACAATCACAAAACCTCGAATTTGGAAACGGGGAAACATTTGTGTGGACAAGCAATATGGGATAAATAAATAAAGAAATAAAAATAAAGAATTATCTTCATATTATATGCAATAAATGGTTTGTAACGGAATATGGTATTTAAATGTTAGGTACTGTTTACGTAAATCATAATTTTGAAGATATACTCGTATGTATAATTTATCGCATAACTAATGATGAAAAATTAAATAAATTCTATAAGTACCTGGTATTTTTGTATTTTTACACCGTGGTCACCGTATGAGCATTTGGCACTTGTATTTGACTCGCTCTTTACCCGCCTGTTATTTTTCTCAGAGTATTTTCGATGCATAGATTGTGCCGCGCGCATCACTTTTGTCGTACGTGAGGAGGTTTGAGTGGTCGCTTTGAATGTTTTGATGGACAGATGATAAGACTAATTCTTTTGTTGGACAGCGAGGGGTTCAAGTTCACATCCTACAACCGAAACACGCTTCAAGATGAAGATAACATGAAAAGCGTGTTAATTTGTCGTTAGTGGGTGCAATTTTTTTATAAATAACCATTAAAAGTATTATTTTATTACAAGCTAGCACAGACACTCCTGCCAGCACTAGCGGATTTAGGGGGGGGGGGCTAGGGGGCTGAAGCCCCCCCCTAAACCATGGATTACAGTAGTACATATAGAACAAATGTAGGGATTTTAGCCCCTTAGCCCCCCCCAAAATGTTGAGTGACGTTTCTAGTGCCTTGAGTACTAAACTGAAAATGTAGTATAGTGAATGCAATTCCCCTCCCCCCGCTCGACAAAATTTTAGGCGTCAAGGTCAACAAATTTTAGACGACGACCTAAAAAAAAAAAAAAGGTCATCAGTTGATTACGGCAGGATTCAAAATTTTAGGCGAGAGGACCAAAAAAAAAAAAAAAGGTCAACAACAACTCGGGAAATTTTTTTTAATCTTCAGCCCCCCCCCCAAAATTAAATCCTGGATCCGCCACTGCCTGCCAGTGCCGGGGATGTTACTATTAATCCTATCGACACCGAAAACTATGGATCGATACTCATATCGCCTTTTTCATGCCACTCCTCTAACTCCGCCCCTGAACTCCTGCGGCTGCCGGGAATGTCACTATTCATCCTATTGAGATTAAAATTTATGGATTCTACACTAATATTGCTTTTTTCATTTTTCAGATTTTACAATTTTGTGGGCATAACCTGGTGGGCATACAAACACAGCGAGTATTATCTTGACAAAAAGCACCAGAGCGCCTCACACTTGAATTCTTAACACGTCTCTCGCTTCCATAACATTCGTCATACGCACCCAGTAATTTATCCCAGTCAATATGAGTCCGTTCTTGAATATCTATCTGGTCAATCTAGTCACTCCAGGTAACTCTTGGAAGTCTTGGACGACCAAGTTTCCTTGCACCGTTTTCTTCAGACTTACAGACATATTTTCATAGTTATTCTATTCTCATACATTCTCTCCACATGTCCTATACTATACATCTCAACTTGTTGACTTTCACACTTCACAACACTTTCACTTGTCACAACACTCATCCTACATCCAATTATCTCTCTATTAATCACCTCATTTCTTACTCTATCTCTGGCTTAGGTATGAAAGAATTACACTTAGGAATTACAATAAATTTTAATCAATCGAGTAACTTCTAAACATGTGTCGTCATGCCCTCTATGTAATAATAGAAAAAACATTACAATAATTCAATACAAAAGTAGCCCTACGAAAGAGTAGCATTATTAACATATTTAAATCTTGTAACTATTCTTCAATAGATGGCGTTAATGTACTTAACTAGTATTTTCTGAGACATTTTGAAAAATCTAGTTTTCTTCATAATTTTCTTAGGGATCCGGACAAACGGCCGACAAGACATACGGCCGACAGGACAAATGGCCGACACGGACAAATAGCCGACACGACCAATGGCCGACTGGTACAAATAGCCGAAAGACGAAAGGCCGAAATCCAAACGGCCGACAGGACGAATGGCCGACACAAAAAAAAGATTGAAATAATGATCACATCACAAGTTTGAAAAACAAAGTTGCCAGTTTATTCTAACAATCCAAAATTTGGCTAGTTTTTTAAACAACAGTTCCGAAATATAATTTGAAAGTAGCGAAAAAATGTTACCATATCTTATTATCAATTTCCTGAAAAGTTGGTATATTTTTAGTATTTATTTTTTACATTTTGGTAGTAGGTATTATATTCAAATGTTTTTTTCGAGAACAATTTTAAGTATTTTTGTAATTTTTGAAACGGCAACACTGTCGCCAAGTCGCCAAGCCTGTCACTGAAAAGTGACTTTACAAAATTATTATAACCTCCTAAAATATTCAATTTGTTTTGTTTGTCATTGTTATATCGTTTTATTTATCAGGTAGGATATTGCATTTGTTCAATTACTTTCACGTTCAATAACTGTAAATTCGCTACGGGTTATTTGCGTAATATTTTGTGCAATATTCATAATAGAATTCACAAAATTTTATACAATTTGCTACACCGGTTGATTTTGTTAAGTTTTTGTCAAATATATCTCAAATGAGATTGTTTCTCATTATTTGAACGACTTATAATCAATTTTATACTCTTTTGCATATAAATTTGTGCGTTTTAATAGTTTTACTACACTAGAAAATAAGAAGTTATAATTCCCATACAACTCATTTTTGCCAAATATAATCTATGTATTCCTGTGGTGTCTTATAGCACTGCAAACCAACTTTCCAGTCTTTTCTAATAGTATTTGTCCATGTTATTGTCTAACTAGATGTTAGTAAATCATTTAGGTTATTGAATATTCTCTCATTTAGTCTTCGTACTAAAATTTGAATAACATTTTTCTAGTATGGCGACTATGGTAGCACGAGCAATGGACGGAGGGGTTCAGGAGTGGGATCAAGCTGTGAGCACTGGCACATCCATCATGGCTGTAGAGTTCCAGGGCGGTGTGATAATTGGGGCAGACTCTCGTACTACGACTGGCACATACATTGCCAACAGAGTGACAGACAAGCTAACTAAAGTCACAGACTACATATATTGCTGTAGGTCGGGATCTGCGGCAGATACGCAAGCTGTAGCTGATATTGTCTCGTACCAACTTAGTAAGATGTATTTGTGTATTCAATTATTGTTAAGTTAAGGTACCCTTTTGGTACCAAGTTTATAATTAGTTTTGTCTCATTGTGGTTTATGTTATGGGTTGGCTGGCAGAAATCGCCATTTACCGGCCCTTTGTTATATGCAATAATGATTATTTTATTTATTTAAGATACATTGCACATAACCTGTAAGTGTATAAATTACCGTGACCGGATAAAAACCCATATGAATATTGCTCAACATGAATAAATCCCAAAAAAGACGAACGCCCTTCAGAAATTTGCTCAAGGGACGAAAGCTCAAATCTAACTGGATTTTGAAAATAAAATTAATTGTATCTATTAGCATACGATTTCTTTCAGTGTGTTAGAAACTACCATGGATAAAAATGGGATAGACAATAAAATAGTCAACATTTTATAAATAATTCATCTACTGGAATCCAACTAGAAAATTTGGGCATTTATCCCTTGAGCAAATTTCTTAAGGGCTCTTGTCATTTTTGGGATTTATTCATGTTGAGCAATATTCTTATGGGTTATAATCCGGGAACCATAAATTACAGTTTCTGTGGGTTTTACTCAGGGTACTTAGGTACTCATTCCAAATGGTGCATTCTTTATTGGATTAAAAAAATTGAGAGAGGGTGGGTTCCGACCACCCAAGTGTTCCTAATTTTAACCAGTCGAGTTGTTTGCCACCAATTCCCAGGTACACTTATTTGTTGTTTTATGTCTCCAGATCTCCACCAGATGGAGCTAGAGGTGGGGGAAGTGCCTCTGGTTAGTACAGGTGCTGCCCTCTTTAGGAATCTCTGTTACAACTACAGAGACTCTCTCGTAGCCGGGATCCTGGTGGCTGGATGGGACAGCAGACTCGGAGGTAAACAATTCATCAATTATATTATTATTTGATTTCAACCAATATCCATCCATATGATTGAATGCCAGACGGCCCTAACCTTACACACTCTTGTGCTCCCATCACATTCATACAAATTGTCATACAGGCTCGCTCCGATTTCTTCTATTCAAGGAACTGGTCGACATGATCGCTCCAGGTCAGTGTCGAATAACCACGTTTCCTCACACCTCTTCTTTCACTCATATATCTTTTTGATCGTCCTGTCATCATTCGTTCTCTCCACATGCCCCGTACATCTCAACTTGTTGACTTTCATCCTAGTCCTACATCCACTCACCTCTCTATATAATTACCTTATTTCTTACTCTATCTCTCAGTGTATTTCCACACATTCTCCTCAATGACCTCATCCCCACTGCATTTATTCCACTCTGGTCCTTTTTTTAATCACATCCATATGCAAGTGTTGCCACCAGAATGACGATTATTTATCGTTGAAACATTTCAGATTATTGATTCATTGTTTTATTTCCCAGGCCAAGTCTATTCTGTCCCCATCGGAGGAATGTGCGTGCGTACTCCTGTCTCCATTGGAGGATCTGGCTCCAGCTACGTTTATGGATACATGGACGCCAACTTCAAGGATAATATGAACAAACAGCAAGCCATGGAGTTTGTAGCCAATTGCCTGGCGCTCGCAATGTCGAGAGATGGATCCTCTGGAGGTGTTATACGTCTCGCAGCCATAACGAAGGATGGAGTGGAAAGGAAGGTTATATTGGGTGATTCGTTGCCTAAATTCTGGGAAGGATAAGCATTGGGTTTTGTTCGTATTATAATAAGGATAATATGTATTCAGTTTTATTTCCACTATTTCTTCTTATCGATATTGGCTAATAAATTTTTGTATTAAACTGATTTGTTTTATTCATTTTAAAGAGATGAGTGTCTCTAGTATGTTGTTTGTATTGTTTATTGGGTTTTTAAGGGCATAGAACCTAAACATATGTAAAATACTGCATCACGAAAAGTAAGATTACTCAGCTAATACTAAAGATGTCATCCTATCACTTAAAACATTCATTAAGGCGGCATATGCTGTAAACTAGCTTAGGCAGCATAAATTTTTCTCAGCCAATACTGAGAGAATCGTCTTGAAACTGAAGACAGTGATAGATGAAAGTATGGACTACAAGCTGGCTGTCCTAGAATTACAATATTTGGAAATTCCTTGAACAAAAAAATATTCCAAAAGTGCCACTGAAATTTACGGGACTTAAGGATTATCCGTTCAGTTTTTGAGATGTAAAAGTGTAATTTAGGCAAAATACTGGTAATTATAATCTTTACAAGTTGGCTGTAGTAGATTTTTTAAATTTGTCCCCAGGCTCTTCTCAAAAAGGTAAAATTCACATTGTCGCTTACGTTATCCTTATTTCGGGCTAACATTCTCATACAAAATTTGAAAAACATGAAGGGAAAATAGAACGATTTTTGCTGAGTGCATATAAGCCATTAATGAGAATATGTTTTAAGGACTTTTAGTGGATTTTATAAAATATTATTCTCCTTTTTACACAATGCGCAAAAACCAATTTTGTCACTTACATTCTCATCCAAAATATAAAGCAGTTGAAGTGATAGTAGAAAGATAAAACCAACTGTGATAATCAAAAACCCTGTCTTTCTTGATAGACTGTAAATGGTATTGCTTGATAGAATAGCAGTACCTATTCTGGGACAACTAAATAAGACAAAATAAATATTATATCTTATTCTGTACTATGATTCTGTATTTAGAACAAACAATGAAAACAATTTGTCTTGTTTTAGTGTCATCAAATACTATTATTTATATGCAATGTGTGAATTATTCTGATTAATCTACAGGTAAATGCTTTTCATTATCTGATGGCATGGTTTTTCTTATCTTATATAAGGTAGCTGAGAAAGGCACTCAAGTTTTCTCAAAGAAGAATGCTCATTTAGTATGAAAAAAAAACCCAGGCCCAGCGCAAAGGAAATGTAGCTCAAATGATAGGTAATTAAATACTGGATAGATGGGATCATCGAAATCAACGGCTAAATGTGTGAAATACCTAGTCGAAGTTTACAGGGGTCACATGAATATATTAGCAAAAGGAGAATTAAACAGTTACTATTTCAGTTTAAAAGTGTCAAATAAGGTAGTCCGTCTACATCTTCTTCATCAGCCTTGGTCCCTTGGTCTTGGAATTAAGAAATAATAATTTTTAAAAGATCGTTGCAACATAGTCATTCCTGAATTTATACAATCGCTGTATCTCGGTAGAGGTGGTCGGTAGACTGGTTGGTAATGCGCTCGACTGTTAATCCAGTGGGCCCGGGTTCAATCCCCGACTTATTCCACTTCACAACACAAGCTTTTAAGCTTACTGTGAAGTGTACAAAGATGTATTTGGGTTTATTTCAATAAACCCAGATTATTATTTTTTTAAATAAATAAAAAAATAAAACCTCTGAATTTCCAACAGGTATTTCACACATTTAGCCATTGATTTCGATGATACCATCTATGCAGTATTTAATTACTCATTTTTACCTATCATTTGAGTTACATTTTGTTTGCGCCGGGCCTGGTTTTTTTTTTTACCATTGTCCTTTGTCTGTAAATGCACAAACTGTAGAATTACTATCTATATAGTAAATGTTGAAGGTTTTCACGGTGTGCGACTGACATTCTTTCTTGATTTTCGGGTAAACCGTGTGAAGATAAACTTGATGCCGATGCAACAAGATCTTCGAGGATACTGAAGCAGCTCTTTTAAGGGAGAGGATCCAACACACACGCAAAGAACTCGATCTGCACAAGTTAACACTCCACAGTACACGAACACATTTCTCATACATTTATCCACAGAGGAAGACACCAGTAGGAGTGTCGAAACGTCGATCAAGTTTATCTTCACACGGTTTACCCGAAAATCAAGAAAGAATGTACTATCTATATAGTTTTTACTATTAAAAACTATTGACAAATCAAATATCAGCAAGGCAGAACTATGGACGGGAAGCTAAAAATACTGCCTGTCCAATTTGTAACAATTTCAGGATGTCTTTGATGGGAATTCGTCCAGTAAACAACGATGTGGAGGAGTGGAACCAACCAGTGAGCACTGGCACATCCATCATGGCTGTAGAGTTCCAGGGAGGTGTGGTGCTTGGAGCAGACTCTCGTACTACGAGCGGCACATACATTGCTAATAGAGTGACAGACAAGCTAACTAAAGTCACAGACTACATATATTGCTGTAGGTCAGGATCTGCGGCAGACACGCAAGCTATAACTGACATTGTCTCATATCAACTTGGTAAGATCACAAATATTGTTATTTGAAAGAGCAGTGATCAAATAAGTTTTCCCTAGATTTCTGAATTTTCAAGTTGTCTTATTCCTTATGGAAGATCCCCTCCAAAGTCACATCTCAGGGAAGCATAAAAATGGTTGGAACGTACGCTCAAATACCAAAAAATAATCTCAATAGAGGGCTGTGTACACTATATATACGTTTAATCTCGAGTCAGCCTTCGTAGCACAGCGGTGGAGTATCAGCTTGTCAGGTTGGAGGTCTGGGTTCGATTCCCAGTCGTGGCAGATGGATGGACTGGAATTAGTGAATGTTATTTAAGTGTAAAGTGATCACTTAAGCCAGCCAATTCCGACTCGTAAGCGTTAGAACACCCATCCTGCTTCTTCCCCAAAGGATTTCACATAATGCTGCATTATGTGAATGAAGATACCTCTCGTTTCTGTTGAGGAAAAAACTGTAATAATATTGTTTATTCAGGTCTTCATACAATGGAGTTACCAGTGGGACAGCAGCCACTAGTCAGTACGGCAGCACTCCTATTCAGGACTCTCTGCTACAACTATAGGGCTTCTATATCAGCGGGGATCCTGGTGGCAGGGTGGGACCCAACAGCTGGAGGTAAACATCATCTACTTACATTTGTACCTGGATATTTGTAGGTTTGATGCAACCACTATTGCATATGTGTTGTTTTATAATTAGTAATTTTCCTCTTTAACCATAACAGTTAATTGATTTTTTAATAGCCTATGTCGTAACCAGGGTTCTGCTCTATTGTTACTCCAAATATGTAGTCTGAGAGAAAATATATAGTGTTGATAAAACTGTATAAATATATAAACAACGCAACTCAGGCTATTGTGTGATCATCAGAGACAGTTGCGTTTTAAGTAAAAGAAATCAGAGAGCATTAATGAATGTGATAGAAGCAATAAAATGTGTGCAAGGATAAGGCAGTTTGGCGTTGAAGTTTTAACATATTTTATTTTATTTTTAGGGCAAGTATATTCAATTTCTAAAGGAATATGTCAACACAAGCCCGTAGCAATTGGAGGGTCTGGTTCTCTGTACATTTATGGATACATGGATGCTAATTACAGGCCAGGGATGAGCAAACAGCAGACCATGCAGTTTACCACCAACAGTTTGGCACTTGCGATGGCCAGAGACGGTTCTTCGGGAGGCGTTATACGTCTTGCAGTCATCACCAAAGACGGAGTCGAGAGGAAAGTTATTTTAGGCGATTCTTTGCCTAAATTCTGGGAGAGTTAAATAAATATACTTTATATATTTTCTCTGTACAGTGGTACCTCGGATTACAAACAAATCAGTTTATAAAACAATTGTCCAACAAATTTTTCTTCAATCTGTGTGCCATGCCTTTGCTTTTGAACAACATCACCCAGGTATAAAGATTGACATGATGCTCGCAATGTGATGTCCCAATGAAGAAAAAGACTCTTGTCCAATCCCACCAACTTTTACCTAGGAAGGAGAGCCCTAAGAAATTTCCATACAAAAACAGGGATAATATTCTATTTATTATACATCAACATCAGCCTCCATTTAGAACACAGCCAAAATCCATATGAAATGCAACATGCAGCTCACCTACGTTAGGTGCCCAAATATTTCCGCCCAGAGTAGGTGAGCTGCATGTTGCATTTCATATGGATTTTGGCTGTGTTCTAAATGGAGGCTGATGTTGATGTATAATAAATAGAATATTATCTCTGTGCATTGTATGGAAATTTCTTAGGGCTCTCCTTCCTAGGTGGCCACTTCACAACACAAGCTTACTGAGAAGTGTACAAAGATGTATTTAGGTTTATTTTGTTAATGTAATTCATTCTTGCTCAATAGTGATTTTTAATGCTACTACTAATAAATAAATTTATTGTATTTTGTGATTATGTATTTCATTTGTATTGTTAGGAAGATGTAGAATATGACACTATCATCGGCACAAAATTCAGATACAGTCTGTCAAGAAATAGAGAGAGTTTCTAATGCGGGTGCTACATAGGGTTGCCAGATTTCTTAGAAGTCAAACCGGGACAACCGAAAAATGTCATGAGCGGGAGGGGGGTGTACCAACGCAGGATTTTCATTTTTTTAAGTATAGGCACAATCTATTTGCGCCCCCCCCTCCCCCCATAGAAATTTATACCTTATAAAAAATCAGCATCAACAAGTTAGCACCATAGGCGAAATTTTTTAGATAAATGGAGACTGGTTGTTTATAGTAGGCAAATCAAATGTGTAACATTATTTGTTTTTTACATTATTTTGTATATAAATTGTCAAAATGACCACAAATGATTGTAATCCTAAAAATATACCAACTGTTCCGAAAACCGGGACATTTAGGCGTCCCGAGAGGTTTGTTCGGGACACCGGGACACGAGGTACAAAACCGGTGACAGTCCCGGTAAACCGGGACGTCTGGCAACCCTAGTGCTACATGTAGCTTTTTGGCAACCATAGTGGTGTCAGTACTTGTCAGGCGCGAAGCTACCTAGGAACACGATTCCCATCGAGTTACCTTTTGGAAAAAAATGATAGGTAAAGTAGGTAAGTGGGTAAGTGTCGAATCTGACGTAATCCCATAACAAATGTTAGCCACGGCTTCCCTTCTGCAGAAATCCACTCTTCGCCACTGGTACTTGTAGAATTTCAATAGAAATGTCATTGCCGCCAGTGAACAATATTGTGGTTCTCAATTAGTCCGAGGCCATCTCTTTCTTAACAAACTGTATGTGGTCATATTTACATAGACAAAAAATAAATTGAATACAAGCTTTCTGGAGTCAGTACAGTTGTACACTGGGTTTTTCAGTGGTGTTCAGAAAGAAACTTTTATGGTCATTCCCGAGATTTTAATGCATATTATCAATACAAAAAAAAATCTCTGACTTTTGGGTAAAAAGAGCAGAGGTGGTTTTTACAATTTTTTTTGAGAAATCAATACAAGATATAAAAAATATTAGGTAGATTTCCAAAAGGAATTCTACCTATTCGTTTCTCCCGTGATGTCGCAGAATTGAAAAATTTCTACTCAGGATCACTAATTAGGACCAGGAGAACCCGAATCCGACCTTGGTTTAAAAGTTTATATATATAAGCCATATATATGTCCCTTTTCTTGTGCGCACGTTTGCGGCCAAACTATGCGTCGCAGAAACCTGAAACTTGGGTGGTAGATTTTTGGTAAGTGGTAGATGAACTGATAGGAGATTGGGTAAAATCCATTAAGAGGAAGGTTCACTTTTTAAGGCTTTAAATACAAAAACAATCATTCTGAGGGGATCCAATGATTGTGAGGGTCCGTGTCTGGTATCGTATGAAAGGGCATTAAAAAGGAATACATATCAATTTACAGATTTTGTCTAGCTCAATTCCTTGGACGACAATGATCGATCGAAAGATCTAGCTAAGTAAAGGGTGGACCAAAAGTCTTTGCACTTTTGAAATGGCCATAAAAATAAAAATACAGTTTGTATTTAAAAAATAATTTATTAATAAGAACAACAATAGCTGGGAAATTCATTTACTAAACACCGTATCAAGATGTCCTCCATCTTGCTGCTGGCCCTCCTCATATCAGACCCCTAATTTTTTAAAACTTTTCTATACAAAGCGTAGGCATGTTTCGAAAATTTCAAAAACAGATTTCCTCTTGAATAGTTGGATTATTATCGCTAGTTTTTTTACGCAGACCCTATTTTTGAGATAAGCCCATAAAAAAATAGCTGGGGTTGGGTCCGGGTTGCGGGAAGGCCATGGGATATCTCCTCTCCGCGAGATTATTTTGTTCTGGAACTTCTCTCACACTACTCTATAGAGATATTCCATGACTTCTCAGCAGCCCAGATTTAATCCCACCTGTTTTTTTATTATGTTATTTCAAAAGTCAGGTCTACGTGAATAAATCAGTGACAATACATTAACCAAAATTGAATATTCGAGAGGACATTGTCAATACTTCACGCTTAGGGCCGAATTTTTTAGAAAAAAATCATACCCAGATTTGAGGAAAGTCAGCGGCAATATGGCGGACATCTTGGTGATATTGTGTTTAGAAAAAGAATTTTCCGTTTATTGTTGTTCTTCTTAGCAAAAAAAAATTAAATACCAACAATAATTTTATTTTTAGGGCCATTTCAAAAGTGCAAGGACTAATGGTCCACCCTGTAGTTACCGCATAGGTACTAGCGTGTTTGTTGTCTTAGAAAAGTGCTTCACGATACGAGTAGAACTCACATCTTTTTTTCAAATTTCTAGTGCTTAGGTACCGGTACCATTCCATATTACGAGTGGCATGAAAATAATTTGAATATTGGATTAGGTACTTCGATAATCAAAGAATAAACTACATCCATACTACTTCATCACTTCGCTGGTTTATTTGCAGATGATATTGTGATTGTTTTTATTATATATACAGATGTACTCTTAAAATTAATAAAATAAATAAATCACTTGAAATCTACCTATGCCTGCGGCGTGCCAAAGGATTTTTTTTACAGTCATTCCCTAAATAAAGGTTCAATGTATCTACCCTATTTTTTTCCAAAGCATATTAAGTAACGGTTGTCGAGATCTAAGGTCTCCCGTTTTTAGAATTCAATATGCCTACTCTTAAGATGTAATGTTTATCCACTGTTTATCTAAGATCACTCGCAAACAAGTGAAGGGCCTTAAATAGAATTCATAATATATTTATCTATGGTAAAAGAAAAATATAAAGTTACAAAATTATTCCATTCGTTTTGTTTCTAACCAAAACAATAAAAATCAACAAATAAACTGAAAAAAATATTATTATTTTAAGGTAAGACATTGCATTTTATATTTATAATTAAGTTTTGGGCAAAGCACCGTAAACCCATCAGGGTCCTTGTGTTATTCGAAGACTCGAGACAATCACCAAATGTAGCATAACATAGGATGGACTGGAATTGGTGAATGTTACTTAAGTGTAAAGTGATCACATTAAACCAGCCGATTATCAATCATAAGCCTGATGGAAAGTCCATCCTTTGCTATATATCTGTCGAGAAAACTTGTTATACAACTACAAGGTGAATCCACCACCACCAAAAAAAAAAAGTATCTGGGCTTGCATACACAAACCCAAATACTTCCCTGCACACCTTGCACTAGGCTAAAAGTCTGTATTGCAAAGTGTGGAATACATCGCCAGCGCTGGGGTTTGAACCTGGCACCTCCCGCTCGAGAGACTGCCGCCTCAACCAACTGCGCCAACCATGTAAATGTAGGTTAATTAGATTTATCATAAGGTGACCATATTTTTAAAAATAAAAAGGAGGACAAAAAATGTGAAAAAAAAAAAGCGCCGCAGGCGAATTTTTTTGGGACAGTGAAGAAGGTCGCTATATTTGATTTATTTTCTTGAAAATGTTTTCCATAAAGAATGTACCAAAAAAATAGCGCCGCAGGTGAAATATTTGTCATAAGACATACCAAATTACATATACAGAAAAGGTAAAGGTAATTAGCGCCGCAGGCATATTTTTTTAGGAAACATTGCATTTTAATGTATTTTTATACTATAGTACTAATTAGTTCATGGTATGATGAAAAAACGTGTGGTTTTTAGATTAACAGATTAGTTTAAAAATGTTAAAAAGTAAAAAAGGAGGACACTTTTGGAGGGAGGACAGAACCTAGAAAAGGAGGACTGTCTGCCATTGTAAACTAAACCAATGAAATAAGGCAGCTATTGAATTCAGAGCTACGTCCCAACATTACAGAGGTGTTCAAATTATTAGACTAAAATATTTTTTCAGCAAATAATGACTTCATTTATGAATAAATACAATATTTTAATAGACGATTTGAATTTAATACTTTGTGCTTCTCCCTTTGACATTTCTAAGTATATATGTACCTTTTTTACACTTTTTTTATATCATCGTCATGGTGCCAGATTTTTGAACTATTTTATTATGGGCACTTATGTGGTTAATGTCATTTTTTAATTTTTATGTTTAACCATGGCCCACAAATTCTCAGTCAGTTTCATGATTGGGCTATTTCCTGAGAAGCAGTTGCGATTTTCCTCCACATACATGTAATACGAAGATATAAAAAAAAGTGTGCAGAAGTTTAGTAGAATCAATGTCTACAAGAATAAACATGCTTATAAATGTCTACGGAATGCATACAAATTATTAAATTCGAAATGTAATGTGCATACTAAAATACTGCCAAATCATTATATGTTGAATAAGCTGTTTTTAGTCTAATAATTTGAACACCTCTGTTGTATTATCTATTTGCAGAATGCTGTGCCCTACCGATGTATGTATGATGGATACAGAATCGCAGGATGATTCTGTTAATACCGGCACATCTATTATGGCTGTGGAGTTCCCCGATGGTGTCGTGATTGGAGCAGATTCTCGCACCACCATAGGCGACCAGATCATCAATAGAGTGACAGACAAGCTAACCAAAGTCACAGATTACATATATTGCTGTAGGTCAGGTGTGTCGGCCGATACGCAAGCTGTAGCTGACATTGTCTCATATCAACTTGGTAAGTTCACACAACAATTTTTGAGTACGTACCAAATGTTGAATGTACGTTGAAAATTACCTATGCTGGTGAAACTTGGACCTTGGAATATCACCAGGTTTCATGCACGCAATCATATGTTTGAACTACAGAAAATTCCCTGTTAGAAGTCCCCTGGTGCAAACTTGGCTTAGTGTTGCTTGATGTGATAATACGATATGGTTAAATTTTTTCGCTACTTTTAAATTATATTTCAGAACAATTTTCGAATTGTTAGAATAAACTGGCAACATTGTTTTTCTAACTTGTGATGGCGGCTTGAAGGGATTATTGGAGTATTTTTTTCTTTTTCCAACTCGCAAAACTATCTTCTCTTTAAAATGATTTCTCTAGCGCTACTCTGTAATATTTTCGGCATTGTAGATTACTTGTAAAAGATACAATGTGAGAATATTGGGAACCTTTGACAGCTCTTACGACAAGATTCAACAATCAGGGCTACCAACAATACAATCTAACAGTGTTGCCACACTTTTAAAATACAAATCTGTATTTCAAAGTCTAGAAATCTGTATAAATCTGTATGAGATTATAATAAGCCAAAATCTGTATGAAGAGGCATAAAAAGGCAAAAAATCTGTATAAATGAACAAAATATGGCAGTTTATTGAAAAACTAACCTTTTTGAGAAAATAACAGTCTCGTGCAGACTCGTGCTTACATAAAATATACTAATTTCTTTTTGTACATATTTTTACTCATTCTACAAATGAGATTTTCATCTATTTACATATTATCAAATGACAATTGTGATCGAATCTGTTTCTTTTTTACTTTATTCTTCTGATTTATCATAGAAAATTTCTAAAATCCCAAAAATCTGTATAAAACGGAGTAAAATTTGTTATCTGTATTTCTCTGTTTCCGTTGCCTAAAATCTGTATAAATACAGATAAATCTGTATATATGGCAACACTGCAATCTAAACTCCACTTGCAGGTAACGTCAGAACGGTGGCCAAGACGGATGGTACCATGGATCTATAATACTATTCTAGTAAACTGGATGGAGAACATAGGTGTTTGTCTATACATTCTGTATGATTCTGGGGAAAATGGCTTCCAAAAATATTTTCCATACTAAACGGGCTATAGGAAACTGCGGTTTTCACATGGATTTTTGATTTTCACTGTTTATATTTTAACCGAAAATGAATTATAGACATCATATTGTCATAATTAAAGGACCAAGGGATGTAAAAAGTCCATTAATCAGAATTTATGAGCAATTTTATAACACAGGAAACGGCACACGATGGAAGTAAATTAAATTACTTTTATTTATTTTTCTATTTCTTTTTTCAGATTTCCCTTTAAGAATTAAACCTTTTGCATAATTTAAGAAAAAAAAATTGTGAAAAAATGAGTTTTCAGTAGTTGCCTATCACTAATTATGATATTGAATATCACGGATGTGAAGACGTTTTAAATATATCATTTATTATGTAGGAATTTATTTTTTCATATTTTTTGTTATTTAAAGCTAATGTGTATGTATTTATGAATTTTTGTGCAATGTTTGATTTATGTTGTAATTAATGACAATAAAATAAAAGTTATTTAATTTACTTCCATTGTACGCTGTTTCCTCTGTTAAAAAAATTGCTTATAAATCCTGATTAACGGACTATTTACATCCCTTGGTCCTATAATTATGTCAATATGATGTCTATAATTCATTTTCAGTTAAAATATAAACAGTGAAAACCAAAAATCCATGTGAAAACCGCAGTTTCCTATAGCCCGTTTAGTATGGAAAATCCTCCATTTTGCTTCTTTTGCCTAACTGGCCATTTCCCCTAGAACCGCAATAGTCGGCCAAGAGATGAATCCAGTTTACTAGAAGTATTATACATCCATGGATGGTACAGATAATAATAATAGAATGGAGTCCACCATAGATTTGTCGTAGATAATAGAAGGGGCTCAATGTTCAATAGTTCTACCCACATTTATATAGGTGCCTTAGTTATAATATGTTCCTAACTTTATGCAACTCTGAGATTTGAACCTGACACCAACTGTATTTCTGTTCAGCCCTTCATCGAATGGAACTGGGAATAGGTGAACAGCCTCTGGTAAGCACAGGAGCAAGACTCTTCAGGAAGATATGTTACCAGCACAAGAACTCTCTCATGGTCAGCATACTCCTAGCGGGGTGGGACCCGGTACTTGGAGGTAAATATTGTGGACTGTATATGACATTAAATTTAGCATTAACAACCCTCGTAACAAAACATGCGAAAAATTGTGACAGTAAAAGCAAGATAACTCGGCTAATACCAAGTGGGGCATATAGGTCTTCATTTCGGGAGGGGCCGAACTAGTATTTGACTTTATGGGGGGGGGGGGACTTTATGGTCGAAAAAACTTCTGGAGGAGGCTATTAAAATTGTAACATAAACTTAAAAAAGAACAAAAAAAGCTTTTTGTTACGTAAGTGTAAAGTGATCACATTAAGCCAGCCGACGATCAGTCATAAACCTGATGGAAAGTCCATCTTTTGCTGTATATCTGTTGAGATAACTACTTGTTATATTCAACTACGACATGTAGAAAATTCCAATGTTCTCACAAAACATTGTGATTTTCAAAAATTAATTTTCATTTATCTTTCAGGTCAAGTATATTCGATTCCGATTGGCGGGATGTCATCACGAACTCCCGTCTCTGTTGATGGCTCGGGTGCCGACTTAATTTACGGCTACGTGGACGCCAATTACAAACCGGGGATGAGCAAACAGCAAGCCATGGAGTTCGTCACCAACAGTTTGGCTCTTGCCATATCCAGAGACATATCCTCGGGAGGCGTTATACGTCTTGCAGTCATTACCAGAGACGGAGTCGAGAGGAAGGTTATTTTAGGTAATTCGTTGCCCAGATTTTGGGAAGGCTGAAACATTTTTTTTGTTGTTATATTAAAAGTATCTAAGATCACTCGCAAACGAGTGGAGGGCCTTAAATAGAATAATAAATAAATATTAAAAGTACCTAGGATTTACAACTTACGATAAATAAAATATTGATTTGCGATATACTTAAATTATTTTAGGTGTGGAACCGGATTTATCTGCATTGCACAGACGGAAATACATTACAGTTTTTTCCTCAACAGTGACGAGAGGCATCTTCATTCACATGTCCACTCCTCAGCAGATGGCGTTAGCATCGGAAAATTGGTTAGTTGTGAAATAGTTTCCAGCTGCAGCATACATAAAACTTCCAAAAATTACACAATTGACAGCAGGATGTGGTGGAATGGGTGAACGTTGCCCTGGGCATAAAGTGATCACTTAAGCCAGACAAAGCCGACTCGTAAACGTCGAAACACCCGTCCTGCTTTCCTCCCCAAGGGAGTTCACATAACGCTACATTATGTGAATGAAGATGCCTGTCGTCTCTGTTGAGGAAAAAAAAACTGTAAAATAAAATTTTATCACAGAAAAACACTTACGTACTTTTTTTTATTACAATTTATTTTCGTTTTTCTCAAAAGACTTAACCAAAAGTTCCTACATAAACGTTATGTACAATTAATACGAAAGACTTACTCAAAGTTTTTTTTTTTAAGAAGGATCTGGGCTTGCATACACAAACCCAAATACTTTCCTGCACACCTTGCACTAGGCTAAAAGCCTGTATCGCAAAGTGTGGAATACATCGCAAGCGCCGGGGTTTGAACCTGGCACCTCCCGCTTGAGAGACTGCTGCCTCAACCAACTGCGCCAACCATGTACTCGATTAGTTAACAATAGATTTTAAAACTAATACTTAAAAATTAACGACAGCGGGATTTGGTATAAAAAAAAATGGTACGCACCGGTTCGTATCTTGGTAGAAATAGATAAACCTGATTGACTGGCGCACCGGTTCGTATCTTGGTAGAAATAGATAAACCTGATTGACTGGATGAAATTATAACAGAATCACATAAACCTATGCACTTTGGAGTTCACTTTGAAGCAGGGTTCGTTCTAACCCGATATTTATTCAATTTAGCGAACCCTTATAGTCTCTCAAGTAAGAGATGGTTCATAATGTGGGTACTGCATGTACCTTTTGGCAATCATAGTAGCAACGTAGAATTCCAATAGAAAGACCATTGTTGCCAGTTCATAAAATTGCAGTTCCAAATTAATCTTGACTATCTCCTTCTTGATAGACTGTAAGGTTCATTAAAATCCGATATTTACAATAAATTTAAAATATATACCTATCAATGAACCACATGGCTTGACCATGTCAATCGGATGCTCAGGGACAGATGTGTTTTGAGTGGAAGGAATCGTAGAGTGTGCATGACAAATTGCGTGAATGTGACGGAAGCAAGAAGCGGAAGGATAGGATAGGGAAGACTGGTGATCTGTTCTCTTTGCCTAACCTGCAAGGCTAAGCTAAGGTTAAAGAATAGAATGGAATATATATCACAGCAAATCCTGCTTCAAAGCGTCTTCAAAGTGCACAATACATAGTCAGCACTGGGATTTGAATTCAGCACCTCTCACTCGAATGTCCACATTGCAACCAACTGGGCAAACGGTGTATTAATATAATATACACAAAATAGTTCAATTCACTTCAACGCATTTACACGAGGACGTTTTTTGTCTCATGAAACAGCTCCGAGTTCTTCCAAAGTCTGCAAATCTCGGATCAGCATCTGGAGGGTCTGTTTGGTGCGAGGATATGACTCCGGAGTCTCATCGTCTGCTAAAGAGGGATCTTGAGATTCCAATTCTGCAAAAAAATGGACAAATCAATTAAAATTACATAGAATGGAATAAATGCTTAAGGTCCTATATGCTGTCATCCGGCTTCAGCGCCCTGAATTGTTCTCAGCCAATACTGAGAGAATCCTCTTGAAACTGAAGACAGTGATAGATGAAAGTATGGACTACAGATTGAACGTTTTAGAATTACAATATTTAGAAATTCCTTGAATAAAAAAATATTCCGAAAGTACCCCTAAAATTTATGGGATCTGAAGATTTTCCATTCAGTTTTTCAGATATAAAAGTATAATTTAGCCAAAATACTGGTAATTATAATCTTAACAAATTGACTGTTTTAGATTTTTTAATTTGTTCCCAGTCTCTTCTTAAAAAGGTAAAATTCACATTGTCGCTTACGTTATTCTTATTTCGCGCTAATAGACCGGTGTTTTAACGTTAAAAAAGGGGGTATAGCGTAGATAATTGTCGGAAAGCTGGAAACTGTTTTAATCTCTTCATTAACAAGCAAAGAAGGTTTCCTGAAGTTTGCACCAATTTTACGCTTGTGCTAAGTACAGGGTGTCCCAAAAACAAAAAAAAAGTTGAACTTTTTTCAGTTTTTCATTAATAACTCCTAAAGGAAACATTCTAGACAAATTGTGTTCTCCTGTGAATTAAAGTAGATAAAATTCTTCGTCTACTGAGCATAAATACTACTCTCTACTTTGAAAAATAACTGAGAAACAGCGATTTAAAATTGTGATGTTTTTGTCAACAAATGACAAATCTCTTAATTTTCTTGAATCGTTGTTGAATATCTTTTAATCTATGCAACTTACAGCAAATTATAGTACATATGATTCAATTTCCGGTTAATTTTCTATAAACTGGCATTAAAATTTTACCTCTATATTAAATGGTTTAGGATGTAGAGGTATTTAAAGACAGACGAGTGAAATAGAGAAATTTATTAAATGATAGATTACAATATGTGAAAGGTAAGGAAGACTTAATTTTGCGGCTCTCTCTTATTAAAGTACATTTTTTTTAGTTAAAAACTCAAATTTCGCTATTGATACGCCACTGTGTAACAACTTATATCGAAAAGACCATTTTTTTTACCTTCATCAGTTTTACTAATATAACTCCTGAACGGTTGATGTTAGGGAAAAGATATTTTACTCAAAATATAACTAAAATTAATTTACTATAACTTGATTTCAAAATTAACTCTGTAACTTAAATAATAACTGAGTTACAGTGTTTGAAAAAAAGCATTACTAAAAAAATTAATTTGCCTCGGCTATTTTTGTTGAATAACTCCTGAACCGTGATATAGAGAAAAAGTTCAAGAGATTGAAATATAAGGTCAATAAATTTTCTATAACACAAGCGTAATAAAATAACTTTAAAAGTTATAGTAAGAAAGTTATGGATGATCAAAGTCAATATTTTGTGTAGCCATTCGACGCTTGTTTAGATAAATTTCATACTATATGGCAAGCAGGTACTTTATTAGGCAGACATATTTCATACTACACCGGCTCGGAGGTGCTTACTAGGTAAATATAATTCATAAGCAAACGTCGAATGGTTACACAAAATATTGACTTTGATCATCCATAACTTTCTTACTATAACTTTTAAAGTTATTTTATTACGCTTGTGTTATAGAAAATTTATTGACCTTATATTTCAATCTCTTGAACTTTTTCTCTATATCAGGGTTCAGGAGTTATTCAACAAAAATAGCCGAGGCAAATTAATTTTTTTAGTAATGCTTTTTTTCAAACACTGTAACTCAGTTATTATTTAAGTTACAGAGTTAATTTTGAAATCAAGTTATAGTAAATTAATTTTAGTTATATTTTGAGTAAAATATCTTTTCCCTAACATCAACCGTTCAGGAGTTATATTAGTAAAACTGATGAAGGTAAAAAAATAGTCTTTTCGATATAAGTTGTTACACAGTGGCGTATCAATAGCGAAATTTGAGTTTTTAACTAAAAAAAATGTACGTTAATAAGAGAGAGCCGCAAAATTAAGTCTTCCTTACCTTTCACATATTGTAATCTATCATTTAATAAATTTCTCTATTTCACTCGTCTGTCTTTAAATACCTCTACATCCTAAACCATTTCATATAGAGGTAAAATTTTAATGCCAGTTTATAGAAAATTAACCGGAAATTGAATCATATGTACTAAAATTTGCTGTAAGTAGCATAGATTAAAAGATATTCAACAACGATTCAAGAAAATTAAGAAATTTGTCATTTGTTGACAAAAACATCACAATTTTAAATTGCTGTTTCTCAGTTATTTTTCAAAGTAGAGAGTAGTATTTATGCTCAGTAGACGAAGAATTTTATCTACTTTAATTCACAGGAGAACACAATTTGTCTAGAATGCTTCCTTTAGGAGTTATTAATGAAAAACTGAAAAAAGTTCAACTTTTTTTTTTGTTTTTGGGACACCCTGTACTTAGCACAAGCGTAAAATTGGTGCAAACTTCAGGAAACCTTCTTTGCTTGTTAATGAAGAGATTAAAACAGTTTCCAGCTTTCCGACAATTATCTACGCTACAAAGCTAAATTTCCTGGGCTATAACATTCTCATACAAAATTTGAAAGAGTTGAAGCGAAAACAGAATGATTTTTGCCCTTAAGTAAATGCATTTAAAATAAAACATACCAGCAATCTGGGCTTCAATGGAGTCCAACCGTGCGTCCACGAGCATCTGCAAGTTTTCAACATGTTGGAGGAGTCTCTGCCTACACTCCGAGGGATCTATGGCTGCTTCTGGTTGTGGGGCACACACTGAAATAAAAAGAAAAATTAAATTTTTGTCCTGTCATTAACCGAAGCCGTCATAAATTCAAGCCCTGACACAGAAACCATAAATCGTTATTAGAAATAACACCAGGTAATCTTAAGTTATCTCAACAGATACACAGCAAGGGTGGATTTTTCATCCGGCTTATGACCGATCATCGGCTGATTTAATGTGATCACTTTACACTTAAGTAACATTCACCAATTCCAGTCTATCCATCTGCCGCGGCTGGGAATCGAACCCAAACCTCCAATACCAAAAATAATCTTAATAGAGGGCCGGCGTACAATATACATATATACACGTTTCTTCTCGACTCAGAGTCATCATAGCACAGCGGTAGAATACCGGCTTGTCAGGTTAGAGATCTGGGTTTGATTCCTGGTCGTGGCAAATTGATGGACTGGAATTGGTGAATTTTACTAAATTGTAAAGTGATGACATTAAACCAGTCGACGATCAGTCATAAGCCAGATGGAAATTCCAGTTGGGGATCGAACCCAGACATCCAACTTAACACACCGGGGTATTCTGTCTGCTGTGTCACGAAGGCTGATGATCGAAGTGAGAAGGAAACGCTATATATATTTTGTACTACTGGCAACCCCTATCTCTCTGTGTCTTGCAAGGCATGTGGTATGAATAAAATACGTGAATGGCTTACCCTGTCCCTCAACACTCTTGACTAAAGTCTTCAATTCAATGTTCGTGATGGGCAGATGGATGGGCGTGCCACCAGGACTAGACAGCAGCCCCCCCTGCTCCATGTTGTGACTGCCCTCCCCCCCCAGCTCCATCACATTGTCACACTTGACATCCATTACCCCCTCGTCCATCTCGTTCACCTGGAAATGTTAAACATGTTGTGTACACTCCCCACCAGATGGCACACCAGTTAAGATTGTGGTGAATGTTCCTATTGTAAAACTGCACATTGTAAGATATTAACATGGCAACAAAAGCAGCCATAACCCATATAAATATTTCATATAACAAGTCACTTGGTTTCAGTGCAATACACCAATCTGCAATATATGAGAGGCAACAACAGTAATTTATACAAAAGCTTGTGTTATGAAGGTTACCGACATAGCAGACCGTATCCGACCAAGAAAGAACTTTATTTGCGATAGAGTGGTGAATATGTGGAAGCGTTTACCCGAAAATGTGATACAAGCACCATCAGTGAAGGCTTTTAAGAACAGATTGGATGACTTTCTCAGAACGATGGATGGCACGGACAGCCTAGCCCAAAATTAATAATAATTAGAATATTGAGATGAATAAATAAATAAATAATCACCTCGGAGACTTCAATACTTTCTGCCACCTCCAACTTGGTTTCGTCTATGGAGATATCACCATACGGTCCTATATTACTCTCGAGCATCTCCTCTGTCGTACGTTGGTCCGTAAGATAATCCCCTCCATCACCCATTCCACCATCACCCATTCCCCCAGCCTCCTCGCTCACACCGTGAAGCTGAGATTGTTGTTCCGGATGGCCATGATCGCTTCCCGGATTGTTTTGCGAGCCGTTCTGTTCCATATTGTCAATGTCTGCTTTATCGTCCCAAGGTTTGGACCACAAATACAATTTCGGATGATCTTTTTTCCTGTGAAACAAACACAAATTTAAGATTATGCGGATATCTCAACGAAAGATGGATTTCTACCGGACTTATGACCAGTCATTGGTTGGCTTAAGTGATCACATTAGACTCCAGAAACATTTGCCACTTGGTGCTTTTTTACAATACAATAAATCTTCTTACAATATCTTCTTACAAATCTTCAATACAATAAGAATTGGACGTAACAAATCATACAGATTTGTTCACTAGGGCGAACATATCGCAAAGCTGCAATTTTTTGTTAATTGCTGTGTACTGGATTCCGTATTTTGAAACCTTGTTATCGCCTGGCTTGCGTTAAAAGCCTGTATCGAGAGGTGTGGAATACACCGTCAACGCCAGGATTGTAATCTAAATTAAAAATAAGTAAATCACAATAGGAGATAATAAAAAAGCCCATAATTTTGACAGGTTGTTACAGCTAGTACTCCAATTATGTTTACTTACTGTGAGATATCAATTTTACATCGCAACGAATGCAAAATCTTAGCCACATGTAACAGATTTCCGCACAACTGATGGCTCTTCTTCAAAGCCTGCGCTCTACTCTGGTCTGCTGCGGAGAGAGGTGCCAAACCGTTCAGGACGTTGGGATCTGGGGCCACGGTCTGATGCTCCAGCCGTGGCAGCCTACCCTCGTACAGCCAGTCCTGATTGTTGAAGTGACGTTGTGCCTTTCTGCCACGCGGTGGATACAAACAAATGTGGCAGATGTATTTGTCTGGCACCTGCAATGAGACATTGTAACTGTTATATTTGCAATAAGAAATTCATATTTTAACTATCTATATTGTCATTCTGCATTCCTTACGGGGTTGGCAGCAGAGCATGCATTTCAGAACTGCGAAATTTCGCAACTCTGGAATCTCGGGAGATTTTTCCTATATTTCAATTACCGAATTACGAGACCATACACTGGATTGTATATTGATGACTTCCATTTGTGAGCCCTTCACATAGCGCCACCGAATGTTAGTCAATCTCGATGTTTTCGACTGTCAGTACTTGGTGGGAGTTCATTTTTTAGGAAAAAAATTTAAAACTAAATACTTAGATTAAAATCCACAAAAAATGACTTAAGCTTTTCACGACTAGTATTCCAGGATTTGCACCCTCATCATCAGGCGATTGTGAATAAAGTTAGTCACTGTTAGTCACTCAAACACCTTTTCCGTAGTGAAAGTTTTTTTATATTGATTAAAATTATCGTCTGATTATGTTCAAATTTTACATTTATTACAAAACATGTTAAAACTTTCATTAGTACAGAGTAGACTCCTTTTAAAACAGAACAGACTCTAATGACTTCTTTGGATACACTGATGAACTCTAGAACCAGTTCCGGAATCCCAAAATCGAGTCCCCAAAATTAAACTTAGTTTTGGAATTGAAAACCTCACCATATTGGATACTCTAGTCGGCAGAAACATAGCAACGCAATAGCAAATGTGGCTGGCTGGATTCCCCTGGATGTGACTGCGGGACGGAGAAACAGACCATAAACCATATTGTACCTGAATGCGGCCTTAGAGCGTATGCGGGGAATTTCAAACACTTCTTCACACTAACGAATACAGCGACTGAATAAATTTTAAACATTGACCCATAGAATAATAATATATAGTATCTCATTGACCTAAACCTTCGACAATCAGTCCTACCTGTGCTATTATTACTGTTTTATGTCCTTATTTTAAGATGTGATGTAACGAAATGCCATATGCTAAATAAATAAATAGCAACGCAACAAAGTGTTTGTAAGGGTACCTGTGATTCTTTCTCGATTCCGTGACAGACAGCATGCTGCCAACACAGGCACAGCTCACACTGAATCATCAGACCGTCTTCTTCACCAAATCTACAAAACAAAAGGGTCATGAATAACAACCGACAATACAGTCAAATAAGTCATAAGTATACATCCATAATTTGGATGCCGTTTTACTATCGAGGTGCAATAAATCATTACTAATCCCCTATTTCCATAGACGGCTCGTGACCAAAAATATTATTTCTCCTCGAATTTTAATTACGAGGGTTTCCATCTTTACCTGAATTCTATACAAGCATCAATATCTATAGGGGAATAAAACAATAAGTGAAGTGTAAACAACAAATTCCACGTAACTTGTATCTGCGTGCATTATGCAGGTAGTGTTAACAAAATTTGCCAAGCAAATAAACTTTATAATATTTCTGTTTACTCTATGTCTCTCCACATCTCTTAGTCCCAGGTACCTAGGGCATCGAATCTCCCGATGTATAGTCATAATTATACATCGGCATCTTCGATTCTTTACTACCTGCTACTAGGAGATGTGCAGGGACGTAGAGTGAACAAACATATTTCACAGTTTATTTACTTCCCAAACTTTGTTAATACTACCTGCATAATGCACGCAGATACAAGTTACATAGAATTTGTTGTTTACAAATCACTATTGTTGTATTCCCCTATAGATATTGATGGTTGTACAGAATTCAGGTAAAGATGGAAACCCTTGTAATTTAAATTCGAAGAGAAATAATACTTTTGGTCACGAGCCGTCTATGGATTTTGAAGATTAAAAATGATTTATGGCACTAGCTATAATTAAAGGCATCCAAATTCCCTATGTATATTCATAATACAGTATATAGTAAGTGTAGTGTAGAACAATAGTTACCCGCAGTAGCAGTTAATGATTTCCTCTCTCTTCATGTGAACTATCTTAATCTTCTCACCATCTGCAATACAAGAACACAACATACAAACAATATTATCCCAATACATAAACACCACGCCACGGCTTTTGCAGGGCAGGCAAAGAGGACAGAATGCCAGACCAGCCTATCCTTACACACACTCCTTGCTTCCATCACATTCATGCAATTTGTCATAAGCGCTCTCTGATTTAAGTTTTTCCTCAACAGAGACGAGAGGCATCTTCATTCACATAACGCTGCATTATTGAGCTGCGCTGTTGAGGAAAAACTTAATGTAATTCCGTCTGTGCTATAGGTAAGTACAGATAAATCCGGTTCCATACCTAAATGATTTAGGTATACCTCAAATCACTCTCTGATTTCTTTTACTTGAGTACCTGATCGAAATGGTCGGTCCAGGTTAGCCTCACCAATGAATATCTTTTTAGTCATCCTGTCATCATTCATTCTCTCAACATGCCCTGACCGTACAACTAAGCTTATTCACTTTCACTCTACAGTCACTACACCCTTCTTAAGTTCTTATAGTCACTCAGCTCTCTAATAATCCATTTCTCAAGGGAGAGGGATAGAAACTTGTTAGTTTCTTCTCCGAGTTATAATCAACATCAGTTTCGTACAGGTATAGAAATCTCCAGTAACAGTGACCTGTACAATGAAGTTAGAAATCAGACTAATAAAGCAACAGCCGTAGCTGGTTGCCTACGGGACACTGTATGGGGGAATAAACACATGTTAACTACCAGCAAAGTCCGAATATACAAGACATGCGTCCGTCCCATCATGACATATGGGATAGAAGCGAGAGCCGATACCAACCGGACAAAAAGTCTTCTCAGAGTAGCTGAAATGAAAACCCTACGATCCATCGCGGGCAGAACACTCAGAGATAGGATCAGAAATGAGACTATACGCTCTGACTGCGATGTTGAGGATATAGTAAGGTGGGGGAGAAGTAGAAGACGCTTCTGGAGGGACCATGTCGACCGAATGGATGACACCAGACTGGCAAAGACAGTAAAAACTGAAAACCCCACTGGTAGAAGATTACCCGGAAGGCCACCCAAGAGATGGAAGGACAGCTGGACCTCCTCATCCCAGGACAGCCCGCCGTCACAAACAGGTCACCCGACCTAGGACAAGAGGAAGAAGAAGAAGAAGTTTCGTACAACAATACTTACTATCAGTAATAAACATTTGGCTATCCTCTGGTTTGGTGTCCATCTGCGAAGCGTCTGCATTGGAAGAACCAACTTCTCCAGGGGCAGTGGTACCAGGAGACGTTTCATTAGGGCCACCGAAACTCGATGTGGTGTCATCTGTATTGGAGACATAGGCCTTCCAGATGTCTAAATAACTCGAAGACTTCTTCTTCTTTCTACTGCTGCCACCGCTGCTGGATGGTTTGAAATCGGCGTCATCCTCGTGACGCTTTCGCTTCTTTTTCGACGATTTCGGCGCCGTATTGTAATCGTGATATGTATCATCAGCATTTCCGTCGTAAGTGTCGTCTTCGTGTTTATCAACTGGCGACGCACTTCTCGATCTATCCCCTTCTTCTGCGATTTTGTTAATCAACGCCATGACTTGCGATTTAGTCAATTCTTTGTCGGGTTTGGCGACTTTACTCTGCTTAGGACGTTTCGATGTTTTTTCTAATTTAATCTTCATTGCATTACCATCCACATCTTGTTTAATTTTAAACGTTTGTAATTCTTCCTCCACATCGTGAGGTTGTAACTTTGACGGACTCTCTAATTTAGGTTCCAGAAGTAGATTTCTCAGCTTGGGGCTTCGATCCAACGATTCTGATTTTAAATTCTCTTTCTTCGGAGTAAGTTCAAATTGATTTCCTTCCGGAACAATATCTGGGAACGATTCTTGCTTTATAGACAAACTGTCCGGTTCCAATTTAGGAATTAACGGAGCCATCGGAGGTTTCCTTTCTCTAACACGATGCGGTTTTTCGACAACTTTAGTCGGAGTAACGTCTTCTACAATGGTACGAGCGTACGCTAAATCGGCGACGTTAGGCGTATCTCCAAGCAAGCTAATCATTTCAGGGTGGTAATGTTTGATATGCATTTGTAATAAATTATCTTTGCGGAAGTTTTTAAAGCAGCCTTCTTGGGGGCAACGTAACAATGTGCCAATGATCTGAACCTTGAGGGACCCCACGTAAATGTAACCGTCTTCTAAAGGTGGCTGAGGTGGAACTGGAGGTGTTACGAGTTCGGGAGGAGCACTCGGAGTAGGACTTAACAGAGAATCAATACTTGGAGGTAGATCGGAAGTCGGAGTACCGATCCCAAGTGGCGTTTTGCTTGGTTTAGGTGTAGCACTTGACGTTCTAGATTTCGGTGTGGTGTTTCCTGACGATGATCTCTGTTTAGATCTACCGTGACTGGATCGTGATTTAGATGTCGCCCCAGAAGTAGACTTTTGTCTATGTGTCGCACTGTCGGATGTGGGCCGTGATTTAGGTGTGACGTTTGACTTTGGTTCCGTTTTCACTGGAGTTTCTGCCTTGATGTCCGATGAAGTTGAAGCCTGTGTAAAGAAAAAAACAATTAAAACACTTGTAAATTTTTTGTTACCACCATGGTATACCCCAATAATTTATTTCCAATAGAGTGGTGAATACGTGAAACCCAAAAATTTGGTACAAGCACCATCCGTGAACGTTTTTAAAAGCAGATTGGATGACTTTCGCAGAACGAGGGATAGCACAGACATTGATTTGGGCCCATCAGCCTAGGCTACTTGCTCAGTCCAATAAAGTTTTATTTATTTAAATGCAGGACAACAGATGGACGAGGAGACTGCTGGAGTGGAGACCAAGGGGCAATAAAAGACCACAAGGGCGACCACCTACCAGAGGGATGGACTACATTAAGAGGTTTGCCGGAGCCCAGTGGATGGGAATGGCACAGGAGCGGCAGGAGTGGACGAGGAGAGGAGAGGCCTAAGTCCTGCAGTGGGCAAACGCGGGCTGATGATGGTCTATTCCAGCAAATCTCATCTCTACACCTAAAAGTTACCTTTTTCCTCGGAGGCTCCACTGGTGTAGTCATTGGTGCCCCTGAAGACGTAGTGTCCCAGCCGAGTCTCCTTGCTAGCTTACGATGCACACTGAAGTCCTGAAGGCAGGTCTGATAAGGTAACAATGAGGGACCATCTGCCTCCAGGAACCGAGCGTTTATCTCGGCTCTGCTGCGATATCTTCTACCCTGGGGACTGTTGACAAAACAAATGTTAATCGAGTCCTTGTTTTTGCCAAAGTAACAAATGTAAAAAATGTAGCAGATAAATTGCCAAAAGTAATGTATGCTAGTGAGACATGGACACGACCGAAGAAGGCTGAATGGATTAGATGAGACGTCGTTGAGGAGAATGTGTGGAAAAACACAGATAGACAGGATAAAGAATGAGGTTATTAGAGAGATGGGTGACGGCTGTAGTGACTAGAATGAAAGTGAATAAGTTGAGATAGTTGGGACATGTGGAGAGAATGAATGACTAAAAAGATATAGACAAATAGGTAATTCCCGTTCAGAGAATAGATACCAGATTCGACGATGAGAGTTGCTAGGAACATAGTCTAGTACCCAAATGCCAAGTGGAATAAATGGAAAAAATTTATGCTTGTTCAGCAGACTTTTTGACCTTGTAACAAATAAACAAAATGATCACTAACCACGACAGTACGACATCCCATTTCCCCGCCGAGGTCCCCACACATCTCCTGGTGAGGAACTTGCTCCAATCTGGCGGCAGTCTATGGTCCGACACCTTCACGGTCATCCTCTCCAGCCTCTCTCTGTCCTCGTCCTTTGTGACGGCCCTGGAGCCTCTCTCCAGGGGCGGCATCACGGTCACCTCGCCCACGGGCTGATTGTCTACCCACTTGCAGCTCCATTCGTCTTTCAGGAGTCTCGATAAGTCTTCTGCATCCAGTGGAACGCACTACAAATAACGAATAAATGACAATCATTACAGTTTTTTTCCTCAACAGAGACAAAAGGCATCTTCATTCACATGATGTAACGTTATGTGAACTCCTTTGGGAAGGAAGCAGGATGGGTGTTCCGACGCTTACGAGTCGGCTTTGGCCGGGGTGTTGGAAAACCTATCCTGCTTCCTCCCCAAAGGGAGTTCACATGATGCTACATTATGTGAATGAAGATGTCTCTCGTCTCTGTTGAGAAAAAAACTGTAATGTATTTCCGTCTGTGCGATGCAGATAAATTCCGGTTCGATACCTAAAATAATTTAGGTATATCTCAAATTATATGACAATCATTTACACAAGGCACCACAAAGTAAGGAACCTATAAATTATTATTAGAACATTACAAAGATACCAAATCAAATACTTTTATCCAACGTCTGTATGTTACTATTTTTACGTAGTTGCATGTCACTTCTGTAGAATTAGTTTGGAGTGTAGTTCAGTACCCCACATACTAAACAGTGACCCCTTCTCTCACACCACTGTCTTCTTACTTTTCTATAGTTATGAATAATTTTTGTTTTTTTTTGCAACTTGACGTTAGTAGATTAGCTAGTGAAAATTACCTAAGGTAATAAATATATAAATACAATCAATGATGGATGATTCGAAGCTTACTAACTGGTGGTTTAAGTGATCACTTTGTGCCCAGAGTAACATTCGAAATTCAATAATAACAAATCGTAAGTACCTCATTGGTTGTCCTAATTTCTTCCTTCTTCACTTTGGCGACAGGGTTTTCTCGCACGACCGGTGACATTGTTCTCGAGCGTGGTTTCTTAATGCTAGTCCTCTCTAAAGGCGACGGCTTCATTAACTGCTGTTTGAGAGCGCTGGACTCGCGCTGCTTCGGAGAGCTGGGACGCCGGTTCAACAGCTGCTTTAGACTTTGATTCTCGGGTGGAGGTTTCAAATCATTAGTTTCTTCGGACTGTTTGTTCTCAACGCTCGCAACTGTTTCTTCAGCCTCCTGTTTAACGACCAGTTCCGTAGCATCAATATCTATTTTGTCCAGATCCTCAAACTTGATTGGAGCTGATGATTCAGGGTGCAACTGATTCTGTAAGTCCACTTTAGAGTCTTCCACTTTGATTGGTGTCGGTTGTGCTGAAAATAAAAACACAACAATATTAATTATTAGAGCTATGACTCCTAGATAACTTGTACAATGGTCATGTGCATACGAAAGAAGAAGAAGTATAATGTTAAATGAAATTCTACCCATAATCATACACAATTTATTTGCCTCTTTCTCGTAAGATATTTCTAGTAGTGGTTGAAGGAAGAAAGATGAAAGAGAACAAGTTGAGATATACAGGACATGTGGAGGGAATGTTTGAGAATATAATGCCAATTTTAAAGAGAGGGTGTGAGGAAACGTGGATGACCAAGAGTCGCCTGTAGTGAACATATTAAATAGTCGAGGATGGATGCGTGTCGAATAGAAGAAATTGAAGAGCGTCTACGACAAACGTTATGAACATGATGGAAGCGACAGGTGTATGCCAGGAAAATGTGTGGCACTCCATCCTCTCTGCCTACCCTGCAAGGGATACTACTAACTAGAACTAGTATTTGTGGAGATTTACCTGGTCTAGATCCTCTTCGGAAACGTTTCCTCGCCCCACCGGCAGGTTGATCGCTTCTCCTCCTCCCCTGGTTGACGGAAAAGAGTTCCTTAACGTTAATCTTCCTCTTCATGTGTCTCCGCTCCTCCTTGCTGCCCAAGTGGTCCCTGTTGGGGTCGAATAGGTGCGTGTGGGGAGGAGGTGGTGGAGGGGTGGACGGGGCGGCTGGCAGCGAGGGGGCGGGACGCCGGGAGCCATACGGTAACGGAGAGAAGCGCGTCGCAGTCTGCAGGGTGGGCTGCCCTTTGGCGAGGTGTTGCCATTTCATGACACGAACGAAACCATCGTCAAACAATATTTCATATTTACCTGGAAATTGCATACAAATATTATATTTTAATGACAAATTCTAACTGACAAGATCTAAATGTTGAGAAAAATGAGATCAGAGTTTCATACACTCTGTACTTTTACACACAGATGGAACCTTATTAGTCTCTAGTAGTTATTTACACACACTACACCACTTTAGGGTCATATTGTTAATTGTTTTCATAGATTATGGCATTTTAACGCCAAAGGTAAAATCACAAAATTTTCTACTCGGAACCAATGAGATAAGTAAAAATTTTGAAAAAAATCAGATGTATTAAGGGAGCTGTAAACCGAAAAAGACTGGGAACCTCTGGGCTAGAGGAAGCATAATTAAGCCCTGAATAAGTAGGTACTCTAGTGCTAACTTCTGTGATTCCAGTTTTGCGGCTATCTTCAGAGCATCGCCAGGACTGTAAAGAATGCAGTGGAAGCTTGCACCTAATACATTTCCTACAGAAGGTTCAGTTTACTTAAATTTTTGGTTAAAACCTTGGTATTCTCAGGTGACAAAGCATTAATAAACAATGAAGATAATATGTAGATAGTTTGTTACCATCAGGGAGTACAGCTTGTATGGTGGCGGGGAATCTCCTATTGTCCGACCACCTAGCCAGGCACCTCTCTCCCTGGCTGTAGGTGGGGGGGGCACTAGGGATCCGGGGGCTGCGGGGGGGAGGGGCCACCAGGCGCAAGCGAGGACTCGCCATGCTGATCCACTCGTCATATCTGAAAGACAAAAAAACAGTTATACTATTATTAATACACATACAAAAAGTAATTTAACATTTTTCAAGAAAAAAATAATAATTGACGGACTCAGTTTAGGGCCCGGTGCAGATCTAAAAGCAGAATCATAATTAAAAACTAAATAAACTGAAACTACTCATTAACACTCAAATTTTTACACCAATTATGTAGTTTTAAAGTCTATGATTTTTATCTACTAAGCTATAAATCTGATATTAAAATTGATTGTGAGTCTGTACTGCAATGTCACATCTGTACCTTACCATAATTATTATCTCTTTGTTAATTTTATTTGTATGTGCTTATTGAGTGTTGTAGAATATGTTCCTAGTTTTACGACCATGACGAAGTGCCAATAGAGCCTTTTACACTCTATTTGGCATTGAATTTCCCTGTATATTTATTGTTTTATCTCTATTTGTATACCTATATTACTGTCAACATGTAACTTTGACGAGTCCAAGTGCCTGCAAATGGCCTAGGGACGATTCACAACAATAAACAATATCTGTATCACTGATTATTTACTGTAATAATCGGTATCGGGAAAAACACATATCCTGGCATCCCTAGTCGAAAGCAACTACATAGAATTGCGTAAAGTGACTTGTACATTTGATACCTCTGTGACCAGTTGTCGTAGTGAATGAGGACTTCCTTCTCATCGTGGTCCACTTCCACCACCTTGGCCGGGTACCACTGCTCGCTGAAGTCCTTAGCTTCCACTATGGCACCGGGGATCATCATGGCTGCAACATACATCGGGAATTTCAAAAAAGTGCATTCGAACATACAACACTATAATAAAATTAACCCTTGGGTGTATTCTGATAATGAAGTAACCAGTAAATGCCGTGTTTACTGTTTATTATGTCTCTTCATCGTTAAGCCCTGATGGAGCACTTGGACTTCTCATAAGTATTACAAAATAAATTTATATTACAAACATACATCCACAGAATAAAATATGTATAAGATATATTACATATACACAATTGCTGCAATAGGACGACCGACACATACAACAGTATCTTCTCTATCCACATAGATTTGCTCACTATTACATTTCAGCGGCTCAAGAAGCAGGTGCTGCAATGCTTACAGTCCAGATAAACCCTTCCTGACTTCCCACCCACTCCTAAAAACCTTTCCTTCCCTCCTCATTTTATTCTTTATCTCTCAGTATGTATGTTTGACTGTAAGATATTGCTTTTGCAATAAGTCCGCCTTTTGGCACACTGCATTGACTTGTTTTTGTTGTTATATGTATTTACTGACCAATAAAGATTTATTAATTTATTTATGTTTAAGTTAGAGTGAAATAAATAAGTTTTTTCAGTTATCTATATGTGTGTACATGCAAGTGTGGAATGGATTACTTCTGTGTTTGTAATATTTTGTCTAAAATTAATATATGTATCTATGCTTTGTAAAATTGACCTCCACTCTTTTTTAATATGTATATTTCGAGCACCATGTAACAGTTGGGTGTTTGTGAAATTCTCGTAAGACATTTCACAAATTATTCAGCAATGAAACTCGCAACTCATTCGTAAATAAATGTTTACGCAATGAGATTATTATGTTTTTACTTACACTTACATAGCATTCACTGGTTACCCCATCAGTGTGCTGTGCTGTGATAGTATAGTGGTAATAGAATATAAGACTAGTCATGACACAGGCTACAACTACACTGCATTACCTGGTGGGAACTTTTTATCCGGAGACATCTCCAACAAATTGGGTGCACTTCTAGGGGGGTTTATGGGAACGTTTGGCTTGTCAATCAGGGCTCTAAGCATCGGAGAACTGTTCAACTGATCATCCAAAGATTTTTTCTGAACTGACGGAACAGAAATCGGCTGAGACGTTGACGGAATTGGCTCCGCGACCTTCTTCTTCCTCGGAGCACGAGGCTTTCTAGCTTGCGGTTGCTTGTCTGCCGTGGTCTTTAATTCCTCACTGAGTTGCGCCAGAGTCTTAAACTGTACTGCACCCATCTGTCGCTCTTTTCGGTCAACGGAAGTGGTTTCGTATGAAATCACTTTAGGTTTCCGATTTCTTTTAATCATAAGTTTCCCAGTGTTGCGTCTCCGCCTCCTCTTCTTGGCGACGGGCTCAGGTTCATTGAATGCCGTCTCATCGATAACCAGATTACCTACAACATACAAACAATGTTAATTTTATCCAGGGTTCGGCGATACATACCAATCATGATATAAATCCGATTTTTATACCTTGATCAAGTGATTTTTATTATTATTTGATAGCAAGCATTTTAATTTGTTTCAAGTCTTTTTGCTCAAATCCTAAATGCATTCTTGTATGAGTAGACAACCATTTACACAAGGCAGACATTGTGTAAGCTCTAGAAGAGTGTATGAAATCAAGTAACGAAGTTAGTATCCCGAAGAATTTAGGGGTCGCAGGTTTGAATACCAGATATTTTTCATAAAATGAGCAACCATATTTCAAAAAGTCAGTTTTCTATTGATATAAATCGAATATATGTAGTATATCTACTATCAACTTTTGATATATTTCCGATCTTTATAATAAATATCTGATGTTAGCGAGCCCTGGTAATGATACAATGCTTAAAACAATTGATCGTTTAAAAATTAAAATGCATCAATTACCTAAATGGAATTATCTTCCTGAATTTTTTTTATTTTCACAGCCCCTATTTGGCCCCTGTAATTTCTTGTTTCCTAAAATGAAGAGTCACCTCGAACGAACTCACCATGGCAGCGTAGAGGCCGTGACCATCGTCTCGAAAGACCTAACATGGGAGAAACTTTGGGAATGTTGTTCTGAGTTAGCAAGAGACTACTTTGAAGGCCGTTAATAAAATTTGGAAGCAAACTTGATTTGTCTGCGTTTTATTTACAAAGTCTCGGAATTTAATTGCCACACCTCGTTGTACATACACACCTGGCCTGTAGGTGAATCTCTGTATGAAAAAAATAAAAATAAAAGCAAACCTTCAAACGGCTCCTTGTCACTTTCCGTATCTGCGGAACTCGAGTAACCCTCCTTAGGTTTCTCAAACCCACTGGCGGCCATACTCTGGAGAATGCTGGAATCCGCGTTGGCATTCTGCATCTTTTCCACTAAATCAGACTTTGTCAGGAATTCTTTCGGCTCCTGTTTTTCAGGAGGTTGAATCTTTGTCGCTTGCTTAGATCCTTCATTGTTAGTCGTCTCTTTATTTGCGTCTGCGCTGTCATGTGCCACTTCTAATGACGCGGTCACATCAGGATACAGCTTAGGCAACTCCTCCAATTGTGTTATTCCCCAAGGGAAGATTGTCGGGATGGCACCTAAACATTGTTAAAATAATTAGTTATTTCAAAACAATGGATTTTCTTGCCCCACTGGGCAATACAAATTACAATATCACAAAACAAATACGTTTCATACTAATTCTATCTGCGTACCATCTACAGCAGAGCCGGATTCAGACTTTTCATGAGCATAGGCCATTTGATTAGCGCCCCCGCCCCCCCCCCCCCTCTATATGTTCATTCAAAAAGAAAATGCATTAAAATCTAGGGAATTACCATAAGTTTTTTGATTGAAGTGAAATTAATCCCAAAAAAATGGAAAAAACGCTATTTTGACTATTTTATTATTCGATTTTGAACCTTAATGCCGTGGGAAATGACCTGTTGGAAAAATGAAATGCTTCTCTGTGTGACCAAGAAAGTGTGTTTTTCGTTTTGTTGTGTAGTTATATATTCTATAAGTCGTTGACTATCATAAGTGTTGATTATATGTTATGAAAATGTTGAATTTTTATTTCAAAAGAGGGAATGCCGCCCCCCGAGGGCTGCAGCCCATAGCCCCCGGCCTACTCAGCCTATTGGGAAATCCGGCCCTGATCTACGGAGGTTAAAATAATAATGTATGGATGCCAAGTAAAATAGTTGGGTTCGCAAACTCTATAAGGTTCCTAACTTTATATGATTATGTAAAAAAAAAATTAATATTAAGTAGGTACCTGTTTTTAAAACAAATTTAGATGCCTTGTCTATTTTCAACTCAAAATCCACCTTTCTGAAGTGTCGAGAGCAAATATATGAAGTTGTAGAGGTTTTACTGCTTCCTGCGTCTTCCTTTGGCTGTTGCAGGCGCCCCTGAGTGACCCACGCCTGTTGCAGAGCTCCCTCCTTGGGTACACGGTGGAATGTGACGCCCCTATCTTGCTCGCGGGCGCTCGACGATTTGCATTGATCAATGCAGCACGCTTTTTGATTCATTCTAAAACAAAATATCGATTGAGAATACACTCTAACACTTAAAATGCATAAGTGTCACATGAGTAAAAGTATCATAAGTTATACGCAGAGTTCCACACCCAACTCCTTAGAATACTTATGCCCAATCCCACTAACTTTTACCTAGGAAGGAGAGCCCTAAGGAATTTCCATACAAAAACAGAGATAATATTCTATTTATTGAATAAATAACATGTTCCTCCAGCATCATCACAACCTAATTCCATATGAAATGCAACTCACCTAGTCTGGGCGGAGGTATTTGGGCACCTAACATAGGTGAGTTGCATTTCATATGGAATTAGGTTGTGATGATGCTGGAGGAACATGTTATTTATTCAATAAATAGAATATTATCTCTGTTTTTGTATGGAAATTCCTTAGGGCTCTCCTTCCTAGGTAAAAGTTGGTGGGATTGGGCATTAAAGTTTTAATCTAGGACCAAAATGAGAATGTCAGTTTTTGATGTCACCGTGGATTTAATAATGAAAGTGCTCCACTTTTAGACGCGAAAGAGAATTCTAAGCTAAATTTGGTTATTTCGGCGTAACATTCGTGTATAAAACGAAATATAAAAGGAAAGCAATATCGTCAACGTAACGGGAGGTTAGGTTACATAAACTGATGAAACGACGAGTAACCGCCGTTTCCTGTGTCACAATTTTGAAAGATAAATAATGTAATACTCACATTATTCGATCTTATCACATTTATTTGATAATATTATATTATTTAAATGAAAATACGTCGCGCACCCATAGCCCGACTCATCTCAACGCCAAACGCAAACGTCAAACTGACAAAACAGTATGGCCGCCACCAAAATGCCAGAGACAAGACGAATACTACCTCTAGCCAGTGTTGACAATAAATCATGCTCTTTTCTTGAAAAATAGTTAACAAATTTAAAAAAAAAAATAAACAAAATTGACTATTAGGTATTTTACTTTAAGGGGAAATCTATCGATTTAGATACCTTACGCATTCGGTAATATTGTCTATAGATTGTGCAAATCACAAATAAGATTATTGTCTATGGCGGAAAATTTTGTTTTATGACGCGTCTTTCCCGCTTATTTCAAATAAACTTCGTTTTTCGCGACACCATTTTGTATTGCAAAAATTTTCCCAATATTCTTCCGTAGTCATCAAGCAGACAGCTAATATTTTTTTACATAAAACTTGTTCCCAAGTGATAATCAATACTCAGGTATGTGCACAAGTTGATATTTATTGTTTTTTCTTGCGTATAGGAAAAGTAAAACAGAAAGAAAAATTCACCATTGATCGCAAACTTTTCACGAGCATATTTTACAACTTTAGAAAAGTTTTTTTAAGATTATGAACAATTGCGTACATTGTACATTTATTTATCACAGCAAACATATTTCGATAGTGAATAAACATTGTTTTCAGTTGAGAAACAGCTAGGAAATGTCGGATTCAGACGAGGAGCTTTTTACCGGGTTTTCGGCCCTGGAAATAGACGAGTGAGTTGAAAAATATATTTTATTTGTATGAAATACTTTGCCTTGATATTTTAATAAAGGATCATTGAAATAATATGGTGAAATGTTTGCCCCACAGAGCTAAGAAACGATACGATGCCTTTCAACAGGTGATGGAAAAGTATCGCAAGGAGTCGCATGACAATAGTGATTCATCTGAGGCTTCTACAGGTAACTTGTACTTCTACTACCTGATCTAATGTCATTATTTACTGGAACTATCAGCTGTATTATGTGTAATGTGTTTCTGTTTGTAGTGTACAAGTATAGGCGTAGTAGAAGGAAGAAGAAAAGAGTCAACTATATGGAAGTTAAAGAGCCTCGTATGGATCGTCTATTCTGTAAGTGAAAGTTTCTGTAAATAATATAATAGAATGATGTTTACTCACATAGATCACATATCACTAGCAATGGGTGTAAGTGCATGGTTTATATTGTCATTAATATCCATTACAGGGTGTGATCCATGTAACCTGAGCTTCCGTAGGCGTTGTCCGGTGCATGGACCACTTCTGGTAATACCCAACCATTAGGATAAAAGTGTATGTGCCAGCTTAGGGTCTATTCCTACAAAATTTATTCGGGTAGGTCCTTCCAGTATTCCGGGAGCTGGGCTGGGAGTGTTTGCTCCTATAGGCCTTCCACCACGTCTGCAGCTGGGGCCTTATGAAGGAGTGGTGACCACTAAGGCTGATCCCACGAGTAATTACATTTGGCAGGTAATAATTATTATATACTCGTATCTCTCCAATACATGTTTCATATAACATCAGGTAAAATATAATTAATTCATTATAATTTTATTCCCTCAGATCCAATGTGGCGATGGCAACAAGAAGAAGTACGTGGATGGTAAAGATCGTAATAATTCCAGTTGGCTGAGATTTGTGAACTGTGCCAGGCATGTATCAGAACAAAACCTACAAGCCTTTCAACATAAGGAGAAAATGTACTACAGGTAATCTATTGTATAATTATAGCTATTGTATGTTATTATAACTTCTGTACACCACTGTCTCATATTTATTTATTTATTTACATTACAGAACTGTGAGATTTATAAGGCCAGGATCAGAACTATTTGTCTATTACGGGCCGCAGTTTGCTAAAATATTAGGCTTTACGGAGAAGGAGTATTTTGGACCTCTGAGTGAGTATATTATGTATTATATACTTATTACTATTTGTATATAAGGAAGCATGGCTATCCAGGAACAACTTGGCCCAATCATGTTGACCAGATTCTCAAGAATGGTCTTGTATTGAGTGAATGGAATCTTAGAAAATGTAACACAAATTGCATGAATGTGTAAGGATAGGACAGTCTGGTACTTACCCTGTTTTCAAAAGAAACTATTTTCATGTACAAATAACTTAGACTAAATTTTGTTGTATTAAAAACACTAAAGTAGGAACAAGTAATTTTTTTTTTATAAAAAAGGATCTGGGCTTGCATACACAAACTCAAATACTTTCCTGCACACCTTGCACTAGGCTAAAAGCCTGTATCGCAAAGTGTGAAATACATCGCCAGCGCCGGGGTTTGAACCTGGCACCTCCCGCTCGAGAGACTGCCGCCTCAACCAACTGCGCCAACCATGTACTACATATGAGGTAGAGTACCGCCACCTTGACATTTCTCTCTTTCTCTAGCCATGATGTAGGATAAATACATAAAACGTTATAAGCGATTTGAGATATACCTAGATTATTTTAGGTATGGAACCGGATTTATCTGTACCTATTGCACAGACCGAATTACATTAAGTTTTTTCCTCAACAGAGACGAGAGGCATCTTCATTCACATAATGTAACGTTATGTGAACTCCCTTGGGGAGGAAGCAGGATGGGTGTTCCGACGCTTACGAGTCGGCTTAGGCAGGCTTAAGTGATCACTTTTATGCCCAGGGCAACATTCACCCATTCCACCACATCCTGCTGTCAACCTGTATTTTTTTTGAGGCGAGGTTGCCCTCACCGTGCTAAGGAAATGTATGGAATAACAGTCCCTTAACAACGAGTATGATGGACCACGTATTATATTCTGTTAGGAGATTTGACAGGAGTGGTGGTCCTATTCGATCATTATGCTATGTTAAACTGTTACAGCACTGCTAGGGTAGAGTTATCAGGCCGGCATCAGTAGATGTCACTCCATCTGCTTCCAGTAACCATTCTGCTCCTAGTATAGGTACACACCTGGTGTCACCAACCTAATATCTATATTCCCCTACATTTATACACTTACACCACAGCACTACTGGGGCAAGCAGAGAGGGCCAAATACTGCACTATAATATCATTCTTACATACACTTCTTGTGTATTTTATTTCATGTGAACAATTCACAATCTTACACACAATTCTGTCAAATGTTTGTTGCCTCAGAGTGAAGGGTGCAGATATATTATTTACTATAATGATTTACATAAGTGGGAGTAAAATAAAAAACTTTACACATATCTCCCTCAAGTAACAATGCATCCACACTTTTCACTTCTGTAGGCGATAGACATTTTTCCTTGAGTTTACTGACGTACTTATTCCAATTTTGAGTGCATGGTTGGCGCAGTTGGTTGAGGCGGCAGTCTCTCTAGCGGGAGGCGCCAGGTTCAAACCCCGGGACTGGCAATGTTTTCCACACTTTGCGATACAGGCTTTTAGCCTAGTGCAAGGTGTGCAGGAAAGCATTTGGATTTGTGTATGCAAGCCCAGATCCTTTTGTAAATGTATGGAGTTGGATTTTTTGATACATTTGTATGACATTTATATCGCCGCTCGCTTTTTACTTTGACTTAAGCGACACAGGGTCAACTTTTCAGGAGAGCGATTTAAAGTTTAAAAAAACAGAAAAACCCTGATAACTTTTTTATTTATGAACCGATTTAAATAAGTTGTATGGGGGTTTTGTTGATGGATTTTTTTTCTATTTTTTAGTATACAGGGTGATTGGTTCCGCTATTCAGATATTTTGAGAGGTGATAGAGGGTGTTCTAAAACGTAGATCTGCCAAAGGGATGTCATCCCAATTCTTAAGGGTTGCGGAGTTACACCCTTTTAAAAAAATTCCACCCCCGACATCGACCACCATCACATTCCGCTGAATAACTCCGATGCTATGAGTCCAAAATTAATAAAAAAAATAATATTTGTATTGTAATAAAACAAGCTTTTAGTTGATGTCAAAAACATTTTATAATAATAATAATAACTTTGCTAAAATTAAACACGAAAACAAAATTTCATTTTTATTTGTTGAAAGTTTTGACATCTTTTAATTTTTTTTCAATAAAAACTATAATTAACTAGTACTTTTTTTTCTTTTAATAAATACACTAGACCCTTGTGAATAAAAATGCCGAATATTATCTATCCATATTTTGAACCAGTTTTTCAAAATCTTCGATTTTGTAAGTACATATTCAATAAAAGTTTCATCAGAAATTTATACTTCGCTACTGATTACCTCTTTAAGTAGGTTCTTTTAACCATCACAATTTAGAAAAAACTTCCTATAAAGAAATCGGGAAAAAATACAGAAAAAAAAAAACATTTTGTCACAAGTGCTTCATTTTATTAACTTCATACAAAACGTAAGATGTTTAAAACACACTGCAACCAATTGCCATTGAGGGTCCAGCTCGGCAAGTATTGACTGCAGTGTGTGTGTGTGTGTGTGTGTAGTGGAGAGCTAACAATAATGAAATGCGGGCGAGGGAATGCTGCCTCTTAATCAAAGAGACCAAGTCCCATGTCATCGTCGGACTCTGGTTCCTCCTCCACAACCTTGGCTGCAGGCTTGGCGGCCGCAGCGGAAGGAGCAGCGGCAACTGGAGCTGCGACTGCTGCGAACTTGCTTGGATCCTGAAATACAAAAATTAGTCATCATGATTGGTTCGAAATAAAACTCATTTGAGTAAACTACAGTCAACAATCATTTACACAAGGCACACATTGTGTAAACACACTGAGTGTATAAAATCAAGTAGCAAACTTATGTAGTTTACGGTTTTTTCCTCAACAGAGACTAGAGGCATCTTTATTCACATAATGTATTATATTAATATATCTCGACTCGTAAGCGTCAGAACACCCATCCTGCTTCTTCCCCAAGGCAGTTCACATAACGCTACATTGTGTGAATGAAGATGCCGCTCTTCTGCGTTGAAGAAAAAACTGTAATGTATTTCCGTCTGTGCAATGCAGATAAATCCGGTTCAATACCTAAAATAATTTAGGTATATCTCAAATCTTATGTAGTTTCTTTGATTAACTTTGAGAATTTGGGGCTGCAGATTCAGATAACGGCCAACCCACAACCTTTGTTTTATGGATCTTTTTCGCGACAAGGTTCATTAAAAAGTTTGTGAGATGGGTTGCGACCCCAAACTCTCGAGGTAAACAAAATATTCTAACTCCGTTTGATTTCACAGACCCTACGAGAGTTTTACACAAAGTGTGCCTCGAGTAAGCGGAACAATAAGATTTCCATACCTTGATGTACTCCTTGATAGTGGTAGCTTCCTTGAACTCAACCTCGGTAGTAGCGGCGAGAGCCAAGAGGTTCTTGAATCCATTGGCGATGGAGTGTGGTGCGCTTGCAAGAGTTGGGTAACCAATCTCCAGGGAGACGGCGGACAAGTTGGCAACACCGGCCATGAACTTGGCGCGCAAGTCCTCGGGCTTGATGTCCAGGATCTCTGGGGCGAAGATGGTGCCAGAGTCGTACACCTGGTGAAGAGATTGTAACAAATATTAATATGAATACCTCTTCGCGGTCAGTGAAAACACGGTTTCATCACATGATCTTGCTTCGAGACGGGTAAACTGGAGAAATCATTATCAACAATACAGTTCAAGAAAAACTAAGTACAGCTTAATAAAATTTTTATCAATAAAATAAATTGTCACAAGAATTTCCACGTGTCCAATGTATGGAGACTACACTGTACACAGGATAGCATCAAGTGTTACTCTGGTCCCCAAGCGAAACTAAACATTCCAGGTGTAGAGAATTATTAGCATTTTGAGAGGACCGCTGTTACAAACAATGTCTGTTTTCCTACGAAGTTGGATTGAATGGTACTGACCTGTTCGACGAGCAGACCGTACGAGAAGGGAGAGATGTTCAACATGTTGAGGAGGGTGGCCTCGGAAGCTCCCACTTTGTCTCCGGGTTTCAAGATGTGGACATCGTTGATGATTTCAATAGTACCTTAAAGAACAAAAACCACAAAATAAATACAATACTTTCTATAACCAAATTTCATCTATTGTTACATTCTTTGAAATTACGTGCATCACGTAACTCACAAATTGTTTAGTCATGAGAAGTCATGCCTTCTCAGAGTTAAATAGTGGCCATCCAAGGTTATGCCTTGTTTTGAATAAATAAACCAAAGAATTTGATTTTTTTTCTTTAGGTCAAAATTCATTTCAGGAGACACTATATTTTCTACAGGGCAAAGGTAGTCCTGCTTCCGACTCTGATGTATGCTTGGGAGACATGGGCATGGTTGAAGAAGAACCAATCAGGAGTGAATGCCGTTGAGATGCGATCATTGAGAAGAATGTGTGAAGATGGATAAGAAATAAAGTGATTAGAGAGGTGAGTGACTTAACTAGAATAAAAGTGAACAAGTTTAGATGGTTGGGCCATGCAGAGAGAATGAATGAAGGATAACAAAGAATACATGGGTGAAAGAAGAGTTGTAAAGAAATATGGGCATCCAAGAAGCACTTAGCTGTACCAGTTACTCGAGGATGGAAGAGTTTTGCATAACGGATTGTAAGAATGTGACATAAGCAAGTAGTGTGTCAGGATAGGGAAGTCGGATGTTCTGTTCTCTGTGCCAACCCTGCACGGGATGCACTGTGAGCAGACAAAATGGACTTTTCTATATGTCGTAGTTGATCAGGCTTACGACTGTACAAAGATTATAATATTTTTTGACTATGAAATAAATTGTCACAAGAATTTCCACGTGTCCAATGTATGGAGACGACACTGTACACAGGATAGCATCAAGTGTTACTCTGGTCCCCAAGCGAAACTAAACATTCCAGGTGTAGAGAATTGTTAGCATTTTGAGAGGACCGCATCGTACAATAGAGAGTGAAATATAATTACCCTTTGAGATCTTAGTTGGGATGGAGAGAGCCTGGAAGAAAGAAGTCTTCTCAGGACCGAGCCCGGTGTTCTGGGCTGGTACGATGACAGACAGAGGGGCGATGGCTCCGGCCCTGGCTGGGGCACGTACCTTGTTCTCCAACAGTTTGTCACGGACCTACGACAACAAAAAATATATTAAATACAAATGTTTGAGATTGCCCAATTGTTTTGCACGAATCCTGGATTTTTGAGTAAGTTGGTATCCGTATTATATGACAATAATTTACACAAAGCAGACATTGACATGGTGTGAAGTCTCAGAGTGTACGAAATCAAGTATCAAAATAAGTATTTTGAACGTTGAGTGTTCTTGGTGGCATTACACTGTGATATTATTAGAATGAAAAGACAGCATATGGTGTCTTTAAACAGACTTTGAATTTATTGAACAAGGCAACTAGTTTACAGACCAATACAAAGCTATTTTGGTTCAAATCAAGAATTTTGGCATCACAGGTTCAAATCCCAGTCACCTCACAAACATCTTCTCTATTGTTCACTTTAACAGTAATACTCGAGAATTCACACAACGTAGCCCTCAAATAAATGATTTTTGTCTGTTGTCTGCTCACATATAATTGATATCATATCTTCTTACAAAAATATCATATTTTCTTCTTTTCCCAGGTTGACTGCAAGATATCGCTTTTGCAATAAGTCCACCTTGTGGCACACTACCATTGTCATGTTTTGTAATTGAATCGGTTATTTTGAAAAGGGCGGAAGTCACACTTTTTGGACAAACTGAGTTAAGTATGAGGACATTCTCTTGTATGATACAGGAGAATGTCCTCATACTTATATTAGTTTGTCCAAAAAGTGTGACTTCCGCCCTTTTCAAAATAACCGATTCAATTTAATAAACATTTTCTAGCTAATGCAGATTTATTTATTTAGTATCCATCAAACGACTACACTTGGGGAATGAATTACGCAGGTTACATTTATTTAATTGTCCATACGCTCCCCTGTCTATATGACGCACAGTGGAACTGATACAACGACGGGAGAGACATAAGGTGTATTATAATATTGTCCCCATCGAAACCGCCCCAACAGAAGCGTACAGGGCATGCAAGGTTAGGGACTAAACTCATTCAAGGGAAAAGAGTTGAAAGCAATTTCCATATGGTGTAAAGATGACCGGAGAAAAACTCATAAAAATATTGCTCAACATGAATAAATCTTTTTAAGACACGATAAACTTTTGACAGGAGTGACATTTCAAGTCTAAAACATTGTAAATTTACCAAATTCTTTTTACAACACACATTCCGACTTTCTGAGCGCTCGTCCGGTCTTACACGCAGTCGGGCCGAGCAAATTAGGACTGTTTTAGTGTTTTTTGGAAAAAAAAAAAAATTGTTGACAAAAAGTGGGGCCACAACATCGAAATAGTACCATTTTCGCTACGCTGGAATTGCGATACGATCTCTTTGATGAAAACATTTATAGGACATTCAAAATGGGTGAGGAACCTAATCGCAGGGTCACGATTTCTTATGAAGTCAGAGTTAACTTATACACACCTCTACGAGATCTCCCTTGGTGAATACAAAGCCCACGTTTCCCTTGATGTGTCCCATGAGCCTCTCCAACTGTGGGTTGGTCTCCAGGTGCCCCCTGATGGCCTTCCTCATCATGGTGTTCTTGCCCATGAGCACCACTGCGTGCCCACGGAGGGACATGCGGATCTGCTGCATCTGCTTGGAGCCCACATTGTCAGCCCCCACAATGAAGCACTTGGGGTATTCGTCTAAAAGTTGCTACAAGGAAAAAAAACTAACTTTGAAATCAATTCAGTTGTAACAAAGAAGAAATTATGCAGTAAATATGCATCAAAACAAAATTTAGTATTAAAATTGCAGGGGTCAAACAGATTAAGTAAAAAATACCGATTTTACCGACCCCCGACACCATCAACCAATTTCTGGGATGGCGCACCTCAAACTTTCTAACCTAGAAAATCAAATGGATTTTAGAGTTATTATCGCGTTGTACTTACGATAAGTTTGCTGAAGTAATTAGACTTCCATGTTGACTTGTCCTCCCTACCCATCGTGATGTGGAGTTAGGGAATTCGTAAGAATTTTAAGGACTGAAACAGAAAATACACACGTCACAACTTTGACATACGAACTTTGAGAAAACTAGGTAAGTCAATTTATACTATGGAAATAATTTGTCATAAAGACCAAACACACTGTGGATGTTTCGATGCATTATTCAAAACTGTAAAACAGCTTAATATTACTGAAATAATTAAAGATTAACAGACAACACTCACCAGAGGCAACGATCGGCACAAAAATTTGAGCGGAATGGCCGATTTCCGGTTTGAAACGTCAAAATAAGGAATAAACTTGCCAGAAACAAAAATACAAAAGGTGTAACTAGACGACGTTTCTAAGTAGCATGATTTCAAATTAAATTCACTTGCCAAGTTTAATGATAGGTACTGATAAATTTCTAACAGCTCTAATATAATATTACTGTTTACAATGTGAATTTTAATTTAAAATTAATTTGTGTTGTTTTAATGTGATATTGATTTTTACTCTATGGATTTAAAGCGTCATGTCAAAATAAAATGTCATATTGACGTTTTGTGTGTAATCGAAATTGATTTCGATTTCTATAATCAATAGGACTGTATTAATGTAATTTTATTAATGAAAAATAACGTGAATATTATGAATCAACAAATTTCCACAAAAAGATGTGTGAATTGTGTACCTGAAACATTTTATTAAGCTAGGTCCTATCTGTAAGTAAGCTACCATAATATACTTTTCGCCAAACAATGTACAGTATTCATAAACTCATGTGTTTTTTATATGAATAAGAGTGAATTTTGTTTCATTTTTCATACAACTACATTATAGCTATTAATGTTACATTAATCATTATATAATATCCATTTTTTCAGGGTTGTTAAGCGTGAAATTTTTAATATGGATTCAATGAAGTCAGCTGTGATAAAAAATGAACCTATTCATGGACATTTGAGACAAATAAAAAAGGAGCGAACTGAGTCGATGTCAGAAGATGAAACAACACGTAAAGAGATGAATTATGTTGAAATTGATATTCCACCAATGAAATTAGAAGATGAATTCGAGGAAGATTCGGATTTCGAGGAGTATGAAGAAGAAATTGAAAGCAGAGAGAATGGAGAAGAAGGTGAAAGGTATTGTGAGGATGTCGGGGAAGACGAGAACACAAACGATATGTTTTACGAGTGCGAATACGAATCCGGCGACTCCATGGACTGTGAGGAAAATGACGAAATCGTAACAACGAGGAAATATGTCGAAATTAATATACCGTGTGTCAGACCTTCGAGTTTTAATAATTCTGTGGTGAACGATCTCAACGATAAAAACAAAAAACACCCGTGCAAAGTTTGTTCTGAAAGATTTCCTTCGTTAGTCGCGTTAAAAACACACATGGGGAGTCACGGTAACTACAAATGTACGATCTGTCAGAAGAGATTCATGAAACCTCACTACCTCAGAGCGCACATGTCCTCGCACAACGAAGATAAACCCTTCAAATGCGACAAATGTAACGAGAGTTTCACGCACGCTATAAGTCTTAGAGCTCACGTTGTCGTACACGCAGAAGCCAAGATACACGCGTGCGATAAATGCGGGAAAGTTTTCACTCGAGTCACGCGACTATATTCTCACCGACTAGTTCACGGCGAAGCACGAATCTTCACATGTACGGTATGCAAGAAGGAGTATAAGACGTTGAACGAATTGCGAGCGCATAAAAAATTGCACAGAAACGAGAGGCGTTTCGAATGCAATATTTGTAAGAAGAGATTTAAAAGGAATACGCTACTAGAAAGTCATAAGTTGTGTCATACAGACGATCGCCCGTTCAAATGTGACAAATGTCCGAAACAGTATACGGTTATCAATAATTTAAAGAGACATCGTTTGACTCACATGCCGGAGAAGCCGTGCGATGAATGCGAGCTGACTTTCACTACGCTGAGCGATTTGAAACGTCACAAATACATTCATCTCGGATATAATCCGTTTGAATGCGAAGTGTGTCATAAAATTTTCACACAGTCGTGCGATTTGAGGAAACACGAGGTAACGCACAGCGGTGTAAAACCTTTCGAGTGTAGCATTTGCGATAAGAAATTCACGAGTTCGAGTAATATGAATAAGCATAAGAAAACCTTACATCCTGAAGCATTTGACGATGAAGAATACGACGAACAAATTAATGAGATTGAAGATGAGAATTCTTCTACGCCGTCAGATAATTTCGCAACAGAAGTTCCTATCGATATGGATAAAAGTGTTGCCGTTGATCTTCAATCGATTAATACCATAGACAGAAGAAAGTTCCAATGTGATGTTTGCGAGAAGTATTTTGTTAGCCGCAGCAATGTTAGGAAACATAAGAGAACTATTCATTCTATTGATTTGCAGAATTTAACTAGTGACAGTGTTGTGAATGTGTCGTCTAGCGTTGATGTACAATAGTCTTAAGTAATTCAGTATTTAATTCCTGTATTAGTTCTGTATAGGGTTGCCAGATGTGCTGGATAAAAAAACCGGACAAGTTCCCCTCTCCCCCCCCCCCCCCTCTGTAAATTCTTCTTATCAAAATTATCGAACACAGTTTTGCGCCGCAGATGAAATTTTTTCCAACAATGAGCTTTTCCATAAAAAAATATCGTGTTGAACTTCTTGAGGTCTGGCCGAAAAAAGCCGGACAGACCTTTGTCCGGTTTTCTGAGATTTTTTCGACCGGATGGATGTAATAAAAACCGGACATCTGACAACCCTAGTTCTGTACCATCACAATATATCCCGAGAGTAGGGTAACCACTGAATATTTTATAATTTTTCTATTTACTTTGAAACATCAGATTTTCTACATGTCGTAGTTGTATAACAAGTAGTTATCTCGAAACATATATAGTAAAGATGAACATACAAATCGACTTGTGACTCTGGGTTAATGTGATCATTTTATACTTAGGTAAAATTCACTACCCCAGCCACTGCGGATAGATGGACTGGAATTGATGAATCTTGCGTAATTTTTTTAAATGCATATGGCAGAGACATAAGACCCGGCAACCACAAATTTAAAGTCAAATCTCTTAAACAATTGGCGGCATCAGCAGTGACCCCGTGTATTTCAGTTAGACCTCACAGGAAACCAAAAATTGGACACTTAACTATGTAATTGTAAAGTGATCACATTAAACCAGTTGCCGATCAGTCTTAGCCTCATGGAATGTCCATCCTTCGCTGTGTATCTGTTGAAATAACTACTTATTGTGATTCTCAATTTTAACAAATACCTAATACATTCCGTATTGTTTTGTTATTTGCTATTTTTATATACCTACAGCATAAAATGTTCATATCTATTTTATAAGAGCACATTGTTGGTTTAGTCGGTAGAAGTATGATCTCACAACCGTAGGTTCAAATCTTGCAGGTAGATTTGGCAAAGGATCTAACAAAAAATATTCATATTTGAAAATTTAGCTTTAAGTTAGGATTTAGTAAAAGGAATAATTGGGCAAAGCAAATTGGGCCCCGCATCTTAGAGATTATTGTAATTTTTCAGTATTATTCATGTTTGTATTATTTTTTAATCTCACAGTATTGAATTCATTCCATTTTTATTTTAAGGATGTTAAGTACAGAAATCGTCATCTGAAAATAACACAGTTTCTAGCCGACATAATCTACGAGTACAATTAACAATATGACCCTAAAGTGGTGCAGTTTTGTAAATAACTACTAGAGACTAATAAGTATACATCGGGAAAACGAATGCCGTATTACTGCTAAGGTGCAATAAAACTTTACTAATCCTTTAATTCCATAGATGGCTCATGAGCAAAAGTATCATTTTTCTTTGTATTTAAAGTATGGGGGTTTCCATCTTTACCTGAATTCTACACAACCATAAATATCTATAGGGGAATAAAACAATAAGTGAAGTGTAAACAACAAATTCCACGTAACTTGTATCAGCGTGCATTATGCAGGTAGTATTATACAAGTAAATAAACTGTATAATATTTTTGTTCACTCTATGTCCCTGTACATCTCTTAGTCCCAGGTACCTAGGGCATTGAATCTCCCAATGTATACTAATACGGTTCCATCTGTGTGTAAAAGACACGAGTGTTTGAAACTCTGATCTCATTTATTTCAACATTTTGTCTCGTCGGTTAAAACATTGTTATTCTCGGGTGACGAAAGGAAGTGTATTAATATCATTGTACCTGATTGTAAAAGACATATATTTTTCTTAAGTTTATTTCTAACGCCAGCTTTTCAATGTATTTCTTTCGGCACAGTGCAAAATTTTTTTGAGATTGTCATAACTTGTGAAGATTTAATTTATGTATTTAATAAGAAATGTTCAAATTAGACTATCTCAACCACTTTCATGTGTGATTCATTATTTTTGTGTGATACCTAAATTAGTTTTACTGTTTTTTTAAATGCATGTGATTTTGTAAAAATATATGTGAAGAAAAATAGCAATTTGTTTTTTTATTTCCTTCTCTGATTTTGTTGGTGGAATGAATACTTTATAATAATATGGGTTTAAGAACTTTCTTAAATGCTAAAAAAATCGTTATAAGACATTTTATTTACATATGCTTACCTCCTCATTCTTTCAGAAAAATTATTTGATAACCGAATGAACGTCTTAAAAATAGATTGGGTGACTTTCTCAGAATGACGGATGGCGCAGACATTGTTTTGGGACCATCAGCCTAGGCTTCTTTCCCAAATTGAAATTAATTAATAATAAAACGTCGGATCCTGCAAATTTTAAGGACATCAGGTGAGTTAAGTTAAGCCCAAGTGACATATTTACAGGATTTTTGGACTTATTACGACTACAACTAGCATATAAAAGCACTATTTGTGAACTACCTGTATATGTTAAGTCTGTTGGAATTACAATCAGGATGTTTAAAAAAATACTGGCTAGGCAATTCTAAAAAGACTTGTTTTTTTGTGTTTTTTTTTTACTTTAACTTTGATTGTTGGGTCAAAATAATCTAGCGTTGCCACAGTGTTTGGCTTTTTTGACCTCTTGTCCGATGATACGGATTAAAACTTTGTTGCAAAATGAGTTTTATTAGATTTTTTGGTCAAAAAACCTTTTTATAGCGTCCGGCCCTGGGTCTCAAAAGTCCGGCTTTTTGAGCGGCTAAGTCCGGCTTTTTAATTTTTAGAGATGGCAACACTACACGTACCCAATATTATTGTCTATGAAAGTTTATTGTTTTCAAACTGTCAATGTCACAATTTCATTAATTTTGAAGATATTTTCCTAGAAATGTTTTAAAACTTACATTTTATATCGTTTAACTGAGATTTAAATACAAAATGCCTGATTAAAAATACTGAGCTAGTATTTATAATTCGTTGTAGGTATAATTTTGTTTAACCTATCTATATACTAATTCAAAAATGCCAATGTGGAAAAGTTGAAAATAAACATAAACAAAACCCTGTGTGGAATGTTGTGATAAAATTGATGGAGTTACTCAGTTTTAACTACCTGTTTATTTTATTGGAGGGACTTAACTCCCCCACAATTTCGAATTATACTATATTTATTTAATAAATAAACTTTAAGATGGATAAATGTGCAATTAAGAATAGTGGTGCTGTGGAGGGGCAAGATATTAACAAGCATATTGAAATACTCATTCCACCTAAGGAAACTGACAATGTTGCGGGTTATTTTGAAGAAGACGGCCATTTGCGAGCACTTGATGTTAAATCAGAAACATCTGATGAAGATGAAGGTAACAAAAATGAAGATTGTAAAGAAGTTATGTTGACGGAAAGGTTAGATGTTCAGTGTCAGCATTGTTCAAGGAAATTTGTCTCCGATTTACTTTTAGATCAACACAGTTGTTTTGTCAAAACTCTGACCAAAAAAGACTATTGTAAATTGAACGAATTATCAACACCGGCCGCCATAAAAAAACAGATCAAAAGGAAATATAGAGAAAATGTTTTTGTATGTGAAGTTTGTAATAAAACGTTTGTAAAGCGTTCTGTTTTTAACAGACATCAAAAGATACACAGCGCCGAACGAAAGTACGAATGCGAAACGTGTAAAAAGACATTTCTTACAAGTCGAGAGTTGAAATATCATATGTTCGTACATAGCGAAGAAAAATTATTTCATTGTGATATTTGTACTAAGAATTACAAGACTGATAATTCATTACGAAGACATAAACTGCTTCACAAAGGAGAAACAGTGAAACTGCAGTGTGAAGTTTGTAATAAAACGTTTGCGGGAGTCCAAGCATTGAAACAACACAGAGTGGTTCATTTTCGTGACAAGAATTTTGAATGCAACGTCTGCTTGAAACGATTTAAGACGAGTAGTCAACTCTGCACTCACAAAGTTGTACACACCGGCGAAAGAAAATTCGCTTGTCCGGAGTGTGGGAAATCCTTTACGCAATCGGGAGATTTACGAAGACATCGTCTTCTTCACACTGGACTTAAACCTTTCGATTGCGAAGTCTGCGGGAAATGTTTCGCTCACAAGAGTAATCTCAGAGCGCACAAACTTTATCACAGTGGAAATCGTCCTTTCGAATGTAACATTTGTACGAAACGATTTACTTTGAATACCGATCTCAAAAAACACAAACGTATTCACGATAATTTGGAACGCACTTTTCATTGTGAGATTTGTCTCAAGAGTTTTTATCTCAACGCTGATCTCAATAGACACAAGCGTAGACATGAAAAAGCATCTGCAAAAGTTGTAATTGAATCGCCAAATATAAGCTGAACCTTTTAAAAAAAAATATAGGATGTTCAGTGTCAAAAGACACATGGATCACCACTGAAACGAGATTTTTCAATAGAACTACTACTAATGTATCAAGTGCCCAACTGACAAGTTGTAGTAAATGCAGAATATCTATTTTTCTTACCGAAGAAATAAATGTTATTAATATTGCTGTTACAATTACCCTGTTATATTTTATTTAAACCCCCTCAATTAACATGTACAGTGGAACCACCATTAACCGGAACATTATTTTTTTTTTCGTTTTTACATCATAATAAGAGAAACAAGGTACTTAATAAAATAAACTACATATTCAAGTCCCCGGTGAGAATCACAATAACTGGGTATTCGTTAAAGAAAAAGGAGAGATCTGTATAAAATCATGGTTTGATTTAGATTTTTAAATACCTACGGAAAAATCTGGTGCTGTGGACTTGCAAAACGCTTTTATAGGTCTGGTATACAGTCTGTTAGGAAAGATATGGTCTCTGATTAAATTGGAACTACGATTTTATTTGCTGGCAACAATGATATATTTCTATTGAAATCATACAAGTGTTGCAACGGGTGTTTCTAAAAACTACTTAAAGGTTTTTCTTACTTTCAAAGCCGCATCCTTTTTGATAATGTTTCAATTACGATGTTTTCCAAAATGAAGGTCCAAACTCGCGTCAAATATGCGGAAATTCGCGTTATTCCTGTAAAATAATGCTGGAATTCGCATTATATGTGTAAAAAACATGAAATCCGCTTCATGTTTTTTACACGAAATTCTCGAATAAATTCGTTTTATCGCGATCGCAAAATTTGGATCAATTTTGGGCGCAATTTACAAATTTTATCTTGGTGTGCTTTCACTGTTAGCTGGTAAACAATGGTATTCCTTATAAAACGCCTTTACTGTACAAATTTTCCGATTACGTAGGTACCTAGTGATAGCAGTAGGTACCCAACGACACTGACAAATTATTTGTAGGCAGGTACTTTATTTCATTAAAAACTACGATTTTTTTCTAAATTCGAAAATAAACATTGTTGGTTGAATAATTTGTCTGTTTTGAAAATTTTCCATACTTTCAAAATTTTCGTCCTTTTGATATGGTTGTGTAAAATTAAAATTGTAAAAATTAATTTGTAGTTAGTATTTTAAGAGTTATTTTGTGTAAATTTTTGTGAAATTGTCCGAGATGAGGGAAATTGTGAATTTACAAATAGGGCAGTGCGGAAATCAGATTGGTGAAAAGGTGAGTTTTGTAATCTCTTTGTAGATCGACGCTCTCGTCGCAAAATAACGATTTATCGATCTTAATTTGACATTACTATTCCATCCAGGTTAATTTATAAAGATTTTTCTAAAATTTTCGTGCCTTACATGTGTCAGACTATCGGTTTGTGGTCCAACGGTATGAAATGAAAATCTGTAATTGTCCAATAAGAATCTCACTGGATTAGTTACTGGACCCGGACAATTACAGTACCTGCCACATTAAAGTACCCCCTCCTAGCTTCGAAGTCGGCGACGCCCATACTGCGATGTACTTTTGTGAACCAATCTAAAAAAATGTTTTTTATTGCAGTTTTGGTCAACGATTTCTGAAGAACATGGCATTGATGAGAACGGAGTATATGTGGGGAATTCTCCGCAACAACTTGAAAGGATCAACGTGTTTTATCATGAACCAAGCACCGGGAAGTATGTCCCGAGAGCCGTGATGATTGACCTGGAGCCGGGCTGCCTAGACGCCGTCAGATCTGGACCAACTGGGAAACTGTTCCATCCAGATAACTTTGTGTTTGGGAACTCAGGAGCCGGAAACAACTGGGCTAAAGGATATTACACCGACGGAGTCGAGTTGTCTGATTTAATCCACGATGTAATAAGAAAAGAAGTCGAAACTTGTGACTGTCTCCAAGGATTTCAAATCCTTCACTCTCTAGGCGGTGGAACCGGATCGGGATTAGGCACTCTAACAATGGGTAAGATCAGAGATGAGTTCCCCGATCGTATGATCAATACGTTCTCCGTCGTGCCGAGTCCCAAAGTCTCGGAGACTGTTGTGGAGCCGTACAACACTTGTCTGTCCTTCAGCCATCTCATTGAGAATATAGACGAAACATTCTGCATGGACAACGAGGCTTTATACGAAATTTGCTGCAGGAATTTGAAAATGCAAAACCCGACGTATTCCGAATTGAATCATTTGATATCCGCGACTATGTCTGGAGTCACCACCTGTTTGAGATACCCTGGACAGCTCAATGCCGATTTGAGGAAAATTGCAGTTAATATGGTACCATTCCCAAGACTACACTTCTTCATCTCTGGCTTCGCTCCTCTGATATCTCGAGGGAGTAAACAATACCAAGCATCTACTGTGGACGAGTTGGTGCATCAGATATTCGACTCTCGCAACATGATGGCCGCTTGCGATCCAAAATCTGGACGATATTTGACTGTAGCCGCAATATTTAGAGGACAGCTATCAATGAAACAAGTAGACGAACAAATGATCAACGCTCAGAACAAAAATAGCGAAAATTTCGTCGAATGGATTCCTAATAACTTAAAGACGGCTGTCTGTGACATTCCACCAGTCGGTATGAAGATGTCAGCTACATTCATGGCAAACTCCACATCAATTCAATGCATATTCAAAAGAATATCTGAGCAGTATTATTCCATGTTTAAGAGGAAAGCCTTCTTGCATTGGTACACTAATGAAGGCATGGAGGAAGCAGAATTTACAGATGCAGAATCCAATTTGAATGATCTAATCTCCGAATATCAGATGTGCCAACTCGCTGGAGTGGACGATAAAATCTATTCGTACGAAGATGAAGAAGAAGATTAGATTTTGGGTGCTTTTATACATTTTTATATTGTAGAAGTTGCAATTTTTCATGATGTGTGTATTGTCTTTGATAAATATATACTTAAGTTTTTTTGTGATGGATTAAGAAAAAAATGCCAACGTGTAACTAAAAATATAATAAAAGTTTAGAGAAATGTTAATTTTGTGTTTGTTATTCATAATTTTATTTAGAAATCACAGATAATCCACTTGAAATGAGTTTCTCAAGGGGAAGTCAGCCGGTCCCAGGATTTTGGCACATTTCTTTCTTCTCCACACGAAGCAACCCCAGAGGATGGCTGGAACGGCGGCGAGACCGAGAGGAACCAAGAATAGTAGGTATAGAGTCCAATCTCCCTCGTCACCAATCACCTGAAAGAATAAAGAGTCATCTGATAAAATATACGAAGTATAAATTGAAGACTCTACCAGAGATGAATATACTTAGGTTCTTACTTCTAAATAAGCGCTGCTGTTTGTGAATCCTTTTGTGTTGATAGCCACGCAATAGTATCTACCGGCATCGGCGGATCTCACGCGAGGCATCACCATCTTAGACACATATTCTCTGCCCGGAAGACCCACTGGGGCTGCAGCAGCCATTGGTGAGTACCAGTGCTGATGGTAGCGAAGTGATCCGGCTCCTGGAGCTCCAGCCGCAACCCAAAGAATGCGTGGAGGTGTGCGACTCAACACTTTGCATTGGAACACCGCCTGTAAGATAAGAGAAAGAATTAAAATTTGCGATGTTGACGAATCTGTTCTCGTTTGCATTGGTTCTTACCAAAGTCCTTACCTGAGAATCTTTGTACACAGTCAAATTCTTTGGTAAGCCATCTAAAAATATTGGTAGCTCGGTATCCTTCACGTCTGAAACAATCAGAAAACTTGTTTTAAAGACAGAAGATGAGAGGACAAAATTCGATTCCAAATTCTGACTTAATCATACCATCATCTTTCGATAATACTTCCAGTCTCACAGCACTGTGAACTTGGATGTGAGCTGTCGCTTGTTGCCTGCACCTGTATAGCCCCTGATCACTCACTTTTACATTTTGTAAGAGAAGGCGACCGGTTGTCGGAACTTCTAGATGTTGGGTTTCAGCATTTGTAGGAGACCAGCCGTGATATTCGTCGCTCATGGCGTCTGAACATTGGGTCATGTTGTAGGCGTCGCCACACGGCTGAAAGTAAATGATAATCACAATAATGGACCTTACAAATACTGAAACGCTTTGTAGAACATTCTTGTATCGCAGCTACTACCTTGTACTCCCAAACAGCTGAGACATTTTCAAATCTTCCAGCACATTTCAAAGTTACATCACTTCCTTCTAAAACACTCTCAACTCTGGGTTCCCTTTCTGATACCCATGGCCAATCTAAAAAGCATTCATAAAGATCAAAGATTTTTCAGAGGACGAACCATAAAAAACAGATTGATTCAGAATTCCAAAACTTACTCTCTTGACAAGCGCAGTTCAATATTTGTGCTAAAATAATGAGAAGTCCAAGTGACTCCATGATTTATCAGGGTCAACCATTGTATGAAATTAAAGTGTTGATTTGTTTTTCACCAATTTCTCTACGTTTTTCTTGTCTTATCTTTCCTGGTGAACTTTTCAGACTTCAATGGTTGGATAAGTAATCTATGGAAAAATAAATTAATCGTGGAAAAAAGAAATTGTTTGGGTGAGAATACATGGAAATAATGATGAAATTATGTTTTAATCACTCCTGGAAAAAATATTAGAGAAGTTGTTTGAGAAACCTTCAAACTTATCCAATTTCAATGTAATTTTGTATCTTCTAAATGCAGGCAATAGGAGATCTATGACATTATATCGGAATTTGAAGGGTTAGTGCTGTGGGCCGTTATTCCAAAAATACCATTAAAATTGTACAAAACGCTCAGGTGAGTAGAGAACTTTTTTAAGAAAAGTCGAGGGCATATTGTGGTGCTACCTCAAGTGCATATTTTTATCCGAATTTCAAAGGGTCCTTTTACATATTTTTATATTCAGACTTTAGAATTTGGTGATACCTCGTGGGATCCCCGAGTGAATAGAACCCCACTATTTTTTGATATTTTATCGTGTGCCCTGTAAAAATGTTCAAGACATTTCACATTTTTTCAGCAATGAGTTTCACCGCAAACGTTATGTTTGGTGGACGAATTAGATGATTTTAAAGCAGGTCAAATGGTGTAATTTGGCTATAATAATTAACCACGATTAGTAAACAGTGTCTAGATTGCATATAATATTGTTTATACACAATGTTATCCAGATTCTTGTTATGATAATTAGTGCTCTCGTGAGGCTATCAATAATCTGTTCAATGAGCACATTATCAAAGTAATAATTTTGATACCTAATGTAAGTATTTATATTATTCCATGGGAGTCGTCAGGGGCCTCAGGGGGGGAGCTGCCCCTCCCTAGAGATCGGAATTGGCATATATATTTACTAAATGATAAAACCTCATAAAAAATCACATTGTTACCACACGTTTTATCATCATATCATAAATTTTCATGAAAATCCATCAAAATACAATTATTTCAATAAAAAAAAAATAAGCAAATTTCCATACAAATTCGAAAACAGTAAATTAAAAGGAAACGTGTTTTTCACTATGCAATTTTACCTATAGTAAATATGTATGGAAATTTGCTTAAATTAGAGGTGATCCATTTAAGTTATTGTTTCATAGATTTATGAAACTAATGTTATTTAAATAATGTTTTGTATACCATTTCAAAGAGCATAAACCAGAGAAGTTTTTCCTAGATTTCTGAATCTTTTGATTTTTTTTTCTTATCAAAAATCCTCTCCAAAGTCGTAACTCGTTTTTGAAATATCTCTTTCTTGAAACTTTAAGAGGACCATATACGCTGTTTTGGTGATTTCGCTGATTTTCCTGTTGTTTGGGAACCTGCCATTCAAAACTGAAGCACTTTACAAACAATGTGATCTAAGAAAATGAATCTTTAATCTTCTGGAATGTGAATACAATCTAAAAAAAATAAAAAACATTACGGATAATGTAACAGGGTTGTTTTTTAAAAGAGCGTATTTTTCAATATTGAAAAAAGGGGTGAGTTTAGAGCTCTAAGGAAGATGTATCCTCACGTTTTTTTTACATTTCGTTTCGACATATCGAAGGCTTAGGTTGTTTTATCGAGAACGTACTGAAGAAAAGTACGATTGGTTAATTTTTTTTTAACATAATCTGGAAAATAAGCAAATCAAAATTTCAGTAAATTTTGCTTTTTTTAAAGACGTAAAACATTCTCATGTTGTATTTTTATCCAACAAATTAATGTACTTCTGAGTAGTTCGTAATGTTTTTAACATTGCTGGATATTTTAAATTTTCTAAATATTGAAATTATCATAAGATTATATAAACACAAAATGATAATGATAAAAATCAGATTAGTTGGCGACTAATAGCCAACCCGTGTGGACGTGGAAACTGTTGTCATTTTTTTCGAATGACATTTCATGAATATATTGTGAATTTAAGAAATAAACACCAATGTAACCGATATGTATCTCTTCCTAATCGTAAAATCTATCAAATGTACATAAGGCAAATGACTATTAACAAAATATAACAAAGTAAATTTAGTTTTCAGGATCTGTCATAATCATTACAATAATAATGTCTAATGTCATTATAATGCTACAGTCATACTTCGTCACATGCTAGAGAAAAAATATCTGTTCCAGTAGTTTGATGCAGTAGGTACTATTGAACTAAGTACCTGTGTGAAGCAATATATTCGCAATATTCATATTTATTTATGTAAGCTCTCATCTACTGTACGTGTGTAAAAGATTTGTATGGTAAAAAAGTATAAAGTAGTAAAACATGGAAAAATCTTAGATTAAATATTGTCAATTCTTGACGATTTTGGAGTCTTCGTTATGATAACGATAAGTAAATGGCAAAATAAATAGGCAACTAATATGAGTAACACTGATACTCGTATGATAGAAGATGAATGAGATTCTCAAGTTCGCATACTGAGTGGAAGGATAATGAGTTGCGGTAAAGGATAATACACGGACTAGCGTAATTTTCCACAGGTTGGAATCCCAGAAAGTAAATCTTTATCATATAAACGCAGTATAGCAATATTTCTTATTGTAATTTTCGGGGAATGGATCGATAATTTTCATCGCAAATTCGTATGTAGTTTAAACAATGTATTCCAAATCATTGTTAATGTGGGAACAATTGTATTCTTTCTAAACTACGAAATCGGTCGAATTTTGTTTTATTCGAAAATCTATAGCAATATAAGACAACTTCACAACAAGGTGCATTGTATTTTTTAACTCTTATTCGATAACCTAAAAGTGAATCTAGAATTTTTTGCGTGTGCGCAGTTACTCTTGTCACTTTTTTTCAGTCAATGTCTATAAGTTAAATAATTATAAAGGCGCAATTCCACTGATTCAACATTAAACAACAATGCAACTTGTTAACTAGTAGTCCATGCGTCTAAAACGGTGCAATTCAGGAAATATTAGTTTGGCGCGTCATGTTTTTACAACCTTAAAAGTTAAAAAAACTTATAAGCCAAATGAAAACCATTTTCGTTATTTCCTGCTAGATGTGCTAATCTTATTTACTGCCTTAAGCTATGCTTACTTTCCAGGCTTGGAGGCCGTGGTCTAATGGTCGCTTGGGGACCCGACCATTAGACCACGGCCTCCATGCCCGGAAAGTACACATAACTTAGATATGATGACTCCGGCCGTGAAAGCCTCCGCACATACCTTATTTACTGTGTTTTTTCGCTCTCAATGAAATGCATAACGCAGATTCCTTATTTTCTTTTTTACCACAGCCATACAATACAATTGTATGTATTTATTCCCTAAAATGCTTCAACTAATGTCTTTATATTTGTAAATTCCATTGTTCCATAAATCGGGTAAGTTGTGGTAATCCTCAATAAATGAAGTGTTTTTTTTTTCATTCTTCCGGTTCATGTCGTGCTAAAACCGCACTGATCCAATAATTAACTTATATGTGGCAATGCGACTTGTTTTTTTTTCGCATTGTATTTTCGTTTAATGGAAAGACTATAATTATGTGAATCATGTTTTAATGTTTAAAATTTGCTTCAGTGGGATTGCACCTTAACTCTCTAACTCGTGAAAATACATTCATTCAAACTGATTTCAATTTTGCAAAATATTATAATCTTGGATGAAATAGGTGATGGATGGAAGGCTTGTACTAATGACAGTGAAGCCAAAATGTGGGGAAGGGAAATTGACGGCGGCCATCTTGGACGGACCACTTTTTTAAACATTTGTATGGACTATGTATGAAGATCATTGGTAAAATATCAGAAAACATCAAATTTAATTCATAAAGTGATTGCAATGCCACATAACATACTGTTTTCCTATATTTGATAACATAGGGAATGAGACATGTTAAAATGAGTTAATAAAATAGAGTGTTTTATAAATTTATAAACATTTATTTTTTAAAAGTACTCTTCATACAAACAATATTGGAAAACATTATAATTATTCACTTCTTAAAGTGATTACAACGCCACATAACATACTGTTTACTATATTTGATAAAATAGGGAGTAAGACATTAAAAAGAGTTAATAAAATAAAGTCTTAAAAATGGTCTTCAAAGTGTTTCGAACACAGAACACTGCGTTTGCTTGGTGTCCAATTTTGCAGTCGAGTGGCTTTAATCCACGCATCTCTTCTTTCTGGATCCTCGGGAAACTACAAAAAAACATCTTTGTTTTCAAATATGTTTTGATATCATCCCACCAATCAGTTTTGTATGCATGTGATAAACATTCATTGTATTGTAAGCACGGACATATACAAATAGCCCAACAAACCAACCATTGGCGATGGTAGTTACTTTGTATACTGTCAGATGACAGAATGGAAAACAAATTAAATGCGCTAATATTGGAGAATAATTACAGAATGTGACTTATACAGTATGTAAATAATAATATTATTATAATTACTCATTTCATCCATAAGGGCTCCATTCTCTTTTTAACCGAATATATTGTCTTCATTATCGGAACAACAAATTAGTATTTGACAGAGGGTGACAGAAAAAACACTTTTCCCAACACTTAGCAATGGAATAATTACACTCCAAATATTAAATTACCACAGGTAAGGTATATGAATTGTGATAAAAGACTCTAAAATCGTTATAAGACAAAAAAGATGGAATATAAAACAACTAAAAATTTGATAATCCTGTTTCCTGTACAGCTTTACTTCTACTCGTTCTATTTCCACAACCAAAAGCAGCAAACAGCACCATATTTATGTTACTAATACGTCCTATGCTTCTAGTTGTAATAAGAGATTTAAAAAATCCGATGGATGCATAAAAACTCCGAATACTTCAATAATAAACTCGACAAACACACGAGACGCTTCTAAAACGCGGTCCGCACGCAATGGCTGCTGACGGTCTTGTTTCCCCCCCCGCGCGACTTCATACTTAGGGTATCTACCACTACGTTCCATCCATCACCTATTTCATCCAAGATTATAATACGATACTAGCGCCGCGTATCGAAATTTCATTTTCTGTTTGCTAATAGCGGGCTCTTAATCAGATATATTTTTTAACATGATTGTTCTTCAGATTGAAACTTATGATTTAAATAGACTAAACATATACTTAGGTACCAAAAAAGAATGATAGAACTTAGGTACCAAAAAAGAATGAAGGTACCTTTACTTACGACGCTATCGGGCTAAAACTTGAGTAATTCGGGGTATTTCGAAAAAAGTTAAAATCTCGAATATCTCGAGAACCGTTCGACTTCGACGACAAAAAAACGTTTTCGCGCTATTCAGGCGTTTTATGCTAAACCAATTTTTTAAATTTGGTTGTCTCCCCCTAGCTCCGAGGCTGGCAACGCCCATTGTACATTGTAGGAGTTGTTGAGGTATTGTGAGACTCTTTGTCACGTGTGAGTCCCGCAATGTGTGTACGCCACTGGGAAATGTAATGTTGTAATTAGCACTTAATTAAATAGCCAAATTTATTGCAGTTTAGCCAAACAGTAATAATAATAATGGGACTGGCTGGATGAATAACGAATTAACAAAAAACTATCTATTTTTAATTATTTAAACATTTACGAGTATGTAGACATCCAAACAAACAATAAATTTACTTAAGGGCATGGCACCAGGAATGACGTCACAGTCTTTTCCCACGGCATTAAGGTTCAAAATCGCGTGACAATCGCATGATAAAATGGTAAAAATAGCGTTTTTTTCCATTTTTTGGGGTTAATTTTGCGTTTATCAAAAAACTTTTACGGTTGTTCCCTAGATTTTAATGCATATTATCAGTACAAGAAAAAAAATACTCCGCGACTTTCAGGAAACGAGTTTCCGTCTTTCGGAAAAAAGGTCAGAGGTGTTTACAACATTTTTTTTTTGAGAAATCTATACAAGATATAAAAAATCTTTTACGGTTATTCCCTAGATAAAGGTTCAATGCATCTACCCTATTTTGTTCCAAAGCAAATTTATAAACGGTTGTCGAGATAGAAGGTCTCCCGTTTTTAGAAATTTTTGAAATGTCGGTATGCACACTCTTAAGGGTCAATATGCACTGAGCAAAAATCTTTCTATTTTCGCTTCAACTTTTTCAAATTTTGTATGAGAATGTTAGCGCGAAATAAGAATAACGTAAGCGACAATGTGAATTTTACCTTTTTGAAAGAAACCTGGGAAGAAATTTAAAAATCAAAAACAGTCAATTTGTTTTAAGATTATAATTACCAGTATTTTGGCTAAATTACACTTTTATATCTGAAAAACTGAACGGAAAATCCTCAGATCCCGTAAATTTTAGGGGTACTTTAAGAATATTCTATTATTCAACGAATTTCCAAATATTGTAATTCTAAAACAGACAATCTGTAGCCCATACTTTCATCTATCACTGTCTTCAGTTTCAAGACGATTCTCTCAGTATTGGCTGAGAACAATTCAGGGCGCTGAAGCCGAATGACAGCATATAGGACCTTAATAACATTTTGTAGTCATAAATTTTATAACGTATTTATAATTCCTTGAAAAGCTCCCAATCTGTTAGTTTCCAGGCATAAAGTTATGAATCATATCGAAATTATTATAACATTATAGAGAATTATGGAGGCCCTGGAACAAAAGGAGAAGCGTCGGAAGACCTCCCAAAAGGTGGTCTGATGACCTAGTCCAACAAGCCGGAGGAACCTGGATGCGGAGGGGGAGAAACAGAGATGAGTGGAAAAAAATGGAAGAGGCCTACGTCCAGCAGTGGAGGGAGGAAGGCTGAGGAAGAAGAAGAAGATGAAGAAGATAGAGATTGCAGATTGAATTATTTTGACCCACCACGCATACGTTAAAATTTTAACGTATTTGGATTGTACGACTGTACTGCTTACATAGAATTAGTATAGATGGACTATGGAACGTAATCATAGTTAGATAGATTCCAATTCCCGTACTAAATAGTGACCCCCACGAAGTGTGTTGCCTTCAAACTTTTCTTAAGTTTTAAATGTTATTCATGTTCTATCAATTGCAATTTTTAGACGTAAGTATTCGTATTTCTGTGATAAAATCTATTAGACAAAAATGGCATACCTTAATTGTTAAATCTAACAACTCCAAAATCACTTCTGAATTATTACTGTTTTATTGACAATAAACAAAACTATAAAACAATAAAAATACAATTACCTATCCTTAAAATAATATAATGTTATGGATAAACACGATTTTATAATCTATAATTGGTTAAATTATTATATTTTTATCTGTTTATTGCGATTATAATTTGATTACTTTATCAATGTACAAAGGCGTACGGTTTGGATTCGATATAAAAATCTACTAACAGGAGATATGAAATCCAATGGTCTGATTCGTCGCTCCTATATTCTGATATAAATATTAGATAATTCCCGCCATCCGTTACACGCATTGACGTAACGCACTAAAAATAAAAGTACTATGGCCGAATAGCCGAATATTCTGCCTGCTTAACGCACGAATTTTGACGTGCAAATCACATTATTCCAAATATCGCATCATCTGAAATAAATCGCCCAAAACGTGCCAATGTTTGACCGTTAAAAACTAAGATAGGTACAACAATGGGCGCCGTTAGCCTTGGAGCTTGGGGGGGGGGGGGGGTGCAACAAAAATTTACAAAACTGATAATGGATGAAGATTGCGTAAATAGCGCCGCAGGCGAAATTTTTTTGTTAGACATAGTGACGAAGGTCGTGATGTGGTTTGGTTTATTTTAAAATGTACATAATAATTTGCACAATGTTATGTATATGAAAAGTGTTTTTTATAAAAAGTTTTTTTTTTGTGAAACAGCTGTATTTTGATGGACTTTTTAGGGATCCGGACAAACGGCCGACAAGACATACGGCCGACAGGACAAATGGCCGACACGGACAAATAGCCGACAAGACCAATGGCCGACTGGTACAAATGGCCGAAAGACGAAAGGCCGAAATCCAAACGGCCGACATGGACATATGGCCGACAAGTACAATTGGCCGACATCCAATAGGCCGACACGGACAACTGGCCGACAAGGACGAATGGCCGACAGGACGAATGGCCGACACAAAAAAAAGATTGAAATAATGATCACATCACAAGTTTGAAAAACAAAGTTGCCAGTTTATTCTAACAATCCAAAATTTGGCTAGTTTTTTAAACAACAGTTCCGAAATGTAATTTGAAAGTAGCGAAAAAAATTTACCATATCTTATTATCACATCAAGCAACACTAAACCAAGTTTGCTCCGTGAGACCGAGGCCGTCGCCATATTGTTCATGAAGGCCGGGCCCAACCAAGCCCAACTGACATTTGACGATGGTTACGCCATCTAAATTGTATGGGAAAAAATATTCCGTAATTCAAGTATTTGTCACCGAGACAAGGTGTTTGTCACCGATACAAGGTGACGTCACCACTCATGGCGGTGATGGAATTCGAGGATGTAGGCTTGTACTCTACTATCGCAGGCTTCGGTGAGACTTCTGAAAAAAAAAGACAATGGTAACACTGTTTGCCAATAGCACCCAAGGTTAAATAGCTCTGCTCCTGAATTTATGCAACCACTGTATACTTAATAAATATGAGACATACTTGAAAGAATTACCTACTACTAGCGCCGCGAGTAGCCGCTACACGAATTAGATCAAAAACACCAAGCAGACATGGGACATTACTTTTTCAACTTTCCAGCGAACATGCAGGTTCACAATTTTTAGGCGTTAAAAACGGTTTTTCATTTGTTTCGGCTGCAAGTGCCTTTCAGCGCTTAATTAAACCTTACTGGCATAAATAAAAAACAACCTAACCGGTCAACATTATTTTTTTACAGTAATGTCCCATGTCTGCTGGGCGATGCTTGTTAACCATTATCTTGATTGAAAACGTCATTGTCGGCCATTTGTCCTGTCGGCCATTTGTCCTGTCGGCCATTCGTCCTTGTCGGCCAGTTGTCCGTGTCGGCCTATTGGATGTCGGCCTATTGTACTTGTCGGCCATATGTCCATGTCGGCCGTTTGGATTTCGGCCTTTCGTCTTTCGGCCATTTGTACCAGTCGGCCAGTTGGTCGTGTCGGCCATTTGTCTCTGTCGGCCGTTTGTCCATGTCGGCCGTTTGGCATTCGGCCATTTGTAGTAGATTCGACTTTTTATACTAATTTTAGAAAATTTATGACATGATGAGAAAATGTGCGGAACTAATGTGATTTTTTGTGAGGTTTTATCATTTAGTATGAAAAAATATATACCTAGATTCCAATGACGACATGGGTACAACGCTTGTGCTGCCCCTCCCTGGAAAAAACCATGGACCACCACTGGTCAAAAGGATTATTACCCATTTGATGGCAATGTGATGCTTTTCTTTTAAATCAAAATATAAAATAAACTCCTGTACACCACTGTCCAGGTGTGTTGTTAAGTATTGGATCAATCCATAATCTAACTAAATCAAATATTGTTATCACCCTGCTAAATGTTCAACAATGTAAATATACTTACTTATCTCTGCATAATACTTTTAATAGATTATACTAATAATATCATAACGTATGTAGATTTGTCACTAGACACCAATACACAATATAAATGATAGCCAAACTATAATAGGTATACTATTAAAATGTACGTAATTTTTTATAATAAGATATCTTTTCAACTAGTTATATCTCAACAGACATACAGCAAAGGATGGACCTTCCATCAGGCTTATGACTGATCGTCGGCTGGCTTAATGTGATCATTTTCACAAATTCCAGTCGATATCTTATATCATTCAAACAATCGCAGCAATCAAAATACAGAAATAGGTAGGTATACAGAATTAGCAGGTGAAATAAAAAATATTTGGCCATCTAGATTAGATCAGATCGGATTAAAAATTTAATAAATTAGATTTAAATCTGCACATAAAATTGCAAAATAATCCGTAATTATTAAATACATAATATGCAGATGCAATATTCTGAGAAGATTTCTAAATAACGATATTTCAATTTGTATTTTATATCTAAGCCTATCCTTTGATATCTAGATAGGTGAATGTTTCCAAGTACCTATTAGGCTAATGAGTTTATATATCAATCATGAATGATAATATTACACCTTTGACCTTTTACTTTTAATACTTTACTGATAATTAATTGAGAAAGTGAGAAGTTTGAGTGCTTTATTTTGAATATAGCGGCAATCAAACGTAGTAAAAACATTTCTTCAATGTGGCAACACTCTCTGTTGGCGGGATTTTAAATGTCAATGTCAAAACTTGTTGAAGTTTTGTTTTGTTCGTTGTTGGCGTTTTCCGAACGTGCAATTCTGTTTTCACGCCAATATTTTGTCTTATATTCATTTTAATTTGCGTTTATTGAAGTTTGTCGCGAGAATATTGATAGTTCCGATTGTGTATTATATAATCTACGCTAAAAATGAATAAACGTAAGTCTAAAAGAAGTGTAGACAAGCCGGTTTTCACTTCTACTCCAATGGAAGATGAGTCGATCGAAAATATTCAAAGTTTTATAAACTCTCAAAATAAGTCAAGTAATATTCAAGTATCCCAGAAGAAAGCAAAGGATGACGAATGTTCAAAACCCAAAAAATCCAAGAAAGTCAAGATAAAACCATTTGCAACCAAGTATTTCGAAGAAATTGTCGAGAAAGCCGGTTTGAAATTGGGCGAAGAGAACGAAAAACATACTTTAACGTGCGATCCAATGGCATTTGAACGGAGTTTAAAGAATATTCTGGAGAAAAATGTGGATTATCCAAGAAATGTGACTGAATTTGTGAAAGGATTTAAAAATGTTACAGAAGAAGAAGAGGAACTACAAAGATTTTTAATTCAGAATGTTGTGTTGAAAGTAGCAGAGGAGGAAGAACAGCGCCATCTGCAGGACAGTGTACTGAAGCTATTTATGAATGTCAATTGTTTGCAGGAACTTTTATTAAAATACATTCTAGAAACTTCTGTGAAATTCGCCATAGACGACAAAGTGACACAATTACAATTGATTTTAAAACCTTTAATGTTCGTCGACAATTTTGCGTCTCATTCTGAACTAGTTAAGGGTGTCTTAGAGTTAATGGACGTGGCAGGACATTCGACGCGACAGGAAATCATAACTTGCCTTCCAAATATCATACGGAACATTCCACACGAAAACGTTGTTCTCGAACTTGTCAAATATTTGAACGAAGATCAAAAACTGATTCCGACAATTTTGGACTGTCTCTCGTTTCTGAGTCTTTCGTCACATTTGAAGGATGAGGTTCGTACACAGATGTTAAATTTGTTGAAAAATGCGCCGTCTCCTAACTTTTTCCCCAATTTGGTGGCGTTTTTCTTCGCTACGAACGTCGCTGAAAATGGTACGGATGTTATACGTGTGTTCCGAGACTGTTTGGATTGGACGATGTTGGGATCCCAAAGCAACATTGATATTTCCAGCAGCCAAGTCATGACGATTATGAGTTTGAAAAGCGCTGTGATAAAATCCAAGAATTTATCTACAACGTGGATAAAAGTATTAAACAGCGTCAAAACGGCAGAAGAGCACAAACCGTTAGACATCGTCATGCTTCTGGTCATTTATTCTACGTCAGCTGCGAAAGAAAATACCGTAGAAGGAATATTCCGAAAGAGAATTAAGGAGTCATTATTTAAAAATGAGATATTGGATGTCACATTTAAAAAATTTAAACCAGTCATGAAAGAATATATCAACGAAATGTTGAAAATCGCTAGGGCTTTACTGAAAACGAAAAACGAACCGTTGATCGTTGATTTCGCTTCACATTGGTTCGTAATATTGTTCGAAGAATTGAAAACGTCGCAGAAGATTATAATCAGAGAATTGTTGATACGAGATTACTCAGAAAATGATGATACTATACTCGTGTCGTTGAATATTTTAACAAAACTGGCACAGGACGATATAGAACTCTTAAAACCGCATTCAATTCAGATATTTTCTCTCAAAGATTCATTGGAATCGTTGACCATTGACGGTCTCCATCACGTTATGGATCTTTTAGCCGGATTAGCGTTTGGAACAGAGAATTCTTTCCTAGACGGAGACGTGCATATGATGATCAACAAGCAGCTAGGAAGTTCGGATGTCGATATTAAAATTAGAGGAATAATTTTAGGCGTTATGGCCGTGAAACATCTAGTTTTTTCTAAGTCAGACCAACCGACTGTAGAAGAAGACGAAGACGCTTCTTTTTCGGAGATCAGCAGCCTTCCTGATGGACCTTCGAAAGAGGCGGCTAATATTATCGAACTCATCGTAAGAAGCACGTCAAAGACACCAAATCTAACGTGTTTATTTTACGATGAACTTTCACACATACTCTCAGCATCCCAATCAGTCGAAAACAAATTCATTAAATGGTTGTCCTCGTACGTAACCAACGATCTAACCGATTTATTTATCATTGACGTCGATGAGAATACTCCGACAATTATGCAAGGCATTCCCGTGTCTGTGGAGTATTGTCTCAACACTCCCGAAGAAGCTGAAAATCAAATTGCGTTGAACGTTGCCGGATTGTGTTTCGAGGAGACTGAAGATGGATGCGATTTGAGGATATTACCTTCGTTGTTACGTTTGACTCATTACATTTACGTGAAGCAACACGATGGAGATTTGTCTAGTATAGACGCACTGTTGGGTTGTGGAGTTTTAATGCCGAAAGTCGATGCCGACGATTTAGAAGATTTTGATCCTGAGAAGATCCCTCAAATACTAGACTGTTACGTCTATTGTATAAACTGGTTCAGAGAATTGATTAACGCATTTTGTTTGCAGGAAGCGACGTATCTCACAACAAGAGTGATACAACGTCTAAACGGACTAATTTGTTTAGAGAAAAAGCTCACTGTGCTATTAAAAAATGTTCCATTGAATTATTCACCGCCGATTTGTTCGTACACGAAACTCGCGCCCAAAAGCAAACCGATGATCGTCAAGGAAAAAGTAAAAAAAACAGGAAAGAAGAAAGCCACTGCGAGTCAGAAAAGTAAAACTATTGTTGAAGATCACGATAGTTCTGCGTTACCGCCTACGATGAAGACTCAAGCAGATACAAGTCATCACGTTACGGAAACTCCAAATGTAAAATTAAAACTTAATACAAATTTCTTCCGTTTATTCGATTTAGAAGTTCTAGCTCTCTTCAACGAAAAGTTAGTTTTGGATGAGGATTCCGCCGAAGACCCTCTGGTAAACCCAAATAGCAATTTCAATCTCTACGTTGTCTCTTTATTATTGAGCGAGATTAATCCTAAGTTAGCGGAGATATTGCCGTCAAAGATTAAGAAGAAAACGTTTTTAAGCAAACCGACAAACAATACAAATCAGTATCATTTGAAACCTGCGGAAGTAGTGGAGAATTGTATTAAATTTATGCCGAGGGTATCCGATTATTTGGGGGAGATCGTCACGGATATTCAAATCCTTCTCGACGGAGCAGAAAACGGAAGAGATTCACTCGGTTTGTTAAGTCAAAAATGCAACGAAGAACAATTATGTCTATCAGGTTTGTTGGATCTTTGCACGACAATATTTTCGTGGATCGGTTTTCAATCTGCTAATCATTTACCAATGTTAAAACAAGGCTTAGTGTTCGCTACGAGAAATGCAGCTGGTAAAAAGTTGACTTCTATCAAAGATCTGGTGGCTGAATCGTGTGTTTGTATTCTCGGATACAAGGATGGAGCACTACTCGTTCCTGTGGCTGTAAGTCTCGTACGACTTTTCAAAGCATTGATGAAGATTTACGAAGATAAAGGAATTTTAAAGCAAATGATTATTTTATCGTTAGATATGCTCTCCATAGCGTGGAAGGACGCATGCGGTATGCTTGAAAAAGGTTTAATATACAACCAACACTTGGATTTCTTGTTATCGTGTTATTTCATCCGTCCCGATGTAAACATGATCAAGTCGCTTTCGTTAGAATTAAAGGAACAAGTACCGTTGCTCACAGATAAGAATAGCGTGTTAAATACTTTTCAGTGCATCGGCAAATCAAATTTACCGTTGCTATTTCGCTCTTCATACGGCGCCTTGTACGAAGCGGCGAAAAACGAGATCGATAAAGGACTAACAAACAGTCAACACATCAAATTATGGAAGAACGTCGCGAGCACTATGAACAATTTTATGGAGATTTTAAAACTGCAGGAAAACAGAACCAATCTTTTGACGTTTTTGAAGAAGTCAATGCCGCTCTTTCGGTTGTTTTTATCGCAAGGCATGCCGATGATGGAATTGATGTTAAAAAGTAATTCAGATTCTGTCGTGGACGTTTTAAAAACATTACAACATACGACAAGATTTCTCCATTCATTGCACTGTCATTCACGTTTAAAGAAAGATACAGCGTTCGTAGCGTACTTGCCGCAGATGAAATTAATTCTAGAAACCTTAATATATAAAGTGAAGATAGCACTGACTTCCAACGATTGTTCGGAAGCGTTCTGGATGGGTAATTTGAAGAATAAGAATTTGCAAGGTGAAATCATTGCTTCGCAGAGTTCCACGGCCAGTGGTGAGGAGGATTTGGAAGACCAGCTACCAGAAGACGAAGAGGATAATACAGAATTGGAGGATATCACGACGGATCCCGGATCCAAGACAGTCAGCAAGGTCTATTAAATTCTGATTATTTGCGGATAACATAAAAACTGTCGATTCTGCCGGGTAGAATCTAACACAAGATTTTAGATTCTCAGTTTCGACAGCTATATACCTCAATTCATTTCTCATACCTACAGCAGAGCCTCTATGATTCGAATACTGAAAATTTATACCCTGTTCGGATGATAGTATGTAGACATTTTTTAAAGGGATTTTTCGAAATAAAGAAAAAATATTTTACATTATAATGTATTTATTTAAGTATGTATGTTAGATACAAGGCTATTAATCACACTTTTTTAAGCAATCCCAATATAGTGCTTTGATGAGTAGTGTTAAGCGACATAGAAAATGCTTTATCCCTTAATTTGAGTCAGAGACTATGAGAAACGGCGGTTGCGGGGTCGTTCGGATTATCGAGGCTCTGCTGTATTTGTGCTTGCATTCTAGTGTTTATTATGTACCACTGTACCAAATAGTTAATATTCTTTAATAAACTACCAAATACTTTTATGAATTTGTTTGCATAATTTTCCACTTTTATGCAGTTCGATTGTGGACCCCTAAGTTATTCTTATTGGACAAAAAACTACTTTTCAAAGTGAATTTAGACAGCTACGAATCTTGTAGATTTTTTCTATTCTGTCTAACACAGTTTAATCCCGTGGGAAGCGATGCAGGATGGGCGTCCTGACTCTTATGAGTTACCCTTGTAGATTTTCACGGTCCTTGTCAATCTCTTCTCGGGTGTATCATGTAGGTTGCCGAGCTTTCGGCCTACTTCAGGACTCATGTGTCACTACAGTAGTCATGAAGATGGCCCCAGCAAGTAGGCCGAAAGCTCGACCACCTACACACAAGAAGAGCTTATGAGTTGTTGGCTTCAGTGATCACTTCATGCCCAGGACAACGTTCACTCATTTCTGTGATTTTTGGATGTTGCAGAACATGCTACAGTTCGAGATTGTTTCACAATGCATCAATTTTTATATCCTATAGCCATCTGTTTAGCATTGGATGCCACATTTAGCTACTACCTATATTTACGTAGAGTTGGGTATGTGGAATATTAAAACGAGGATATAAGTCAATCTTAAAAACGTATATTTATATAATAAGTGTTGTACAGTAAGATGAGTTTAGTACAATCTCTGTGGTGGTCCCATGGTGGACTTCATGTGAAGGGACCTCACATTCTGCCAGTGCTTCTTCAACAGAGACACAAGGAAGTTGATGGCCAGATGGACGTTCTGTGCCAACTCATCGGGGTTCATGGCGACATTGCCCACAGCCACTGAAAGGCACAATACCTGGGGACAAAATAAACATTATAAAATTTCATAGAATTTATTTATTTTTATAGAGTTAATGTTCTCACAGAGACTAGAATAAAAGTGAATAGGCTCAGATGGTTTGAGAGAATGAGTGATGACTAAAAAGGTGTGAGGATGTGGAGCAGTCTTGGGCTGATCAAGTTGGTCAGATCTCCAAGGATGGTCGGGTTTTGAGTAAAAGGAATCGGAAGGTGTGTATGATTAATTACATGAATGTGATGGAAACGTGGAAGACCCAAGTGCAGGTGGAGGGAAGTGGTGAGGCAGGACATGAGAGAGAGTGATGTCGTACCGGAGGATGCGCAAGATAGAGCAAAGTGGCAGCGAAAGACCAGAAAAGCAGACCCCACCACCGTGTGGGATTAGTATAAGATAGTATGCGATGATGAACAAATACAATGCACTAAGAATGGATTGAGAGGATTGCAAGGACAATGGGACAAATAAAAGGACAGCTGCTACATCTGAAGACAAAATATGTTTCTTTAAAGAATTTTTACATGCACCAAATGACAGTGAGTAAGGTAGAAGGGAGGTTATTCTAACAATGAGCACCACGTGTAGAGAACGAGTCTGAAAAGAAGGCTGTAATGTAGTGGCGAGACATATAGTGAGTTGTCAAAGTATTGTAGGATAAGAATAATTACGTACCTTCTTCATCTGGAACTTGATGGTTGCCTTGACTTCATCCACTTTCATGTTCATGGACTCCTGGTGGGAGAGGAGACCAGGGAACTTGCCTGCCTTGTTGAGGCCGGGACCCAACAGACGTGGAATCTGCTTGATGAGGGATTCTGAGGCCAGGAAGGCGTCATATCTGAAGGAATAAAAACAAATATTATAAAATGAGTAATGGTTAGAACAGTTTTTCATAGGAGCACAGGTTTCTAAAGTGGGAGGCGCTGGGTTTGACTCAGGGCCGGCGATTTATTCTCCACTTCACGACACAAGTTTTCAGTCTAGTGTGAAGTGTACAGGAATATGTCTGGGTTGATGCATACAAGTAAAAGTTAAAAGAATAGTGTAAAAAAGAGAACAAAGTATTAATCTGGCACAAATATTTTTTTGTGGACTTCACAATAAGCCAGAAAAGCTTGTATTGTAAAGAGGGGTAGGTCGGAATCGGGGATTAAACCCTGTCATACCAGCATGTAAACTCGGCTACCGATCACCTGTATTCAAAATTGATTCGAATCTATAACTGAAATTGGCTTTTTACGAAGGCAACTTGAGAAAACTAACGTTCGAATTCCTCTGTCAGCTTATTTATTTATTTATTTGAACTTGAAATTACACCGAGCAACATTACAGCTTTAGCCTTTGCGTCACTCGGTGTAAACAATTATGACATTTCATATTACAAACAGATTCAAAAATACACTTATACTACACTTACAAATAATGTCAAATCAGATGCTGTTCGACACGTCTGGTAAACTCATTATAAGTCACCCCAAACATGTCGACCCACTGTGCTAGTTCATTCAAGTAACGGACAGCCCTGCTGACCGGTGCATTAACCATAACGTTGGTTCTGCCCCAAGGAGGGTAGAACAACATGTGCGAACGTGAACGAGTGTATGAGTTGGGTACATAAAAATTGATCTTACTTCACTATCAAAAAACGAGCTTCTCTGGTTTACTGTGATGTTTCTAAAATTGTTACTGATATATTCAAATTCATTGTTATAAAAAATGCATCACTTCTTTTAGGAATTGAACGACTTGATTAAGGGTGCATGTCTCCTGTATGTAACAGATAGCATGATTCTCTTATCTTCTGATGTTGCCACCCAACGGTGGCAGAAGCCATACGAAATAACAAAAAACTTGATTGAATTATCACTACTCACTTCTTGGCTAGCTTCTTGACGAGTTTCTTGTTCTTGTTGAGTTTCTTGAGTCCCTCAGCGTCCATCCAGGGAATGTTGTTGACCTTGGCCTCATCACAATGTTGCTGATCTCCCAGAATGCAAACTTGCATCTTGGGGCGAGGGATGTACTTCAACCTGAAGAGGAAAATATAATAATTAGACACACGGCCCCGTAGAATTCTAAATGAAATATATTTGTGTATCATCATCCGTAGGTTCCATAATTGTCTTGTTTTTGTAACTATGTATATTTTCTCTGGCCAATAAAGATTTATTTATTCCAGTGGAGTACTTGGATTGGTCAAGATTTCACAAAATATAACAGGCACTGACAATAAAATATAAGACATTTAGGTCATTACAATTCATAGTGTAAAAGGCTCTGACTTGCAAATCGTCAACTGAACGTTTTTTTTTCATAAATTATTAATGCTAAGAGTGTTGCTTCCACTGTTTACATTTCTTCAATGGTACAGTTGCCCGGACTTCTTTTTTTAGTGGTGTTGGAGTGGCACCATAACTAGGGCATGCAATATTGCGAAACTTTCAATTATAGAATCAAGTTTGCTACAGAAGACTCGACTTCAAGAAATGAATAGGTTATCTATTTACTAAATCATAAAAATTACATCTTTTCTCATCATATATCGTAAATTCTCACTAAAAATTATCATTCATGTGGTTCTTGACCCTATTTAAATGCTTATTTACAGCACATCTACTGTTTCTATTCTACATCCGAGACCGTAGTCAAGAAAAGTCAGTGCTTACACCTAGGAAGTGTAAATACGGCACTGGACACAACAGTTAAAAAATACTTTGTTGCTAAACTCACTGCTTGAAAATAACAATGTGTAGCGTGAAGGTCTTTTTACTTTACGTTATTCTATCCCACGTCAAGCACACGCCTTTAAAAGAAGTCAGTCCAGTTTAAGGGAATTTAAACCTTTTCGACTACCTTAATAAACAGACTGTGTACATCATGATACAGAAATAACGCCACATTCGGATGCAGTGATTATTTGTTCATTACTTACCGACAACATTATACACACATATTACAAACACATTGCGTAAAATGTGCCGGCCCAGTCGATAGAAAGTTATATCGACGTAAACCTCTCCAATTGTTTAACGACCCTGGATATTGGTCCGCCAGCCCTCAACGTCTGACAATGTAGCACAATTAATTCAATTTGAAACATCAGACATACTTGACGGTGCCAGAGAAACGCTTATCCTTCTGTGGGTCATAGTTTTTGAGTCCAATTTGTAATTCAACTGTCTCCAAAAAGTTCTTCTTGTGTTCTGTTGAGTGCTGCAACACAGCGTTCACGCACTCGTAAAGAGTATCCTTTGACACCTTGGACCTGAAAACGTTTCACAATATAGATTATTCCATTGCTACTGCAAACCCAACATGACATATCGAAGGCATTGACAGCAGTAGAAGAAATTGAAATTGTGCAATTAGCAGAGGAAAATATCCAGGCGACGATTTTCACCTTTATTGAAAATAAATTAATGAACATTTTAAAAACCGTTTAAATGTAAGATGCGTAAAATAAATGCAGATATTTAAATTAAATTAATACTCACGACATATCGACGTCTGACCGGCTTTGACACTTGAAAACGGAAAGAGAAGGAAAACTTGTATTTCCGGTGAGGAAAACTTTTCATAGACAATAATTAGGTTGTGTTGCCATTATTTTACCAATGTCACAAAAATGCAGATTACATTAAAACGAATACGAAACATTTTACTTTGTTCACTTGGGGTTTATCATAATAAAAATCTAATAACACACCAAATATGTTTTAATAAATTCGTTGAAATTCCTTGTTTTAAACAAAAAGTTTTCATTTGACAAAGTAAAGAGATGGCTAGAAAAAAAATAAATGACTAGCCGTTTACCGGATATAGTATTTTTAAGAAATTCACATGGTAACATTGAAGAGAAACGTCAATTTCTCGCCTCCTCTCTTTCCGGTTTCTGTTTCACCGTGTGCTTGTTCTCTCAGAGCTAAGGCCGTGTGGCGACTTGCACCAAATAATAAAAACAACTATTAAAAATGACCAACAAGGCTGAATTAGCTTGCGTGTACTCCGCTCTCATCCTTGTGGATGATGATGTCGCCGTTACGGTATGTCTACATTGCAAATTTCGCATCTCAAAATTGTGTTTGACACTTGTCCAAACTTTAACCTAGTGGTACTTTGTCAGTAAATCATTACTTATCTTGTTCATCGATGGATATATAATATGAAAGTAGTGATAATGTGAATAGTAGAAGTGCGCTACGTGATTTAGTAGTTATATTTTTAAGATGTCAGGTTTTTGTGCAGTGAAATTTGGTCGAGTCATAAGCCGCCAAACTTGTGTTGACATACCTAATTGAAGCAAATTATATGTCTTCAGAGTGTCGTGTCAAGTCAGTTATGTTGATAGTGCCTAATGCTACCCGATTTGCAGCAGAGTTTCATTATTTAACTTGTTATTTTCCAATATGCAAACATCCAATTCAACAGGGAGTTAAAGTGTAGTCAACCAGAGGTTTTAGGTTCTGATTTGTTGTGTAATTCTGATAGTGCTTTCTTGTTCTCCCAATAAAACCCTTGTACCAATGATTAAAAGGTGGTTTTAAAACAGTGGTTCAATAGTCTCACATTAGTAAAATTGAGGAGTAGTAGAGCTGGATTGGCGCTCTTAAGACTTTTTTCGGTATTATTACACTATTGCTGCCCCACTTTTTTACAGGCTTATTTTTTGTATGCAAAAGTGGAATAGAACCCCTTTTTCTCTAATCGGATTAATGCGTCTGAGTGTAACTATTTAGTTCTTAGTGTGGGTCATTCCTGGGGCTTCTTAAAATTATGTACTTTGAAGTGATAGTACAACTCGATAAGCTTGTTAGAACTAGAACAACGGATGTTGATGTTACTTAAGAATTTAGATCTCATGCTCCAAAAACTGTCTTCGAATGAATCTGGTACTTTTTATTTAAGGCTACACCGACAATAGTTCCGTCAATTTTCTACATTTCATCCAGTAATTATTTATGTTAATTCATTTCTAGGGAGAGAAAATCTCCACCATCCTGAAGGCTGCCAACGTCACAGTGGAGCCTTACTGGCCTGGTCTCTTCGCCAAGGCCCTGGAAGGTGTGAACGTGAAGGAGCTCATCACCAACATTGGCTCAGGAGTGGGAGCTGCCCCTGCTGGTGGAGCAGTGGCTGCAGCAGCCGGAGGTGGCGCACCCGCCGCTGAGCCTGCCAAGGAAGAGAAGAAGAAGGAGGAGGAACCAGAAGAGTCTGATGATGATATGGGATTCGGTAAGACATGAATTTTTAAGTCCTTTTTCCTTCCCCAAGTATGACAAATGTTTCTTCACTGTTGCGTCTTTAACTACCTATCCCCTCACACCGCATCTCTTGTGAGTTAGGAAGAGAGGACAGACTGCCCTATAGTTACCAGGTGTGAAGATACCCAAGAATGCAATTCCCATCGAGTTGCAGTTATACCTTTTGTATTAGTGTGATAAAATAAATGTCAAATCTGACATAATTGGAATAAAAATGTTAAACCTGGCTTCCTTGCTATAGAAATTCATTTTTCACCACTGATGTTTGAACACTTTGTTTCCGTCACATTCATGCAATTTGTTGTCTACACTCTCAGATCCCTTTTACCCAAAACATGTTTGTGCTTGAGGATTTGATCGAGTTGATTTGTTTGTTGACTAGCTTATTACTGGCCAATTTCGTTCCATTGCCAGATGTAGCCTTTTCCTAACTTCTCTACTGTCTTGGGCCAAGGTCCACTGTCCATCTTTTCTAGTTTCTATACCTTGTTTATATTTATTGACTAATGTTGTTTATTTTCTATTGTTTCAGGTCTCTTCGACTAAGCAAGTACAAAACCTTGTTTTATTTTTTACTCCACTTTTGTACAGTTTAATGTACGCCTAATAAACAACTAAAAAAAACTATATTCTTTGTTTTATATTTCAACTACTGTCCTAATCTCTCCAAAGATGAGAATACTCTATGTCAATCATAAGTGGATCAGCTTTCAATGACGTAGGTGAAAGCATTTTATTCAAAATCGTTGGTTCTACTATCATACCATCAATTACAACATGGGATTTTCCATAAGAAATTGCATGCCAGGACATGTAGAAGATGATTAATTGATTTTTGGCAGAAGTGTGGCTTAATGCCTTTTATCTAAACACGACTGTCCAGTTGTTGTGTTAAGCTGGATTATAGAACGAGAGAAAGGTGTGAATGACACAATGGAACATTTGTAAAATTAGTTTTAATAACAACAATAACCAAACATTTCATCTCTGTAGATACATTCATAAAGAAATGCAATCTGTATCAAGTATTTTACTTGCATTCACATTTTTATAAGATGCAGGTAAAACCCCACTTGAAAAAAAAAATTTCCCAGTTATTACTCAATTTAAGGCCTTTTCAATAATAACTGTCCTGTTTATCAATTGTGGGCGTAATAGCGTAATGCAATCCGTTCATGATGTTTTCTAGTTTTACGTCAATGAATGAACATGAATAAATAATTACATCCGTTGCTGGTTATTTCGTAAGGGAAAGCCACGGTGTGAACGATGAACAGACTTAAAAACTAAGTAATTGTCTAACACATCTGAGAATAACAAAGTTCTAATTGACAAGATCAAAATTTTGAGAAAAATGAGATTTAAGTTTCAAACAATCGTATCTTTAAAAGTAGCATACAGATGGAACCTTATTTATCTACTTGTTTTTTAACCGAGCATTACATAACAATGAAATTTAACAAAATAATACACGTTTATAATAATAAGCAATTCACACTGGGGCATTTAAATAAATAAATATTAGATCATGAACAGTTACAAAACAAGACAATAGTAGTATGCTAAAGGGCAGACTTATTGCAAAAGCAATATCTTACAGTCAACCTGGCATTTATTCTTGAAGTATATTACAACAAAAGAGGCATACAGTCGAACATTGTTTTCTCAAAATTTGCTAGATAGAACTTCATAATCCTCAGATTACGGATAACAAACAATCTTGAATGATTTACTAAGTCTACGGGATGGCGGGTGCTTCCTTATTACGTTTTCCTAACGGTGAAGCCCCACATGGCCCTCTGTATTCCACTCATCTTGTTGTAGTCCACCAGGTGCCTGAACATTATCCTACTCAGTCTCCACGGATATATTATACCACGAGGTCTGGAACAAATTAACAATATGTACATATAACATCTTTCAATACAATTCATCATGATAAGTCTCTTTCTGTGGTAAGGCGATATATTCTGTAATTACTAAAATAGGTTTTCATGCAATACTCTTTTTAGACAATTACTTTAATTTTTGAGGTACAACATTTAAATTTAAGATGTCACACTATCTATCGCGCACGGCTATCGCACACGTCTGTAAATTCTATTCCCTCATCGACCATTTGCAAAAAGCTCGACCAAAACCTCTCTCTGAATTCAGTGTTACCCTGATTTTGAACTCAGAAAGAGGTTTCAGTCAAAGCTTTTTTGCAAACTGAACTTCCGGACGTGTGATACGAGTAGCCTAGTATAGCATAATAGATAGTATGTCAAAAAAGATATGGTCTTGGATTAAATTGAAACTACAATTTAGTCTGCTGGCAACGTGAAATTCTACAAGTGTTGCCACTATGGAAACCAAAAAGTTAGATGCAGCGACCTTATTGAAAATCATCTTTTTCTTGTATAACATGAGATGTTTGAATATGTAGGTGTATTTGGGAAGTTTGTTTACTAGAGTTGAACGCTGTGATGGAGACATTGAAAGAAGAAAGCTGTTGGGTACTAGGACATATATGGTGCACTCAGACCAATTATTAGTAGTAGCAATGTGGCTACCAAAGCAATGCTGTCTTATTATAGTGCCAACCTGCATGTATGCTAGTGAGACAAGGACATGGCTGAAGAAGGACCAATCAGGGTTCAATGCAGTGGAAATGTAAGTGTATGAGTATGTATATGTGGGGAGTTTGTTTACTAGAGATGGACACTGTGATGGAGACATTGAAAGAAGAAAGCTGTTGGGTACTAGGACATATGGTGCACTCAGACCAATTGTTAGTAGAAGCAATGTGGCTACCAAAGCAATGCTGTCTTTTTATAGTGCCAACCTGCATGTGTGCTAGTAAGACAAGGACACCACTGAAGAAGGACCAATCAAGGGTTGAATGCAATGAAATTGAGTTCGTTGAGAAGAATGTGTAGGAAAACATTGGGAAAAGCTTAGTTTCTTCAGTAAAAGTTACACATACTGTATTAAGATTAAAGCAAAATTACCTGGAAGTTATGACACATCTCTTGTTGATTCTGGATGGAGTGGAATTGAGAGGAAAAGCTCTAATTTCCTTAGCCGCTATCTCTCTCAGTTCAATTGGTAAAATCCTATTTCTCTGCAGTGTATTGAGGCGAAGTCTCTCATCATAGTGTTCAATATTCATACGACGTCTCTTCACATCACGTATCATCAGCCAGCCAGCCCATTTGTTCCTTACTTGCTGGACCTGAAAAATATTGACAAACAAAATTGAGGTTAGGATTGTAAATCCAGTCCTATTCGGTATAAGTTGAGTAAAAAGTCGTACATAAAGCGTAAAAAGGATAATTTTAGAACTTACTCCATATCCAGGTAATTGTTGTGTATGAGAAATTAACTGTTTTGTTGTGGATAACAATTTACCGAAACAAGACATTGTAAAATTACGAAAATGGGAAGAAGAAGAGGATTTTGACATATCATAAAAACATTGCCATTTAAAAAATATTCAATATGATATTTTACGGCATCATATCTTTATGTCGCATAAAAAATATATTAATGGATAATTCACATTAAATTAAGTTAATCACAACGATTTAATGTATTTAAATGTGTTATTATAATTTATTATAAAATTTTCATCCTTGCACTTGTCATGTAAATTACTTAAGTAATTTTATCAATATAGTAACACTCATAGCCCGCCATCTTTCTTTCGTATTTCCTTCTTTTTGCGTGAGGTGCGTATGTTCTGCCCGAGTGAAGTGAAATTAATATTTTTTAGTATTTAAATCGTTCAGAAGCTTTAATTGATTTGCTTTTACATATTTTCAGAAGCAGTTTTACACAGCACACAATGGTTGCCCCAAAGAAAGAGGTATGTGAATGTGTGATGTCTTATTTTATCCACGTGTCGTTTTTAGGTTAGGTTGTCAGAAGTTATATTCGAAGTTTTATGCATATTTATAATGTTTTAATGGATTTTTGTTGTTTTTATTTATAGAAAAAGGACAAAGAGTCCATCAACTCTCGTCTTGCTATGGTTATCAAGTCAGGAAAGTATTTCCTCGGCTACAAGCAGACCTTGAAGACATTGAGACAGGGAAAGGCTAAGCTGGTCATCATCGCCAACAACACTCCTCCACTAAGGTGAGACTACTGAGAAGTAGTGTTTCCCACGGCACATGAATGAGAAATATTATCAGGAAAGCATATGGAGTCAATGCGACTAAGAAGTATGGTTTCCCGTGTCAATAGGATCGCGTTTAATATTTATACAGTGAACTCGTAAACACTCCTATAGAATTCAGTAGTGCACAGTGTTTTCTACTCCTGCTCATCCAGGGTCGGGCCCCCTCGAACTCTAGCTACAGGATTTCCTGTCCGTAATTGTCACTTTTGGGATTCTCTGTTCTCTCAACCCCCTTTCAACATTATTTTCTACTCGCATATTTCAATAAGTACACCCTTTGCAGTGAGCGACTTCTGCTGGCAGGACTTCCGCTTGACGGTTTAATATGATCGTTTTTCATTTTATCATTGTTTTATTAATGCTACACATTTTAACACAAATCAGTATCATCAAAACGAAAACCAAGTATTTAGTATCTTCTAGAGACTTTGGTCAGACTTAAATTCTCTATCCCTCATATTAAATTATCGTAATGTTCTGATGTCGTTGGAACGATCTACAGAGGAAGAGTATCTACCTAGATATCGCGGGCAACGTCATCAGGCATTTTCAATGCCATTTAAGATCTACATTAGGCTGGCCACAAACGTCCCGAAGTTCAGTTCCGGAATCGACCGTTTTGCAAAAAGGTTCCGGCCAAAACCTCTTTCTGAATTTAAAATCGGGGTGACGCTGAAGTCAGAGAGAGGTTTTGATCGGAACTTTTTTGCAAAACGGTCGATTCCGGAACTGAACTTCGGGACGTGTGTGGCCAGCCTTAATCTCTTGATATCCCCCCCCTTCGTTCTTCATTGTATAAGTTGTATTTTTCAAATTCTTGTCGTTATTGTACAGTACACCCCAGAACATCGCCGGTAAAGAGTGTAAGAGTTCATTGTATTAATCTCGTTATTATAAAATTTAATTAAACAAATATAATTATTTGGGAAACCTATGGAGTGGTCGTAATGGATCCAGGTGCTTTTCTTCGATCTTCATGTTACTGTAAGTTGTTTAGTTTTATATTATCACATATGTATTTATTTATCCTCTTCTGCCAAATCCCCTGCGGGGTAGGCAGAGAAGGCAAAAGAAAAAAATTGCAACATTCGGATGGAAAAAATGAACGTAAAATGAATAATTATTAACAAAAATTAATTAAATTATTATGGAAAATTATGGATTAAAAATGAATTTTACTCCCTGCATATCATTTCAATAATCTTATCATTCATTCTGTTTCTCCCGATGCTTATAAAGTATAGGGAAATCACTGATAATTAGGGACTGGAAAATTTAGCGATCGCGATAAAACGAATTTATACGCGAATTTCGTGTTTTTTACACATACAACGTGAGTTTTAGCATTTTTTTATAGGAATAACGCGAATTTCGACCTTCATTTTGGAAAACGTCGTATTTGAAACATTATTAAAAGCAATGTGGCTTTGAAAGTAAGAAGAACCACACTGAAAAAAATCTTAAAGAGGCGTTTTTTGTTTTTCTCAAATATTTTTATGTTTCATTTTATTGATTTAGGGATGTTTGTATAAAATATTGTCCACGATCAAAATTTTTTTATATTTTTGTATTAAAAGATGCAAATTTGACCTCGTTAATGACATAAATGTATGAAAAATAACACCACATTTTGCCAAAATTGTGAAAAATAACACCCCTTTTTGCAAAAAATAACACCACATTTCCCGAAAAATAACACCGAATTTTTCCAGTCCCTACAAAAAATAAATGTCTATATGGGTACCCATAAATGTCTGTGTGGTTGCCAGACGTCCCTGTTTTATGCCTCATGTCCTGGCGTCCCTGAACAAACCTTTCGGGACTCCTAAATGTCCCGGTTTTTGGAATAGTTGGTAAATTTTTAGGATTATTATCATTTGTGGCATTTTTGACAGTTTATATACAAAATGTAAAAAGTAAAGTGCATTAGCGGTTCGTAAATTTTTTGATTTGAAGCTTATTCTCGCGCCTCCACCCAAACGTTTTTTCTTGGTCAAGGTCAATAGCTGTAGTCCTTGTAGCTTTTTGTATAGACCCTTCGTCGATGAAGAATTTTCTAGATGCACATTTTTAATTCGATAAAAAAATTCGAACAATAAATTAAAAATGCATCAATAAATTCTGCATTGATGGGGGTGGGGAATGTACCTGTTTGACTTCCAAGAAATCTGTATGGGTGATAGGCATGATCAAACGATGTCTTCTTGAAAAATCTTACAATGTTTCTTATTGTTTTATGATTACAGGAAGTCTGAGATTGAATACTACGCCATGTTGGCCAGGACTGGAGTCCACCACTATACAGGGAACAACATTGAGTTGGGCACAGCTTGCGGTAAATACTACAGGGTGTGCACCATGTCCATCACAGATCCCGGAGATTCAGACATCACCAGGACGCTGCCCGACAAACCAGAGAAGGCACCAGAAAAGTAGAGTTATTATACTACTGTGTATATGATGCTTCTCTTTTTAATAAATAAGTTTATATTTTATTTCTGTATTTTTATTTTTTATCTTATATCTGAGCCATTACAGTATTCCACAATTTTTTGAGACAGTTGCTGTATTGCAGACTGCTGAATATCTGTGTAATTCATCAGGGTAGGCAGAGAGGACAGAGCGCCAGACAGCCCTATCCTTACACATACTCCTAGCCTCCGTCGCATTCATGCAACTTGTCGTACACACTCTCCGATTCCTTTTACTCAACAAGTCCGTCCTCGAGGATTTGGTCGACATGATCGGACCAGGTCAGTCTCGGCAGTTCAAATTAAGTAATCAGAGTGCGATTATCTTCAGCTTAGAGTTAAACAAGTTCCTGGACTTTATACAGTAAACTAGTTTAGAACCCTCTGATACAGAACGGACCATTACAGAACAAATAAATATAGAATGATGACAAATCGGAACTGGCTTAATGGTTAGATTGCTTAGACTGTTCTGTAATGGTCAGTTTTGAACTGTTTCCCTTCTGATTTTTGGTCCTACTGTTTGGTAGTATTCTGAAATGTCCACATTCTATAATGATCATTCTGAAATTGCCAATCCATTTTCTGTGTACTGTGGTAATTATTCTGTTAAAAATGAATCTGAGAAGACCCAATTACCTACAGAAGAAAGGGATATTAAATAGGACCAATGCGATATTATCTCAACCTACCTGAATAAAATTAAAAGTTTTGGAACAGCAGTATCCAAGGAAGTTTGTTTTCCAACTTGACACTAGTTTCATCCTCACCTGCGAATCAAAACTCAAGAAAAATGAATAAATAACATAAATTGATTAAATTTAAAATGGCTTGGACAATAATGAGATAATTTACTTGTAGTTTTTCCAAAATTCAGTGCTAAAATACTAATACTACGTACTTATGATAAAAACTAAAAGAGAAAATGACAGAAAGGCAAGATTTTTTTAGAAAAGAACAACCAAAATCAGCAAATTATTACTTTGAGATTTTTTAAAGTCTAAAGATGTGTCTGATAAGTTGGTGGTCTCACAATTTTTCACGAAGAAAATTCACTGCTCCCCAATTTGCCCCAAGTAAGAATGAATCGCCTAATATTTTAGTAAGGTTGCACAAGTAATAAATCGCCTATATCCAGAAATCAGTTTTACACTGCACTACACTTTAAGACTACATAATTTTTTGAATAAAGAGCCAAATCCTGGCTAGACGATTTTATTTACAATAAAATTGCATATAAACCAGGCGCATTTGCATCGGGCACAAAAGTTACAGCAGGCAACATTGCAGCGGGTCGTTCAGCCTGGAATGGACTTCCTGTGGACATCAGAGAGGCAAAAACGTTAACCGGGTTCAAAGGCCTTTTAAAAACATATTTATTTACGAAATACTTCCAACAATATAGGGAGTAGGAACACAAAGCGCCTTTGAGGTGGGAATACCCACAAAAGTACGTACCTACATAGTCCATTATTATTACTATGAGGTCGGTGGAGTGATTCTCAAAAAGCTGGAAACGATTTAAATAACTTCATTAGCAATTTTCTTTTTATCAAGCTTGTGCTAGATATACAGGTTTCCCCAAAACCTGTAGCGGGAAATTGGTGCAAAAAAACGAAGAGAGGAGATTAAAACCGTTTCCAGCTTTCACAGAATGAACTGGGCTGCACCCACTCTATGTATCTTCTTCTTCTCAGCCGATTTGATTTCAATGCTGAACATAGACCTTCCCCTTGAATTTTGATTACACACAGACTTCTGACATGGCTGGAGAAGGGTGAATCAGGAGTGATGGTGTTGAAACACCATTACATAAGCCAACTTTAAATGCAGACGCAGGTAATTATTGAATTTTCTTTCGCAGATCCATCGCATCCACGTAAAGTTCTTACAGTGAAAGAAATAGACTTCTGCACGTCTTTAAATGGAATAAAACATCACACTGGGAAGTATGAACTGATGACCAGAGCGTCTGATCCAAGTTTAGTCGTAAGGAGAGGACAATATTTCACAATGGTCATTAGATTTGATCGGGCGTTTGATCCCAAAATGGATGCAGTGTCCTTCATCTTTACAATTTCAGGTAAGAATCTTATCAGGCTGCAATACATTTCTATTTATACATACATTTGTGGCTTCCAGAACTTCCGTCATACACGCTCTGAGATTTCCCCCTCTATTTTTGAGTTAATATGATCGAACAATCCAGGTAACTCTTGGACAACCGCGTTTCTCCACACCCTGTTTTTTAGGCTGTATCGCAAAGTGAGGAATACATTGCCAGCTCCGGGGTTTGAAGCTGGCACCTCCCGTGTGGGAGACCGCCGCTCCAAGCAACTGCGCCAACCGTGTACTCTTATACATTCATCCCCCCAGTATGCCGTGTTTCTTAAGGGGTAGGCAAAAAGGGCAGAATGCCAGACTTTTCCAATCAATTATTGATTGATTACAGGCACAGACGTTCCAAATCACGGGAGAGGAACGCAAGTTGCAATCCCGTTATGGCCAGTGGAATATACTGTACCAGACGAAAGATGGACTGCTTTTGTTGAACACTACAAAGAGAATCGCTGCACGGTGAAGTTTTACAGTCCATCTGATAGTTTGGTGGGACAGTGGACTATGACTGTTGATACAATGTCTACTGGAGGGTCTTCCACTTACTCCCATCACCTTCCCTTCTATCTCCTCTTCAATCCTTGGTCTGAGAAAGATGATGTCTATTTTCCAGGTAAGTCTTTTGAAATATCAATTTGATGTGCATGTGTAGGTATGTGAAACTTCGGTTTATTGAAAATCAACAGGACGGCAATGGGCATTGGGCAGGGCACATAGCAAGACAAGATAGTAAGAGGACACCCAGACATATTAAATAGAGACCATGGGCAAACAAAATAGGTGTTGGAAGGCCACAGAAAAGATGGGTCGACGATGTAGAGCAACAGAAAGGAGAAGAAATGTTTGGAAGAGGCCCATATCCAGCACTGGAGAGGCCAGGACTGAAGGAGAAGAACAAAGTTACACTATATACCTAGTTGTAATTCCTCTCTTCAGATTCGCAACCTCAAACCCAGTCGTACCGCGCCAACCCAACGAAATGTGGTCTGAGTTCAGCTTTAGCTATAATTCGAGTAATAGGTATAGCACGTTTTAAACTGGCTCATGTGGTTACAGGCGAAGGTATGTGCGGGGAATATGTTCTTCAAGATACTGGATTGTACTGGAACGGTACATACGACAATTTCAGTCGTTCAATCTGGAAATTCTCCCAGTTTGAAAAGGACATTCTGGATTGTTCCCTATTTATAATCAATGAAATTGGAAAGGTAAGCTGTTGCTCCACTTAGATCTTTTTGTTTGGAAGTGATCTAGAAAGAATAAAGTTAGCTAGGTATTACGAGAGTGAAAGGGGCACTAGGACCTATTATCAAAAGCAGTAAGGTACTGGTACACAATGCCATCCTTGTGCCCGACGTATACTAGCGAGATATGGATATGATTGAAAAAGGACGCATCACGTGTGAATGCTGTTGAGATGAGATCATTAAGAAGAATGTGTGGAGAGATAGGATAAGGAATAAAGTGATTAGAGAGGTGAGAGGCTATAAGATGGATGTTGTAACTGGAATAAATGAGAACAAGTCGAAATGCATAGGACACGTAGAGAGGATAAACAATGAAAGGATGACAAAAAATATAGTTGGAGAGGTGTAAGGAAACGTGGTCGTCTAAAACTACTTGGCTTGACGATGAATGTATATGATGAAATGCGTGGATGTGACGGAAGCAAGAATTGCGTGAGAATGGAATATTTATATTTGGTGTCTTCCTCTTCCAGGTGAGTGGAATCCACCGTGGAGACCCTGTCCAAGTAGCCAAAGGTATTGCGGCCGCTATAAATGTACAAGACAATAGTGGTGTTTTGGAAGGTTTAGGTGAATTTACCAAAGGGACAAAGCCAACTGTATGGGTGGGATCCAAAGAAATATTGCAAGCTTATTTTAAGACCATGAAGCCTGTGAAATATGCGCCATGCTGGGTCTATGCAGGGGTGTTGACCAGCGGTAAGTATTCAAGAATATAAAGTGACATTAAATTATGACTAAACAATAAATTAGAAGGTCTTTTTCAGAGACACGTACATAATACAAGTGTAGTTTATTCACGTCACCTACTTATGTAGAGCATGTGATCGTTACTCAGTTTTTCCAGGCTTTTCTGTCCTGTGCCAACTCAGTTGTCTGCTCCCATGTCATTCTATCCTGGTGCAGCTCTGATGTGTTTAAGTTTAGATATGTCCTCTCTTTAGTTTGCAGAGCAATTGGAATTCCGTGTCGCATGGTGACAACTTTTTGCAGTGCCCACGATTCTCAGGGAAGTCTCCAGATTTACTTCTTCATTGATGATTCCGGAAAAATGATAGAGGAAATGAATACTGGATCTATCTGGAGTTTTCACGTATGGAACGAGGTATGAATAGCAACTTCTCTAGTCTTTGTAACCTTGAGCTGGACAAAAACAAATTTTCGATCTGAATTTCTTTTCCGATGTCCTTTCATACGATACCAGACATGACCCCACACAAGTCTTGGATCATTTCAAACGGTTTACATTTTCATAGCCTCTGGAGAAGGCTGATCCAATGTGGTTGGCACAGAATCGTAATGTCATTTAGTTTACACAATTGATGAAAGTTTCAGAGCTCTATGTAGTCCAGGAATGAGAAAAAACTCCATTGCAAGATTTGGTGACAAAATCCAGCATATTTTAATAAGCTCTGAGATTTCCACGAATTATTTTATTATGATTATTTCAGGTGTGGATGAAGAGACAGGACTTGGATGATAAATATTCTGGTTGGCAAGCTTTAGATGCAACTCCTCAAGAGCCATTTGATGGTTTGGCGACATGTGGACCAGCGCCAGTGATAGCAATCAATGAAGGAGAAGTTAGGAGACCTTATGACACCGGCTTTGCTTATGCAGAAATCAATGCTGATATAGTAGGATCCTTTCAAACTATTACAAATATCCTTGTAATTCCACTTCTGGCAACTTTTGTCAAGCTGTCAAAATATAGTTCAAGGTCACTGAAACAATTATACAAATATTACACTAAATCTCACAGTTTCCAACTAATCTGTGCTTTGAAACGATTGATTACCGAGTGAACCATCTGAGGAATTGTTCGTGACATCAATAAGGTCAGATCATTCAAGTATTCCACTGCTTAAACTTACTCTACAAACTGAAAAAATTGCCTACCATTATCTCCACGGCGAACGGAGGCGCCCATTGGCTCGCTGCGGCTCGCTACACCGGCCAGTGTTGCAAGTACACAAACTACACGACAAATCCGGCCAGTTGGCAAATAATAAACTTCAACACCATATTGCACAGAAGTAAACAGCACATTGAACGATATAACCATATATGATATTGTCTCCTAATCACCGAAATGATACTTTGTGCATAGCAAATCTGCTTTACGATACATAGAATTGTCCTGAAAGATACAGCTGACTACTTATTGCACACTATTCACTATTCTCGATAAACACATAACCTCAAACTGGGAATTTACACTACACAAACTCTACTGCACTAAATCAAAACATAACAACACGTCTGGAACCACACTTTCTGCTATTTAAATCAAATGTCCAAGATACTACAGGCTGTTGTACATGTACACTGCTTAACTATAATTTATCACTACAAATATCACGCACCACAATTTGAGAAACGTCAACCTACCAACTGTTAACTATCATTACACAACGCAATCATCAAAATATCGAGGGAGCGATTGAGTACCAGAGAGATTGCTACCTACTTCACGGGATACTGGATGTATGACGGACTGCCTCCTCAACCTATGCAATATCTATACCTTATTGTCCTGGTATACGCGTATATATATACTTATTGGACCCAGCAGTTACTTCTACATGTTATATTGACTTTTATAGCGTATATTATATCATTATATTGTTTAATACTTGTGTAACTATCCTCGGGCTTGTGTTTGTATATTGTATGGTGCGTATATGACTTGATAATTGCTATCTTCCCATAGAAATTTGTGTTTGCCCTCTATCTATATATATTATATACATAACACAATACTCATACCTAAATCTTATTACTTTGAAATTCTTACATCACTCTATAATATTTTACTGCCTGCACCATACTTCTACTTTACATAAGATTGTGTTTTCATAGTTTCCTTTCTGTGTTGTGTACATTGAGTATTACTCCATTGCAACTTAATTCACAAATTTATTACCAATATAGTAATACCTACCTTTCCAAATATGAATCCCTGTAACGCTTGTGAGAGAATCATTAAGACGGATGACCTGTTGTGTTGTGCGGAGTGCAAGTGTACCTACCATATCCTGTGTCTTAACATGACACAGGAAAATTACAAAAAAATGACAAAGGAAAGGAAAGCAACATGGAAATGTCCATGTTGCAAAGGCGTCAAAAAACGTAGGGGTAATGATAATGATGGTGCCAGTGGCGAGCGTGAGTCTGGTGGAGTGGAGGTTTGCAGTGGGACTCTGTCTCCATCGAGGGACACCATGTCTGCCCAAATGATGGACACCCTCTTTGAGAGGATCTTCCAGAAGATGCAGACGATAATCTCGACAGAACTAGCCACTATGAAAGGAGAGATGTTCGGCGCACTGGATGAAATAAGGTCATCACTCAAATACCTATCTGATGAATATGATGGTCTCAGAATAAGAGTCAATGAACTGGAGGGAACCGTAAAGAGGCAGGAAGTGGTGGAAGAAGAGGCTAAGCTACTTAGGAGGAGAGTGGAAGAACTGGAACGAAGAGAGGAAGTACACCGACAGGATCTCTTGCGTAACAACATTGAAATCTTTGGTGCACCCAGGAAGGTGGGAGAGAACCTTAGCCTCTACATAAAAGCCTTGTCCGATAAGGTGGGGTATGAGCTTGATGAGCGCGACATCGATGGCATCACCCGTCTGTCACCACGGAGTGACGGTAAGCCGTCGAATATTATTGTAAGAATGACGTCTGCTAAAAAACGAGACGATTTCCTCTCCCGTCTCAAGACTGGAAGAGGCAACATTGAGGAAGGTCAATCAACTCTATACTTTAATGAGCACCTGACTATCAAAAACAAAAACCTTCATAGACTTACGCGTGAGAGGGCTCGCATATTAAAGTATCGCTTCGTATGGGTGAAAAATGGGCGTATATTCCTTAGACAGAGCCCTGAGTCGAAGGTTTTTCGGGTCAGAGACCTGGAAGACTTGGAGGCGCTGAGTGTCGCTGCTTCGCCCCACTGAGACGTGACGAACTACCAAATCAAAATCTTAATTGTAGAAGTAGTCATAGGTTTTACTCTAAGCCAAATGGAAATAACAATAGCTATAAGTTTTCTTCTAAATCTAATAACAAGGGTGAATTTCTTTCACAATCTGATGGAAATATAAATTATGAGTTTTGTCCTGAATCTCAAAATGATTGTGGATTTTATCAGCTCTTAAAAATAATAAAAATAGTTGTAAGTTTTTCTCTGAATTTGGTTATAATTGTGAGTTTCTTCCGAAATCTAATAGTAACTAATAATAATAATAATCATAAGTCTTTTCTAAATTTAATTACAAATGTGTATTTTTTCCGAAAGTTAATAATGATAGTAATAATGGATCTGAGTTATTTTCTAAACTTGAGAATGGTGACGTATTCTCTCCAAAACATGATGGTAATAATAGTATTAACTATAAGTTGTTTTTTAAAATTTGCGAACTTGTATTACATGAGTACTTGTTTCATAGTAAAAGCTTATTTATATTCCTTTTTGTACATAGACGAAACATCAAAAACTCTACCCACGGAAATACTGCATACAAGTAATGTGGTGAACTGCAGTTGTGTGTCATACTTATATGTCGAGAAAATTGCGGTGATTCTTGTTTATGTTCTCATTCTGTTATTGTGCGGCCTGGGGACTATGCGTAACTACGAAAGCCGCTGTGGAGGAATTTTTGATGACACCCCCTGGATTGAATACCTCGGCCCACTATTGAATGAGAGTTTTGAAGATTGCTTCTTAGATACTTACGTTACCGATACACTCAAACCTCCAAAGAGTCAATACACTCTGAAATAGAAAATTTAATATTGCCTGAGACCATTGACCTAGCTCCTGAGGAGTGCATGCGTAGATTTCGAAATACGAGTGGAACTACTATTAGGATTGTAAATATTAATATACGTAGTCTACAATGTAATTTTGATGATGTTATGGTGTTCTTGAGTGGTACTGACCTCCGGCCCGATGTCCTCATACTTACTGAATGCTGGCTAGGGGATAACTTAATTATAAATCATCTAGAGGGATATAATTCATTCCAAACGACCGAACATGCTAACAGAGCGGAGGGTGTCGTGGTCCTGGTAAAGAGAACACTAAACGCAGTGTGCACCAACGTTAAACTAGCCGATGCAAACGCACTAAAGATAACTTGTGAGGACATACTCTCAGTGTTTGCCATCTATCGTTCACCATCGAACAGAGATACAACACAATTCCTTTCATCACTAAACCGTGCATTGAGCTCCATACCTAGATGCAAAACGAACATTGTTGCGGGGGACCTCAACATCGATATCCTCGAAAGAGATTCCAGAGACTCCAGCGTGGATGAGTATCTCTGTCTTCTATCTGAACATGGCTTTCTCTCAGCAATCAATAAGCCAACGCGAGTAACTCCCACAACGAAATCATGTATTGACCATATATTTGTAAAAAGTAGAACGAGTGTAAATATAGCGGCTGTTATACATACCACTTTTACTGATCACTACACAACTCTTGTGGAAATTGATAACACAAGAAGAATACCAATCCCAAAACCTAAAATCATCAACATTCTAAATTACAGTGCATTGTTGGAAGATGCAAAGAGGGAAAATTGGCAAACTGTCCTTAACAATACTGATCCGAACTCAGCGATGGATTTATTCGTATCCATATTACAAACCAATATAAATCTTAATTCCACCACTAGAACAATACCACATTCCAAAATCAGAATAAAACCTTGGATCACTGATGCGCTGGTCAAAAGTATTCATAAAAGAGACAAATTACACACGAAAACTCTTAAATTCCCCGGAAATCAAAATCTTCTAAACTACTATAAAGTTTACCGCAATATATGTCATAGAGCAGTTAGACTCGCCAAAACGCTTTACTACAGGAATAAAATAGAGAAAGACAATTATAACGTCAAGACTGTCTGGCAGGTGGCTAGAGAGAACATACACAAACCACAGGAAGGTGCATCCATTAAAAAATTGAGAGTCGATGACAGACTGATAGAGGACCAACAGGAAATCACACAAAATATCAATAACTACTTCGCAAACGTTGGAGGAAAACTGACAGAGTCTATCCTATCAAACATAAACAAGACAGAATCAGACCTAATCAACAAACAATGTACAAGCCAACCTACCAACATTTCGTTTACAATCGAACAGGTCAACGAGGCAGAAGTGCTAACTACCCTGCAAAAACTTAGAACAGAATGTGCACAGGGACCTGATGGAATATCTACAAAAGCTCTCAAACACATAAGTAGCTATATAAAAACACCCCTTACGCACATTATAAACCTGAGTCTTGGACAGGGTGTTTTCCCTGAGCACCTCAAAAAAGCATATGTTACACCCATATTTAAGGATGGAGATCCAGAAGATCCAAGAAACTACCGACCAATTGCGCTTCTCAACACCCTGTCTAAGGTCTATGAACGAATAGTAAACACCCAACTGCTAAAATACCTAAATAATAATGATATACTGGCAAACGGACAGTTTGGCTTCCGTCCTAACATGGGTACTCATGACGCGATCCTAGAGGTAACCAAGTATATTACACGGTCCTTAGATGACAGGAAAAGGTGTATCGGGATATATTTGGACCTTGCCAAGGCCTTCGACTCCGTTTCCCATGCTCTACTTATGCAAAAGCTCAGAAACATGAAATGCGACGACACGGCACTACAGTGGTTCCAGTCGTACTTGAATGGTAGACTGCAGGCAGTCAAGCTAGGAGAAATTATAAGCACATTTGCACCAATATCATGCGGTGTGCCCCAGGGAAGTGTGCTGGGACCTACACTTTTCCTGATCTATATAAACGAATTAAACAAATTAGATATCGGTGGCCCAGTACTCTCCTTCGCGGACGACACCGTGTTGCTGTTCTCTTCGGAAGACTGGAACGAGACGCACAGAATGGCGGAAAATGGGGTGAACCTGGTGAAGAGGTGGCTGGACGAGAACCTGCTAACATTAAATATCGCAAAGACAAAATATATGACCTATAGCATTGATGGTAGATTGCAACCAGACACTGTGGAATCATCTATCACTGTACACAATTGCAACACAAACTTATTATGTAACTGCAGTGGATTGTCACGCACAGATAAGTATAAGTATTTGGGTATAACTATAGATAAACATCTCCGCTGGACAGACCACATTGAAATTGTAGCAAAACGAACCCGCCAACTGATGTACATCTTCCGAACTCTGCGAGATATCTTTGATTTGAGGGATCTAAAAATGTTCTACTACGCCCTTGGACAGACAATAATTACTTATGGTATTATAGGATGGGGAGGGATGGCGAAAACAAACCTCTTCCCGATAGTGACTGCTCAAAAGTCACTCTTGAGAGTGATCTGTAAAAGACCATATCGCTACCCATCAAATGAACTGTTCTCGGAGTTTGGAGTCCTAGATGTGAGACAGTATTACATAAGGACAATAATCAAACAGGTCCACAGGGATCCCACAAAATACCTGCCAGATTACGTATTGACACAAAACACCAGAAACAGACACCTGCTGCGACCACCAACCACCCAGACTACCTTTGCTCAAAGGCATTTTAGCTTCCTAGCTCCTAGAGTCTACAATAGAGTTATACCATCCATCATCGACTCCATTCAGCCCAGCGGGAGAAACCTGGGAAAATTACTGACAAAGTGGCTACTCGACAAGGGGAGGGAAGAGTCCGAGCGAACACTAATACACACACTTACATGAGAAACACACACACACACACACACACACCCTCACACATACACACACACACACACACACACACACACACACACACACACACACACACACACACACACACACACACACACACACACACACACACACGCACACTCACCCTCACACACACGCACACACACACACGCACACACACACACGTTTCCGTACATTGTTTTCTTTTTCTACCACACATTGCTTCTATGTCCTTTCATGGACAACTTGATGATCTCTCACGGCTGTACACCTCCTAATAAACATATTGCATTATAATAAACAGACCTAACTAACTAATCCTCAACCATTGTACCGTAATCAGTCTACAACATTCTTGAATCATTTATATTGCTTGTTCTCCAGTGTTTTTGTTATTTTTTTCCATACATGTAGCCTTGAACTATAATGTAGTTAGTATTGCCCCAGAACAGGCTTTCGCCTAGTGGGGCAATAAAATCCAATACTTGTTTCTTACTTATATTTTTTACTTTGTTATATATTTTGTGGATATTAAATAAATGAAAAAAAAAAGAAAAAAAAAATGAAATTTAGCATATACAGGCTCTAGGCCCAATTAATAAAAATCTGCTTTGTGATTAAAACCTGCTCAAATGCTGTGAATCCGGATCAGTTGAGATTGGGTTGATATTTTAGATGTACAGTGATGTTTCATCTCGATTCAATCACTAGTCTGGAGATGGATGAACTCTGGCATTGGCGCATGTTACTTTTAATTTACTTTTAATTTTAAGTGTAAAGTGATCACATTAATTCGGCCAACTGTCATAAGCCTTGTAATCCAACTACTTCTTCTTCTTATAAGCCCCTTTCCCTCCACTGCTGGATATAGGCCTCTTCCTGTGTCTTCCACAATTCTCTGTTTTGGGCACTTTGTCTCCACCCATGTCCCACCGACTCGATTATATCATCGGCCCATCTCCTTTGTGGTCTCCCTACACTTCGTTTACTTTCGTAGGGTTTCCAGCTCAGTACTCTGGGGGTTCATTTGCCTTGCCACATGACCCAACTACGGTATGACGAAAATCCGACCTGCCAAAAAACTGTGAATATATAAAAATATCAGATATTTATTTTTTCAGGTTTACTGGAAATATTCAGGACCAAGTAAACCACTGAAGCTCCTTGGTGTTAATACGACTAGCCATATTGGACAATTCATCTCCACAAAGGCTTTGGGGAAATGGGAAAGAGAGGTAACCAGCTGCTTGTATTCAAATTTATGAAATTATGAGGTGGTCGGTAGTCTGGTTGGTAACGCGCTCGACTGTTAATCCGGTGGGCGCGGGTTCAATCCCCGATGCCGAGTTACTCCACTTCACGACACAAGCTTTTCAAGTTTACTGATGTAAAGTGTACAAAGATGTATTTGGGTTTATTTCTCATTTAAAAAAATCCCAAAGAGCGTAGAAGAATATCTCTAAAATGTGATTCGAGAGTTTCCAGTACAGTATGCAATTTCGTGCACATGATTTGGAACGTTAATGACACTGGATTTCTTTTGGAATACTTCTCCTCTAATGCCTCATCCACAACGAGCGAAGACAAACACCCCATCCACGCGCCTTTTTACTCATGAACACAAAACTTGTCGATGCTCGGCATTAAATCTTCTTTCTTTGCACTTCAGCTGCTGAGGATCTACCAGCGTCCAGTGGTTTAATGAGATATTTTCTGGTTTCAGGACATAACACATACATACAAACATTCAAGTGATCTGACAGAAACCAAGTCAAGTATGGTGAAATCTTTTAATTTGTCTGAAGGTTCATACGCGCGGTACGACTTGAATGAAGAGTTTGACGATGTCCAGTTTGACTTGGTTTTTAAAAATGACACTGTTATTGGATCACCATTTGATGTGGTAAGGAAAAACGTTATCTTGTTTCCGGATATGCGACAAAAGAACGTGGGCATTAGGAAGCGATTACGCAAAAGGACGCCTGCGATTTGGAGGCGATGACAAAAGGACGCCTACGATTTGTGGAATTTGCTTAATAGGAAAGCACAGAGATCCCTTAATGCATCGGATTTTCCCTGGCTCCCTTAATACATCAGATTTTTTTTCAAATTTTTTGACTTTATTGAGAAATTTGAATGTTCTGGAGAATTGGACGATAGTCCATAGCCCCGATAGGGTTAAAACAAAAAAAATGGAGAGAGCATTTGGAAAAAAAACCAATGAAAGTCGCTAAATTCTTAGACATTTGTCAGCGTGTACGATTGTTGGCACAAAAATTTAGAGAATCGTAAATTTTAAAAATTTTCTCGAATTGTTTAATTGAAAATTTCGCGGCGCCCTTATGATGACATCTCGCCTTTTCAAGCTCCCGCGGAATCACTGGGGTTGCAGATGCACATAAATTGAAGCATTTTGACTTTATAATTTTCCAAATTTTAGGTTCTGAAGGCGAAAAATGTATCGTCTAATAAGGAGTACAATATCTCCGGGACATTTGTGGTGGACAGTTGTCTCTATAATGGCCGATTTGTTGAACACGTAAAGCATCATAAGTTCAAGCAAGCCATTCGAGCCTCGTCCACGGAAGAAATTACACTGGGTGTCTTATTCGAGGAATATTTCGAGCGGTTGGTTGAACCTGTAAGTAAGATTGATGAGATAGTAAGCAGGTTAGACCACAAATACGGAACACCCAAAAGTTCCTTTGTAATTAGAGTCATTTTTCTCTTTAACCCTAAAAGACATTTGCTTTTTATTATAATATCCTAGCCAGGATTCTTCTTCTTATCGTGTCGGTCGGCACTCACTATATCCCCATCCGCTCCCAGAAAGCCACAACCTCTCCTGCGCCATTGTCCAAGGGGGAGCGATCTGCGAGGCTCTCCCATGTGCACCGCCCAGGAGCCATTGGGCAGGCCAGGAGGTGCTCAGTGTCCTGCGGCTGCCCGCAGTCGCACGTTGCGTCCTCACCTATTCCCCATCTCTGGAGGTTCTTCCTAGTGCGGCCACCCCAAATCTGATCCTGTTGAGGTTTTTCCACGCTGACCAGGATAGATCTTGTCCTGGAGGTAGGGCTTCCAGGCTTCTGCTCTATAGTTGTTCAAAATATGTAGTCTGAGAGTTCTCCCGTGCAAAACTGATTCCTGGGCACAGGCGATATAGTACCTGTGCAACCTTACTAAAATGTTATGGTGATTCAGAAAACGTTAATTTATTTTAATTTGGCTGTTTATTTATTTCCAGTACTGTTTTAGCATCGGATGCCTGGTTAAAATTTGGGGAACAAATTACGAATATTTTGGTCGTGATGAATTTCATTTAAACAAGCCACATATCAATGTCAGCATTAGTGAATCCCCAGTCGCCAGACATACCATTGAAGTTCTGGCCGTAATTGACAATCCTCTGCCAATATCCTTGAAAAATGCTTATTTTATAGTCGAAGGACATGGTCAAGAGTACTTCAAGTGGAAATTTAATAAGGTAAATAGTTTTCTGTCCATTTCTGCTCCTTGGGTTGTTCGACGAAAGGCATGTCGACTGGTAAGAGTAAGGTGACGAAAATCATTGCCCCTGAAAAGAGTGATGCGCTATCGTAAGATTTCTATTATCTATTTACTATATCTTGGCAGCCGGCGGACGTCAGCTGCAAGTGGAGTTCAAGATTGTATTGTTGGTAGCCTTGATTGTCGAACCTTGTCATAAGAGCTGTCAAAGGTCCGCAATATTCTCACATTGTATCTTTTGACTTTTACAAGTAACCTACAATGCCGAAAATATTACAGAGCGGCGCTAGAGAAATCATTTTAAAGGCAAGATAGTTTTGCGAGTTGGATAAAAAAATAATACTAAGATAATCCCTTCAAACCGCCATCGCAAGTTTGAAAAACTATGTTGCCAGTTTATTCTAACAATTCTAAAATTGGTAATTTGTTTTAAACAACAGTTTCGAAATATAATTTGAAAGTAGCGAAAAAAGGTAACCATAACTTATTATCACATCAATCAACACTAAACCAAGTTTGTTCCGTGAGACTTCTGGAAAAAATAGACTATAGTCTTTACCGTATTACTTACTTACTTACTGTTAGCCACTTGCGTTGCACTTGCTGGACATAGGCCTCTTCTAAACTCTTCCATTGTCTTCTATCTCGGGCTATCTGCTGCCGTCTACGACCAGTAAGCTGGAAAATGTCACCGTATTACTGTGTTCTAAATTGACATTTTATCCTTACAGCCTATAGACCCTGGTTCCACTGCTTACACTGCTGTCAAGTATACTCCACAATGGGCAGGAAGACACACCATACACGCCAAGTTTTATTCTGATCAGGTGATGGGGGAAGACGGCTATTTGGAGTTCATAGTGCATAGCATAGGTCACCTCTGAAACTAAATTAGACACAGGATTTCTGAAGTACTAAGTCTGAATTTCTGTGTTTAAAATTAAAGTCTAGTTCGGTTTGTTCAACCACAGATGAATTTTTATTTTCCCTGTGTCAATTTTCTATTAGGTACATTTCTCATGTATGCTATATATAGTCCGAGAGCCCGCTGCTTAAATTATGACGTATCTGTTTTTCGATCGAAATGTGGTATAAATGATAGCTTACCAATAGGGTTTTACATCGCACTAGGGTTGCCTATCAAAATCTTGCCGCAACCCCCCCTGCCCCCCCCGAAAAGGCCCCTCTTCGCGGTTTTTCGCATTTTATAGGAATATGGTAAGAGATAGGAGAAAGTAGTCGATGACAAAAATAATCCTTGCTAAATTCTCTACAAAAAATGTTACATCAATTTTTTTGTGGGACTAGTAGTTTACCCGTAATGGCCGGTCAAAAAACAGGATATTTTTTGAAAAAATAAATATATATATTATTTGTTGTTTTTCTTTCACATTCTTCCACCCATTATCACTAACATTTTATGGAAAAAAAATGGCGCTATATCGCTGGTTATTTTATTAAAAACTAAATTTTAAGAATTTTCGTCACTGAATTTTATTGCAATAACTCCAAAATTATTAGATGTATGAAAATAAGTTATAGCTCGTTTTGTAGCTAAGACTATGGCAATTAATTCGTTCTCTGACTATTTTCCTGTAGCTCTTATCAATTTTCAACCAATTTCGTTTAAATACATTTTTTTAGTATTTCAAATGAATTTCGGTTTTGGACCGGTTATTGCGGGTAAACTGCTAGTTCTACGAAAAAAAATGACTTCATATTTTTTTGTAGAGAATTTAGCAAAGATTATTTTTATCATTGACTACTTTCTCTTATACAGGGTGTCCCAGGAAGTGCGACCAAGCGGAAGTCCAGAGATAGAGCACCCCTGGGGGTACCTAAATACCCCAATATATGTTCCGCGATTTTTTGTGGTTTTCGAGTTATCAATTTTTTTCGTATTTTTTCGCCAAACCCCGACTTGCAAGACGTTATTGGTCACAGAGCCACTAATTATTGAGGTACATACTTGATTTTTTTTTCTGAAATAGGCGAATAATATACCTTGTAGGTAAAAAAAGAATTATGGGTCTATCTGTTACTATCACGCCATAAAAAAAATACGAATCTCAAAATTAGTTACAATTCAAAATATTAAAAAATGTTTGAGGTCGTTTTAAAAAAAATAATCATAGATAAAAAAAAAATTCTAATTACTTTCAAAAACTTTCAAATTTAATAAACTATCTACCCTGTAAATTTCATTGAGCAATCTCTACGGGATCATACCTAAAAATTGTTTCAATGCAAAAAAAGCTCTAACTCACGAAACGAAATTTTTATGGTTCTCCATACAAAATGTTAGGGGAGAAAATTTCCCAAAAAAAATCATAAATTTATACCTACTATTTCCATATCCGATTTTTTTTAACTTGTAGTCGAAATCTAATGCGAATATGAAAATAGTAGGTATAAATTTATGAAATTTTTTGTGTAATTTTCTCCTCATACATTTTGTATAGAGAATTATCAAATTTCGTTTCGTGAGTTACCGCTTTTTTTGCATTGAAACAATTTTTAGGTATGATCCCGTAGAGATTGCTCAATGAAATTTACAGGGTAGATAGTTTATTAAATTTGCAAGTTTTTGAAAGTAATTAGAATTTTTTTTTATCTATGATTATTTTTTTTAAAACGACCTCAAACATTTTTTAATATTTTGAATTGTGACTAATTTTGAGATTCGTAATTTTTTTATGGCATGATAGTAACAGATAGACCCATAATTCTTTTTTTACCTACAAGATACACCGGTTGTTCACTACGGCGAACTTATCGCAGAACTGCGATTTCTTCCAGTGAACCCCAGGAAAAAAATAATAAAAACAGAAAAAAAACAACATACAAAGCAAGTAAATTTACATAGGTACATATGTGAAAAAAAAAAGAATAAAAATAACAAGAAACAGAATGCATACAAACATGTGAAAAAATACATATTTAATTAATTAATTAATTTATTTATTAAAGTAAAAAAATGAACTGGACCAGCTTAACAGCGACTATTGTTGCTTTAGCGCCAGTCCAGTACATACATACGTGAAATATAAAAAAAAATCGGTAAGGATGGAAGATTTTTGCAGTTTACTTACTCAGGGTTCACGTGCTGTATTGACGCCTACAAGCCTATTATTGTTTCTGCGGTTGCAAGAAATAGCAGTCTCGTGATAAGTTCGCCCTAGTGAGTAACGCTACATGATTTTTTATATGTCCGGCACTTCTATCGAATGTACTTTGTACACTTTAAGAATAAATAAAAAAAATAATTAAATTAGGTATGACAAAGGAACAGCTCACGCATTTGGGTGACAAGAATTATCTTACCTAAGATCAAGTTAAATTTTGTAACTATAATTAAGTGCGTAGAAAATGTTTCATTATTCCAGGCAAACATACCAACATTCTAGTATGGCTCTGAAACATACCTAATAGGTACTATAAAGAAAGTAATCACACAGGTAATAAATAGAAAAAAACAATTGAGAATTAATCAATTTGTATAACAACAGACCAACAAATATAATTAGAAAATAATAATAAACATATATACTGTAAAGCATGGAATATTTAGCATCCAAAAAACATTAAAAATCGATTTTTCGAACCTGTGGGAAATAATTTTTTATTGAAAGAAAATCTAATTATCTAAAAAATCCGAGCAGGTCATTCCCTATACTATTTCTTAAGACATTTTGTTCATTGGTTTCCTTCTTTTACTTCTACATATATTTTGCATCTTGGATAATAACAAGAAAAAAAACAAGTGAATCTATGACGTGTGGTCACCTTACACTAACGAACAACCTTCCACTTCGAGCGCTTTCAACCAGAGCTGGGCAGAAAAGCGTTAATCCGTTAATCGTTAATTAACGAAGTTAACATTTTGATTAACGATTTAACGCTTTTCTCACCTCCAAAATTTGTTAACGGATTATTTAACTTCCGTTACATTTTACTTCCGTTAATTAAGTCCGTTAATATTTGATCGTTTGCATAGACATCATCCACTGGCTGCGCTGGCATTAGATAATCCAAGGGTTGTATGGAGTTATGTGTGGTGTCGTATATGAGTTGGGCGTTGGAAAAGAAATTCAGATCGAATGTCAACTTTTTTCGAAAAAATAATTCGACTGCGGCGCCTTTTAAACTCTGAAACTAGCGACGTCAATGGGCGAGTGTAATAAGAAATGTACCTAGGTGTTTGCAAAATATCTGTAAGACATTTTACTTCTTTTTCAATAATGAGACTCGCCACCCATTCCGTGTGTTTTATTTGTTGTAGGCACATTCCCAGCAAACATAAAAGGTTGTAATTTGGAGTTAATTACCTTTATTATGTCACTGATACTTTGGTAACCTCACCTAAATCGGAAATAAAAACCTTGATTTGATGTTCATTTTAACCTAAATGGGGAACGGAAGCACGTGCCTATGACGTCGAATGGAGGTAATCTAAGAAACTCTAACCAGACATTTTTCGACCAATTTGGTTGACTTCACCAGTGTGAGGTAAATTTCACACGAACTTTACCAATTTATCGACCTGTTTAGGAAATTATGACCTAATGAGCGCATGCGCGCATAATAGAACAAATAACCTTCATTATTTTATTATTTTATCACACGCATCCATTTAGGTTATAATACTTTGACAATGGCGTTTATAATATTCGTCAAACTGCATAAGCACTTTTTTATCACTGATTTTACGTGCGTATATAACAAAAATGACGTGCGGTGCAAATCTAATCGTATATTATGATGATTGGAGATCGAAAAATACTAACGGGCCCTAAAAATATTGAGAAATAAGGAAATACAATAATAATCGTATTATTTTTATACGTCTTAAAAATTCTTCAAATTGAATTTTAAGCATGCAAAATTGTTAGAAACATTGATTTATAATGTTTGCTCACCTTAGTTTTGATAATTGAGCATTAATAAGGGCATAAATAGTAATCATAACATGTCAATTATTCCGCCAAGCTAAAACGACAAATGGCGTCCACTCTTAGAAAGAGATACGACTTCTATTCGTCAAATAAGTCATGAAAACCAGTAATTCTCGGCTATCAAGAATCTTTTTCCTACTTTAGTGATAGAATCTACAAAGTTACCGACCATGATGTCTAATGTAGGTCATCCAAGGTTACCACTGTCAGATAATCGAGCGTCACGTGATATCTAGTGATGTGTTAAGCCGCGTTTTATAATAACCTATTGTGTTTTCTGTTTCAAGTCTGTATTGTACGATTTTTATTTACTGTTTTTTGTCCATATTGTGTGTTAACATACTTAAATATTAATTGTGAATCCTTTGTCTGTTGTTACTGTGTATTGTATTGATATTTTTTAACTTTTTTTGTATTGTAACTTTTCAAAGGCCTTGTGGCCGTCAAAACAATAAATAAATAAATAAATAAATAAAACCATAGAAAAAAATTCTCAAAAAACATAAAATCGAGTAGAACAATTCAGTGACGCACCTAGGGTAGCCGGTGCCCGAAGCAAACTATTTAATTTCCCCCAACCCCCTTTTAATAATACACACCACGATTATACAAATCAAAATAATTATTAACGAAAATTATTTAAATTTTCGCTAGGGCGATTGAATATTTAGGTTAAGGGCGAGCTGATGATTAAAATAAAGTCATCGGCTCGCCCTAGTGAATAAAATTCTGAAATAATTATATTTTCTCACTTAATTTAGATCATCAGCTCGCCCTAGTAAATGTTCACAAAAAAATATTAAATTTATATTAATTTCGATTATTAGCTCGCCCTAGTGAACATTTACTTGAAATATTTTAATTAAAACACTTAATTTTAATCATCAGCTCGCCCTAGTAGACATTAACCTAAATATTTATATTTACCTACTTGATTTTGTGTCTTTAACTCGCCCTAGCGAAATAAATAATTTTCAAATATTTTAGTTAAATTTTCACTAGCGCAAGTTGATAATTGAAATTAATTGAAATTTCACATTTTTTGTAAACATTCACTAGGGCTAGCTGATGATCTAAATTAAATGAGTAAATTTAAATATTTCAATATATTTTCACTAGGGCGAACTGATGATTAAAATTAAGTGTTTTAATTTAAATATTTCAGGTAAATGTTCACTAGGGCGAGCTGATGACATAAAATCAAGTAGGTTAATTTAAATATTCAGATTAATGTTCACTAAGGCGAGCTAATATTCGAAATTAATAAAAAAAAATATTTGTTAACATTTACTAGGGCGAGCTGATGATCTAAATCAAGTGAGAAAATATAATTATTTCCGTAAATTATTCACTAGGGCGAGCCGATGATCGAAATTAGGTGAGTAAAATACATATTACATATTTAAGGGCACCACCACTATATACAAATATAAATAAGTAGGTGTGTTGTGAATCATGCGCACCTGCGCACCTGTCGCTGGTTACCGCTCATCGTGGTAAATATCGTGATCGTACGGTATGAATCCACATACTATTAAGATTTGCCCATCTCTATTGTCCGCACACACCAACATTATACGGTAGGTATGTATCATATTTCATCATGGCGTCACAATTATAAAAAGAAACTCCATATTCGTCAAAATATCCTGTGCTACCAAAATACTTCCAAAATATAACTAGAATTGGAACACTTATGTGAAACTATAACCTCTAGGTTAAATTTAGAAGCAAATCCTACCATAAAGACATTATAATATTATTGTCCGTAACCTATTGGTGTTCAAAATGACCAATAAGTCATACCTAACCTACAAAACACAACAGATACCGAGAACGCGATCAGCTGATCAATGGCCGCCATTTTGTGGGACTTGTTGGTCGAAATTTTGTCTCAAATGAAGTAAAACAAACTTCATAAGGGTCATAAATTAGACTAGTAAGTTTTTTTTCCAATTGGTTGATTATATGGTTATAATTTCGACGCAGAAACGATTATTACAACCAATTAGTAGGAATAGCTCAGTGGTTAATTAGAGAGGTAAATACCACGTCTTTTTAGAACTTTTATTCTACCTAGTGGCTATTTGTTCTTTATGGTTGGGAAATAAGTAAAAACGATGTTCTTTTTTCTTTGTATTCACCATTAGAGTCAAAACTTCTGAAAAGTTTAAAATGTCAGAAAATATTACGAAATTTTACACCAAAATAAGTTAATCTGCCATTAGACCAGAATTATTGACTTCGCAATGTTTGCTGGGTTGTATGTATTTGTGTACCCACTTTGTTGGGATACATCGCGATAGTGTGATAGCAGTAGTACTTATGTAGTTCTAATTCATGACGTTTAACCGCGATTTTTTAGATTAACGCTTTAACGGATTAACGTTAACTTCCGTTACATTTTTCAAAATGTAACGCTTTAACGATTAACGAAGTTAACTTTTTAGTTAACGGATTAACGATTAACGAAGTTAACTTTTTGATTAACGGTGCCCACCTCTGCTTTCAACGTACTGACCACAGAACATATATACTCTCTAAGTACTGACCAAAGATTATATATACTTAAGATTGCTAACTTCACAGTACTATTTGATACAAATACGGTACACCATGGTTGTATATCTATATGAACTTACTACATTTGCTTATATCTATAGCTTGTTTTGTCACGGTGTGAGAGGGACAGACATATACGCAAGAAAGAGAGAGCGCTATACCGTGCTTCCCCCCCCCCGCCGTACGATTGCGTACGGACGGGCTCACCCCTTACCTCCCCTCCCCTAAACGGTTTATGAATCGTAAAATATTGAAATTTTCTCAACATATTCGCAATGTTTTCTTTTTCACATTGCAAATCAATTGAGAAAATTTCCAAGACTTTGTAAGAGGTAGATTTAGCAAATTAAAACAAATTATATGTTTTTAAAATTGATTTAATAAAATAGAACAATGAATATGTACAATAATTTTGTATGATGTACGTACTATAATGTAGCCAGTCGAAACTATTGACGGAACGCCTCCTTGCGCATCACATGATGGAATCCGGAGTACGGAGGAGTGCTGCATCCACAAACAATACACTTTTTTGCAATCCACACAATATTTAATGAATTAAATTATATAAAAACGGCAAAAATGCACCAAACTGCAGTGACGGTTTGTTTAAAATATCCATAGAAAAATGAGGAAATGTCATTATTTTGACAACTCCAATAGCCATAGATGAACTGAAGAGAGATTCTAAAGTATTTCTATCTCTTTTTTGTTGGTGAAAAAATATTTTTTCTGTCCCTTTCTAACCCTGCCAGGTCATGGAACGAAATATGGGAAGTTTCGGTGTACGAAGTTGAAGCCACCTGGTACTGACTTCCACACAGGTAAACAACAAAGGCCTTCTTTTACAACCCAGCCCGTGTTGGTACACACTCACACAATAACATTTTATGATCATCCGCCCTATACGTATACGCCTAGAACTCACTAATACAAAAGCGATACTCTATCTTATTTCAATTCTACTCTACTAACTTAAATAAGACGTTCTTTTTTCAATTATATATTTCACATACATTTCAGTTCTGAATGTTATAGAATCGGACCTACTAATAACTGCCGTAGATCAATTCGCCTGCCGCGCTGAGTTCACCTAAATTCTCCATTAGTGGTCTCCCGCGGGGGTCAGTGAGACAAAATAGTTTGATGATCTTGGCGAATTCTATTCCAATAGGAATCACATGCCGTATGACATAGCAACTATTCTATTTTTAAAATTCAAATTAGTTCTAGAAACTATCTCACTACGACTACATACAATTTAAAATTTTGTTTATTAATTGTACAATTTGTTTAAAATATGTGTAAATAGGGCCAAAGTGAAGACAAAAATAGAAAAATTTGCAGATTTAATAATAGTCTTTTGTAAAATTCAAAACAGGCGTAGTTTTTACGACCTTGATAGTATAGGCGTGACTTTTAATTGTCGAAGTACCTATTGAAATTATTTCAATAATTCGGCGTGACTATCGGAAGTACAAACATGTCTGCAATTATATATCGACCTGCTGTCAGGGAAGACATGATGGAAGTTATGCAGATGATTAAGGTAAGGATCCTTATTTACACTCTTTTATAAATCTGTCGTTGTCTGTGTTTACAATTTCCTCTTCAACTTTTAATAACTTTTGTGTGTGAGCCAGTGGCGTAGCGAGGGTTTCTGCCGCCCGGGGCGAAAATCAAATCCGCCGCCCCCCTTATTTAGGCATATAAATCCAAAATTCCCGAAAATTTACAGGAATTATAAAGAACTTCTAGGCTGGAGTGGGATAACTGACATTTTGATATTGATGGCCTAAAAAGAGATAAAATAGCGCCGCAGATGAAGATTTTTCAGGTCAGACAACTAAAATTTAGATATTGATATGGTACAAAAAGAGGAAAATAGCGCCGCAGGTGAAATTTTTTCCAGTTTTTAATGAAACAAATGTGATTTAATGGATTTTTGACATTTTCCCTAAAAAATGCCGCCCCATAAAAAGAGCCGCCCGAGGCGGACCGCCCTCCCCCGCACCCCCCACGCTACGCTACTGGTATGAGCTGAAATTACTGAAGTTGTGAGCCTCAGCGATAGAATATCATAAGTACATTTCTATTTGACTATTTATTTTTCTTTTTTTCAGGAGTTGGCAACATTCGAAGGTGAAACAACTGATCCAAAAATTACTCATGAAGGTAAATATTATGTTAATTCTTTGTGGAGATGGTTGACTTATTACTTTGAAATTTTTAATTAGATATTATCGATAAAAAAATAATCCCAAAGCATCTCTGAAATTTACTGAAACATGAGATTATTCCCGTAGTTTGTTAGATATAATGCTGTAATTTGGTTGGTAAAATGCTTAAGGTGCAGTGATTCTAGTAGATATTTTTTTGATATTCTGTCCCCTTTTTGTGCTATGAGCCAACATCGTTATTCTCATTTTTTTATCGTAGTTAAAAGTATCTGGGCTTGCATACACAAACCCAAATACTTTTATGCACACCTTGCACTAGGCTAAAAGCCTGTATCACAAAGTGTGGAATACATAGCTAGCACCGGGGTTCGAACCTGGCACCTCCCACTTGAGAGACTGCCGCCTCAACCATCTGCGCCAACCATGTGCTCTATTTTGCGCTAACACTCTCATACAAAGTTTCTAAAAGAAGATAATAGAACGATTTTACTTGCATTAATGATTAATTTCAGATCTACAGCGAGATGGGTTCGATTCCGATCCTCCTAGATTCGTTTGCCTGGTTGCTGAATGTCGTGAGACCGGAAAACTGGTTGGTCACATTCTAGGTAACTACGCATATTCAAGCTGGTCTGGGCTGGCGATGTATATAGAGGATTTATTCGTCAAAGAATCGCACAGAAAGAAAAAAATTGGACATACGCTGTTGAAAAATTTTTGCAAGGTAGGTTGTGTAACCTTTTTAGCACACTAAGAATTGTCAGTACATTGCCATGGGCATTTCAATGGGTATTTCAACCTTAGATGCATCTATTTCAATCATAAAAAGTCTGAGTTTCCATACAGAACCCCTATTTTGAAACCCCTTTATTCCACTATCTTCTTCTTCTTCCTCAGCCGTCCCTCCACTGCTGGATATAGGCCTCTTCTAACGTTTTCCAAATTTTTCTACTTTGAGCTTTGCTCTACCAGTTTCTTCCTGCGACTGGGACTACATCATCTTCCCATCTTTTTTGGGGTCGTACTACAGGTCTTCTGTTCTCCCATGGTCGCCATGTTAGGATTCTGGGCATAAAATAAAATGGGTAAATCTTAAATATCAAGGCTTGGGCTATTCTTCTTCTTGTCAGCGCCCCTGCGTCCGTACTGCTGAACATAGGCCTCCCCCATTGATATCAACATTTCTCTATCCTAATCCTAGGCAGACCGCATCCAACCGCCTCCGGCAACTCGTCTTACATCGTCCGACCACCAGGCCTAGCGACACTTTTTCTGCTGTTCTAGGCCGCCACTCCAGAACTATCTTTGTCCTAGATATTAGGCGTATGACTAACAATGAGAATTATGCATTTTTCTTCAACATTTCTTTTCTTTTTTTTTTTTACAAAAGGATCTTGGCTTGCATACACAAACCCAAATACTTTCCTGCACACCTTGCACTAGGCTAAAAGCCTGTATCGCAAAGTGTGGAATATATCGCCAGCGCCGGGGTTTGAACCTGGCACCTCCCGCTTGAGAGACTGCCGCCTCAACCAACTGCCTCAACCATGTACTCAACTTTATATGTGATTATTTCCAGTTGGCTCACACTAAAGGCTGCACTCGCATCGATTGGCACGTCCTGATGACAAACACACCAGCCATTGATTTCTACACGAGGCACGGAGCATTTTCTCTGGAAAACGTGGAAAAGAGGACATGTATCAGAATGCTGGAGGATAAAATTATTCTTCTTGCCACCAGTGATAATAATGATTGTGAATAAGTTAAATATATTATCGATCCATGCTTATTTATTTGTTTTTCATTGTTTTTTGTCATCCATGAGTCCATCTGGTCACGTAGAATAATCATTTTGAACATATCTTCGTTATTGGTCCTTCGAGTTTCCTGTGTGTAGAGTGGTGGAATAACCGAGGTTTCGGCAGCGATACTACTGCCATCTTCAGGATGAAGTAGTTTTTGTATGTAAAAGTCCGTCGAGGTATCATTAATTTACTGCCGCAGCGTGAGCAAAACCCGAAGAACCAACAACGAAGATATGGATTCGTCACACTGCTAAAGCCTACAATATTATTACAGTTTTTTTATCCAACCATAATTTTCATTTATTGTCAAGCATTTTTATGTATGACCGAACCAAAATTTTCCCTTTCAGACCCTGTTAAATAATCAGTAGGTGGATCCCAATTTTTCTGGAAGAATCGAGAATACACTGCCAATATTTTAGTCTGCCAAGCAGAACTTTGTTTTAAATAAAAAATATGGAGTCTATTATTTTTTTTTATTTTTTTTATTTATTCAAAACATGTGTTATTACAATAAATAGACAGATTAAATTTGTGTTTGAGGATACAGATCTTAAAACTATATATAATAACGTTTTACCCCCCCTTATAAAGTAAAAACTTGTGTTAAGGGGGAGGAGTATCCCGTAATTAACAGGGTTTGAAATATTATAATATTATTACATCATAACCTACACAGTAGGTATCAACCAAACAATAACATTAACAACTAAATAACTAAAATAACATAATCTACACTGCTGTAGGTACCTACCCATTATAGAGGCACCATTCTTACAAACTATTTCAGCAGCAGTACAAACCCAACATCATCATAATACATCATTATATAGTACCACAATATCAGTACCAATACCATACAACACGACGATGCACAAACATACGTACCCAGGTACCCAAATTTATTTACAGCTACACCGCTGATACAAAATTGTGACAAAACTTATTCATTATATCAATATTTTACATATAATTATATATTATGCAGTATGCACTATACATACACTACCCAACATTCAACCACAATTACATTACAACACACCGCGTATCTCAATCGGTTCGGTTCTGACCGTACTTATTATCAATATATTTCTTTATGCAACTTTTAAATTTATTTTTTTCTTTAATAATTCTAATTTTTTGAGGTAGATTGTTATACATTTTTATTCCCCTGTACATATAGTGATTCTGAGCAGCCGAGGTTCTGCATTATCTACCTATTAATTATTCTATTCTATTAATATCTACCTTTAAGATCTATTTTACTCCCGCTGCTCTGTCCATCTGGTGACTACCCAGTTAGAGCAGCCCCTCTAGTCCTAGACGTCTTGCGAAGTCCAGTACTCCGGGGGGGTCTAGGGTGGGAAATGATTCCACCTCTATCTGGTGCTTGCCCAAAGTTCTCATCCTCGTGTAGATACAGCATCGCAGTCTGCCAGAGTGAGGAGTTTCCTCCTCCTCAAAGAATTTGCAGGTGCCGTCCTCTTCGAGTCCCAGTTTAGGCAAATGCTACCTGAGCCGACAGTGAACCTTTAGGAAGCACGTGAGTGTCTTGGGACTTATACAGGCCTTGTAGCGGACGAGCAGCTGCCTATATTAAAAATCATGTATTTTTTGAATTATTTTGTAGCTACGAAGTTATCTGGTTGACCTTGGAATAATTGAGATGCTCACGCTGCGGCTGAGTATCTTTTCGGAGTCGTTATTTATAGGTATCGGGTGACTATACATACATACCTATCTAGGTGTGTATAGATGATTAGGAAAATGATTACAGCCAGATAGCTCCGTAGCGCATTATGTTATTTTGATGAATCTTTAGGAATATTGCTCATTATTGTATTAGCTATAAATTGGAATTCACAGGATCTGAGAATGTCCGTTGGTTTGGGATTTCTCTGAAGGCGTACCTGAGTGGTTGGAAGAAATCAGTCTGGTTGACCTACCATTCGATAGCCTTGAGGATTCCACGCTTTAACGTGAGATTCCCAGGTCTCTGTGATAATTAGGTCCAGAGATATAGGATTTATAAGGAAATTATACAAATTAGGTTTTTTGTAAATATCTCTGTAATTAAGTGTTTTATAGGAATAAGATTAATTGTAATAGATTTAGATTAGCTATTGCATATTCGATTTAGGTATTTTAATTACAATAGGATTAAGTTTTATATATGTACAAACTATAATAACATAATCCCGCCATTTCTACAATGTTCACGTTCCGAGCAGTGCAAAAAGCATGCTTGAGTTTTTAGTATAAAATAAAGAGCCATTTCTATGGCGGACAGTCTCGCATTGAGTCTCATAGAGTCTCTCGGATTCGTCTGAACACGACCAACAAAACGCTGTTTCACTTTCATCCACTCCACCGCATCACCATCGCAACTTCAACCTCTGCCCTTCTCAGGGCAAGTCAAGGCCGACCATCGTCGAGGATTGCAGTCCAGAAAATTACTTAAAACGGTGTAGGTTTGCTACATCGCGCTGGTCCTTCGATTCGCCGGATTGCCAACCAGGATATCGAGATGCCAGGCCCCCTGAGGAGTGGAAGACAACGAGAGTTGGATGACAGTGAACAGTGCGAGGAAGTCGTAAGTCCCGCTATGTCGGAAGCGGGTGCGCGTTCAAGTTCGTTGTCGCGAATTGAGTTCGAAGAAGTGTGTCGTAAACTTGAAGATGATCGTCGTGCGGATCAGAGCGCGATCATCTCTCGAATGGACGCGGTCGTGGAAAAGTTGGTGCATAGCCAGACGCAACTCCTGACCGCGATGATGGAGAGATTCGGCGATCTCCTCGCGGGTGAAAATACACGTCGCGTGGAGACTGTGTCCGCCCCTACGGTCTCCGTGGTGCATGAAGTCGTCGAGGATCCAGTGCTGCAAGGGGAGCATCTTGGATCTGAAGACCGTTCAAGAGGATGCCTTGGCCCACTAAAGGGGGGCATCCAAGAGATGGCACCAGAGGCAGATTCCGTCGTGGATCCCGTGTCGCCAAAGGGACAGAGATCCGGGAGTCTCCCAAATAACAGCGTTTCCAAGGAGCCAGTGAAAGGAGCGGAAAGAACCGAAACATCATTGATCAGCACATTGATGGCGAGACAAACCACGTCCAGAGGACTACCACCTTTTGATGGCGACCCGCTGGAGTGGCCAGCCTTTAAGGCACAATACGATGTATCATCTGAAGTGTGCGGACTCACGGATGCAGAGAACCTGCTGAGGTTGAATGCCGCATTGAGAGGAAAAGCCAAAGAGGCTGTTAGCGGACTGCTAATACACCCGTCCAACCTCCAACTAGCCCTGAAAACCTTGGAAAGGTTCTACGGGCGAAAAGACGTAATAATATCAAAAATGTTGGAAAAGGTCAAAAGATTGCCCAGACTTCAAGATAGTCCAACAACCGAAGAGTTGAACAGTTTCTTCATTACAATTAGAAACTTTGGAAGTGTGGCCGGCCAACTAGACGGAAACTATCTGACAATTCCAGGCCTGCTAAGTGAACTAGTTAGAAAGTTGCCGCCACAGCTAGAAAATGCCTGGATTAACTCCCAATGGGCATCGGTAAGCACCGCACCAAAAAATATTATAGACTTTTCGGAATTTCTAGAAAAAGTGGTTGACCTAAGGGTCTCGTGTGCCGCATCGGGAACTGGGCAACGCGCGGAAAAGCCCAGACATTTCGTGCACGCACAGACTGAATCAAATAGAAACGGGTGCGATCTGTGCGATCAGACGCACCCTTTAAGAATGTGTGAAAAGTTTCTACAAATGAACGTTAATGAACGGTGGGAGCAGACAAAAAAATCCAAAATGTGTTTTAAGTGCCTCAACCCTTATGGTATAAAACATAAATGCTCCTTTATGTGTATACAGTGCAAAAAGCCGCATAATAAGCTACTATGTAAAGCAACAAAAGAAGCAATAGTTAATAATATCTATTTAAAGACATCAGTATTATTGAAAATCGTGCCGGTCAAGATCCAAGGACCACAAAATATTGTCACCATACATGCGCTGCTGGACGAAGGCAGCCAAGTGAGCCTAGTGGACAGAGACATTGTGGAAAGTGCTGGAATAAGTGGCAAGGAATGCCCCTTAGTGATACATGGCGCTAAGGGTATGACAGCCTTTGACAGAACATCACAACTTGTAAATTTAAATCTGAATGGCAAATTCGAAGCAACAGCTCGAACAGTGGCCAAGATGAACCTCCCAGAACAGGACTACGTGGATGGTGAGACACTTACAAAAGTGATCCCTAAGTTATTGATAGGACAGGACAATGCAAAGTTAATTATCACAAGAGAAAGCGTCTCAAATGACAATGATAATATAGTGAAATCGCGAACACTATTAGGATGGTGTACACACGGAAGTATCAGTCGTAATCCCGACATCTCGGAAAACACTGTCGGACTAGTGACGAATATGCAGCCCAAAAAGGTGAAATATTCTGTCGGTCAACCCTGTGATGTCGAACGGCTAGAAGAAGCCAAACTGGACTGTAATAGCAAGAGTCTGGAACTAATCCCGACAATTGAGGACGTACCAATGATAAGTACGCCGCCTGAAGAAAAAGTGAATAATTCCGTTATTCAATCCTGGAATGTCGACTCGTCGAAAGGAGCCGAACTAACAACGATTAGTGAAGTGACCAAGACGATCCCGACAACTGAAGCAATATTTGATGAGGAAAAAGTTGGCGCAGACGACGCACCGACCAAAGAGTCGGACCCGCTTCGAATGTTCCAAGGGTTACCGCAGGAACGCCATCTCGAAAATATGGTTCGTGAAATATCAAACGAAGTTTCGAGAAATATATTGAAGAAAATGTCGGACTTGATCAGTGTGATAAAGCCCTTACAATCCAATGAGAGGACGCACGATATACACCAGTACACCTGTTCGGAAACTGGAAAAATGGATATTGATAAAATTTGTGAATTAAAAATAATTGATTTATTAAATGGACAAAATAAATTATGTGATAATAATGAAACTGAGTGTAATAAGTATATAAACATTAGTGAAATATCTATATGTATCAAACCAAAGAAATCAATGCCAGTGTCACCACATGCATCTTATGATGCCTTTGCACCAGCGTGCAGTGCAGTGACGAATGCTGAACCAGAAAAAGAGCTACCAGCGACTACAGGGTCCGCGGGACAAACGATCTTACGACATCCAGTGGTCCAGCAGAAATGGGTGCCATCCAATCAGGACCCAGCAGACTTGGGGACCAGGGACGAAGAACTTCCGGACACATCCAAGAATAGGATGCGGTTCGCCAGTCCAGACTTCCTGAGACGACCAGACGACGAGTGGCCTCAAGAGCCAAATATTGAGATAGTACGAGCAGAAAAGGATGCAGAGAAAAAGAAGAAATCTGTCTTCAATACAACTATAGAAGCCGACTATGGAGGGCTTCCAGATGTCACCAGAACCTCAAGAAAATTAAGATCACTACGCTCGACAGCCTGGGTGATCATATTTATAAATAAGTGCAGAAAAGCAGGGCCAAATGGACCTGCATTAACTGCGCCAGAAATGCAAGACGCCGAGAGGCGATGGATTGAACAATCTCAAGGTCAATCCTTTGGCAAGGAAATCGTCAAACTAAAAAAGGTACAAGAAAATAGCAGACAACTTCTGGAAAAAACGAATAAAAGAATATCTTCCAGACTTGAGAACCAGACAAAAATGGAACCTGATGACGGAACCATTAAAGAAACTAGACTTAGTAATCATGATAGATCCAAAAAACCATTGGCCGAAAGGTATAATCACCGAAGCTACTCTAGCAGCAGACGGACAAGTCCGAGTAGTGAGAGTCAAGACAGCAGCAGGAGAATATACAAGACCGGCGGTCAAGATCATCCGCATCCAGGCAGCAGCTGCAGAAACTGGTGAAGCCTGAGGCTTCACGGGGGGAGTGTAGCGGACGAGCAGCTGCCTATATTAAAAATCATGTATTTTTTGAATTATTTTGTAGCTACGAAGTTATCTGGTTGACCTTGGAATAATTGAGATGCTCACGCTGCGGCTGAGTATCTTTTCGGAGTCGTTATTTATAGGTATCGGGTGACTATACATACATACCTATCTAGGTATGTATAGATGATTAGGAAAATGATTACAGCCAGATAGCTCCGTAGCGCATTATGTTATTTTGATGAATCTTTAGGAATATTTCTCATTATTGTATTAGCTATAAATTGGAATTCACAGGATCTGAGAATGTCCGTTGGTTTGGGATTTCTCTGAAGGCGTACCTGAGTGGTTGGAAGAAATCAGTCTGGTTGACCTACCATTCGATAGCCTTGAGGATTCCACGCTTTAACGTGAGATTCCCAGGTCTCTGTGATAATTAGGTCCAGAGATATAGGATTTATAAGGAAATTATACAAATTAGGTTTTTTGTAAATATCTCTGTAATTAAGTGTTTTATAGGAATAAGATTAATTGTAATAGATTTAGATTAGCTATTGCATATTCGATTTAGGTATTTTAATTACAATAGGATTAAGTTTTATATATGTACAAACTATAATAACATAATCCCGCCATTTCTACAATGTTCACGTTCCGAGCAGTGCAAAAAGCATGCTTGAGTTTTTAGTATAAAATAAAGAGCCATTTCTATGGCGGACAGTCTCGCATTGAGTCTCATAGAGTCTCTCGGATTCGTCTGAACACGACCAACAAAACGCTGTTTCACTTTCATCCACTCCACCGCATCACCATCGCAACTTCAACCTCTGCCCTTCTCAGGGCAAGTCAAGGCCGACCATCGTCGAGGATTGCAGTCCAGAAAATTACTTAAAACGGTGTAGGTTTGCTACAGGCCTTAGCTCTTCTGAAGCTCTTTCGCCTGCCTAAGTCCAGGAAGATTTAGTCAGAGCACTTAGTGGGCCTTAAAAGACTAGTGATAAAATGAGTACCTATGTAAGTAAAGTAGGAACTGTGATTGTCTAGTACTTCACATAACAATGCAAGCTTTTGTCAGCAATCGAGTTAACGATATGTAAATAACTTATGAGATAGTCACACTCCTGTACCTACTGACTGGTCACAGAGATACAATCGTGACCCGACAAAAACCCATAAGAACATTGCTCAACATGAATAAATCCCAAAAAATACAAAGGCCATTTAGAAATATGCTCAAGGGACAAAAGCTCAAATCTAACTGCATTTTGTAAATAAAAATGATTATACCTGAGTACCTGTACGAGTATATTAACATATGATTTCTTTTAGTGTATTAAAACTATAGCATAGATGAGAGGATCTAAAATGGGATAAACAATAAAATAGTCAACATTTTATAAATAATTCATCTACTGGAATCTAACTAGAAAGTTTGGGGTTTTATCCGTTGAGGATATTTCAAGGCTTTTGTCTTTTTTTGGGATTTATTCACGTTGAGCAATATTCTAATGGGTTTTTCTCCGGGAACCAGATACAATATAGTGTACACATAACTGTACAATAGTGTACACATCACTGTACAATAGTGTACACTGTACATATTATTATTTCACTTACCTTATTCTTTGTCTTCTGTCACTCAAACGGTGAAATCACCCCTGGAGAAATAGGGTTGGGCAACAATTTCAATTTCATTTAAGGCAAAAATCCCGAACTGTATTAGGCATTTTGTGGTCAAAAGTATTATATTTTATAATAGGTATTGTTGTAAATAAATAAAAACAAAAAAAATCAAATGATTTTTTCGTTATTAGAATAAAAATCCATTAATAAAACTTTTTTTGTGGAAAATACTGTTTTTATTTACCTAATTAAAATAAATTAATTTTGTTTATGCCCGCTCCCCGATTTCTTCTGCTCAAAACGCGCTCATCTTTGAGTATCTGGTCGACATGGTCAGTTTTTATTATGTTTATTATGTTAGTATTATGTTGATTTGTTGATATTGTCGATGTGATGTACTTTTATGTACCAATGCACATTTAGTAAGGTTGTGGAGATCTAAGGTCTCCCGTTTAGATTTTTTTTTAAATGTCAATATGCCTACCTACTCTTAATAAAAGCGTGTAGTAAAAAGGGACCGACGATCACGTATGGTAAATTGTATGAACGTGACGGAAGCAAATAGTGGAATGTACTTTCTGTAAAATATTAATTTTGTTACATAGTCTTCGACCCCTCTCTTCACCTGAATCTAATAATTTATTTACAGTATAATAACTAAGAGTGAAAAAGGAGTTTTCTTGACAGGAGACATTTTGCTGTCCAGCACGTCAACTTATGATCGCACCATTGTCAACTCATAGACAACAACGTTACTTTATCAACACACCAATCATGGGCGACGCCAGCCTCGGAGCTGGGGGGAGCAACAAAAATGAAAAAAAAAGATATAGCACGAAAAACGCGTAAATAGCGCCGCAGACGAAATTTTTTTGTGAGACATAGTGAACAAGGTCGTGATGTGGTTTGGTTTATTTGAAAATGTACATAATAATTTGTGTAATTGTAAGTATTAAAAATGATTTTTATAAAAAGTAATAAATAAGCAGCGCCGCAGGCAATTTTTTTTTATGAAACAATCGTATTTTGATGGTTTTTCATACCAATTTTTGAAAATTCATGACATGATGAGAAAATGTTTGGTAATAATGTGATTTTTTGTGAGGGTTTATCATTTAGTATGGAAAATATATACCTAAATAGGGTATATCCCTCTAGGGGGGGAAGCTGCCCCCCCTGACGACACCCATGACACCAATCATTATCCTAGATAGTTTTTCTTCTGCTTCCACCAATCATACAATAAACCCCATTGTTATCCTTTCAACAAGGAAAGTGACAGCTCGGTCACTGGTGTGATATGTCATTACTAACATGACAATAAAATAATACTTGGCGGTCAACAGTGCGTGGCGAACAAATGGGGGCGCGACGATCGCTCATTTTTGTACAGTTTTATGTTGAAAATTTTTCTAATGCACTAGTACTTCTGACAATTCTGTCAAGAATGAAATGGTCCTTCATTAATTTGAAACTACAATTTTGTTTACTGGCAATAATGAAATTTCTATTGAATTTCTACAAGTTTTGCCAGTATGTTTCCAAAAATCTACATGTCGCGCCCTCATAAAAACTTTTTTTACTCTTTTTTGTGACATTACAACTGAGATGTTGACCTGAGTGCTGGATAAAATTGTGAAATGTCTTATAGAACTTGACTCTCTTGAAGGATACTCGTAAAATATTAAAAGTGACTGGGGCCTCTTGTCCATGGTATCCCACAGGGGATTACAACTCCAAAAGTCCAGTATAAGCAGCTCAAACAGGACGACGAAAAAAGAAAAAAAGTTTCTGACACATTTTCTTGACACATTTTAGTTCAAATTTTCACCGCTAGCCTTCAAAATATTTGTGGAGTTCACGTGTCCATTACAATGTAAATGATTTCAATAAACATGTATTACCCTTTGGTCACACGACTGCCGCGCCACCAATTAGGAGGTGGTTAGTTCAACAACCACGACAATTACCTACCGCCCTCTTTATCTCAAGTGGTGAACCTTCCCCATAACTTCTTCCGTATAAAAAGCAATGAAAAGTTAAAAAATGAGTCATTTCGAAAAAAATACAGTTCAATTTAGATACACAAGAATGAAGTAACCAAAGAAAAGACTCTTTTTTTATATATATTCTTGGAGTGTACCCAGAATCGTATATATATAAAAAAAAGGGACCTTTTCAAAAGAGCAGAGAAAAGCCTAAAGGCAGGGCAGGGCTACATGCTTTTTGTAGTAATTTTAATTCTAGTAATTTTTTATATACAATTCACAGTGAGCTAGAAAAACTTGTGTCGTCACCCGATTGACAGTCAAGCGAGTTGCCAATTCAGCTATCGAACATCTAAAAAGTTATATTCATATACCTTTTTCGGATAGCAATGGGTAAGAGATTTGAAAAAGCTGGAATAATACGAGGGCTGTTTTTTTTTTATCATGTTCCGTTTGTAAACTCACATTTGGCGGGAGCACCGAACGAGGCGGCCGTGCTCAATTGCCTGTAACTCGGCTGCGAGTGACGCATTTTGTCTAAAAATGGCAGAGGTTGCGGTGGGAGAGTTGCACAATCTCGTGATGTGCAGATCTTTCTCTTTCTCTTTCGTATTTCGAACTTACTTAGAATCACAAACGGAACATGATTAAAAAACAGCCCTCGTAAAAGGAAAATGCCTGTTCGCTTTGAAACTTGCGTCCAATAGAATTGCAAAGTTTGAATTTTAGAATGGAATAAGACCATTTTCAATTTCTCTCCAGAATTTATATTTTCGTTTTAAGGTCGGACCCTACCGGCTCCAGTGTCTTGCAGAGTTTGCGGCGACAGGAGTTTCGGCAAACATTATGGAGTCTTCTGCTGTGATGGATGTTCCTGCTTTTTCAAGAGGAGCGTTAGGAGAAATATCAAATATATTTGTATCGGTAATCATATTCATACCATGTATTATGCTAGTAAACATTTTTGAATTTTTGTTGGTCACAGTGCCCTTTCGTTACTCATCGAGCCTTTTCGACATTCACTGTTTATTTTCGACAGACATCGTACATTTCGACATTCACTGTGCCTCTTCGACAGACATCGTACATTTCGACATTCACTGTGCCTCTTCGACAGACATCGTACATTTCGACATTCACTGTGCCTCTTCGACAGACATCGTACATTTCGACATTCACTGTGCCTTTTCATCAGTCATTTGGCGTATTCGAAAATCGTTGTCTTTTTCGCCAGTCACTGCGAATTTTCGAAAATATTTACCGTGTCTTTTAGAAACTTACGGTGCCTTTTCGTTTTTCACTCTGCCTTTTCGTCATACCCATCGTATCTTTTCAGAACTAGTATACAACATAGGAGAATCTAGTTAATAGGAATGTTTTTAATTTTTTTATTTTTTAGCAGGGACTGGCGAATGTATTGTAGACAAACCTAGGAGAAATTGGTGTCCATATTGCAGACTGAAGAAATGTTATTTGGTCAAGATGAATGCCTCTGGTAAGTAAGCCATTTTGTACTGTGCATAGGTATTTAAAATAGCGCCGCAGGCGAATTTTAAGATAATTACATTAATTTATTCGTGAAATAAAAATATTTATACAGAACACGAAACTAGCGCCGCAGGCAAAAATTAAGACACTCGTGATTTAAGGGCATGGCACCAGGAATGACGTCACAGTCTTTTCCCACGGCATTAAGGTTCAAAATTGCGTGACAATCGCATGATAAAATGGTAAAAATAGCGTTTTTTCCATTTTTTGGGATTAATTTTGCTTCTATCAAAAAACTTTTACGGTTATTCCCTAGATTTTAATGCATATTATCAGTACAAAAATAAAATTTTACTCCGCGACTTTCGCGAAACGAGTTTCCGTCCTTCGGAAAAAAGATCAGAGGTGTTTTTAAAAATGTTTTTTGAGAAATCTATACAAGATATAAAAAATCTTTTACGGTTATTCCCTAGATAAAGCTTCAATGCATCTACTCTATTTTGTTCCAAAGCATATTTAGTAACGGTTGTCGAGATAGAAGGTCTCCCGTTTTTATAATTTTTTGAAATGTCGGTATGCACACTCTTAATGAAATTTGACAATAATGATTTTTAAAAATTCATGTACTTACTTAATTATAATTATGTACGATGAAAAAAAACAATGTGATATTTTGTGATTTTCTAAGTAAGCAAATACCTACATATTTCTAGCTTGCCGGCGCCTTTGGGTGCAATATCTATGTTCCATGTTAGATGTCTTGTGTTCGAAATTCGAATCCCGATTAGTAGCAAACCTTCACTGTGGAGACAATTACCTAGTTTTTTTAAAGTAGGCAGTCCACCCTAACTGGGTGATTTGTGAATTTTAAGTCGGAGATTTTTAATCTTGAAAAGTGAACAAGACCATAATTTTGACAGGTTACAGCTAGTTTCACACAATCATAAAATTAGTATTTGCGGTGAATAAATATAATACCTAATAATTTAAAGAGCACCACCCACGCTCCGAAATATTGAAATACTTTTCAACATTATGTTCAATGTTATAATAATCTATGTATATAAAGTAAAGTCTGGTTTTTGTAAGTGTTCGTGTTCGCATAACTCCCGCATTTTAGTATAGATTGCTGCGAAAATTTTGAATAACATTTTCGATAATATAGACTGTGTCTTAACGTCCCCGGTTTTTTGAGAAAAAGCTTTTCATAGGAGATGCCATGATGATGAGGGGATCCAAGGGTTGTGTGGGGTCATGTGTGTTATCATGTGTGAAGCGCGTTGGAAAAGTAATCCAGATCTAAAGTCACATTTTGTCCAGCTCAAGTCAAATCATGGTGGTTGACAACACTGGAACGGGGGAATCAAAGTGCTCTGCAGATTATATAGCAAAGTCCTAAAAAGCGAAAAATCTGAAATCTAAGCATTGAAACTGTCGGGTTAGTTGGTCAAAGGAGAATGCTAAAAAAACAAGGCCCGGCGCACCTATCATTTGAGTCACATTGCGTTTGCGCTGGACGTGTTTATTTTTACATAATTCATTCACCTTTAGGCCTACATCCGGCAGTGTAGGGACCAAGGCTGATGAAGAAGAAGAAAAATCAGACGGTCTACCTTACACTCATCGTATTATATATTATTGAATCGCAATTGTTACTGTTTAATATTTCTTTTCTTATATATTCGTGTGACCCCTGTAAAACTTCGAATAGGTATTTCACCCCTTAAGCCATTGATTTCGATGATGCCTCCTATGCAGTATTTAATTACTAATTATTACCTATCATTTGAATTACATTTCGTTTGCGCCGGACTTAGGTTTTTTTTCCATACAAAATGAGCATTCTCCTTTGACGTTGCGAAGCACGGGTAACTCAGCTAGTTATACTATAAGATAAACTCGTACTGAACAAATAGGTATAACATTTGTAATATAACACTTGGAGTTTGTTTTGTAACAAGTTTTACTTGTAAGCTAAATCTCTAAAATTAGTATATTTTAGAAATACAGTCGTACATCGTTTTGAGTCTTTTGAATTTGCGTTTATTCGTGTTTTATTATTTCTCCGTGATTTCGCATCTTGTAAATAAATTTAAAACTTACAAAGTTAAAATCTGCTTCGGTCTGCCTTGGTACGGGCTGGTAAACTAAATAACAAAAACTAATTTAATTTGAGGGTAAATGGAAGAGGAATGGAAGGAAAAAATAAGGAAGAAACTTACAGTTAAAAGTATACGCCTGAACAAGTGTTGCAATAGGTTCTTCTTGAGCTGTTAAACTGTTATATTGTGTTAAAATTTTCTAGATAGATAATCAGTAATCACAATTAACGTTCAAATAATCTTTCAAACTAGTTACTCATATGTAACACTTTCACACTGTACACATATTTTGCACATTGCTCAATAAACGCATAACCGTAAATAATGATAGTTCACATAAGTTTCGTCGCAGAGTAATTTTTTTTTATTAAAATCTAGGGAATAACCCTAAAAGTTTTTTTATTGAAGCGAAATTAACCACAAAAAATGGAAAAAACACTATTTTCACCATTTTATAATGCGATTGTTCATGCGATTTTGAACCTTAATGCCGTGGGAAATGATTGTGACGTCATTCTTGGTACCAAGGCCTTAATTTAGCGGTTCCCTAATATCGAACGCATATTTACTGACGGTAATCCTATGCGGAGTGTAGTTTTCAGTATAATGTCAAAGATTTGTCATAGATTAAGATAAAGTAATTTGGTAAAGTTCTTACAGTAAGCTATTAATATTGGAGATATTTATCTGAAACTAGCTGAAGGTAATATTAATGTAACCAGAACTGCTGAACTAATAAGGATTTCGAGGAGGCATAATCCTAAGCAAATTTACTTATTGTATGAAACCTTTGTTGTTCCTCACGAGAACGATAGGATTCAATCAGACTTTTGGATTTGCAGTTTGCTCTGTATGCTTAATTGATAATTTTTCCACTCACTCACACGAGTGGGATCGAACCAGCCCTCACCGGATTAACAGTCGAGTGCGTTACCGAGTGCCAGCGGGTACCGATCATCTCAAAATTATATCTATCTAAATCAGCGTATAATTGCGTCCACTCCTTAACAGATGTCGTTCGCATCGGAAATTTGGTCAATTGTGAAATTGTTTCCAGCTGTAGCATATATAAAACTTTCAAAAAATACCCGATTGATTGACAGCAGTATGTGGTGGAATGGGTAAACGTTGCCCTGGGCATAAAGTGATAATTTAAGCTAGTCAAAGCCGACTCGTAAGCGTCGGAACACCCATCCTGCTTCCTCCCCAAGGGAGTTCACATAACGTTGCATTCACATAAGTGAATGAAGATGCCTCTCGTCTCTGTTGAGGAATGAACTTAAAGGAAAAAAACTTAAAATATAAATCAAGTTTATATCCACTTTTAACATTCGCTAGAATGTAAAGTGATCACTTAAGCCAACCAATGTCCGGTCGTATATCTGGTTGAGCTGCAAATTGATTGAGTTACCCACATAATTGTTAATCTACGAATGAGCATTTTCACAAAAATAGAATTTGTGATTCGCAAAATTTTAACGTTCGACGGACAATCAAGACTATTTTAAATGACTTTTTTTGATCAAATCGAAAGGTTCAGGAAAATCAGGGTATTTTTAAGTGGAAGTTCCGATTAAACATTGAAATAATGACTGTTTGTCTCCGGAACCGGATTCTCAAGAACGGATGTATGAACGGCAGAGAAAAAAGAAAATGTCAGAGATAATAGCAGCGGCGCAACGAGTATTAGCGCCGCCCGGGGCGCGTATTTACGTTTCCTAGTTCAATAGGAGGCAGTACTGCCTCGAAACCCATACGGGTTTGTAACGCTAAAACCCTTTCCAAATCCGTATTCAATTCGAGGCAAGCGTCCTCCAGTCCTCCTCCTCAGGGTTTTAGCGTAACAAACCCGAGCGCGACTGGAGGACGCTTGCCTCGAATTGAATACGGATTTGGAAAGGGTTTTAGCGTTACAAACCCGTATTGGTTTCGAGGCAGTACTGCCTCCTATTGAACTAGGAAACGTAAATACGCGCCCGGGGCGGACTCTGAAAATGCCGCCCCATTTCCGAACTTTAAAGTTCCTATACAAGTACATAATCTACTCATGGGTGTCTGCAGTTTTGAAGCTAGGACAGAGCAACTAAAATTGTAATACAGTTGTGGCATAAGAAAATGTAAAAATAGTGCCGTAGGCGAATTTTACTTATGAAACTGGAGGTCGTGATGTAGTTTTATTTATTTTCTTCAAATAAAAATATAGAAAATCAGTACATACGTCTCACAAAACATTGACTATAAAAAAGGAATAAAAATAGCCCAAAAAAAAAGCGCCGCAGGCGAAATGTTTTATACAAGTGGACTAAATTATGAACCTGGTTATCTTCCTAAAGTAGGTGACCATGAGGTATTTTGTATTTCGTAAAAAAAAACGTAAAAATTTTGTGAAAAATCCGATATGTAAAAATACCATATCGGATTTTTCATAATATAATTTTAGAAAATTCAGTTTTTTTTTAAATCGTGTGTTTTATTAAGACTTTTATATGTAGTTCCATTTAGCCGACCCCTGAAATGCGCCGCCCGGGGCAGACTGCCCCTCCACCCCTCTAGTTACACCACTGAATAATAGTGTGTATTGCTCTATACTTTTCCCAGAGGTCGTAATGAAAACACATCCTTAGGGACCTCGTAAGAGGCTTTTTTCCCGACTTGTTTATTATCACTGGAACATTTTTACAGCCGTCCAAGACGAGAGAGGACCAAGGCAATCTAGGAACAGCAGAGTATTTATGAAGACACCAAACAGAAAGTACAGCAATAATATTAAAATACCAAATGTGAGAGTTGTAAATGAAACAAACCTTTTTACAACACAACTGTGTGGTCCCAAACCAGATATTGGGACCAACTCTAATTCTGGAGCATTTAAGAGGATTTTTAGAGCAAATTTTATTTCAAATGTTCCCAGATTTTTATACCACAACTACAATTTCAACACTATGCCATCTACGTCATCATTTTTCCACTACGGAGGTAACTTTTTATGACTTATTTTAAACTCATTTTTTAAAATTTTATTTTATTATAAACAATGGAACAAAACAGACAACAACTATAGATAGGTAATAACATGAAGATTAGTCCATTCATAATTCAGCTGTCACCCAAAAGCATGCGCCGCAGTTAAATTAAAACATATAAGTTGATTCCGGTCGTCTCACACACCCATACTCAATCTCGCTCACACACTAACCCATCGCACACGCATACCTCAGATGTTTATGTTTTATTTAGTTTTGTTTAAGGGGTGGTATGTTCTGGCCGTTCTGGGTGTAATTCGTTAAATTAACATTTTTTTAAAATAAATAATAAATTTGGGTTTATTGAAATAAACCTAAATACACCTTTGTACGCTCACATTAAGCTTGAAAAGCTTGTGTCGTGAAGTGCAGTAAGTCGGCATCGGGGATCGTACCGCACCCTCTAGATTAACAGTCGAGCGCGTTACCAACCAGACTACCGACTACCTCAATTATCTCTTCTACTTTTTCCAAATTTTGTATTAGAGTGTATGTGCAAAATATGAATAACGCAAGCGACAAAATCAATTTTGGCTTATTGTATAAAAAGGGGACTGAACATCAAAAAAGCATTCTCAAGAGTTACTGTGATTTATCTTAAACATTTTATCAACCAAATTACAGCATTATATCTAACAAACTATGGGAATAATCTCAAGTTTCAGTAAATTTCAGAGGTCACTTTAAAATAATTTTTTATCAAGAAAATTTACGAGAATCAAATTTTTGCCCATTAGAGTCACCAAAACATATTGTCATTTATCCATGAGTTAAGTCTCAGGATGATATATTTAGTATTAGCTGAGTAATCTTACGATCCCCGACGCAATTTTTCTCATGTTCCGATCTTACCTATTGAGATATGTGTAAAAATTATTTGACTATATCAAACTTTTCTGCTCTAGGTCTAACAAGTACGAGTATATTTCAAAATTCTCTAGTGGCCTGTGTTGAGGAAGCGAGAAGAAATGAGAACTTCTGTTTATTAGAAAGAGATGAACAGAATATTATATTGAAACATGTTTGGACAGATCTACTTTTGCTTAGGTGAGAATAGACAATATTTCGGTAAAGTGTTTGTTTGTCCATTTTTGTAACGGCACGTTGAACCTAAATGAATAATTTGTAACGGAACAGTCATCAAACTAAATGTAGAAAATTGGACAGTTTTCATTGTTATATTAATTTTTTTTATTTACGAGTATTCACACAAAAAATACAAACAAGCAATAAACAGCAACACTACAAATCACAAATAGTTGTGACTATACTAGGTTGCAACATTATACCATACACAACAAATAACTACACAAGACCAAACTTCTCATTTTTTAGTGGTAGCATATTAAAATTGAAAGAGCATAATCAAAGGTGATGATAATGTAACGGCACGTTGAACAAAAATGCATAATTTGTAACGGCACGTTGAACAAAATTGCATAATTTGTAACGGCACAATCGACAAATTTGTAAATCCAAACTCATATATTACTTAATTAATGTATTCGTGCTGATAAGGTGTGGTTTTTATTTAATTTCAGATGTGCATTTAGTTCTCAGGACCCGGGTTCAATAATCGGTCCTAAACTTCGAAATCTAGTTTTGAGACTGCGCCAGCTTGGACCGAATATCCTCGAGAGAAAGCTTTTGGAAACCTTGATAATTTGTAGAATTGGTATGTATAGACTGTTTCTGGAAATTCAAGGTACATTGGCTGAGAATGCCAGAAGCCAGACTGGCGTATCTCTACACACACTTCTCGCTTCCAACAGATTCATGCAATACTGCATAAATGCCACTGCAAAAAAAATCGCAAAAAATATGAAGCACACTTATTGGTTCATTCGATTGCAAGAAAAAAACTTTATTAATTGTGACCAATCAAGTTGGACACTTTGAAAAACAAACGAACAGCTGAAAAAAAACAGCTGCCTATCAACCAATGGGAGCGCGGCATCGGACCTATATTAAGGAGTATCTTTCGTTGATTATGTAAATCTGAATTAAAATTTAAACGTGTTTATGATAAAAGAGTACTACAATTTTAAACTGTCACTTAAAGCAAAATGTGTGCTGATGGGACATTGGAAAGTTATTATAATTGAAAAGGAAAAAGTAGACGCAGACGATAACAACAACGACATATGAAGTCAACTAAAAGCGTGTAATTAAATATGCTGCAATTTTAGTCTCCTTTCTAGACTTTTCTTTTACCATCCATTAACGAAGTATATAAATTAATATTGTCACACTATGGTTTCTGTTTTGGGTTGGCTGGCAGAAATTGCCATTTGGCAATAAGCCCGCCCTTTGTATGTTTTTATATACTTACCTATGCAATAAAGATTTTGTTTTAATTTTTTTTAACCTTTTTTAATTCTTTTTTTCAGATTTGATACCCAATCCAACGACAATCAGATTCCTGGAGTTGGCCTCCTCCAGAGCTATCTACTTGCTGTCAAGATCATCAGCCAACACAACACAATACTTGATCCTGCTCAAACAGATTATCCTGGAGTCTCCATACCTTTCCAGAATAATGCCAGTAGAGGATGCTTTTAGAATCATTGAAAATGTGTAGATTTTTCTTCATTAATTCGACCCCTGAAGAGTTTTCTACAGGAATTTCATATTATATAACTATATTTCTCGTAAAACCTTGCAAAATGTAAAGTAGTTCTGATTTTTGGATATATGTTATAAAGGTCGATCTTGTGGTTTAGAATCCATGTTTTCGACCTCCCAATACTTGTGCCGCTTATACGTTCACTCGGGCGAGCCAAAAAGTGTAGAAATTTCGCTCATTTTTGGCTCGCCCTCGAATGTTGTGATTTATATTCGTGATGTGTTAACATGTAAATGTCTCTGTATTTTGTTCACCAAAGTGTAAATAAATAATTAAAAAATAATGCATAGTTACAATCAGCCTTTTTTGGGCATTTTAAAAATGACTAAATTTAGCACTTTTTCAAATACCTGTATCTCGGTAGGGGGACTTATGGAATCATAAAATAAGTTTGACCAGAGGAAATTGAAGAAAATTTAAAAAAATACAAAAATCGTAGGTATTATAATTTAGAAGATATAAGCAAAAAACCTAAATAAGGTAATACTCGTAAATAAATATTTTTTTTCTGGCCAGAGAAAATATGCTTATTTACAAAAACAAGACAATGTAGTGTGCCAAACGGCTTAAAGGTAGATAAAAGACTTAAATAGAATACATGGTTGGCGCAATTGATTGAGGCGGTATAGGTCTATAGGTAGTCTCTCAAACGGGAGGTGCCAGGTTCAAACCCCGGCGGTGGCGATGTATTCCACACTTTGCAAAGGTGTGCAGAAAAATATTTGACCAGATCCTCAAGGATGGACGCGTTCTGAGTAAAAGGAATCGTAGAGCGTGTACGACAAATTGCATGAATGTGACGGAGGCTAGGAGTGTGTGTAAGGATAGGGCTGTCTGGCGCTCTGTCTTCTCTGACTACCCTGCAAGGGCGATAGATAGATAAAATGTTCTTATAAAAAACTTATCTACAAGGAAAGCATTATTTTACTTTATTTTTTTTAACTCTTGTAGTACCTCCTGTAAACAGAATCCACCCATTCCACTCCCCGATAGCTTAACCCCTTGCGACCTGTCCCGTATCTCTGTTAGAGCAACATAAATTAACCATTTAGTTACCCAACTCCCCGACTTCTGCGAGGATGAATTATGTGTCCATTTCTGTTATATATCGCCCTATAGTTATAGTGGTAAGCTTTTGTCATCCCATACATTTACAGTGGCGAATTTTGGTAAGGTAATTTGATACTCTTTTAGTTGCAAATTCTCTGTAATTTGTGGAAGGAAACCTACGTCATCGAGGTAAAAACAAACAACCTAAGCAATATTTTGTAAATTTTCATGATTAAATGATAAAATTGACATCCAATTAAAAGGTGACAGTCCGATAATTAGAAACAATCAATAATCTTTTAAGTACGTAATTTTACAAGACATGCGTGAATCACTTGATATAGAAACAGAATAAGTCAGACAAACACACTTTTTTCAAAGAGATCTTATCTAGGGGATGGGCCAGACTGCTTAATATGCTTTGTAAAAAATAGGGCAGATAGATTGAACCTTTATCTAGCGAATGACCGTAAAATATTTTTTTGTCAGTGTCAAGTGTTAATAACCCCCAAAAGTAAAAAAAAGCTATTTTAAACATTTTATCATGCAGTTTGTTTCTCAAAAGAGGCGAGACGCATCTACATTCACATAATGTAGCGTTATGTGAACTCCCTTGGGGAGGAAGCAGGATGGGTGTTCCGACGCTTACGAGTCGGCTTTCACGTAACGGGAGTTCAAATAACGCTACATTATGTGAATGAAGTTGCCTCTCGTCTTTGTTTAGGAAAAAAACTGTAATGTATTTTCTTTTGTGCAATGCAGATAAATCCAGTTCAATACCTAAAATAATTTAGGTATATCTCAAATTTTATCGTGCGTTTGTTGGCCCCTGGTTTTAGCTGTAAATCCATATAAAAATATATGAAAGAACGTTTCAGGGGGTTTGGCAACTGGGCGCTTCAATTACTGATAAGATAATAGTCAAATTTGTTTTTTATAAAATAACATGTATTTTAATGATTACATAGGCCCACTAATCTTGTTATCTGTTGATTGTTACTATTGTTATGAAATTGTAATAAAACAAAAACATTTTAATTTAGAATTAAACATCTGAAAGTTACGGTTGTGTACATACATGAATAGCGGATATTTAACTACATTTCTGGGAACTTCAACAAGTAAGAGATTATTTTGATAATAAGGTTTAAGAGTATGCATACCGACATTTCAAAGATTTCTAAAAACGGGAGACCTTCTATCTCGACAACCGTTACTAAATATGCTTTGGAACAAAATAGGGGAGATGCATTGAACCTTTATCTAGGGAATAACCGTAAAAGATTTTTTATATCTTCTATAGATTTTTCAAAAAAAAAAAATTAAAAACACCTCTGTACTTTTTTCCGAAAGACGGAAACTCGTTTCCCGAAAGTCGCGGAGAAAATTTTTTTTTGTACTGATAATATACCTTAAAATCTAGGGAATAACTGTAAAAGTTTTTTGATAGACGCAAAATTAACCCCAAAAAATGAAAAAAAAAAACGCTATTTTTACCATTTTATCATGCGCTTGTCACGCGATTTTGAACCTTAATGCCGTGGGAAAAGACTGTGACGTCATTCTTGGTGCCAAGCCCTTAATTCTGTAACTATTTTCTATTCACTATATCTCGGCAGCCGGCGGACGTTAGCTGCAAGTGGAGAGTTCAAGATTGTATTGTTGGTAGCCTTGATTGTCAAATCTTGTCATGAGAGCTGTCAGAGGTCCGTAATATTGCCACATTGTATTTTTAACAAGCAAGCTACAATGCCGAAAGTATTACAGAGCAGTGCAAGAGAAACCATTTTAAAGGCAATATAGTTTTGCGAGTTGGGAAAAGAAAAAAATACTCTGATAATTCCTTTAAGCCACCACCACTAGTTTGAAAAACAATGTTGCCAATTTATTCTAGCAATCCAAAATTTTTTAAATATAATTTGAAAGTAGCCAAAAAAATGTGACCATGTCTTATTATCACATCAAGCAACACTAAATCAAGTTTGCACCAGGGGATTTTGTCACGAAATTTTACATGCGAGTAATTGTTTTTTTTTAAAACAAGATTTTATGACTTCACATCCTACAACTGGTTTTCGAATGTGAACTGAATGTGACAGAGGCTACGAGTGTGTGTAAGGGTAGGGCTGTCTGGTTCTCTGTCCTCTCTCTCCCTACCCTGTAAGGGACGCGGCGTGAGGGTATAGATAGATAGAGATATATGGAGTGAGGGTATAGATAGATAGAGATATATGGACCAACAATACATATAATCATGTGACATGATACATTCGCAGATAACCATACTGCCAAATTGCATTGAAATATGAAATATCAATAAACATGAGTTTAATGAACCATATTTTTATCTTATCTTTCATTAATTCACATCACTAGCGGATCATGGGGGGGCTAGGGGGCTGAAGCCCTCCCCCTAAAATCACGAGTGACAGTATTCACAACTAGTTTCCAAAAAATCACATAATTAGCACATCGTTTTCTCATCATGTCATATGAATTTTCTAAAATTACCATATTGTTTTGTAAAAACAATTTGCCTGCGGCGCTAATTTAACTATTCTTGTGTTATGTATTCTGTATGCTTAAGTGTCTTTTTATTTTAAGAAAAATAAATTAGATTTACGTCACGACTTTTTCAAATACTACCTATATCAAAAGAAATCACGACACTCTTCACTCGGTCTCAAAAAAAAAACGCCAGTGGCGCTTTTCACATTTTACACCACAAGGTCATATTTGCAAGTGATGATACAAGGGGGAGGGGCGGGGTGGGGGGGGGGAGGCAGTACCCACATACCTACCCTCTCACTGAAAATATGAAATTCATTTTATTTACTGAAAAGGCTGGGCTAAACCGACCCTTAGCCCCCCCCAAAAACGAATCCTGGATCCACCTCTGACCCAAAGTCACCAATTGTTATAAACAGCTGTCTGGTGATTGCACTGTTTAAAAAGTGTGCAACATTTCAAGGTGCTGGTACATTAGGAAGTTATTCAAATTGTAAATAATATTTTTTTCTATTTTAATACTTTTATCTTACAGTTGTGATCTAAATATTTAATATTTTATCTTATAGTTGTGATCTAGATATTTAATATTTTATCTTACAGTTGTGATCTAGATATTTAATATTTTATCTTACAGTTGTGATCTAGATATTTAATATTTTATCTTACAGTTGTGATCTAGATATTTAATATTTTATCTTACAGTTGTGATCTAGATATTTAATATTTTATCTTACAGTTGTGATCTAGATATTTAATATTATATCTTATAGTTGTGATCTAAATATTTAATACTTTTATCTTACAGTTGTGATCTAGATATTTAATACTGTTATCTTACAGTTGTGATCTAGGTATTTAATATTTTATCTTACAGTTGCGATCTACATAGATATTTAATACTTACTGTTATTTTACAGCTGTGATCTAGATATTTAATACTATTATCTAAATTATCTTATAGTTGTGATTACGTGGACGTTAAACTATGTATATCTTCGGTATTTCATTGTTGTACATGGCTTATTTGTTTCAGTTCTCCACAATGATATTAGGAATCAATGAGTCGGTCGTTTTGCTGGTCACATTACTTGGATGTTGCTGGTACTATTTCTGGAAGAAGAGACGGTATTTTAAAGACCGTAATATTCTCTCAGTCGATGGATATCCAATACTTGGGAACACTTTGCGGATGTATTTGCAGATGGAACATCTCCAAGATTTTCTCCACAATTTATACTCCAAGTTCCCCAATGAAAGGTTTGCTGATACATATTTATTAATGTCTCGTAAGTAAATACTTGATGGACACTTAGTTTTACAATCCATCATACTTGATAATGTACTTATTGTCAAAGACTGTCCTCTGAGAGCATTTCCTGGACCATATGCCAGACCATATCCAGACCTGGACCATATCCAGGATGCCACACCCAATTCCCTTGAATGGCTTGGAATCCTGGATGTTGCTCTGTAGGGTACATGTCTCCTGTATGTAATAGATAGCATAATTCTCTTATCTTCTGACGTTGTCACCCAACGGTAGCAGAAGACATACGAAATACATAATAATAACCAGATACTGTGTCGTATGGCTAACATATTTATCCTTTTACATTTATTTTCAGATACGTAGGCACACTTAGTTTTACTTCACCAGTGGTTTTGATTAAGGATTTAGATATGATCAGACAGATAACCATTAAAGATTTTGATCATTTCTCAGATCATATCGAGTTTGCAGATGCTGACGTTGATCCACTGAGCGGAAAAATGTTGCTTTTACTAAAAGGTTAATAGATCTTACAGTTACGATTTAGATATTTAATACTATTATCTTAGAGTTAGGCGAACATGGGTGTGCCACATCACTTGGTGGCTTTAATAAAAGGCCTGTATGTATCGAGCACAGCAAATGTCAAAATAGATGACAAAACGTCTCAAGAATTCGATGTTGGTAAAGGAGTCAGGCAGGGATGCATACTGTCACCAGACCTATTCAATATTTATGGAGAGTTTATAATGCGAAGGGCACTAGACAACTGGCAAGGAGGAGTATCTATCGGAGGCAGGAAGATATCGAACCTGAGATACGCGGACGACACAAACTTGTTCGCTGCCAGTGAAACAGAAATGGCCGAACTGCTCCAGAAAGTGGAAATAGAAAGTCGAAAACTGGGTTTGGAGATAAACAGAAGCAAAACAAAGCTAATGATCGTAGACCGAAATAACCAACTCCAGATAACAGGTGCACTCACTGACCTGGAGGTTGTCGAGAGTTTCACATACCTCGGATCCATGCTAAATAACGCAGGAGGATGCGAGGCGGAGATCAGAAGACGGATTGGGATGTCGAAGAACGCTATGACACGCCTTGATAAAATATGGAAGGACCGAAGTATATCCAGAGGGCTAAAAATTAAATTGGTGCGGTCGCTTGTGTTCTCTATTTTCCTCTATGGGGTGGAATCTTGGACCTTGCGAGCGAGGGACAAAGCTAGAGTTGACGCTTTCGAGATGTGGTGTTGGAGGCGCATGCTGCGGATCCCATGGACTGCAAGAAGGACAAATGCCTCTATCCTACAAGAACTTGGAATCACATCGAGATTGTCATCTCTATGCTTGGAAAGAATTCTCCAATTTTTTGGACTCATCGCTCGCAGAGGGGGAGATAGTCTCGAGAAGCTAATAATCACGGGAAACACGCCGGGACGGAGACCCAGAGGGCGATCACCTTTGCGATGGACGGACCAAGTTACGCAGACTGTTGCCCCCTCCATCTACAGGGCAGTGCATCTTGCCGAGGACAGAGCTGCGTGGCGGGGATTGGTCAAGCAACGGGTGTTTGGGTTTGGAGATCGCGACCCTCAGCAGTGAGGAAATCGACAGGAGAGAGAGATCTTAGAGTTATGATCTAGATATTTCATACTGTTATCTTACAATTGTTTTCTAGGCCTAGTTAGGTGGCAAAATTGTGATTTCATTTATTATGTCAGTTCATAAACTATTTTAAACTAAATAATTCATAAACTAAACATAAAGTATTTATTATTATTATTATATGTAATACTGTTAACTGACAGCTGTTTTCTACTCGTAGATATTTAATACTGTTAACTTACTGCTGTTTTCTAGATAATTAATACTGCTAATTTACAGTTTTTTTTCTAGATGTTTAATACTACTATCTTACAGTTGTGATCTAGATATTTATTACTGTTATCTTGCACTTTTGATCCAGATATTTAGTAATGTTATCTTACAGTTATGATCTAGATATTTAATACTATTATCTTACAGTTATGATCTAGATATTTAGCACTTGTGATCCAGATATTTTATTATGTTATCTTACAGTTATGATCTAGATATTTAATACTGTTAACTTACGGTTGTTTTCTAGATATTTAATACTATTATCTTACAGTTGTGATCTGTTGTCATGCACTTGTTATCCAGATATTTAATACTACATATTATCTTACAGTTGTTATCTAGATATTTATTCCTGTTATCTTGCGCTTGTGATCTAGATATTTAATACTATTATCTTACAGTTGTGATCTGTTATCATGCACTTGTTATCCAGATATTTAATACTACATATTATCTTACAGTTGTTATCTAGATATTTATTCCTGTTATCTTGAGCTTGTGATCTAGATATTTAATACTATTATCTTACGGTTGTGATCTATATATTTTCTCATAGAGTAAGTATAACAATCTTGTAATTATTTTTTTAATGTTGTTCAGGAGAGCAATGGCGCGAGATGAGGCAGACTCTAAGTCCTGCATTCACCATCTCCAAGATGCGTGCAATGCTACCACTAATGGAGGACTGTGGAAAGGAAATGATTAAATATTTAGATAGGATGTTTGCGAATCGTAAAGATAAAGGTAAATATTATACGATTTTATAAACAACATAATAATCTCTTCTCCATTCTTCTGGGGTGTACCGTATGTAGATTGTCGATGTTGTCGAGCTTTAGGCCTACTTGCTGAGGTCATCTTCAGGACTAATGTAGTATAGACTAAAAATGTACTCAAGTGACAAAAAATAATGATTGAACTAAGTGTTTATCATTACTTACCATGATATTGGAATAAAACTTGAGAATTAGGGTATCTTCGATCAAAGGTCTCAAATATCTCAAAAAACAGTGAAATTTGGACTAAGCTAAGTTTGGTTCATAAGATAATGACGGGGTGATAATTTACCCCTTAAGATATCTGTATCCAAATATTAAACACCCTGTATATGTATTTTTCAGTTTATGTATTTTTATTTACTGTTTTTATACTGTTTTAATTTTAATTCTTTTGTCTGCTGTTTGGCTGTGTACCATTATTGTATTGATATTTTTAACTTTTTGTATTGAAAACTTTTCAGAGGCCTTAAGGCTGTTAAAAAAATAAATAAATAAATACTTTTTAAATATTTAAATTTTACATTCGGACCTAGAATATATAAAACCCAATGTTATATTCAATTAAAAATCTTTATTTACCCCACAAACAAAAAAAATCGAACACGAAGCTCAGACTCAATATTTTGTATGGTGCCCTTTTGCTGCAATCAAGGCCTGTATGCGTCGTGGCATGCTCAAAATACAGTTTTTACTGTATTTTGGAGCTCCTCACTGTGATTCCACACATGTATGAGCCTACCTATTAGTTTTTTGCGAGCCTCTTCTAAATACCATAAACAATTAAAAAGTGGGGGCAATCGGTATTGCCATTAGTAATAATATGTTAATAAATATTGCCAGAGTGAAAAAAGTTATTATTTCACAACATTTGGCCAATATACAGACGCATGTTCTCAAAAGATTTGTGTTTATATTCCAGTAAGTCTAATAATATGGCAAGCCACTGTAAGTATTTTGTTTATAATTGTAGATAATGATGTCATGGATGTGGAAATAAAGGACACATTCGACAGATGTACAACCGACATTCTAGCGACCTGCTCATTTGGTATAAAAACTAATTCACTGGATGAGACTGACGATACATTCTATGAAAAGTCTAAAGCTCTCACTGCACTGGGCTTCTGGGATTCCGTGAAATTTGGATTGTTAGATTTTTGGCCATTTTTATCGAAGGTTGTTTTATGCTCATTGGTCATCTTTGTTCTGTCGTTATAAGCAAAAAACATGCATAAGCCAAATTAAGTTTTTATATTTTTTTATCGAATTTATTAAAACCCTAGATCAAAACCCTATTCCCCGCTTGTGTGAAATTATATGTGCGATACTAGATATTTTTCACGACTCCCTTCCAATTTTTTTTAAATGAACCTTAACTTATCGAGACAAACCCAAATACATCTTCGTTCACTTCACATCAGTATGCTTGAAAAGCTTGTGTCGTGAAATGCAGTAAGTCGGCATCGGCACCACCACCTTTATGTGTGGTTCTTGCTTATGACAGCAATGTTAATCTCATTTAATTCTTACAATTTGCCAATATCTCATTATTTCAATCAGATTTTCAGGATTCAATTTGGCTCTAAAGATGTCAAGGCATTTTTCAAAAGCTTAGTCGAATTGAATGTAAGAGAAAGGGGAGAGAAGCGTATAGTTCGTGAAGATATGATACACTTACTAATGTTGGCTAAACAAAGGAAGGAGGAACTCAAGAAAGATACTAAATTAGGTAGTGTATATTCTCTGTGTAATGATGTGTAGATGTATAATCTTATGTGTATTGTGTATGACTCTGTATGTAACTTTTGTGTCACTGTGTAGATGTATAATCTGTATGTCACTCTATGCAAAATTTCTATAGCATGATGTGTAGATGTATATTGTATAATCTGTATGTCTCTGCATGTATAATCAGAATGTGTAGATGTATAATCTGCATATCTCTGCATGTACAATTAATATGTGTAGATGTATAATTTGTATGTCACTCTATGCATAATTTATATAGCATGATGTGTAGATGTATAATGTATATACACAGAGATATCTCTGCATGTATAATCAATATGCCTTGATGTATAATCTGCATGTCTCTGCATGTATAATCAATATGTGTAGATGTATAAGCTGTATGCCACTCTATGTATAATTTCTATATTATTATGTGTCGATATATGTCTCTGCATGCATAAGTAATAAGTGTCGGTAGATGTATAATCTGTATGTCACTCTATGTATAATTTTTATAGGATGATGTCTAGATGTATAATGTGTGTGTATCTGCATGTAGTATAATCAATATGTGTAGATGTATAATCTGCATGTATAATCAGTATGTGTAAATGTATAATCTGCATATCTCTGCAATCTGCATGTACAATTAATATGTGTAGATGTATAATTTGTATGTCACTCTATATATAATTTCTATAGCATGATGTGAGATGAATAATGTGTATGTCTCTGCATGTATCATAAGAATGTGTAGATATATAATCTGTATCTGTAGATGTATAATGTGCATGTCTCTGCGTGTATGATCAGAATGTGTATGTCTCTGCATGTATAATCACAATGTGTAGATGTATAATCTGTATCTGTAGATGTATAATGTGCATGTCTCTGCGTGTATGATCAGAATGTGTATGTCTCTGCATGTATAATCACAATGTATATATGTATAATCTGTATGTACACGATGTCTTAAAGAGACGTAAATGTATTGCTGATGTTACAGAATGGACAAACGATGACTTGGCAGCTCAGGTGATATGTTTCATGTTCGCGGGGTTAGACACAACAGCCACTATGTCTTACGAGTTGGCAAAGAATGAAAAGATCCAACGGACACTTCAGCAAGAGATTGACGATTATCTATATAAATGTGATGGCAAAATAGAGTACGATGGAATCCATCACTTGAAATACTTGGATATGGTGTGTTCTGGTGAGTTCCTCTTATTTAAGATACTTGAAACAGTTGATACTGGATTATGTTTGGAGAGGTGATAGAGAATGAAAAAATATTATAAAAGCTAGGAGGATCCCCTTAACTTTTATAAATATTTTTTCATCCTCTATCACCTTTCCAAATATCTGACATACGGAACCAATCACCCTGCATATCTCGAATCATTGTGACTTATTTTTGTCAGCCTATTTCCCTCCACTCCTGGACAAAGGCCTCCTTCATTTGCCTCCATATCTCCCTGCCTTAAGAAGATTGCATGCAAGTCACGTCGACATGTCGGACAGGCTCATCTTTCCATTAAGATGGAAAGATGAGCTAAGGAAACTAAGGAGAACTAAGGTTCTGGTCTTGCACTTCTGACTACGAGCCCAGCATAGGGTCGCAATGAAGTATAAGTATAATGTCAGTGACTTTGGTTTTTTGTCATACCTCCTCTTTTTTGACTCTATCAAGTTCATCCCTAACATAACTCTCTTTGTACTCATATTTTTTGTGGTTTTCTGTTTGAAGTGATTCTATTGGGACCAAGCTTTATCTATTTCATTTCTTCCCTGCTTAGAAGGAATCACATTGGTCATAAAATCACATATAATAACTACAATTTATTTCAGAAACACTTAGACTGTGGCCCACATTTCCCGGCACAGACAGAGTCTGCACAAAGCCATATGTATTGCCTCCACAAAATGATAGAAATGGTGCAACTCTCAAGGTAGGTTTTCTATTAAAATGTGGCAATAATAATTGGACAAACTTCGCCATCTTTTGTACTCCACAAGCTGTGTTTTTATATGGTTTTAGTTGAATACAGGTGATCAAATTTGGATACCAACAATGTCAATACTGAGAGATCCCAAATACTTCCCCGATCCTGAGGTGTTTGATCCAGAGAGGTTTTCTGACGAACGTAAAGACACTATTGAACCGTTATCATACCATCCATTCGGTGTAGGACCAAGACAGTGCATTGGTAAGTAGTTACACTACAACTAAGATATTGATCCACAAGTAGCTAAATGTCGCATGCACTTCTCAACAGATGGCGGTAGTATCGAAATGGTGGTGCATTGTGAAACATTATCGAATTGTAGAAATTAAATAGCTCCCAAAAATTACGCGTTTGACAGCAGGATGTCGTGGAATGGGTAAACGTTGCTCTGGACGTAAAAGGATTATTTAAGCCAGCCAATTCGAAGCGTCGGAACGACCATCCTTTGTCCTCTCCAAGGGATTTCATACATAGCTGCATTGTCATGATTACAGCGATTTTTCGTATTTGAGCTATTATTTAAACCACATTTCGATCAAATTATTATTTTCCAGGTACAAGGTTTGCCCTAATGGAAGTCAAGATATTGATGATAAATCTCTTAGCTAAATATGATTTGGTCAAAGTCTCCAAGACACCAGACCCCATGAAGTTTAAGAATTCTCTCTTTGGGATGATTCCAGTCGCTGGATTCTGGGTGGGTTTGAAGCCAAGAAGAAAATCATCTGTATCTGCTTGAATGCATAACAAGCATTGTGATAGTTACAGCATGTACAAACATGCCCCTGGGCTCAGGATTATTCTACTCAACTGTAATTTTTGGGACAACCTGTAAAATCGGTTATACAGGGTGATTGGTTCCGTATATCAGATATTTGGAGAGGTGATAGAGGATGAAAAACTATGAAAAAAAATTAAGCGAATGCGTATCCAAAAATCAACCGTTTTGAAGATATGGCCTTTTCAAAATTGAGGAGTATGAAAATTTCTCATTTAGGTTTTTTGCCAATATCTCTCAAACTAATCACTCGATTTTAACAGAACAAACCACAAATCATAGTAAACAATTTTGATTTTCGATTAAGATCCTTATCTGTGGGTCAATTTTCAAAAGGCCATATCTCCAAAACGGTTGATTTTTGGATATACATTGAGGTGGTCGGTAGCCTGGTTGGTAACGCGTTCGACTGTTAATCCAGTGGGCGCGGGTTCAATCTCCGACTTACTCCACTTCACAACACAAGCTTCTAAGCTTTCTGTGAAGTGTACAAAGATGTATTCGGGTTTATTTCGATAAACCCAGATTCATTTTTTAAATACAAAAAATAAAAATCTTTTCAATTTTTTTTCATACTCTATCACCTCTCCTAATATCTGACATACGAACCAATCAGCCTGTATAGTTAGTTTCCTAACTTAGTGTTAAGTTAATACTAACTAACTAAATTACTTAAACTTAATCTTAAGAGGGCAGTAATAAAACTATATATTAATACATAGATATTTCCATATAAGTATTTATTGCTCTCTGATTTGTTTACATTGTGTGATAATAATTACAATAATACATACATCCTATATATTCACTATTTTACATACATTTATAATAAATTAATGGTAATTGTAACAACAATAGTTAACCCTCATGGATTACATGGATTGATCAAGGAGCGTCTGTGAATTCACAGGCAACACACTTCCCAAGATCTGTGCCCGTCTGCGATATTACGTATGGCCATACAATTTTAATTTCAAAATTCTTTTTATTTTCCTTCAATATTTTACACATACAAATGTGGTTACTTATAACTATATACATGTTTCGAGATACCTCCCCAATAGAGACAAGTCTCGTGTGTGGGGAGGGATGAATACAAATCGCTATGAAAGCGTCTGCAGATTCACGACCGTGGGAAGGGGTGCGTCCGTGAATCCACGTACAAATCCAAATTCACAGACCGCTGGAACTGGCCTTTACATTAGTATGAAGCATTACAACCATAGAAGTAGAATTCTGCAAGTAGAGTTTCACAGGTCCAAATTTTGGTATTCAGCGCATAACCCAACATATGTCACGTGGACTTAGGCAAAAAAATGGTTTGTTAAGTGATTTGCACGGTCAGTTTTGAATCTTGTACGTTATTCCAATTTTATGCAAAACGGTCCCATCTTTTTGCTCTTATGATCGCATCTATCTATCTATACCCTCACGCCACGTCCCTTGTAGGGTAAGCAGTGAGGACAGAGCGCCAGACAGCCCTTTTCTTACACACACTACTAGATTCCGCTTTCCGATTCCTTTTACTTAAAACGCGTCCATCCTTGAGGTCGCATTTGACGTGATAATATAGAAAACAATTAAATTAAAACAATACGTATACGCACGGGTAAGAAGATAAAACGCAAATGCTTAAAAAATAGCTTGGAATTGTATAAATAATATTGATAAAAGGGTTGATAATAAATGAATAGATTGATTTTCATCAATTATCTCCTGAAATGTTGATGAAGATTATTATAATTCCATACAAATACTACTAGATGACAGATATTTTGCCTAACTCCACGTGACCGCTCTATACTAAGATGTTGGCTTACAAAATTTGCTACTGCGCATGTAATCAACTTCTCTATCTTATCTTTTCTCTACGATAACAACGGTTGCACTCCCAAAAGGTTTAATAAGTACAATTTTTAACTACGTTAAATAATTTGATCGAATCTTTATTCAACGACTAGAATAACAAAATCAATAAATAATCTCACTTATAAGTTCGAAATCATATTTTTTTATAAAAGATATGTAACAATAATTTAAACTATATTATATTTTCTCATGAAACCGGTTACATAAAATAGGTATATATTTTTATATTAATATTCACATCTTGACTAAAACATCAATATTTATTTCTAAAAGTATACATCTATCTAATTCTCCTAAAATACCAATTTCCTGATTTAAACTCACTTCTTCCTCTTCTCCCTTCTCCTACTCCCGAACCCACACGCCTCTTCATAGAGAGGTCTCAGCTGAGATGGCTCGGACACGTCATTCGGATGCCAGAGGAGGGGCTTCCGTTAAAAGCTCTGGAAGTCGAGGGTGCAGGCAGAAGACCGTTGGGCCGCCCCAGAAATAGCTGGCAGAAGCAGGTCACAAAGATGTGCGAGGGGAGACTGTGGTTGGAGTGGCCAGAGGTCCTGGAAACTGCAAGTAACAGGGGCCTCTGGCAAAGATATACAGATGCTTTGAACCCCGACCCAACCAAGGATAGAAGGGGAAGAAAAAGAAAAAAAGAAAGAATTTGACACTCCCTTTCTCTTCAGCCTTCAACACTCCCCTTCAGGACACAGGCCTCTTCAGGTTAACAATATTACGTAAATATATCTACATTTCTTTAAGTTACGTAAGGATTTGTGCAACAGGAGATCATTTTGAAAGGATATATCTAAATTTGTATACTTCAAAATATGTGAACGTATGTGAGTCTAAATTTTTTTTCATTTGCGAAACCGGTTTCGTTCAAACAAACAAAGTTCATTTTTATTATGCACTAATACCGTTTATATGGTAATTGAGATAAAATAACTACTATTTTTCTATATTTTTTACAATTATAGGAATATTGTCATGTGATTGTACTCGTCTTTTGCACAGTTTATCCTACATATAGACAGAGGAAATATTTAAACATATGTTTTAGTGAGAATGGTGATTTTTTTTACGAAACCGGTTTCGGTAAGTAAGTAGAATATATTCATATACATTTCTACACAAAAATTTCAGATACCTAGGGAACCTATATAAATGTAGGAAGACTTAACAAATAAAGCTATAGACAAAACTTGACCGCCGTAATTTTCGAATCTAGCATTTCCGCTAGGTATATGCCATTTTTTCTCGATGTAAAGTACGCTAATTTACCATTTAATTACATAGATTATATTCCAAAGGTAATTGCCACACTGATTATACATAATGAGTCACTGAAATATCATCAAGTTTCATGCAATTGTGGACAACCAATATGACATGCAATCAATCATATGTTTGTAGCTCCCATGGCGTCCACCATAGATTTGTCATAGATATAGAAGAGGCTCAATGTTCAATAGTTCTTCCTACCTTCATATAGGTTCCCTACAGATACCGGTTTCGTTTGCCAAATGTTGAAAACATTTAGGTATTCAAACCGGTTACAAAATTTCACACAAATCTATTTAAACTCACATTTATTATATAATTTCATTACGTATTTTGATACACTTAGTAATAAATTTTTATTTCCGTTTTATTGGAACCTTAATTTAGAGATAATTTTATTTACACCAATTAAAATACAATAATATTAATTATATTCTAATGCTCACTTTTGATAATTATTAAATTTAAAGATTGTCTAATTTCACAATTATAATTTTAAAATCTATGATAGTAATTACAATTAACTGTAGTAAACATAAAAATAATTAGAATCTCCTAAACTGGTGGTTGAGTCAGGTTCAGCTCCAGAGCCCGACTCTAAGGACTCTATGTCTGACTCGAGGAGTCAAGTGAGTCCCTCTGGAGAGAGTCAACCTTTTCATAACCCTAATTATAAAGCTTACGTCCCGTGCAGGAATGGCATTTTGTAACTCATACTCGCTTCATATGCGAAGTGTACACGACGCACAATCATTGTTTGTACGTCGTATACACGTCGCATAGCGAGCGAGTAGAGTTACAAAATGCCATTCCAGGCCTTAGAGATCCTCGCCACCTTTTTTCTATCCTGCCAGCCAGCACTTGCATTTCTTTTAGATTCCTTCTTTGTGGACATCCTGTGCAATACAGTTGGCCAAGCTGAGGTATTTATGGACACGAAAGTGGGGTTGACCCAACCATCTTCATGTAAATGTCCCCCAACTTTGGGGATAGAAGAAAGTTCTTCCCACAGTGGGGACCGGGAGACCTTCTCGGGGGACTTTCGAGCATCGATCTAGGCGTCGGCTGTACGGCAATCGTGCCGGCGCCTTTCCAGGGCGTCGAACAGGATATCTGAGGGTGCAACAAAGGCAGGGTGCAAAAAAGACAGGGGGCTCCGTATACGGGGACAGCACCCATAGAGATGGGTTAGAGAACTAATTTTTTTTTAAATAATATCAGATAAATATCGCGATATCGCGTTAAGATTATGAGGAAATAATCAAAATGAAGGATTAAAATTAAACCTATCTTATCGCGATATCGTGTATTACTCTCAAAGTAACCGAACAAAGCCGAATGTTCACGAAGTAATTTTTCAACATATCGCGATATCGCGTTCTGCTTTCTCGTCTCATAGTTTTATCCCTCTCTTGTTATTCAAATCATATATGAGGAAAAGAGTTAGAAATAGTTATTGTCATATCCGTAAAACTATTATGCCCAATCCCACCAACTTTAACCTAAGAAGGAGACCCCTAAGAAATTTCCATACAAAAACAGAGATAATATTCTATTTATTGACAAGCAGGCCTACCAACCACACCGTAATTCCATACGAAATGCAACACGCAACTCACCTACGTTAGGTGCTCAAATATCTCTGCCCAGGCTAGGTGAGTTGCGTGTGGCATTTCGTATGGAATTAGGGTGTGGTTGGTAGGCCTGCTTGTCAATAAATAGAATATTATCTCTGTTTTTGTATGGAAATTTCTTAGGGGTCTCCTTCTTAGGTTAAAGTTGGTGGGATTGGACATTAGTACCTAATCTTATATCTAACACCCAATATTGCTATTTTTATAAATATTTTTTTTTCATACATAATTCACAATTCATAAAAATATGTTCCTATTTTGTGGCATTATTTTGATTTGTGTTATTGGTATCTAAAAGAGGATCTAGGTTCAATAACTGTTTTTTTATTTATTTATTTAATAATTTAACAACAACTTTTATTAATTATGTTTTGATTATGACATTTCACAACAATTATTTTTTTATATTACATATCGAAAACTTAACAATTATTTGTGCCTATTTACGACAAATATTTTTTAATAATTATTTTATTTACAAATAAATTAACAATAAATAACTGAACTATGTATATAGAAAATTCAATGTGATTAAAGTAAGCTACAAAAAAAATCGAATAAATACTTAATGAATAAAACAATGGTTAAAAAAATAAAAATAAATAATTAAAATATGTAAACAGTAGATCTCAAAAATAGGGCACATTTGTTGATAAAAAATAGAAAAAAATAGAGAAAATGAGAATAAGGATTGTAGAAAGGCCAGGAGACTCTAAGGTCAGAGATTAAAATCGTGAGAGCTTAAGGGCTTCAGGACCATTGACTCCAGCTCTGCCATGGAAATTAAGATGAAAATTACAAAAGATCTGGCAAAATTTCTCACTCATTTTTAATCAGTTCTTATCAGTTCTTATCTTTGACCTGCGACTAAAGATTCTGAACTAATACTCTTCGAACTGCTAGGAAAAGTCGCCGTAGATTCCAACCTTCTCCGATATGACTTCGGAGAACTTATCGACAAAGGAACTTCTTCAATTCTCTCCAAGTCAGGAGCAGCACCAGCAGAATTCTGTTTGCACAATCTCTGTTGAACCCTCGGTGTTGACTGATTAGCCAAATTACCTTCAGGGACGGCATTCCCTGAATCATCAGCTCTGTCCAACGAGAACTGTCTTTTTAAGAGTTTTCCAGGATTTTGCCGATCTCCGAAAAGTTTGCCATGATGACTGATATTCGAATCGCTTGGACTTAAACATCTGTAATGATTGTACGGAGAACTTAGGTCATGCGAATCGATCATCAATGATCTTTTATATTTGCTGATGTCTTTGTACCTGTTGCTGACTAACGATGACGAAGATCCCAGCAAAGCAGCAGCTACTTCTGATGCGGAAACTGGAGCTCCTAGGGTATATTGGTTTATTTGACTGATCGCAGTATGTAATTTACCTTGATGCAACAAATTTGTAATCGGCAGTTCATTTTTTGTTGGATCAACTGTAATCAAACTGTCATCATGTTCAGTTTTGATTGTTGGTATGACTCCAATTTCCCCTTGTTCTTGTGAATTGTTTGGTGTTTCTAAAATAGGAGCTTTCTTTCTTTCTCCATTGATAACCCTCGGAAGAAAATGTTCCGTTTTGTTACTATTCGACAGGACATTCTGCTTCGATGGTGAATTATGCTTCTCGACGCTGAAGAACGTTCTGTCTATACTGAAGTGTGGAGATAGTTTCTCAGTGATGGATTCTGTCGTCGTCAAGATGCTCATTGCTGTGGTGTAGTTGGATGAGCCGTCTGAAGATGGAGACAGGTCGTCCAGGCGTGGTGATGATATGTTGCGGTCAATGAGGGATGGGTCTTCAAAACTGCGGACAAAATAACAATAAGTTAATGATTATTATAAATATGGAAATGAATCAAAACTTTATTTTTCATTTAATGAAAAGCTATCAAGTAAATCACTACAAAAAGCTGTAAACCATTCAGTGAGGCACTCTGCCCCGCAAACAATTGTCGACCTTAAATAGGATTCGAACTTGTCACAGTAGATGTGGATACTTGCTCAACAAAAGGGCCAAGAAGAACCACCCCCTTTGTAAATGTGGCCAGATTGAGACTGTCGACCATATAGTGGAGAGGTGTCCTGACAAGAAGTTTGCAGGGGTTCTTGAGGAAATCCACATGGGGACGCCAAGGGCAGTAGACTACTTGGAGAATGTTGACGCGGAGCTATGACCAGTGGCGGATCCAGGATTCAATTTTGGGGGGGGGGGGCTGAATGTCGTCACATGCTAAAAAGTACCGTCACTCAACGTTTTGGGGGGGGGGGCTAAGGGGCTGAAACCCCTAGATTTGTTGTATATAAAGTACTGTCACTCGTGGTTTTGGAGGTGGCTCTAGCCCCTAGCCTCCCCCCCTGGATCCGCTAGTGACTATGACTCCTAGATAACTTTGTCATTGTTTCTTGGTTTTTCAGAGTAAGACACCAGTAGGAGTGTCGAAACGTCGATCAAGTTTATTTACACACGGTTCACCCGGAAAAAAAACATGTCAATCGCATTCCATGAAAACCTTCAACCTATACCTCCTAGATAACTTGTATAATGGTTGATACGTAAGAAGAAGGGATAGAATAATGAGAGGAAAACGACAAGAAATCAGCTTATGAGAGACAATTTGGAAGAATAAAGAAACAGTATGGTAGAAATTGTAATCCTGATTAAATTCATTCCGTACAATAGGAGTATAATGATGATTACTAGTGGTGGGCGTTTACGCTAAATAAAGTTAGCTTCAACAGATGCTAATGTTAACGTCAATTAATAGTTATCGTTAACTGCTAACGTTAAGGGCATGGCACCAGGAATGACGTCACAGACATTTCCTACGGCATTAAGGTTCAAAATCGCGTGACAATCGCATGATAAAACGGTAAAAATAGCGTTTTTTCCATTTTTTGAGGTTAATTTTGCGTCTGACAAAAATTTTTTACGGTTATTCCCTAGATTTTGATGCATATTATCAGTACAAAAAAAAAAATTTACTCCGCGACTTTCGGGAAACGAGTTTCCGTCTTTCGGAAAAAAGTACAGAGGTGTTTTTAATTTTTTTTTTTGAGAAATCTATACAAGATATAAAAAATCTTTTACGGTTATTCCCTAGATAAAGGTTCAATGCATCTACCCTATTCTGTTTTAAAGCATATTTAGTAACGGTTGTCGAGATATAAGGTCTCCCGTTTTTAGAAATTTTTGAAATGTCGGTATGCACACTCTTAATATGTTGTCTCATCGCTGATTAATTAATCATATTGATAATTAATCTCGTGTTGTCATTGGTCACCGGTCAACAGTAGCGCCTGTTGACCGGTGACCAATGACATCGCGAGATTAAGAACAGTACCCAGTCGTCCATTTTTCTGTTGATATTAATATTACTGTTGACGGGCTAATACGTACGGGAATTTTTCTTAGTTTTCTTTTCATTCGTTTGGTTGGAATATTTACATAGTATTCTGGTATTGGCGTGGATTGACGTTAGCAGAGCATGTAATAAATAAATAAATAAATAAATCTTTATTGACCAAAATGATTACAATGATTACAAAAAAAAAATAAGACAATCTTGTGTGCCAAAAGGCGGAATTATTGCTAACGCAATATCTTACAGTCAACTTACATGTCAACAGTATAGACATGTTAAATAAGAACAACTGTTGAAGATTAGCTGTTGACCATTATTTACACAGCTCTAATGATTACTGGTACATTAAGCTGTCACAAACATGTTTGGGTAAAACAGATATTAGGTACAATCTTGAACAATATATTCGAAGCAGATCGATAATACGTATCCAGTAATTGAATTATGCTTTCTTATGATAGAAATCTATTCATATCGTGTGGAGGAAACAGTCCAGAAAAACACGTCAAAAAAAACGCGAAAACACAATCTTTGTACGGGGGCCATAGTAACTAAACACGCGAAAAATTGTGTCGGAGAAAGTAAGATTACTCAGCTAATACTAAAGATATCATCCTAAGACTTAACACATGGATAAATGAGAATATGTTTTAGTGACTCTAGTGAGTAAAAATTTGATTTATGTACATTTTCTCCATTAAAAAGAATTCCAAAGTCACCTCTGAAATTTACTGAAACTTGAGATTATTATGGGCAAACCCAAATACTTTCCTGCACACCTTGCACTAGGCTATTAAAGGTCTGTATCGCAAAGTGTGGAATACATCGCCAGCGCCGGGGTTTGAACTTGGCACCTCCCGCTTGAGAGACTGCCGCCTCAACCAACTGCGCCAACCATGTACTCGATTCCCGTAGTTTGTTAGAGATAATGCTGTAATTTGGTTGAGAAAATGTTTAATGTAAGACGCAGTGACTCTAGTGCATATTTTTTTGATATTCGGAATCCTTTTTATACAATAAGCCATAATCGATTTTGTCGCTTATGCTATTCTTATTTTGCTCTTACACTCTCATACAAAATCTGAAAAAGTTGTAGCGATAATACGTAGAAGCATTTTACTCAGAGTATGTCGCCCCTTAAATAGAATCCTGCGGAGATTAATTTTAGGTTTATTAATAACGCTTTTTTGTCCTTGTTCAAATAATTACTCCGTCTTTATTTGCCGATATCTCTGGTGAAAGTATGAAAATAAGCAAACTAGATATTGTGGAAACTCTTAATGAGAGCCACATAGACGCCATCTTTTGTCTATTCATTCGTTTTTTCGTAATAACGCTTAAAATCATTTTAGTGGGGGGATAATCGCAGAACCATACACAGTCACGCATATTGACATTTCTAAATTTTCAAAAAACGGGAGACTTTAGATCTGGACAACCGTACTAGATATGCTTTGGAAAAAATAGGATAGATACATTGAACCTTTATCTAGGGAATAACCGTAAAATATTTTTTATACCTTGTATAGATTTCTCAAAAAAAAAGTTAAAATCACCTCTGATCTTTTTTCCGAATGACGGAAACTCGTTTCCCCAAAGTCGCGGAGAATTTTTTGGGCATTAGAATCTAGGAAATAACCATAAAAGTTTTTTTATTGGAGCGAAATTAACCCCAAAATATGGAAATAACGCTATTTTTACAATTTTATCATGCGATTGTTTATGCGATTTTGAACCTTATTGAGGTGGGAAATGATCTTGACGTCATAGTTGGGTCACAAGTCATAATTAACGAGAGATATCTGTATCTTGTTCACCAGAGGTGTAAATAAATAAATAGTATTAGGTAAATCTAATTAATCTAAGACCAATCATCTATTCTAAACCAATCATCTAAAAGCGTATTTTGACGTGACAGTAGGACACAAAATGGCGTGCAGTAAGGGATGCGTGTTTGATAGGTCTGGCTGTCAATTATCTGCGTTTCACGTGTTAGGAGATAGATTACACCCCTGAGGGTTGGTTGGGAATTTACCTGCGAATTATTTTATCTAGAGGGGTGGATTTGGTTCATTTATATATATCTATATTATCAACATTTGCTAAGTGGTTCACTGTACTGTTACTGAGCTCATTCTGTTACTGAGAACTGTGAAAATATAGTCGCTAACTGTGAAAAATAGCGTAGTGTAAGAACTTAATGGTAGTTCAGACATAATATGGTCGGTGACGCGAGCTTGACTGTTAATCCGGTGGGCGCGGGTTCGATCCCAGATGCTGACTTACTCCAATTCACGACACAAACTTTTCAAGCTTACTGTGAAGTGTAGAGGGATGTATTTGATAAACCGATATTTTAGATAAACACAGATAGATAAAAAAAAGTACTTTTATCAGGAATGTTTTGGGGAAGTTTTGATTTGTATTATTCAATGTATTTTTTGAGGTGCTAAATCCGAATAAAAAATTGCAATCACATAATTTGACGTTGTTTTTTTGAAAAACTAAAGTAATTTTTCTCTTTAACCTTTCATTTCGTTTGATTTTTCAATAGCCTATGTCCTAGCCAGGATTCTGCTCTATCGTTACTCAAAATATCCAGTCTGAGAGTTCTCCCGTGTATAACTGATTACTGGACATGGGCGATTTAGTACCCATGCTTCTTCTTCTTCCTCTTTTTGTAGATCAGTTGTTTTGTTCTGCCAGATCCTACTCCTGGGACGTCGAAAACCAACTATTTCTCCATCTTTTGGGCGGTCTTCTATGACCAGGTGGTATTTCGTTGGCTGCGTTGGCCATTCTGTTTACATGATCCCTCCGAATCTTCTTCTTGCTCTGCTCCATCTCACGATATCTTCCGTACCACAGGTCCGTCTTATATTGGACATCCAGATGTGGCGGAGGCTTTGTCGGTCTGTTCTTTAACTTTGGAGAGAGATCACTGTTACTTGAGATCTCCACACCCAGGTATTTGAATACCTATGCAACTTTACTAAAATACTATGAGATTATAATGGGTATTGCCTATTACTTTCGAACTTTTAAAAATATCAGTGATTGCTAATTCATTTCACCCATGGGTTTCCTCTTTCCTCTCCGTGCTAAATCAACAATAGAGTAAATAATGGTAAAACAAACACCCGAGATAGATAGAAAGGTAGACAGATAGAAAGAGAGATGTTGGGAACACATATTAATATTACACATTCACCTAGATTGATTCTACCTGACCCAAACACACACCACAATTACTTAATGCCGGGCCTTTGCAATATATTTAGCGAGGGAAAGGTTTACTACCTAACCTACAAACCAAATCAACTTGTTTTAATGGTAGATAGGTGAATTATTCACCCATGGATTTCTTTGTTTCTTGATAAAATTACACAGAAAAAATTGCACAAAACAAATTAGCACAAAATTTCACGGGGAAGACGTCGTACTACGCCTCAAAAATCCGTGAAAAATTATATTAAATATGAGAAAATACAAATGAAACAGACAAACATACATTTTTAGATCCAATAATACTTATGTAAACTCCCCCCCTCATTTTACCTTACCCCATACACTCATATATGGGTGCTTATCTCATCCGTACCAAAAACTATAGATTCAACACTAATGCCGATTTTTGCATGTCACCTCCACCCCTCCCACTGCGTCACATACCCTTGTAAATGTTAAAATAAATATTAAACAACAAATAAAAATATATATGTATAACCCTTTCAGTGTTATTTTTGCATGTGTTATTTCTCCCCTGTTCAAATTCTTTCTATGTGTCATTTCTTGCATGTGTTATTTTTCACGAGTAATTCTTTTGTTTATTGTTCTCTAATCATTCGTAGGCCCCATTTAAAGCACTTGGAATCGTCAGGTTTACATATTAAACAAACATCAAAAAATAAAATGCGATACATCAATAAACAGTTACTGCAAAAAATAATGAAATCAATACACAAATGGTGACAAAAGAAAATTTAAAACAGGTGTGGTTTAGTTCAATGCAGGTCTGGATGCAAATTGTCCAGAACTGTATTTTGTCAACAACAAATAATACTAATACGATAATTACGATGAGTCCTTCTTGATAGGGCATTTTTAAGGGGCTAGTCCGTTTGACTGATGAGTAGGGACTGGAAAATTTTGCGATCGCGATAAAACTAATTTATTCGCGAATTTCGTGCTTTTCACGCGAATAACGCGAATTTCAGCATTCTTTTACAGTAATAACGCGAATTTTCGCATATTTGACGCGAATTTCGATCTTTATTTTGGAAAACATGATAATTGAATCATTATCAAAAGGAATGTGGCTTTTAAAGAAAGAAGAACCACCCTGAAAAATCTTACAAACAGGCGTTTTTTGTTTTTCTCAAATATTTTTGTTCTATTTTATTTATTTTATTTATTATGGATTTTTGTATAAAATATTGTTCACGATCAATTTTTTTATGTTCTTGTATTGAAAAATACAAAATTTACCACTTTAATGTTAAAAATAATGTATGAAAAATAACACCACATTTCCCAAAAAATAACACCGATTTTTTCCAGTCCCTACTAATGAGTATTGGTCAGTCGAAACATTTTAGCAGATCACGTGAAGCCGCGAATAGCGAGGGTCTACTGAATCTGTATATTACTCGTATAATATAATATAGGTAATTATTCTACAAAGCAATCATTAGTAAATTGCGGTTTACTGTTTCAAGTACAGGAATATAATAAACACTAATTAATATTGAAATCAATACACACAGAATCTATAATACTAAAATATAATTAGTCTTAGCTACTTATTATTATCAAATTATATTGAAAATCCTTATAATGAGACGACCTGCCACACTCTGATATGTTTTATCTCTGTGGGTTACAACTAGGGTTACCAGATGTACTGGACAAAAAAACCGGACAAGTTTTAATCTCCCTCCCCTATAAAGGAGAATGCTCATTTTGTATGGGAAAAAAAACCAGGCCCGGCGCAAACGAAATGTACCTCAAATGATAGGTAATAATTAGTAATTAAATACTGCATAGGGGGCATCATCGAAATCAATGGCTTAATGGGTAAAATACCTATTCGAAGATTCACATTGGTCACACGAATATATAAAAAAAGGAGCATTAAACCGTTACAATTGCGATTCAAAAGTATATAATATGATGAGTGTAAGGTAGCCTGTCTGATTTTTCTTCTTCTTCAGCAGCCTTGATCCCTCCACTGCCGGATGTAGGCCTAAAGGTAAATGCTCATGAATTATGTAAAAAATAAACATGTCCGGCGCAAATGCAATGTGACTCAAATGATAGGTAAAAATGAGTAATTAAATACTGCATAGGTGGCATCATCGAAACCAATGGCTAAATATGTGAAATACCTATTCAAAGTTTCCCCTATACAACTTCGAACAGGTATTTCACACATTTAGCCATCGATTTCGATGATTCCTCTTATGCAGTATTTAATTACTCATTTTTACCTATCATTTGAGTTAGGTTTCGTTTGCGCCGGACCTGATTTTTTTTTACATATTTCATGATCATTTTCCTTTCGGCTTATATCCAGCTGTGGAGGGACCAAGGCTGTTGAAGAAGAAGACGAAGAGGACGGGCTACCTTTTAGACCGCAATTGTAACTGTCTAATGCTCCTTTTCTTATATATTCGTGTGACCAATGTAAAACTTCGAATAGGTATTTCACCCATTAAGCCATTGATTTCGATGATGCCACCCATGCAGTATTTAATTACTAATTTTTACCTATCATTTGAGCTACATTTCGTTTGCGCCGGGCCTGGGTTTTTTTTGAGCATTCTCCTTTTACGTATTAAAATTTTTTAACACAGTTTTGCGCCGCAGGCGAATTTTTCTCCAATGATGGGGTTTGAAGAGTGATATTTTCTCATAAGGAAATATAAAAAATACACCTACGTAAGTTTAAAATAGTGTTAAGTTGCACCGCGCGGAAATGATATTTTATGAAAAAATGCTACGTAATTAACAGGCAAGTTTTCACAAGGAATGTTGGTGCCTGTAGCGGACGAGCAGCTGCCTATATTAAAAATCATGTATTTTTTGAATTATTTTGTAGCTACGAAGTTATCTGGTTGACCTTGGAATAATTGAGATGCTCACGCTGCGGCTGAGTATCTTTTCGGAGTCGTTATTTATAGGTATCGGGTGACTATACATACATACCTATCTAGGTATGTATAGATGATTAGGAAAATGATTACAGCCAGATAGCTCCGTAGCGCATTATGTTATTTTGATGAATCTTTAGGAATATTGCTCATTATTGTATTAGCTATAAATTGGAATTCACAGGATCTGAGAATGTCCGTTGGTTTGGGATTTCTCTGAAGGCGTACCTGAGTGGTTGGAAGAAATCAGTCTGGTTGACCTACCATTCGATAGCCTTGAGGATTCCACGCTTTAACGTGAGATTCCCAGGTCTCTGTGATAATTAGGTCCAGAGATATAGGATTTATAAGGAAATTATACAAATTAGGTTTTTTGTAAATATCTCTGTAATTAAGTGTTTTATAGGAATAAGATTAATTGTAATAGATTTAGATTAGCTATTGCATATTCGATTTAGGTATTTTAATTACAATAGGATTAAGTTTTATATATGTACAAACTATAATAACATAATCCCGCCATTTCTACAATGTTCACGTTCCGAGCAGTGCAAAAAGCATGCTTGAGTTTTTAGTATAAAATAAAGAGCCATTTCTATGGCGGACAGTCTCGCATTGAGTCTCATAGAGTCTCTCGGATTCGTCTGAACACGACCAACAAAACGCTGTTTCACTTTCATCCACTCCACCGCATCACCATCGCAACTTCAACCTCTGCCCTTCTCAGGGCAAGTCAAGGCCGACCATCGTCGAGGATTGCAGTCCAGAAAATTACTTAAAACGGTGTAGGTTTGCTACATCGCGCTGGTCCTTCGATTCGCCGGATTGCCAACCAGGATATCGAGATGCCAGGCCCCCTGAGGAGTGGAAGACAACGAGAGTTGGATGACAGTGAACAGTGCGAGGAAGTCGTAAGTCCCGCTATGTCGGAAGCGGGTGCGCGTTCAAGTTCGTTGTCGCGAATTGAGTTCGAAGAAGTGTGTCGTAAACTTGAAGATGATCGTCGTGCGGATCAGAGCGCGATCATCTCTCGAATGGACGCGGTCGTGGAAAAGTTGGTGCATAGCCAGACGCAACTCCTGACCGCGATGATGGAGAGATTCGGCAATCTCCTCGCGGGTGAAAATACACGTCGCGTGGAGACTGTGTCCGCCCCTACGGTCTCCGTGGTGCATGAAGTCGAGGATCCAGTGCTGCAAGGGGAGCATCTGGGATCTGAAGACATTTCAAGAAGATGCCTTGGCCCACTAAAGGGGGGCATCCAAGTAATGGCACCAGAGGCAGATTCCGTCGTGGATCCCGTGTCGCCAAAGGGACAGAGATCCGGGAGTCTCCCAAATATCAACATTTCTAAGGAGCCAGGGAAAGGAGCGGAAAAATCCGAAACATCACTAATTTCTACATTGATGGCGAGACAAACCACGTCCAGAGGACTACCACCCTTCGATGGCGACCCCCTGGAGTGGCCAGCCTTTAAGGCACAATACGATGTATCATCTGAAGTGTGCGGACTCACGGATGCGGAGAACCTGCTGAGGTTGAATGCCGCATTGAGAGGAAAAGCCAAAGAGGCTGTTAGCGGGCTGCTAATACACCCGTCCAACCTCCAACTAGCCCTGAAAACCTTGGAAAGGTTCTACGGGCGAAAAGACGTAATAATATCAAAAATGTTGGAAAAGGTCAAAAGATTGCCCAGACTTCAAGATAGTCCAACAACCGAAGAATTGAACAGTTTCTTCATTACAATTAGAAACTTTGGAAGTGTGGCCGGCCAACTAGACGGAAACTATCTGACAATTCCAGGCCTGCTAAGTGAACTAGTTAGAAAGTTGCCGCCACAGCTAGGAAATGCCTGGATTAACTCCCAATGGGCATCGGTAAGCACCGCACCAAAAAATATTATAGACTTTTCGGAATTTCTAGAAAAAGTGGTTGACCTAAGGGTCTCGTGTGCCGCATCGGGAACTGGGCAACGCGCGGAAAGGCCCAAACCCAGACATTTCGTGCACGCACAGACTGAATCAAATAGAAACGGGTGCGATCTGTGCGATCAGACGCACCCTTTAAGAATGTGTGAAAAGTTTCTACAAATGAACGTTAATGAACGGTGGGAGCAGACAAAAAAATCCAAAATGTGTTTCAAATGTCTCAACCCCTTTAGTGCAAATCATAAGTGTACATTCAGGTGTGTAAAGTGTAAAAAACCACACAACAAACTCTTGTGTAAGGTGACGGAAGCGGTGGTTACAAACATTCACGCGAACACATCGGTGTTGTTAAAAATAATCCCCGTTCAGATCCACGGGCCGAGAAATAACGTCACTATATATGCGCTCCTGGATGAAGGGAGCACCGTAACTTTGATAGACAAGGACATTGTACAGAAGGCTGGAATAAATGGAAAGGAATGCCCACTAATGATCCAAGGAGCTAAGGGCATGCGAGCTTACGAGAACAAGTCCCAGCTGGTAAAGCTGAACCTGAACAACAGATTTGAAGCACCAGCAAGAACGATTGCCAAAATAGATCTCCCAGAACAGGACTACATGGAAGATGGGAAACTTATAAGGGTGATTCCCAAACTATTAATCGGGCAAGATAATGCCAGTCTTATAGTAACCCGAGAGATCAGGGAGGACAATGGTATGAAGGTGCAGTCAAGGACACTACTGGGGTGGTGCACCCATGGTCGTGTAGGAACGGAGCCTAACACACTGGCAATAGGTGCAGTAATGCACATGATTTCGGACCAATCCCTGAACGACCTGATAAAGAAACATTATTCAATAGATTCATTAGGCGTGACAGGCCCGGCTCGCACCAACAAGGTGGAAAAAAGGGCTGACGAACTAATGACGAAGACAACGTCACAGCTCGATTCAGGACATTGGGAAACAGGATTACTGTGGAAGGATGACAACATTGAACTGCCGAATAACAGGGACAGCGCCGAAAGAAGGTTGTTAACCCTGGAAAGGAAGACACCAAAGGATGACAACTTGGCAAGGGAATATAAGGAGAAAATCAACGGTTATTTAACCAAAGGGTATGCCAGAGAGGCTACAAAGGACGAAATAGATCTCCCACACCCTCGCAAGTGGTATCTGCCGCATTTTCCAGTAATTAATCCAAATAAACCTGGAAAAATCAGAATAGTATTTGACGCAGCAAGCAGATTCAAGGGAATATCCCTTAATGACAATTTGACCCCTGGCCCAGATCTATTGGCTTCGCTAATGGGCTGTCTACTCAGATTCCGGGAAGGGATGGTAGCAGTAGCAGCGGACGTGAAGGAAATGTTCCTTAGGGTGAAGATCATACCTGAAGATCAAAAGGCGCAGATGTTCTTGTGGAGAGAAACGCCTGAAGAAAAGATAAAAACTTATGTAATGACCTCGATGGTTTTCGGTGCCACCTGCTCTCCAAGCAGTGCACAATTCGTTAGAAACAAGATAGCTGAGCTGGGAGAACAGGATCACCCGGAAGCAGCTCACAGCATCCAAAAGAATTTTTACATGGATGACTATTTAGAAGCATTTAATAACACAGAAGATGCCGAAGGAAAAATAGCAACAGTAGCAAAATTATTACTAAATGGAAAATTCCAGTTAACCAACTGGGCTTCAAACGTGCCACAAGTTTTAAGGACGTTGCCTGAACAATTACAAGATGATAAAATGATAGATATTATGGGAAAGGACACTAAAGTGCTTGGAATCACTTGGAGGAGTGACAAAGATATATTAGTTATAAAGTTTAATAAATTATCTGACACCGCCAGTGAAAATACAATGACAAAAAGAAAATTATTGGGAGAAGTGATGGAACTCTTCGATCCCTTAGGCCTCGTCACATGCTTGACAGTGCGAGCCAAAATACTCCTGCAGGATATTTGGAGATCAGGTATAGATTGGGATGACCCTGTGAGCGAGGCGCAGTACTCAAGATGGAAGGACTACGTCACGTTAACTGAGAACACTATCTGCGAAATCCCAAGGTGCACAATATCCAACAAGTCAGTGCCAGTGACCCTCCATGTATTCAGCGATGCATCAGAATCAGCGTGCTGCGCAGTGGCGTACACAGTTGAAGAAGGAAGAGTGCCAACGTTCGTCGCCAGCAAAGGAAAGGTCGCCCCTCTGAAGCCATTATCAATTCCAAGGTTAGAGCTGCAGGCGGCACTGATGGCCGTCAGATTGGCCAAGACTATAAGAAAGGAGACATCTGCCAACATCACCAGGACCATCCTTTGGACAGATGCTACAACAGTACTATGTTGGATACGAAGTGATCCAAGAACATATACCAGTTACGTTGCCAACAGATTAGGCGAAATAGACGAGCTTTCAGAAGCCTCGCAATGGAAATGGGTGCCGTCTAAACAGAATCCAGCAGACTTGGGCACCAGAGACGGAGAACTTCCAGACACGTCCAAGGACGGGATGTGGTTCACCGGTCCAGAGTTCCTGAGACAACCAGAAGACAAGTGGCCCCAAGAGCCGAAAAATAGGACGGTACGAGCAGAAGAGGAAGCTGAGAAGAAGAAATGTGTCTTCGTTACGACCGAAGAGATTGACTACGGAGGGCTTCCAGACATTGCCCGATTTTCAAGAAAAATAAGATTACTACGCACCACAGCTTGGGTAATTAGATTCGTAAACAGGTGCAGAAAAGCAGGGCCAAATGGACCTGCATTAACTGCGCCAGAAATACAAGACGCCGAGAGGCGATGGATTGAACGATCTCAAGGTCAATCCTTTAGAAAAGAAATCGTCGAACTGAAAGAAAGCCGAGAAGTACCTAAGAAGAGTCGCCTACTTAAAAGCTGCCCGATTTACAGAAATGGTATTGTATACATGGCAAGTAGGCTAATGACAACTGGAAACTTGACAAGAGAATTTCGAGCTCCAATAATATTGGACGGAGACCATCCATACACAAGGTTACTCATAGAAGAGGAACACATCAAGTGCCATCATGGAGGCACGACCAGAACAATGTGCGAAGTGAGACAGAAATATTGGGTGCTGAAGCTACGGACAGTAACCAAGAGCATCATCCACAGGTGTTTAAGCTGCAGAACGAGGAAAGCTACAGCAGAACCACCACTGATGGGCCAGATTCCAGACGCCGGGACAGCAATCAACAAGAGACCGTTCAGCCAATGCGGATTGGACTACTTTGGTCCACTGTTTACAACAGTAAATAGAAAGAGAGAGAAGAGATATGGGCTGATATTTACATGCATGACCACCAGAGCCGTGCACTTAGAACTGACTGAGTCCTTGACAACAGACGGCACCATCCTCGCAATCAGAAGAATGGCGGCCAGAAGAGGCTGGCCAGACGCCCTTCACAGTGATAATGGAGGAAATTTCCACAAGGCAAATGCAGAGCTGCGAAAGGCAGTACAGAAAATAGAAAATGATAGCCGCTTCCAGGATACCCTTGCAAACAGAGGGGTCGAATGGAAGTTTATACCTCCCGTCTCACCTCACATGGGGGGAGCGTGGGAACGGTTGATAAGATCAGTAAAAACGGCGCTAAGCATAACCCTGAAGGCAGCAGCGCCCCGAGAAGAAGTTTTAACTACAGCCTTGACTGAGATTGAATGGGCTATAAATAGTCGGCCACTAACTCACCTGTCCGCCGACTCAGCCGAAGATGACCCATTAACGCCAAACTGTTGACAGACACGATCCCAAATCGTGTGAAATCCCAGTGGAAGCTTGCTCAAAAAATGGCAGACAACTTCTGGAAAAGATGGTTAATAGAGTATCTTCCAGACTTGAGAGCTAGACAAAAATGGAACCTGATGACAGAACCATTGAAGAAGGGAGACTTGGTGATCATGGTAGATCCAAAGAATCCAAGAAACCATTGGCCGAAAGGTATAATCACCGAAGCTACTCTAGCAGCAGACGGACAAGTCCGAGTAGTGAGAGTCAAGACAGCAGCAGGAGAATATACAAGACCGGCGGTCAAGATCATCCGCATCCAGGCAGCAGCTGCAGAAACTGGTGAAGCCTGAGGCTTCACGGGGGGAGTGTAGCGGACGAGCAGCTGCCTATATTAAAAATCATGTATTTTTTGAATTATTTTGTAGCTACGAAGTTATCTGGTTGACCTTGGAATAATTGAGATGCTCACGCTGCGGCTGAGTATCTTTTCGGAGTCGTTATTTATAGGTATCGGGTGACTATACATACATACCTATCTAGGTATGTATAGATGATTAGGAAAATGATTACAGCCAGATAGCTCCGTAGCGCATTATGTTATTTTGATGAATCTTTAGGAATATTGCTCATTATTGTATTAGCTATAAATTGGAATTCACAGGATCTGAGAATGTCCGTTGGTTTGGGATTTCTCTGAAGGCGTACCTGAGTGGTTGGAAGAAATCAGTCTGGTTGACCTACCATTCGATAGCCTTGAGGATTCCACGCTTTAACGTGAGATTCCCAGGTCTCTGTGATAATTAGGTCCAGAGATATAGGATTTATAAGGAAATTATACAAATTAGGTTTTTTGTAAATATCTCTGTAATTAAGTGTTTTATAGGAATAAGATTAATTGTAATAGATTTAGATTAGCTATTGCATATTCGATTTAGGTATTTTAATTACAATAGGATTAAGTTTTATATATGTACAAACTATAATAACATAATCCCGCCATTTCTACAATGTTCACGTTCCGAGCAGTGCAAAAAGCATGCTTGAGTTTTTAGTATAAAATAAAGAGCCATTTCTATGGCGGACAGTCTCGCATTGAGTCTCATAGAGTCTCTCGGATTCGTCTGAACACGACCAACAAAACGCTGTTTCACTTTCATCCACTCCACCGCATCACCATCGCAACTTCAACCTCTGCCCTTCTCAGGGCAAGTCAAGGCCGACCATCGTCGAGGATTGCAGTCCAGAAAATTACTTAAAACGGTGTAGGTTTGCTACAGTGCCTACTAGGTGTGTTAAAAATGAGAACATATCATGGAAATAATCAAGATTATATTCTCCTGAAGGACGTTTTAAAAATAGGTACTTACTTGAAGCTCTTTTGATCGTGTTGAACTTTTACAGGCCTTTGTCCGGTTTTCCGAGATTTTTTCGACCGGACAGATGTCATAAAAACCGGACTGTCCGGTCCAAAACCGGATATTTGGCAAACCTAATTACAACCCAATTGGGAAGAAGCTTAATTTCATAGATTGTCGTTAACACGTACTAATAGTACATATCTATGTACGTATAGTACGTCGTACGTACATAGATATGTAATGAAAGCAAACATGAGAGAACTAGGGAATTATTAGGTATATCCCCATACATAGGAAACCTGAGATACTAACTGTTAGGTTAGGTTAATTCATTTTAAAGTTACTGTTAGTTATAGCACTGTTCATAATATATGGTAGCCATGGCCGTAGGCAGGGGGGAGGTTTTGGGGGTTCAAACACCCCCCGAAATTCCTCAGCTAACCCACCGTTTAATACAGGAGAAACTAATCAAATTATTACCACTTTGTTTTTTCATTATGTCATGATAATTTTCAATAATTATTTTGAAAATCCTTTAAATCACAGTTGTTTTTATTTTAGGCCCCGCCTTGAGCCTAATCCTGTGATATCCGTGATATCTGGATAGGTGAATTTTTCCCAGTTGATGAGTTTATATGTCAATCATGAATGATAATATGTAGACTCTTCTGACTGATAATACTGAGAAGTGTGTTGGCAAAGTCATGCCTCCACATAAAAATTAAAAATTGTTGCCTGCGGCGCTAATCTAGTTAAAGCTATGGTTTGTTCATAAAAAATAAACTGCCTTCTTATGTTTTATGACAAAATTTTCGCCTGCGGTGCTAGTCGAGTTTATCTTGTTGTAATCCAAAAATATATCCAGATGGGCAACCAGGTTAATTAAGTTAACTCTTCTTGAAAAAAATCCGCCGGGAAATATCAAATTTTCCAGAGCTCCCCCCGAAATGAATTCCTGGCTATGGCCTTGATGGTAGCTATCTTCTTATTATTATAACTTCCAAATCATTATGCAGGTGTATTGTGTTACATGGAGTCTATATTGCTTGATATCCATTTCATACAACGTCGCAATATTGATATTATAATATAATAATTGGTAGGTAATGATTAGACATAGACAATGTAGGCAAGGAGTTCTTAATTGTCTACCTAATTGTTTGGATACTCGACAAATTGCATTAAAAAAGGGTAAAAATAGCGATTTTTCAATTTTTTGGGGTTAATTTCGCTTCAATCAAAAAACTTTTACAGTTATTCTCTAAAAAAAATCACCACAAAAAAACACACATTCCACAAAATAAAATACTCCGCGACTTTCGGGAAACGAGTTTCCGTATTTCGGAAAAAAAGATCAGAGGTGTTTTACATATTTATTTTTGAGAAATCTATACAAGATATAGAAAATCTTTTACGGTTATTCCCTAGATAAAGGTTCAATGTATCTACTCTAATATTTCCAAAGCGTATTTAGTAACGGTTGTCGAGATCTAAGGTCTCCCGTTTTTAGAAATTTTTGAAATGTCAGTATGGGTACTCTTAATATGATAAATTCTCCTCTCCCGACGACGCCCATCAACATCATTACAAATAATTCACATTTCGTCCTGTGAACTTCACTTTTCGTCACATGGCACGTATTACCAGATGATATCACTCCTTAAGAGTATGAATACCGACATTTCAAAAATTTGTAAAAACGGGAGATCTTCTATCTCGACAACCGTTACTAAATATGCTTTGGAACAAAATAGGGTAGATGCATTGAACATTTATCTAGGGAATAACCGTAAAAGATTTTTTATATCTTGTATAGATTTCTCTAAAAAAAATAATTAAATACACCTCTAGTCTTTTTTCCGAAAGACGGAAACTCGTTTCCCGAAAGTCGCGGAGTAAAATTTTATTTTTGTACTGATAATATGCATTAAAATCTAGGGAATAACCGTAATAGTTTTTGGATAGACGCAAAATTAACCCCAAAAAATGGAAAAAACGCTATTTTTACCATTTTATCATGCGATTGTCACGCAATTTCGAACCTTAATGCCGTGGGAAAAGACTGTGACGTCATTCCTGGTGCCATGCCCTTAACTGAATATATTTCACAAAGTTTAGACACTTTGTCTCTAAAGCGATGATAATAACTTCCCTCTAAACTAAACTACCCCAGCTCCTTGTAAGAATATTATACATTTCACTAGAAGGGTTTAGCTCTAGATATACTTACTCTTAGTTCTAAGTTCTGAAACAATGTATTTAGCTCTCTAGGTACATTTTATAGTAATTACTAGATAGTGACTACCCGCGAAAATTCACGGAGGGTTGGTTTAAGGTTGAATACATTTCCATGTTATTCGTTCTTCAGATTTCTCTGCAGGTCGAGTAGCCAAGCTTTCGGTAGCGATACAAATGCCATCCTCAGGGTGAAGTAGTTTTTGTATGTAAAAGTCCGTCGAGGTAAAAGTAATTTACTGCCGCAGCGTGAGCAGTGGTGTGTTGAAGCACGACGTTATTGTGATGTGTGAGTGTTACTGTCGCAGCGTGAGCAGCTGTAAGCTGAGTTGTGATTTTGATGTGTGAGTATTGTGATGATGATACGGACTTTTACATACAAAGACTTCATCACCCTGAAGATGGCAGTAGTATCGCTGACGAAAGCTCGGTTACTCAACCACTCGACCCGCAGTGAAACCCGAAGAACGAACAACATTCAAAGTTCCTCGAAGGAACATGAAGGTCCCAAGCTCGGGTAGTTCTACGTATATGTACGAATCACCTAGTATGAATAATACGTTCGATATTTATAAGTTATAATAGGCTTCTAACTTTATAATTTCAGAATGTAGTAAGTACACTTAATTCAAAGATTTTTAATTTAAATTCTAAGAAATATAGTCAAAGGACGGACGTGTTCTGAGTAAAATGAATCGTTGACAAATCGATGACAAATTGTATGAGTGTGATGGAAGCACGAAGTGTGTGTAAGGATAGGAAAGTCTAGCGATCTGTTCTCTCTGGCTACCCCACACCCTTGCCGCATGAGGGGATAGAACAGAATAGAAAAATATAGTAAACTTTGGGATTCGGCCGGTTAATTTTAGACGACAGTTGAAGGCGCGGCGATCACGAAATGTTTTAAATTCTGTATATTATATTCGAACAACTTGCAAAAGTTGCCACGGTCCTGCGTTACACACATACCCGATTTCCACCAGAATTATGTAAGTTGATTATCATACAGCAGCAAGCAGTCGCTTCTAGTATAGACTGACTTTCTCAAGGGGTAGGCAATTAAAATGATATTTATTACACGTATTCCGAATAGTTACAATGCCTCTCAAGGGTTAAACAACAGTGTTTCACGAACTGTGTCACGCAAGCTTATCATTATTGCACATATTCGTATCTGGTATGCACGTCGCGTCGGGAAATTCAAGAAATTTTTACATAAAAATACAGCGTTGCAGTTTGGAAATTTATTCCATTTTTTTTTTACTAGACTTATGCTGGATTTCACCAACTTTTTAGGTTAGGAATAGCGGAGATAGAAGCCACCTAGCACAAATTTTGTATGAGAAATAATGATATATGACCCCTAACTCTGCCGTTCCTCACCCAAGAAGTTGGTGAAATCTAGCCTTTGTGTCTGGGCGGGTCGCGTATTTACGTTTCCTTGTTCAATAGGAGGCAGTACTGCCTCGAAACCCATACGGGTTTGTAACGCTAAAACCCTTTCCAAATCCGTATTCAATTCGAGGCAAGCGTCCTCCAGTCGCGCTCGGGTTTGTTACGCTAAAACCCTTTCCAAATCCGTATTCAATTCGAGGCAAGAGTCCTCCACTCGTAGTAATGGTTTTATATGTATATAAAAAAAATACGTTATTTATATACATAATCTTAAAAAAAAAACATGCATAAAAATGACCATTACTACGAGTGGAGGACTCTTGCCTCGAATTGAATACGGATTTGGAAAGGGTTTTAGCGTAACAAACCCGAGCGCGACTGGAGGACGCTTGCCTCGAATTGAATACGGATTTGGAAAGGGTTTTAGCGTTACAAACCCGTATGGGTTTCGAGGCAGTACTGCCTCCTATTGAACAAGGAAACGTAAATACGCGGGCGGGTCTGCGCTTATAAAATATTTTAGGTTTGATGTAAACACTGTTGCATTGTTTTGTAATTCAAGGCATTTTTCTCAAAACCGTAATAGGTACTTAATTTTGAAATAGCTTATGTTGAAGCCAGGATTATGCTCTATTGTTACTTTAGTGTAAGGCGATACTATATAGTTATCAGAAGGTTGTTATAAGTAAAATGCGTGTTGTTGGGACCAAGGTTTATTGTAGACTAATTTATAAAATGATAAACAGAAGGATATATACGATACAAATGTCTTAGGATCTAATGTACCTTAAGAGGTATACATAGGTAGGGGATGTTCATACTCCCTACATTACTCAAAATATGTATTCTGAGAGTTCTCCCATGTGAAACTGATCCCTGGACATTCACGTTTTTTCCTAGACAAAGGTTCAATGTATCTAGTCTATTTTGTTTTTTTTTTTTTTTTTTTTTAAATTGGCCTCCACCCGTTCGCGAGTGATTTAGCCCAGTCTATTTTGTTTTCAAAACATTTTTAGTAAAGGTTGTCGAGATCTAAGGTCTTCCGTTTTTAGAAATTCTTGAAATGTCACTATGTGTACTCTTAAGTGTAAAGTATCACATCAAACCTGCCGACGATCAGTCATTTGGCTGATGGAAGGTCCATCCTTTGCTGTATATCTGTACTACTTGTTACTTGTTGTACAATGGTCTTATGCATGCATACGAAACGAAAGAAGAAGAAGGTAGAGAGGAATGGTATAACTTATGATATTCTAACAGAGCAGGAGAGGTGAATAAGTTTTCAAATAATAGTTACGGAGCTGAGAAAATGATTAGCGAGTCATGCAATGAAACAGTTTGACAAGCACTGGTGTTATCCTGTAAGATATACTTAGCGCTCAGTAATTGATAACTCAATGTCTGCTTTCAGAAATTTAAATCACAACATCTCTAACAAATGGGATTTTCACCATCTTAAGTAAGTACCCACTTCTCTAGTACCTAACTATCATTCTATTACTATACCTACAGTCTATATCTAATATATAAAACAAATTCCGTTATTTTGTAAGTGTTCGCAAAACTCGCGCATTTTACGATAGATTGCTATAAAAATTCAAAAAATTTTTCCTACCATACTGCTCTAGGTTTTAACGTATTCATTTTTGAAAAAGAAACTTGAATAATATAATTTTTTTTTAGAGATAGTATGCTGCGTAATCTATATATGGAAGAACACTTAAACAAGGAGGCCATGTTGAAATCCGTATTAAACTTCATTTTCTTACCATAGATTATTATTAGTAAACAGGCGATGTATGTCCGATGACACAGACCATAGATAGTAATTGGTACCTAATCAATATATGATGTGTCCTAACGTCGCCGGCTTTTGTAGGAAATGCTTTTCCCAAAAGATGCCATTGTGATGAGGGGAACCTAGGGTTGTGTGGGGTCATGTGTGGTATCATGGCGTTGAAAAAAAATCTGATCGTAAGTCATATTTTGTCTAACTCAAACCATCGGGTGACACCGTGCCGTTGCGAAGCACGGGTAACTCGGCTAGTATAATATATAAAGGAAATTGCCTGACTAACTGACACGCTCACTCATCAACACAGCCCAAACGGCTAATCGTAGAGAAATGAAATTTAGAACACAGATAAATTTTAATACAAAACTTTCCACTAAGGAAGGATTTCTTAGTGAAAATTATTTTATCCTATTCCACAGACATCTCTTGGGAAAATTGGGCCTTGATATTCGAGCCAGTGTGGCCCACATATGCCCAAAATCTTATTGAAACATAAATGGTAAACTTTCAGCTTTCCGATGAAGCCATTTTCATGGACATTACCATAATTTTAAAGGGTTTAATCATTTTGAAAGTGTGACTATTCAAAAGAAACACCCTATACTTGCTGCATAAAAACAGTATGCTGTAATTATGACGGAAGCGAGAAAAGTGTAGAATAATGTGCACCACAAGAGGTGCGAAAGAGAGAGATGAATTCAGGTGCATGATGCTTTAAAGAGGACAGACGATTGTTCAAGGTTCAACGCTGAACAATATATTCGAGGTATAAAAGTGAGAGGGAGAGAAAGAGAACATAATGAGGGAGAAGAAAAGTGTGAAAGAATCGTCTCTTTAAACTTACCAATAATTGTTGTTATGACTGCCAGAGGGCATTGAAATAAAAAAGAAGGCATTTAATTTATTTGCTTTTTTTTAAGTTAATCTGGGTTCATCGGAAGACCTGATTCTTATGGGAGACTTCAAAAATATCAAAAAACAGTGGGGTCCAATTCCACAATCCCACGGAGTAATAAAATCTGTATTCATACTTAAACAAAAATATCTTCTTCTTCCTCAGCCGTCCCTTCACTGCTGGATATAGGCCTCTTCCTAATGTTTTCCGTTTTCTTCAATTTTGAGCTTTCCTCGACCAGTATCTCCCCGCGACTGGGACTACATCATCTACCCATCTCAAAGTTCGAATTCGTGTTTTGTTTGTTCGAAAGTCTTTGGTATTGAAACACCACGCTTGCTATACTTGCGTTGGTGAGTTCGAGATGCATGATGCAAGAAAACAGATGCGTGAAAGAAAACGAAAAAAAGGGGTGACATATTCCAGAAGTTTCTAGTCAACCCTAGTCAAATAATAGAAAAGAGAATAATATATTCTTACCCAATGGGAGGTGGTGAAGGTAAGACTTTATCAAATCCAGCTTTCCCAAGCAACCAGTACGTAGGCATCTTGCCTTTTCCCTTGACATCCGTCCTGCCTCTGAACTCCAAAGTGTACCCTCCAGCTGCTTCCAGTTTGTCTCGAGTAGCCTGGGAGAGATGGATCCTCCAAGCAGACCCTGGAACACGAGAATAGTCAACTTTTTGAGGGAATGACCCATTATGACATACGGGATTGAATGTAGGGCAGATGCTATAAAGAATAGCGACTAATGCCTCTTAGGGACTAAAGGAATGAGGTTATTAGGGAAATGAGTGACTAGAAGACTGGTGTTGTGACAAGAATTAAACTGAATAAACTAAGATAGTTTGGGCATGTTGAGAGAATGAGAGATGACAAGATGACAAAAAAGATAAATTTGAGTGAGTGAAGAGGGATGAGGAAGCTCGGCCGACCGAGTCTGACCTGATCCGACTCATTGACATTTAAAATGAAAATAGACTCTTTTTTTAAAGAGTCTATTTTCATGGAATGCCAATAAAAATGACATTATGGGAAAGATGAAAGCCATCAATGTTGGAGCATGAGTCTGGGCATATGTGCGCTGCACTGGCTAAATGACCGAGTCAAATTTTCAAACACTTTTTCTAGCAGCTGAGCACGTAGGTATACCGGCAAATACTGGTTGCAAGAGACGCGGTCAGAGGGGGTAGAATGAAGTTGGTGTTAAGAATAATTGAATTTTTGATATTTGTTTACCTGTGGACTCCATTCTTGAAGCTGTGTTCACTGTGTCTCCGAAAAGGCAATATCTTGGCATCGTCAGTCCTACAACTCCAGCACAGCATGGACCTATAGAGACAAAGAAAGAAAATCGTTGGTCAAACGTATTTATTTATTTATTCTTTAAGTGAACAAAGTATGTTACAACAAAATTGACATAGTACAGATTATAAAGCATTGTTCACTAGGGCAAACCTATCGCAGAACTGCTATTTCTTCCAGTTAAACCCGGGAAAAAAGGTGAAATAGTATAAAAAAACATATAAAGTAAGAAAATGTATTTTATGTAATTCATACATACTCGTATGTGAGGAAAAATAAAAATAGCAGAATAAAAAATAAGAAACACAATGCATACATGCGTATATTATTACGAGAAAAAATATATAATATAAAAAAAACAAAAAATATGCATAAGGGAAAAGGAAAAATAGGAAAAAACATAAAAAAAAAAATCATCAATGTAGGGAATTTGTTAAAAATGTTTTTTCACTTAAGTGTCATTTGTTAATTATTAATGATCGAAGTGAAATAACTTTACTCTTTTTATGAAATTCAGGAAATTATGACATTGATTGACACTGTCGTGGCACTCTTATCTGTTGCGAATTGCGATGTCTACCATCGCGTCCTGTAAATAAGATCTGTCAAGTGAATTTAAGACTCGCGACCCACGATGGCGTCACGATCATTAAGTTTCAGAATCGGACGATACAACGGTAAAAATAGCGCATTTTCCATATTTTGGGTTAATTTTGTTTAAATCAAAAAACTTCTACGGTTATTCCCTAGATTTTAATGCATATTTCTTTATTATATCTGAGACTTTCGGGAAACAAGTTTCTGTCTTTCGGAAAAAAATATTAGAGGTTTCTTAAACATTTTTTTTTGAGAAATCTATACAAGATGTAAAAAATATTTTTCGGTCATTCCCTAGCAATGTGTCTACTCTATTTTTTCCAAAGCCTATTTACTAAGGTTGTCGAGATCTAAGGTCTCCCGTCTTTAGAAATTCTTAAATGTCAATATGCATACTCTTAAATAGCATCTTTCCGAATTGATAAAAATAGTTATTTCCTATATATTTCTTGTTGTATCCATTATAACAATGACAACACATATGTAACTATGACAACGGATCAACAATGTTAGATTTTCTATTGTCATTCTATTTTAGCCATCTTATTACAATGGTTATTCAATACTGTATTCTATATTATTAATTACATTCTATTTGTCTAATATAATAATGGTATTTCCTTCAATCCATCCTAATTAGGATATAACAATTGGCGACGAGGATTAAAAAAGAAGTGATAGAAAAAAAGTGTACAAATAATAGTGAAAATGTCAAAAGACGAGAAAAACAAAAGTGAACAAATAATGGTGAAAATGTCAAAAGACGAGGTTATCGCTAAATTAACGGAAAATATTAATTCGCTAATTTCGGTTGTCAATGCACAAAATTTGCAAAATTTGGACTTTGAATCTTTTAACGAACAGCAGGAGTCATTTTCAACTTATAAACTACGGATTGAAAATTTTTTTCAATTACGAGGAATAGCGAACAATCAAGAAACATGTGGAAGAGTATTATTGAACTCGATAGGAAGTAAGAATTTTCAGCTTTTGGCTTCATTGACGGCTCCTGATTCACCTAACTCGAAAAATTACAAAGAGATAATCGAATTACTGGAAGATCACCTGTGTCCTAGACCTAACATCTTAGTAGAACAACATAGATTTTTATCGACTTTTCAACAAGAGAATGAAAATGTGTCTCAGTACGCGGCAAAATTACGTACGTTTACAAACACGTGCGAGTTTAAATGTACGAACAGCAAGTGCGGTTCATCAAACGCAGATATATTTCTAAGAGCACAATTCATTAGAGGTATGAGAGATAGTTCTATAAGAGAAAAATTATTACAGATTTCATTCAAAGAACTCAATTTCCGTCAAGTGTTAGAAAAGGCGGTCATCCTGGAGACATCAAAAATAGATAACAGAGAGCTGACAGGTAGTTTCCACAGTTCGTCAATCGAAAGTGTCAATTTAATCAACAAGAAGGAAAAATCACGTCAATATTCAAACCCTTCAAGCACAGTACGGGGAAAAACACAACGTAAGAGAGTGGATTTTGTACAACTAGGCATTGCACACCTGTGTATCCGCTGCGGTACAAATAATCATAAAACTGCAGACTGTTTCATTGACCCGGACAATCTTAAATGCAAAGAATGTAAAAAAACTGGGCATGTAAGCAAGGTATGCATATTTACTCTAAAACAGAAAAATAAAAATATTTATAATACAGAAATAGATTCAACAGAGACAGAAAATATCAACAAAATAATTGATATTTATGATTTAAACAAGTTGTCAAAAGGCACAGACAAATTCTACGCAACAGTGAAGATTGGTAACATACCTCAAACCTTTGAAGTTGACTCAGGAGCAGGAATTACAATCCTCCCTAAATCGTGTTTTGACAAATTACACATGCAAAACCAAGTGGAACCAACCGATATTAAACTACGGTCATATACACAAGAAATATTCAAACCAATTGGTAAGGCAAAAGTTCCGATTAAATATAAAGATATTGAAATAACAGAAGAATTGTATATTATAGAGGAAGATCTGTCTCCACTAATGGGACGTACATGGATCAGACGCCTCAAAATAAATCTAGAAGAATTGGACCAAGAGGTAAACAAGGAAACAATACATCCTGTATATGGGGTCGATACAAAACAAAAGGACTTGCAAGAAATTTTTTCTAAGTATGCTAACATATTGAAAGATGAAGTGGGATGTGTCCCAAACATTACTTGCAGCTTAAAACTAAAAGAAGGAGCGCGTCCAGTGTACCTCAAACCAAGAGAAATGCCCTTTACACTGAGAGAAAAAGTTAAAAAAGAGTTAGACAGTTGGGAACGCCAAGGCATCATTTCTAAAACAGACTCTTCAGATTGGGGATCACCTCTGGTAATTGTTCCAAAGCCAGATGGAGAAATAAGAATATGTGCAGACTATAAAGCTACTTTAAATTATCAATTGGAAGATGCACGTGAACCAATACCAAATATTGAAGAAATCCTTAACAACATTTATGGAGCAAAACATTTCTGTAAATTGGATTTACATAAAGCGTATTTACATATTAAAATGGATGATAACAGTAAGACCTTGCAAACAATTTCTACACATTGGGGCACATATTTAGTTAATAGATTGGCCTTCGGAATCAAAACAGCTCCAAGAGATTTTCATAAAATAATATACAAAATATTAAAAGATTTGGAAGGAATCATAATTATTTTGATGACATATTAATACACGGAACTACACATGAAGAATGTAAAAACAATCTTATGATGTGTCTAGAAAGACTTCAACAAAATGATTTACACTTAAATTTAAAGAAATGTAATTTTTTTTCAAAGCAGTGTCGAATATCTTGGATTTGTTTTAACAGAAAATGGAATCCAGAAATCGCCAGAGAAAATTGAAGCAATTTTAAACGCTGCTGAACCTCAAAATGTGGAAGATGTCAAACGATTTTTAGGGATTGTAGCATATTACTCCAAATTCATACCGAATGTTTCAACAATTACACAACCAATTCGACAACTCCTGAAGAAAAACGCAAAATTCTACTGGTCAGACGAATGCAAGAAAGCATTCCATTCTATAAAGAAAGAAATTGTTAGTGATAGAGTTCTAACACCATTTAATCATAAGCTTCCAATAACCATTGCATGTGATGCTAGTCCATATGGAATTGGAGGAGTTCTGTCACACATAGTTGACGGTCAAGAAAAGCCAGTCGCTTTTATTTCTAGATCATTATCATCAGCTGAACAAAATTATGCTCAATTAGATAGAGAAGCTTTATCAATTTATTGGACTATAAAAAAATTCTTCATTTATCTCTATGGAAGACAATTCAAACTTCTAACAGATAACAAACCACTATCAAGAATATTCCAACACAATTCATGTCTTCCAGCTATGACATCAGCTCGTCTACTACGATATGCAATTTTTTTGAGAGGGTTCGATTACAAAATCGAACACCGGAAAGCAGAAATGCACAATAATGTAGATTTTTTGTCGCGAGCTCCTTTACAATCTAACACAGAAAATGATTCGATAGATTCTTACTACATTCAGACTATTAACAATATTTCAGATGAAATCGTCACCAGCGAAAGAATAGCAGAAGAAACAAAGAACGATGAAATATTGTCAATCCTTCAGAGAGATTTACAAGAAGGAAGGAAAAACGATCCTGAGTTTACTGTTCAACAAGGAGTCATATTTAAAGGACATAGAGTATTAATACCAAAAACATTACAACAACACATCCTAATGGAATTGCATAGAACACATTTGGGTATTACTAAAATGAAACAGTTAGCACGACAATACTGCTATTGGGCAGGTATAGACAGAGACATCGAATCTCTATCAAAATCCTGTAAACAATGTATGGAAATTAAGACAAATCCAATTAAAGAAAAGTTACATCATTGGATGGAGCCAACCGAAAACTTCCAGAGAGTACATATGGATTACGCAGGATTATTCCAGAAACACCATTTCTTCATATTAGTAGATGCTAAGTCAAAATGGCCAGAAGTATTCTCCCAAAAGAGTGCACCAACTTCTATGTCTACCATCAACATATTGAAAAATATATTTAGCCGACATGGTTTTCCGGAAGTCTTAGTTTCAGACAATGCCACTATCTTCAAAAGTCAGGAGTTCCAACAATTTTGCAATGGATGCAATATTCTACAAAAATTTACAGCACCAGGACACCCAGCAACAAATGGATTGGCAGAACGTCATGTACAAACCTTCAAAAAAAAATTAGAAACATTGGAGGATGATACCCGACCAATTCCAATAAAGCTCCAAGAAATACTCATGAGGTTCAGAGCCACTCCATTAAGTTGTGGAAAATCGCCGGCAGAACTATACTTGGGGAGAAAGCTCAGAATAGAATTGGATTTTATACGTCCATATAACCCAGATACAAATGTCAATCTTCATCCACCAAAAAGACAATTAAGTGTGGGAGATAGGGTTCAAGCTAGAGTGTATGCTCAAAAACAAAAATGGAAAATGGGCACCATTAAAACGGTTCTAGGAAGACTTCATTATGTGGTAGAGTTGGATGAAGGATATTGCTTGAAGCGACATAAAGACCAACTGCGTCTTTCTGAAGTAACAAAACATCAAGACGAAAATATTGATTAAGAGGTTGACAACAAATCGATATCTCGTCATTAGTAAAAATTAAGTGTGGGAGATTGTTGTATCCATTATAACAATGACAACACATATGTAACTATGACAACGGATCAACAATGTTAGATTTTCTATTGTCATTCTATTTTAGCCATCTTATTACAATGGTTATTCAATACTGTATTCTATATTATTAATTACATTCTATTTGTCTAATATAATAATGGTATTTCCTTCAATCCATCCTAATTAGGATATAAGGGCTTTTTGGGGTTTATTTACCCCATTAGGGGTTTTTTCGAGAGACTTATTTTCTAGATTTTGCAAAGATGATGAATCTTCAAAATTGTTGACGCTCTCCGAATGACTGGATGAAATATTATTATATGAATCTTGAAGACGTCCTTATCATAAAGGAATTTATACATTTCTCATAATAATAATAAAAGTCCGCCATTTGCCTCATTTATCATGGTAAACTACAGTAAAACAGCGGTCGCCAAGTGGCGGTCCGAGGTCCTTTAGTGGTCCGCGGAGAAATCAGACCTTTGAATTCTCTAATCCACAGCAAACCAACTCCGAATAAGTCATCTGAAGGTACAAGATTTTTGTACTGATGATATGCATTAAAATCTAGGAAATAACTGTAAAAGTTTTTTGATTGAAGCGAAATAAACCCAAAAAGTGGAAAAAACGCTATTTTACCATTTTATCATACGAGTGTTCAACGCGATTTTGAACCTTAATGCCGCGGGAAAAGACTGTGACGTCATTCTTGGTACTAGGGAACCTGTATAAATGTAGGAAGTCCTAACGGATAAAGCCATAGACAAAAATTGACCGCCGCCAGCATTTCCGCTAGGTATACGCAATTTTTTCTCGATGTAAAGTACGCTAATTTACCATTTGATTACATAGGTTATATTCCAAAGGGAATTTCCACACTAATTATACATAATGAGTCGCAAAAATCACTGAAATATCACCAGGATTCATGCAATTGTGGACAACCAATATGACACGCAATCATATGTTAAGAGACTTAATGGCGTCTACCATAGATTTGTCATTGATATAGAAGGGGCTCAATGTTCAATAGTTCTTCCCACCTTTATATAGGTTCCTTACTTGGTACCAAGCCCTTAACATAGAAAAACGCCTACGGCAATAAGTAACTAGGTATTTTTCCTCTTACTGGTAAAATCAAGCCATTCCCAGTCAGAGAGAGTTTATGAGCTTCAAATTACCAAACTTTAGTGAGATAGGTAGTGGTCCGCTGAGTTTAATTTATGAATTTTGTGGTGTGGTGAGCTCAAAAAGTTTGTCGACCGCTAGAGTAAGTAAAGGAAAGTGCCTACCTAGAGGGTATAGAGCAGGGGTTCCCAACCTTTTTGTACTCTAGAGCACATTCTAAAATATTGGTAGGGTGGCGGGCACCATAAATTTTTAATCGACAAACTCCTTCCATAACTTCTCATTTTCCCATAATTTATTTTTCCATAATTCGTTTTTTCCACGTTTGTCCACCTAGGGTCTGTGGTTCTGGCCAGATGACCAGCCCAACTCCATTTCTGACTGGAAACTCTGTGAACGACATCGACGACCTTGGTCCTTGTCGAAAAATTGTAATACGAGTATGTAATTTAAATATTCGAGGTGGTCGGTAGCCTGGTTGGTAACGCGCTCGACTGTCAATCCAGTGGGTGCGGGCTCGATCCACGATGCCGACTTACTTCACTTCACGACACAAGCTTTTCAAGCTTATCGTGAAGTGTACAAAGATGTATTTAGTACGTGGTTGGGAATCCCTGGTATAGAGAGTAGAGAGGACAGGCTACAGGCAGGCAACCTCAGCATAAAGAGTCCCGAGTAATGAGGGGAACACTGTGACGTATCAACTTCCGATGTCCCTAAATTGGCCCTGCTCTTCTTTGTGTGATTTTCTCTTCAATTGTGCGGGATGGAAAACTTCTCATAATTTCATCGAATTTGTCTTATTTGATTGTGAACCCTTAAGGCTATGATGTCACTTTGTTTATTGTTGTTTATTGTTCATTATCGTCCCTAGGCCCTAATTTCGGGCACTTATGCCCGATCCCACCAACTACCACCTAGGAAGCAGACCCCTAAGGAATTTCCATACAAAACCACAGATAATTTGAGTGATTATTATAACTGTCATAACCTTTAAGATATAAATCCATACAAAATACAGCATGCAGCTACTTAAGTGAGGGAGATTCTGGGCGGAGATATTTGGGCACCTAACTAAGTAGAGCTGCATGTTGTATTTTGTATGGATTTATATCTTCAAGGTTATGACAGTTATAATAATCACCCAAATTGTCTGTGGTTTTGTATGGAAATTCCTTAGGGGTCTGCTTCCTAGGTGGTAGTTGGTGGGATCGGGCATTAGACTCGTCAAATTTACATAGTTATAACAATTATAGTTTTTAACAATCAAGAAGAATTTTTAACAATCAATGCAAGAGAAGTATAATCAATACAAACAGAGTGTAAAGGGCTGAGTTTGCATTTCGTCATGAAGATGATAACACTGATAACATAGGTGCTTATACAAATAGATCCATGCTAAACTAGGTCATTTCCCACGGCATTAAGGGCATGGCACCAGGAATGACGTCACAGTCTTATGGTTCAAAATCGCGTGACAAACGCATTATAAAATGGTAAAAATAGCGTTTTTTTTTAATTTTTTGGGGTTAATTTTGCGTCTATCAAAAAAATTTAACGGTTATTCCCTAGATTTTAATGCATATTATCAGTACAAAAAAATTTTTTACTCCGCGACTTTCGGGAAACGATATTCTAGTCCAAGAGCCCGCTGCTTAATTTATGACGTATCTGTTTTTTGATCGAAATGTGGTACAAATGATAGCTTACCAATAGGGTATTACATCGCACTAGGGTTGCCTATCAAAATCTTGCCGCAACTCCCCCTGCCCCCCCCGAAAAGGTCCCTCTTCGCGGTTTTTCGCATTTTATAGGAATATGGTAAGAGATAGGAGAAAGTAGTCAATAACAAAAATAATCCTTGCTAAATTCTCTACAAAAAATGTCATGTCAATTTTTTCGTAGAACTAGCAGTTTACCCGCAATGGCCGGTCCAAAACCGAAATTCATTTAAAATACTAAAAAAACGAATTTAAACTAAATTGGTTGAAAATTGATAAGAGCTGCAGGAAAATAGTCAAAGAACGAATTAATTACCATAGTCTTAGCTACAAAACGAGCTATAACTTATTTTCATACATCAATTAATTTAGGAGTTATTGCAATAAAACTCAGTGATGAAAATTCTTAAAATTTAGTTTTTCATAAAATAACCAGCGATATAGCGCCGCAGGCTAAATATTTTTTTCCATAAAATGTTATTGATAATGGGTGGAAGAAAGTGAAAGAAAAAAAAACAATTTTTTTTTATTTTATTTCAAAAAATATCCTGTTTTTTGACCGGCCATTACGGGTAAACTACTAGTCCTATGAAAAAATTGACCAAACATTTTTTGTAGAGAATTTAGCAAGGATTATATTTGTCATTGAATACTTTCTTCTATCTCTTACCATATTCCTACAAAAAGAGAAAAAACCGCGAAGAGGGACCTTTTCGGGGGGGGGGCAGGGGGGGTTGCGGCAAGATTTTGATAGGCAACCCTAGTGCGATGTAAAACCCTATTGGTAAGCTATCATTTGTACCACATTTCGATCAAAAAACAGATACGTCATAAATTAAGCAGCGGGCTCTCGGACTATTCCGTCTTTCGGAAAAAAGATCGGAGGTGTTTTTAAATTATTTTTTTGAGAAATCTATACAAGATATAAAAAATCTTTTACGGTTATTCCCTAGATAAAGGTTCAATGCACCTACCCTATTTTGTTCCAAAGCATATTTAGTAACGGTTGTCGAGATAGAAGGTCTCCCGTTTTTACAAATTTTTGAAATGTCGGTATGCACACTCTTAAGGTTCAAAATCGCATGAACAATCGTATGATAAAATGCTAAAAATAGCGTTTTTTCCATTTTTGGGGTTAGTTTCGCTTCAATCAAAAAACTTTTACGGTACTTTCCTAGATTTAAATACGTATTATCAATAAAAAAACGTGTTCTCCGCGACATTCGGGAATCGAGTTTCTGTCAAAAAGGAGAAAAGATCAGAGGTGTTTTTCATAATTTATTTAGAGAAATCTATACGAGATCTGCCAAACCATCTCAACTTATTTATCATTGCAGTCCCAACAACCGTCTTTCAGTCACTCGTCTCTATTAATAACCTCTTCCTTATCATATCTTTATGTTTTTAACAAATTCTTCTCAACACGGATATAATGATAGTGGTGTATATTAAATTAAGTATAACATCGATTAAAAGTTGTTGTGTATCTTCGATGTTAATGTTTCGATTATCGTAATTGCCCTCCCTATGGACCGCCCGTATCTAAGACCAGTGACGGCTGACGTCTTGGAGCGATATGGTAAAAGGCCATTGTATTATGTTAGGTTAGGTTGGATGTAAATAGAAAATACATAATCGGTATTCTAATAGTCCGAGAGCCCGCTGCTTAATTTATGACGTATCTGTTTTTTGATCGAAATGTGGTATAAACGATAGCTTACCAATAGGGTATTACATAGCACTAGGGTTGCTTATCAAAATCTTGCCGCAACCCTCCCTGCCCCCCCCGAAAAGGTCCCTCTTCGCGGTTTTTCGCATTTTATAGGAATATGGTAAGAGATAGGAGAAAGTAGTCAATCACAAAAATAATCCTTGCTAAATTCTCTACAAAAAATGTTTGGTCAATTTTTTCATAGGACTAGTAGTTTACCCGTAATGGCCGGTCAAAAAACAGGATATTTTTTGAAAAAATTAAAAAAAAAGTTTGATTTTTTTTCTTTCACATTTTTCCACCCATTATTACTAACATTTTATGGAAAAAAAATTTGGCCTGCGGCGCTATATCACTGGTTATTTTATGAAAAACTGAAATTTAAGAATTTTCGTCACTGAGCTTTATTGTAATAACTCCGAAATTATTAGATGTATGAACATGAGTTATAGCTCGTTTTCTAGCTAAGACTATGGTAATTAATTTGTTTTCTGACTATTTTCCTGTAGCTCTTATCAATTCTCAACCAATTTAGTTGAAATACATTTTTTTTGTATTTTAAATGAATTTCGGTTTTGGACCGGCCATTGCGGGTAAACTGCTAGTTCTACGAAAAAGTTGACTTAACATTTTTTGTAGAGAATTTAGCAAGGATTATTTTTGTCATCGACTACTTTCTCCTATCTCTTACCATATTCCTATAAAATGCGAAAAACCGCGAAGAGGGACCTTTTTGGGGGGGGCAGGGGGGGTTGCGGCAAGATTTTGATAGGCAACCCTAGTGCGATGTAATACCCTATTGGTAAGCTGTCATTTATACCACATTTCGATCAAAAAACAGATACGTCATAAGTTAAGCAGCGGGCTCTTGGACTATAACATAACCTCAACATCATAACATAACATAATAAGAGATTTACAACGGCTGATTTCCGCCGTACGACTAGGCGAAAATCGACCGTCAGCAAAATAGATTTTTTACGGGTGACTAAAATCGCAAACGCCTAAGTAAATTTTGTAGGTTTCGACTATTGACATTCGACAGCTTTATTTCAAATGTCATCTTAAGGTGCGCTTACACGAGCAATTTTTTTTGAGCAATAATTGCGGCAACTTATGCAAGTAGTATTGATTGACATTATTTCGCAATTTATAACCATTATTTCGGTAATATTTAAAGCGAGACAACGAAATTGCGTGCAAACGAAAAAAAAAAATGACTAAAATGTACAAACCGATCGGATATTAAACAACGTTTAAACAACAACAAACCTAGTAAACAACGTTTTATAATCTGTACTATGTCCATTTTGTATATTTATATGTGTTTGTTGTTTACTTTAAGTTTAAATAAATAAATAAATATTGAGCAATACGTATCGCCGACATCATGACAATACGCTTTCTCGTTTGCACTCAATATCGTTGTCTCGTTTGAAATATTGCCGAAATAATTGCTATATTTTGCGAAATAATGTTAATCAATACGATTTGTATAGATTGCCGCAATTATTGCTCGAAAAATTGCTCGTTCACCTTTCCGATTTCAGTCAACTCTAAATGGGTTAGCTGTGAGGTTTTGTGAGATGATTTGGCCGCACGGCGAAAGTCGCCCCATGTAAATCTCTTGTAACTCAGATTAATGAGATGTTCTCTCTCATGTTAACATCAGGTAGACATATTGTATACACAACCAACCTGTCAGAATTTGTTGTGATAAACATTACCCTATATTGTACAGTTATGTTTATTATAATTATGTGTTTATGTCATGGTATTAGTAATTATATCCGAGTATACAGAATGGTCTGGGAGACCTTCTATTATTGTATACCTTTCCTGGTGACAACAAGATCAGAGGGTTAGGGACAAGGAGCTCTGCAACGTACAAGACAACTCCTCGAGAAGTCCACTACGCTCAGCGGCCACAGCCATCAACAAACTCCGAGAGCGGAACAGAGCCAACAAGTCCGGTTTCTTCGAAAGAGCTTTCTCTGTCGCGGGACCAGTTACCTGGAAAAGACTGTCGGACGAACTCTGAACAGACCAGCCCATCACCAGCTTCAGGAGCAAGCTGAAAACCGAACATTTTAAGACCAGCTTCCCGCGCCCTTGAGATGGAATACATTAAACGGCGCCAAAAAGTCATCCATCATCATCATCAAGGTGTATAGAGTTGTTGTGCATGTGCAAAATCGCCCTATTAGGCGACTTTCTTACGTCCCCGCATGGAACATGACGGTTAATATCAGTGCTTTCAAATATCAGTTTAAGGCCATATATGATGTCATTGGGCTTCGGCGCCCTGAATTTTACTCAGCCAATACTGCGGGAATCGTCTTGAAACTGAAGACAGTGATAGATGAAAGTATGGACTACAGATCGGCTATTCTCATAGGACACTCGAAAATATATCACAAAATGAGGGAGGCCCAATTCTAGAACCCAGGAGAGGAGCCAAAAAGAAGAGATTTTATTTTGTTACCGGAAATTCAAAAACTCTAAAATATTAGTCGAAAAGTTACTGAAAAATTGATAAGGAAATATGAACACAGTAAAACATTTGTCATTACACGTTAGACACGCTAAGATTAATGGTGTGTAAAAAGTCATTAGGACGTCGAAATGTTTATTCATTTGTGGCGGGATACTCCGGGTATACAGTGCTAGTATTATAATATACAATCGTCTAGATATATCTGAGGTAAAATATCATTTCTTTTATTATTCATAAAAATAATACTCGTCAGCTTAAGACATTTGTAAATACTGATTCACCTTCAAAAATAATCTGATATATTATACTGGGTCTACACGATTGGCACTTGCCGCTTTAATTTTATATAAACATTGCCCGGAACCCCGATATTATTCAGGGACCCCCAAATCATTTAATTTTTTCCGGGACCCCCTGAACGATCCCAGGGACCCCTAGAGATTGGAGTAGGTATATATTTTCATACTAAATGATAAAACCACACAAAAAATCACATTACTAGCACACATATTCTCACCATATCATAAATTTTCTAAAAATGAAAATCCATCAATTTCATAAAAAAATTGCATGCAGCGCAATTAATTATTGCTTTTTTACAAAAATCATTTTTCATATATATTATTGTGCAAATCACATCACGACCTTCCTCACTATGTGACACAAAAAAATTTCGCGTTTTTTGTGCTGTATCAATTTTTATTAATTTTCGTTGCCCTCCCCTGGCTCCAAGGCTGGCGACGCTTATTACAATTTTAAATAGCTGAAGTAAAAACTCGTACCTTGTTATTTAAAAGAAAGTTTCACACGAATTTCGACAACTGGGTATTTTTGTTATGATGAAAATTTACCTAACAATTTACTTCAGGTTAAAATTCTGTTGAATAATTTATTACGTCACTAAATGGAGACAAAGTTTGTGAAGCAAACCGCCCGTGAATAATTGCCTGGATGTTAGCGGGCCCTAAACGCTAGTCAAATATGCGAACTTTTGTAAACAGTATAATAATAGTAATAAAATTTCATTTATACTATAATAATGTTATCACGCAATTTCTGTTTTCACGCAAGCCAGCGCATCTTTTATGCCTCATCCACGTGCTCGCCGACCCTCCATGTCTTTTGTGTGAATGAGTAAAAAGACGTGCGAATGGGGTGATTGTCTTGGATTGCATAAGTAATCGACGGTTAACGTCTTTTTACTCATTCACACAAAAAACGTGGAGGGTCGGCGAGCATGTGGATGATGCATTAGAGGTCTAGGAACCCTCTAACAGTGGCTTATATTGGATTTCATTTCAAGGGGGGGGGGGGGGCGATATAGTATTAGACTTTGGGGAGGGGGGGGGAGGAATTTTTCGTTAAGGTGAGTAAAAAAGATCGTGTTTTGGTGTAATTGTGAGGTAAAGATAAATATTGTAGTTGTGGTGTATAAAAAAAGAATGAATGGCGCCGCATGCATTTTTTTTTGAAAAATGGACGAATTGTTAACCTGGGTGTCTTTCTAAATGTTTTAAAATAACGTTTTTTTTATATAATTGTTTTACATTTCGGGGAGGGGGGAGGGGCAGGCCCCTAGGGCCCCCCGCTATATACGCCACTGCCCTCTAATGCCTACTTTTAAACAAACTGCGCCATTTATGTACTCGAAAAAGTATGTAGACAATTATATTTTAAGGGCTTGGCACCAAGAATGACGTCACAGTAATTTCCCACGGCATTAAGGTTCAAAATCGCGTGAACAATTGCATGATAAAATGGTTAAAATAGCGTTATTTTCATTTTTAGTGGTTAATTTTGCGTCTATCAAAAAACTTTTACGGTTATTCCCTAGATTTTAGCGCATATTATCAGTAAAAAAAAAAATTACTCCGCGACTTTCAGGAAACGAGTTTCCGTCTTTCGGAAAAAAGATCAGAGGTGTTTATATTTTTTTGAGAAATCTATACATGATATAAAAAATCTTTTACGGTCGTTCCCTAGATAAAGGTTCAATGCATCTACCCTATTTTGTTCCAAAGCATATTTAGTAACGGCTGTCGAGATATAAGGTCTTCCATTTTTAGAAATTTTTGAAATGTCGGTATGCATACTCTTAAAGATAATATTTTAGTTGTTTTTCCGAGAAAAACTTGAAAAATTATATTTCTCAATTTAGACATCTTATTTCTAAAGTGAGAAAAATAATTTTTCAAGTTAGAAATAAGTGCCTACCCACTTATTTCTGCTATTTCATCTCAATTAGGCAACGTCTCTTGAAAAGATATGGTTGGTATTTTTATATTCTATTTTATCCTCTTACAGCATATCCCTTGCGAGGTAGGCAGAGAGAACCGAGCGCTGTACCCTTCTATCCTTATAAATTAAGGGCGTAAAAAATGAAAAGAAAAACAAAAGGGTATATAAAAAACGTTGGTTTAAAACAAATAGAAATAGAAAAACACCCAGATTCATCAATTCGCCCATTTAAAAAAAAATTCCCTGCGGAGCCATTCTTTCTTTTGTTGCAGTTTTTGTACACCACATTTTTTTTTACTCCACTTCACGACACAAGCTTTTCAAGCTTACTTTGAAATGTACAAAGATTTATTTGTATGTAAAGATTCATCTTTAAAAAAAAATACAATATTTACCTTTACTTCACAATTTCACACTAAATGACATAAATGTGAATACTGAATACATACATGTAAGTAGGGCATCACTTAAGATTAGACTTTTTTGTGTTAATATGTACTGTGTTTGTATGTGTGATGTCTGTTTGTGTTCCAAAGCTGAATAAACAAATAAATAAAATACGACTTTTTTCACTTACGAGTACCTTCATGAAAAAGACGCGAAATTGCCGGAGCAATTTAGTCGCTCGTGTAAGCGAACCTTCACAGTCACTCGTCTCTCTAATAACCTTATCCTATTTCTCAGTGTAAAAAGATTTGAAATGATAAAAAATAATAACATAATTATCCCTTGTATTTATCTCGACGTTTTTAGTTTCCTCCTTCTCAAAATAATTAATAATTCGAGTCTGAAAATCTCCCGAGTGACAATTAGGGACAATCATTCCTAAATTCCTGGGAAACTAAGGAAGGACGGAGTTATTTTTTATTATTTACATCATTTCTAGGGTTGCCAGATTTTTTGGGGTCCAGGAATTTTTGTCGCGGACACTTCACCGTGTACACTTAACCGCAGACACTTAACCGTACGGAAATAGTATCGCACGACACATTAGCGTAAGAATGTACGTCGCAGGTAAACATCACCGCATGTAAACTACATCGTAAGAATATTGATCGTATGTATATTTGAGCGCATGGAAACATAATCGCAAGAATTTTGATCGCAGGTAAACATGAGCGCATGGAAACATTATCGCATGAATTTACACCGTATGTAAACTTTATCGCATGGGACAACTTTACCATTGAATTTCACACAGTATCTATGCGTAATTCACCACATTCATGAAATAATGTCTGAAAAGAGGAAGTAAAATCATTGGAAAGTGTTTTTTTTTCTTACATTATTTTGAGTGAAGAAGATCGTAGATCGCTCTTTATACAAAAATAGTGTGTATATAGAATAAGTTCCACAATTATAATAGGCATGAAAATTGTTTTCTTGTAGAGTATATTTTCCTAATTACCAAGAATAGCGATTTATGTGTTCTTTCTTACAAAAATAAAACAATGTTTGATGTGAAACCAATAATAATTTAATTTAATTTATTTAATGATTATATTGATTATATTGATTGGGTTGACTCTAAGATATTGCTTTTGCAATAAGTCCACCTTTTGGCACACTGCATTGTCTTGTTTTTGTTGTTAAGTACATATATTTACTGCCCAATAAAGTTTTATTAATTTATTTATTTATTATAAATAATTTGCCTACAATACTATGGAACCAAAAACCTTACATCCTTATCAGTAGGTGTATGTATAGTAGTTTTACAAATACATAATTCCAAATGATTATTAAATTTATGTAAAACTCATAAGCAAAAATAATTTACAAATATTTGAAAGGTCGACAAAGAATATTGATTGTAAATTGTGTTTTAGAAAGTTAGAAGTTTTATTGCGGGCTTTTGATGCTCGCCGAGGAAAAAAATATTATAATAAAAGAATAGATTGCTTTGGAAACAATAGTCCACGTTGACCAGTAACCAGTAAGATGGGTGACTAATCTCTGCCACAAGGCAACCTGGTAACGCCTGAGTCCTGAATACGCTTGTGTTTTATTATATACTACTAGTGGGTCCTGTGAACACTATATTCACGAAATTTGGCATTTTTTATTAACTAACTACTCATATTGCCACTCTACCACGTCCTTCCAAAGTTCTTTGAAGGAACGTATGAGAGACTGTCTTGATGTCTTACCTACTTCCCATACTAATTCTACATGCGTACCTACTATAGGTACCTATGTACATACAGTAAGTATGATTATCTATCCTAAAGAATTCGAAATGCATTCTCTATCAATAATATAATATGTAGGTCTGTAGTACTTTTACGCGGAAAATTATTTCATTTATAACTTCATTTAGTACTTCATCACTTCTTAATTCCAATTTTCGCGTAAAATTATTTTCATTCGTGATTTCATTAGTAGGTACATTCGATATTTCAAATTTTCATTCAAACAAAGCGAGACTTCGATGAAAAATTTTAGATACCCACGAAGGCGTCGCTGCTTTAAATTTACATACATATTCATAGAACTTGCAAAATTTTCCAATGGGCCAGCGTTACATACCTACATGACTTGGTTAATACCAGTATTATGTAATGGAATTCTACGCAACTGCATATTGTACGAACCGATATTGTTGTTATTTATTAGGTTACAAGCTGAATTGCCCGGCGTTGCCCGGGTATTACAACTATAATGTTAAAAAAAAAAACAAAAAAGAAACCATGAAACAGTCTAACCAAATATCGAACAACTAAAAAAATAATTATTTTTAATTTTAACGGCATCTATATTTGGGTAAACTGTGAACCCAAAAATACGATGATACTCCTATTTCACACATCTTTACTAAAAATACGAGTCTTTCACAATTTGCAACAGGAACATAATAACAATAACACAAGCAGGTATATTAAAATAGTGTACTCTCACAAAAAATACACCCGATTTCTAAACACGTGAAGCACTTTCATGAGACATCCAACACGGCGGAATGCAGTGACTGGCTTGAGTTGGACAAAATCTGAGTTTCGATATGGATTTCTTTTCTAGAGTATTTTCATACGATACTCCACCAGCCTACAAAACCCTTCTACACATCACCCTACACAACCCTTAGATGCTCTCAAAGGCTATACATCTTTTTTTGTCCCTTGGTAAGGGTAATCCAATGTGGGACAGAATCGTAATGTCATTTATTTCACGTAACTGGTAAGATTTTCAGAACTGCAAGATTTGCAGGCAAAACAACACCTAGTGAAGGTTAATATGTAATGCGTATAATAACAAGGAGTTTTATAATAATCAGAAAGTGTCTTTAGTAGATAATTATTTTTTTTATTTAATTTATTTTACTAATTTGCTTTAATAAAGTTTCATAAAAAAAACATAAAAAATATTTCAACACTTAAATAATTCTAATCATTTAGGTAGGTACTTGCCCTTTAACTTAAACATATGTTGAATTGGTTGTCTGAAGTAAATAAATAAATAAAGTGTAGGTATGTATGAGAAACCCGTCACAAAATATATAAGAAATAGAAAAATAATATTATCCCCACGGTGAAGCATACGTGCGATGAAATATACGTGCGGTGTAGATAACCACGGCGAAAACTCATGCGATAATGTTTCCATGCGCTCATGTTTACCTGCGATCAAAATTCTTGCGATGATAGTTCCATGCGCTCAAATTTACATGCGATCAATATTCTTGAGATGTTGTTTCCATGCGGTGTTGTTTACGTGCGACGTACATTCGTACGATGAAGTGTCTGCGGTTAAGTTTCCGCGACGAAGTGTCCGCGGTTAAGTTGCCGGCTCCCGATTTTTTGCACGTCAAAAACCGGAACCCGGGACACTATTTTATTCTTTCTTGCATATTTATTACCCCAAACAAAACTTCTCCTGTAGGTTTCTCAGGTTGACTGTAAGACATTGCTTTTACAATATGTCCGCCTTTTGGCATACTACTGTGTCTATGAGATTTGTTTGTTACATTCATATTTGGTCTGTGGCTAATAAAGCTGATTTATTTATTTATTTTATTTGCCACTGAAGACGAGGCATTAAGCCCTGAGAGATATCTGATTTTATGCTCCCGCCACACGCCCGTCCGAGTTCCAAGCAAACGGTGTTCATGAGTAAAAAGGCGTCAACCGTCGGCTACGTACACGTCTAGACAAACATTCAATCCACACGCTTTTTTACTCACGAACACCACTCGGACGCGACCCATGACGAGCATGGGCCGGGAGCATTACAATAAACTCACCGTGGAGGAAAATAAAACAGTGTTTTTTAAATCTGTATATTTTACAATGCCAAAAAAATCACTTTACTATTAAAAAGTACATGATTATTATGGTAAGCATACTAAATCGCCTAAAAATTGACAAGACTTGAGTGTAAAAATTGTCATGTACGAGGGATGATCAATAAATACCCGTGTTTGAAGAAATGTGGCTGTCCTGAGGAAAATGATATTACCATCGTGTGGCACCATCCTTCAGACGACATCATACTAAATTTCGGGCCGTTTCGTGCATTGGTTATTATTTGGCAGCCAGTTTAATGACCCCTGTTGAGTGTTAGTAGAAGAAGTCCATTAGTCCGGCATCCAACAGTCCGGAATGCCCGATAGTCCGGCATCGCTCCGGATCTCTTTTGCTGAGGCTAGTACTAGCTACAGTGCTTCAGAAATTATTGATTTCCATATCATTAGAAATAAATTTTATACTAAACGCCAAAAGTCAAGAAAACAAAAAGCCATTCGTGACTTTTTTTGAAACGTTATATGAAATGTAAAATAAACTTTGAAATGTAAAACATACTGTATTTGTAGTTTAATTATTAATCTAATTGTTCTTATAATTACTATTTATGTATGTATGTAGTTAAAAATCAAAGTACCTACACTAAAAAGAAGGGGCACCGCCCGATAGACCGGAATTTTCGATAGTCCGGCACCGAGCCGGTCCCGAACGTGCCGGATTATCGGACTTCTACTGTATTACGTTTTGTAAAATCTAAGGAACCTATATAAAGGTGGGAAGAACTATTGAACATTGAGCCCCTTCTATATCTATGAAAAATCTATGGTTGACGCCATGGGAGCTACAAACATATGATTGCGTGTAATATTGGTTGTCCACAATTGCGTGAAACCTGGTGATATTTCAGTGATTTTTGCGACTCACTATGTATAATCAGTGTGGAAATTACCTTTGGAATATAACCTATGTAATTAAATGGTAAATTAGTGTACTTTCCATCGCGAAAGAATGGCGTATACCTAGCGGAAGTGCTAAGTTATTAAATGGCGGCGCTCTTGTTTAGTCTATGGCTATATCCTTTAAGACTTCCTACCTTTATACAGGTTCCCTAGTAAAATCGATGACGTCACGTTCTTCAAGTCAATACCTACCAATGCTCTTAAACGGGATGCCTGGCAACCCTTAATTCATTTCTTAAATTTATCTTGAATTTAGTTTTTGCTTTTATCACAATCAGAATAAACAAATAAGAATATAAAATTATTTTAGTTTGTTTTTTTGGTCCCCTTCGGATTCGAAGAAAAATAAGTAAATTAGATTTAAAAAATATTATTTCCACTTTCCATTTCTTTCTATTCCATCCACATTTTACCCTCTGATTCGGAGAAAACTGTTTTTGACGATTTTGAATCCTCCAAGAATCTCCAAACTACGGATATTAAAATTATATATTTTTTTATACCACGGATGTGAAACGTGAAAAAATCTAGTGTCGCTGCCGGACGCTGACGAGCTACCACAAGCTTTTTGTGTTCATGAGTAAAAAGGCGTGTCGATGGAACGTTTGTCTAGGCTCGTGTACGTAACTGACCGTATATGCCTTGTTACTCATGAACACAAAAATATTGTAGCGTCTTTATAAATACTACAACTTTTTTTTTAATGAATCTGGGTTTGTCGAAATAAACCCAAATACATCTTTGTACATTTCTCAGAAATCTTAAAAGCTTGTGTTGTGAAGTGGAGTAAGTCGGAGATTGAACCCGCGCCCACTGGATTAACAGTCGAGCGCGTTACGAACCAGGCTACCGACCACCTCGACCACTTGTCTTGGTCTTGTGTATTGTACATATTATTGTACTAATGTACCTGTCAATATTTGTTTTTGTGACTGTATCTGATCCATGAGCGTAAATAAATAAAAAAAAAAATAAAAAAAATTCAATAAAAGAAAAAAATGGAAACAGCTATAAACAAAGAAACAAAAGGATTTTTTTTCGGTGACGTTGAGAATATATTTGTTCACCTTTTCTAAGACAGATTCTACCATTCTTATTTACCCCAAAACCCAAAACGGATATGGAACCCAAGTATAAATTGAGAAGTGCGTAGTGTAGGGTATAGCAGCCATACCCCCGTTTTCACCAACTTTTACCTAAGAAGGAGACCCCTAAGAAATTTCCATACAAAAACAGAGATAATATTCTATTTATTGACACGCAGGCCTACCAACCACACCCTAATTCCATACAAAATGCAACACGCAACTCACCTATGTTAGGTGCCCAAATATCTCTGCCCAGGCTAGGTGAGTTGCGTGTTGCATTTTGTATGGAATTAGGGTGTGGTTGGTAGGCCTGCGTGTCAATAAATAGAATATTATCTCTGTTTTTGTATGGAAATTTCTTAGGGGTCTCCTTCTTAGGTAAAAGTTGGTGAAAACGGGGGTTAATCTAATTCTAGTGGAACTGAACTGTTGCAAAGTAGTTTGAAATCCTCTAATTAGAAAACTGTGTCTAAACTTCATCTCAACCGCAAATTAAGGGGTTTCTCTAGATGTTTCCGCTCAAGAGTCCTATAACGCTTAGTTGAGGAACACTGATGCCCTCGCCACAAGCTGGCGATCAACCACAAGCAAATGGAGTTCATGAGTAAAAAGGCGTGTGTATGGAACGTTTTTCTTGACGAGTACGTAACCGACCGTTGACGCTTTTTTACTCATGAACACCACTTTCTCGTGGTTGGTCACCAGCGTGTGGCGGGGGCATGAGACCAGCGACGGCTGGCTCTGAAAATTTAGTTTGCCATCTAGTAAAATCGCGGTCCCCAGTATACATCTACTTCTTGAGAGATCCGTATAATTAGTGCCGCGGGAAAAAATTTGTATTAAATATTTATTATTGTTATTTTTTTATAACATACTGCGCAAGGCCATTATAATACGTACAAGTAGTTGACAGATATTTCAACATCTTTAAATTAATGGATTTTCACAACATTTAAAAAAAAATTGTCATATATGACCAACAACGATGTGGTGGAAATGTAACCTCAAGGTTTATAACCGTCTGTGCATGGTGGAAGTCCATTTTTAAGGTAAAAATGATAAGACAATACTTTTAGGTTTTTTCATTTCTACCTGGCAAAAATGTAACTTATGTGCCCTCTGCCGCCTACGGCCAAGGCTGTGTATTTTTTTTTTTTTAATTTATGACCATTATAAACAGCAAACAACAAGAACGATAGATGAACATAAATAAAAGCGTGGTAAAAACGGGAGGAGCACAGATATACACACCATCCTCCGTCCAAAAACTCTTAACTTTCAATAAGTCAGTCCTATCTGATTTGTTGGAAAAATTCTTACCCCTTAGAGAAAGTTAGACCGTCATTAAAAGATTAAATCAAAGTTAAATTCATAATAATAATTATTAAGTATCTGTAAATGTTCCAGACAGATTGATTTAATTTCTGGAATTCCTGCTACCATTAACTGGCATTTCATTACGACAATTGGCATTCTGATTTCTGGCGCTGGATTGTTGGAATCTGATCGTATATCTCAAACTTAACGGCATGGAAAAGTAGGTTCATTATTTGATTATATTATAATGTGTACTTAGTCGAATTCTCCGCTCTGTGCCAGAAATCGTACAATGTATACGTTGCGGGTATATGAATGGGTAAAACTAGATATATTCAAGAAACCTAGGCTTGTTGTAATAATAATAAGTAGGTACATTATAAAAATGGCGGGTTTATTGCCATTAGCAATATTTTCCAACTAACCAATTGAGAGATTACATATTAAGACAAGATATGTGTACATGTGTACACTAAAAATAAACAATTGAAATTAAACAAGCATAAGTTTACCCTTTTTTTTTTATTAATATTAAACCTAGGTGACCTTGTAAACCTTGCAATTCGGGTAAAGCTAGGTTTAACAAAGTTTTTTTATGGGTAAACTCGAATTAACCTAGTTTTACCCGTTCATCTAGCATTAGCCGTAAAATATACACTTTAATGCCTTTCTAAGTAAGACCGTGTACAAGGTGTTTTGAGGTTTTTTTGTCGAAATGGGTATTTTGAACATAGATTCATCAGTTTTAACCTTAAAAAGTCGTAGAATAAAAAGTTGTTATTTCAACGGATGACAGATATACAGCGAAAGATGGACTTTCAATTAGTCTTATGACTGATCGTCGGCTAATTTCATCGGGCAAACCAGCCGACGAATAGTGACTTTGTACATTTTAAACAAGTATTTGTTCGTTTAGTTTTGTTCGTGATAGTGACCCGTTCTATGCCGGGCACAAAAGTTAGTTACAATATGATTATTATATTATTTTATTAGATTTGCAGATCGTCTACTTTATAAGTTTTAACTAATACCTAATAAGATTTTCTACAGAGAAACTTTGTTTCAATGAAATAAGTTATTATAAAGTTATCCGCGTGCCCTTGCACACTTTTTGTCAGACCGTCACTGGGGTGAATATTTTTTTTTAAGAGGGGGCTTCACAGTTCGATTCAGTTGGACGATTTGTTCGAACAGACGTAGATTCATAGAATTATTTGTTCTAGTGAATATTGAATGGTCTAGTGAGTATTGAATTGTTAATCCAGTGGGCGTGGGTTCGATCTCAAGTACCGACCTACTCCACTTCACGACACAAGCTTTTCAAGTTTACTGTGAAGTGTACAAATGTGTTAGTATTTGGGTTTATTTATATAAACCTAGATTCGTTTAAAAAATATATTTTCGAGAAAGATTTAGAGAAAGCCGCGCTTCCTCCCCCCTCTTTGCTCACTCAAATATATATTTTTTGTCATCCTTCATTCTCTCAACATGCTCAAACCATCTTAGTTTATTCACTTTCGTTCTTGTCACAACGCCAGTCTTGCAGTCACTCATTTCCCTAATAACCTCATTCCTTCCATCAAAGTGAAACTTGTGTGAGAATTTGTAATTCTATAGGAAACAGCAAAGCGAACATATATTTGCTTTTATTATAAACACGCTTAATTAACAATAATATATGTTCTGTTATCTAATTATACCCCCCCTCTCCCACACACACACGCACACACCGCATCCCTTGTGGGTAGGGTTGCCAGATATGTCGGACAAAAAAACGGTCATTTAGAAATTTTGCACCCCCAAATTTTTTTTTTCACAAATTATATACACAATTTGCGCCGCAGGCGAAATTTCTGCTAGTAGTGAGTTCTGAAGAGCGATATTTTCCCTTAACGCAGTGGCGTATATAAGGGGGAGGGGGCGCGCCCCTCCCTAAATGTCAAACAATGATGTGCGATCTGCTATAGAAAGATCCACTTCACCCATTTTTCTAAAAAATTTCGCCTGCGGCGCATCTTTTTTGTTGCTTTTTTAAAACAACACTTATAATGCCAACCTTACATACAACCTTTCTCACTCACCTCCACGAACGAATTTCGCCTGCGGCGCTATTACTGATTTTTTAAATTACGTCTATGTTAAAATTTTAACTGCCTTCACCAGGAGTTTTATCGTCCGTCCGTCCCCGAAATGAAAACCTATATACGCCACTGCCTCAACGAAATATAAAAAATATACAACGTAATTAGGTATCTGATTCAAAACAGTGTTTATAAATTGACAAATTTTATTTTACGAAAAAATGCTACCTATTGAAATACTCGGGTTTTCACAAGGAATGTAGGTGGTGGCTACTACGTATTAAAAATGAGAACATGATGGAAATAATCAAGGATTATATTCCCTTGAGGGACTTTATGAAAAATAGGCATTTAACGAGTCTGTTAAAATTCTTGAGGTCCGATTGAAAAAACCAGACAAAGGGTTGTTTTTGCAAGATTTTTTCGACCGGATTTAAGATTCTAGATGTCCGGTCCAAAACCGTACATCTGGCAACCCTACTTGTGGGGTAGGCAGAGAGGATTGAACGCAATACTTCCCCAACCCTATATTTACATTTCATTATTATATCCCATGTTATAATAAGTACGAATAAATATGACGTAAGTTGATTATTAGTTTGTGGTTTCAAAACTTTCCAAATGAGGCGCAAATCCCCGGGGAACATAGTTTGAGAAACTTTCAAATTATCATCCAACCAGGACGTTTTTGTTTCGTACGTGGTATGATCTTAAATTGTAGAATATTGCCCTAACGCTTTTATGAAATTAGTATTCTTTTCGAGTGTTCCGTTTGGGACAGGTAGCTGAACATATCTATCTATCTATACCCTCACGCCACGTCCCTTGCAGGGTAGGCAGAGAGGAGAGAGCGACAGAGAGCCCAATCACCCCCGTCACACACCTCCGTCACATTCATGCATGCAGTCATAAACGCTCTCCGATTCCATTTACTCAAAACGCGTCCATCCTGTTCGACGTGGTCGGACCAGGCCAGTCTCGGGCGGCCGCGTTTCCTCACACCTCTTCGTTCGCTCAGATATATCTTTTTTGTCATCCTTCATTCTCTCAACATGCCCAAACCATCTTAGGTGAATATATAAAAGCTATAATAAAGGGCATTCATGAATTATAGGAAAAGCTCTGAATGTCGGGGCTATGTGGCCTCCCTGTATTTCATAGAGGCACGTCTGAGGATGAAGATGCCGTAAAGCTCCGACCGCAAAAAATATGCCCTATCTGTTATCTATTCCAAAAAATTGATATTTAGATCATTGCCATTGCCATTCTTATTAACAAAAAAACTTTGGAATATTTTTTTGCAGAGAATTTCGTAAGGATTATTTTTGTCATCGACCACTTTCTTATCTTATCTCCTATTTCTTATCATATTCCTAAAAATGCGAAAAATTGCGTAGGGGAACCTATTCCGAGACCAGAAGGGTGACGTGGAAAGATTCTGCTAGGCGTCTCTGTGGCATTGTATGACCCTATGTATATAACATCTAGCACACCTGGGAACAAGATGCTGTGGACCGAGCCAAGTGGAGACGCGCTATCCGCGAATACCAGCCAAAGGATAGAGGACACCCTGGCCCACCCGGAGGAGAACATCCATGCTCCAAGTGTGGCAGGATATGCCTGTCTAGGATTGGCTTATTTAGCCACATGAGGTGGCATGACAGAACAGAGGCTGCACGGCGGGATCCACCGTGAAACTCCTGGGCTCACAATACTCGTTCTATCGAGTTGTTGGCATATATATATATATATAAACATTCATATTAAACACATTTTGATTAAAAAACAGATAGGTCATATTTGAGATATACCTAAATTATTGTAGGTATTGAGCTGGATTTATCTGTATTGCACAGACGGAAATACATTGCAGATTTTTCCTGAACAGAGAAGAGAGGTATCTTCATTCACATAATGTAGCGTTATGTGAACTCCCTTGGGGAGCAGGGACAGCAGGATTTGGGGGAATCGGTGAACTTTGCCCTGGGCATTAAGTGATCACTTAAGTCAGCCAAAAACCGACTCGTAAATTTCGGAACACCCATCCTGCTTCCTCCTTAAGGAGTTCACATAACGCTACATTATGTGAATGAATATGGCTGTCGTCTCTGTTGAGGAAAAAAACTGTAAGATAGGTCATACTTTTAGTTGTCGGGTCTTAGGATAGGTAGTTCTTATTATAATTTGTGTCACTCACCAGTATGAAGCCCAATCCTCAGATGCAGTGGCGTCCTGGGAAGGTGTCTGATCTTGAATCTTCCACTTTGATGGAGCAGATCCAAGGCCATGGTGGCTACTTGCTCAGCATGGTCAGCTATCCTCACTGGGAGACCGCCCACTACCATATAGGCGTCTCCAATTGTCTCCACCTGGACGAAAACACAAATATGAATTATAGTCTAGTTAAAAATAAAGATTTCTGCCTACAAAAGGTCTAGTAGTTGTGAATTTTTGTTATGTTGATCGTTGGAAATAAAAAAATATCTTTCCATTTTCGCTCTTGAAAAATTGTTTTTTTTTTTCATAATATACCACATAACTTTAGGTATGCTGTCATTTCCTCAGTTTCAACTCTTATGTCTCATAGTTCAACTTGGAAATAAGGAAAAATGGACTTCCACCATGTACCTACCGACGCTCAAAAAATTAGAAACTTGGATTTCGATTTAGAATTTCGATAGAAATGTCATTGTCGCCAGCACAAAAAAAGTAGTAATTACTTTAAACAAAAAAAAAAGGATCTGGGCTTTCATACACAAATCCAAATACTTTCATGTACACCCTACACTAGGCTAAAAGCCTGTATCGCAAAGTGTGAAATACATCGCCAGCGCCGAAGCTTGAACCTGGCACCTCCCGCTTGAGAGACTGCCGCCTCAACCAACTGTGCCAACCATGTACTCGAATTAATAATTAGTGATTGGTAATTACTCTTAAAATATTATCTTATTGTTCTTGATATCAGTTCTTAACTCCTCTTTCCTTGCTTCCTTCATTTTCCCCTCCTTTCTTCCTCTTCCCATGCTTCCTCCTTCCCTACCATAAATGTTTTAGAGATATAAGATATATATTTTTAACTATGTAATGTGATCTATTTGTTTTGCATGTGTGCTAATTGTGAACGGATGTTATTGGTCTTGTGTATTGATATTCTCGTACTATGTACCTGTCAATGTTTGTTTTTGTGACTGTATCTGTTCCATGTGCAATAAATTAATAAAATAAATAAATTAATTAAGTATTTTTGGAGCTACGTACCTTGTAAACATTGTAAGCATTGATCGTAGCATCGAAGCATGTGTATAGATCATTCAATAGATCCACAACTTGGAAGGGCGTTGAGTGTGCTGAGATGGAGGTGAAGCCAACAATGTCGGAGAAGTAGATGCTGACCTCAGAGAACTCCTCAGGGTCCACTGGCATGCCGAGTTTCAGTTTGTCGGCAACATAACTAAAATATAAAGAAAAAAACATGTAGTTATTAACTAAATACGTAGACTCAATTTCAATAGATGTTGGTAGTACCTATGATATAGCAATTTCATCTCGATTCAGACGCTAGCCTAATTCCTCATCCACATGCTCGCCGACCCTCCACGTTTTTTGTGTGAATGGGTAAAAAGACGTTAACCGTCGATTACGTATACAATCCAAGACAATCACCCCGTCCGCACGTCTTTTTACTCATTCACACAAAAAACGTGACAGCTCGGCCAGCATGTTGATGAGGCATTAAGGTAGGACGCAGTGACTAGTGGATATTTTTTTATTTTCGATCCCCTTTTTACACAATAAGCCAAAATTGATTTTGTCGCTTTTTTTTGTTTGAGAAAGTTAAAAGGATTATGGAACGACTTTTACTCAGAGATTTTTAAAAATTGGCTTCTAAGAATAAAAAGTTGATTTCTTTATAATTAATATCATTGGTAAAAGTATTGATTACTCAGCAAGGCGGTGCACCCCCCTGCACCCCCTCAACCCCCTCACCCGCTCCCAGAGGGGGGTTGGTAAAGTTTTCTTCTCTTTAGAAATTCATTGAATTATTATAATTAGAATGATTTATATTTAACAATAATAATGTTTGAGAAATGCGAAATTAAATTTGCTTAAATATATACCGAAATACTTAGGGTGGTTAGTAAGTTTCTGGAATTATAAATAATCGTAAAAAAACTTTTAAAAACTACACTTGTTTCTTCGTAAAAAATATATAAATTTAAAATTTCCAAATGACACGTGTTTCTTTCGGGCGAAAAATCTCAGTGTTGAAAAAAATTTGAATGTGTCTTAGTGCTGAAAAAAATGTATTTAAAAACAGTATTTGATGTTTTGTAATAAAGTTGATCACCATTTCTGCACACCCGCTAACCTGTTACGTGTTAAATAAAATTGAATACTCTTTATTGTGCAAATTGTGTGACAAAAGGCACTCTATGCTTAATGGCAATTTCTACCAGCCAACCCAAAAACATTGCATTGTGGTAATTGGTGCGATGGGATGGACATTTATTTATTTACAGAGGCGCACTTCTTCTTCTTCTTCAGCGCTCTGTCCTCCACTGCTGGATATAGGCCTCTTCCATACCCTTCCACTTCTTTCTGTCGTTTGCTAATTGCAGCCAATTTTTACCCCCCACAGCGGCTATGTCGTCAGACCATCTCTTTTGGGGTCTTCTGACACTTCTATTATTTTCCCAATGTCTCCATCTTCCAATTTTTGGGGTCACACTGATAGACATCGAATACTGGGTTTGTATGTATATATATTCTACTTCGTATATTTTTTTATTCAATTTCTTTTTTCTTTTTTTTTCCAATATTTTTGTTCAATTTCTTTTTTCTGTTTTTTCCTGGGATTAACTGGAAGAAATCGCAGTTCTGCGATAAGTTCGCCCTAGTGAACAACGATTTATAATCTGTACTATGTCCATTTTTTATATTTATATGTATTTGTTGTTCACTTTAAGTTTAAATAAATAAATAAACAATTGCAGTACTAGGTTTATCTCGTATCAAATAGGGCGACTCCCAGTCTTAGTGCTCGCTTTTAAGAAAAAAGTACACAACAAATTTTTAGCGATGAGTTCGGAGTCTTATGAATCACCCCCGGTACTTACAGCGTAAACGCTGACGATATAAAATATGACGAAATCTTAAAAGTAAGTTAAGTGTAAACCGTAGTCAATATTTCATACTAATGTGAACAGTGAACACCCCCATCCCCCAACATTTAACCTCGATAAGGGAGGGTGGCAAATGAGGATAGACTTGCGGCGGATATAACGTGCGCCGAAAATCTGTCAAACATTTTTGGAAGCTTTCGCAGAGTGATGAATCCTGAGACTAGGATTTCAGGATGCTAGTCTCATCAGTCTAGTCTCAGGGATAGAATCAGAAATGAGACTATCAGGGCCAGAACGGGAGTGTTGGACATACTCGAAAGAGCCTGGGCTGGTCACGTTGCCCGTGGCTCAAACGACAGATGGGCGAAACGCCTCTTGTGCTGGCGCCCTAGAACATCACAAAGAAACCCCGGACGACCCCAACTCCGCTGGAGAGATGATATTGTCAAGTTTTCAGGTGGAACATGGATGCAGAAGGCGCAGGATAGACAGGAGTGGAGAGACTTGGAGGAGGCCTACGTTCAGGAGTGGACGGTTTCGGGCTGATTAGAAGAAGAAAGTGATGAATCCATCGGCTGTGTTTTTTAGGGGCTTTCCAATGACTCAGCAATTTGGCGTTAAACGAGTCAACGTAGAATAATTGGTAAACATAAAAGGTTGTCGGCAATATCATCAGCGGGCTTTTCATTGTAAGACTGGAGGAATGATATATAAGTCAATATTTCACAAATTATTATATTCTAAGGGCTTTGTGTGAAGAGGCCATTATGTTGGCAACCTGGCAACATCTCTCCATCTGAGAATAACAATGTTCTAACTGGGAATGTTGAAGGTCCCTCCGCACACCCGAATAACACAGGCGCCAGTTAGGCGCCTGTGTTATTCGCTCTTTCAGCACAAAGTTACTCAGACGGCCCCAGGGTTAGCCGAAAGGGCACCCCCCAGCAACACCATTCGGAATGACACCTTCAATATCCCTGCTACAAGGAGGATAACAAATAGTGAGCTATAGATTACATAATATTAATTGGGAAATTGGAGCCTACTCCTCAAAACAACGCGTTTTACGCGTTGTTTTCATGGTGATACGCAAATCTTAATTTTTTTGTATGGCCCCAGAGTGATACCGCGGGCAATGCCAACCAATATTACGAGGTTCATTTTTACGAAATAATTCCACAATCAAAAGTGGAATCACCCAATGGCAACCATCTAAACACAGAAGAGATGCGATCACCATAAAAAATGTTGTACGTGTATTTAGGATTGGGGAATTACCTGATTTATAAAACCCGTGAACCATGCAAAATTGAAGCGTGTAATATCACCATTAGTGAAAAGACTACCTGGCAACATATCTGAAAATTATTAGCAAATTGCTAAATTAGAACATATGTGTTTTTAGCCGATATAATCTATGAGTACAATAAAAAAACCCCTATAGTGGTGTAGTGTGTGTAAATAACTACTAGAGACTAATAAGGTTCCATCTGTGTGCAAAAGTACGTTTGAAACTTTCATTTCATTCTATTTAATTGTCAGTTAGAACCTCGTTTTTCTCACGTGGCGCTAGTGTAAAGAAATTGAACACTTATTCACCTGAAGCGAGACAAAAAGATATTCTTTTTTTGAACACGATAAAGAACAAAGAAACAAAAAACCAATAATGGCTGCATATTTCTTTTTTTATGCTTGAATAGAAAACAATTTTGAATTGTCTCGATATGGAATAAAATGGATGTTAGCTTAATGGATTGGTCGATAATGTAGGAACCTGTTTCATTTTTAGCGAATTCAGTTTTGTGACAATAAGGCTCTCCACACACGTCCGGTAGTTAGTTAGCTGAATCGACCGTTTGCAAAAAAGCTCCGACCAAAACCTCTCTCTGAATTCAATGGTGCCCCGATTTTGAATTCAGAAAGAGGTTTTGGTCGGAACTTTTTTGCAAACGGTCGATTCAGTTAACTGAACTTCCGGATGTGTGTGGAGAGCCTAATGTTGGTTCAGATTTTTCGCTACTTTTTGGAAACATTATTTTTATTGCCTTGTTTCAGTGGTGGATTATTATTAGCACATATAACAGGTGCCACGGGCCTCGCTGGGCTCGCGCCCATCAAGCAGATAAAAATAATTTTAAGTATCAAGGTAAATCTAGCAAGTAAATTTAGGTAAATTTTAAATTGTTCCCTTTTTGATTTGTCTGTGGCGCTAATTGAACCTGTTATTTTCGAAAGCGATATTGGTGTTGAAACCATAGCTTTCGGTGTCAAAAAGATGAATAGTAATACCCTTTCTATACTTTTTACGATCGGTAGCACGGGTGCATTACACGAGGTGGGTTTCTAAAAACGGGAGACCATTAGATCTCGACATCCTTACTTAATATGCTTTGGAAAAAAATGTACATCTAGGGAATGACCGTAAAAGTTTTTTGATTGAAGCAAAATTAATCCCAAAAAATGGATAAAAGCAATTTTTACAATTTTATCGTGTTCATGCGATTTTGAGCCTTCTTGCCGCGGAAAATGACCGTGACGTCGTAGGTAGTTGGGTCGCGAGTCTTAATACCTACCTACTTTTCACGGATTCAGATTTTTGAGATGTAGCAAGGTATGCAGGGTACCTACAAAAAGCTTTTTTAAATAAAAAATAATAATTGATGGTATGTAATTTTAATTAAGGGATGTCTTCTTACCTGGGCAGCATCCTGTTCAACAGTTGTTCAGTCTTCTTCTTCTCCATGTCCAGTTGGTCTGTCCTCTCCTTGATCAGCTCCTCCAGATTGTTGCTGTACTTCTCCAGCATTTGGAACATGGTGTCCACAAAGTTCACCTTCCTGTCAAACAAAATCCATCATTTATTTATTTATTTATCTTACTTTACTTTACGGGTCCGGACTCTAGATCTTGCCACTCCAATGTGCAGCGACAGATATCGCTTTGTGATTTGCCGTTTTTAAGTCCTCCATATTGCATGCCATCCGCATTAGCGGGCACGACAGCAAATGCAAATCGTCCTGCAGCGCCCCACAGTCGCAACTCGCGTCATCTCCCTCGAGGAAGCCCCACCTCCGTTGGTTCACTATGCACCTGGTCACCCCCACCAGTCTGTTCAAGGTTTTCCAGGTTGGGAAGTCGAGGTTTTGCGCGGTGTTACTGCCCTCCGACGGCGCTATCCAAAGTCTGTCACCAAGTTCGAGCTTCCATTGGTCCTCTCTGTATTGTTTTATTGAGGTATCCAGATCAGTGGTTGTTTTCAGAAAGCTCTTTCTCGATGCCAATCTCTGTGTCGCCATCTCGTGGCCGTAGAGGGGGTGTCTGGTATCGTGGATTTGCTTGTGCCTCTCTGCGTCCGCCGCCGCCTTTCTCCTGATGTTAGGTGGAGCTATACCTATTATAGGGTATAGTTTGTGTACTGCTGTAGGTTTCAGGCAGCCGGACACTAGCCGTGCCATTTCATTTACAGCAACATCTACTTGTTTGGCATGTGCTGACGTCTGCCAAACTGGGCAGGCATACTCGGCTGCGGAGACACACAGACTCAAGGCAGAGGTGCGGAGAACAGTTGGGGATGCTCCCCAGGATGTGCCGGTAAGTTTTCTCAGGATATTGCTTCTGGCTGAGACCTTCTGTTTGGTGTTGGAACAGTGTTGTTTGTTTTAATATAGATCATTTATCAATATACGATCATGGAGATCATTTACATTACAATATTATATTTAAATACGTTAATTAGTTCATACACACTTACATGTTTTGTTCTTTGTTTTTCTTTTTTTGGTTTTGTCTGTGTTTATTATATTGTAGGTCAAATGTGGAATATTTTTGCTGATCTGTTTGTGGCGTATATGTTAATCGTTGTAAAATTTGTTGTTGTGACTGTATGATTTCGTTAAGAAAATAAAATAAAATAAATAAAAATTAAATAAATATTATTTGAAAGTAGCGAAAACATGTAACCATATCTTATTATCACATCGAGCAACACTAAACCAAGTTTGCTCCGTGAGATTCTAAAAAAATTGACTGCAAGCAAACAACATTTTACAGAAACTCTACTGAAAACATACGTTTAAATCACAGATTTTCCTTTCTATAGACATCACATAAGATGAGTATAAATGTATCCCATAGAGAGAGGCTATTAAGTGACTTTCCATATTGCGTCCCATCCATCAATATTCTCATATGAGCTGTCGTTATGTTGATACATTTTGGCTCTAATTTTATACCCCCTGATGGATTATTATTTATATAGCGTCGCTTTAAATCAAACTCCTCATCTTTTCTCTTTGGTTGAATGCAGTGGAAATGAGGTCGTTAAGAGTATGCATACCGACATTTCAATTTTTTTTTAAATACGGGAGACCTTCTATCTCGACAACCGTTACTAAATATGCTTTGGAACAAAATAGGGTAGATGCATTGAACCTTTATCTAGGGAATAACCGTAAAAGATATTTTATATCTTGTATAGATTTCTCAAAAAAAAAATTTAAAAACATCTCTGACCTTTTTGCCAAAAGATTTTTTCTAACCCAAATTAATGAGAGCTCATGAAGGCTTCATTGTAAAATGTTAAAACGTACACATAGGCCACAATATAAGGCACCCTGGCCTGCTCATCACCATAGTAGACGGAATGGTAGAGGGCAGTAATGTGAGAGGTCGCCCAAGAAGCAGTTATATGGACCAGATTATTGAGAGCGTGCACTGTAGCACCTACACGGAAGTGAAGAGATTGGCGAGTGACAGGACGGCGTGGAGAGAAAGAACTAAAATGCTTGGTACAAACCAATCTGCAAGATTGTAACCATATCATCATCATTATGCGGCAATTTTTTTTAGAAGATTTGAAATTTACTGGAAATAAAGTTAATTTTTTTCACATATAAAATGTTTGATTCTTGTCTTTTTTTGACACTTATGTAACATTCACCAATTCCAGTCCACTCATCTGCCGCAGCCGGGAATCGAACCCGAACCTCCAGCCTGATACATCGGAATTCTAACCGCGAAAATTCTGTTCTAAAAAAAGTTTTGATACAAACCTGCCATGATTGAGTTTCCTGAAGAGGTCATGCACTTGGGTGAAGTCTGGTCTCATCTCCGGCTGCTCCGTCCAGCACTGTCGCATGATATGTATGGCCTCAGGGGGGGCGGCTCCCTTGGACACGGAGGGGCGAATCAAAGGGGGCGGCTTCTTTACTTTCTCTATTATTTCTGTGAAACGAATGACATAATTATAATAAATAAATAAAATCTTTGTAGAGTACTTTTATCCAAATGGTGGGTTAATGGTGGGGTGGGGCTTCTCATTTCTTTGCTCTCTTTTTTGTATATTTATAATGAAATTGTAATATCTGAAGTGTGCGTGTGCGATGGGTGAGTGTGTGAGCGAGATTGAGTGTGGGTGTGTGAGACGACCGGAATGAACTTATATGTTTTAATTTAACTGTGGCGCATGCTTGTGGGTGACAGCTGAATTATGAATGGACTAATCGATTTACCTTTATTTTCTTACTTAAATCTATAGTTGTTTTCTGTTTTGTACTTAAAAACAAAAAATTATCGAAGGTAATGTCTGCCAAAGATGTGAAACATTTTAGTCATAGATAAAAAAGTATGAAAGTGTGAAAAAAAATGAAAAAATACATAAGTAACTGGGTATGTACACAAAACAATAAATATAAAAAAAATGCAAAAATAATAGATATACATAATGTGAATAAAATAGATGGCAGAGGATGGGATGAAGGACAAGGAAGGAATCAAGGGAATTGAGAGTTGGATGGATTATTCATGGAAAGGTAATGATGCTTCAGTTTACTATTGAAAGAGAGAATAGTTGGAGCTAGTCTGATAGGAAGTGGAAGGTTATTCCATTATCTAGCCGCGTGTGTAGTGAAAGAAGATGTGTGATGGGAGAATACGGATACACAAGATATACATACAGTGGCGGATCAAAGATTTAAATTTGGAGGGGGCTAAATGTTGTCACATGCAAATATGACCTTCTCGTATAAAAAATTGGAAGAGCGCCTAATTTTTTTAAAGAAAAATCGGTGAAGTGATGAGATAAACGCAACAGATTTAATTAGCGCCGCAGGTGATTTTTTTTTTACCAAACAACACCTACAGTAGTTTTAGAAAAATCATGACATGATGAGAAAACGATGTGGTAATAATGTGATTCTTCGCAAAATTGCTGTATATAAAGTACTGTCACCCTGGATCCGCTGGTGTATACATACAGCTACATACGAGTAAGTGTTGCCAGAACGGTCACGCATCCTCTTCATTCACCCCCATATCTTTTTATTCATCCTCTCATCATTCATTTTCTCAATATGTCCAAACAATTTGAGTTCATTCACTTTCATTCTAGTCACGACATTCGTCTTTGTGAAGTGTACCGGAAAGTATTTGGGTTTGTGGTATATCTATACTCAGATCTATACCTAGCAACTAAAAGGGTAAAAAACCAAATGTGATAGTAAAGTGTCTTTATAAGTAAGTAAAGGTTAAAAAATATATTTAAAAACAATGTTTTATGCGGTTTTTTGCGGTCTTCCAAACGATACCAAACACGCCCATCCGAGGTGCTTGAATTTCTTCATTCCCACCAAGAAAGGGCAGCATCAAAATATGTAAAAAGATATGACTTCTACTCGTGAAGCACTTTCATGAGATACCAAACACGGCACTATGCGGTGACTGGATCCTCTCGATCGCTCGGTCTCTTCCGAGGCTTGAGCTGGACAGCATCTGACTTACGATCTGGACTTCTTTTTCAACGCCCTTTCATACGATACCACACATGACCCCACAAGACCCTTGGATCCCCTGAAACGCCTTACAACTTTTTTGTCTCTGGAGAAAGATGATCTAATGTTGTACACAAATGTATTGTCACCAACATTTGCAAAGTTTCAACTTTCTAAGTAATCAGGAAGTGGTTGAAAAATTGATAGCAAGATTTGCTCATAAACAAAAAAAAAATACCACAGTGAAGTTAAATAAAATCTTCTAAAAATATATTATGTTTTAATTGCTGCCAATATGGTCATTGCCCATATCCATAATGTAATTATTAATATTTCGTATGGCTTCTGCCACCGTTGGGCGGCAACGTCAGAAGATAAGAGAATTATGCTATCTGCTACATACAGGAGACATGTACCCTACAGAGCAACATCCAGGCTTCCAAGCCATTCAAGGGCATTGGGAGTGGCATTGTGGATATCTGCATATGGTCCAGGGAATGCTCTCAGAGGACATTCTTCGACAATGTGCTTGATGGATAATAATGCAATAGTAAGGAGAAATAACAAACCTTCCGGGGAGAGAGCCAACATGCAGAAGGGTTCTCCTCTGACTACCACTTCTTGCATGATGATGCCAAAGGAGTAGACGTCTCCTGCTTGGGAGCCCTTCCTTCGCAGACCACAATGTCTTAGAAGCTCCGGTGCAGTCCAGAGGAGATCTGTGAACAAAATAAAAATAAAGATTGGTTGGAGAAGTAAGGAGTACATGGTTGTCGCAGTTGGTTGAGACAGCAGTCTCTCAAGCAGGAGGTGCCAGGTTCCAACCCCGGCGCTGGCGATGTATTCCACACTTTGCGATACAGGCTTTTAGCCTAGTGCAAAGTGTACAGGAAAATGTTTGGGTTTGTGTATGCAAGCCCAGATTCTTTAAATCCACAGGCGTCGCCAAGATTGGAATAGGTATATATTTCTTCATACTATAACCTCACAAAAACACATTTTATAATCATATCATAAATTTTCTAGAATTAGTATAAAAATCCATCAGTTTCATTAAAAATATTGTCTGCGGCGCTATTTTTTATTACTTTTTCATATAGAACATTTTTCATACATATTATTGAGCAAAATATTATACTTCTACACTCTCAAATAAACAAACCACGTCACGACCCCCTTTACTATGTCTCACAAAAAAATCACCTGCGGCGCTATTTATACATTTTTATTTATTTATTTATTATTTATTTTATTTTCTTAACGGAATCAAACAGTCACAACAACAAATAACATAAATTAACATATCACTTATAAACAGACCAACAAAGATTCCATATTTTACCTACAATATAACAAACACAAAAAATAAAAAAAATAAAAACAAAGAAGAAAACCTGCAGGTATGCTATATCAATTTTTAAACTAGCTCCGAGGCTGGCGACGCCCATGTCAACATCTATCCCAAATCTTATGAAAACAATGGTTGTTCATACAAAAAAAGGAAAAAAGGCGGGTAATTTAGTTTCATTTCCGAAATCAAATATGTGATTACCTCGTGTAAATATTTTGAGGTTATGTAAGCGACATTGAGAGCAAACACAAAGCATTGGCTTGTTAAACAAACCCCAGTATATAAATATATTGAGAAAGGCCGATTTAAGAGTATGCATACCGACATTTCAAAAATTTCTAAAAACGGGAGACCTTATATCTCGACAACCGTTACTAAATATGCTTTGGAACAAAATAGGGTAGATGCATTGAACCTTTATCTAGGTAATAACCGTAAAAGATTTTTTATATCTTGTATAGATTTTTCAAAAATAAATTAGAAAAACACCTCTGATCTTTTTTCCGAAAGACGGAAACTCGTTTCCCGAATGTCGCGGAGTAAATTTTTTTTCTGTACTGATAATATGCATTAAAATCTAAGGAATAACCGTAAAAGTTTTTTGAAAGACGCAAAATTAAGCCCAAAAAATGAAAAAAAAAAACGCTATTTTTACGATTTTATCATGCGATTGTCACGCGATTTTGAAACTTAATGCCGTGGGAAATGTCTGTGACGTTATTCCTGGTGCCATGCCCTTAAGAAAGGCTGATTTAATCAATTTTCCACTATACATACCTACTTTACCAATATGTACATTGTACGTATGTATAACTCTTAGTACAAACATTGTTGTAAATGAAAGCTTGCTATCCCTAGTATACATATTGTCCTATTGCTGAAAAAAAATCGACATGATGTTGACAGTGTTAATAAATATAAAATAATCTTTATTGCATAATATAAGAAACATACGAAGGGCGGGCTTATTGCCAAATGCCAATTTCTGCCAGCCAACCCATAACAGAAACCACAATGAGACAAAACTAATTATGAACTTAGTACCGAAAGGGCTTCTTATGTTAGTAACTTAGGTATTTATGCTTAAGAGGAGGAATATTGACATTAAAAAAATATTTTAAAGACCCTAGATCTCGACAACCTCACTAAAAAGGGTAGATACATTGAACCTTCATCTAGAGAACGACCGTAAAATATTTTTTTATTTGTACCTATCTAAAAAAAATGGAAGCACCTCTGAAATTTTTCAAAAGACATTTTAAAATTTATCCCACAAAATTGAATATTGTGCTATTTTTACTATTTTATCATGCGATTTTGAACCTTTATGGCGCGGGAAATGACCGTGACGTCGTTGTCTTTTATATTTCACGAAAAATAAACTACATTTTACGTTTATATCTTATGACAAAAATTTCTCTACTTACAATCAATACGATTTGTACGATCTGCCGTAATTATTGCTCGTGAAAGAGCACCTTTACTAACAGATATTGTATTGTCATCTAACAAAGTGTGTGGGCGCCAAGTTAAACAATTCATTTTTCAATTACAAACAGACATAATAGATACAAAGTGAAATTTAATAAAGATGTTTAATTAAAAACAATAAATCTTTGCTGAATACAAAAAAGCGAATTAAACGATTTAATCTTAAAAGTAATATTTTCCCCCGACTGACCCTTATATTAGCTTAAAAATGTAGGCGTTCTGAACTAATCTGTTATCAGACGTTGGGGCCCTCTCCATATTGGAGGGAGGTCTGGAAACCTCCCCAGGGCCCAAAATCAGGGTGTGTGGAAGTCCTATAGGGACGTCTATGCTCGGGAATGGATTTTAAGAAATCTGGATGAGTTGATAAAGTACAGATATGTGCCTTATGTTTGTACCTTAATATAAGCTCCAACTGCCAAAAATATGACCTATCTGTTTATAAATCGAAATGTGATCGTAAGATGGTTGCTTGGCAAAATATTACCGCGTCACCCCTCCTACCCTCGATTATTTAGGTCCCCTCAGGCCGTTTTTAGCATTTTTTAGGAATATGGTAAGAGATGGAGAAAAGGGGCCAAGACACAAAAAAATTGTAACTAAATTCTCTCCAAAAAAATAACCCATACTTTTTTTCACTTTATGCGCGACTGGTTGTCGAAATATCCATTTTTTGGAAAACACAACAGAGGTAAAATAAATACAGAATCTAAGCGAAAGAAATATTCACCTCTAGCATTCTTGGCAGCAACTGGGATTCCCTGAGCTTCGTAGAATGCTGGCAATCCATAGTCCGTTATCTTGAGGACCCATCTGGCATCTATCACACAATTCCTGGACGTCAGGTTGCCGTGGACCTTCAGGGGCGTGGAGTGGAGATACCTCATTCCCTGTAAAAACAAAAAAAGCTTTTAACAAAGAATCGTAATTACTTTTAATTTTGATTTTTATTAGGTTTGTACATAGATCCGGATTTTCCTGGAAAAATGTTTTTTCACAGTAGGAAAAATCACAGTATATTTCTCTCTTCAGGCAAAGGACCCAAAATTGATTGATACGAGTATAATATGCCTTCCAAAGTGTCTTTCATTTACAAGTTTTAAATAATGTTTTTTACAATTTTTTGTGTTGAATATTTCCTTACCCTGACAAGATCTGTGAGAAGACTGAGCCTGAAGGACCAGTCCAATTTGATCTCATCCATCATAAGAACATCCTCCAAGGATCCTCTACTGCAGTGCTCATGCACCAAGGCTGGGCGAGCTGGGTCAGTGAGACAACCTGAAACAAAGATAATGAAAAATTTGAGTACTACATGGTTGGCGCAGTTAGTTGGAGTGCGGACTTCCAGTCTGGAGGTACTGAGTTCTGTATATATGCTGCACTTCACGACAAAAGCTTTGAGCTTACTGTGAAGTGGGCTGGAATGTATTTGGGTTTGTGTACAAAAACACTGATCCTTTGAAAAAAAAAATATTATTATGGTTTGGCATCAGCCACTGAAAGATAGCGTCGTCAGAAGAAAAGAGAGTCAAAGATTTTTCGCTGTTACATCCAGGAGACACTAGAGACCAACATCCAAATCATTAAGCCATTGCAAGGCGTTTTTAAAAAAGAGAACATAGTAAAAGTGGAAGCTTCGCCTCAATCTGGCGATCATGCGCAACATCGTCTTAATCTGGGGATCATGCGCAACTAAAAAAACAACTTGGATCGACCATGTCGATCAGATGTTCAAACTTGTGTTTCGAGTAAAATGAATCGTATAGAGTGTGTTCGACGAATAGGCAGAGAAAGAAGTGTATGTAATGATAGGGAAGTCTGGCGCTCTGCCCTCAATGCCTACTCGTAAAGGGATACGGCTTGATGGAATAAATTGGAATAGAATAATCCATTTCGTAGACCTTCATAGACTAGTTGTGAATAAAATATAAAACTTTTACTGAAGTAGACCCATGCATATATACAGAGGGTGGCCAAATTATTATACTCAAACAAAAAATACGTATTGTTAAGTTTAGGCAGTGAAATGAAATAGGTATCGTGTTTCTAACGATGAAATTTTTTTTTGTTTTGTTTATATATTTGAGAATAAAAATAATACATGTTTACGTACATAGATTTATGAATACAGTGTGCTAGAAATTTAAAAAAAAGTGTTTATAGTATATGGCCACTTCTTGCAGGTTGGGAGTGTTGTGCCACACTCTGACAATATTTTTATTCACTAATTAGTTAATAATTCTCACTCATTAACACGGGATCGCAACGTAACATTTTTGGCATGCACTGAGATGAACGTCCTCCATTTTGAAAACAATAATATGTATATTCTCAACGAAAGGCGGCAGATATCAACATTCACATAATAACTTATGCGAACTCCCTTGGGGAGGGGAGCAGGATGGATGTTCCGACGCTTACGAGTCGGCTTTGGCTGGCTTAAGTGATCACTTTATGCCCAGGGCAACGTTCACCCATTCCACCACATCCTGCTACCAAAATGAAATTTTCCACTCTCTAATTCCACTGGTCACAGTAACCAAAAAGGTGGAAGCTGTAATGCTCCCGGCGCCTATAGAAGTGGGTAGATCTCACTATAATATAGGTTGCTAAAGGTTACACCGCTCCTCAACGGATGGCGGTAGTGTCTGAAATTGGGTGCATATGAAATAGGTTGTTGAATATTATATACTCAACGGCCAAAAATTTCATTTTGGTAGCAGGATGTGGTGGAATGGGTGAACGTTGCCCTGGGCATAAAGTGACCACTTAAGCCAGCCAAAGCCGACTCGTAAACGTCGGAACATCCATCCTGCTCCCCTCCCCAAGGGAGTTCGCATAAGTTATTATGTGAATGTTGATATCTGCCGCCTTTCGTTGAGAAAATTCTCAACATATGCCATCTGCGAGATGCAGACATGAAAAGCCAGTAATACCTAAATGATTTAGGTACCTTCCTCTCAATAATATGTATATGTTGACAGTGTTGCCAGAGGTTTCACCTAAATAATAAACATAAAAATCATGAAATCTGTCACTGCCACCTAGACACTCTTTCTCTAGCCATGCTGTAGAAATTTGAGACTACTTCGTTTTAAGCAGCGTTGCCTCACCGTCGCTAAGGAAATGTATGGAATAACAACAGTCCCTTAACAACGAGTATGATGGACCACGTATTATATTCTGTTACGAAATTTGACAGGAGTGGTGGTCCTGTTTGATCATTTTGCTATGTTGCCAACTGTTACACAGCCATGATGTAGGATTAATACATTCAACATTATAGGCGAGGTTGCCGTCACTGTCGCTAAGGAAATGTATGGAATAACAATCCCTTAAAACGATTATGATGGATCACGTATTATATTATGTTACGAAATTTGACAGGAGTAGTGGTCCTGTTTGATCATTTTGCTATGTTGCCAACTGTTACAGCATGGCTAGAGTGTACCTACTCTAGGAGGCGTTGAATCTGTGCATAATGATTAACGCGCTTCCCGGGGAGTTGAAATCACTGGATGATACGGCCTTCCGCGGAGGGGTGAAGAAGTACCTCGTTGACAAAGAATTTTATTCCGTTGAGGATATGTTGAAAAATTGATTTTATGTATGACGAAATGTCAATCAGAGCCCTTTACACTCTGATTGGCATTGATCTGATAATGATATTGTTTACGATACTATGTTTGATGATATGCTGTGATGAAATGATATTGTAAAAATTGACGAGTCCAGGTGCCCGAATGGGCCTACGGACGATAGAGAACAATAAAACAATCAAGTTAATTACTTACATTAAAAAGAAAACATATTAGTTTGTTTGAGTATAATAATTTGGCCACCCTCTGTAATATTGCTAGATACTTATTATATTACACATCCAATATATGAGAGGCAGTCATCCGTATAGAATAAAGAGCCACTGGGGACCAACTTTTTTGAACAACTTCCACGGACCGCCACTGAGCTAGCCCATTGTGGTTCGTGCATATTTAATATCGGTAAAGTTGGGAGTTTTTGTGCAAATACTAACAATGAAAAAATATGAAATATTTAGATAGTAATAGAGGGGCTATTTTTCATTCATTTTATGAGTTTGGTACTAGGTCACAAGGCTGGTAAACACGTATCGATATTAGTATAATAACCTGCCGTTGAAAATATGACGCATCTGTTTTTTAATTGAAATGAAATTCGAGGTGGTCGGTAGCCTGGTTGGTAACGCACTCGACTGTTAATCCAGTGGGCGCGGGTTCAATCCCCGGCCTACTCCACTTCACAACACAAGCTTTTAAGCTTTCTGTGAAGTGTACGAGTATGTATTTGGGTTTATTTCGATAAACCAAGATTCATTAAAAAAATATGTGGTTTAGATTATAGCTTTGCAATAGGGTATAATAATACATTGCACTAGGGTTGCCAATCGGAATTCTGCCGCAACCCCCCTATCCTCTCCGAAAAGGTCCCCCTTCGTGTTTTTTCGCATTTTTAAGGAATATGATGGTAAGATATGGGAGAAAGTGGTCAATGACTAAAATAATTCTTACTAAATTCTTTACAAAAAATATTGTATGGATTTTTTGCAGGACTAGCAGTTTACCCGTAATGGCCGGTTAAAATACAGGATATTTTTAGAAAAAAAAAATATCCACACCAACGCCGAGTTAATTGATAGTGTGCAAATTAAGCACTAGGAATGTTGGCTTATGTGCAGAACGCCACAAATGGAACCTGTGGAACTTTGATATATTCTTGCCCAATCCCACCAACTTTAACCTAAGAAGGAGACCCCTAAGAAATTTCCATACAAAAACAGAGATAATATTCTATTTATTGACACGAAGGCCTACCAACCACACCCTAATTCCAGACGAAATGCAACACGCAACTCACCTAGCCTGGGCAGAGATATTTGGGCACCTAACGAAGTGAGTTGCGTGTTGCATTTCGTATGGAATTAGGGTGTGGTTGGTGGGCCTGCGTGTCAATAAATAGAATATTATCTCTGTTTTTGTATGGAAATTTCTTAGGGGTCTCCTTCTTAGGTTAAAGTTGGTGGGATTGGGCATCTATCTAGTTTCCGGAGAAAACCCCATAAGAATATTGATCAACATGAATAAATCCCAAAAAAGACAAAAACCCTTCAGAAGTATCCTCAACAGATTAATGCCCAAACTTTTTAGTTGAATTCCAGTAGATGAATTATTTATAAAATGTTGACCATTTTATTGTCTATCCCATTTTAGAACCGCTTAGTTATTTGTTTCTTTTCTAAACTATTCTAACGCACTGAAATAAATCGTATACTAATAAATAAAATTAATTTTATTTTCATAATCTAATTAAGTTTGAGGTTTTTTTCCCATGAGCGTATTTCTAAAGGGCTTTTTCCTTTTTTGGGATTTGTTCATGTTGAGCAATATTCTTATGGGTTTTTATTTGGTCACGATTATATCTCTATGGTCTTACCGATAAATGGGTTGAGATTCTCATGCCGGAGTCCATGAGTCAGGACCAGGCAGTCCATGGCTTTGCTCTTTAACTCGAAGGTCCCAACCGATGGCAGATTCTTCAGCTGAACCAAGTCTCCCTGAAACAATAAAAAAATATTTTAAGTGTTATTTTGAATATCACAATTTACATTTTGTGAGAACATCGGATTTTCTACATGTCGTAGTTGAATATAACAAGTAGTTATCTCAACAGATATACAGCAAAGGATTGACTTTCCATCAGGCTTATGACTGATCGTCGGCTGGCTTAATGTCATCACTTTACACTTAAGTAACATTCACTAATTACATGCAGTCCATCCGTCCGGCGTCCGCCGCGGACGAGAATTTAACCCAGACATAACACAGCCTGATGGAAAGTCCATCTTTGAGACGAAGGTCTGGATTCGAATCCCAGCCGGGGTGAACTAAAATGGCGAATGTTTCTCGAGTGTAAAGTGATCACTTAAGTCAGCCGAGAGGTCGGTCGTAAGTCCGACAATGTTCATCCTTAATTCTTCTACACTGTTGTAGGAAAAATGCGTAATGTAGAATATTTACTGGTTTATTTATTGGTCATTGTAAAATTTATTGTTTGACCGTCTGATTCTGGAAGAAAATAAAATAAATTAAAAAAAAAGAGGTGGTCGGTAGCCTGTTTGGAAGAGCGCTCGACTGTTAATCAGGCGGGCGCGGGTTCAATCCCCGATGCCGACTTACTCCACTTCACAACACAAGATTTTCAAGCTTTCTGTGAAGTGTACAAAGATGTATTTGGGTTTATTTCGATAAACCCAGATTCATTTATTAAAAAAAAATAGGTCAAATCTGACATAATTCAATAAAAAAATGTTAGTCTCGGCTTTCCTTCTAATACAGAAATTCACTTTTCGCCATTGGCGGAGCTACTAACCTTAATACTAGTAGCAAGTTTTTTCTACAAATCAATCAGGTCCGTTATAAGTTAGTAAAATAATATGATTGAAATATTATTGCAAGCATTGAGAGCAACCCAAGCGTAAAATTAATAATCCGCGCTTCATTTCACTTCACATTACAATTCTTTCTTTCTTTCTGTTTCTGCGAAAGGATTGGGTCGGGAATAATAATGATTAGTTTTCAGAAAACATTGGAGGGGGGAGGGTTACCTGGACCACCAAGCGAGGGGAATTTTTTCTATAAAAAATGCGATATTTTAATGTAAGTAGATACCTTTAGGGTCTGTTGAGGAAAAATTGTAATGTGATTCCAACTGCGCAATGCAATTGAAATAAAGTTGTAATATGCACTTCTTAGAGACCTGAAACTTTGGAAACGTACGTAAACTCGGTGACAACACGTTTTTATGCAAAAATTGATCAACTTTCTCCAAAGACAAAAAACTTGCAAGGCGTTTCAGGGGTTCCAAGGGTTTTGTGGAGTCATATGTGGTATCGTATGAAAGGGCGTTGGAAAATAAATCCAGGTCGTAACTCAGATGTTGTCCAGTGAAGGATCGAGAGTATCCAGTTACCGCATACAGCCGTGTTCACGAGTAGAACTCAAATCTTTTTTACAGAATTCGTCTATTCTTGGTGGGAGGCGCCATTGGAATGAAGGAACCCAAGAACCCCGGAAGGGAGTTCTCGGTATCGTTTTGAAGATTGCAAAATGGATCTAGGATACGAAGCCATTTACTCTTGGTTTCAAAAAATACATTTATGATAACTTATTTTGGGTCAAGTATACGTTCTTGTATACGAGTTAAGTATACGATCATTGGAGAGACGAATGATAGGTGTATCCTTGAGAGACCGGATTAGAAATGAAGATATAAGACGATGGTCAAGGGTCTCAGACATTGCGGAGAGAGTAGGGACACTGAAATAATAGTGGGTAGGTAAAAGGACGGCAGATGGACCCCCAGAGGACTGAGAAATAAACGAATTGTAGAGAGACCACACATGAGATGGGCCGATGATATTATCGAGTCGCTGGGACACGGGTGGAGGCAGAGCGCCCAAAGCAGAGAATTGTGGAAGACACTGGAAGAGGCCTATATCCAGCTGTGGAGGGAAAGGGCTTGAGAAGAAGAAGAAGATACGTTCTTAGTAGGAAGGCAGAATATGTACCTTTAGGTAAGTGTATCCCAAATAAAATGTTGTAAGACTTCCATTTATAAGGTCAATAATTCAGATTTTTCTAATCGTCTTACTTCTAACCTTGGTATGATTGGTTGGTTTAAACCTTCTAAGTACTCCTTTGTCAAGGGATTTCGCGAACATTGTAGGTATAACAAAAATCTCAGGATAAGTAATAGGTCGTGACCTATACTTAACATTAATCGTCAGCTTAGCGAAACCTTACTTAAAAAGAGTTTGTATTTTAATATAGATTTGATATAGAAGTCTCCACTGTGATTTGTACTAAGTGGGTGTTTGTTCAAGACAATAAATTGGGGTATTTATCTGATTATGAGTAGGAATGCATATATAGACATTTAAAAAAATTCTAAAAACGGGAGACCTTAGATTTCGACAACCGTTTGTAAAAAATAGAGTAGATACTCGTACATTTACCATTATCTAGGGAATAACCGTAAAAGATTTTTTTATCTTGTATAGATATAGAAAGACAGAAACTCATTTCCCGAAAGTCGCGGAGATTTTTTTTTGTATGATAAAATGCATTAAAATCTAGGGAATGACCGTAAAAGTTTTTTGATTGAACCGAAATTAACCCCTAAAAATGGAAAATACACTATTTTCTATTATAACGCGATTGTTCATGCGATTTTGAACCTTAATGCCGCGGAAAACGACCGTGACGTCGTAAATGGGTCGCGAGTCTTAACTTAAAGTATTCTACCTAAAGAATAAATAAAAATCTATACGGGTCACCAATCTGTCAAAAAAGCACCAACCACTGACTCTATCTATAGTTGAATACAACTTCTCTTCTCCCTTACATTGAAATCCTAATAATTTCATCCTTCAGACAAATCCTACGTTATTATCTCCTCAAGTGCCCGTAGAGTGCCCCATAATATTCCCAAGATTGCCCCATAATATTCCCAAGACACGGCAAATAATCCTTTCTCCCCCCCACCCCGGCCGCCCGCTCCCCTCTAATGATTATTTCCGTAAAGTCTTTCAGTGTTACATTACAGTACGCATGGGCGTCGCCAGATTATAACCTAGGGGGGGACATAAAAAATAGTAAATAGCGCCACAGGCGAATTTATTTCGTGAGACTGTGCGTTTTGGGTTAGCTGGAAGAGATATCTGCATAGCGATAAGCTCGCCTTAGTGAACATTTCTCCGTTTTTTTATGGAGTATTGAATTTTGACAGATGCTGTAGTGTATAATATATAATATAGGCTCTAGAGAGGCATTGCACCACACCATTTAAGTACCTACTCTGTATAGTCTACATCCATAGTACTCGAGGCGGTGGCATAGGACTAGCTCCTCCTACTATTGCACCATGTAATGTAGTAGTGAGGCCAGGAGGCTCCAGGCATACCAGAGCAGAGGACTTCTCTGCAGACCACCAGACTAGCAAGACTTACCAGAGTCCAAGACAGCTTGCTGATACTTGAGAGGTAAGTGAACACTACAGATGCCATAATTATTTTAGTAAACTTTTTACTCGTATACGACTATGATGAGAAAACGATGTGGAACTAATGTGATTTTTTGAGAGGTTTTCTCATTAAGTGAGTAAAATATATGTGCCTATTCATTTCTCTAGGGGAGGGCAGCTGTCCCCCCCCTGTTGACGCCCATGATAGAAGGTATTCTTGTTGATGTTTATTGAGGCTGACGTTCCTAAGGCTATCAGGATGAAAGAATATTTAAGTAAATAATATCCAATATGAAATATTATTGGTATACAGTATAGGGATTTCAATGCGTTTTTGTTATCCTTTTTTATCGCTAGGGGCGCACTGACAAATAGCGTCTATTGTCAAATTTAATGTCAAAATGGAATTCTTAATCTCAATGTTTTTCTAAGGAGTCGAAGGGATCGCCATATATACCTACGTGATTTTACAATAGAGCTACATAGTCTATCAATAAAGAGATGGTCTCAGATTAATTACAGAGTACATGGTTGGCGCAGTTGGTTGAGGCAGCAACATCTCAAGTGGGAGGTGCCAGGTTCAAACCCCGGCGGTGGCGATGTATTCCACACTTTGCGATACAGGCTTTTAGCCTAGTGCAAGGTGTGCAGGAAAGTATTTAGGTTTGTGTATGAAAGCCCAGATCCATTTTTTTTGTTTGATGTAATTATTATTTTTTTGTGCTGGAAACAATGACATTTCTATCGAAACTCTACAAGTGTTGCCACTGCGGTAAAAAAAAGTGAAAAGGTAAAAAGCTACATTCCGTCACATTCATAGAAAACAATATTTTTCTTGACAGACTCTGATAGCCAAGCAAAATAATCAAATACCCAAGTGCCCAGTTACATTACAATTAAGGTATAGGTGAATGTATTCAAGTATTAGTATATATTGGTATTTGTATATCAATAATGAATGATATAATACTGAGAAGTGTAGCGGCAAGTTCTGCCTTCGCTTTTAAAAAAATGGCAACAGGTATTTGATAATATCTTTACAATGTTTTTTTTATTGTTTTTATTGTTTTTAATTATATTTTGTATTTTTCAAAGGCCGTATGGCCGTTTATGTCATAATAAATAAATAAATGTCAAATGCCAATCTTTTATATAGTGTACATAACTGTTGGGAAATAAATATTAAAAAAAATATTCCCCATCCCTAGTACTCCGAGAAACGAATACAAAAAATGATACCTTAGCTTACATTTTGCATAGTAGTTCTGGTTTTTGGATATGTTATAAAGGTCGGTCCTGTGATTAAGAATCCAAGTTTTCGACCTCCCAACCCTTGTGCGTTCACTAGGGCGAGCCAAAAAGTGTCGAAATTTCGGTCATTTTTCAGTTTATTGATCATAACTTTTTTACAATGCATTTTAGAGAAAAACATTAAAACGAAAATTAAATATTGAGCTTAAATAAATTTTCAGGAGAGCATATCTCCTTTATTATTAGTCCAAGTCAAAAAAGTGTGGTATCATTTTTTGTTGCAAATTTAATATTCTACAATATTTGCTAAGAACATTTTTCGCTAAAACGTACCGTGCTGAAAAAAAACTCAAAAATTGTGAAAAAAAAAATTTTTTCTTAATAAAAATATGTTTTTTATCATATAATTCTTTAAATAATAGCTTTTCAAAGAAAATATTTCCAACCTAATTTACAGGAAATGTAATACTGTACAATTATTACATACAATATTTTACTCTAAGATGGATAATTAAAAAATAATGATCAATAAACTGAAAAATGACTGAAATATCGGCAGTGTTCGGCTCGCCCTAGTGAACACACAAGAGTGAGGAGGTCGAAAACTTGGATTCTAAACCACGACACCAATCTTAATAAGATCCAAAAAAAAATTTTTCTTAAATTGCATTTTTCTGATTACTATTGTCATACGTACTATACTGAAAGTTTCGAAAATGTTCGTCTTATATTTTTTCAGAAGATCACAACTCTATTTTGGTTGGTCCGAGACAAAAATGTTTGATATCAAACTTATTGGAAATTGAACGATCTACAACATTTACTTACAACACTTTTCTCTCAAATGTACCGTTTAGGAAATATATTCAAATAAAGAAAATAATTGTAAAAAAAGTGCATTTTTTAAAAAAAAATTAACGCATGACTCTTTGTGTATTGATTTTACAAAAAAACTTTGTAAACATAAGTTGCAGGGAATTTAATATTCTACAACTTTTACGTACAATGTTTTTCTCTAAAATGCATTGTAAAAAAGTTATGATCAATAAACTGAAAAATGACCGAAATTTCGACACTTTTTGGCTCGCCCTAGTGAACGCACAAGGGTTGGGAGGTCGAAAACTTGGATTCTTAATCACAGGACCGACCTTTATAACATATCCAAAAACCAGAACTACTATACAAAATGTAAGGTAAAAATACCCATTACCTGGACTATAGTTCTGTCATATCATTCAGAAAATCCCTTTTTCCCATCAAAAGTATCGGTATTACTATTATTCTTCTTTCCTTTGGAGTTATTATTATATTTAAGGGCTTGGCACCAGGAATGACGTCACAGTCTTTTCCCACGGCATTAAGGTTCAAAATCGCGTGACAATTGCATGATAAAATGGTAAAAATAGCGTTTTTTTCCATTTTTTGGGGTTAATTTTGCGTCTTTCAAAAAATTTTACGGTTATTCCCTAGATTTTAATGCATATTATCAGTACAAGAAAAAAAAATACTCCGCGACTTTCGGGAAACGAGTTTCCGTCTTTCGGAAAAAAGGTCAGAGGTGTTTTTCAAATTTTTTTTTGGGCAATCTATACAAGATATAAAAAATCTTTTACGGTTATTCCCTAGATAAAGGTTCAACGCATCTACTCTATTTTGTTCCAAAGCAAATTTAGTAACGGTTGTCGAGATAGAAGGTCTCCCGTTTTTAGAAATTTTTGAAATGTCGGTATGCATACTCTTAAGTAGGTATATCTTTTTCAAACAAAATCACTTACGAACTAATGGTTCAAAGATCAAGCAGGTACCCTTAAGGTCACTTGTCTGTCAAAGTGGAAAACACTGGGGATACTTTTAATAATCAATTTAATTGCTTAGTAGTTAATAATTAACAAGTAGTTATATCTAAACAGATACACAGCAAAGGATGGACCTTCCATCAGGCATATCACTGATCATCGGCTGGCTTAATGAGATCACAATCGAACCCAGACTTTCTACCTGACAAGCCGGTATTCTATCACTGTGCTATGATGGTTGGTAGTTGAGTGGATGGATGGAATAGAATTGGCCTATATACATAATATTCCTACTTATGTTTTATGTCAAAATTTTCGCAGGCGGCGCTAGTTTATCTCATACAATATATGTAACGAGACGCGTTACTATTGAATCTCAACCGATCTCACCAATTCATAGGTACATTTTTTTAAAGAAATTTCGCCTGCGGCGCCTTTTTGTTAATCCGCTTTTTTTTCATGTCACATTAAATAGTCATAAAAAAGATTATTTATTTATTTTAGTTAGATAATATAATAGAAGATATATTTCTGGACTAATTTATTGTTAGCTCTAAAGTAAAAAAAAAAGTTTTACTTACATTGTATCTTATCCTATGGTCCACAATGTAATTGCTCTTGGCCAAGCTTCCGTTGGAAGAAGGACCTCTGTTGTTGGTAGCGTTGGTGGCTGCAGTGGTCGTAGGGGCCACGGCACCAAGGGATCCCATGGAGCCCTTCAGCAGATCGGGCTTGTCCACCACCTCTGGTCCTCCGAACTCTTGGAGCTGTTGTAGCCAGCAACATAGCATAGCTTCAATACCTTCGTCCACCTGAGGAATACCAATTCAAAATTTATCAATTTATACATTTTATTTATGGTCCTATGACCTATATGCTGTCATTCGGCTTCGGCGCCCTGAATTGTTCTCAGCCAATACTGAGAGAATCGTCTTGAAACTGAAGACAGTGATAGATGAAAGTATGGACTACAGATTGGCTGTTTTAGAATTACAGTATTTAAAAATTCTTTCAATAAAAAAATATTCCGAAAGTACCCCTGAAATTTACGCGATCTGAGGATTTTCCGTTCAGTTTTTTAGATATAAAAGTATAATTTAACCAAAATACTGGTAATTATAATTTTAACAAACTGGCTGTTTTAGATTTTTAATTTGTTTCCAGGCTCTTCTCAAAAAGGTAAAATTCACATTATCACTTATGTTATTCTTATTTTGCGATAGAATTCTCAGAATACTCAGTAAAATGATGCAAAGTGCTCTAAACATAAATACATTTTACTCACTTTTATGTGAACCACGGCGATAAAACTTCTACACAGTAATTGTAGGTATAAAACACGTTAGAAAATATCAAAATTATTCCTATTATAATTTTGCCCATTCTCCTTTGAAGGAGCAAATGTCGACGCAAAGAAAAACAACAACGATAGATGAAGTTAGATTAAAGCATAATAAAAGGCTGTATTATTATAGGAACTATTCTAAAGGTATCTATTAAATTAGAAAGGTAACATTTATGACAGACGGAAAGAGAAAAAACTGCCATTCACTTCAAAATCACGCAAATTTTCTTTTCCATTTGACAGTAACTCAAGGGAGGGTAAGAATGGTTATCTGTAGTTATAAATAACGACATTGCTATTTAACTCGGGACTGGTGTGGCTGGGTGTGAGACGCCTAGGCAGCCTAGGGGGTCACGTTTTTACAATTTTTATATCAACGTCTTACCGGAGTCAAAACACGAAAAATAGCGAAAACATCGGCGTTTTACGCGTTGTTTCCATAGTAAAAATGTTATCACCGTGGCAACAATGCGTGAAACGCCAACGTTTTTGTCACGTTTTGTGTTTTGACTAAGGCCCCAGATCCATGTACCTTTCGGCGAAGGTCACTCACGGAGCGTAAAGTAAATAGTATACAGGATTAAAAATTTGTAATATTTGGATTAGTTGAGCGAGATTGTCGCTATAGACGCATAAAGTTGAAAAATGCATCCCAATTCGTATTTTTTTTTACTTGTATGTGATGGACTTTTAATAAGAAAATTTTGCTTTATAAAAAGATTTTTGAAAAAAAAAAGTATTTTACAGTTTCTACAAATCTCTGTTTTTTATGTTATTTTAAAGTAATTTTACAATAGGGTCTATATTTTTTAGTAAACCATATACGTATTATCCTATAAGTACAGTAAATGAAGGATACATGTGAGAATGTAAATGTATTGTAAAAATAAAAATAAAAAAAATTCATTGAAAAAACAATGTTCGGCTGCCTATGACATACCTACCATACCAGGGGGCTGAGTCAAACCACGAAAAGTGACGTAAACGTTGGCGTTTTACGCGTTGTTGCCATGGTGATAACATTATTACAATGAAATATGGTGATAACATTATTACAATGAAAACAAAGCGTAAAACGCCGACGTTTCCGTCACGTTTCGTGTTTTAACACAGGCTCCTGTCATTTTACAAAAAAGAGCCACACCAACGTTGCGTTAAGAAGGGAGGAGTTATGGTTACCCCTTCCTTATGATTCAAACACACCAACGCTGGGTTAAAAGGGGAGGTGTTACGGTTATTCTTTCGTTATGATTCAAACACACCAACGCTGGGTTAAGAGGGGAGATGTTACGGTTATTCCTTCCTTATGATTCACTCACCCTTCGGCTGTCAGGCACTTGCGGGAAGACAAAGTCTGTCGCTGTCAGGACTATTTTATTGGGGCCCTTGGAGAGTCTTTTCTTCAGCAAAACATTTCTGGAAATAGAGAAAAAACCAAGTGCTTTAATAACTTATTGGATGGATAATATTAATATTTGATTTTTACGAACGCATTATTATTTCTACTTATCCCAAGGCAGAATCTTATATTAAGGGATTGGCACCAATAATGACGTCACAGTCATTTCGCACGGCATTAAGGTTCAAAATCGCGTGAACAATCGCATGATAAAATGGTAAAAATGGCGTTTTTTCCATTCCGTTTTTTTGGGGTTAATTTTGCCTCAATCAAAAAACTTTTATGGTTATTTTCCAGATTTTTATGCATATTATCAGTACAAAAAAAATTACCCCGCGACTTTCGGGAAACGAGTTTCCGTTTTTCGGAAAAAAGATCAGAGGTGTTTTCCGTTTTTTTTTGAGAAATCTATACAAGATATAAAAAATCTTTTACGGTTATTCCCTAGATAAAGGTTCAATGCATCTGCCCTACTTTGCTCTAAAGCATATTTAGTATTTAGTAACGGTTGTCGAGATATAAGGTCTCCCATTTTTAGAATTTTTTGAAATGTCGGTATGCATACTCTTAAGTGAATTGACATTTTTCTTTTTTCTGTCAATCTATCAATCCCCTCATGGCGGATCTTTTGCAGCGATATCGTCACACAATTCTGGTTTGCGTCACAATTCTACCAGGTTATTTTTGAAATCACAATTTATGTTTTGTGAGATCATAGGAATTTTCTACATGTCGTAGTTGAATATAACAAGTAGTTATACATATCAACAGATACATAGCAAAGGTGGTTGGAAGGTTGGAACGTACACTAAAATACCAAAAAATAATCTCAATAGAGGGCCGTGTACAACATAGTATACATGTTTCTTCTCGACTCAACTACTAGCCTTCATAGCATAGCGGTAGAGTAGCGGCTTGTCAGCTTGGAGGTCTGGGTTCGATTCGTGGCCGCAGAATCCGAATCAGAATGAAGTCCAGGCTTTTTGGACTGTACATAGTCCCCTAGTGTGACAGTTGTGATTTGGTACTATATGAATATACTATATGAAATCAAAGGTACTATCTTTAATCTTTGGCAGGTTTTCTGCTTATAACCCGAAAACTATTAACTTTTCGTAAATTACCTTTCAATCTTAATATCTTAAAATGTGTAATTTAACAATAGGAACATATCCACATTCTCAACTGAATTTACGCAAAATACACAGAGTGCTGTTCTTAATACTGTACTACTCATATTACCTTTCCCCACGTCTTTCCTGTCCATAATAAGGTAATTCTGAATATCAGATATAACAATAATAATCTTCATAACACGTCTTACAATGTTTTTTCCTGGAAATTTCACGTCGCAGTATTATTCTCCTTTCCATTCCGTTACGTTATTATTATTTAAATTGTAATAAGGAATTCTTTCAGACGTGAAACAGACTTAATACGACGCTCTTTTATATGCCGTGTCTTTCATTTTATACGTTGCGAGTAATGTTACAAATTCACCTTCATCGATGACACACGCCTTGATCTATGACAATAATTCACCTTCATCGATGATACAAATTTGCCTTCATCAATGACACAAATTCACCTTCATCGATATCTTCATTTATAATACAAATTCACCTTCATCGATGGTAAAAATTAACTTTTTTCGATGGTACATATTTAACTTTTTATATGATACAAATCCACCTTTATCGACGGTACAAATTTGCCTTCATCGATGACACAAATTTACCTTTGTACGAGTAGATGTTACAAATTCACTTTTTTCGATGGTACAAATGTACCTTCTTCTACAATACAAATTCACCCTCATTGATGATACAAATTTACTTTTTATCGATGGTACAAATTCACCTTCATCGACAATACATATTTACCTTCATCGATGATACAAATTTTCCTTCATCGCTGGTACAAATTTACCTTCGTCAACGATACAAATTCACCTTCATCGACGATGCAATTTTTCCTTAATATATGATTTATGTATCTTAGTTTTTTTAAGTGTTTCATTTCTATCGACGAACTAAATTCACTTTTATCGTTAATTCACGTTTTTTTATTTTTTTTACGTTCATCGACAATTCACCTTGGCATTTATGAAACTATTTTGTTTAAAATATCCTATGAAAGCTTTACGAACAACTGACTTTTATTATTATTTCTACTAATGAATCAGACACCCGTATTGCACACCCGTAAATCTGTTGCTAGTAACCCTACTTTGAGAACAGACGAAATTCACGTACCAATTAAGGTGAATTTGTTTCATCGACATTCGACTATTTATAAGCTTTCACGATGAATTTAATTTTTTTAAGCTTGTTCTTTCGAGATCAACATCGAACCCAGACTTAGAATTTTAATGTTTTACGCTATTTCGATGAAATTTTTCCGAGGTTTTACATCTCTATCTTTATGTTTCCCCGAATGGCGGTGCATATGTTTTCAATACGTTCCTAGGTAATAATACTCAGAGAAAAAAGGGGGACAGGGAAAGAAGGTTGGAGGGAGGGAGAGAGATGATTTGAAAGTGTGGTTGGAATTGTATATCGAAAGCTTTTGTTTTCACATAATAGTACACATTCACATTATTTCTATTTCAGGAATATTTTTTCGAATTTTCAGCGAATAATAGAAAATGGATTTCATATGATTACGGCAACGCATTGTCATGTGGAGGTTTAAGGTATACTTTTGCCTCTTTACTGACGGATATGGAGGGAGGCGGGGCGGAGTAGGGGGTACAGTGGCGCGTACCACAGTTTATAATTCACATAAAAATGAAAGGAGAAAAAGGAACATTAAAATATGGTGAACGTAAGACATTTTCATTTTATAGTTTTATTAGTATTTTCGCTTGCTTACCTCTTCTGCAGATTTCACAGTAAATTAAAAAAAGCTTGTGTTGTGAAGTGCAGAATGATTATCAGCACATTATGAACAGCAATATTTGTAAAATCAAAGAGATACAATATTAATTCTATTTTTGTATGACTCCATCTATTTTAGGTTTAGATCGTAACCAATTTTACAAATTGTGAATATATCTGTGGTCGCCAAAAGTCCATCGCCCAAATGTCGTTTCAACCTTAAGTATCCATCGCCCAAGTGACCGTGTCCCTAAATGTCAACATTATAGTTAGGTACCTAACTTAGTAATTTATTTAATCTATCTAAAGTAATCGACCTAAAAACTAAATTCCTTTTACGTTCGCAAAACAGTCATTCAAATGCTTTGTTATAAACCTAAAGATTTGTAAGTATATCAATCATTTTGGAGAGGAAAAATCTTACATAAGTCTTTCGTGACAAATATTGGATTACTTTTTGATTGATGGCTTACCTGATGACAAGGCCTACTCCAACGCTGACGCCGCAGAAGAGAAGAGCTGACAGCACAATGATTATAATGTGAATTGAATTGACTTTGATCTGAGCTCTGATACAGAAGTCTCCATCGCACGAGTCCTCATCAAATTCCAAACCTTTTTTCTCATGCCAATCATCGAAATTCGGCTGAACTTTAAAGATACTCATAGAAGACAGAATATCCCCTTGCGGAACCCCTTTTAAAGAAGCGTTTTTAGAATACTGTAAAATCACCAGCGGTCTCCAGTGGGATTGAGAATCGAACTGGTCGTAGTCCTCTTTCCAATCCAGAAATAAAAATTTAAAAACTTTTTCGCTGCGATTGTCGGCATTTTCATTTGTGACTATATTCATGCCTTCGTGAATATGTTCAAAGAGTTCGTTTTTTGTGGATTTTTCGATAAATTCGTCGATTACGATCTGCTTAGAATCCATACTCGTCAAAATCATAAACGATTTCTTCATTTCAATACTAATATTTTCAAACATTTCGTATCTTCTGTGATGCCAGCTGCGTTTTTGTCTTACGTAACCAGTATCCTTTTTGTACCTTCTTATATTTCCCTTCACAGAATTTGTATTTTCATTTTGAAAGTCGGTTGTGGCTTCATTGGCGTTTATACCAGAGTATTTATTTTTATTTTCTATTCGAATGGAGTTAATCCCATTTTGCTTTGTCCCATTAGAAGCTTTTGAATTTAAAGATACATTATGTAATTCTTTGTGTTCATCCATAATGACGAATGAGCTATTTCCATTTTCTGTTTTACTCTTTGCAACTGTCTCATTAATTCTTTTGAAACTTGCCTCGTTATCTTTCATTAAAGTTTCTATTATTATTTTAACTTTGTCTGTTTTTGTCTCATTTACGAGCAATTTCATTTCTCTGCTCTCTATTTCAGAAACATTCTTTTTACTCATTTTCAACACAGAACCGTTTAGAACCGTTTGTGTCGTAATATTGTTGTAATAAATTTGTTCACGTGTGTTATTTTTATTTTCCCTAATGTCGGAAATATTGTTCTCATACCGCGCCTTTGGGAGTAATTCTGTAAAATTTTTACGACTGGTTTTTACTGCTGCGGTGGTGTTTTTACCGTCCGAATTATTACTAGCAACATAACTTAACCTATTTTCATTATTACTAGAACTTTTTAAATTCTCAAACTCTTTTACACTCGTTTCCGTGGGAGAACTCAATAATTTATCAATTAAATCGTCTAAACTCACATTTTTTGTATTGCTTTTAATATTATTGTTAAAATTATTTATGTAGTTCGTTAAAATATCACTGACCGTTTCGTTATTAACGAATATTACACTATTAACGTAATAATTATTGCTTTCTTCGTCATCATCATCACCATCATCAGAATTATCTTTATAAGCACTTTTGTCATCACTATTTAAATTATTAAGGTCGACATTATTATCTTTGGTTAATTTATTTTTTGAAACTTGATCATCGAATATAGAATTATCATCGAAATTTGTTGCGCTGGCGTCATCAGAAAAATACAAGGTGTATTCCGAATCATCTTCTTCATTAATCGGTGCATCGTTTTGAGGTAAATCTTCAGAATCGAATAGATTTTGATTTTGTTGTTTGTGTCTCGGAGGCTTGTTGTCTTGGACTATTTTCGGAATAAACGGTATGAAGCTGGAGACGTCTATTGCCAAGACGATGGTCTGCGACAGTTGGAGAGTGTCGATGGCTTGGAGGATGGTCTCTCCTGTGGAGGATCTGAGGGATGCGCAGAGGATGATGACTGGAAAAAAGAGAAAGAACAGAATTGATTAACTTTGTCAATACTACCTGTAGATTTCATATACCTACTAGGTCTGAGAATTTTACCACTTACACAGTGTTAAAAATTAAGTACAATTTTTACTCGAGTGCTCATTCTTTATTGTTTATTGTTATGTATCATCCGTAGGCCCATCCGGACACCTGGAATCTTCATTTGAACATATTATGTAAAAAAAGAATTATGTTTAAACAATAGTACATTAGTATATAAATATATAGGATTGTAAATCAATAGACAGAAAATATGATCCAAGATCAATGCTGATCGGAGTGTAAAAGGTTCCGGCCAGCATTTCGTCAATTAGTCAATACAAGTCAATACATAGAACAATAATCAATTAAATATCACTGAATATGATGAAATCGAATACTGGTCAGAGTGTAAAAGTTTCCTGCCAGTATTCACGTCAATTATTATTTCTATTCCATCCCCAAACGTCGCGTCTCTTGCTGGGTAAGCAGAGAGAACAGAACTTCCTGAATACAAACTTCTTGCTTTCACCATATTCATGTAATTAGTCATACATTCTCTACGATTCATTTTACTCAAAACACGTCCATCCTTGTGCAACAGTTGACATGGTCAGACCAAGATACGAAATATACGAGTCTCAGAAATATAAGGACAAACACATCACACACATACACTCTCTCTTACACACACAAGAAATGGTTTTACCTAATTGAAATCGATTATCTATCTAAATTGCGTCATTACGGAATTAAGCGTTTTATTCTCTCTCCCTACCCCGCAACGAATACAATAAAAAAATAGACTGTAGAAAAAAATATTTGTCATATACCTAGTTAAGAGTACGCATACCGGCGTTTCAAAAATTTCTAAAAACGGGAGACCTTATATCTCGACAACCGTTACTAAATATGCTTTGGAACAAAATAGGGTAGATGCATTGAACATTTATCTAGGGAATAACCTAAAAGATTTTTTAATATCTTGCATAGATTTCTCAAAAAAAAATTAAAAACACCTCTGAACTTTTTTTCCGAAAGAAGGAAACTCGTTTCCCAAGTCGCGGAGTAATTTTTTTTTGAACGATAATATGCATAAAAATCCAGGGAATAACCGTAAAAGTTTTTTGATAGACGCAAAATTAACCTCAATAAATGAAAAAAACGCTTTTTTTACCATTTTGTCATGCGATAGTTCACGCGATTTTGAACCTAAATGCCGTGGGAAATGACTGTGACATCATTCTTGGTACCAAGCCCTTAAGAATTTTTTGACAGACACATCAAACAAAGCGATTGACATAAACGGCCTAAGAAAAAAAACCGATTGAAAATTATCCCTTATATTTACATCTTCCGAAAAAAATATCGAGAAAAGAATAAAAGACTGATTTAAAGGAAAAATTGAAAATAAAATGAGATGAAACGTTTCTGTGCTAAAATACGTGGAATCAAATTGAATACTAGCGTCCAGAGGCCTGTTGAAATAAGAGAAAATATTGTCGAAAATGACGAGAAAATTGTTTACCATGATTTGTGCTTGTTTTGTCAAAATCGATTCAGCAGTTTGAGAGATATTGACAAAAACCTAAATGAGAAATTTTGATACTCTTCAATTTTCAAGAGGCCATATTTCCGAAATCAGACGCCGAACAAAGGTTACCGACATAGCAGACCGTATCGCTGGGTTAAAATGGCAATGGGCGGGCCACGTTGCGAGACAGGGAAATGAAAGATGGGGACCCTAAATCCTAACATGGCGATCATGGGAGAACAGAAGACCTGTGGGACGACCCCAAAAGAGATGGATAGATGATATAGTCCCAGTCGCAGGAAGAAACTGGGTGAGCAAAGCTCAAAGTAGAAAAATTTGGAAAATGTTAGAAGAGGCCTATATCCAGCAGTGGAAGGATGGCGGAAAAAGAAGAAGAAGATATTTCCAAAACGTTTGATTTTTGGATATGCATCCACTTAACTTTTTTTCATATTTTTTCATCCACTATCACCTCTCCAAATATCTGACACACCGAACCAATCACCTAGCATAAAAAAAGAAAAAAAAAAATGCAACAGAACATACGAACAACGAACGTTTTATTATAATGACCTAAAAGTCGCTTTTACCTTGAGGTGGAATTTGACGAATAGGATTTGGTACGTAAACATTGTTTTGTCTCTCATTTCATCTCTTTTGTCTATCAAATATTTTATAACCATAGCTGATGCGGGCGTCGCCAGCCTCGGAGCTAGAGGGGGGGGCAAAAAAATTAAAAAAAACGATAAAGCATGGAAAAAGAGGAAATAGTGCCTTTTTTCGAATTTAGCGATTTTTTTAGTGAGGCATGAAGAGAGGCAAAAGAATCGGTTATTTTGAAAAAGGCGGAAGTCACACTTTTTGGACAAACTGAGTTAAGTATGAGGACATTCTCCTCTATCATACAGGAGAATGTCCTCATACTTAACGCAGTTTGTCCAAAAAGTGTGACTTCCGCCGTTTTCAAAATAACCGATTCACTTGAAAATGTACATAGTACTTAGCACAATAATACGCATGAAAAAAGTCTTTTATAAAAAAAGTAATAAAAAATAGTGCAGCAGACAATTTTTTTAAATGAAAAAAATGTATTTTGATGGACTTTCATGAAAATTTATGTTATGATGAGAATACTAGTGGTAATAATGTGTTTTTTTGTGACGTTTTATCATTTAGTTTAAAAAATATATACCTATTCCCATCACTAGGGGGGGGGGGGCAGATGCCCCCTGCCCCCCTGACGACGCCCATGATAGCTGATATTATATTTTGTCTTCGAAAATAGTAAAATGGGTTCGTAAACTGTCAAACTATATCGATAGATGTCGCATAATCGAGCATGCTTGCGGGGTTTATTCTGAAAACCTACGTGCGTAGGGTGTTTTTGACAGGGGCTTCCGAACAAATTCCAACTCAAAAATATTTTCCCCTTCGCTGATTGTTTACGATTGGCTGTAAATAACTACAAACAAATGAAGTGTGGGAAAATTTATATTTTATTTAGAGTACAATTATTGACATTTAAAAAAAAAATAAAAAACGGGAGACCTCGACAACCGTTACTAAATATGCTTTGGAAAAAATAGAGTAGATACATTGAACTAGGGAACGACCGTAGAAGATATTTTATATCTTGTATTGATTTCTCAAAATAAAGTTTCATAGAATGTATAATGCCTTTTAAGTAAAAGTATCTTATCACAAACTTAAAGCTCCATCGGGAGCTTAATGGAGTGAATGACATACTGTCAATCATAATGCTAGGAGATTCTTATACTTGTGAGTATTATAAAATAAGCTTTTTCTTTATAAGCATTCTACGCGCTTAGTAAAATATGCAAAGTGCTTAAATTTTTAAAACGTTATAACACAAATTAGTTCTCTACAAGCTTTTCCGAATACTTAGAGACCTGAAACCTTAAAACGAACGTAAGCTTACGATACGTTTCTATACAACATTGGGTCATCGTTCTCCAGAGACAAAAAGTTGTAGAACATTTCAGGTGATCCAAGGGTCGTGCGGGGTCATGTGTGGTATCATATAAAAGAGCGTTGGAAAATAAATCCAGATAGTAAGTCAGAAGTTGTTTAACTCCAACCTCGGAAGACGCACGCATTCCAAGGTTTGAGCTGGACAAAATCTGACTTACGATCTGAATTTTTTTGACAATGTCCTTTCATACGATACTACACATGACCCCGCACGACCCTTGGATCCCCCTGAAGTGCTTTACATATTTTTTGTCTCTGGAGAAAGCTGATCAAATGTGGGACAGAATCGTATTGTCACCGAGTTTATGTATATTTGCAAAGTTTCAGGTCTCTAAGTAGTCAGGAAGTGGTTGAAAAATTGATCACGAGATTTGTGTACAGACAAAAAATACCACAATGAAATTATGAAGTAATAAAATTTTGTAAAAATTGTTGATGCATATTGTTTTCTTTAAAGACTGAAGTGAGATACTATTCATTATCATTTTCATTTTCACTACATCGTGGGAAATTCTGTAATGGAATAAATTTGTTTTCATATCTTTTCCCTTTTCACTTTTCTTTTTTGCAAAGAATGAAAAATGATTTATAAATTGTAGAAATTGCATTAAAATTGCTCGCTAATTACTGGAAAGTGTGAAACTATATTATATTCCTCCTCCATCTCTCTCGAATGAATATTCATTCGTTCATTCATTCATTCATGCATATTTAACAACGAGCATTAAGATAATTTCAAGCTGTCGCCAAATATGTTATGTCTTGAATTTGAAATCACTGTGAATTTATACAGTCACTGTTTTATGATGTATCAAAGTCACTGTGAAATTAATATAAAAAAGAATTAAATGCATCTGAATGAACTGAGGGATTTACATATGCTTGCGATCCAAGATCAGAAAGTAAGTAAAGCAAAAAAATATCAAAAATCACAGTAATAATTTAGTAAGCCCAGGTTATGTCCAGGAATCAGTTATATGTACAAAAAAAAACTCTCAGACTACATAATTTGAGTAACGATAGAGCAGAATCCTGGCTAGGACATAGGCTATGAACAGATCAAATAACTCTTACGGTTAAAGAGAAAAACGACGTTAATGACAAAACACCATGTAAGCTATAAGGTTTCTTTAAAATCATGAGCAATTTCGCCGGGTACAAAATCTAGTATGTATATAATAAAACATACAAATGTTGTTAGATGATTCATGTAGGAAATGTCAATCGCACACTCGCGCAAACTGAATATACATATTGTGATGGGGGACCATCTTTATAACAATATTATAAATAAGTAGATATATATTATGGGGCAAAGGTTAGGTATATTTGTTCCATTACAAAGAGATGGCGTCCACTTAACATATTTCTTTCAGAATCTACTGAAGAAGAGATGAAATCATAGACATTCCTTTTATTCATTATTTCAGGTATTGAGGATAAGATGTGTGTGTGTGTGTGTGTGTGTGTGTGTGTGTGTGTGTGTGTGTGTGTGTGTGTGTGTGTGGAATGGGTGATGTATGTTTTTTGTTGATATTTTTTTTTCAGAGATTGAAAGTGTGAGATGGGAAGAGATTTCTCGTGACAGTGCTAGTTTGATGGGATTCGAATGTGGTTGTACTTAGCAGCTGTGTTTCATTATATCCCAGATTTAATTACCACTTTCGAGAGTTTACTGAATATTGTAGTGAGAATAATTCTAATCGAGGATTATTCTATTATCATCCTAGTTTTATTTTATCAATTAAATTAACTTCAGTGATGCTGCCCGATGGAGCAAAGCTAAGAATTTATTTATACTATTTTGTTTCAGAGATAATAACAACTAAGCAATAATCCTTTGTTTCAGCCATATTATAAGCAAGATGCTATATCCTAAATGACTTATAATAATGTGCATGATTTTGGGTTAACTCGTAGAAACTTCTTAGTACATTATTATCCCTAATTGCATGAATATTTATGTTATAATTACTGATTGCACGAATATGTGTGGAAGTATCATCTGACTGCTTAAACCTTTTCGCGGGGAGTAATCAGATTTAAGCCTTAAGTGGAATTAAGAGACATTAGACCCAGAATTTGGCCAAAGCAAAGTCAATTCTATACGTATTATATTATTAACTTATTATATAGTAGTGAATGTGATAAAACTTCGCGTGATAACAGCACTTGGACTCAAAATCGCTTTCGGCGCTCGCGGCGGCGTAGGGGCCGAATTGCATGCCAAATCTAATTTTCAATTAACCGTATGTGACTCTCTGTCTATCCTTATAAAAACTAACCAACAACTACCAACTCTATATTTCTTCATTTACGTAAAATGAAAAATTACTGATTGTGTTATAATTGTGTTATATTATGCTTTCCTTGTACTTTTCTTATATTACTTTTCAGGAAAATTTCTAAATTTATTTGTGTTAAAAATATATGATGTAACGTTCTCACACTTTGGATACGCCCCTGGTATATTATGCGTTATGTATGAAATGCGTGTAGTATAGGTTCCTTAATGATATTACAGGTACCTCTTGAGGCGATGTTTCGTATTGCATAGACGTTACCAACGATTAAATGTGGGACTTTTATTACAGCGGAAAAACACAATGTGGGTCCGAATTAAAGAAAATCAAACATTAGAAAGATCACGTAAGGCCAAGAGACAACGAGGAAAATAGCGGGAAAATAGTTATTACGAATTCCGAAATCAGGATAACGGTGGACAAGCAGCGATTCGTTTTACGCAAATTCGATCTGAATGATAGACTAGAATGTGAGAGTGTGTTTGAATGTGTGATAGAGTGAAAGTAGAAAAGAACTTAGAGAAAGTAGATTTTAGAACTAGGAAATAGGGTTTAGTTTTGAATTTAGGTAGCAGTTAGTTAGGAGGTAATGTTGAACACCAAAAGTAGTTCAGTTTATTCTTTTATTTTTAGCGTAGTAGGGTGTTACCATCACAATATAGACATAATCATGTGGCAAAAATTAAAATAAGAAGAAGAAAGTGTTGATGCAGGCAACGGTTCAGACAACGAGAGATGGCATTAAATTGGAAACGTGGTAAAAATCACAACTTATTATTTTTTATTTATGGTAAAAATGCTACTGTTATTTTTCGCCATTACGAACAGTCACGCATATATTTGTGTGATATCTAGTTATAATAATATTATTAGTAGAACGGAGAGTGTGGAACTGCAAATGTCTGCTCTTAATATAATATTCTACTACTCTATTCTATTCTATTACATTCTACATCTGCACACAAAACACAATCACGGGTACTATGTAAGTATTCTCACATGAAACACGCTTTATTGTATTCGGTCCTTGTTTATCCGAACTTGAATTTGACAAGTTAATATGTTCGGGACATATAGAGAGGATGAATGATGAAAGGTTAACAATGATAATATACCTGATTGAAAGAAGATATGCATGAATCGCGGCTATCCAAGTCGACAAGTTGCTTACGGACGGGGGTGTTTTGAATTAAAGGTATCGTAGAGTTTTTACGACGAATTGTATATGGATGTGACGGAAGCCCAAGGTGTTTGTAAGGGTAGGAAAGTCTGGCGAAATTTTCCCTCTACATACCCTGCAATGGATGCGGCGTGAGGAGTTTCAAACAGAATAGGTCTTGAAGCTGGTCGAAATAATGAGATAATGAGATTAGCGTAATTACGATGTATTCTGCACTTCACGACACAAGCTTTTTTTTTAACTTAATACGACGTGTGCAAGAAAGCATTTTGAGTTTGGGAGCCACGTTTTAAAATAAAAAATGGCGTTATATACGCACGTATACAGTCGGAACACAGATACATACAGTTATAATTATTATTTAGATTAGTTGTAGTTTGATCGGAGATGATTATTTATTATTCAACACATCAAATTGAATCAGGATTATACAGGGCGTTTGGGTATTTCAAGTTTCATCTATTTCTGAAGTGGCAATAGAGCCTTGTACACTCTATTTGGCACTGAATTTCCCTGCATATTTATTTATTGTTTTATCTCTATTTGTATACCTATATTACTGTCAACATGTAACTTTGACGAGTCCAAGTGCCTGCAAATAGCCTAGGGACGATTCACAACAATATCTCATTATTATTTTTTTACTTAGTATTTTACTAAGATTTACTGATTTCTTGAGTTGTAAATGATGATGTATTTTTTTTTTGAGGCAAAGCACCCGTTGTCGAGTGATACATAATGATGTCTTCCTATGATTTGATTTTGTATTTATGAAATAATATTATTATAAAGAACACTACATATATGTACCAAAATTATGTTAATGGCGTAAGCCGTTTATGTATAAATAAATAAATATCTTAAAAAAGTCAGTTTTCCAGGATTTTCTGCCTAGGCCAATTCCATTTTCCATGTTATTCCAGCCTGATGTGTACAGCCTCTGGATGGTCATTGCAGGCCTGCCCAGACGTCTGTTGCCTTCTGGGCGATATTGGAGACATTGGAGAGCTGTTGTTGATGCTATCAGCGGGCATAGGAGGAGAATGGAACCATCTAGGCTCCCTCACGTTGTGCTCCATCGCCAACCCCAAAGTAGGCCACCCCCAGGCGGACAACCAAAGATATGGATTAACAGCTGGGAGTCGACCTCGCAGGAGGCTAACCCCTCTTAAATAACAGACCATCAGGCCTACATTAAGATTAAGAAGAAGTTAGTTTACAAGCGTTTCCCTCTCGCTTCAGTTATTACTTATCAGCCTTCAAGTCCATGCTTCACTACTGTATATCCGTTGAGATTTGTATGCATATGAAATAAGAAGACTATTATTGTGTGTATGGATGCATGAGGTGTTCAGAATACTCTGTATAGGTCTAATTTAATATTATTAGATCCTGGATTCTGTTGGGGCAAATCCTATTAAATATTTAACTGTATAGTGCTCAGTGTTCGCTGGTAGCACCTATAATTATCACACTGAGCTGGGAGCCCGGGAAATATAATAATTATATGTATTGGGAAACATCAGGGACAGACAACATCCAGCTAGCTGTTAAATACATTACGAACTAGTTTAAATGTCCGGCGAAGTCTAGGAAAATAATTATTGGACAATTTCTGAGTTATGGTATTATTTAGTTGTGGCAAACCAAAGCTCTCTTTTTCTATTTAAGGGCTTGGCACCAAGAATGACGTCACAGACTTTTCCCACGGCATAAGGTTCAAAATCGCATGAACAATCGCATGATAAAATGGTAAAATAGCGATTTTTTTTAATTTTTGGGGTTGATTACGCTTCAACAAAAAACTTTTACGGTTATTCCCTAGATTTTGTTGCATATTATCAGCACAAAAAAATTTTTCTCCGCGACTTTTGGGAAACGATTTTCTGTCCGTCGGAAAAAAGATCAGAGGTGTTTTTCACATTTATTTTTGAGAAATCTATACAAGACATAAAAAATCTTTTACGGTCATTCCCTAGATAAAGGTTCAATGTATCTACTCTATTTTTTTTCAAAGCGTATTTAGTAACGGTTGTTGAGATCTGAGGTCTCCGTTTTTAGAAATTTTAAATTGTAATATTCCTACTCTTAAATGAAAAACACCAACTAATCTATTTTAAGCTGTGGCTGGTGTTGCCCACAATGAAAAAAAGATTAAAATCCTTTTAAATCCATACATAATGTTCTTTTTATTGTCTGGCGAGGCAACACTCTTTTCAATTTTAAAAACTGTTCTAAGCGCAATTCAAAATAAAGGCTTTCGAACGTCGTTATAATAATATACGAATACGTTCCAATTTTAAAATGTTCTATTCCAATAGTTCTCAAACTTTTTTCTTCATTTATTTACATTTATAGTGAACAATATGGAATGTTACAATAAAATAAGCATAAAATCGTACCAAACTGTTCACTATGGCGATCTTATCGCAGTGTTAAGATTTCTTTCAGTTAACTAAACTTCTGGGATAGTTCCACTGAAATTATTTCGAAAATGATATACTATGTACATTTAGATTTATAGAATTATGAATAGCCTAAGATCCAATCGCTATAATATGACCAATCAGTTTTTTAATCGAAATATGAAAATATGAAAAATCTTCCTTGTCCCCCAAATAGGCCCCCTCCGCGGTTTTTCGTATTTTTCAGGATAATAGTACCTAATCAATAACAAAAATAATCCTTAGTATATTAACTCTAAAAAAATCATGCATTTTTTTTCATAGAACTAGCAGTTTACCCGCAACGGCTGGTCATATTTTTAATATCGATAAGCAATTTGGCCGAATCTACGTAAATACAGAAATACCATCAAATCACTGAAAAAAAAACGTGTGCCTCAGTATTCTGCAAATACCCTAAACTTTGAGAAACTATGTTCTATACGAGTATGGTAGATACTTTAAGCATTACTCCCCCCTACTATCTCCCCCTGTATACCCCCGCCCCCTCTGGAATATGTTCCTATACAATACAGCACTGTGCTGTTATTTATGAATCAATTAGGCTTCTATTCTATCACCATGAACTATTCCCCACTACATTACATTACAATTGCAATGTTGGAATTGCAATCATTTCAACTCTGAACAATACTTGTTAGCAACAAAAGGCGTTGTTATCAATGTTTTATTTAATCAGTACACCTATTTAAAACTCCCGGACCGACTATGACGTCACGGTAATTTCCCCAGGCATTTTTTTTAAAAAGGATCTAAAGGATACACAAACCCAAATGCTTTCCTGCACCCCTTGCGCTAGGCTAAAAGCCTGTATCGCAAAGTGTGGAATATATTGTCAGCGCCGGAGTTTGAACCTGGCACATCCCGCTTGAGAGACTGCCGCCTCAACCAACTGCGTCAACCATATACTCATTTAGGTTATTGGGTTGATTGGCAGAAATCGCCAAAAGGCGATAAATCCGCCCTTTACATGTTTATTTAAAATAAATAAATCTTTATTGGTCAGAAAAAATATGCATAGTAACAAAAACAAGATAATTATAGTGTGCCAAAAGGCGGACTTATTGCAAAATCAATATCTTACAGTCAACCCGATTTATATGTGTAATAGAGTTTTTATTTATTTAAGGTTCAAAATCGCACGAACAATCGCACGTTGCCAGATGCCGGAATCTAGATGGACCAAAAAGATTCTCGAGTGGCAAACTAGTACAAGCAAAAGGAGCGTAGGAAGACCTCAGGCAAGATGGTCTGACGATGTGAGGCGAATCGCAGGAAGCAAGTTGATGCAGCATGCCCAGGATAGGGTTCTGTGGAGAGTCAAAAGGGAGGCCTATGTCCAGCATTGGAATTAAAACAGCTGAGAAAGAAAAAACAGAAGAGGAAGAATACCCCCATCCCCCTTTCCCCCTCCTCTTCCTCTTATCCCGAACTCTTCCTTATTTTTTTTTTGTATTCTTGTTTGTTTTCTTTTTTTTTTGTTTAATAAAATAGTAGAATCTGAGGTGTGCGTGTGCGATGGTTGAGTGTGTGAGCGAGATTGAGTATGGGTGTATGAGACGACCGGAATGAACTTATATGTTTTAATTTAACTGTGGCGCATGCTTGTGGGTGACAGCTGAATTATGGATGGACTAATCATTTTATCTTCATGTTATTAGTTATATCTATAGTTGTTGTCTGTTTTGTGCTTTCGTTTGTAATAGAATAAAATAAAATAAAATAAAACAAAATGTTTTATCTAAAACAGATATTTGCCATTTTCCATTACCTTCTGAAATAATGAAATTTCTATTGAAATGTAGAAATTTACTACATACTATAATTTTTTTGATTCTGTAAATAGCTTTTCAGACAATTGGAAATACTCGTACATATATACCTATTTTGTAAAGAAAATTTACAACATATAGTATGTAAAAAATCAATGTTTCCTACCTACTAGTATCGTTTACTCGGAGATGTTCGTGTTTTTATAATGCCTCATCCACATTCTGGCCGACCCTCCACGTTTTTTGTGTGAATGAGTAAAAAGGCGTTAACCATCGGTTAGGTATACAATCCAAGACAATCACCCCGTCCGTACGTCCTTTTACTCATTCACACAAAACTCGTTGAGGGGCGACTAACATCTGGCGCCAATATTACAGGTATAATGCCACAATCGCTAATAAATAATCTAAATAAATAATATTTACCGGGAAATTAGTGTATAAAAATGCAAAAATCTGTAAATACATTCAATATTGTAAGAAGATTTTTAAATACTGATATTTCAAGCACAATGCTGGTATTTTATATAGAGCAGTACATCTGAGCCTAATCCTTTGATATCCATGATATCTGGATAGGTGAATGTTTTCCAGCTTTGTTTTTCTTAAAAAAAACATGCCCATCACATTGTTTCGCAACCATTATTTGGCAAAAAATCTACATTAAGGGTATGCATATTGACATTTAAAAAATTTATAAAAACGGGAGACCTTAGATCTCGCAAACCGTTACTAAATATATGCTTTGGAAAAAATAGAGTACATACATAGAACCTTTATCTAGGGAAAAACCGTAAAAAACAGTATCTTGTATAGATTTCTCAAAAAAAAAAAATGTGGAAAACACCTTGAATGTTTTGCCGAAAGACAGAAAACTCGTTTTCCGAATGTTGCGGATTTTTTTTTTTTTGTATTGATAATATGCATTAAAATCTAGGGAATTGACGTAAAAATTTTTTGATTGAAGCGAAATTAACCTCAAAAAATTAAAAAACGCTATTTTTACCATTTTATTATGCGATTTTGAACCTTAATAATGACCGTGATGTCATAGTTGGGTCGGGAGCCTTAAAAACACACTATTATACACAGAATCCATAAAATTCTACCCAACAAATCGCAATATTTCATACAACGCCATTATTGAAACATACTCACATACATACACTTCTGTTTTTGTTAGTATCGCAATATTTTATATTTTTTTGGGACTGTTTTTTATATTTGTTGGCTGTTTGTGTCACTTTCATTGTCTCATTTATGGACACCCTACAATTTATTGTTTTACTAAACTTGTAAACAACCATCTATATTCACCGCGTATTATTTCAGATAATATTTGAGTGTCCCATTAGGGTTACAATAAATAAATACAATAAACGAAATATATTATTTGTATTATGACTTCAGATTCGACTTTTTATTTTTTTGTTTTTATTAAAGAACTAGCTAAGTACATTGTTTTTTCTTTTTTTACTATACATTGTTTTTTGCCTCCCTTGGTCCCTACATGGTCAGCTTGATGATCTCTCACGGTTGTACAGTGTACACCTGTGTCTTAATAAAATAACCTTATAAACAAATCCTCAACAATTGCACCATCATCACCATACAAATCTCTTTAATCGTTTGCTTAGCATTCAGAATTTTTTCACTATCTTTTTTTGTACATACATGTAACCTTGAGCTATTATGTTGTGGTTAGTATTGCCCCGAACAAAGTTATCGCCTGGTGGGGCAATAAAATCCAGTACTTTTTTGTTTATGTTTTTACTTTGTAAAATGCTTTGGACAATAAATAAATGAAAAATGAAATGAAAATTGAAAAAAATTACCCGTGCTTCGCAACGGCAAACATGGATGGTGAAGTATATCGACAGTACGATCCGAAATGCGTTCATCCATCTGTTTACCAAAATAATGAGTTTTAGCGGCTATATAACGGCGGTATAACCACAAACCCGGCATTTTCTATGTTTAGATTCCTGATTTTACGCTTTTTAGAACTTCGCTACATAATCTGAAAACTTGGAATCCCCAGTTCCAATACTGTCTCTCATCATGACTTGACCAATTCAAAATTTGAAAAAAAAATCTGTGTTCTACTCGATCTTGATTACACAACCCTTGGATCATCTCATCATTATAGCACCTCATAGTAAAAGTTTTTATTTTCAAAAATGGCGACATTAAAACCTAAAGCAGTTTCAAGAATATTTTGATATTTCACAACATTCACGATGTAATATTTTTTTAAATATATGAATCTGGATTTTCGAAATAAACCCAAATACACCTTTTTACACTTCACAGTAAGCTTGAAAAGCTTGTGTCGTGAAGTGGAGTAGGTCGGCATCGGGGATCGAACCCGCGCCCACTGGATTACCAACCAGGCTACCGACCACCTCTTTTACGTCGTCGACCAACTTGACGAACGTTACTTCAGGTCTATAATGTCAATAAATAGTTTTTTTTGTGTCCAAAAAAAAAACTATTGCTAGATTTCTCTATTCCAAGTATAGGGTAAGTTACAGAATGAATAAGGCGCTTATTGCACGAATGACTTTCTTATTCTTTATGCGTCCCTTCTAAGTTCGCAGGGCGTGAAATTAAATTATATATTAAGCTTATCTTCCACTCAACCAGCTAAGTCGCGTGTCGCTTCAAATTAGGCCAGTGATTGCCACTACTTAAAAGAACAATCGCAAATAAGTCCGGCCTCAGAGCACTAAAATTCAACATCAAGATTATTTATGAAAATCACAATTTATGTTTTGTGAGACCATCGGAATTTTTCTACCTGTCGTAGTTGAATTTAACAAGTAATTGTACACGGCCCTCTATTCTCGAAGGGCCGTGTACAATATAATACACGTTTCACCTCGACTCAGCTACCAGCCTTCATAGCATAGCGGTAAAATACCGGCTTGTCAGGTTGGAGGTCTGGGTCAGATTCCCGGCCGCGGCAGATGGATGGACTGCAATTGGTGAATGTTAGTTAAGTGTAAAGTGATCACATTAAGCCAGCCGAGGATCAGTCATAAGCCTGATGTAAGGTCCATCCTTTGCTGTATATCTGTTGAGATATAACTACTTGTTAATATCAATATCCACATTTTAGTTTTCCCACTCCAGCCTAGAAATTCTTTATAATTCCTGTAAAATTTCGAGAATTTTGGATTTACGAGTATATGCCGAAATAAGGGGGCGGCGGATTTGACTTCCGCCCCGGGTGGCAGCAGAAACTCACGCACTGCATAGGTATCTACGACCCGGATAGATACGTTAAAATACTAACGTATAGAACGTGGACGAAATAATTTGATGTTCAATTATATAATGAATTTTCAAAACAATTTTTTTAAAGTTTGTAATAATAGGTATATGACGAAAAATATTTGGAAATAATGTGATTTTTGTGAGGTTTTGTTCTTAGATACTCTTACGTGTAAATATTTCTCTATATAAAAAAGTTTCTGTATACCTAAATATTCTATATAAATCTATATAAAATGGTCCGCCTTATTGATGTGAAACCAAGAGTGATCACAGGACCTGTGATCCTACAAAAGACGCTGTGGCCTCTAGCAAAGATGCAGTGTTTGATCTAAAAACCCATCAAATTTAAAAGGTGTTATTTTTCACAGTGATTTAGATATCTAGGCGAGGAATATTTTCCAGATGACTCCATGTGTAAGTTGATATTAAATTTAATAATCTCAATAACTCACAACGCTATGAGGTCTTTACAGCGTTTCAGAAATTCTTTCTTCCGCGACTCCATCCCCTTCCCAGTATAATATGAGTATGTAGGGAATGGTGAATGTGCTAATATGTTAATAGAGCTCTTAACTTAACGGCCTGTCTGACATTGAATTTTCCTATCATTTATGTTATGACTGAATGTGTGTGTTATATTCCACATATGGGATGTCGTCAGGGGGGCGAAGAGGAGGGGGGGGCACTTCGGAAGGGCGTGTTTGGTATCGTTCGAAAGACCGCGAAAAACGGATCTAGGATGTGAACTCAAAAATATTGCTTTTAAGAGTATGCAAATTGACATTTATAAAATTTCTAAAAACGAGAGAACTTACATAGATCTCGAAAACCATGCTAAGCTTTGTAAAAAAAATAGAGTAGATAAGTATATTAAATCTTTATCTAGGGAACGACCTTAAAGATTTTTTATATCTTGTATATGTAGATTTCTCAAAATAAAAAATGGGAAAAACACTTCTGATCTTACTTCTGATCTTTTTTCGGAGAGACAGAAACTCGTTTCCCGAAAGTCGCGGAGAATTTTTTTTTGTATTGATAATATGCATCGAAATTCAGGGAATGACCCTAAAAGTTTTTTGGTTTAAGCGAAATTAACCCCAAAAATAGGAAAATTCGCTATTTGTACCATTTTATCATGAGATTGTCCCTGCGATTTTGAACCTTAATGCCGTGGGAAAATACCATGACGTCATAGTTGGGTCGGGAGCTTTTTTTTTTTTACGATTTTGGAGTAATATATGCAATAGTGGTTGCGTAATACCTCAAATACAAGTGGGACAAAAGTTTGTTGTGCAATATTTAGGTATATTATGTAATACTGAAGACTGGAAAATTTCGCGATCGCGATGAAACGAATTTATTCGTGAATTTTGTTCTATTTTCCGGTAAAACGCGAATTTTAGCATATTTGACGCGAATTTCGACTTTTATTTTGGAAAACATTGTATAATTGAAGCATTATCAAAAGGAATGTGGCTTTGAAAGTAAGAAGAATTACGCTGAAAAAAATCTTGCAAAGAGGCGTTTACGGTTATTCCCTAGATTTTAATGCATATTATCAGTACAAAAAAATTTTTTTCTCGACTTTTGGGAAACGAGTTTCCGTCTTTCGGATAAAAGATCAGAGGTGTTTTTAATAATTTTTTTTGAAAAATCTATACAAGATATAAAAAATCTTTTTCGGTTATTTCCTAGATGAATGTTCATTGCATCTAACCTATTTTATTCCAAAGCATATTTAGTAAGGTTGTCGAGATATAAGGTCTCCCTTTTTAAGAAATTTTTGAAATGTCGGTATGCATACTCTTAATGATATAAATGTATGAAAAATAACACCACATTTCCCGAAAAATAACACCGAATTTTTCCATTCTATGTATTACACATATGGATTTTAGTATTATAATTATTCACACAGCAGTAGATACAGCTGTTCTGACAGTGGCATCATATGCTGTACTCAGTAATATACAAATAGGGGAACATTCTGAAAACTCATTAAAACTTACTGCAGTTTGCATAATTTCAACACCATGAGGCGCTAGTAGTGGTTTATTAACATAGCGTAGTATTTCAACTTTAAAATTAAACATATATTTTGATTAAGAGTATACATACCGACATTGCAAAAATTCTAAAAACGGGAGACCTAATATCTCGACAGCCTTACTAGATTTGTTTAGGAAAAAAAATAGGGTAGATGCATTGAAAATTTATCTAGGAAATAACCGTGAAAGATTTTTTATATATTGTATAGATTTCTCAAAAAAATTTTTTATGAAAAACACCTCTCAACCTTTTTCCGAAAGACGGAAACTCGTTTCCCGAAAGTCGCGGAGTATTTTTTTTTGTATTGATAATATGCATTAAAATCTAGGGAATAACCGTAAAAGTTTTTTGATAGACGCAAAATTAACCCCAAAAAATGGAAAAAAAGGCTATTTTTACCATTTTATCGTCATGCGATTGTTCACGCGATTTTGAACCTTAATGCCGTAGGAAATGACTGTGACGTCGTCATGGTGCCAAGCCCTTAATAAAGCTGAGTATTTCGACTTTAAAATTAAACATATATTTTGTTTAAATGTCTAATTTACATTGAAAATTACATTCCCTAGCGCATATTTGCAAATAAAATTATTTTATCCATCTCATACTTTATTATTTTAGCATATTATGTTCGTAGTAGGTATGTACATAGAATTAGTATGAAAAGTAAGTATTAAAAAAATACACGTTTTAACGTCAATCAGAATGGGTAACGAAGTGAATTTCAATGCTGGAAAAAATGGAATGTCTTATGGAGGTGTTCGGTAGCCTGGTTGGTAACGCGCTCGACTGTTAATCCGGCAGGCGTGGGTTCAATCCCCGTTTCTGACTTACTCCACTTCACGACACAAGCTTTTCAAGCTTACTGTGAAGTGTAGAAAGGTGTATTCAGGTTTATTTCGATAAACCCAGATCCACTTTTTTATATTTTAAAAAGTTTTTATGAACACTGTGGTTGGAGTGGCCAGAGGTCCTGGAAGCTGCAAGTGACAGGGGCCTCTGGCAAAGATACACAGATGCTTTGAGCCCCCGACCCAACCAAGGATAGAAGGGGAAGAAGATGTATGTGTGGACTTTACAGGAAACTGTGAAATAAAGAGTGGAGGTAAGGGCAAAATTACAGCCCGGAGATCCCGCGAGTAATTTCTATCAACAAAAAAATGATCAGAATTTAATACTTTACCTCTAGCATGAGAACTCCTCAGACCTCTAAGTGCCTGGTTCTCCCAGTAGAGATGCCTCGGAGTGACTCCCAACTCCTGGAGTCCAACTTCTATCTTGTTGGCGAGGACTGGCCACCACCCTACGTCTGAAACAATTCAACACATCACTTAGTTGCTGTGTTCTTATAAGGAAAATCTAGGGTAAAGAGAAAGAAAAAAGTGTGAATAAAAAATACCACCTTCCCCCCTCAACAGTGAGAATGGCAACAATACATGTATGTACATGTGTACTTAATGTACACGGAATTCGACAACACAGCCGTCGCTCCTCGTGGTGTAGTCTGGGTTCAAATCTTAACAAGATGTATAATCTTGTTCAAAATGAAAGTACAAAAATTTTCGGGTAAATTAATATAAAATTTTGCTCTAAAATTAATAGCAGCGAAATTGTCAAGCTCCAAAACTGTCAAAATTTCGTATTATTGTAAACTTTTTTTGCTGTTTCACATTTTAGTGTACCTACATTTCTTTTTGAAAATCATGATAAAACGGTAGGTACTGAAGAACTGTCACCTAAAAGTAATGTGTGTGCAAAATTTAAAGGTGCTGGGACATTGCCATATTATTGAAATTTGAAGACCAAAACAACGGGAAACGACAGATGAAGTTAAATAAAAACAAAAGCGTTGTGACGAAATAAAAATGTCCTCAAGTAATTGACAAAAGTATCTCAATTAATTTTAATAAATTCGTTACGAGAGAATTTAAAAGAATTTCTAAATTGAAATTCATTTTTTCAAATGAAACGAGCATCAGAACAACAAAGAGAGACTCTCCCCGGGGGGAGAGGCGGATTTATCGGAATTTATAATACAAGGGGATGTTGTTGTCAGTACTGACTACTGAAGTGTCGGATGTTGCGTATTATGAAGGTATACTGGCATGGGCGTCGTCAGCGGGGGCATCTGCCCCCCCCCCTAGATATTTTTCATTTTCATTTATTTATTATGGGCACTCAGGGCGTACAATGGCAATGCATCACACTTCCTAACCCTTAGCGACGAAGCAATACAATACATAAGAAATCTAGATTTAAGTCTCTGACAAGCAGTTCACTCTGCGCTTTTAACATGTTTTTTACACTTTGACATAACAAATGTTATATGATATAGGCGTGATGTTGGCCATACGATAAATAAATATTTATTATCTAAAGCTTTACAAAGTAAAAACATAAACAAAAAAGTACTGGATTTTATTGCACCACTAGGCGATAGCCTGTTCCGGAGCAATACTAACCACAACATAATAGCTCAAGGTTACATGTCTGTACAAAAAATAAATAAAACAGTGACAGAATACTGAGTGATAAGCAAACGATTAAAGAGATTTGTATAGTGATGATGGTGCAATGGTTGAGGATTTGTTTACAAGGTTATTTTATTAGGACACAGGTGTACACTGTACAACCGTGAGAGATCATCAAGTTGACTATGTAGGGACCAAGGGAGACAAAAAAACAATGTACAGAAAATGTGTGCGCGTGAATGTGTCTGTTGGAATAGGTATACTTATACCTTTTCATACTAAATGATAAAACTTCACAAAAAATTACATTATTATCACACATTTTCTCATAATTTTCTTAAACCAGTATGAAAATCCATCAAAACACAATTGTTTCATGAAATAAATTGTCTGCGGCGCAATTTATTTTATTATATTTTATAAAAAATCTATTTTATTTATTTATTTATTCAAAGGCACACACATACAGACATAACTTACAAATCAATTACAATGGAAACTATACACTAAATAAAGAGTCAAAGTAACGCCCAGTTACAGGTGCACACAATTAGTTCAATCGGTCAATATTAACAATTAGTATATAAAAATAGAATTATGGCAATAAAATATTAAGAGTAGTCAGATAAATAAAATATTAATACAAGAAACAAAATAATATGTCAGAAAATAAAAATAATAAAGAAATGTAAGAGTCTTTGGAAAAATATAAGCAAAATAAAATAAAATATGTCAGAAAATTTAAACAGTTAAATAATACAGGAGTCCTAGAAAAAGTTCCATCAATGAAAATAATGTTCAGATCAAACTAAAATCATACATAAAATAAGTCAGGAATTCAACACAACTCAAAATAATGATGAACAACAAAAGTGTAAGTCAGAATATTATTATGTCAGATTTATAGTAATCATAGAATAAGAAGTCATATAAGTAAGAGAATGATAAAAGACAACACACATTAACAGAAGTAGGTACATGGTAATCATTAATTGTAAAAAAAAAAACTAACCTAAAAGTACAAACACTATACAAAAATGATATAAAACTAAACACTACAATATAGGAATAAGGAGTGATGAATAGATATGAAATGAGAGAGGAATATAGGAATAGGATAGGGAGAAAGATGAAAAAAACAACAAAAAAGAAAATTAGGGTTGGAGAATATTAAGGATAGATTTTTTGAATTTATATGGAGTAGAAGCAAATAAGTCAATGTCATTGAACCTGTCATTATAATTTTTTGTCATTCTGTGCAGAGGATTTCGTAAACCTGCATTTGTTAAGGGACGTTCCAAATAAAAGTAACTATGATTAATACATACTATGCAAATTATTAGGTGCATTTTCAAATAAACCAAACCGCATCACGACCTCCTTCACTTTGTCTCACAAAAAAATCGTCTGCGGCGCTATTTATTTTTTACTAGCTAAGTAAACATTTTTTTTAAATCTTTGCTGTTCTTCCCTAGCTCCGGGGCTGGCGACGCCCATGAAAGGGGATGTTGTTGTCAGTACGGACTACTGAAGTGTCGGATGTTATGTAGGAATTATGAAGGTATACTGAACTGAGCTGTATAATATTATTTGTATTGATTTGGTTTGTTTCAATTAGTGATGTTTTTAAGTAACGGAGAGGAAGAAAAGTTTTTTTAATTGTTTGCAATAAAGATGCGCAGGTGTACGTGTGTGATGGGTGAGTGTGTGAGCGAGATTGAGTATGATTGTGTGAGACGATCGGAATGAACTTATATGTTTTAATTCAACAGTGGCGCATGCTTGTGGGTGACAGCTGAATTATGAATGGACTAATTGTCTTTATCTACATGTTATTACTTATATCTAAAGTTGTTGTCTGTTTTGTGCTTTTGTTTGTAATAAAATAATTGCGGCAACTCGTACAAATCGTATGGATTAACATTATTTCGCAATTTATATAGCAATTATTTCGGCAATATCTAAATCGAGACAAAGATATTGCGTGCAAACGAGGAAAAAAACTGAATTCTCAAAAAAAAATTGTGAAAAACTACTCTGGATTTTTTCTCGAAAGACATGAACTTTTTTCCTGAAAGTCGCAAAGAAAAAAATATATTCGTATTGATAATATGGATTACAATCTAGTGAGTGACTGTAAAAAAATTGATAAAAATTTATTTCGCTAAATTAACTCCTAAAAGTAAAAGAAAACGCCTTTTTTTAACATTTTATCATGCGATTGCTCATGCGATTTTGAACGTTAATGCCGTGGGAAATGATCATGATGTCATATTTGGGCTTCTAGTTATAAAGCAGATATGTGCGCAAAATTTCAAGTTGCTGGGACATTGGGAAGTTACGATTTTATGGTTTTTTGAATTTTTATAAGCTTATTATACAATATGGTAAATCTTGAGTTTTTGCTGGTTTATTCGCTGATAATGTTTACATGTACATGTACATATTCTCTGTAAAAACTGTCTGTGCTCTTAAGACCAATAAAATAAAATTAAAATTTGAAAGAAAAAAAAGGGTATTAAAAAGAACAGAAAAGCAATTGTCTTCTAAATGTTACTGTTATCACAAAAAACCACAGCGCTAACCAATTATTATTATTATTAAATACAAAACAATACGGAAGATAGCTTCAATGAAACGCGAATCGTATAGCTTTATTTCATACGTTCGTAAGCAGTAACTGTAAAAGTGTATCGGCGTCGATAAAAATAATAATAAATACAGATATTATTGCAATGATCCCACTTATCCCCACTTTCCCCTTTCTATTGGAAAAACGTTACAATACTGCCCATGGGCTTCGCCAGCCTGGGAGCTAGGGGGGGTAGAAAAATTGAAAAAAAAAATGTTGTTTAAAGGAGTAAGTAGCGCCGCAGGCGAATTTTTTTACGAAACTAATGGATTCTCATACTAATTTTAGAAAATTTTATGATATGATGAAAAATGATGTGATAGTGATGTGATTTTTTGTGAGGTTTTATCATTTAGTATGGAAAAATATACTTATACCTATTCCAATCTCTAGGGGGGCAGGGGGGGGGTAGCTGACCCCGACGCCCATGACAGACGCCCATGATGGACGACGCCCATGGGTACAGATCATAGCATAAAAAGGTGTAAATAGCGCCGCAGGCGAATTTTTTATGGAACTAATAGATTTTCATACTAATTAAAAACAATTATATGATGAAAAAATGTGTGGTAATAATCTAATTTTTGTGAGGTTTTATCATTTAGTATGAAAATATGTATACTTATTCCAATCTCTGGCAACGCTCATGATAATAAATACAGATATTACTGCAATGATCCCACTTATCCCCACTTTCCCCTTTCTATTGGAAAAACGTTACAATACTGCCAATATAACAGTGTGCAATAATACTTGATGAGAACCTATTTTCGACCAATATTAAACTTATTGCAAACGTAATGAGATAATTTGAGAAATAAGAGATTGTACGACTGGTGTAAAACTTTAACACAAAAATCCCGTTAAGAGTGTGCATACCGACATTTCAAAGATTTCTAAAAACGGGAGACCTTATATCTCGACAACCGTTACTAAATATGCTTTGGAACAAAATACGCAGATGCATTGAACCTTTATCTAGGGAATAACCGTAAAAGATTTTTTATATCTATCGAAAAAGATGGACTCTATTTTAAAAAGGTATATGGAACCATTTATGTTAAATGAGTGATTGTTTTACTGTATAGTAACTGATGAATGTAAGTTTTGTTTGAGGTACAATACAATACAACAGCGCATGGACAGACTGAATAAGCGAACCTTGAAAAAATGTAAAGTATACTTTCAGTAGACACGTTCATAAAGTGGTAGAATAAGTAATATGTATACAGGCTGTCCCAGGAAGTACGACCAAGAGGAAATCAAGGCTGTATCTTAATAATTGGTGTCTCTGTGAACTATTATGTCCTGCAAGTCAGGGTTCGACGAAAAAAACGAAAAAAAAATCATAACTCTAAAACTACAAAAAACTCGCGTAGGTAACATAAATTGGGGTATTTATGTACCCCTAGATGTGCTCTATCTCTGGACTTCCGCTTAATCGTACTTCCTGGGACAACCTGTATATATATATTATAGTCGAAAGGAATAAGTACCTACGATAATATTGGTTAGGTAGATAGGCACAAAAATTCAAACATCGACAATATAAAATAGAGTTTATTTCATATTTATAACAATTCAGAATTGGAACAGAGAACAACAAAAAAGACTTAGAAAGGATCGACTCACTGCGGCCCTCTTTACTTTCTACACACTTTGGGAACCCCTGGACTATAGTTTGTAAACGACCTTCAAAACTGTATCTTTGGATTTGAATTCTTTGAAATAACACAGAAAGGGATGGGTCTATTATGAATCTCTTGTCTCTGTCACCTTCTAGTTGTAGAGGTATATTATTATTATATTAAGTAGCTTCAATTATCTACTTACATAATTCTCTGCGTAACCGGTTATGAATGTAATGCAGGGCCGTGGCAGTCTATGCGATATGTTCCAATGATACATTGTCGGCTAAAGAGTGTGAACCTGCGTGGCCGAAAAATAACGCACATAAAAAAACGCATATGGAAAAATCTCATAAGAAAATAGCGCACATGAAAAATGCGCATATGAAAATATCGCAGTATGAAATTAACTCATTATGAAATTAGCGCATGTTGAAATTATCTCAGTGTGAAATTAACGCAGGGTGAAAAAAACTCACTGATTGATTGATGAGATTTTTTCATATGCGTTTTTTTTCAGGTAACCGTAAACCTACTATATGACCAGAAATAATTTAAGGCAATAAAAACATTTCTTTGCAAACATATTTCACACATTTAGCCATTGATTTCGATGATGCCCCCTATGCAGTATTAAATTATTAATTTTACCTATCATTTGAGTTAATTTCGTTTGCGCCGGGCCTGTTTTTTCAGTACTAAATGAGAATTCTCCTTTCTAAATTAAAAAATAAATAAAAATGCCTTAAATTAACACTCCGGGAAACTACACGGGTAAGTGCTAGTAATAATAATTATCTGTACTAAATGAGAATTCTCCTTTCTAAATTAAAAAATAAATAAAAATGCCTTAAATTAACACTCCGGGAAACTACACGGGTAAGTGCTAGTAATAATAATTATCTGTACTAAATGAGAATTCTCCTTTCTAAATTAAAAAAAATAAATAAAAAATCCTTAACCAACACTCCGTGAATCTTCACGGGAAAGTGCTAGTAATAATAATTATCTGTAGCCAACTCGAGGCGGAGTGTTTGGAGGAAATGAAATGGATCCGCACAAGTTTCTTCCTAATAATATTATTAATATCGTACCTCCCCTCCTACCCCACAAGGAGTACATGCGGAAGCAAACTTTCAGGCGGGAAGCAGTTCCGGAGACAAGGCGTTCCAAAATCAACGGGACTAAATTAAATCTGCCTTCCGTGAATTTTAAAGTAAATTCTATTTTTTGGAGTAGATTTGTCCATCATGTGAGCTCAAAAAAATAACCTCTTTTTTTAATATCTCGCTTCGTTGAAAAAAAAAATAAATAAAAATTGAGGTGGTCGGTAGCCTCGTTGGTAACGCGCTCGTGTGTTAATGCAATGGGCGCGGGTTCGATCCCCGATGACGACCTACTACTCCACTTCACGACACAAGATTTTCAAGCTTACTGTGAAGTGTATAATGGTGTATTTAGATGAACCCAGGTTCATTTTTATTATATAAAAAAAAGATTATCACAATTTTTATTTTGTGAGAAACATTGGATTTTCTACATGTCGCAGTTGAAACAACAGGTAGTTATCTCAACGGATACACAGCAAAGGATGCACCCGCCACCAGGCCTGTGACCGATCGTCGGCTGGTTCAACTTTCTTCTTCTTCTTCATCAGCCTATCCCCGTTCACTCCTGAACAAAGGTCTCCTCCATTGGCCTCCATGTTGTCCCGTCCTGTGCGGACTGCATCAAGGTTGCGCTGACATGTCGGACCAGGTCGTCTCTCCATTTCAGCTGTTGCCGTCCCACACTTCTATTCCCATCTCGAGGTCTCCAATTTAGGAGGTTCTTGTTCCACTTGATAGCATCTGGCAGTGAGCTCGCGCCCACCCGCTTGACAATTGAAAGCGTTACCAGCCCGGCTATCGACCACCTTTGATCATGCGGTTGTGCAAGCGATTTTGAATGTTATTGATGCGGGAAAAAAAATCGGGATACTCATTCCTTAAAGCAGCAAGCAGTAAGTTGTTTTTATTTTCATGAAATAAAATTTCCAGATTCTCAAACATTTTTATGTTGTAGTCACCCCATTACGATAAAGAGAGAGATAAGTTTCTCAATGTTTGGTTCGTGTGGTGATGTTCCATTAGAACTGGAATTAACTTCTTTATCTCACCAAGGAGAACTGATATTCCATTAATCATTGGATGATATCCGTCACAAGAGGAAACTCTCAGGAAATATACCATTGCATTAAATCAGAACTAATTAATACATAGCACCAAGATCTTAATTCAGAAATATTTATGGTAAACCCATCTCCAGCCTTGGATGTGTCAGAAGCTTCGGTTCCAAATTTTGAAAAATGATATGGAATAAAAATAGCGTAAATAGCGCCGCAGGCGAATTTATTTTTGTGAGACATAGGGAAGAAGGTCGTGATGTGGTTTGTTTATTTAAAAATGTATAAATATAATACTTTGCACAATATAATATGTTCGAAAAATGTAATTTTTAAGAAGTAATAAAAAATAGCGCAGCAGGCAATTTTATTTTCGAAACTGATGGATTTTCATACTAATTTTTGAAAATTTATGATATGAGTGAAAATGTGTGGTAGTATTGTAATTTTTTGTGAGGTTTTATTATCATTTAGTATGAAAAAATATACACCTATTCCAATCTCTAGGGGGGGGGGCCGGAGGGCAGCCGATACCCCCCCTGACGACGCCCATGTCGTTTATATAGCTCCAAAAAATTGCCCGTGTAAGGGCACCTTCATATTGATCCACAATTTAATAATTATTTCTCAGTTAAATGCCTAGAGAATATAAACACAGTTTAGGGCAGATAACACTATCAAACTCCATTTCCTGTGGGAACACAAAATTATTTCAAAATTCGAAACAGTTTCGTACATTGCTGCGTTTGAATACATACCAAAATTGTTGTAAACTGTATTACCGACTGCGCCATATGTGTTCCTTTTGCTGTTTTGAATTTCGAATTCCCTGTGGTTTGAGAATTCGTTTTCAAATTTTCATGATAGTAATACAACAGTTAACTGTTTTATCGACTGCATCTCTATTACGAATAAATACCTATGCCTCATCCACACGCTTGCCGAGCATCCACAATTTTTGTGTTCATCAGTAAAAAGGCATTATCTGTCGGTTACGTACACGAACCAAGACAAACGCCCCATCCACACGCCTTTTTACTCATTAACACAAAACTTGTGGACGCTCGGCAAGCGTGTGCCTCCATCATTAGAGAAGGCTAGGAACCTGGGCATATCGAAAATATTTGTCTATTTATTTCTCACGCCGCATCTCTTGCAATGTAGGCAAGGAGGACCTAATGCCAGATTGCCATATCCCAATACATACCTATTCCTATTTCTTTTACATAAAACGCGCCTGTCTTTGGTACGATCGGTCCACGACAGTCGCATCCACATATTATTTATTTTTGGTCATCCTGTCATCATTCATTCTCTCAACATATCCCAACAATCTACGCTTATTCACATTCATTCTGGTCATGACACCCGCCTTACAGTCACTCATCTCTCTAATAATAACCTCATTCCTTTTCCTATCTCTCCTACACATTTATCCTACACATTCTTTCCAATGATCTCATTTCCACTGCATTCAACCATGATTCGTCCTTCTTCAGCCATATCCATGTCTCACTAGCGTATATTAAATTTCTATTTTATCTACATTTATTCAAAGGTTAGCAAGTCACTTGTGTCTCGCACCAGTGATAATCTTGACGCTCCTCCGTCCGATCCTATTGGTTAACATCTGACCAATCACAACGCCTCAGATTTCAAGGGATAAAATTTTTTGGAAATCCACTGTTTGTGAACTGCATGTTTGCGTTTTCACTGTTACTATTACGACGAGGATGTTTTTTTTTTTAGAGAAAGCACTTTAAACAGATCTGTCTAATTTAAGCGCGCACCTAAAGGACATCAGAACCAATCAGGGCTTGAAAGTAAGTCTTCTAGGTTGCGTACGTCCAAACTTCACTTGAATTCTGAGGCGTTGTGATTGGTCAGATGTTAACCAATAGGATCGAAGGAGCGTCAAGATTTCACTGGCGCGAGACGCATGTAGCTAGTCAACCCGGAACCCGGATATTGTTTATGCAAGTAGACAAGAAAATAATTAAGTAATTAAAAACACGCCTCAAGTTATTCAAAACAAGAGTAAATTTATTCAAAAAAATCGAGTAATTTACATTTATATTGGTTTTTCTTCTCCTCAGAAAAAATGCATTTATTTTGGCGGGAAATTTGAATAAAGAATAATTTATTAAAAATACAAATTACATAAGTTATGGATGTTTGAGCTGAAATTTTAAATTTAGGGTGGCCACCCCGCGGCCCTTTAAAAATTTCGCCTGCGGCGCTATTTCACTTAGGATATGACTATATTTTAATTTTTGACCCCCCCCCCAGATTAAAAAGTTGGTTGTACGTCCCGGTAGGCAATCTGATTTTTTTAATCTGGCCCGGCTGCTGAAAAGGTTGGCCACCCTTGTTAAATGCTGAATTATGGAATTATATAAAAAATAACGTAAACAAATTAAGATGGTTTGGATATATTGAGAGAATGAGTGACGATAAGATGGATAGATTGATCTTATTCACCATTATTCCTCTGGGACAGGCGTGTACTGAGTAAAAGTAATGGATGTATGACGAATTGCATAACTGTGACGGAAGCAAGAAGTATGAGTAAGGATAGGTCAGTATTGCGTACTCTTCTCTCAGCCTACCCCGCAAGAGACGCGGTGTGAGTGTATGATATTTAATATATAACTATAATATAGTAAAAAAATAAATCATCAGTAATTTTTGACGAGTGACAACTAACATATCAATTATATTATCAATGACAGATATTCAAAACTAATTCAAATTCAGAATGTATTCTATTTTGGATTCGAAATTCAAACATTTCAGAATAATTAATTGACGTGTCGCGACATAATACTCGAACAATATTATTTCAATTCCCATGGAATATTCAATAGATGAGTATTGCAAACTATTCAATTCAGATGATGACGTCATACCCCTAGAGATTTACATTGAAACACTAAACGTCGTGTATCTATGTGTTACAGGAAATGTATGAAATCAGGCATTGTGTACAATTCATAGGAAATTTATGCAATGCCTAAAATTGACAGGAAATGTGTGATGTCGCCGCCACACGCTGGCGAGCGTCCACAAGTTTTTGATGTTCATGAGTGAAAAGGCGCATCGGTCGGTTACGTACAAGAGCCAAGACAAACGTTCCATCCACACGCCTTTTTACTCATATACACAAAAAAACTTTGTTGGCGCTCGCCAGCGTGTGACGGCGATATGAAATAAATTTAATTTTTTGTTTTTTTTTTTGTAAGTATTATAAATTGCATTTTTTGTAGTACTTACTTACATTATACTTACATTATAAACACTTTGCTAGGAATTTCGTACATTTTTAAACAGGAATCGAAAATATATCGAATTAAGATCAATAAATAAATAAAATAAATGTAGATCCAGCTCCAACTGTGCAACTCCAGTTTACCTGGATTTTTTTTTATATATATAAATGAATCTGGGTTTATCGAAATAAACCCAAATACACCTTTGTACACTTCACAGAAAGCTTTAAAAGCTTGTGTTGTGAAGTGGAGTAGGTCGGGGATTGAACCCGCGCCCACTGGATTAACAGTCGAGCGCGTTACCAACCAGGCTACCGACCACCTCGAATTAGTCCTTCAGTTTGAATGCGTTTTTATTCTTAGTTTTATCTGTGTGCCAACTTATCCGAAATAAAAGTAATAGAGTTATTAAAACATATTATATTTTCTAAGTAAAGCATCAATAATTAAAAGAACCTGCGTTAAATTATTTCACACATTTCCTAAATTGATTTGCCATTGTAAACATTTCCTAATAATTGTATACATTTCCTAGATTTCACACATTTACAGTAACATGTATATTAATTTAGTCATACAGCCGCTGACAGGTTAGTGCATAGATATTGCATGTTTAATTTTTGACAAAATTGAGTTCCGATGGACAAAATGTTCATCTTACATCACGGGTTCCCAACCTGTGGGGCGTGAAGTGGTCCAAGGGGGGGAGGGAGGAGTAACTACATGTTTCGGGTTGACTGTAAGATATTGCTTTTGCAATAAGTCCGCCTTTTGGCACACTACATTGTTTTGTTTTTGTTACTATACATATTTACTGGCCAATAAATATTTATTTATTTATTTGTAATTTATATATATTCCCGAGACTGGGGTGTCGAAAATGAGGCTAGACTTCACACAATGTGAATGTGACATTTGCAGGCAAAGAAATCTAAAGTGCAAATTTAACACAAAGAAGCTCGACATCTATCGATGACTATTTAAAACATTTTGTAGGCTCGTAATGTTAATGGAAATCAAAAGTTGTGGACAAATGATAATATGTTAAAAATGTGGTATTAGACGATACTCCGGATACCTTGGACGGACATGGTCAGCAACACTAGAGTTCTCCAAAGAGCTAGAGCCAATAGAGAGTTGCTGTCAAATATCAAAGTCCGGAAGGTATCATATTTGGGTCATGCGCTCAGGGGAGAAAAATATAAATTACTCCACCTGATCATTATGGGCAAAATAGAGGGTCGTAGAGGGGTTGGAAGAAGGCAGATTTCTTATATATACGAGACTGGACTGGAATAAGGAGTGCTGAAGAGCTGTTTCGAGCTACCCAGTACAGGAGGACTTTCTCTCGAGTGATAGTCAACGTTGGGGGGACCTAAAGACACCGGAAGAAGAAGAAGACGAATAATTTTCGACTCCACTTGAAGGCAACATCATCGTTTTTTTTTAAATTACATACATACTTATTCGAACAACCCGCAAAAATTCATAGCCTGCGTTACATTCATATACGGTTACCACCAGAATTATGTAAGTAATTACATAGAAATAGAACATTAATAGATACCTACTAAATAGATATAAATTAGATTTCTTAACCAATAAATATGAATTATAGGAGAAACTTTAGCGATTACAAACGTATTATTATTTTCATACATATTTACTGTAGGGAGGAAGGGAAAGGAAGGGAATGGGATAAGCGCAATGGTGCAAAAAATAATATGTAGATTCCAATTCTTAAAAACTAGTAAAAATGTTAAGTCTTTACATAATTATCCACGTAACCGGGTATACACGACCGTATGGCAACTTTCGCAAGTTGTTCGAATATACAGAATATAAAATAATTCATTCTTTCATAGACATTACAAGCCTACAAAATATTTTGAGTGGTTATCGATAGATGTCGACATTATAAGAATTCTGGTCTTGATTATTAAGTTTACCAGGTAGACAGTGAGCTCTTTTTTTTTATTAAAGGTTTACATTTTGTTTTACAACGTAAATTGGTAAATATTGTAGTAAAAATATTATTAAGTAGAATAATAAAATTTGAATTTAGAATAAGAATATATGTACGTAGTATAATTTATACGTGAAATGATTGGGATGTCTGACGATCTCTTCTCTCTGCCTACCCCGCAAACACCGTCACTTTTGCCGGGTTACAGCTAGTATTACTCATATCTTTGGTAAACGCATGTCTTAAAACTACAGATATCATCCTGACAGCATAGGCATAGGTTTTATCTTAATGATTGTTGTATGTGATATTAGAACTACTTAGACTCGGGGTCCTCTTTCCTATTAGCCACAATGGGCACTTGCCCAGGGCCCTGATGCGATCCAAAGGGGCCCCTATTTCTTGTTGGATCACCAATTGATCTAATTAAGAACTTCTTCATTTAATATCACTGTTTTTTTTTATCCCATGGCGGCCGCAGCCATCAACAAACTCCTGTTTCTTCAAGAAAGCTTTTTCTGTCGCGGGAACAATTACCTGGAATAGACTGTCGGACGAACTTCGAAAAGACCAGCCCATCACCAGCTTCAGGAGCAAGCTGAAAACTACGAGTTTCAAGACCAGTAACTCTAAAAAACTCAAAGTTTTTTCTTTTTTTTAAAAACAATCAATTAAAATTGTAATTGCTCTCCCTGAACTGGGTACTGGGTAAGTACTGGCGGGGCCTGGCTTTGCCAATATGCCAATCCAAATCTTTAGAGCCAGTCCACCACGGCCTCATTATCCTTAAGTGCCCAGGGCCCCCAATAGACTAAAGACGGCACTGCTTGGACCATAGACATATAGGACAGGAAGGGGGGAAGGAGGGTTGTAATTCATGATGTGAATGTGAACCAATTAGTTGACTTGTAATTGATAAGGGTCTGACGTTAATAACTTCTATACTCCTCTATTGTCTATACTATCTCCCATTACTTCTCTAATTCTAATTCTAACTCCTTCTCCTATTCCTACTCCTACAACTACTAACTAATACCATCCTCTAATTATTATAATTCTCCTCTAATAATCCACTAGGAATCCTTTAAAGCGGGCGTGTTCAACCTGTAAATATCTGAGGGCCGCACACAGTATTATTAAGCACCGTAGTCGATTTTTATTCATTGAATTATGTTTGATACTTTTTATTTCTTAGATTTATGTCTTGTCCAAATTGTGACAGAGTGTGCATGTCCAGAATCGGCCTTCATAGTCACCTCCAATGGCATCATCGACAGGATCAGTAATAATGTGACATCGATTCTTCGGAGCCAAAAGCATGCTCGGCAACGGGCACACGGCTATATTATTATTCTTATTTATGCTCGGGGGAACCGTGGGTTTTGGAATGTACCTCACTCTTTTTTTTTTAAGTTTTTTTAGTATCCAATAAATGTACCATTCTTATAAACCATTTGACGCATATTCTTTGTTTTTCCAAGGCACATACAGCAAATCTGCATGTTCATAATCTTAAAGTTAGCGCCGCAAAGCAATTTTTCTTCATTTCGTGAATTTCATGTTCGTGAAAAGCTTTTACAAATATACCATCGAAAATTGACCAGATTAAATAAACAAATAAAAACCATTATTGGATATTCAGACATAATTACAAATGGTGGGTTTATTACCGTCTGCCAACCAACCACAAAACAAGAGAAATTAATAGTTCTATAACTAAATACTGCAGTGATAGAAAAATAACCAAAATTGAATTGACAATAAATTATTGCAACTATAATTTTTCATCACGTACAAAAATTAGAGCGGCCCCGCGGAACATCGTTTGGACAGCCCTGCTCTAAAACATCAGACAGCGAAAACCAATGGTTTTATAGTCTTAAAGTCTATTTCTAGTACTATAAGCATATTTCTATTTCTAAACTTATACCTACAATATAACCTTTTAACGTCCAGAAAAGTATTTAAACCACCTCATAGCTTACTTACCTTCATCAATCAAACCACCTGTCTTACAGTCACTCTTCTTTCTCCAATCATACCTCATTTCTTATCCTATTTCTTCTCAAAATTCTCCCACACAACTTCTCCAACTGAGCGAAAATAATGTTTACGATTGATGTACCTACGTCAATAGGTCAGATACGGTGTCATTTATGAAAAAAGGTATTAAGAGTATGCATACCGACATCTCAAAAATTTGTAAAAACGGGAGACCTTCTATCTCGACAACCGTTATTAATTATGCTTTGGAACAAAATAGGGTAGATGCATTGAACCTTTATATAACCGTATATAACCGTAACAGATTTTTTATATCTTGTATAGATTTCTCAAAAAAAAAAAATGGAAAACACCTCTGATCTTTTTTCCGAAAGACGGAAACTCGTTTCCTGAAAGTCGTTGAGTAAAATTTTTTTTTGTACCGATAATATGCATTAGACCGTAAAAGTTTTTTGATGAAAGGGAAATTAACTTCAGAAAATGGAAAAAACGCAATTTTTGCCATTTTATCATACGATGGTTCACGCGATTTTGAACCTTAATGCCGTGGGAAATGACTGTGACGTCATTCTTGGTGCCAAGCCCTTAATTGAAAACTGTAAGACCTCCTTTTTTCAATTATTTCGCAATAAAATTTAAAACACACTTAGTTTAAAAAGTTACATAAATAATTAGACCTAATGTTTCGAAATGTTTAGTTTTTCTGTTGTATCTAATAGTTGTCTCTTCCCCAACACAACATAACCTCAATCATCATCCATCCTCCACTTCTCCCAGCCAAGCAGGTCCTCTGCCGACATCAAGTGACAGAGTGGAGTCTCTAATTAATTAGAATTCCACTCCGCAACACGAGTATGTGTTCACAGTTCAATTGGAATGAAGACAAATCATCCTCATGTTAATATTTAACAGTAAGAAACTATGTATGTGTGTTTGTACAATGTTCATATTGTTCATGAATGGCTATTTATTTATTTGCTAAAAAAAAGATCTGGGCTTTTTTTGGGATCTGGGATTTCTGGGTTACAATATGATGAACGACTAGCGCCGCAGTCTAAAATTTTGTCATAAAACATGAGGTAGATAAAACCAAATCGTTTAAAAGTCCAGGTTATTTTTTCACTTTGAGTAGATTAGCGCCGCAGGCAAGAATTTTTAATGACACAACTGTGGTTTAATACATTTTCACAATAATTACTTATTGAAAATTCACGACATGATGAAAAAACAATGTGGTAATAATGTGATTCATTTCCAGAAAACGGTGGGTTGGCTGAAGAATTTCGGGGCCCAAAACTGCCCCCTGCCTAAGGCCATGTCGTGAAGTGCAAAATACACCGTCAGCACTGAGATTCGAACTTCTATATTATTTATTTATTTATCGTATGGTCAAAAGAAGTATATCACATCCCTCAAAGGAAAAAGTTTGAAGGTTGGGCATTGGGCAATGATAAATTTCGCAAGCAAGCTTGGTCGTCAGAAATTAAACTGAACGTTATTTATATAATCAGTCGCTGGCTCATTCAGGTATAGGAAGTCTTCGAAGTTCCCTTCGTATGCTCTGTAGATTAGAATTCAACAAACTACGTAAACCATGTGCCTACCCAAGTTTTATTTACACTGTTGGTGAACAATATACAGAGATGGTTTACATTACAAATATAAATCATAACATTCGTTCACTAGGGCGAGCTTTTCGCAGTGCTGCGACACAACTTTTCTAGCTTACTTACTGTGAAGAGTACAAAGATCTATTTGGGTTTCTTTTGAAAAGACTAGTTTCATTAAAAAAAAAAACAAATTTAGTACACCCAGCATTCTCACAATAACAGTATTTGTCCTTCAAAAACATATTTTGTGTCTCTATTTACTTATCCGGGTTCTGACGGGTATATAAACTAGTTCATATGTTACTAATTAAGTAAGATTAATTACGCTTGCTTTTCATTGTATCAGACGTTCCCAAACTTTATATATATTCTAGTCCCACTGCGACATAGGTACAACATATAAACACTAGAAAAAAATGACTTTTTTATTCATTTTATGTTAAGGTAAAATGAAAGACTAAATATTAGATCGAAATCCACAAAAATGTACAGAGATTGCGCGACTAGTGTTGACACAAACCTATAGTCGCGTAATCTAAAGTCATTTTTCTGGATTTTAATCTTAATATTTAGTCTTTCATTTTACCTTGAAAATGGACTTCCACCTTGTACCGACGCGACGGTCAAAAACATCTATTTTATGTGTTTTGCTACGGAAAATTACACTTCGGATTTGGATCGTCTTGAAATGTAATATTCCTTAAAAAATACTACGCGACTATTAATTTTTCTCATAAGTAAGCTACTTACAAAACCATAATATTATGTAAGGAGCATATTGATGTATGGCTGTGAGGTCCCTCACCGAAAGAGACAAGAAGAGACTAATGGGGGGGGGGGCGGCGTCATGTCAATATTAAAATTTTAATTGTCCCCCTCGAAATAACTCGAAAAAATTTCCCCTGCGGCGCTACTTTTTCTCTGCTTGTGGCATTCAATATCAAAAATTTTAGTTGTCCACTTCAGGCTAAAAGTTCTTTATAACGTGGATTCATACACCTAAAGAAAGGGGGCGGTGGATTCGACTTTCGCCCCGGGCGGCAGAAACCCACGCTTCGCCACTGGACTGTTTCTATTTATGTATAGTTTTTCGTGGTTTTTGGGTGCAAAATATTCAGTGTTTTACAGTAGATAAACCTTAAAAAAATCAGTACAAATTGTCTGTTCGATTCCATTATTGAATGAATGTGACTGTTCTTTTCGTTTCACAATTTAATCACAGCTACTATTAAACTCTGTTACTGTCAAAGTAGCTTTGTTAGTATTTAACAGTTAGGTCACGTATCCTAAAGTTTCTTTTTAACAACCACCTCACATGTGAGTGTTCCTTAAAGGGTGGGCACCATGGGCGTCGCCAGCCTTGGAGCAAGGGAGGGCAAAAAAATAGAAAAAATGATATGGCATGGCTAAAGAATTATATACAATTGACGAAATGCTGTCCAAGACAATAAGTCCAGTTTAGAAAGGATGTTATTGGTGTTATTATCTTCATGACGATATGCAAACTGAGCGCTTTACACTCTGTTTGCATTGATTCTACTTCTCTGGTACATTGTCACTGTTAATTGTTCAAAACTCTTTTGATTGTTAATAGACTATAACTATGTAAATTTGATGAGTCCAAGTGCCCGAAATTAGGGCTTAGGGACGATAATGAACAATAAACAATTAAAAGCATAAATAGCGCCGCAGGTGAAATTTTTTTGGGAGGCATAGTGAAGAAGGTCCTGATATGCTTTGGTTTACTTGAAAATGTACATAATAAGTAGCACAATAATATGCATGAAAAATATCTTTTATAAAAAAGTAATAAAAAATAGCGCCGCAGGCAATTTTTTTAAATAATATAATTGTATTTTAATGGATTTTCAAGAAAATTTATGTTACGATGAGAAAACTTGTGGTAGTCATGCGATTTTTTGTGAGGTTTTATCATTTAGTATGATAAAATATATACCTATTCTAATCGCTAGGAGGGGAGCAGCTGCCCTCCCCCTGCCCCCCCCTGACGACACCCATGGTGGGTGCCCCAGTTCTAACCAATCAAAATGTATTAAGGAGAGCGTATGTCGCGTGTGTGTGTGTGCTGAAGAACAATAATGTCGTCAAACTAGAATTCTAATGGGGATGGAATTCTCGAGAATTCTCCGATTGGTTAAATGTAATTGATTTCATTTTGTTTTTTAAATCATTTATTATTTACCAGTACCTTCCCGCGAAAACTCACAAAGGGCAGGCGTTTTTTGTGGATTAACTCTTACTACTGCCCCGCCCTTCAAAGTTCCTCGTGAATACGTCGGGAGGTCACAAGGCTTCTATTTTCTCGTGAAATGCTGTATTCTCTGACTCAGCGTAAAAAAATATATGGGGATTCAACTATACTCCATACCAATTCTAAGTACGTATAGCTCGGTTCTTTTGCAGGGGAGCCGGCAACTTAACCGCGGACACTTCGTCGCGGAAACTTAACCGCAGACACTTCATCGTACGAATGTACGTCGCTCGTAAACAACACCGCATGGAAACAACATCTCAAGAATATTGATCGCATGTAAATTTGAGCGCATGGAACTATCATCGCAAGAATTTTGATCGCAGGTAAACATGAGTGCATGGAAACATTATCGCACGAGTTTTCGCCGTGGTTATCTACACCGCACGTATATTTCATCGCACGTAAGCTTCACCGCGGGGATAATATTATTTTTCTATTTCTTATATATTTTGTGACGGGTTTCTCATACATACCTACACTTTATTTATTTATTTAAGTACTTCAGACAACCAATTCAACATATGTTTAAGTTAAAGGGCAATTACCTACCTAAATGATTAGAATTATTTAAGTTTTGAAATATTTTTTATATGTTTTTTTAAGAAACTTCATTAAACCAAACTAGTAAAATAAATTAAATAAAAAAATAATTATCTACTAAAGACACTTTCTGATTATAGTCCAAGAGCCCGCTGCTTAATTTATGACGTATCTGTTTTTTGATCAAAATGTGGTATAAATGATAGCTTACCAATAGGGTATTACATCGCACTAGGGTTGCCTATCAAAATCTTGCCGCAACCCCCCTTGCCCCCCCCGAAAAGGTCCCTCTTCGCGGTTTTTCGCATTTTATAGGAATATGGTAAGAGATAGAAGAAAGTAGTCAATGACAAAAATAATATTTGCTAAATTCTCTACAAAAAATATTTGGTCAATTTTTTCGTAGGACTAGCAGTTTACCCGCAATGGCCGGTCCAAAACCGAAATTCATTTAAAATACAAAAAAAAATGTATTTAAACTAAATTGGTTGAAAATTGATAAGAGCTACAGGAAAATAGTCAAAGAACGAATTAATTACCATAGTCTTAGCTACAAAACGAGCTATAACTTATGTTCATACATCTAATAATTTCGGAGTTATTACAATAAAACTCAGTGACGAAAATTCTTTGAATTTAGTTTTTCATAAAATAACCAGTGATATAGCGCCGCAGGCCAAAATTTTTTTTCCATAAAATGTTAGTAATAATGAGTGGAAGAATGTGAAAGAAAAAAAATCAAACTTTTTTTTTTATTTTTTCAAAAAATATCCTGTTTTTTGACCGGCCATTACGGGTAAACTACTAGTCCTATGAAAAAATTGACTTAATGTTTTTTGTAGAAAATTTAGCAAGGATTATTTTTGTCATTGACTACTTCCTCCTATCTCTTACCATATTCCTATAAAATGCGAAAAACCGCGAAGAGGGACCTTTTCGGGGGGGGCAGGGGGGGTTTCGGCAAGATTTTGATAGGCAACCCTAGTGCGATGTAATACCCTATTGGTAAGCTATCGTTTATACCACATTTCGATCAAAAAACAGATACGTCATAAATTAAGCAGCGGGCTCTCGGACTATTATTATAAATCTCCTTGTTATTATACGCATTACATATTAACCTTCACTAGGTGTTGTTTTGCCTGCAAATCTTGCAGTTCTGAAAATCTTACCAGTTACGTGAAATAAATGACATTATGATTTTGTCCCACATTGGATTACCCTTACCCAGGGACAAAAAAAGATGTAAAGCCTTTGAGGGCATCTAAGGGTTGTGTAGGGTGATGTGTAGAAGGGTTTTGTAGGCTGGTGGAGTATCGTATGAAAAGACTCTAGAAAAGAAATCCATATCGAAACTCAGATTTTGTCCAACTCAAGCCAGTCACTGCATTCCGCCGTGTTGGATGTCTCATGAAAGTGCTTCACGTGTTTAGAAATCGGGTGTATTTTTTGTGAGAGTACACTATTTTAATATACCTGCTTGTGTTATTGTTATTATGTTCCTGTTGCAAATTGTGAAAGACTCGTATTTTTGTATTTTTAGTAAAGATGTGTGAAATAGGAGTATCATCGTATTTTTGGGTTCACAGTTTACCCAAATATAGATGCCGTTAAAATTAAAAATAATTATTTTTTTAGTTGTTCGATATTTGGTTAAACTGTTTCAAGGTTTCTTTTTTGTTTTTTTTTTAAAAAACATAATAGTTGTAATACCCGGGCAACGCCGGGCAATTCAGCTTGTAACCTAATAAATAACAACAATATCGGTTCGTACAATATGCAGTTGCGTAGGATTCCATTACATAATACTGGTATTATCCAAGTCATGTAGGTATGTAACGCTGGCCCATTGGAAAATTTTGCAAGTTCTATGAATATGTATGTAAATTTAAAGCAGCGACGCCTTCGTGGGTATCTAAAATTTTTCATCGAAGTCTCGCTTTGTTTGAATGAAAATATGAAATATCGAATGTACCTACTAATGAAATCATGAATGAAAATAATTTTACGCGGAAATTGGAATTAAGAAGTGATGAAGTACTAATGAAGTTATGAATGAAATAATTTTCCGCGTAAAAGTATTACAGACCTACATATTATATTATTGATAGAGAATGCATTTCGAATTCTTTAGTATAGATAATCATACTTACTGTATGTACAATGTACATAGGTACCTATAGTAGGTACGCATGTAGAATTAGTATGGGAAGTAGGTAAGACATCAAGACAGTCTCTCATACGTTCCTTCAAAGAACTTTGGAAGGGCGTGGTACAGTGGCAATATGAGTAGTTAGTTAATAAAAAATGCCAAATTTCGTGAATATAGTGTTCACAGGACCTACTAGTAGTATATAATAAAACACAAGCGTATTCAGGACTCAGGCGTTACCAGGTTGCCTTGTGGCAGAGATTAGTCACCCATCTTACTGGTTACTGGTCAACGTGGACTATTGTTTCCTAAGCAATCTATTCTTTTATTATAATATTTTTTTCCTCGGCGAGCATCAAAAGCCCGCAATAAAACTTCTAACTTTCTAAAACACAATTTACAATCAATATTCTTTGTCGACCTTTCAAATATTTGCAAATTATTTTTGCGTATGAGTTTTACATAAATTTAATAATCATTTGGAATTATGTATTTGTAAAACTAATAAATACACCTCTTGATAAGGATGTAAGGTTTTTGGTTCCATAGTATTGTAGGCAAATTATTTATAATAAATAAATAAATTAATAAAACTTTATTGGGCAGTAAATATATGTACTTAACAACAAAAACAAGACAATGCAGTGTGCCAAAAGGCGGACTTATTGCAAAAGCAATATCTTAGAGTCAACCCAATCAATATAATCAATATAATTATTAAATAAATTAAATTAAATTATTATTGGTTTCACATCAAACATTGTTTTATTTTTGTAAGAAAGAACACATAAATCGCTATTCTTGGTAATTAGGAAAATATACTCTATAAGAAAACAATTTTCATGCCTATTATAATTGTGGAACTTATTTTATATACACACTATTTTTGTATAAAGAACGATCTACGATCTTCTTTACTCAAAATAATGTAAGAAAAAAAAAACACTTTCCAATGATTTACTTCCTCTTTTCAGACATTATTTCATGAATGTGGTGAATTACGCATAGATACTGTGTGAAATTCAATGGTAAAGTTGTCCCATGCGATAAAGTTTACATACGGTGTAAATTCATGCGATAATGTTTCCATGCGCTCATGTTTACCTGCGATCAAAATTCTTGCGATTATGTTTCCATGCGCTCAAATATACATGCGATCAATATTCTTACGATGTAGTTTACATGCGGTGATGTTTACCTGCGACGTACATTCTTACGCTAATGTGTCGTGCGATACTATTTCCGTACGGTTAAGTGTCTGCGGTTAAGTGTACACGGTGAAGTGTCCGCGACAAAAATTCCTGGACCCCTTTTGCAGTTCTAAGTTGGCAAAATTAATAACAATTTTGAACCTATGTAGGATGATACTTTAATTTGGGGTGTTTCAGAATATCAAGCGTCCCCACCCCCTCACCTAACGTGGTTTTCCTCAATTTTTTAGAAAAATAGCAAGAGGCAATGGAAAACACTCAAAGGCAAAAATAGTCGCTAATGAATTCTCTACAAATATGTTTTTTTGATAAGACTAGGGTCCCAATTATTATTAATTTTGCCGAGTTTCCCATACATTGATTTTCTGAAATGACTGAGTAAAGTGAGTAAAATTCGAGAGTAGCCGAATATTTTTGGACTATTTTTCTGAAATCACAATTTGTTTCATAAAAAACATTCCGTCATCGATCGATATTTTGGACACCACTATTCCCCCCATACTCTCAACGTTTTCAATTCCTAACATATCTTAGTTAGTACTCCCAATTTATCGTTTGATTTTGTTTCGTTGTTTCTCTACAGCTTTCTTTATTTTCTCCTAACTGCTTCTATTGAGATCTATTAACCTTTTTCCTTTCTTTTATTTACCCATTTGAATTCGATTTCTTAAAAAGAGAGCAAAGCGAAGAATCGAAGATTTTTATAGTAGGTACGTACACCCAAATATACTTATCCTAATCGAAATCTTCTTGAATACTGTATCTATACTAGTATATTTTTCGTTGAGATTTTCCAGAACTACTATTTTTTTAGATCTAAAAGTTCCTCAAAAGAACACAACGAGTTGTTGTCGCCGAAAGAGCATTTTTCGGAACAAAGATCTCGACAACTTTACTAAATATGCTTCGTCAGAAAGTACGGAAGATACATTGAAACTTTATCTGGTGAATTACTGTAACATATCTTTCATATCTTGTAGGTATTATTATTATTATTAAATAAACTAAAAAAAACTCCACTCTCCGACATAACTGCTTTTAGGCCTTTGCGCCGGAGAATGTGCAGACATGTACAAAAAAAATACCAACACTCAAACACATCAAATAACCAACAAACAAGGGATGAACAGATATCAACCACCCTCATAATATCTCTTCTTAAATGGATGGATTCTTCATAAAAAAATGTGAAAAATAAACTAAAAACGTTTTTCAAAGAATACACCACTAAGATTCGAACCCAGATGACATAATCTATGAGTACAATATTAACAAAACCACTTTAAAGTGGAGGTAGTGTGTGTAAATAACTACTCGACTCGTTAAACGCGCTCGACTAATCCAGTAAGCGCGGGTTCGACCCCCGATACTGACTTACTTCGCTTCACGACACAAGTTTTTCAAGCTTACTCTGAAGTCTACAATGGTGTATTTGGGTTTATTTCGATAAAATTAAGAAAAATACACTCACCCGATGTAATGATAACAGCTGATCTCCAGGCCAATGTCTTGGCCAAGCCCACAATGGCATTGGCCGTCTCCTCCAGAGAGGGTACAAGGCGTTGGGTCCCTTTCGTCACCTGTGGAAGAAAATAAAAATCAATATTATTTTAAAACTTGTATCTGCTCTAGTTTTTTAGTAACGGTTGTAGAGATCTAAGGTCTTCCGTTTTTAGAATTTTTTGATCATATGCCTACTCTTATAATAGTGGTTGCATAAGGCGAGTTTTTTTTAGTATGCAATTTTATTTGTTCGTAAGTTTGCTTAGAAAATGAACCATATGAACCAAACCTAATATAAATATATGGCTCTCTAAACCAACAAAACCCCACTTAACGAAACTTCTGAAAAAGTAATATGAAACTGGAAAAGTTCAAACATTCCCCACCACAGTAAAGGGTAATAGGTGTTTCCAATCAAACGCGGTCAATATTATGATACTTGTACGTATTATAATAAAAATCATACGGGAAAACTTTGGTCATTCCATATATTGTGTGTGGTGAAAATGTTATGTACGAGTAGATGGTGGCGCTAGTAGTAGGATTGCAGAACCTACATAATAACATCGTAAACTTATTGGTAAAACACTCTAAGTCAAAAATGTCAGTTTTGAGATTGATGCACTTTGAATTTTTTTTGTTTACTTATTCAGAGAACACAACAGCTAAATACATAATATGATATGTGCTATGTATATTCACACTTTATAGCGCCAATGATAGTATTCTTCCTTTTGAGGCTAGTTAACACTAGAAAATCGCATGAACAATGGCATGATAAAATGGTGAATATAGCGTTTTATTAATTTTTTTGGAGTTAATATCAGTTCATTCAAAAAAACTTTTGCGGTTTTTCCCTAGATTTGAATGCACATATTATCAATACAAAAAAAATCTCTGCGACTCTCGGGAAACGGGTTGCTGCATTTCAGAAAAAAAATCAGAGGTATTTTTCACTTCTTTTTTGAGAAATCTATGCAAGATATAAAAAATCTATTACGGTCATTCCCGAAATAAAGGTTCAATGTATCTGTCCTATTTTTTCCAAAGCATGATATTTAGCAAGGTTGTCGAGATCTGAGGTCTCCTGTTTCTTGAAAAATTTTCATATGCCTACTTTAAATAAACAGTTTGAGAACCACTGATTTGGAATAATAACAAGATTGAAAAGTTTGAAAAACCATTGATTTTTCCTACCATAAACTAGCGCTCTCTGGTGACGAGATGTCTAACTATAATTTGTTATCTTTGATGGTGTCCTTTACTGTTATTACGATGTATGGGATGGCCATAGTGTGGAGTGGAATGAAGGGGCATTACTGAAAATGGAGGAACAAAGTACAGGCGATGTAATGTTATCGCTGGAACTTCGCTACATTCCCATGTAAAAGTTTGTCCATTAGAAGAACTTAGATAGGTAGTAGAGTTTTATCGTCAGAGACTTTCTTCCAACTAACTAGATCGCTTTGTAGAACATCGCTTGCGGGTGTAGTGTAAAAGTTGGAAATACACCAGTGACATGTACTAGTAGTACCTATGTTAATGCATGATAAAAGAAAAGAAAGAAAATTGTCTAATCGTACATATGTATTACATCTTATATACATACATATACACATAATAAAAATAGATTTATGTATGTTTGTTCCACCATAACTCTCGTTCGCCTGGAAAATTTAAACCAAACTTGGTATACGAATGCCTTCATACCTGGAAACGAATACTGTGTGGTAGAAACTTCTGGAAATGCGGAACCTTTTAAGAAATTTTGCTGATGAGGGGATCCAAAGGTTGTGTCATCGTGTGTGGTATTGTCTGAAAGGGCATTGGAAAAGAAATTCAGATCGCAAGTCATATTTTGTCCAGCTCTAGCCACCGGTAGATACCGAGTGATCGAGAGGATCCAGTCACCGTATTTGGTGTCTTATGAAAGATCTTCACGAGTAGAACACAGATCCTTTGTCAAATTTTGAATCGGTCAAGTCTGGTGGGAGACGCTATTAGAACGAAGGTATCCAAGCGCTCAGAGAATTACGCAGAATCTTCTAGAATGTTGTGGAAACAAGACGAACTTTGAAGAACCATCAGGAAATTTCCGGACACGTCGTAAAACCATCTGAAAGGTTGTGGAAATGAAATGAAATTTGTAGAACCATCTGGAAATTTATCGAACTTTGCCGTGGCAAAGCACGGGTACCTCAGCTAGTCGTGCATAAAACTGCGTGCCTAGGATTTTTGTAAAAGAACACTAGACTCTTTTAGGTCACATTCTTTTGAGTAAACATAGTCGTATTACATATTACGTACACGGTCTGTTTATAAGTGATATGTTAATTTATGTTATTTGTTGTTGTGACTGTTTGATTCCGTTAAGAAAATAAAAATAAAATAAAAATAAAATAAAATATGACGCGGCACTCGGTCCTCCCTGCCTACCCTGAAATATTGATTAATCAGACATTTGCTAACACAGGTACGAGTGTGGTACTAAATACAATAACAAAAATTTATTAGTTAAGGGACAACTTGACGAAAATAAAAATTAATTCTCATTACCAACATCAAACCGTTAATACCCCGAATGCGAGAGGGACAGACATATAACTTACAATAGATTTAAGCGATCTGTATAGCGGCGTCCCGCTCGGTTGATGATATAAATAAAACTCATTGCTACATCAAAAGGATAATATCTCAAGTAGTGGAAGGGAGCAAGAGGTATAAAAATCCTTTAGAACTTTCTATTGATAACTTTTAAGGGCTTATATGCACTGAGCAAAAAGTGTTCTATTTTTGCTTCAACTTTTTCAAATTTTGTATGAGAATGTTAGCGCTCAATAAGAATAACGTAAGCGACAAAGTGACTTATACCTGTTTAAAAGAAACCTGGGAAGAAATTTAAAAATCTAAAACAGCCGATTTGTTAAGATTATAATTACCAGTATTTTGGCTAAATTATACTTTTATACCTGAAAAATTGAACGGAAAATCTTCGGATCCCGTAAATTTTAGGGGTACTTTAGAAATATTTTTTTATTCAAGGAATTTCCAAATCCTGTAATTCTAAAACAGCCGATCTATAGTCCATACTTTCATCTGTCACCGTTTTCAGTTTCAAGACGATTCCTTGAGTATTGGCTGAGTAAGAGTCAGGGCGCCGAAGCACCCTGACATCATATAGGGCCTTAATATCTCAAGTAGTGTAAGGGAGAGAGAGGTATAAAAATCCTTTAGAACTTTCTATTGATACCTTTAAGTAGGTATAATAGTGTCGTCTCTCTCAGATTAATTTACGGTAAAATGATATTGTATACCTTTTAAGTGGATTGTTCAGGATTCAAGTAGCGAAGTCAAGAAGGTATTATGATAGGTTAGTGATCCCAATGTCACAGTGAAAAATATAAACAAAATCTATCAATTGTGTATACCAAGTTGAAGAAAATAAGAGTTATCCAAGAGGTGGTCGATAGCCTGGTTGGTAACGCGCTCGACTGTTAATCCAGTGGGCGCGGGTTCAATCACCGACTTACTCCACTTCACAACACAAGCTTTTAAGCTTTCTGTGAAGTGTGCAATGATGTATTTGGGTTTATTTCGATAAACCCAGATTCATTTTCTATTTAAAAAAAAAGGTATTTTTAATTATTTCAAGTTTCACGAAGTGAATTGGTATATATGGTATACATGGGCGGCAGGGGGGGGCAGTTTATTTTTTGTGAACTCAAAACCCTCACTCTAATTAGATAAGCGCCGCAGTCAAATTTTTTTAACGAAACAATTCTGTGATTTAATGGGTTTTCACATCAATAATCATTGAAACTTCATGGCAAGATGAAAAAACGATGTGGTAGTTACGTGACTCATTTCTCATATCTATAAAACGGGTGTTAAAAAAATCTAATATTTCGAGGGGGGGGGGGGGGGGGGGGGGGAAGGGCAGTTGAATAACAAACCTTCCCTGCCTACGTCCATGGTCAAGAATACAGTTAGTAAGTATTTCTACTATTTCTTTAGCAAATGGTTTCGAAGGCATTGAGAACATAAGCCAATACTGAATCGGTAAACAGCCTGATTAGCAGTAAGCAATGAACAATATATTATTTGGCGTAGTATCACTCTCTGATCCCTTTAATTTAAATACCTACCTACCCAATAGTATTTAGAGTATTAGGTTCTGTCCGATGAAGTTCTGGTAGATGGTAGCGCCCTCTGTCTTGGCAATGTGTTAATTATCACTTCCAATATATCACCCACAGGCCGCAGAACATGTCTTCAAACGGAGGACCCACCCACACACTACCCAGCACCCACTAAGGTCAATAGGCTGATTGCTGGGATAGGCCGCGATACACTAAATGACTAAAAAACTGCGGTTTTAGTCCACTGCTAGACGTAGGTATTGTTCCCTGTCACACGTCTTTCTCATTTCTTCTGAGTTATATCCTTGGCCCATTTCTTCTGTGGCTTTCTGACACCTTCTTCTACTCCTTACACACATTCATATCCACGTCCGCTCCCTATGTGGAGCATGTGGTCGTCACCCAGTTTTTCTAGGCTTTTCTGTCCTGGGCCAACTCCTTTGCCTGCTCCCATGTTATTCCAGACTGGCACAGCTCTGATGTGTACAGCCAATGGATGGTCATTGCAGGCCTGCCCTGACGTCTGTTGCCACAGGGCGACATTGGTATATTACATATGTATGTATACTTATTCGAGATAAAATTAGAAATGAGGAGATCAGACGTCGAACAAAAGTTGCCGACATCGCAGAAAGAACAGCAAAGCAAAAATGGCAGTGAGCAGGACACGTAGCGAGACAGGACAGTGTCAGATGGACACCTAAAATCCTGAAGTGGAGGCCCTGGGAGAACAAAAGAGGCGTAGGAAGACCACAGAAAAGGTGGACAGATGACATTGTCCAGCTTACGGGTCGTAGATGGCAGCAGATAGCCCAAGATAGAAGACAGTGGAAGAGTTAAGAAGAGACCTATGTCCAGCAGTGGAACGCAAGTGGCTAGCAGTAAGTAAGTAAGTATACTTCTTAGCAATTATTAATCCCACATGGTGGTGGGGTCTGCTTTCGCCGCCACTTTGCTCTACCTTGCGCATCCTCCGGTAAAACGTCACAACGTCCAGCCTCACCACTTCCCTCCACCAGCGCTTGGGTCTTCCTCTGGATCTCCTCCTAACATTAAGTGTTTGTGCAATGTTGCCAACATACTCTGGCGGTCTTCTGCTGACATATGTCTTTCTGACATCTTTTATTGTAAATGCTAGTGTTCTTTCCTACCAGTGTGCAACCAAGGGCTTTAAGAATAAAATCTGTTATCACTAAATGGTTGTGTATTTTTTTTATTCTAAAACTACAGTTTTCCATTAGATTAAAAATCTCCACGCGTTTATTATTTTCATTCATACGAGGGAGACACATTTCAGTAATATGGTGGCATACTCTTTTTTTTCTTAATTGTCATTCAAGTCTCCTCCTCAAAGCACGAGCTTTGCTCAATTTTGAGGGGAGATTTTACATATAATTTTATTTTTATTAATTATTTATGTGTTACTGTTTTTGTCAATGCTTGTATTTTTGGCCCCGCGTTGAGCCTAATCCTGTGATATTCGTGATATCTGGATGAATTTATATGTCAATCATCAATATGAAGACTCTTCTGGCTGATAACACTGAGAAGTGTGTTGGCAAAGTCATGCCTCCGTGTAAAAAAAAGGTTTCAATGTATCTGTCCTATTTTTTCCAAAGCATATTTAGTAAGGTTGTCGAGATCTAAGGCCATTCGATTTTTGAATTTTTTAAATGTCAATATGCCTAGGCTTAAAACCGCAGTTTTACGTGTGTTTGACGCATGTTTACCGCAAACGGACACACGAAGGTCGGCTTGTCAATATATGGTCTGACGGTTACAATGTAAGGGAGAGAGATACCGGCTTTATTAACTTAAGAGCTATGGACGTGCGGACGGGGAGGGGGGGCGGCGGGAGGGAAAGGGGCTGTCCGATTGGTCTATAAATCAATGTAGGTGGATGCTTTTCAATGTTTTTTTTGGAAATAAAAATATAAATTGGTTTTTATGTTGAAAACACGTTGCCGTATTTTTATATGTATTTATTATTAAGCTCTTCAATCACTTTGATGCTCATAAAATTTAATTAAGAGGAGAAAGCCGATACCTACTTAGAAATGCAAAAAAAAATTACTCAGGTAATACTTAAGATATCATCCTAAGTCTCAAAACATTGATAAATGAGAATATGTTTTAGTGATTCCAGTAGCTAGAAATTAAACTATAGTAATTTTTCCAATATGGAAATGGCAAAGGACGGCAGATGGACCCCCAGAATATTGAGCTGGAGACCCTACGAAAGTAAACGAAGTGTAGGGAGACCACAAAGGAGATGGGCCGATGATATCATCGAGTCGGTGGGACATGGGTGGAGGCAGAGCGCCCAAAACAGAGAATTGTGAAAGACACAGGAAGAGGCTTATATACAGCAGTGGAGGAAAAGGGGCTGATAAGAAGAAGAAGAATTTTTCCAATAAAAAATAATCTTAAAGTTGCCTTTGAAATTTACTGAAACTTGAGATTATTCCCGTAGTTGTTTTGATACAATGCTGTAATTTTGTTGACAAAATGAGTAAAAGGTAAGACGCAGTGATTCCAGGATATTTTTTAAATATTTCATAAAATTCATGATATTTCATTATATATACAAGAATTTTTAAAAATTATGTCTCATAAGGCAAAGTACCCGTTGACGCGTGATAAATCATGAAAACTTTAAATAATAAATCCGATAAAATTTAGAATATTTCACATGGTACCTTGTTTTGCTACTACCCCGCCATCTAGCGAGATTAATTACAATTAAGTGTGCCTAATGTATGTTATAAATTTATGATATTTTCGCACCCTTCGCGTTTAATTATGATATATTCTAGTACTTGTTATTTTGTGTACTCATCATACGGGGATCATAATTAATAATTCAACGAGAAATTTAATTACGTAAGCATCAAAATATTCTGAAACATGTTACATTATTATCAAATTATATTGTACAGTAGACACTCGCTAATCTGGCACCCCTGGTTTTTAATAGTGCCAGATTAATGAGACTCTACTGTACTTACTAAAGTTATATGCCCTGTTTAGTCCGGATTAATAAGTGCCAAAAATAAAAATCCCTTTCATACAATTTGTCATACACGCCCTCTGATTTCTTTTACTCAAAACGCGTCCGTCCTTGAATGTCCGGTCGACATGATCGGTCGACATCTATGATATCAAATATTGTCAATGGTCATCCTGTTCTCGTTCATTCTCTCAACGTGCACTCAACTGAACGTCGGCTGGTTTAATTTGATCACTTTATACTTAAGTAACATTCACCATTTCCAATCCATCTATCCGTCGCGGCCGGGTATCGAACCGATTGGCCTCCAGCCTAATCAATCTTTTCCTGTATACCTGTTGAGATAACTGCTTGTTATTTAACTATGACACGTAGAAAATTCGATGTTTTCATAAAAAAATATTAAGTATATAAAAATACCACCTCTCCCTGCAACAGTATGAATGGCAAAAATACGTATACGGAATTCGTCAACACAACCGTCGCTCCTAGTGATGTAGTGGACAAGATCCCTTAAATGCGACACGAAGGTCTGGGTTCGAATCCCAGTCGGGGTGAACTGAAATGGTGAATGTTTCTCAAGTGTAAAGTGATCACTTAAGTCACCCAAGGTCGGTCATAAGCCCGACAATGTTAACCCTTAATTCTTCTATACTGTTGTAGGAATTCTGCATTTTAGATATCATTTTTCTTTGGCCCCTTAAGTGTTGATTTCACGTATTGAATTTGATGAAAGATCAAGGGTATTTTTTTACGTAATTAACCTTTGCAGGTCCTTGATCCAATTATTAATCAGTCTATTTATACAGCAAGTTAATATATAAAGTAAATAGTGTATAATTAAATTTAGTAATGAATTGTCGACCTTTGTATAATGAACATCTGGCATTTTTTTTAACTGGCATTTAAAAAAAAAAAACTGGAAAAGCTGTGAGTTGAGTGTCTCGTAAACGCCGGAAAATCTAAAAACATTAAGAGTACGCATACTGACATTTCAAAAATTTCTAAAAATGGGAGACCTTAGATCTCGACAACCGTTACTGAATATACTTTGGAAAAAATCGAATAGATACATTGAACCTTTATCTAGGGAATGACCGTAAAAGATTTTTTATATCTTGTATAGATTTCTCAAAAAAAATTGAAAAACACCTCTGGTATTTTTTCCGAAAGACAGAAATTCGTTTCCGAAAGTCGCGGATTTTTTTTTTATAAACCGGTTTGGCCTAGGGCTCACTAGTTTGGCCTGAAATCGTGTTTGGCCGGTAACACATAAGTGCCCAATGTGTTGCCCGTAAAATTTATATATATCTATATATCTCAATTTTCATTTCGCCACAAAGGAGATGGGCCGATGATATCATCGAGTCAGTGGGACATGGGTGGAGACAAAGCGCCCAAAACAGAGAATTGTGGATGACAAAGGAAGAGGCCTATATCCAGCAGTGGAGGGAAAGGGCCGGCTGATAAGAAGAAAGAAGAAGAAGATTGGATTTCAGTCACACAGAGCGAACCTATAATCTTCTTCTTCTTTCTTCTTATCAGCCTCTTTCCCTTCACTGCTGGATATAGGCCTCTTCCTTTGTCTTCCACCATTCTCTGTTTGGGGTCTTTGTCTCCACCCATGTCCCACCGACTCGATGATATCATCGGCCCATCTCCTTTGTGGTCTCCCTACAATAACCTATAATAACCATGTAATAACCAGTGAATCACCGACTTACCTGTGGACAGCTCCAAGACAGCAGAGGCTTCCCCCACATATCAGCCAGGCGCGTGGTGACGTCACACATGTCCTCGGACAGGGAGCCTATGAGGGCGCGAGTGCTTTCTTGGGAGAGGGCGTCCAGTATGGAGGAGAGACCGCGGCTGGATGTCTCGCAGACCACTGGAAACAATACATACAAAATATTAAGAAAAACTATCTTATTTTTCTTGATCTCAGTTCTTAACTTCTCTTTCGTTCCTTCCTTCATTTTCCCCTCCTTTCTTCCTCTTCCCATGCTTCCTCCTTCCCTACAGTAAATGTTTTATAGATATAAGATATATTAACTATGTAATGTAATCTATTTGTTTTGCGTGTATGTTAATTGTGAACGGATGTTATTGGTCTTGTGTATTGATATTTTTGTACTAATGTACCTGTCAATGTTTGTTTTTGTGACTGTATCTGTTCCATGTGCAATAGATAAATAAATACATAAATAAGTGTTTTTGCGCCACACGCTTGGCAAGCGTCGGACTGAGCGAGTGTTCATGAGTAAAAAGGCTTAAACGGTCGGCTACCTACACGAATCAAGACAAACGCCCCATCCACACGCCTTTTTGATCATGAACACCCGCTCGGTCCAACGCTTGCTAAGCGTGTGGCGCCCACATAAGGTGTAATTTTATCGAACCGCAGTAAAATTGAAACACAGATGCCCGATCCCACCAACTACCACCTAGGAAGCAGACCCCTAAGGAATTTCCATACAAAACCACAGATAATTTGAGTGATTATTATAACTGTCATAACCTTTAAGATATAAATCCATACAAAATACAACATGCAGCTCTACTTAGTTAGGTGGCCAAATATCTCGGCCCAGAATCTCCCTCACTTAAGTAGCTGCATGTTGTATTTTGTATGGATTTATATCTTAAAGGTTTTGACAGTTATAATAATCACTCAAATTATCTGTGGTTTTGTATGGAAATTCCTTAGGTGGTAGTTGGTGGGATCGGGCAAGACTCTATTAAGCCAGTATAGTCGTTTTTTTAAACCCTAGTAGGTATTACAGCACAAAACAATACATCAATAACAATACAAAATACATTTCCCGTGGGATGCCCGGGGTTATAGAATGGTCATTCCTTGATTTGTAATCAAATTGCTTTCTCTCCACGTAGGTACAACTCAATTTTCATTCCATATTTTTTGAGTTGTGTTAGTATTGATCACAAAGAGCGACATACCTGTTTATAAAAAGTTATCTTTACGTAGGTACAACTTAATATTCATTCCACATTTTTTGAGTTGTGTCAGTATCGATGACAAAAAGCCACGTACTTTATAAAAAAGTTATCTTTACGTAGGTAGGTACAGCTCAATTTTTTATTGCATATTTTTTGAGTTGTGTCAGTATTAATAACAAAAAGCGACGTACTTTATAAAAAAGTTCTCTTTACGTAGGTACAACTCAATATTCATTCCATATTTTTTAAGTTGTGTCAGTATTGATGACAAAAAGCGATGTACCTACTTATAAAAAGTTCTCTCTACGTAGGTACAACTCGATTTTAATACAATATTTTTTGAGTTGTCCCAGTATTGATGACAAAGAGCGACGTACCTGCTTATAAAAAGCTCTCTTTACGTAGGTACAACTTAATATTCAATCCACATTTATTTGAGTTGTATTAGTATTGATTACAAAAAGCGACATACCTACTTATAAAAACATCGCTTTACGCAGGTACAGCTCAATTTCCATTCTACATTTTTTGAGTTGTATCAGTATCTATGACGACTTTTCTACTTATAAAAAGTTCTCTGTACGTAGGTACAGCTCAATTTTCATTCCATATTTTTTGAGTTGCGACAGTATTGATGACAAAGAGCGACATTCATGCTTATAAAAACTTGTCTTTACGTAGGTACAACTTAATATTCATTCCATATTTTTTGAGTTGTGTCAGTATTGATGACAAAAAGCGACGTACTTTATAAAAAAGTTCTCTTTACTTAGGTACAGCTCAATTTTCATTCCATATTTTTTGAGTTGCGACAGTATTGATGACAAAAAGCGACATACTTTATAAAAAAGTTCTCATTTATTCTCTACCTGTGTGCCGACCACAGAACTCTTTCACACAAATACTAGCAGTGTATACCCTACGAAAAGTCCAGGAAAATACACAGGGTTATAAAAAAAGATGGACACTTTTTGAAAATCGTATAACTTGGGAGTCATTCATGTCAAATGAGTAAGTCTTTCACTGATGGTAACTGATGACCGTAAGTTTTGTTTGATGCACAATACAATGCAATAGCACATGCGTAGACTACTGCGCGGTTGACAAAGCCAATCGGCGCTATTTGTCTACCACCTTCCAATATATAGCTTTTTCGCTTAAATCTTTTAAATCATTCATTTTTATTTTTTAGTTTACCATATATTGTGTAAATAGAAAGTTATAAAGCATTTTTTTCACAACTCACCCAGTCAAACTGGACAAAGGCCTCAGACTATTCAACAACCTACCTGGTGGGGTAAGAGATGCACCCACTGCAAAGAACTTTAGGCGACAGCTGACAGATTATTATATGGACAATCCATGAAAGTCTGTCAGCTGTTGTGCAAGAAAAAACATGGTATTATTTAAAACAATTACTAATAAGTTGTAGTAATTAAGTTGTAATAATAATAGTTATATTTAAGTTTTGAATTTTTTATATAAAACTTTATTAAATAAATAAATAAATAAAACTTGTTTTTCGTCTCCATAAGTACCGAAATACAGCGTTTGTAAAATGTGCATAACTTTAGATTATTTTATGTAACTTACTTATTTATCTGTTTACTCTTAAAGTGAACAAAGTATATACACAAAAATTGGATACTACTACCGCGAGATCTCAGCTCAGATAGAGGGATCGTTTGTCATGGACAGGAATGAAGGACGTCTACGTTCAGAAATGTACGCCTACAGGCTTAAGAATAAGAAGATATTGTTTTTATTGTTTTATTGTTCTTTTTCATCCCTAGGCCCTGATTCGGGCACTTGGACACGTCAGTTGGTTACAATCCATATGGATTATTATGCAGTATGAGATAATGAAACAAAATCCATGCAATTAGAATGTAAAGTGTTCTATTGGCATTTCGTCATGAATTTGTAAAATAAACACTACTACTCAGATATACACACGTATAAACATTTAATTCACTAATTATTATAACAGATAGATACCAACTTCTACCAGATAGGTACAGCTAGATAAGTTTAATGTAAGCCTTCCGTCCATACATCTTCCATGAAAAGAAAGTTCGCATAATAGTTGTCGGGCTATACCTAGACCTAGAGATAGTCTTTTAGTCTTTGCCTTTGTAAAAAGTGTATTCTAGTTACAGGGGGTACTTACCTACTCACCTATCTTTATATTGTGACCGGACAAAACTCATAAGAATATTGATCAACGTGAAAAAATCCCAAAAAAGAAGTATATGCTTAAATTTGTATTTGAATGAGCGAAGAGGGGTGAGGAAGCGCGGCCGCCCGAGACTGACCTGGTCCGATCATGTCGACCAGATCCTCAAGAATGGACGCGTTTTGAGTAAAAGGAATCGGAGAGCGTGTATGACTAATTGCATGAATGTGACAGAAGCTAGGAGTGTGTGTAAGGATAGGGCTGTATGGCGTTCTGTCCTCTCTGCCTACCCTGCAAGGGACGTGGCGTGAGGGTATAGATAGATAGATAGAGATGCTTAAATTTAAAAAAAGTGCATTATTTTTACAGAAACATCATTAAAAATTGACAAAAATTCACAATTCAATAAATTCTTGAATATTTTATACAAAAATTTCCTTTAAATTCTCTAATTCCAGGATTTAGTTATTTTCAGAAGGTACACAATGAAAAAAGACGTGACCGGACAAAAATCCAAAAGAATATTGCTCAACATGAATGAATCCCAAAAAAGACAAAAGCCCTTCAGAAATAGTTTGCTCAAGGGACAAAAGCTCAAATCTAATTGGATTTTGTAAATAAAATTAATTGTATCTTGATTTCTTTTAGTGTGTTAGAAACTACCATAGATTGAAAATAAATAAGCGGATCTAAAATGGGATAGACAATAAAATAGTCAATATTCTATAAATAATTCGTCTTCTGGAATCCAGCTAGAAAGTTTGGGCTTTAATCCGTTTATCGAAGTAGTCGGTAGCCTGATCGGTAACGGGCTCGACTGTTAATCCAGTGGGCGCGGGTTTGATCCCGATGCCGACTTAGTCCACTTCACGACACAAGCTTTTCAAGCTTACTGTGAAGTGTACAAAGGTGTATTTTGGGTGCACATTTATTCTATAAAAAAAATTTAAGGGCTTTTGTCTTTTTTGGGATTTATTCATGTTAATTATTATTATAATTTATTCTTATGGGTTTTTCTCCGGGAACCATCTTTGTATCTATCTATCTTCTTCCTTTCAATACAAACCTAACCTAACCTCTTTCTCTATTATAGTTGTGGGTTGCGACATAAAATGACAAAATGCTTGTACGTCGGAGGAAGTTATTAAAAAATGGTTTCAGGCAGGAAAATACCCATGTATGTACAGTATGTTAAGGGCCCTTTATTAGCATTTTGGTGATTTCGCTGATTTTGCTGTTGTTTTTGGGAACCTTCCATTCAAAACTGAAGAACTTTAGAAACATTGTGATCCAAGAAAATGAATGCTCAATCTTCTAGAATGTGAATGCAATTAAAAAATAATAAAAAACATTACGGATAATGCAACAGGGTTGTTTTTAAAAAGAGCGTATTTTTCAATATTGAAAAAAGGGGTGAGTTTAGAGCTCTAAGGAAGATGTATCCTCACGTTTTTTTTACATTTTGTTTCGAGATATCGAAAGCTTAGGTTGTTTTATCGAGAACGTACAGAAGAAAAGTGCGATTGGTAATTTTTTTTTAAAGATTTTCTGGAAAATAAGTTAATCAAAATTTCGGAAAATTTTGCTTTTTTTAAAGACGTAAAACATTCTCATGTTGTATTTTTATCCAACTAATTAATGTACTTCTGAGTAGTTCATAATGTTTTTAATCTTGCTGGATATTTTAAATTTTCAAAATTTTGAAATTATCATAAGATAATATAAACACAAAATGATAATGATAAAAATCAGATTAGTTGGCGACTAATAGCCGACGCGTGCGGACGTGGAATTTGCTGTCATTTTTTTCGGATGACATTTCATGAATATTTTGTGAATTTAAGAGATAAACACCAATTTAACCGATGTATATCTCTTCCTAATCGTAAAATCTATCAAATGTACATAAGGCAAATGATTATTAACAAAATATAACGTGTAAATTTAGTTTTCAGGATCTGTCATAATCATTACAATAATAATGTCTAATGTCATTATCATGCCACAGTCATACTTCGTCACATGCTAGAGAAAAAAATATCTGTTCCAGTAGTTCGACGCAGTAGGCACTATTAATTATATGAAGCAATATATTCGCAATATTCATATTTATTTATGTAAGCTCTCATCAACTGTATGTGTGTAAAAGATTTCAATGGTAAAAAAGTATAAAGTAGTAAAACATGAAAAAATCTTAGAATTAATGTTATCAATTCTTGACGATTTTCGAGTCTTCGTTATGATAACGATAAGTAAATGGCAAAATAAATACGCAAATAATATGAGTAACACTGGTATGATAGAAGATGATGAATGAGATTCTCAAGTTCGCACACTGAGTGGAAGGAGTTGCGGTAGAGGAGTGTATACGGACTAGCATAATTTTCCACAGGTTGGGAACCCAGAAAGTAAATCCTTATCATGTAAACGCAGTATAGCAATATTTCTTATTGTAATTTTCGGGGAATGGATCGATAATTCTAATCACAAATTCGTATGTAGTTTAAACAATGTATTCCAAATCATTGTTAATGTGGGAACAATTGTATTCTTTCTAAACTACGAAATCGTTTGAATTTTGTTTTATTCGAAAATCTATAGCAATATAAGACAACTTCACAACAAGGTGCATTGTATTTTTTAACTCTTATTCGATAACCTAAAAGTGAATCTAGAATGTTTTTGCGTGTGCTCAGTTACTCTTGTCACTTTTTTTAGTCAATGTCTATAAGTCAAATAATTATAAAGGCGCAATTCCACTGATTCAACACTAAGCTGCGTGCGTAAACCATGCGTCTAAAACGGTGCAATTCAGGAAATATTAGTTTGGCGCGTCATGTTTTTACAAACTTAAAAGTTAATAAAACTTATAAGTCAAATGCAAACCATTTTCCTTATGTCCTGGTAGATGTGCTAATCTTATTTACTGTCTTAAGTTATGCCTACTTTCCGGGCTTGGAGGCCGTGTTCTAATGGTCGCTTGGGGACCCGACCATTAGACCACGGCCTCCATGCCCGGAAAGTACACATAACTTAGATATGATGACTCCGGCCGTGAAAGCTTCCGCACATACCTTATTTACTGTGTTTTTTCGCCCTCAATGTAAGACATAACGCAGATTCCTTATTTACTTTTTTTACCTCAGCCATACCATACAATTGTATGTATTTACTTTATGTATTTTATTTTTCATTCTTCCGGTCCCTGTCGTGCTAAAACCGCACAGATCCAATAATTAACTTGTATGCGGCAATGCGACTTGTTTTTTTGCGCATTGTATTTTCGTTTAATGGAAAGACTATAAATTATGTGTATCATGTGTTAATGTTTAAAACTTGCCTCAGTGGGATTGCACCTTAACTCTCTAACTTGTGAAAATACATTCATTCAAACTGATTTCAATTTTGCAAAATATTACAATACGATACTAGCGCCGCGTATCGAAATTTCATTTTCAGTTTGCTAATAGCGGGCTCTTAAGAAAGAGACGGTCTCAGATTAATTTGGAATAAGGTAGTTTTTTTTTACGCAGAGGCATGACTTTGCCAACACACTTTTAAGTATTATCAGCCACATGAGTCTACATATTATCATTCATGATTCAAATATAAACTCATCAGCCTAATACTGGGAAACATTCACCTATCCAGATATCATATACTGTATCAAAGTACTATACTACTCAGATATACTGCTCTATATACACATACAGTATTATGATGTAGTGCAGTGTACATATTATCATTCATGATTGATATATAAACTCATCAGCCTAATTCTGGGAAAATTCACCTATCCAGATATCACGGATATCACAGGATTAGGCTCAGATGCGTGGGGCCTAAAATACAAGCATTGTGCCTGAAATATCAGTGTTTTATGTGTTGCAAATAATGATATTTCTATTGAAATTATTACTACAAGTGTTGCCAATATGGTAGCCAAAAAGCTAAAGCTACATGTAGCGCCCTCATTGAAAACCGTCGCTTTCTTGACCAACTATAAACAATCTATCAACTGAAGCAAAAAACTTGTGTCGTGAAGTGACATCGTCACCACCAAGATTCGAACTTGGCACCTCCTGATTAAAAGTCCGCATCCAACCAACTTCGCCAACCATGCTTTTATTAAACTTCGTCTGTCGTTGTCTGGATATACATTTTCCCCTTCAAACTTTAACAACTTCCCTATTATATTGATACACGGCGGAATTGTGAAGCCTACAATCCTAGAAGAATTAAAACTATACGTTCCAGACTTTCTACGGTCGCTCGCACATGTTATTCTATCCCCCACTGGGGAGGACAAATGTAATACACAATCTCCTATCGCAAGAGCAGTCCGCTACCTGAATGAGCTCGCAGTTTTCGAGGTGGTCGATAGCCTGGTTGGTAACGCGCTCGACTGTTCATCTGGCGGGCGCGGGTTCAATCCTCGATGCCAACTTACTCCATTTCACAACACAACCTTTTAAAGCTTTCTGTGAAGTGTGCATAGATGTATTTTGATTTATTTCCATAAATTTTTCCATCATTTTTCAAAAAAGAAACAATCAATTTTCTTTTACAAATTTTAATAACTTCCCAATATCCCAGCACCTTGAAATGTTGCACACATATTTGCTTTAGGTGACAGTTTAATATTAATTGTAGTACTGTTTTACCATAAACACATTTCAATTGGGATATTTCAATTAATTTAACAATTACTATGTTCATCCTTTTGAGATGTAAGTCGCGTTTCTTGCAAGGTAGGCAGAGAGATATGTTATATATTAATATATTGTCTTGTAGACATAACATAACATCACAAACACATTATTGTTTGAAGTGCCTGAAGAGTTATTTTAATAAGAAGATGAAAGGGTTAAGTGGAAGTTCATTGAGGAGAATAATTTGTTAATTCTATTAAATACTTCATTATTATATGTACTTATATGTAGTCTGCTTAGCAACAAAATCATGTATAATTACTAAATAGTGTATGTTACGGGTAAACCTAGGTTTATCCGGTCTTACTTACAATCCAATTGGTTTTTTATTTCATTAATTAATCTAACAGTTTCCGGGCCACGTTGGGTAGATTCATCTCTAATTTTCTGACATATTATATCATTTTATTTCCTGCATCAATATCGGGTAATATATAATTTCCATTGTAATTATTTTATAAGTATGTGTACCATTGAATAAAGAAATAGAAAAAATATACGGATAAATTCCGAATAACTAACTAGTCGTATATTACTTACCAAAAAAACTTGGGTGATCTTATATCTACTTCGCATTTTTCGGATAAACCGTAAACTTATTCCATTTTTAAATCTAGCTTTCGTCTCTCGTGCTAGATTTAAAAAAGTATTTGGGTGATTCTAAGTAAATCGGATACACCTAGGCTTACTCGATCTACTAAGATTACCCGTAACATACATACATACAACTAGAATCCTGATATCGGTAATGTGTCGGGAATAAGGAGAAATTTAAGAAAAATCTTAAACGAAATGCCATAGAAGTTGCATAAAAATAGGAGCAAGAAGATTATCACAATTTTTATTTTGTGAGAACATCGAATTTTATACATGTCGCAAGCAGTTATCTCAACAGATATAGAGGAAAGGATGTACTTTCCATCAGGCGTGTTAGGTCGGAGGTCTGGGTTCGAATCCGGCCGCGGCAGATGGATGGACAAGAATTGGTGAAAAAATGAAATTATTAAAATAGCAGACGATCAGTCACAAGCCTGATGAAAAGTCCATCCTTTGCTGTATATCTGTTAGGATAACTATTTGAAGCAAAACATTAAATTACATCTATTGATTTTGTTACAACATAGGACAACATCCTGGGACGCACGAAGATCTTCGGAAATATCCCAAAAGACGCACGTACGCTAGAATTAGAGTCTACCACTGAATCTGAGCATTACCAATATCTATGCCCTCTTTTCTCTAAGACTACCAAAAGGTGCGGGTTGCAAGTTTGGAAATTTTTGTTAGATGTGTCGGAGCCCAGTTAACTTTGGGAACCACTGCGCTAGACAATTTATGTATTGGATTCACGAAAATAGAAGATTCTAGGAATAATCAAACCATAATTAATATGAATAAATAGAGAATCTTAGATATTAATTAATTATAATAGTATACAGGGAAATTAATTGAATCACTATATGAAATAATGATTTAAAGGTAGGCATATTGACATTTCAAAAATTTCTAAAAACGGGAGAACTTAGATCTCGACAACCGTTACTTAATATGCTTTAGAAAAAAATAGAGTAGATACATTGAACCTTTATCTAGGGAATAATCGTAAAAGATTTTTTATTTTTGCATAGATATAAAAAAAAAAAGTGAAAAACACCTCTGATCTTTTTTTCCGAAAGACAGAAACTCGTTTCCTGAAAGTCGCGGAGTAATACTTTTTTTGTGTTGATAATACGTATTATAATCTAGGGAATAACCGTAAAAGTTTTTTGATTGAAGCGAAATTAACCTCAAAAAATTGAAAAGTACGCTATTTTTACCATTTTATCATGCGATTGTTCATGCTATTTTTGTGACGTCATAGTTGGGTCGGAAGCCTTAACACTACATGTTGTCTTATATCTGATGTCTAATGTAATGAATATGATTAATTAATTAATTAGTTCATTGGGATTGACGTCATACTACTAAATTCTAAATATAATAATTATCTACATCACCCTTACATCTGTCTGTCTCACAATCTTCCCGGGAACATAGGAAGGTCATGTAACTAATAAATCTTCAAAGAAATTAGAACCGCAACAAAATTCTCAATTGAATTAAAATTTACCAATTGAAACGTGTTTACATATACAAAATTACAAAATTTGCGATATTGGGAAGTCATTAAGGGCTTGGCACCAAGAATGACGTCACAGTCTTTTCTCACGGCATTGAGGTTCAAAATCGCGTGACAATCGCATGATAAAATGGTAAAAATAGCGTTTTTTTCCATTTTTTGGGGTAAATTTTGCGTCTATCAAAAAACTTTTACGGTTATTCCCCAGATTTTAATGCATATTATCAGTACAAAAAAAAAGTTCTCCGAGACATTCGGGAAACGAGTTTTCGTCTTTCGGAAAAAATATCAGAGTTGTTTTTCACATTATTTTTTGAGAAATCTATACGAGATATAAAAAAATCTTTTATCAGATACATTGAACCTAGATAAAGGTTCAAATTTTGTTCCAAAGCATGTTTAGTAACGGTTGTCGAGATCTAAGGTCTCCCGTTTCTAGAAATTGTTGAAATGTCAATATGCCTCCTCTTAATACTACATGTTGTCTAATCTGATGTCTAATGTAATGAATATGATTAATTAATTAATTAGTTCATTGGGATTGACGTCATACTACTAAATTCTAAATATAATAATTATCTACATCACCCTTACATCTGTCTGTCCCACAATCTTCCTGGGAACATAGAAAGGTCATGCAACTATGAAATCGTAAAAAAAACAAGAACCGCGACAAATTTATTAACCCAATTTAAATTTACCAATTCAAACGTGTTTACATACACAATATAATGCAAATCTGGGTTTATCGAAATAAACCCAAATACATCTTTGTACACTTCACAGAAAGCTTAAAAGCTTGTGTTGTGAAGTGGAGTAGGTCGGGGATTGAACCCGCGCCCACTGGATTAACAGTCGAGCGCGTTACCAACCAGGCTACCGACCACCTCAAATTTGAAAGTTGAAGAAGAAAATGTAGACACAAGCAATGACAGATGAAGCTAATTTAATGGATGTTCAATTGTTCACAATAATTATTTGAAATTCATGACATGATGAGAAAACGATGTGGTAATAATGTGATTCATTTCTTCTATGTATAAAACGGTGGGTTGGGTGAGGAATTTCGATGGGGGGGGGGGGGTTAAACCCCCAAAACTCCCCCCTGCCTACGGCCATGTATGTACAATTTCTCTAACCTACTTTCTAAACCTAAAACAGACAATTTTTTAAGATTATAATTACCAGTATTTTGGCTAAATTATACTTTTACATCTGAAAAACTGAATGGAAAATCTTCAGATTCCGTAAATTTTAGGGGTACTTTAGGAATATTATTTTATTCAAGGAATTTTCAAATATTGTAATTGTAAAACAGACAATCTGTAGTCCATACTTTCATCTATCACTGTCTTAAGTTTCACGACGATTCTCTAAGTATTGGCTGAGAACAATTCAGGGCGCCGAAGCCGGGTGACAGCATATAAAGGACCTTAAGATGAATCTGATTTAAAAATTTAAGCAAAAAGGTATAATATGTGTATACAAAAAACAATAAATTAATGGACTTTGCGTTTGCTAATTGTAGAGGCTAATATTTACGTTTGTTCGTTATATTATTTTCACACCACCAAACACTATGTACATAATGTAGGCGCCTATAGCCTATAGCCTAATGGGTTAAATCCTCTAATTTTATTATATTTAGCACACCTCACAATGCCCCAACCTCACTTCATTACCTCAACTCACATCTACATACTACCCCTACCCTAAACCCATAAAATATTGTGACCGGAGGAAAACCCACAAGAATATTACTCTTCTTCTTCTTCATCAGCCTTCTTTCCTCCACTGCTGGATATAGGCCTCTTCCATTTGTTTCCACTCGTCTCTGTTCTAAACCTTCCGGGTTCCTCCAGCGATGTCATCGGTCCATCTCTTTGGTGGCCTTCCGACGCTCCTTCTATCTGTCCAAGGCCTTAACATGAATAAATCCAAAAAAGACAAAAGCCCTTTAGAAATATACTCAAGGGACAAAATCTCAAATCTAATTGGATTTTGAAAATAAAATTAATTGTATCTATTAGTATACGATTTTTTTCTGAGTGTTTTAAAAAACACCATAGATTAGAAAATAAACAAATGAATAAGGGGATCTAAAATGAGATAGACAATAAAATAGTCAACATTTTATAAATAATTCATCTACTGGAATCCAACTAGAAAGCTTGGGCTTTAATCGGTTGAGGATATTTCTAAAGGGCTTTTGTCTTTTTTTGGGATTTATTCATGTTGAGCAATATTCTTGTGGGTTTTTCTCCGGGAACCATAAAATATACACACAGCTGTTCCTATACATCACAGGGAAAACTTATTACCTTACACCTCAGGTGGACACATTAGTCATTTTGTTTTAGTATGTAATTTTCACACCAGAGGCGGTAGTGTAGAACTCGGCAATGTATTTTTGTATAAGAAAGAAATTTTGAAATAAGAAGCATACCAAGAGTATAGGCAGTCTAACGTTTTGTTGTTTCTGCCTAGCCCACAAGAGATGCAACGTATAACCAAAATTATCTTTGTGCGTACCTACGGGTCTGTCACTGGTCAGCCAATGACGGGAGTTAGCCAAAACTGGTTAGATTCATTTTTATTATTTTTTTGTGACGATCCTATGTGGTGATTTAATCTATCATTTTTACTGTTTGTGACGATCCTATATGGTGACATAGAAAAATGTAAGGTGCCTTTGGGCCGATTTTATCGCTAAACGGCGCCCAAAATAGTCCAATAATTATTATTATAATATTGCCTTTGTAATAAGTCCACCTTTTAGTGCACCACTATTGTCTGGTTTTGTAACTCTACATTATTTTTGGCTAATAAAGGTTTACGTATTTTTAATAGTTAAGTATTTTTGTAGCAGTTGAAGGAAGATGGAATGAGCATACTTTTTTATTTATTTACTTTTTTTATTTAAACTTAAAGTAAACAACAAACACATATAAATATACAAAATTGACATAGTACAGAATATAAAACGTTGTTCACTAGGGCGAACTTATCGCAGAACTGCGATTTCTTCCAGTTAACCCCAGGAAAAAACAGAAAAAAAAAGAAATTGAACAAAAATATTGGAAAAAACAGAAAGAAAGAAATTGAATAAAAAAATATACGAAGTAGAAAATATATACATACATACATATGTGAGAAAAAAACAAATGAAAAAAACACTCCTTATGACTTAAAAATATCACATCCATTATGGTTTCCCATATAGCCATATCCATTATGGTAACACAGCCGCGAGGCTCTCAAGCGAATATCCCGCGGATTTCTGGACGTTTGGTCGCGCTAATTTGGGGCCGCCCCAAGATAAATTCGGTTATTTTGGACCTACATACCTACTAAATAAATTATTATACAGGGTGATTGGTTACGCATGCACGTATTTGGAGCTGTGATAGAAGATGAAGAAATATGAAAAAAAGTTAATGGATCTATAAACAAAAATTAAGCGAAGAGTATGAAAATTTCTCATTTAGGTTTTTGGAAAAATCTCTCACAAACTACTGATAGGATTTTGATAATACAAGCAAAAAATCATAGTTAACAATTTAGGCTTTTAATAAAGGTTTTAATTTGTGGCTTAGATAGGAATTAGAATTTTCTTCTTCTTCAGCCCTGCTCTTTCTACTGCTGGACATAGGCCTCTTCCAAATTTTTCCATTTTCCTCTTTCACTCGATCTTCTTATCCATTTTTTGCCCGCTGCCGAGGTTATGTCATCAGCCCATCTTTTTTACGGCCTTCAGACCCCTACTTATTTGGCCGTGGTCTCCATTTCAATACTCTGGATGTCCATCTATCGCTGTCCTGTCTCGCTATGTGTCCCGCCCATTGCCACTTTAATCTGGCTATGCAATCCATGATAGCAACGACTCCAGTTCGACGCCTAATTTATTCATTTCGTATTCTATACACTGAGCATCAGTCTTTCATGGATATCGGCAAGATAATATAAATCTTTATTGGCCAAAGAAAAATATACACAGTTACAAAAAACAAGACAATGGTATTGTGCTAAAAGGCGGACTTATTGCAAAAGCAATATCTTACAGTCAACCCGTAACAATGGGGTTAACTGGAAGAAATCGCAGTTCTGCGATAAGTTCGCCAACGACAACGATTTATAATCTGTACTATGTCCATTTTTTTATGTTTATGTTGTATTTCTTGTTCACTTAAAGAATAAATAAATAAAAATAAACAAAATAATATCGTAAAATTTAAGCTCGTGATTGCAAAACGTTTTTTTTTATATATACCTACATCCATCAACTTTTTTCAAGTTTTTTCATCCTCTATCACCACTCTAAATATTTGACAGACGCAACCAATCACTCTGTATATTGTAGGTATTATGTAGGCCCTGTATATATTGTAGGTATTTGACTAAATCAGCACGCACCTATTCGGTCACGGGTGACCGCACTCCACCCGACTGAACCATAAAGGGGACAGTGGGATTACTCGGTAAGAAGATAATAAAATAACCTACTACCAACAAAGCTTCAACCCTTACACTGTCATATAATCTATTTGCATTTTACTTATTTACCATCAAAAAATTACAATGATAGTATTAAAAAGCTACCAGATTTTTTGCCCCCTTAGACGATTGCCTGGTTATTGGAATACTAATTACAATAAAGTTATGCATATTTACATTACATCTAAAAACGGGAGACCTTAGATCTCGACAACCGTTACTAAATATGCTTTGTAAAAAAATAGAGTAGATACAGTGAACCTTTGTCTATGGAATAACCGTAAAAGATTTTTTGTATCTTGTAAAGATTTAAAAAAAAAATGTGTAAACACTTCGGATCTTTTTTTTCGGAAGACAAAAACTCGTTTCCCCGAAAGTTGCGGAGTAAATTTTATAAAAGGCTGGAGCCCTTTACACTTTTACACTGCTGCTGGCTAACGGAGCTGGGGCCCGAGTGAAACCACGAAACGTGACGGAAACGTTGGGATTTTACACGTTATCACCATGAAAACAACGCGTAAAACGCCAACGTTTAATAACATAATAATTATTAAAATAACGCGCCAATTTTTCGGTACTACCGCCATCTGTTAAGGACTGATATATCCCAAAAACTCTCTTTATAGATTAAAGCGAACGACCTATATCGCATTAGGCAGTAAAACAGTAAAGGATTTTTTTATATTCATAGGATAAAAAGAAATAAAAACAATACATAAAAAACAATTTCAATTCACTGGACATCTTATAAGATGGAAGGAAGGGTTTATCAATCAATTCCTTCCCATTCCTTCCTTTTCCTATCCTTTTTTCCCTTCAGGATTAGACATAAAAGGGACGAGTAATAGCAGCTTATTTAAAAAGAACTTCTTTGGTTAAGACTCCTTTTATGGTTAATTTATGAGGGTATGTAAACTGCAACACTCAACATATGAATTAAAAAATGCTAGTTGTTTATCTCGTCCTAGACCAATTATTATGGCCCAAAGTATTGCGAAATTGTGCACTAAAAATATGTACGATTATTTATTTTATTTATTTATTTTATCTTTAAGTGAACAACAAATACATACAAGTATAAAAAATTGACATAGTACAGATTATAAATCGTTGTTCACTAGGGCGAACTTATCGCAGAACTGCGATTTCTTCCAGTTAACCCCAAATTATTATTATTTCGTATGGTTTCTGCCACCGATGGGCGGCAACGTCAGAAGATAAAGAGAATCTATCTATCTAGAATGCTATCTGTTACATACAGGAGACATGTACCCTACAGAGTAACATCCAGGCTTCCGAGCCATTAACAATTAAGTGTGTTGGTACTAACTAGAAAAACTGTTTTTAAAATTATTTCATAGTAAAATAAAAATGAAACGCACTAATTTTAGCTCGCAAAATAACAGAATGGAACTTTTTCTTCAAAAGAAGCAGTTTGAATATTAAAAAAATGACTTCTTGGCTGGCTTCACTTCATGTTAAACAATATATCCACTGTTGTTGCTTGGTTTTTAGGGTGAACCGTGTGTAGATTAACTTGGTCGACGTTTCGACACTCCCACCGGTGTCTTCCTCTTCGGAAGTTTAATAATATTCTTTTATATTCACTAAGCTGGGGCTTTGTACCAATAGATAATCGTAAAAACACAAGTTACTGGATTTGTAAGGGCTATGTTTCGAAAAAATAGAGAGATTATTTCCAAAAACCCTATTTTTGCGATGTCTGATACTAAAGCAAATTCTTAATTAACGCAGTTTTTAATTTTAAGATGATGCCTACTAAACTCTAAAAAGGGGGAGGAGCACACATATGGTGACCGCCCTCCGTTGAAAAAGTCTTGTGTCATTCTCGGAAGATTTAACCTCTGAACGTTTTATTTAGCGGAATATTAATGGACTTCCATTACGATCCTTCGGTAAGCGATTCCAGCAAACCTGAGTCATCATTTTGATTTCCATCATCCCCTCACGCCTTCTTTCTTTTTTTAATCTCTCTTCTAAATCTTTCTATCTGCAGTATTCCTACAACAGTGTAGAAGAATTAAGGATGAACTTTGTCGGTCTTACGATCGACCTCGGCTGGCTTAAGTGATTACTTTACACTTGAGAAACATTCGGCATTTCAGGTCACCCCGGTTGGGATTCGAACCCAGACCTTCGTCTCACATAATACGGATCTTATCCACTACGCCACGAGGAGCGTCGGCTGTATTGTCGAATTCCGTATATATTAAGTACTAGCTGAGTTACCCGTACTTCGTAACGGCAAATTTGATCTGTGAAGTAAATCGACAGTATGACACACGCATAGGTACATCCAGCAATGTTCGATTAATCTGCACAACTATCTTCAAGGTTCTACAAAGTTCGTTTCACCTTCCAGAAGGTCCGAATTCTATTTATTCTCAGAAGTTTCTAGAAGGTTCTACAATGTTCGATTAATGCCCAGAAATTTCCAGATGGTTCTAGAAGGCTCGTTTCATTTCCACAACCTTCCAGAAGGTTCGAATTCTATTCATTGTCACAACTTTCTGGAAGGTTCCGCAATGTTCGATTAATTTCAACAACTTTCTAGAAGGTTCTGCAATGTTCGATAACCCCTACAATTTTCTAGAAGGTTCTACAAAGTTCGCCTTGTTTCCACATCCTTCTAGAAGATTCTATGTAATTCTCTGAGCGCTCGGATTCCATCGTTCTGTTAAAGTCTCCCACTATCACTTGCCCGATTCAAAATTTGACAAAAGATCTGTGTTCTGCTTGTGAAGATCTTTCATGAGACACTAAGCACGGTGGTATGCGGTGACCGGATCCTCTCGGTTACTGGGTGTCTCCCGATGGCTTGAGCTGGACGAAATATAACTTGTGATCTGAATTTCTTTTCCAATGTCCTTTCATACGATACCACACACGGCCCCATACAACCCGTGAATCCCTTCATCAGCAAAATTTCTCAGAAGGTTCTGGATTTACAGAAGTTTCTACCACACAGTATTTGTTTCCTGATAGCAAGGTATTTGTATATCAAGTTTGGTCGAAATTGCTCCAGGCGTTCCAGAGTTATGGTGGAACAAACATACACACATACCCACATACACACATACCCACATACATTCATTTTTATTATATGTAAGATCTATGTATTGTTGCCGTTCATACAGTTGAAAGAAGAAGGTGCTTGGTTTAAGTGATCACTTTATGCCTGATAGGACAACGTTGTATACACACAACTTCCAAAAATACATAATTGACATCAGGAAGCCGACTCGCAAGCGTAGGAACATCGATCATGCTTCCTCTCCAAGGGAGTTCACATAAAGCTACATTATGTGAATGAAGATACCTCTCGCTTCTGTTGAGGAAAGATTTAACATTATAGTTGCCTCCCCCCCCCAGCCCCCGAAGCTGGTGGCGCCCATGATAGCATATTATGCCAGGAATGTGTATTGCAATATTTTCCCAATAAAATTACAGCGTAAAAAAAAGGTTGGTGACCTTGAGAATAAATAATAAAATCCCAAAAGGGCGTATAATTGTTTGTAATAAACGGATTATTAATTTTTATGTTACCGCATCTTGTGTAAGGATGACAACTGTCATTATTCTCTAAATGGCTCTCCCCCCATTCTGCCTGTAATAAAAACACCTCATAAAACACACTGGCCTCCTTCAGATAATCAACAAAATACGCCACTGCTTAATGATTATGAAAATATTTCAAAGAATAGTGAATTTAGCAGTCACAGACCACTGGAAAAGAGGGATTAACCGGACGAAATCGCCCTAGTGAACAAATTTATGTAGTTACTACTTAAGATATGCATACGAACATTTCAAAAATTTCAAAAAACAGGAGACCTTATATCTCGGCAACCGTTACTAAATATGCTTTGAAACAAAATAGGGTAGATGCATTGAATATTTATCTAGGGAATGACAGTAAAAGATTTTTTGTAACTCGTATATACTTACCTATTTCTCAAAAAAAAAAATGTGAAAAATACCTCTGTTCTTTTTATCCAAAATACAGAAACTCGTTTCCCGAAAGTCCCGGAGATTTTTTTTTTGTATTGATAATGTGCATTAAAATCTAGAAAATTACCGTAAAAGCTTTTTGATAGACCCAAAATTAACCTCAAAAAATGGAAAAACTCTCTTTTTTACCATTTTATCATACGATTGTTCACGCAATTTTCAACCTGAATGCCGTAGGAAATGACCGTGAAGTCATAGTTGGGGTCCGAGCCTTAAGGTTTTGCGTTAAATTCGCCCTAGTGAAAAAAATGTGTAATTTACTGTATTTATAACTTTGTTACTGGGGTTTAAAAAAGCCTATAATTATTTTTTTCTTTGTCTCTATAAAAACAGAAAAAAAGAAATTGAGGTTATGTACGAGTGGGCGACTGGGCGAATGGGCGACTTCTAGTAATTACTTACCCCGGATTAGTATGCTAATGTAATTTATTTTTCGAAAACCCAATGAAAATATTTCATTAAAAATCTCGTTAAAAAATACTTTAAAAATATTATTATGTAATACACCTTATTACAATTTGAAGGAGCGACCACAAAGTGGAAATATTGGCTTAACATTTTCTGATTAATCCTTTCTGCGCCACTCTCCTCTTTTTGTCGAAGGGGAGAGGGGTGTAAAAGGTTACATAAAACGGAATAATAAAAACTTTATTTTCATAATAACGTTACTCGGTAATGCAATTAGCCCGGGTTTTGCGTAAAATCTGTTTTTCTGATCGCTTAACTTCCTTACCGCAAATTTAGAAATCAATTTTAAGGGCTTGTTACCAAGAATGACGTCACAGTCATTTCCCACGGCAATAAGGTTCAAAATCGCGTGAATGATAAAATGGTATAAATAATGTTTTTTCCATTTTTTGGGGTTAATTTTGCGTCTATCAAAAAACTTTTTCGGTTATTCCCTAGATTTTAATGCATGTTATCAGTACAAAAAAAAATTCTCCGCGACTTTCGGGAAACGAGTTTCCGTCTTTCGGAAAAAAGATAATAGGTGTTTTTAATATATTTTTTTGAGAAATCTACACAAGATATAAAAAATCTTTTAGGGTTATTCCCTAGATAAATGTTCAATGCATCTATCCTATTTTGTTCCAAAGCATATTTAGTGACGGTTGTCGAGATATAAGGTCTCCCGTTTTTTAGAAATTTTTGAAATGTCGGTATGCATACTCTTAATCCAACTTTCTGATTTACTGGAGTTCTGAAATTTCTCAGTTTTTGCTCATATTATTGAGCAGAATTAACACTTGGCCCTCTAATGGTACACAATGGATTTACAGTAAGTACACTAGTTGAGTTACCCGCGCTTCGCAACGGCAAATTTAGCAAACCAACCCGGCATACTTTATAGGCTTGAGCTGGACAAAATGTGACTTGAGATCTGAATTTATTTTCCAACTTCCTTTCATACGATACCACACTCGACCCCACACAATTCTTGAATCCCCTCATCATCATTGCATCTCCTAGGAAAAGCTTTTTCTCCAAAAACCGGCGACATTAGGACATTATTCTAAATTTTGGATGGATGTTATTCTAAATTTTCGCAGCAATCCATCGTAAAATGCGAGAGTTATGCGAACACTTACAAAAATCAGACTTTACTTTATATATGTAGATTCGACTAATGACTAATTCGTCTAATACTAATAGCTTATTCGACTTATACTATTTCGACTGATAGCTAATCTGGCTAACATCAACTCGTCAAAAAATAATTCGACTTATTAGTTCGACTAATGCGACTTCAACTAATAACTTCTTCTTGTTGTGCCATATCAGGTCCCCCCGACGTCGGCGATCACTCTGGCGAAAAGTTCCCTGTCCTGCGCTGCCGGAACAGATCGTCCACCGTCCTCATTCCGGTCCACTCTCTAATGTTGGGCAGCCAGGACATCTGTTTTCTGCCAACTCCCCGTCTTCCCTCTATCTCGCCCTTCATAACTAACTCGATTAATTTCATTTAGAATATTTTAGACCAAATATTTTATAGACAAGTACAAGAAGGTAATAACAATACCTAGCAAATCTTTTACTTAATTGAATACTTATATAAAATTTCCAATAGACAGCGTTTCCGAGTTATTGATGTCTCCCACCCAAGATTTGCTAGAAAAGGAAATTTTGTATGCCCAATGAATAAAACATAAAATTAGTACCTGTTTTTGGCAGAAAAGACACTTCGACGTCCGAAGGAATGTTGGCACCCTTGAGTTTCATATACTGCATGAAACCTCTTTTATATTCCTCTGCAGAACCGTCAGATCCATAGACATCTTCATTACACAACTCTTTCAAAAATACCACGACTTTCGAGCCGCCACTGCGCGCGATTGTCCAATCGGGTGGTTTCATTTTTGTGACGTCATCCGGCGCTACCCTGTTATTGGTCAGCAACAAGAGGGCGAGCAGTGGCGCAGTCAATTTATTTTCGCGGGGACCGGCCATAAGTGTTTATTTTTAATGTCTATCGGTTCATCTCAATTTTGTCTTCTTTCTCGCTTCCATTCACTCCAGTTCTAGAGGATTCCATGACTGATGATATCTGAAATACAGAAAAACAAAAATTGGTAAGTGCGGAAAAATTGCTTCGCGAAAAGTAAGATAAGTTACTCAGCCAATACTAAAGATATCATACTAAAGGTTCGCTTACACGAGCAACTATTGCCGAAATAATTGCGCAATTAATTGCTCCAGCTGGGCCAATACGAGTTGCCAAGAAAAGTTACCCGTTTAAAAGTACTTTGGAAGTTAAGACTTGGAACACGGATAATCGCATGAGAAATCGAATGTTAAGATAACTATATTATGTGTTTTTTAAATTATTCTGAACCTGAATCTGAACCTTAAGACTAATTTGTAAAATCAAATATGGTTTTTTTTTTTCTCTTTTATTTCTCTCTCTCTCTCTCTCTATTTTTATCGTTTCCCTTATATATGTTTTTTGTTTATGTTTGCACATAATAGTGTACATAAGTATGCATTCTGTTTTGCTATTCTATTTCTCTTTTTTCCTGGGGTTGACTGGAAGAAATCGCAATTCTTAGATAAGTTCGTCCTAGTGAACAACGATTTATAATCTGTACTAGGTCCATTTTTTATGTTTGTATGTTTTTCTTGTTCATTTAAGGAATAAATAAACAAATGAGAATAATATGCTTTAATTAAAGGCGGAAATTTGATTTTTGTAAGTTCGTTCAAAAATAATTCCAAAATTACATGGATTTGAAATTTCACAACATTTTGGTCTTGTCAGTTAAAACCATAGGTATTATTTTCGGGTGACGAAGTTAATAAATTTTGATGGAGGTATTGGTTATAGCAGGAAAATCCCTGTTATGTAATAAATTAGCCCATCCAACCTTTTTTATAGCGTTCATGTAAGTAAAGCATGTAATACACAAAAAGTTCCGTAAAAACCTGGGGAAAATAGGGCCCTCAAATAACTGCTTGCCGAATTCTAAAAACTTTTGTTAACTTTGTTAAACAATATTTCTCAAAATAAAACAAAGGTATTCCGCACCGCAGGGTTGTAACAATAAACGTCCGTGTCCGCAACCGCATTTTAGAACGTCCGTTTAAAATTTAATCTTCCGCGACCACATTCTTCGCAAGTTTTTTTCGTTTATTTTTACAGTTCTTTTATCAACTACATCTGTCGTTGTTGTTATTGTCTGCGGCTACATTTTCCTTTTCAAATACGAGTATTAATAACTAGTATTTTTGCCCAGTGAACGCTGTAATGCCGAAGAGTGTAATATTTGTGTACTCAGAACAAGTTGACAATTTAGAACAATAAAAAAACAACTCAACATACCAATAAAAGTTGGTAATTGACCCTATCACAATAACATTATAACAAACACGATGGACAAAAACACTTTATGAAAAACAAATCAAGAAACAAGTTATCGAAACTGAAAAAAGATTAAGGAACAAATAGATCCGTATGGGTTAAGAGTATGCACACCGACATTTCAAAAATTTCTAAAAACGGGAGACCTTCTATCTCGACAACCGTTACTAAATATGGTTTGGAACAAGATAGAGTAGATGCATTGAACCTTTATCTAGGGAATAACCGTAAAAGATTTTTTATATCTTGTATAGATTTCTTTAAAAAAATATTTAAAAACACCTCTGTACTTTTTTCCGAAAGACGGAAACTCGTTTCCCGATAATCGCGGAGTAAAATTTTTTTTTGTACTGATAATATGCATCAAAATCTAGGGAATAACCGTAAAAGTTTTTTGATACACGCAAAATTAACCCCAAAAAATGGAAAAAACGCTATTTTTACCATTTTATCATGCGATTGTCACGCGATTTTGAACCTTAATGCCGTGGGAAATGTCTGTGACGTCATTCCTGGTGCCATGCCCTTAATGTGTGAGCGAAATTTAGCGTAGGTGCGTGTAAGACGACCGAAATGAACTTTCTTCTTCTATCTTTTCTTGCTCAGCCGTCTATCCACTGCTGGATTCTAACGTTTTCCAATTTCTTCTGCTTTGAGCTCGTATGTTCGAATTTATATCTTTTTATTTAACTGTGGCGCATGATTGTGGGTGACAGCTGAATTACGGATGGAATAATCTTCATGTTCTTACTTATATCTATAGTTGTTGTCTGTTTTGTGCTTATAATTGTAATAAAATAAAAATAAGTACGTGTGTAAACATCTATTTTCGTATCCGCAAAAAGGGCACCTTCTGTACAACCCTACTTCTAAAATTTATTTTTATATTCAGGATTTCCGAAAATAGTGGAGTGGAACAAAAAGTTTTTGCATAAAGGAGAAAAAGTTTAAATGGAAACTTTTGAGAATCAACCCATACAAATAATTCTGTAATAAGCAAAAAGTTTCAAGTATCGTACTGAAAGGACTTGGTAGTAAAGGTAAGCTTAAAGTACCTACTCTGTTTAATTTACACTTATTAGGTTTGAAACTCAGTCGAGCTTTCGTTGACTGAATAGATTTTTCTTTACTTGGATTTTTCTGTGGTGTTTTTTTTTATTACTTATTTTTGTCTGTGTGCAAATCTTGTAATCGAGTTTTGAACCACTTCCTGACTACTTAGAGACCTCCTTTACAAACATACGTAAACTCGGTGACTATACGATTCTGTACCAAATTGAATCAACCTAGGTACTTCAGAGACAAAAAGGTTGTAATGGGTTTCAAAGGGATCCATGGGTCCTGTGGGATCATGTGTGCAATCGTTTAAAAGAGCGTTGAAAAAGAAATGCATATCGTAAGTCAGATGTTTTTCAGCTCAAACCTCGGAGGACAACGAGCGATTGAGAGGATCCAGTCACCGCATACTGCCGTTTTTGGTATCTCACGAAAGTGCTTCACGAGTAGAACTCATATTTTTTTTTACAAATGCTGTTTCTGTCAACTTTTGGTGGGAGGCGCCATTGGAATGAAGGAATCCAAAGGTCTCAAAAGGCCGTGCTTGGTATCGTTTGGAAGACCGCGAAAAACGGTTCGGACGATATGAATAGTTTCAACTTGAACTCGAGTTTCAAAAGCAATAAATGAAAATTAAAGGGAGGAAGCCAGCCCGTCCAAAATTGATCTGGATTACTTAATCTATGACTTTCACACAACACACATTAATACAGAGCGACGATAGCTATTTACCCTACAATATATATATACACATGCACGTGCAAATTTCGAGGTGGTCAGTAGCTTGGTTGATAACGCGCTCGGCCGTTAATCTGGCGGGCGCGGGATCAACCCCCGATGCCGACTTACTCCACTTCACAACACAAACTTTTCAAGCTTTCTGTGAAGTGTACTTGGGTTTATTTCGATGAACCCAGATTCATTTAAAAAAATCGTATGAATGTGACGGAAGCTAGAAGTATGTTAGTGTTAGTATAAGGAAGTCTTCCGTTTTGTCATATTTGCGTAATAACTCTATAATTTATTTTTTATATTTATTTTTGTATAGCGGAGATATAACCATGAATATATTACAGTGCGGTCGTCAACCCGCGGTGTATGTGACACAAGTGGAACATGCCACCCTAACCCTTCAAAATGTGCCACGTCATGACACGTGAATAACAATCGCATTGTTTAGCATGCTCCACTGTAGATATTTTCTACGAAGAGTCATTCTATACGCAGTATGTTTTTTTCTAAAAGCATCTATACCTACAGATAAAAATAAGTCGGTTTTTTTTTTGTAAGTGTTCGCATAACTCCCGCATTTTACGATGAGTTACTGTGAAACTTCACAAAACTTTCGTAACGATCTGCTTTAGGTTTAACGTCGCTATTTTTGAAAAAAAAAGGCTTTTACAGGAGATGCAGCGATGATGAGAGGATCCAAGTGCTGTGTGTGGTATCATATAAAAGGGCATTAGAAAAGGAGTTCAGAGCTTACGTTACGTTTTGTCCAGCTCAAGGCATTGGGAGACACCGTACCGTTGCGAAGCACGGGTACCTCAGCTAGTATTATATAAAAGTACTTTAAGGCCCTCTGAAAAAGGCAGAAATCGTCGTTGTTTCTGCTTATTTGTTATACCACATGAGACATCTTGTATATCCATATATTTATTGGAAATCAATACGATTAAGAGCTCCAGTTTTCTGTATCTTTAAGGTGGTCTTACACGAGCGATTTTTGGAGTAATATTTGCGGACAAATCGTATTGATTTACATTATTTCGCAATATACATAGCAATCATTTAGGCAATATTTAAAGTGAGAAAACGATATTGCGCGCAAATGAAAAAGAGATATCGCGTGCAAATCTTGTTGTTGTTCTTAATATAGGTCTTGTGGCCTGCTATGAAGATGGATTAGCCTCCTGCAATGTCGACTCCTAACTCGACATGATGTCGGCAACACGAATTGCTGAATATCCAATCGGTTTGATCATGTTAGTCAATCTTTCGCGATTCGTCCTTTTTCAGCTATGCTTATTATTTTGAACTGTATTAAACTCTATCCTTTAGGCGCAAAGGTTATTCTAAAAATAAAAATGTTCCAGACCGCTGAACTATAAAATCTATTAAATATAATAAAGTCGGTTTTTTTGTAAGCGTTCGTATAACTCCTGCATTTACCGACGGATGGCTGCGAAAATTTAGAATAACATTTGTGATAATATTTTCTGTGTTCTAACGTTTTTTTGGAGAGAAAGCTTTTCCTATGAGATTCCTTTTGCCATGATGATGAGGAGATCCAAGGGTTGTGTGGGGTCGTGTGTGGTATCGTATGAAAGGGGGTTGGAAAAGAAATTCAGATCTTAAGTCACATTTGGTCCAACTCAAGCCTATAAATAAAGTATGCCGGGATGGTTTGTCAATTTTACCGTTGCGAAGCACGGGTAACTCAGCTAGTAACAAACAATTTAATGGACGCTATTTCTGGACGTGCGTCCCTTTTTATCAGTCGCTCTATCTCATAATATGTCAAATTTATATTTTTCAATATCAGTAACTCATGCGATTATACTCGTACCGAAAAATGTCAATATATTTTATTAAATTTGAAGGATTTTTGTATTTAAATAAAAAAATACACTTTTTTATTAATTTCCGCTGGGAATTTGAATTCGTGGAATAAAATAAAACCAAAATTTCGAAATAATACTGAAAAACAGGCTGGCTGACAAAAATTTACACTGGCAATAAGCCCGCCTTTCGAGAAAATAAAAAAAATGTTCAAATAAAGAGAATTTTATATTACTGTTTACAAGATTTTATTAATCTTCACTGTGGTGCTTTTTTCTTCTGTGAGCAAATCTCGCAATCGGGTTTTCATATACTTTCTGACTACTTAGAGACAAGGAGATCGAAAGGTCTTGTGGGGTCATGTGTGGTATCGTATGGAAGGGCGCTGGAAAAGAAATCCAGAACATAAGTCAGATTTTGCACCGAGCGATCGAAAGGATCCAGTCACCGCATACCGCCGTGTTTGGCATCTCACGAAAGTGCTTCACGAGTACCTTTTTACAAATTTTGATTCTGTCAATACCTGGCGAGAGGCGCCATTGGAATGAAGTAATCCAAGCGCTTCGGAAGGGCGTGTTTGGTATCGTTTGGAAGACGGCGAAAAATAGTTCTAGGATGTAATTTTTTTACGATTATTTGTTTTATTTTAAGGACGGACTCGTTCGATGTGACTCTAGAGCATATTGTAGATTATGAGATGTTTCTCTTGCCTACCCCGAGAGGGTAGTAGGGTGATCATACCTAAAGATATATATATATATATATATATATATATATATATATATATATATATATATATATATATATATATATATATATATATATATATATATACTGGTAATTCGAAGTTCACAACCATTCTGACTGTATCAATTTGAGGCTGAATGAGGCCGTTTTTGCACATGTATGATATTTGTCCTTTAATAAAATTAATGCACACTCGTACACGTATCACTGACTATCCAAAGTTATTAAAAAAAATCTGAAGAAAAGTTATTAGACTATGCAAATAAAAGAGGAACAAGTTTGCTAATAAGTAGTTATATCTCAACAGATACACAGCAAATTATGGACCTTCCATCAGGCTTATGACTGATCGTCGGCTGGCTTAATGTAATCAGTTTACAGTTTACACTTAAGTAACATTCACCGATTCATATCCATCCATCTGCCGCGGCCGGGAATCGAACCCAGACCTCCAACCTGACAAGCCGGTATATTTTTACCGCTATGCTATGAAAAATTCCGATAGTCTCACAAAACATAAATTGTGATTTTCATTTATTTATTTATTTATTACACATGGAACAGATACAGTCACAAAAACATACATTGACAGGTACATTAATACGAGAAAATCAATACACAAGACCAATAACATCCGTTCACAATTAGCACACATGCAAAACAAATAGATCACATTACATAGTTAAAAATATATATCTTATATCTATAAAACATTTATGGCAGGGAAGGAGAAAGCATGGGAAGAGGAAGAAAGGAGGGGAAAATGAAGGAAGCAAGGAAAGAGGAGTTAAGAACTGATATCAAGCACAATAAGATTTTTTCGTTTTAAACGCGGAGGCATGACTTTGCCAACACACTTCTCAGTATTATCAGCCAGAAGAGTCTACATATTATCATTCATGATTCACATATAAACTCATCAGCCTAATACTGGGAAAAATTCACCTATCCAGATATCACGGATATCACAGGATTAGGCTCAGATGCGCGGGGCCTAAAATACAAGCATTGTGCCTGAAATATCAGTATTTAGGAATCGTCTTACAATATTGCAAGTATTAATAATGACCGATTTTTCAAGCACAATAAAATAGTATTTTAAGAGTAATTACCAATCATTAAATATTACTCATTAATCATTAACAAAGCAACAAGATTACATTACCAACATCATTTCATAAATAATCTTAAGTTTGCTAATATTTTCTCTAAGTACTATTCCAATTTTCCCCACATTCCTCTATGTCAACATCCGTCTCTGTTTGCTTCAATATAGACGCTTCTCCCCTCAAGGACTCGGAATATTAATTATGTTTCCCACTCTAAAATAAAACAAAAAAGTTTAGAGAGCTTGCTAAAGTTTACACAATCCGAACGTAACATTCTCATTTAGCGGAGCTTTTTAAGCTCTCTGTACATATTTCTCAACCGACGTTCTAATAAACTTTTCACATTCTTTTTTCGGTTCCCGGAGAAAAACCCATAAGAGTATATTTCTTTTTTTACTAAAGGATCTTGGTTCACATACACAAATCCAAATACTTTCCTGCACACAATTGCACTAGGCTAAAAGCCTGTATCGCAAAGTGTGGAATACATCACTAGCGCAGGGGTTTGAACCTGGCACCTCACGCTCGAGAGACTGCCGCCTCAACCAACTGCGCCAACCGTGTACTCAACATTGCTCAACTAGCTCATGAATAGATCCCAAAAATGACGAAAGCCCTTTAGAAATTTGCTCAAGGGATAATATCCCAAGCTTTCTAGTTGTATTCCAGTAGATGAATTATTTATAAAATGTTGGCTATTTTATTGTCTATCCCATTTTAGATCCGCTTATTTATTTGTTTATTTTCTAACACACTGAAAGAAACCGTACACCAATATATACAATTGATTTTATTTTCAAAATCCAGTTAGATTTGAGCTTTGCTTTGAAAAAAAATCTCAAGGGCTTTCGTCTTTTTTGGGATTTATTCAGGTTGAGCAATATTCTTATGGATTTTTGTCCTGTCACATCTTTTTTCATTTTGTACCTTCTGAAAATAACTAAATCCTGGAATTACAGAAGGTAGAAGAGGAAATTTCTGAATAAAAAGTTTCATGAATTTATTGAACTGTGAATTTTTGACAATTTTTAATAATTTTTCTGCAAAAAACTTTGTATTTTTTTAAATTTAAGCATATACTTACGGACTTTTAAAAAAGATCTCCGATTTCTACAACAATGACATTCCTCTTTTCCATCCAATCCCCTCTTTTTCCCAACATTTATATATTCAGGGGTTAGCTGGTATAAAAATAAATATTTATCGTACAGATGTGAAGTATAATAACGAAATTAAATAATCTGTAAAGTTTTTATGCAGAGGCAGGAGTCGCCAATACACTTCTCAGTATTATGATGTTGTGCAGTGTACATATTATCATTCATGATTGATATATAAACTCATCAGCCTAATGCTGGCGCCACATGTTCGACGAGTCTCAGCGTCTGTTCACGAGCACCAATCATTCACGGATGCTCGGTAAATTTGGAAAACCATCCACACGCTCCCGACCGCGCTTGTATAATATGGATAAGCGAGTATGACGGACGTCTGGATCGTGTCGGCTATAACTTTCAGCATAGCGTATCTTTATTGTAAAAATAAAGATAAAATGAAAAGAAAACGAAAAATACGGCGAAAGAGATGGTGGATGTTAAAAATTCATAGAAACCGTACCAGTTTAATATTTAATTATTATATTATTATAACTTCATTCATGTAATATGATTTTTATGTAGTTTCATGTGTGTATTTAATATTTTTATTATTTTTTCGTTTTATAATTAAAATTCGATAATAATCATAAAATACCTTCTTACCTTCTTACCTTTATATACCTATATATTTTTACTTTTGTTCTGTTATTTTCTCTCTGCGTGTGTGATATGCATTGTGTAAATGCTTTATGTGGGTACTTATACTTACATATATACTTCTTTTAGTTTTCTTATTCTTTTACTATGACGCTAATTGTATACTTTTAATCCAGTCAAATTAAACTCAATGCAGTTTCTCGATGGAGAGTTGTGGGGTAGTCTGGATTTCTTTCATGGTATACGTTTTTTGGGGTGCTGAATGCCAACAAAATTTCTTGACGGAACGTGGCAAATAATAGGAAAAATGGCGAAAATTTCCATATTCTGGCGAATTCTGTATATGAACTTGACAACTATCAACTTTTTGTAGGTTATCTTTTTAGCAGAATGAAAGTACATAAAATTTCCTACAAAGGCATATTAAATTTTTCTCTAAAATAAATGGGAACGGAGCTGTCAAAGTCCAAAAAATATATTTTTGTGTTGTTTTACTCGTACATTACGAGAATCCAAAATGCATTGAGAAAGTTCACCTTGTTTCATTTACAACCAAATTTAAACAATTATTCTTTAAATTTATGAGTCACACTCTACCTTGCTGGAATCAGTAAACATAACGAATGTTTTCAACAAAAAAAAAACATTTAAAAACACCGTGAAGTATTTAAGCTAGAAATGTTTAAATAACTTTATTTAAAATGTAGTGAATTGTTTAGGCTGAAAATGGTTACACCTTTTTTGTTTAAACATTTCACTACCTATATTTTTAAATAAAATTTACCCTGAAAACTCTCTTCATATTTACTGATAACAGCGAGGTAAAATGCAGCTATTTCTATTACAACAATAATACGAGACGTCCGTCTTTCCCCTGCTAATGCACAAACGCTACTAAGTTCGCACGAACGTGTGGACGCTTCGCAAGTTTTTTGCCGCAAGCTTCCTTTGATCTTTGAAGTACCGTGAACACTCAGTCGAAGTGTTCACGTTCCTTCACGAGACAAGGCAAACGCCCATCCACACGCTCGGAGGTTGTGAACAGTCGTGGAAACTTGGCAAGCATGTAGCGCCAGCATAATACTGGGAAACATTCACCTATCCAGATATCATATACTGTATCAAAGTACTATACTACTCAGATATACTGCTCTATATACACATACAGTATTATGATGTAGTGCAGTGTACATATTATCATTCATGATTGATATATATAAACTCATCAGCCTAATACTGGGAAACATTCACCTATCCAGATATCATATACTGTATCAAAGTACTATACTACTCGGATATACTTCTCTATATACACATACAAGCATTGTGCTTGAAATATCACTATTTAGAAATCTTCTTGCAATATTGTATGTATTAAAAAATTACAGATTTTTATGTACAGCTTTAAAAATTATTGTTTAATGATTATACCTGGTTTACCCGGGTCTACTTAGGATTACCCAAGTTTTTTGGTGCAGTCTGAAATAATTAAGAGGAAGAATTAATATTACCCAGGCCCCGTCGGGTAGACCTAGGTGTATCCGTAATTACTCGTATATCATTCGGACATTAACCCAATAACTTGGGTCGTTCTAAGAACCGAATCAGAAATACTGAAATACGCAGAAGGTCAGGAGTAACAGATATAGTCGAAAGAGTGGCTAAGCTCAAGTGGTCTTTTGCGGGACATATTGCAAGACTCCAGCACCAAAGATGGACAAAGAGGGTAGTGGAATGGAGACCTCGCGAAGATAAAAGAAGTAGAGGGAGACTCCCCACGCGATGGTCAGATGACATCAAACGAGTTGCTCGTGATTGGATCCAGAGGGCGCAAGACAGAGATATATGGAGGAGTACGGGGGAGGCCTATGTTAAGCAGTGTATGGAGATGGGTAGATAAGAAGAAGTTCTAAATAAAATACAAAGAAATGAAAAAAAACACGGGTAAATCTGGGTTTACCTACTCGATCCTTTGAGATAACCCGTAACATATATAGATTGAGATTATCTAAATAGCTTTTCATAACTTATCAATATCCGTACAACATTGTTTAGGAGGGTTATATATTACGGGTACAATATCTATATGAGATGATTCTACGGGTACGGGTAATATCGGATACAGAAATGTTTATTTAGAGCTCGAGTTCTTGAAAATTGTTTTCAATGTCGAACACTTGGCGCCCGACGAAAGACAAAACGATTACATAAAGAAAGATCATTCTAGAAATACCGGTTTTGGCAACACCGGTAAAATATATTATATAAGTAAAATTGGATAGAATGAAATTGAACAGGTTGAGATGGTTGAAAGAAGAGGTTCAGGGAAGTGCTGCTGTCCAAGAAGGATTTACCATGATATAGAGCAGATTCTCAAGGACAGACGTGTTCTGAGTGAAAGGAATCGTAGTGTGAGTATGAAAAACTGCATGAATGTACGGAAACAAAAAGTGTGTGTAAGGATAGGGAAGTCTGGCGACCTGTTCTCTCTGCCTGCCCCGCAAGAGATACTTCGTGAGAGGATGGAATAGAATAGAATAGATACATATCAAAATTGGATAAATATTTAAGTAGTTTCTTACTTACTTTCCGTGTCCGGTCTAAAGTCTACCACTTCAATAAGCCTAATAATTAGTAGTTACCTAACAGATATACAGCGAAGAATGGACTTTCAATCAGGCCTGATCGTAGGCTGGTTTAATGTGATCACTTTACACTTAAGTAACGCATTCACCAATTCCAGTTTATCCATCTTCCGCAGCTGAAAATCTAACCCAGACCTCCAACCTTAATTTTACATTCACCAATGATGGACTGGATTTGGTAAATGTTACTTAAGAGTATGCATACCGACATTTCAAAAATTTCTAAAAACGGGAGACTTTATATCTCGACAACCGTTACTAAATATGCTTTGGAACAAAATAGGGTAGATGCATTGAACATTTATCTAGGGAATAACCGTAAAAGATTTTTTATATCTTGTATAAATATCTCAAAAAAATTGTGATAAACACCTCTGACCTTTTTTCCGAAAGACAGAAACTCGTTTCCCGAAAGTCGCGGAGAATTTTTGTTGTATTGATAATATGCACTAAAATCTAGGGAATAACCGTAAAAGTTTTTTGATAGACGCAAAATTAACCCCAAAAAATGGATAAAACGCTATTTTTACCATTTTATCATGCGATTGTTCACGCGATTTTGAACCTTAATGCCGTGGGAAATGACTGTGAAGTCATTCTTGGTACCAAGCCCTTAAGTATAAAGAGATCACATTAACCCAGCTGTGAGCCGACGATCAGTCATAAGCCTGATGGAAACTCCATTATTCGCTGTATCTGTAGAGATATCGATATGGCAGTTTTACCGTTGAAATAAAAGTGACCGGTGTTTGGGTGTTTGTGTGCATGCTGTACAGCTTATCACGCTCCTCACACTTGGTGGATCTTCCTCGGAACAGGAGGGCAGGAGATGAGAAACTTCTGATTTATATGGAGACTTTAACAGGGGGAGGGATTTTTTGTCACCGACTCGGGGAGGGACCTTGAAAAATCAAATATCACATAACACGAATATTATTTATCTTATTTTATTTTACACACATTGTAGAGTTTTGTGGTGAGATCAGCTGGAAGAACGAATTGAAAAACTGTACCGACTTATTTTGTTTACTTATCTATGGAACTGAGGCATGAACATTGGACGTGGTTAAAAGAAGATGTTTAAAATAGCGTTCTTTCCATTTTAGGGGTTAATTTCGCTTCAATCAAAAAACTGTTATGCGCCCGCTACACGCTCGTGAGTCACCACGACCTTTTTGTGTTCATTACTAAAAAGGGGTGCGGATGGAACGTTTGTCTTAACGTGTACGTAACCGACCGTTGACGCCTTTTTATTCATGAACACCAAAAGGTCGTGGTGTCTCGCGAGCGTGTAGCGGGCGCATTTTGCGATTAGGTATGCATAATATTATCAACACAAAAAAAATCACGGCGACTTTCGGGAAACAAGTTTCTGTCTTTCGGAAACAAGACAGAAATCTATACAAGGTATAAAAAATCTTTAACAGTTATTCCCTAGATAAAGGTTCAACGTATCTATACCCTATTTTGTTTCAAAGCATATTTAGTAACGGTTGTCGAGATCTAAGGTCTCCCATTTGTAGAAATTTTAAAAATGTCAATATGCCGACTAGTTTTACATTTTTACATGTAAAATGGACTTTTACCATGTAGCTGCTCTCGAAATTTTAATATTGAAAAAAAAACAAGTTTTTTTTCTAATCGAAACGAAATAAACCCAATTTTCCTTTTCACACTTCACAGTAAGGTTGAAAAGCTTGTGCCGTGAAGTTGAGTAAGTCGGCATCGGGGATCGAACCCGCGCCCACAGGATTAGCAGTCGAGCGCGTTACCAACCAGGCTACCGACCACCTCTTTTAGTGACACAATAGGTACCTATTTATAAAATAAGATTGCGCGATTGTGCATGCGATTTTGAACCTTAAGAACACGGGAAATGTCTTCAGCATTCTCACCCCTCAACAGTAATATTTCCATGGAATAATTTGAAGGCAAGTATTATTCTGTCACTGGGAAGATAAATTATTTCTTTATAATGTATTTAGGTGACTTTTTTTATCCCGCAAGGAGAGAATGGGATGTGGGATTCTTATATTTTACAACTAGCTCCAATACCCGGCGTTCCACAGGTTATTAGTTAAGTACGTACAATATGTAATTGTAAAAAACTTTTTAGGATCACGCTTATATTTTCCCGTATAGCCCAAGATCCGTCGCTCAAAATATGACCTATCTGTTTTATGATTTAAGGCTCACGACCCAACTATGACGTCACGGTCATAACCCAGGGCATTAAGGTTCAACATTGCGTGAAAAATCGGATGATAAAGTTGTAAAAATATCGTTTTTTACATATGGGTGAAAAAAGGATGTAAGTGGCGTGACTGTCCAAGAATGATCTGAGAGTGAAACCACGAAAAATGACGAAAACGTTGGCGTGGACCGACAATGTTCACCAGATTGTTAAGAATGGGCGAGAATGTATGACAAATTTTAATACTCCCGCTAATAATACTCGTCATGGGTCGCGTCCGAGTGGTGTTCGTGAGTAAAAAGGCGTGTGGGATTGAATGTTTGTCTTGACGTGTACGTAGCCGAAGGTTGATGCCTTTTTACTCATGAATAACGTTTGCTCGCAACTCGGACGGGCGTATACGATATTTCTACTTATTTTCTTTAGCCCGAATATACATACATATAATTTGGACTAGATAATATGCATATACATACATATAAGTGGGACTAGATAATATGCATATACATACATATAAGTGGGACTAGATAATATGCATATACATACATATAAGTAGGACTAGATAATATGCATATACATACATATAAGTAGGACTAGATAATATGCATATATGTACATACATATAAACACAATACTGTTTAGAATATAACATAGTTGAATATTATATGATATTAAATTATTTTCTCTATCTAAGCATGGTTAATAATAAATCATCGGAAGAATGATTTATACTGCGTGAATCATTGATCTAACAACCAATGTATAGAAGTGGCATAAGTGGGACGAAATAATATCGGTGCTAACAAGTAGTTATATCTCAACAGATACACAGAAAGGGATGGAACTTCCATCAGGCTTACGACTGATCGTCGGCTGGCTTAAAGTCATCACTTCACTCTTAAGTAACATTCACCAATTCCAGTCCATCCGTTTTCTGTGGCCGGGAATAAACTGGAATTGGTGAATGTTACTTAAGTGCATAGTAATCACATTAAGACAGCGGACGATCAGTCATAAGCCTGATGGAAGGTCCATCCTTTGCTGTGTATCTGTTGAGATGACTACTTATTATATTCAACTACGACATGTAGAAAATTCCGATGGTCTCACAAAACATAAATTGTGATTTTCATAAATAATCTTAAATGAAAAGTCGCCATTGATTCATAAGATCCTTCATCTATCAACGATTCACTATTTAAAACCCAGCATTTTATAAATAAGTTTCGGATCCAGATCGACCAGATCCAGATCGACCAGATCCTCAAGGATGGGCGCGTTTTGAGTAAAAGGAATCGGAGAGCGTGTATGACAAACTGTATGAGTGTGACGGAAGCTAAGAGTGTGTGTAAGGATAGAGATGTCTGGCGCTCTGTCCTCTCTGCCTACCCTGCAAGGGACGTGGTGTGAGGGTATAGATAGATAGATGATACAAAATGTTTTATTACTTAACACAAAAACTAAGAATTTTCGCGTTATTCCTGCGAAAAAGTGATAAAACTCGCTTATTCATATAAAAATGTTTGCAAATAAATTCGTTAAATTGCGAAAGCGATTTTTCCAATCTCTAGTCATACAAAGAATGCGTTGTTAAAAATATTACAAATTAGTATAGTTCCATCCCTTGAAACATGAAATTTTTCTTTCAGTACTTAATTTTTACATCAGGTCACTTCTATAGAGTTATATATCTATGGATTCAATATAACCTCACAAGAGCTTATTGCGGAGGTGTCACACTGTGAAAACTTTCGCCAAGAATTGAAAATTTTACCAAAAAAACTTGTAAAATTATTTGAAAAAGTTCTTCTTGCAAACTTTCACATTATCCAACCACTCACTAACATATGAGAACTCGTGAAATTTTAATCTAAGTGTATTTACTACGCTTGTTTTAGAAAGTATAGAATGCAAAACCAACAAAACAATACAAAATATTAAATTTTAAAGTCACTGAGCAAATGCGTTCTATTTTCGCTTCAACTTTTTCAAATTTTATATGAGAATGTTAGCGCGAAATAAGAATAATGTAAGCGACAAAGTGAAGTATAGCTTTTTAAAAGAAACCTGGAAAGTAATTTAAAAATTTAAAGCAGGGGATTTCTTAAGATTATAATTACCAGTATTTTGGCTAAATTATACTTGTATATCTGAAAAACTGTACGGAAAATCCTCAGATCCCGTAAATTTCAGGGGGTACTTTCGGAATATTTTTTTATTCAAGGAATTTCCAAATATTGCAATTCTAGAGCAGTCAATCTGTAGTCCATACTTTCATCTATCACTGTATTCAGTTTCAAGACGATTCTCTCAGTATTGGCTGAGAACAATTCAGGGCGCCGAAGGCGAATGACAGCTTATAGGACCTTAAGCTTTAAATTAAATCGTGTTTCTATGCAACATTTAGAACAAAAAAACCTAAAACATGGCTCAAAAATTGAATATAGATGTGGCATAAAAAGACTTATAACACCGCAGGCGATTTTTTTTGTAGCAGACGCTCCTGAAACATCCGGGGGTGGGTGTAGGTTTAGTTTGAACGCTAAGACTGAAAAATTCATGTAATTTGGTGTGAAAATTGTATTCTTATTAAAAATGAACGAAATATTGCGCCGCAGTCGAAACTTTTTTACGGGACAATTGTAATTGTGGATTTCAAGATAATTTTCGAAAATCTATAATAATATGATGACAAAACGATGCGGTACAGTTGAGGGATAAAATAATTTTATAGCATTTCTCTAGGAGAGGGCGGCAGCCCCCCCCCTCTGATGCCGCCCATATCTCTATGTACCCATACTTATAATCATGTATAATTTTGTTGCTAAGCAGACTACATATAAGTACATATAATAATGAAGTATTTAATAGAATTAACAAATTATTCGACTCAATGAGCACTTCCACTTAACCCTTTCATCTTCATATTAAAATAACTCTTCAGGCACTTCAAACAATAATGTGTTTGTGATGTTATGTTATGTCTACAAGACGATATAATAATATATAATATATCTCTCTGCCTATCTTGCAAGAGATACGACTTGAGGGGATAGCTTATGTTAATACTATGTAGAATCAATTAAAAAGCCTGCCAAATAGTCGTCAATAATAGCTTAATAGCTCATGTTTTTCAACAAGGCGCTGAAGGCAAAATAGCTACTTGTAACTCAAATCATAGGCAAAAATGAGTAGTTAAATATGTAGTACATAGAGGGCATCATCGAAATCAATGGCTAAATGTGTGAAGTACCTATTCGAAGTTTACAGGGGTCACGTGAATGTATTAGTAAAAGGAGCGTTAAACAGTTACAATTTCGGTTTAAAGGCGTATAATATGATAAGTATAAGGTAGCCCGTCTTGATCTTCATCAGCTTTGGTCTCTTAATTAAGAAATAATCATTTTTTAAAGATCTTTGCAAAATACTCATTCCTGAATTGATACAATCCCTGTGTCTCCTGAATTTTGAATTGGTATTTCACACAATTAGCCATTGATTTTAATGATGCCCCATATGCAGTATTTAATTACTCATTATTACCAATCATTTGAGTTATATTTCGTTTGCGCCGGGCCTGGGTTTATTAGAGCATTCTCCATTATTTCCTATCTCTGAAACTATTTTAAAAAAACGTCCCTCTTTTTAAAATTTATTCACAGACTTGACCTTGGCCTCGTTTATTATGTTTTCATTATTGTTAATAAATATGTTTTTAAAAGCTCCACTGCGTGTAGATAAAACCGCTTTTTAACTTATTCCAAGGATGTCTAATACCTCCGTAATTTGTAGATTTGCATAGATTTACATATCTCACAGTTTCAGCAGTCACACATTCGACGCCCTTCCCCTGAAATACTGAAATATCAAGGAATATTAGATACACGAAGAAAGCGGGGGAAAGGCGTGAGAAACGGCCCACGATAATATCAACCACCATTTTATACTAAAAAAACGGCACATTTACTTTAGGTATCAGAAGGTTGAATAAAATGCGTGTTGTTGGGACCAAGGTTTATTCAGGACTGATTAATAAAATGATAATCAGAAGGATATATAGAAATGGCTTAGGATCTAGTATACCTAAATAGTTATAGCTAGGTAGGGGATGTTCATACTTTTTGAAAATTTTGAAAAAACTGAATTTATTATTCTATGTAATCCGGTAAGTGAGTTTATAATTTTATAATAAGCAGTCACAGTCACGGCGTTTTTTACAAACTCACGTGACTGATTAGATAGTCTAATAAACTCAGTTTTTTCAAAATGTCAAAAAACAGTCACATAGTTGATGCCGAAAACATCGGTGAAGGTGTTCATACTCCCTACACACATTACACAGAAGTAATTGAAGTTTTCAGAATAACTACTATATCAGCTGCTTTTCGTGCGTAAAGGTGTGTTTAGCTTACACGAGCAATTTTTCGAGCAATAATTTCTGCGATTCGTACAAATCGCATTGATTAACATTTCGTCAATATCTAAAGCGAGACAACCATATTGGGTGCAAATGAGAAGGATCATTATCATGATATCAGCGACATGAATTGCTGAATATCCAATTGCTTTAGTCGTCTAGCTTAGTCTCGCTTTAAACATTGCCGAAATAATTGCTAAGAGTATATTAAAGATTTTTTTTTTTTAATAAATGAATCTAGGTTTATCTAAATAAACCCAAATACATCTTTGCACACTTCACAGAAAGCTTAAAAGCTTGTGTTGTGAAGTGGAGTAAGTCGGGGATTGAACCCGCGCCCACTGGATTAATAGTCGAGCGCGTTACCAACCAGGCTACCGATCACCTCAAATATATATTGCTATATACCAAAGTAACGGGTGTGGCGGAAAGGGTGGCTAGCCTTAAATGGAGCTGGGCAGGGCATGTTGCCAGGTGCCAAGATGATGGAATGGCGACAAAGAACAAGCCGAAGAAGCATCAGTAGACACCGGGCAAGGTAGTCTGATGATATATTAGGAAATGTGCCAATGTTGGATGGATGCAGTGTCGCCAGGACAGGGAGCTGTGGAGGACTAAAGGGGAGGCCTTTGTCCAACAATGGACCTAAGTGGCTAAGTGAAGAAGAATTGCTATATATTGCGAAATAAAATTAATCAATACGATTTATACGAGTTGCCGCAATTATTAATTGAAAATTTGCTTGTATAAGATCACTTTTACGAACACGTTCTCCGTTTTGACAAATTGCTAGATATTGTACGTGAGCATGCTGCTATCCAAGTCTCCAAGTCGGAACAGCTTTGTGCAAGTGCAATCTGTCATTCTGGCATTGGTACGTAATAGCGACTGTCGCCAACAGTGTATTTTTCAGAAGAAATATCTTGACAACCTTACTTAATATTGTTTTCTTAAAAAATAGGGTAAATGCACTGAAAATTTCTCTAGTGAATTACTGTAATGCCTCATCCACATGCTGGCCGAGCTGTCACGTTTTTTTTGTGAACGAGTAAAAATGGGTTAACCGTCGGTTACGTATACAATCCAAGACAATCACCTCGTCCGCACGTCTTTTTACTCATTCACACAAAAAACGTGACAGCTCGGCCAGCATGTGGATGAGGCATAACAGATCTTTCATACTATCTTTTATAGATTCTTCAAAAAAATAAAGAATAAAGGAGAATGCTAAAACAAACCAAGGCCCGGCGCAAACGAAATGTAACTCAAATGATAGGTAAAAATGAGTAATTAAATACTGCATAGGTGGCATCATCGATATCAATGGCAAAATGTGTGAAATACCTATTCGACGTTTACAGGGGTCACATAGATGTATTAGTAAAAGGAGCATTAAACAGTTACAATTACGGCTTAAAATATCCATCATTTGAGTTACATTTCGTTTGCGCCGGGCCTGGGTTTTCTTATCCATACTAAATGAGCATTCTCCTTTACCTCTGAAAAATTATTTCATATTCAATTGCGAAGGTTGCAGAGAAAAAACTGTTTCTTGAATAAAATTTAGTGAATTACCATTTTACCACAGCTGCAGATGGTTGGTAAAGCGAGCACATTAAACCATCAGCCGACGATCAGTCATAAGCCTGATGGAATGTCCATCCTTTACTGAATATCTCTTGAGATAACGATGTGAAAAAAAAACAACCTAGGTCGGTATTTCCAAAATTTCATAACGCGATTGTGCGTGCGATTTTGAATGTTAAGAGTACGCATTTGACAACCGTACTAAATATGCTTAGCAAAAAATACGGTAGTTACATTGAACCTACATCTAGGGCATGACCGTAAAGATATTTTAAATCTTGTATAGATTGCGCAAAAAAAATCTGAAAAATACCTCTGATCTTTTTTCCGAAAGACAGAAACTCGTTTCCCGAGAGTCGCAGATTTTTGTTTTGTTTTGATAGTAGAAAAGTTTTTTGATTGAAGCGAAAATAACCTCAAAAAACGGAAATAAACGCTATTTTTTACATTTTATCATGCGATTGTTCAAGAGATTTTTAACCTTAACGCCGCGGGAATGACCGTGACGTCATAGTTGGGACCCTAGCTTTAATAACACTGAAAATGTTTTCAGTATCTTAAATACCTGTTATGTTTGTTATAGCCCCCAAGATTTATGTTTGAAAACGAAAAGAATAAACTAATTTACATAAAAAGAATAAAATACGGGATTAAAGAAGGTAATTTTAAGCAACCCTTTGAAGCAGCGAATTTAATTTATTTTTAAAGCGAGTTTCTGATAGGCTCTTTCACAAATCAGGAAAATTCGTTTACAAAAAAGTTAAGCCACTTACAAAACGTCGATCGGGTATAACAAGGTTCCAATTCACAAGACTAAAATATTGAAAAAAATTAGATCAAAAAGTTTCAAATACTCTGTAAAGTGCATTTCGTTATAGAAGTCCCCTGGAAGCGAAATTGGTATGGCTGAGTTTTAGTGTTGCTAGATAGGTATGGTTATACTTTTTCGCTACTTTCAAATTATATTTAAGAACTGTTGTTGGCTGGCAACATTGTTTTTCTAACTTGTGATTATTTATTTATTTATTATGACATAAACGGCCATACGGCCTTTGAAAAATACAAAATATAATTAAAAATAATAAAAATTTCTCATAATTGGTAGCATAAGCGAATGTAGTACTAAACATAAAATCATATAAATACATCATAGATATAGTGTAAGGTCGATAATAATAGTAAAATAGTTGAATCACAAAATAAAAATATTGAAACGGTACAACACAATACAATAATCAACCGATACTTATACTTAAATAAATAATAATGTAAATACAAAACTACACAAGAGATGTAAAGTTCATTGGATAAAAGCAAATAGGTAAATAATATCAAGTCAAATGGGTAAAAATAATTAATACGATATAAGACAGTACAAAATTATACACTCACAACATAATACAAGCGTGCAAAATGGAACATTTAAATTTATAAATAGGTACAAGATAACCATTAGGCAGAACTTATAACAATCGTAATGGCGATGGCGGTTTAAAGGGATTATCGGAGTATTTTTTTATTTTTCCAACTCGCAAAACTATCTTGCATTTAAAATGATTTCTCTAGCGCCGCTCTGTAATATTTTCGGCATTGTAGGTTACTTGTAAAAGATATAACGTGAGAATATTGAGAACCTTTGACAGCTCTTATGACAAGGTCGACAATCAGGGCTACCAACAATACAATCTTGAACTCTGCTTGAAGCTAACGTCCGCACGGTGGCCAGATTAGAGGGAACGATCCGTAGGTACTTTAACACACAGATAGAACCTTATTAGTCTCTAGTAGTTATTTACACACACTACAACACTTTAGGGTCATATTGTTATACGTACTCATAGATTTTGTCGGCTAGATTGGTTCGAAACTTTTCAACATTCAAATCAAAAATCTCTATTCTTACCTTGTTATTCTTAGATGACAAAAAAGTTAAGACGCCAAAACTTTTTTTTCGGTCTTTCAATTCTTTTTCCTTTATAAACTCATACAGCTGATATTTTGAGTACTGATAGAGCATACTCCAGGTTTTAACAAAGGCTTTAAGCAGCACTTAGTTATTACGATTTGAAGAGACAAATTACTTCAAAGAAATTTGATCCCCAGTTAGTAGAATAGGACCCACTTAATTTTGATATTATTTTTAAAGTTCTGTACGAGCAAAACAGTGGCGGATCCAGGATTTCATTTTGGGGGGGGCTGAATTAGTGTTACCGTTTCAAAAATTTTTTCAACAGATTTCATGTCGACCTTTTTTTTTTGGTCCTCGCCTAGAATTTCGAACCGTTACGTGGAGGTCCCTAAGTCCTGCCCAAATATTAACGATGACTTTTTTTTTTTTTGGTCGTCGTCTAAAATTTGTTGACCTTGACGACTCAAAATTTGTCGAACGGGGGGGGGGGGGGGGGGGGGAGAGTGAATTCAGTATACCACATTTTCTGAAAATACTAAAGAAAATCACAAAATACTAGTTTAGTATTCAAAACACTAGAAACGGCAACACTGGGACTGAATGTCAACGTTTTGGGGGGGGCTAAGGGGCTGAAACCCCTAGATTTGTTGTATATATATACTACTGTAACTCATGGTTTTGGGGGGGGGGCTTCAGCCCCCTAGCCCCCCCCCCCCCCTAAATCCGCTAGTGGAGCAAAATGTTTTCAAAACTTCTATAAGATATTTTACATATTTTTCAGCAATTGAGTAGGACATTGGGAAGTTATTGAATGAAGTGGAAAATGTATACTCAGGCGAAAGATAATTCGAACCAAAATCACTAAGTTGCTTGTGTTGGGGATAATTCTTACTAATATTTATGACACAATATGCCATTTTAAGAGTATGCATACCGACATTCAAAAAATTCTAAAACGGGAGACCTTATATCTCGACAACCGTTACTAAATATGCTTTGGAACAAAATAGGGTAGATGCATTAAACCTTTATCTAGGGAATAACCGTAAAAGATTTTTTATATCTTGTATAGGTTTCTTAAAAAAATAATTTAAAAATACCTCTGATCATTATTCCGAAAGACGGAAACTCGTTTCCCGAAAGTCGCGGAGTAAAATTTTCTTTTTGTACTGATAATATGCATTAAAATCTAGGGAATAACCGTAAAAGTTTTTTGATAGACGCAAAATTAACCCACAAAATGGAAAAAACGCTATTTTTTACATTTTATAATGGGATTGTACACGCAATTTTGAAACTTAATGCCGTGGGAAATTACTGTGACGTCATTTCTGGTAAAGTGTTTAACGTATGCGTGTCGGGAAAACAAATTCAATGTTCGACATCTATTATGTTATAATATATTTGAGCCTGGTTGGTAACGCGCTCGACTGTTAATCCAGTGGGCGTGGGTTCAATCCCCGATCAGCTCCACTTCACGACACAAGCTTTTCAAGCTTACTGTGAAGTGTACAAAGGTGTATTTGGGTTTATTTCGATCTTTGATTATTGAAGTACTTAATCAATTCGATAAACCCAGATTCATTTTATTAAAAAAAAAGGTTCCTAGATTAGTACTATCTTAAAGGAGACGTTCTTTTTTCAATTATTATTTCATAGTCCAATAAATTCAAATTAAAACATTTATTTTAGCGGGAAAAGTAACAGAATGGAACCTATTGGACCTATTAAAATAAATTCAGTGATACACAATTCGGCATTTAATTATTACAATTGTAACTCTCCCCACGCCTACTTTGCAATGTAATGTGCGAGTAGTTAACCTTGATACAGTTTGTAAATGTGCCCATATTTTGGCAATGACATTAATATTACTTTAACTGCCGGATCGATAGAGGGAGCTACCTATATGTCCTATAGGTATTTAGGTGTCATCATCTCGTTCATTCTATTTTATAACTGCCCGGAATAGCCCTAGCAAAAAGTTGATTGCTTGTTACAGTAGATAAATGTGAGCCCCCGGTATATATTGATATTTTCAAAAATTTGCAGTTTTAAGGGCTTGGTACCAAGAGTGGCGTAACAGTCATTTCCCACGGCATTAAGGTTCAAAATCGCGTGAACAATCGCACGATAAACTGGTAAAAACAGCGTTTCTTTTTTTTTTCATTTTTTGGGGTTATTTTCGCTTCAATCAAAAAACTTTGACGGTTATTCCCTAGATTTTAATGCATATTATCAGTACAAAAAAAATATATACTCCGCGACTTTCGGGAAACGAGTTTCCGTATTTCGGAAAAATATCAGAGGAGTTTTTCCCAATTTTTTTTGAGAAATCGACAAAAGATATAAAAAATCTTTTGTGGTTATTCCCTAGATAAAGTTTCAGTGTATCTACTCTATTTTTTCCAAAGCATATTTAGTTGTCATATTTGGTTGTCAAGATCTAAGGGCTCTCGTCTTTAGAAAATTTTGAAATGTCAATATGCGTATTCTTAATTAGCATACATCTGTTGAGATACCTACCTCCACAGTTGTGAATTAGGTACAACTACTATTGAAGTAAAATTGCCATAAAAACTAAATGGTGACAATCAGAAACTAGGGAAATGAGTGACTGCAAGACTGGTGTTGTGACAAGAATGAAAGTAAACAAACTAAGATGGTTTGGGCATGTTGAGAGAATGAAAGATGACAGGATGACAAAAAAAATATATTTGAGTTAGCGAGGAGGGGTGAGAAAGCACGGCCGCCCGAGACTGACCTGGTCCGATCATGTCGACCAGATCCTCAAGGATGGACGCGTTTTGAGTAAAAGGAATCGGAGAGCGTGTATGACTGCATGCATGAATGTGACGGAAGCTAGGAGTGTGTGTAAGGACAGGGCTGTCTGGCGCTCTGTCCTCCCTGCCTACCCTGCAAGGAACGTGGCGTGAGGGTATATAGACATTCAGAAACACATTAACAATTTATAAAAAAATAGGCACCCTGATTCGACTACGGGTGTAAAAAATATATATTAAAATATTTGAGCCCTTACAATTTCCCGGGGTTGATCTGATCCTCAGATAATACACAAAATAAATTCGGGAACATACCTGAACTGCACACTCTAAAATCCCTGATGATTTTTCAGGCTGGGTTGACTAGAAGAGATCGCCACAAATTCCGACTAGTGAATATTTTATTTTGTTATTTTTTTTGTGTATCTTTTTTTTTACTTACTGAATAAATAAATAAATTGGTGTCGTAAATTGGTAAAGAAAAAATACTGTACCGTCACGATATGTCCCAATAATGAGGTAACCAGTGAATGCTGTGTATATGTATAAAAAACTACACAACGCATTCTCTATGCGCAAGCATTTTCATGATTAATTAATTGATTGGATATTTATTTTGTAGAACTCCATTATTAATTTAATGCTAAAACTATAAAATGTGTTTAAGATATTAGCAACAATAACAATTTTCAGTGAAGACATAGTGGTTTTATTAGAGAAGAAAGTGTAAATAAATTGAATGTTATAATATAATATAATAATTTGGGGTGAATAATAAGTGTTGAGATAGTGTAGTTATAGTAAGAAGTTTTTAAGAATGGCCTAATAAGCCAAAACATGTTAAACTAAAACATAAATATGTAAGTATGTAGAACTTAGACACGTTCTATAGTATTGACATTGAATTAATTTTCATGATTGTCAAAATAGGTAGCGAACCTCACTGCTGGTCAAGGTGAGAAATATCTTATGAGAGTTTAACGAACACCTAACTTTTACAGGACACACAAAAAAATATCAAAAAAGAGTGGGGGGGGGACAATTCAACAATGTAAAAATATTTGCAAAAATGTTTATTTACCTTTAGTTATTTTTGAAAAAATCTACAGTTGTAAATTAGGTATAAAAAAATATTCACTAGGGCGAGATTTCTTTATTTATATCACCAATAAATAATCACTGGGGCGAGCTCAATGCAACTATGCGATCTCTTCCAGCTAACCCAATCGTTAACTTTAAAAAACAAAAAAATAAAAATAAAACATCACAGTTAAAAATAATGGAATTGTCAAAAAATTAAAAAGTACGTACGTATTTAGTTTTTGTTGTGATGGTATTATTATTATTTTCGCGTGAGTTACGTTGGATTTCCACCAGTCACGCAGATGCGACAATACGACCGCTCTGCGGAGAGGCGCCGATCGAACTAGGACGATGCTAGGCATCGCGGCGCCCGATACAGCCTTCGCCGGGATAACTGGGGTGACCATACAACATGAAACAAATAATATTTATTATTATTTAGTTATAATATTTATGATTATTTATCTACTGAAATTAATTATATTTTATTTATAACTACTTATTACTGTTATATATTATTCTATTACGAGTATATCTGCATGTCTATATTCAGATTCACTTTTTTCTATTTATTCACACTTGTATATTGCTATATTCAAATTCATTATTTTTTAGTTCGTGCACAATTACATGTTTTGTTCTTTGTTTTTTTTTTCTTTTTTTTGTGTTTATTATATTGTAGGTAAAATGTGGAATCTTTGCTGGTCTGTTTGTAAGTAATATGTTAATTTATGTAAAATTTGTTATAGTGAATGATTCCGTTCAGAAAATAAAATAAAAATAAATATTTAAATATAGAATATTGCTGATCAACGTCTAATTTCATCTTAATATCAGCAAATGAGGTTGACCACGACCACGAATGGAGAAAGTCACTTTTCAATGTGCTTTTAAGAAAGGGAATTATTATGATGTCGACGACACGAATTTCTGAATATCCATTCGCTTTGGCCATTTTAGTCAATTCTCTTTCGCATTTGCACGCAATATCGTTGGTTCGCTTTAAATATTGCCGAAATAATTGCTATGTTTTGCGAAATAATGTTAATCAATACTATTTGTACGAATTGCCGCCTATTATAACCCGAAAAAATGCTCGAGGTAATAATGCCTAATTGTGAAATGAGAGATTGTAAGACTGGAGTGAAAGTGAATAAACTAGGATGGTTTCGACATGTTGAAAGAATAAGTGACGATTGGATGACAAAAAGAGTTATCAATTAATCAATATGACTTGAACGAAAAATTGCTCGTGTAAGCGCACCTTTACGGATGATCGAAAACACTAAACAATTGTGTGATCTAGAATGTGATAGATAAAAGTTATTGTAGTATGTATGTATGGTCACCCTGCGCGTTAAAAGATACGGATTCTCGCAACATTGGGGTAGTTCCAAACTCCAGCCCGGGAAAGTGTATGATGGTCACACTATAGTCTGTGTATTGTAGGTAAGGTTAGGTTAGGTACGATCATTCTATATTAATATAGCTACAGTACCTACCCGCTGTACAGTGCTACCAATATCAGGGAGTATGGGCGAAGGGTGAGGGAGTGAGACAGTTGCATGCTAGACAGAGATATACACAATAATAATCTGAAAATATAAATCTAGGGTCAAAAAGCTACAATAGTGGCACAATGGCTTGAGTTTTTTTTAAGTCCTTAAGAGTATGCATATAGACATTTCAAAAATTTCTAAAAAAACGGGAGACCTTAGATCTCGTCAACCGTTACTAAATATGCTTTGGAAAAAATAGAGTCAGAAACTCGTTTCCCGAAAGTCGCGGAGATTTTTTTTCCATCTTTTCGACACATGACACAGTGGATTCGACACAAATATTGCTTTTTTGCACCCCTCTTAACCCATCCTTATACCTAAATTTATTGAATATATAAATAAAAACGCGACAGACGAGCATTAAGCGTTTCACAATTTCTTTTTTTTATCAGGGCAATGCCGAGTATTAATGTTAGTAATGATATCTCCGATATTTACCCAAATACGTGGAATTGTATCGAAATACTTTAGGGCAAGGGTGGCCAACCTTTTTCAGCAGCCGGGCCAGATTCTGAAAATGAAATTGCCTACCGGGCCGCACAACCAATTTTACAGAACAAAAAAATAAATACATATACCTATAGGTTTGTTTCTGGGGGGGGGGGGGGGGTGCAAACAGAAATTTAAATTTGTTATAGCCTAAAAAATGAAATAGGAAATAGCGCCGCAGGCGTTTTTTTTTTTAGAAACTAGGTGGGGAAAGTTCAGAACAATATATATGGAAAACGTTTTCTATAGGAAATTGAATAATTCAAAAGATCACCATAAATAGCGCCGCAGGCGAAATTTTTAAGGGAAAAATGGGTAAAGCAATACGTACGGTTATTTCGTAAGATGCTCACGACCGTAAGTAGATGCCTTGACTGACATTAGTCAATAAAATAAAACAAAAATGAGAATCTAACATATTTATGTGATTAGACTTTTATAAATAATAATAATAATAATAATAAGTTTATTCAGAAAAATATGTACAGTTTACAAATAATGGTTACAACACTAAATTACATACTCATTGAGGTGACAGGTCCCCATACAGCTAAAAGCTGGTATGAGGGGACCAATATACACAACAAACAGCAATACAAAGTAGACAATATGTACAATATAAGAAAGAAATATCACCAAATAACCAATAAAAATAATAAACAATAATCAACAAAATACTTAATATAAAAACAATAAATTAGTGTGAAGTTCAATTTTGTGTGGCAGAACTAAGTGCATATCGATAGTGAGGTTGTTCCTATACACAGTTTTTATCAGTCATTCGTGTTCTCACTCGGGATTTGATATTATATTTTTATTTTCCGAATCCTCCGCGGGCTGCATTTACACCCCTGGCGGGCCGCGGGTTGGCCACCCTAGCTTTAGGGTATTATAGGGCAGAGCGGGCATTCTATCAGTTGGAGTCAAAGACAGAGCCGGATTTACAGTTTTTTCGGATTTCATAGGAGTAGGCCCTGGCATTTTGCCCCCCCCCCCCCCGGACGACGAAAAATTTTTTTGATGTATTTTTTATTTTAGCACTCTATTTTTAATATCCAATTAAAAATGCATCCAAAAACTTTTTCGTCGACGGGGGAGGCGGTCCCTAGGAAAAGCTACAAAGATTTAAACTGGTGAGCTTGAAAAAATCTTAGAGCGAGGGGAGGAAAGGGGGGGGGGGTGGAAAAAAATTAGAAGAGAATTCCGTGAAAACCAAGAAAGTGAACCGTGGGAGGGCGCCGCCCTCAAAATCTCTGCTGCCCATAGTCCCCGGCCTACTCAGCCTTTTGGCAAATCCGGCCCTAGTTAAAGGGTAGAAATAACCAATCCACAGTAGTACTAGTAACTAGATGGATATATAGATATGCAATAAGTAGCAGAGCTTTCTTCCATTTCCGATAGATGTTATCATTTTAATTAACTTTTTTTACAACGGTTTCATCATACACTGACACATACACATACATACGTTAGTACGTATGTTATTATTTTTTACGTTCTCTTTGCTCTTTTTGAATATAGAACGCATAGCTTTTATTCAAACCATTTTTTGTTGATTTCTGTTTCCATTTTAGGAGATATTGCTCACTCCTGAATTTCTACTATTCTTAACTGTTTTTACAAATTTCAATTCTGAAATATTATAACTATAAATTGAATTCTGTGTTAAAATTTGTGAAAGATAATACATATCTATTCTAATTTTAATATTTTACCCTTATTTTAACATTAATGTTAGCATTATTATTTCCTACTAATCTTAAAATGTTAAAATTGTATTATACATATTTACTGTGAATAAATTTATTATTATTATTATGTTTTCACAAATTCTTACCTTAACCTTAATGTTTTAAACTAATCTTGACATAATTTTTTTTCACAAATTTTAACATTAATGTTTTTACAGATTTTCACACAACCCTAGTATCTCAAGGGGAAACTTATCAAATTTCACAATTGAAAATTGTAAAAACGGATAAAAATGATATAAATATGGTCCTAGTTTCAAATATACCTACTATTTGTGTTTGCTTGAACTTTTGAAATTTTTGGGTTTTGGATCTTAAGGACTTCTTTTAATTTTCAATATTGAGGGATAAACAGAAACAGGTATGCAAATCTCCACTGTCTTATGAAATGATATCAGGTTATTTTAAATGTACAAAAAAAAACACTTTTAAATTAATTATCAGTTATATTTCGTGTAGATTCATTGTTTACATCTAATTTTACATAATTCATATAATAAACACAATTACACGATAGTAAATTTATTTATAATATTATTATATTAACTAAACAATCTAATTTAAATTAATATAACTAGTAATTACATATCCTGTTTTAATATTTATACTAAGAAATACAAGTTATAAGATTTACGTATATTATGTTAATATTATCTATGCATTAATGATATACAAATATTTATTAGGAATGTCAGGAGTAATCTATCTAACCCAGCCAAGTCCCACGCGCGGCCCACTGAGCATTTTCCTGCGGCCTGAATCAGTTTTGAAAACAGCCAGATAATGCGCCCCACGAGCGTGTTAAAAACCGAAAATAAAGTGTTGTTACGATTGGTATACAATGCAAAAATATTATTATTATTATTTGTTATTGGGTAGGCAGCTTTCGCTGTTTTGACCCAAGTCCCAGTAAAGTTGTGTTTATATTATCTAGTCTATTTTTGAAGGTGTTGGTGGTAGGAGCAAGTACCGCTGACTCTGGCAACTGATTCCAAGCACTGACAGCTCTATAAATATGCTCTCTAAATATGCAACAATAAGACATGTATAAACTATTTTTAAAATGTCCCGTTTTTTTGTTCACGTGTGTTTACAACAAGTGAACAAAACTATATTACCTAAAGACAAAAGATGTCAAATATCTGGCAAAAGAAGTTAATGTGTGTAATTTTTTGAAATGTCTTTTTTATTGTAAATTTAATAAATATACTTGTCCTATAATAGTATTTTTTTTTTCCGTTAAGATTTTTCAGTAGTTTGTCTTCTTTAAGATTAGGTTTTGCGGCCCACCTTGTCTATAATGGTCTAAATTTTGTCTCCCTTGGTCCCTACATGGTCAACTTGATCTCTCACGGTTGTACAGTGTACACCTATCTCCAAATAAAATAACCTTATAAACAAATCCTCAACAATTATACCATCATCACTACACGAATCTCTTTGATCGTTTGCTTATAATTCAGTATTCTATCATTGCTTTATTTTTTTGTACATACATGTAACCTTGAACTTTTATGTTGTAAATAGTATTGCCCCGGAACAGGCTATCGCCTAGTGGGGCAATAAAATCCAGTACTTTTTTATTGTATTTTTACTTTGTAAAGCTTTGGATAATAAATAAATGAAAAAAAATGAAAAAAAAATGCTTTTGGCCCACCAGTGACTTTGAGTTTGACATGGTTGATCTAACCCATCAGTCGTATCCTTTGTGGGGTAGACAGATAGGATAGAGCATTCTATCCCTCCATATTCTTGCTTACAATTTTCACAAGCTCTCTGCGATTTTTTCCTCTCAACACGCACACATGCTTGAGTATCTAGTAGGTATAATAATAAATATTTTCTATGTTGTTCTATCCTCAAACATTCTCTCCACATGCCCTGTACATCTCATCCTAGTCACAACCTCATCCTAACGAATATGGAGATTTAGACTTTCTGGGTGAAAATGTTTCTAACCGACATAATCTACGTGTACAATAAACAATATGACCCTAAAGTGGTGTGGTGTGTGTAAATAACTACTAGAGACTAATAAGGTTCCATCTGTGTGTAAAATATATGAGTGTTTGACACTTTAATTTCACGTTTCTCAACATTTTGGTCTTGTCAGTTAGAACATTGTTACTCTCAAACGAACCCTGTGCTTAAGTGAGCATGGGGGAAAATCATTTGCTCAGTGAATATTTTGTGGACCTAGTATTTATTTTATAAATTCATGACTGTATGCCAATAGAACACGTTACATTCTAATGGCATGGATTCTGTTTCATTATTTCATAGTCTGTAACCTTGACTTGTCCAAGTGCCCGAATCAGGGCTGAATGCAGGGGGATGAAGAACAACGATAAACAATAACGTAACGTTACATGAGAGTAATTTTTTTATTGTTCATTTGCTTTTATTTTCTAACGGCACAATCATTCATTAACAGCGGTGCAAACTTTTATATTCAGGACTACGCCACTGCTCATTACAAATTAATTTCTACAAACATAATTAATTACTAACAATCAGTACATAAATTTTATTAAATATTACAATATTATTGCACTAAATATAGGAAAATATTCAAAATAAGTAGTCTATTACATCACAAAGTATATTACAGATCAAATTTCAGGACAACGAGTTCATCGGACCAGAGGAAAAGATTCAGTGTTACTCTGATTTTTAATTCAGAAAGAGGTTTTGGTCGGAGCTTTTTTGCAAACGGTCGACTCAGTTAACTGAACTTCCAGACGTGTGTGGGGAGCCTAAGAACACCTTCACAGGATTAACACATGAAAAGACATGCAATGTTTGATGGGTGATTTGTCAATATAGTAGGTACAACTTCTACGCAATTCTTTACAAGTTAACAAATCGCTAATGAGAAAATTCATTTAGGTGCATATTTTAATTTTTTTTTTTAAATAATCTGGGCTCTCATACTCAAACCCAAATACTTTCCTGCACACCTTGCACTAGGCTCAAAAGCCTGTATCGCATAGGGTGGAATCCATCACCAGCTCCGGGGTTTGAACCTGGCACCTCCAGCTGGAGAGACTGCCGCCTCAACCAACTGCACCAACCATATAATAGAAATACAAATAATTTGTTACAGTCTGTCAAGGAAAAGATGATACAATTCAGTTTGCTGGCAACAATTACATTAAATTTGTTTTAAAATGGTATAAGCGTTGCCAATATGGCTGCCAACTTAAAACATTACTTTTTAAGACACTCTGTAACTTATTTAATGTAAAACAAATTAATTACAAATTAGATTTGTTTTTCGGGTTAATCGTGTAGTGATCAGATGCTCCGACATTTCGACGAACCTACGGACCAAGGCGGCAGTAGGTTTGCTATTGTTTGTTATTGGTCTTGTGTATTGATATTTTTGTACTAATGTACCTGTCAATGTTTGTTTTTTGACTGTATCTGCAAGTGTGAATTGTAACCTCCTTGGATAAGGACACTGAAGGAATGTAATTTAGGGGTGGGGTTTGCCGGGGGGTTAAGGCTAACCCTGGGCCCACATCTTAATATAGATTTGCCTAGAAGTGCGGGTAAAGAGGTCGCTATTAATGCACCTGAGCTACCCGGGGATGTCGAGGGCCTTAAGCCCGCGGGATTCCTTCAATGTATCTGTTCCGTGTGTAATAAATAAAAATATAAACGTCGGAGCATCTAAATGCTACACGATTAACCCGAAAAACAAATCTAAGTACATAATATGGATCGTCGTGAAAACCTGCAACAACTATTACAAATTGTCTACAATAGTAAGCTATATACAATTTATTAGGAATGTTGTGTTATCTAATATAAATAATTAAAGTATACAATGTCTATTTCGTACTTTATAACTAAACAATTAACTATTTACAGATTTTTACTAAGAAAAAGTATAATTACAATTATAAATAGGCACTTTGGGTATATTTTAATACCAAAATGTTTGAAATGTACAAAATAATACAATGATATGTCGTATTACACATATTACAAATTTGAGTATTGCATAGCCACCGCCTCCTAGAGTAGGTACTCTAGCTGTGCTGTAACAGTTGGCAACATAGCATAATGATCAAACAGGACCACCATTCCTGTCAAATCTCCTAACAGAGTATAATATGTGGTCCGTCACACTCTTTGTTAAGGGACTGTTATTCCGTACATTTCCTTAGCGATAGTGATGGCAATCTCGCCTATAACGTTTTAATATTAATCCAACATCATGGAAGAGAGGAGAAATGTCAAGGTAGCGGTGGCATAGCCTATTCTAACTCCATGAAGATCATATTGGTTTATGTGCACAACAGTGCACAATGCCAAAAAAGACCCATGACACTCTGACATACTATATTTTCTATTTATTTTAAAGTTTTGTTTGTTTCTCACACAGATGGCGTTACACATTAAATTATGCTAAATACAGTTAAACCTCTATGGTTTTTGGACGGAAAGTACTATAAAAACGATACAAAAAATGCTTAAAAAGCTTGTTTTCAGGATGACGCCATTAATTTAGCAGCTTGGATTACATTATGTTGATGATGGTAGCCGCTCATTTCCGAAACGCCAGAATTTAGACTGCTTATGTTCGATCCTAGCGTACCGAAACCGTGTTGCAATGGTGGACTGAAGTGGTATTGGGAGTTACCGGTAGCGCCACTACCGTGATAGTGGTGGAGTGGCGTATTACCGCCGTATGATTGTCCTTCATAGCACGATACTGAATTAGGTTCACTTTTAATAGGTGGGGTGTTGAATATCGACGAATAACCTTGATTGGTCGGCTGTAACGGATTACTGTGGTGACTTTGTTGTTGCGTCGATTGCTGCGAATGTTGTTGCGGGTGGTGGTGCTGTGTTTGATGTGCGTGCGATGTTGATGAAGAGGTTGTAGAAGCTGTCGATGGTGGTAATAAAGAGGTTTGTCCAAGGTATGGACGCTGATGAGCTGTCTGATGACTGGAAGATTTCGTTGTCTCGGATGAGTGTGTGTGAGAACTGGAGTTCGACGTCAAAGGCATAGGTGTCTGACTGATTGGTAGTTTTGTATCTGAAAATTACGACAAATTATTTAATAAGTACTAGGTTCAAAAAACATTCATCAGGGAAATCCCAGAGAAAAACCCATAAGAATATTGCTCAACATGAATAAATCCCAAAAAAGACAAAAGCCCTTCCGAAATATCCTCAATGGATAATAGCCCAAACCTTCTAGTTGGATTCCAGTAGATGAATTATTTTATATAATGTTGACTATTTTATTGTCTATCTTATTTAAGATCCGCTTATTGATTTCTTTATCAATGGTGGTTTCTAACTCACTGAAAGATATCGTACACCAATAGATACTATAGTATGAAATTATTTTAAACTGGCGAACAGTCATGAGAAGGAACGACTACCTTCTTTATTCTCACTTAGGCCAGAGTCATGAGTGCGAATAAAGAAGGTAGTCGTTCCTACTCATGACTACGTTCGCCATTTTCAATTAATTTTATACTAGGAAGCTATGAGTGTGTGTAAGGATAGGGCTGTCTGGCGCTCTGTCCTCTCTGCCTACACTGCAAGGGACGTGGTGTGAGGGTATAGATGGATAGATTATTTTCATACCTTCGATTCCCGGAGACGACGGTTCCTCTTTCTTGCTTCCGTCCTCAGATCCCGTCCCTCCCGTCCCCGACTTCTTGGGCTTCCTTTTCCTCGTCTGAATGCCGTCCTTCCTCATCGCCAGGGGTCTGTTGACTCCGTGTAATTTGAAGTATAGTCCGCAAGCGTTGCACACAGGTTCTCCATCGTTGTTCCGTCTCCATAATGTCGTGGTGCGCGTCCCGCAGTTTGTGCAACACAAACCCAAGCGTCTTGTCGCTGTCTGAAAAATTGAATACTCTTAAAATGTTGGCGTTCAAAAACTTCAGTGTTTTTAAAACAGTTTTAAAGGATAGAGTGACACAAGAAAGCGGACTGTAATCAACAATGAAAGAAAAAAGTTATAATAGTATTGTGACACTCTGTCCTCCCTGCTTACCCGGGAAGGGATACGGTGATGTGATACAATAAATTGTTATAGGTATGCCTATTTACTGATTTCCCTCTCAAATTCTGTTGTCATTGACGTAATGTAGTTCTGGACAATTTACATCCAGACCTGCATTGAACTAAACCACACCTGCTTTTAATGTTTATTGTTCTCTAATCATCTTGGAATTGTCAGGTTTACATATTAAACTAAGGTGACCATATTTTTAAAAATAAAAAGGAGGACAAAATATGCGTAAATAGCGCCTGCAGGCAAATTTTTTTGGGACAGTGAAGAAGGTCGCTGTGTTGTTTTATTTATTTTCTTGAAAATGTTTTCCATAAAGGATGTATCAAAAAAATAGCGCTGCAGGTGAAATATTTTTCATAAGACATACCAAATTACATATTCACAAAAGGTAAAGGTAATTAGTGCCGCAGGCAATTTTTTTTGGGAAACAGTTGCATTTTAATGTATTTTTATAAGTACTAATTAATTCATGGTATAATGAAAAAACGTGTGGTTCTGAGGTTAACAGATTAGTTTTAAAATGTTAAAAAGTAAAAAAGGAGGACAAAAAGGAGGACAAAAAGGAGGACACTATTGGAGGGAGGACATAACCTAGAAAAGGAGGACTGTCCTTCCAAAAGGAGGACGGTTGGTCACCTTATTAAACAAACATCACGAAATAAAATGTGATACATCAATAAACAATTACAGCAAAAGAGAATGAAATCAATAAGCAGATAGTGACAAAACCATTATTATTACAAACCAATTACAAAACTTAAACAAAATATAAAAGTTTGTGATTTATAAAATAAAATAATTCCACTGACCATTACCGCCATCTATGAAAGAGTAGAGTGATGACAAAATAAAAGCTTACAAAAATATTGCATAGATGGCGGACAACAATATAATTATATTTTTTTACCGATAGATGGCTCTGTATGACGGAACCTGTAAAATGAACTTGGAAAATAATGAAAATGAGTTTCTCTTACCAGTCTCTTGCTAGGTTTGATGAGCGGCCTGTTCATTCCATTCATTTTGTGATAGAGGCCGCATGCGTTGCATAGATAATGTCCTGTACCGTCACGCCGCCATAAGGGAGTGGAGATTGCTCCGCAGTTCACACACTCTCTTCCTTCCCCAAAGCTGAATTCCATACCGCCATCGGGGAATTCTGGAAAGTAAGAAAACATTGGGTCATGGCTTACAACATCGCACAACCTGTCAAAAATCGCATTATTTCCCATTGGCTCCCGTCATATCACGAATTTTGTAAAATTATTGTGAAAATCCATAAAATCGTAACTGTATCACAAAAAAAAATTGCTCGCGGCAATAATTGTAGAGGTATCTCATTTTTGTAGGCGTAACGCATTCCATACATTTTTAAAGACTGCAAAATAGATCTAAGGCTATCCACATACGTCCGGAAGTTCAGTTAACTGAATTGACCGTTTGCAAAAAGCCCTGACCAAAACCTCTTTCTGAATTCAAAATTAGGGTAGGTACCTAACACTGAATTCAGAAAGAGGTTTTGGTCGGAGCTTTTTTGTTAGTTAACTTTTGCAGTTAACTACACTTCCGGACGTGTGTGGAAAGCCTAAATTACAAGTTTCTGTACTCAGCTTCACAAAAAAAAACCACGGAGCTACTTTCAGTTCCTTTTGCTGTATCAAAGTTAAAATGATACCTAGTTGTTGTCTCAGTGGACTGTATCTGAAGGAACAATGGAAAATGGAAGGGTTTGCACGCAGAGATAATTAATTGGCAAATCACTCACGGTTTTTGTTAGTTCGCCATTAGTTCACAAAGGCACACATTTCCCACATAGTTGAATACTAACAGATTTAAAATAACTCGCAGAAGAGTGTAGGGCAGAATGAATGAACTCACACACACTAATTGTAATCTGTTTAAATTTGTGACAATAACATTTGCCATAAGGCATAGACGAAATTAAGTATCACTTTTTCTAATTCCTTGCATGTCACAATTTCTTCTATGCTTCTTCTTTATGTGCAAGAAAAGAATGACTCCCTCCCCCCAAATTTGAAGTTGACGTGATTTTGCATTAGGTATTTGCAAAAGGGCTATCGTTACTAGAAAAATAATCACAGTAATATTTCTTCTACTTACCATACGGGCTGGTCCTCTGAAAGCCATCGTAGGCGCTTCTCCAGGAACTCATCATCATTGCGTTCTGTGCTCCGTAGAACTGAGGAGTCAGGCCGGCACCTGTGAAGGGATAAAGTTCTATATTAGTTTTTATGATGGTACGAGTGGAATGTTGATGGTCTTTAATCTGCACCAGGGTTTTTGATAAGCCATATACATAAGCTGAACTGGCTCGGGCACATTCTACGTAAGCCCGCTGACATCATCAACAACAGCTCTCTCCAATATCGCCCTGAAGGCAACAGACTTCTGGGCAGGCTTGTAAAATGAACATCCAGAGGCTGTACAGTGTACACATCAGAGCTGCGCCAGGCTGGAATGACATGGGAACAGGTAACGGAGTTGGCCCAGGACAGAAAAGTCTGGAAAAACTGGGTGACGATCATATGCTGTACATAGGGAGCGGACGTGGATATGTATGTATAATGTATATATACATAGTGATTGGCTCGGCACGTCAAATATTTGGAGAGGTGATAGAGGATGACAAATTATGAAATAAAAAAAATTCCTTTGGCACGCCGCAGGCATAGGTAGATTTCAAGTGATTTATTTATCTTATTAATTTTAAGAGTACATCTGTACATATGTATAATAAAAACAATCACAATATCATCACCAAATAAACCAGCGAAGTGATGAGTAGTATGGATGTAGTCTATTCTTTGATTTTCGAAGTACCTAATCAAATAATAATCAAATTATTTTCATTCCACTCATATAATATACGGATTGGTACCGGTACCTAAGCACTAGAAATTTGAAAAAAAGATGTGAGTTCTACTCGTATCGTGAAGCACTTTTCTAAGACAACAAACACGCTAAGTACCTATGCGGTAACTACTTAACTAGATCTTTCGATCGATCATTGTCGTCCAAGGAATTGAGCTAGACAAAATCTGTAAATTGATCTGTATTCCTTATTTAATGCCCTTTCATACGATACCAGACAGGGACCCTCACAATCATTGGATCCCCTCAGAATTATTGTTTTTGTATTTAAAGCCTTAAAAAGTGAACCTTCCTCTTAATGGATTTCAACCAATCTCATATCAGTTCATCTACCACTTACCAAAAATCTACCACCCAAGTTTCACGTTTCTGCGACGCATAGTTTGACCGCAAACGTGCGCACAAGAAAAGGGACATATATATATATGGCTTATATATATAAACTTTTAAACCAAGGTCGGATTCGGGTTCTCCTGGTCCTAATTAATGATCCTGAGTAGAAATTTTTCAATTCTGCGACATCACGGGAGAAACGAATAGGTAGAATTTCTTTTGGAAATCTACCTAATAACGAATGCTTTTCCAAAAATCAACCGTTTTAAAGGATTTGGCATTTTGAAAATTGAACTGTATAAAAATTTTTCATTTAGGTTTTTTAACCATATCTCACAAACTGCTGACTTGATTTTGACAAAAACAAACTAAAAACCATAGCAAATAAACTAGGCTTTCTATAAAGATCTTAATTTGTGGCTTTTGCCTTAGAATGTAGTGAAAATTATCTAAAGAAACATGTTATTTGTGAAAAAATCATTTTTTTCCCAATAAAAATAATATTCCTAAAAATATTGCTGTGTAATATGTCAATTTTATTAAGTTCTGTTACTTATTATGTTTGTTAAGATTGTTTGCCACTTAGCCAAAAGACACAATTTCAATAAAATACTAAATAAGTTTGCAACTCACCATATCCATCGGCAGTGGCATGATGCCATGGATTCTGCACAGCATTACTTCCTACAAAGTGGCCGTGGCCATATTGCCCAGCCGCAAGTGCTCTAGTTGGCGGGACATACACAGGGGTCTGTCCTGAGCCCGCTGATCCCATTTGATATCCAACTCCAGACATGTCTCCGTATCCTGCGCTACTATTGTGAAACATTGTATTGCACTAAATATAACGAAATGTCTTTCAAAAACACCACTTCATTTTTTTAGCCAATCACACAAGGCACACTATTTTTAAAAAAGTGTTCCAAAATGTCAAATAGCTTCTCTAAATTGAATGAATTTTGCTCCAGTAAATATTTCTTGAAAAAAAATATACAAAATTCACTAAAACGAGTCCATATTTAATTTTCATATACAAATGTTTCTTTTCGTGCTACGTCGAAAAAGTGCTTCAAATTTTTCAAATCTTCACCAAATTGAACGAAATTTTCTTCATTGAATTTCTACTTAATTATTACACGTAATTTAACTAAATTTAAACACACATCATCAATCTTTAATGTATTTTTTTACATTTAAACAATAACTGTAGAGATAATTATTATTATAACACATGTGTATCGCCCATTAACGTTTAAACAACTTTTTGTTTTTTGATTTTAACAATGTAGATCGTTAATAATAAAATTTAATAAGTATACCAAAGTATTGTTATTTTTAATCATAATAACTTTTTATAACCATTCTTGAAACGGATAAACTATCGGAATAATTATGTTTTTAACATACGCACGTCTTTAAAGACAACAATTTCACGAGCAATTATTTTTATCTTGAGGCCATTCCATTTAATGATATCTTTTTAATTACGTTAAGTATTAATTCTTCTTTTTTTATGTAATTTGATTTCGATAAACTGTTTTATACATTCACTCCAATCATTAAATATTTTGTGTTGTGACGGATTTATTTTAAATCTTTCTGTTTTTACGTATGAAAAAACATTAAAATTAATTAACCTATAAACTACGACAGTCACCTTTTCGTTTTACAATAAATTTTCAGTTATGTTACGTAAATGCGGTCATTTGGTTGATTATATTATAGTGTTTTATATAAATCATTATTTTTTGTTGTATTTGGCCTCGATGTTTCGTAGTTTCTCACATAGATGGCGGTAAACGTTGTGCATAAAACATTAACTATAGCGAAATGTATCTTGTGCAACTTTTTTTCTTCAAACTGCTGATGGAAGACTTATGCGTATTTCTGAAACAATTAAGAAATAGATACGATAGGTTAGAATTGTTTTGAAGCATCTTATATCTTTACATTACTTTACATGACTACCCAGGGCCGGATTTAGAGGTGTGGGGGCCCCGGGGCAACAAAGGGGTGGAGGCCCTCTGGCCCCAAATTATTTTCCAAATAAAATGGTCAATTTTTTCAGTCGAGTTTTCCAATAAATAATATAGGTACATATTGTGAAACCAAGTATAGATTATTTTATTATTTAACAAACATATGAATATAATGGGAAACAATAATGATCTGAAATTAAATTTTAGCGTTAACGAACTGAACCTTCCGAGCTTTATTCCCCGAAAAATCGTTGATGATTTCGCTGAAATCCAGTTCCCGAAGTAAATCACTTTCAATGCCGAAGATAATGTGTATAATTATGGTTTTTCTTTTGTGACTGTGATCACAAACGAGAAGAAAATATATCACAGGAAAAGTTGTTCACTAGTTCGAATCCGTTTTTTTTTCGAAATCTCTATTGTGGGGGCCCCGGGCAGTAGCCCCGTTTGCCCTCCCCTAAATCCGGCCCTGTGACTACCAACTTAGAGACCTGAAACTTTGCAATCATAGTAAAGTCGATGACAATACAATTCTGCACCAATTTGGATCAGCCTACTGCAGAGACGAAAAATGTAAGGGGTTTCTAAGGGATCCGAGGGTCGTGTGGGGTCATGTGTGGTATCGTACGAAAGGGCGTTGGAAAAGAAATCCAGATCCTGTTAGCTCAGGCCTTGGAAAACACCGAGCGATCGAGAGGATCCAGTCACAGCACAGCATACCCTCGTGTATGGTATCTAACGAAAGTGTGCTTCACGAGTTGAATTCAATATATCGTTATCTATCTATCTTTTTGCAAATTTTGATTCTGGCCATTCTTGGTGGGAGGCGCCATTGGAATGAAGGAATCCAAGCGTCTCGGAATAGCGTGTTTGGTATCGTTGGAAGACCTCGAAAAACAGATGAAAAACAGTTCTAAGATGTCAAATCATAAATCTTGTTTTTACTGCCAAAAGTAAAGGTGCCTTTTTTCCAATAACTGGCAACATTGACCATAACTGTCAAAACATTATTAGTGTTGGCAACACTGCTCTGATGTCAATGGAGTAAAATAATATTTTGTTTACGTAGGTACTGCTGCATATAGTGCGGGTACTAATTACATTCAGTAGTAGAGTAATTATTATACAGTGGGTAGGTAACCAGCGATAAGAGAGCGTCCTACGATAAGCTATCAGTACCTACTACCTACCTATCACTGTCACCACAAATACACCGGATATTTCTACACTATAGTCGGTATTAAACACATAATTTGCGTCAAGTACGTGATCCTTCATACAATTCTTGTTTCTGGAAGGGCAATGGAAAGGCAATGATTCCACAAGAGGAATACTATCTACTTTATTATTAATAATTTTATGTAGGAAACAAAGGTCGATTATTTGTCTTCTAGTTTCGAGAGATTTGATTTTGTAGTGTTTTAATGCTTGGATGTACGAATCAAAGTGTAATCTATTGCGATAATTGAGATGTTTTACGCATTTTCTTTGTAACTTTTCTATAGTATTTATGTGGACGATGTAGTTTGGATTCCAAACAGTAGAACCAAATTCCAGAAGACTTCTAATCAGGGAGTTAAAAAGTATGACCAATGATTTGGATTTTTTGAAAACCTTTGTGTTTCTAATAACAAAGCCCAGAGTTTTAAAGGCTCTAGAACATATGTTGTCGTAGTGCTTGGTAAAAGTGAGTTGTTCGTCCATTATTATTCCTTTTCTCTTCCATCTTCATTTCACTATCAAATAAGCACCTAAATAAATATTTATTGCCAAAAAAACATAAAAGTTCTCAAACACGACATGGAGTGGTGTGCTATTGACAGCACTATCTTCCAGCCAGTCATTCATTTCAAGGTCCCATCACTTTTTCGTTGCAGAAGTTGATTAGAAATCTATACCCTCACGCCACGTCCCTTGCAGGGTAGGCAGAGAGGACAGAGCGCCAGACAGCCCTATCCTTACACACACTCCTAGCCTCCGTCACATTCATGCAATTTGTCATACACGCTCTCCGATTCCTTTTACTCAAAACGCGTCCATCCTTGAGGATCTGAACGACATGATCGGACCAGGTCAGTCTCGGGCGGCCGCGCTTCCTCACCCCTCTTCGCTCACTCAAATATATCTTTTTTGTCATCCTGTCATCATTCATTCTCTCAACATGCCCAAACCATCTTAGTTTGTTTTCTTTCATTCTAGTCACAACACCGGTCTTGCAGTCACTCATTTCACTAATAACCTCATTCCTTATCTTATCTCTCAGCGTTTTTCCACACATTCTTCTTAACGACCTCATTTCAACTGCATTCATCCCTGATTCATCCTTCTTCATCCACGTCTACGTCTCACTAGCATACATGGATTAGAAATACGTAACTTAAATAACAAAGACTAAGAGTGGGAGTTACGCGCTGCAAAAAGAATCTCCAACGTTGGGGGTACCTGCCTGATGACAACATCCTCTGTGACTGCGGAGCTACCCAGGACGACAGCCACCTACTAATATGTCCCCTGATGGGAGAGAGCTGCACCCCTGGGGACCTGATTCTAGGAAAGGACAAGGCGATGTATGTCGCCACATATTGGAGTGGCAGGGTATGACCCACCCGGACACATAAAGTAAGTAAGTAATAACTATTGGTCAGAAGAGTTTGTTTTAAGAAGATTGATTTAATTTGAATTTAATAGGTACATTACCTATAGCACCGACCAGCTTTAAAAACCATGGCCTTTTCGTTGGCCGGTGTGCAAGAAATTTAAGAAACACAGGCATACGTTGCATTGAAAATATCAATATTCGCAGCCAGATAGTTCACAAATTCAGGAGTAAAACAATTCAAACAAGATGCAACGAAGAAGACCGTGATTATGGACGGGTATGTAAAAGTGCTAGTCGTCATCACAAAACACAAGTATTTATTCTAATATTATCTATTTAAACAATAATTATCGATAAGCAAGTACCTATGTAAAATAAATAGATAGATAATTACTAAACTGCTCTAAATAATGGCATTTTAGTAATTTTTAATGCCTATGAATTTTTGGGTTCCCGGATTGTAACCCATAGGAATATTGCTCAACATGAATAAATCCCAAAAATGACAAAAGCCCTTAAGAAATTTGCTCAAGGGATAAAAGCCCAAACTTTCCAGTTGGATTCCAGTAGATGAATTCTTTATAAAATGTTGACTATTTTATTGTCTATCCCATTTCAGATCCGCTTATTTATTTGGTTATTTTCTAATCTATAGTAGTTTCTAACACACTGAAAGAAATCGTATACTAATCTAATAGATACAATTAATTTTATTTTTAAAATCCAATTAGATTTGAGCTTTTGTCCCTTGAGCAAATTTCTGAAGGGTTTTTGTCTTTTTTGGGATTTATTCATGTTGGGCAATATTCATATGAGTTTTTATCCGGTCACGGAAATTTTGTCATTTTAGAGGACATGGTTAGCTATGTTTTTTTTTATTTATTTTATTTTTTAGCATTTTTTATCATCAGCTTTAACATGGGGTTAGCTGGAAAAGATTGCAGCATTACAATAAGCTCGCCCTAGTGGACAAATGTCATGATGCCTGGCCTTCCGAGTAGGTAAGACCTTCTACGTGGTTTTCGCAGTTTTTAGGAATATGGTAATAGTCCAAGAGCCCGCTGCTTAATTTATGACGTATCTGTTTTTTGATCGAAATGTGGTATAAATGATAGCTTACCAATAGGGTATTACATCGCACTAGGGTTGCCTATCAAAATCTTGCCGCAATCCCCCCTGCCCCCCCGGAAAAGGTCCCTCTTCGCGGTTTTTCGCATTTTATAGGAATATGGTAAGAGATGGGAGAAAGTAGTCAATGACAAAAATAATCCTTGCTAAATTCTCTACAAAAAATGATAAGTCAATTTAGTCAAGTCAAAGTATGCGTATTCTTAACTATGAGACATTAGGAATAGGAGGCAATTTTGAGGTGAATATTAAGACTTCAGTATATAAAAATACCTCAGCGTATAAATCATCGATGTACTTAATGTCAACATTGGGATGCAACGTAGTTAAACTATAATAAGTACCTACTATAGATGGAATGCGAGGGGGTATCACGTTACTTAGTATAGAAACATAAAAACACATCATTACCGACATTTTGTCGTCGGTATGTTAGGAATCTGCTTTACCCTCGCACATCTAAAATGATTAATGTGGCAATGTGAAGATTCTCAATCTGCGTCTCGTGCAGAAGGTACCGACTAGGGCATGCATTCCGGTATTTTGCGACTCCATAACCTCGGAAAGATTTTCTGTAATATCGATGTTTTCGACTGCCGGTAAATGGTGGAAGTCCATTTTAAAGGAAAAATGAAAAAACTTAATATTGAGATTAAAATTCACAAAATTGACTTTTGATTTCGCGACTAGTATTCGAGGATTTGCACCTTCATTATCAGGCGATTGTGAATAAAGTAAACAGGAATATAGAGACAGTGAGTATTTATAAAAGCATTGAAACAATATATTGGGAGAAGCCCGTAATTAAGAAATGTAAGAAGGTAGATAGTTTAGTAAACAAACAAAAAACTACAGTGATGAATAACTATCACAAAAGAGTGTTGTGTGGACGGAATTTTCTAGCTTTTCTGTATTTCAATTGCGGAATTAAGAACCTTTTCATTTCTTATCCTACTCTCGCACAAAAACGTGAAATTCGCAAATAATATTGTTTCATTGTAGTCGCGAAATATTCCAGTCTGTTTTTGTTCTCCAGTTTCAATCGTTACAAATGGTTTGCAGCAAAGCCCCATGTCTCCTTCTCCACTCATCCCTGTCCTGCGCGGTTCTTTTTAACTCTTTATATTATGAGTCGAAGCCCATATCCTGGCACAGGTTGTCCAGGTATTCTTTCCTTGGTCGTCCTCTGTAGTTTGTCCCCTCGTACATTCCTTCAATTAATTCAAATAGGAGACCGTCTTGACACACTATGTGGCCGATCCATCTGGCACGTCTTTCTGCTATATTGCATTAAGCAGGTGTCTTTCACCTTTGATTTTGTTGAGAACTTCTTCGTTCGCTATGTGATCCCTCCAAGAAATCCTTATTTATGAGTATATATATCGTTATCGTATGGCGTTGGAGAGACCAGAGTCAGAGATTAAGTTCGTGAGAACTCGGATATTGAAATGCTTCAAGAGACAAGTTATGGATGTCTTCCATTGTGCCGCTGAACCTAGTGAACTGACATTCTTCGAAGATGTGGTTAACGGACTCCACCCCACCACAAGGGCAGTTGGGGTTGTCCCGCTTGCCCCATCTGTTGAGGAGAAGGCCGCACCTTCCATGTCCGTTTCTGATTCGGTTCAGGTTGCACCAGAGGATATTTATGAGTGAAAAATATTGATGAATGAGCGAAGAGGGGTGAGAAAGCGCGGCCGTCCGAGACTGACCTGGTCCGATCATGTCGACCAGATCCTCAAGGATGGACGCGTTTTGAGTAAAAGGAATCGGAGAGCGTGTATGACTAATTGTATGAATGTGGCGGAAGCTAGGAGTGTGTGTAAGGTTAGGGCTGTCTGGCGCTCTGTCCTCTCTGCCTACCCTGCAAGGGATGTGGCGTGAGGGTATAGATAGATAGATAGAAAAATATTGAGAAACAGTGACCTAATAATGAGTATTGGTGAAGGCATTAAAAGTGTTATTTTACTAATGTGTTCTGTGGTTCTCAAATGTGAATGTGGAATCATTACCTATGCACATTAAAGGATACCTCTTTACTGGAAATCTTAATTTCCTACAGATATATTTAGAAGAAATAGGTACTTACTTAAATAGTAATAATTAGATAAGTAGATAGAAAACTAACTTGATTTTGACTAAACTTGAAATTGTAACATACGAGTATGAACCTACCAGGCGCAAAGCTACCTAAGAACACGATTCCCATCGAGTTATACCTTTTGGAAAAAATGGTAGGTATAATAGTGTCTAATCTGACGTAATTCCATAAGAAATGTTAGCCTCGGCTTCCCTTCTGCAGAAATCCACCCTTCGCCACTGGTACCTACTTATATTAATGTATGTTATGAAACAAAAAGTCATAAGCGAAAAGACCTCGAAATTTAGACCGAAGCAGTTTTAATCACCCCGTTTACATACAGCGCGACGATGGTTATTTACCCTAATTATTGACATTCACATTTAGACACAATGGGTCGTGCTGCGTGCATGGTTTGTTAAGTTAAGGAACACCTGCACTTCTGTCACTGATTACTTTCCACTGCAACAAAAGTGACATGATGATTGGATACGGAATCGATAATTTTTCGATATGTATTTTTCTATATTCAATGTAGGTATTTGAGTCATGTAGGTATGTAAGTACATAATGTATGTAAAACATAATATGTTAAGCTTACATCGTTATCACTCAACGTACAAGGCCAACATTCTGTCTGCAGGACTAGTTTGAAAAAATAATGTAGCATACTTTATTCTTGTTATCAATATTACAGTCGTACCTCTGTTAACGACTCAAATAACTATGGTATTCGATCAACGTAAAAATCAATATGTACCTATTACATTATTTAGACTGCAGTATTTGTAAGGGGTTTGAATAATTTTCGTCGACGTTTCAGGATATTTTAAATAAAAACCAATCTTTTTATTTATTGTCAACCCTTTTATGGATATTAGTTCCTTTTTTTGAGCAACACGATTGGACCGTATTTTCATAAAATAGGGAAATACGACAAGATTCATAACTGACCGTCTAAATTCACTATTATTGAAATAGACAAAGTTATGATTTGAGATATACCTACCTAAGTTATTTTAGGTATCGAACCGGATATAGCTGCATTGCACAGACGGAAATACATTACAGTTTTTTCCTCAACAGAGACGAGAAGCATCTTCATTCACGTAATGTAGCGTTATGTAAACTCCCTTGTGGAGGAAGGAGGATGGGTGTTCCGACGCTTACGAGTCGGCTTTGGCTGGCTTAAGTGATCATTTTATTCCCAGGGCAACATTCACCCATTTAACCACATCCTGCTGTCAATCGTGTATTTTTTAAAAGTTGATACTGCTGGAAATTATTTCGCATTGACCCAATGTTTCCAATGCTAACGGCAACTCCTGTTTAAATTTTAGTTGATCGAGTTTTTGCGTTTTATGGTGCATTCGTTTATAATTGTTTATGATTAAACGATTTCTTCGCTTTTCTTTGGTTGCAATAATTACCTACTAGTATATGCGTTAATTACTAGTATATGAGGTGATCGGTAGCCTGGTTGGTAACGCGCTCGATTGTTAATCCAGTGGGCGCGGGTTCAATCCCCGTCCTACTCCACTTCACAACACAAGCTTTTAAGCTTTCTGTGAAGTGTGCGAAGATGTATTTGGGTTTATTTCGATAAACCCAGATTCATTTACTTAAAAAAAAAAAAATAGAAAAATTGTGTAAAACGTGGTACTTGTGTATTATTGGTTGGCAGTACTGAGTGATGACAGATAAATATGTAAATATGTTATAGCCTATGCGCAGGCGCACACAAACAGGACGACCAAGAGCAGAATGTGATAACAATAGAGTTGATAGATAAATAATTATCATGACCAGACAAAAACCCATATTACTCAACATGAATAAATCCCACAAAAGATGAAATCCCTTAAGAAATTTACTCCAGGGACAAAAGCTCAAATCTAATTGGATTTTGAAAATTAAATTAATTGCATCTATTAGCATACGATTTCTTTCAGTGTGTCAGAAACTATCGTAGATTAGAAAATAAAATAAGCGGATCTAAAATGGGATAGACAATAAAATAGTCAACATAGTATAAAAATAATTCATCTACTGGAATCCAAATAGAAAGTTTGGGTTTTTTATCCGTTGAGGATATTTCTGAAGGGTTTTTGTCTTTTTTAGGATTTATTCACGTTGAGCAATATTCTTATGGGTTTTTCTTCGGGAACCAATAATTATATGTGACATTGTATTCTTATCGACGCATGTTGTTTTTATAAACGTGCGTAAGTCAGTAGATAAATAATTGTCATGAAAGTACTAATATTTACAAAGAAATTTATAACCATGCGGGTTACACCATTTAAAAAAAAACACGCTACTGGTTGCTAATACACTATTGCCCAATCCCACCAACTTTCACCTAGGTAGCAGATCCCTAGTTGGGGAGATTCTGGGCGGAGATATTTGGGCACCTAACGTAGGAGAGTTTTATGCAGAATTTCATATGACATTATGCTGTTCTAGGTGTTGTGCTCCAGTATTAATTTCATATTATCTCTGTGCATTGTATGGAAATTACTTAGGGAACCGCTGCCTAAGTGGAAGTTGGTGGGATTGGGCATATGTCAAAACCACCTATGTCATAATAACGATAAGTGACTCCTATCTCCGCTATTCCTCACCTAAAAAGTTGGTGAAATCCAGCATAACGCAACCTATCCAATATCCATGAGGTTCAGTAGCGAAGATGTCTAACGTCGCCGCCACACGCTTGCGAACGTCCACAAGTTTTCCGTGTTCATGAGTAAAAAGGCGTCAACGGTCGGTTACGTTCACGAGCCAAGACAAAAGTTTCATCCACATGCCTTTTTACTCATATACTTACGCTAAAAACTTGTGGACGCTCGCAAGCGTGTGGCGGCCACATAAGATTCTCATCGAGCTCGTACTTTTCGATTTGATAAAATAATACCTGGGTCTTATCTGACAGAGTAATTCAGTGAAAAATGTTACCCCGAGCCTAGCCTTCCCTTCCACACAAATTCACTCTTGGCCCCTACAGCTATTTATCTAGGTATCTATCCCCCCCTCACGCGTCCCTTGCGGGATAGGAGAGAGGGCAAAGCGTCAACCTAATCCATCCTCATATACCTACACTCCTCGCTTCCCTCACAATCGTGCAAGTTGACATACGCTCTCTCCAATTCCTTTTACTCAAAACGCTTCCGTCCATGAGCATCTATAGTCGGCTCAGATCAGTCAGTTACTTACACCATTATTACGAAAACAGTTTTTGTGATAAGTTATACCACCATCTATGGCATACCATCCAGGCACACTACCTTCGAAAGTTTTACCGCAGAAAATTCTCAGTCAATCGGAAGATAATTCAATAAAATGGGCACGGCCTTACTGATCGTAGAGTTCGCTCTGGACTGAAGATAATAAAATATTGTAGGTACAGACATGGGCATCGCCAGCCTTGGAGCTAGGGGGAGGGCAAGATTTTTTTTTTAAATGGTTAAGCACAAAAACGCGTAAATTTCGAATTGTGAGACATATGTAGTAGTGAAGAAGGTCGTGATGTGGTTTGTTTATTCGAAAATGTATATGAGACTTTGCACAATAATAGGTATGTATGAAAAATGTTTTTAATAAAAAATCAATATAAAATAGCGCCGCAGGTAAACTTTTCTGTGACACTGATGGATATTCACACTAATTTTGGGAAAAATATGATAATGATGAGAAAATGTGTGGTAGTAATGTGATTTATTTGTGAGGTTTTACCATTTAATATGAAAAAATATATACCTATTCCAATCTCTAGGGGGGCAGCTGCCCCCCCTGCCTCCCCCCTTGACGACGCCCATGGGTACAGATCATGCAAGTGTCAACAAAAAATGTGTCTCCAACAAAATAACATGACAAATCGTTGTTCTACAGCGCGCCTAATTGCTGAATATGTTTTATTATTATTTTTTTTTTATGTATGAAACATGGTTAGTTTCAAACGCTTTTTTATTCTATTTGTAATGCATTAGTGGGACGGCAGGCCTGTGGCATGACGGGGTTATTCGACCTACGAACTCATTAGTAACAAAAATAATATTTCAAGAGGCACATGGGGTAATATTGATCATGCTGGTAATTGGGGACACTTATTTTTTCAAGATTTTTTAGATGTCTTAGCAGCGGGCAGCGAGACATGTAAAAAAATCTACCACTTACTATATATCTATAAGATTTTAAAACAAAATAGTGAATTATTGTAAATTCGGATTTTCGGACCATATATTGGCGTCGTTTCGCGACAAACATCGCCTCAAGTGCACCTTAAATTCTCCTACCCAGATAGTATACCCAGATATACCACCATATAGGATCGTCATAAGCAGTAAAATAATAATTTTAAAAAATGGGAAATTCTATTGTTAGCTGGCCAGTGAGCGACCCCCAGGAACGAATTCTTCCAGGTTTTGGTACACTTAACATCGAGTAGAAGGGCATTCCATAGGCTTGGACCGGCTACATAGAATGCATGGTCACTATAACCCGTAGAAACAGCCCTAAGCAACTCCTATAGTTCATACGATAGATTTGAATGAATGAATGAACAAATTTATTCTTTCCAGAATATACAAAGAAACAATTAATACAAAAAAACAAATCATTAAATGTGGAACAAAGTTACCTCAACTATCCGGGAAAAAAATTTACTGGCTCACTAGACCGAGGTCTGTTCCGAGGCAGTAGACACTGGAACAGTTTGTGTACAGAGTGCAGTATTGCAACAACATTCATTAATTACTCATGTCACTGGACACACAGGATCTGTCAAAAACTCGCGAGGAACCTCCTGAATTCACAGTCGAACTCGGCATTCGATGCCTTCATCCCATACTTTATTTCGAACATATATTAATTCTTCATTATACTCGTATCTATACCTATTGGTGCCTCACCATTGATGGATAGCCATGCACAAAGATTGCTACATCTTCCCCACACCTCCTCATTACAAGACTACGGAGTCCATAATTCATAATACGTGTATCGATGTCACATCTGTTAACCCTGCACTGGCGTGGTGTGTGTAGTATAAGCACATGTTACACACACTCGACATCAGTATTAAGTAGTCGCGGGCACCGGGTTACAATACCATCTCTCACTTACAAGGACCGCGACATGTCTAACATTACTGACAAAATCAATACAATGTAAGGATTTGCGCCGAGAGTTTTGAGTCAAACAGATTTATTTTTACGCTAAACTGAACTCCTATACCAAATTAATGTAAATTCATATTTTCTTTTCTGTATTCCGAATAGGATGCCGTCTGAAGAACTTTGTATCGTGTATTTTTCGATTGTCAATCAGAGATGCTTATTTAGATGCGATATCTCTCTCTATCTATCACTATCTATACCCTCTCGCCACGTCCCTTGCAGAGTAGCCAGAGAGAACAGAGCGCCAGACAGCCCTATCCGTACACTGAAAGAAATCATATTTTTGATTCTTGTTAATGTATCAGTTGTTTGGTAGAAAATCCTAGAATAACGTCGAATTAGTGGTCTTCCCCGCAACATTTTACTGCAGTTTTGCTAATATATGAGTAAACTGTAGATTTGAAATTACGTAAAATCATAATGTATGGAGAATTACTTTAAAAACAACAGTTTTATATCATGTCGATGTCTATTTATTAGGGTTTCCTGTTAAAACTACGTTAATAACTATTATTTCAAAAAAGCAGAATTCATACTAACAAATTATAAAATCTCTACGTACATATTAACACGATAAATTGTATTCCTAACAGTATTTTCCCGTAATATACGACATTACACGATTTCTGTTTAATTTATAATGACTCGTCACTTCAATTTAACAGTAGTATTCCCCAAAAAGATAATATAAAGGTCCGAACGTTTATAAATGCAAGAATATCATACAAAAATAACATTAATAGCTAATGCTAATCCAAAGCTAATTTGCTGTTAACTTAACATAATGAGTTTAAACGAAAATGCGGGCTTAATGCTAAGTTATCAGGATTCATTACAAAATATCATAACGCGGGACGCATAAATAACATTATTCTCGTGGAAAACGCAGGAATTCTTGCTACTCTCAACGAACATTTCTCGGTTCTATGCGCATGCGTCTACTGACAGACGCGTATACGCAGAGAGTGCATTATGGCGCGATCTATCTATTGTCTAACACACTTTTTACAATACTCTCGCTGTGGTGAATTTATTTAAAGCGTTGTTTGGAATTAATTAATTTGTAATAACTATCGTGTGTACCTATTCCTTCCTATACACTTACTTACTGTGCAAATTAAAATAAAGTTGGCTATAAAAATGGACGCGACTACTGCGAATCTTTTGACGAAGTGGGGAATGTTTTTTTGATATAATGGGAAAACGGCATGTTGTAATTAAATAATGTGATTTTTGCGAGGTTTTATCATATACCTACTGTGAAAAATAATGTACCTATTCCAGCATGAATATTGTACCTAATTGCTTATTTATAAAGTAATAATAAATTATAAACTATGTATATTTCATTCCATTAATAAATATACATTGTAAACCATGTTTCTTTCTGTTATTTACCTTGACCATATTCATTATTATACCTACCATTTGGGACTAGATGATATTATCTAACGGTTACATTTTCTTGTGTGATTAATTCATTAAGGCAAGTAAATATATGTACTATATCCATAAAGCACCTGGGTGCAAAAATAATTATAGTTAGAATATATCATCTTATCCTCAAATAATCTCATTACTATTATATTTCTCTTATGTATTTGTGTGTTAATAATTCTTTTTTGCTATAAAATATATTTATTTCCATAGAAATACTTGTAACGTGTGCTCTGATAATCCCATTTGCAATAGATACGTGCAATCTCAATAATAATATGCTTATTGTGTTATTTTTGTTAATTGCTGCACATCTTATATAATAATTAAAGAGAATAATACAACAAATAATACTTTTGATGTGACAGCGTTTGCAAGTGCTAGATTGTTGGCAATTATTAAAGGGAATATCAGAGATACCTACAAGTTTTTATATGGAATAATAAATTTTATTGTAAATACCTAATGTATAATATTAACATTAATAATACTAAGGAAATATTAGGCCAACAATGCCGAATTTCTGGGAAAGAACTTAGAGATGATAGTATAGTAATTGAGAAATATCACTATAAACCTGCAGATTTAAAAAGAAAGAATGTTGTTATGACAGTGCCGCAATTGAGAAATATCAGTCCTAACCTGCAAATTTAACAGGAAAGAATGTTGTTATGACAGCGTAGTAATTGAGAAATATCAGTATAAGTCTAAAGATTAACAGGAAAGAATGTCGTTACGACAGTGTAGCAATAGAGAAATATCGGTATAATCCTGCATGTTAACGGGAATACTTTCCTGTTAAATCAGCGGTAAGCTTTCCTGCAGAATCAACGAGAAATTCTTACGGTCCCGAATATAGCAGGAATATCACTATAACAACAGGAATTCTGGTGAATCATTTCTTAGAGTGTACACACGCTCCTAGCCTCCGTCACATTCATGCATGCAGTCATACATGCTCTCCGATTCCTTTTACTCAAAACGCATCCATCCTTGAGGATCTGGTCGACATGATCGGACCAGGTCAGTCTCGGGCGGCCGAGCTTCCTCACCCCTCTTCGCTCACTTAAATATATATTTTTGTCATCCTGTCATCTTTCATTCTCTCAAATTGCCTTGTACATCTTAGTTTATTCACTTTTATTCTTATCACAACACCAGTCTTGCAGTCATTGTTTCCTTTTATCTAGATCACGAAATTATTCTTTGCTAAACTGCTTTGTATCTGTTATTAAAGACCAATAATGCTTGCTCATAAATAAATGGGGCTTAGGAGCAGAATTTCAGGAAATATTAAGTGCGTTTTTATTTTTAGATGAAAAATATGCCCCGATTAAAAAACGACAAAAATCATTTATTTATTCACTTAATCAACAGCCCTGCTTTTTACAATACAATTGGTTTTACAATTAATTACATACAAGCAATATGATGTTTATCGTGAACTTTTATTAATAAAAAAAACATACATGCCGCAAATGTGGTTGTCGTATTTAATTACATTGGATGTGTGGCACGGGATAGGATTATGTATCATTGTTTCATGTTCCTAAGAATGTTTTGTTGGGTATAATTGGGATGGCATTAGGCATAAGGCAGACATGCGTCATTCCACTCACTACTAGTATAGATCTTATGAGTGGATCTTTGATATATTGATCATTCATTATCCATCATGCAACCGTCAAACTGTGGGACGAGCGAGATTGTAAATCAGATTAGTATTTTTTTTATTATATTTACAGAAACAGACAGTCACAACAATAAATTTTACATTAATTAACATATCAACAACAAATCCCACACACAAGTCTTGCTTTAGTGGGAGAATATTAATGAAATCTTATTGTATGTATTAGTTATAAGAAACATTGTACCACTATATTATGCTTCATAAATAAATAAATTGAAATTGAAAATTAAATAGACCAGTAAAGATTCTACATTTTACCCACAATATCATGAACATAAATTAAAAAGCAACACGTAGGTATACAACGAACAAAGAGCAGAACGAATGAATAAAAGAACAAACGAACAATAAACAAATGAGCAAACAAATAATGAACAAAAGAAATTGAATGAATGAGTACTAGTAATGAGTATTTTTGTTTTTTATGTCCCCAAACAGGAGTGACATGCACGTCTGAGGATGCACTACTGATGGCGAAATACCGGGTGGCCAAATATTGGGGTAAAAAAAATTATAGTGTTCACGACAAGGAAAGTAGTTCTTTTAGAGGAGACTGGTAACTTTAGCTGTCAAAGATATTGTTTAAAATCGCTCACATGAATGTATTTGCAATAATTTCGCATATTTTGACTTCATATCATCATTATAATTGGAACTACAGCCCATTGCGGGCCCTGGCCTCCTCCAGCCGTCGTCGCCATTCCACCCGTCCTGGGCTATGCTCCTCCAGTCCCTGATGCCAACCACTTGTGCATCCTTCTGCACTCCGTCCAACCATCTGCGTTTGGGTCTGCCAACGCTGCGTCTACCTTGTGATATGGAATAGAGCACCATTTTAGGAACTCTCTCCTCACCCATTTCAATCTTCCAGTCTTCCACATATGTTGAGAGGTGGCTAAAATATGGTAGGTAAGCACACCCACATCTGTGGACCACATGTTTAGAAGCACTGGTGGTGTATTGGTGTCTGGCGCTAAGATGAAATAATTACTCTGATACTCTCTGATCCTTGTCTGTTTCTACACAAGATAAGAGTATTTAATCTATTATTATATCTGCATACATACAGTATGAAGATGTTTACATGATTTAGCAAGAATATCTACCGATTTACCGAATAACATATCGATGGTGATAAGTTGACAGTTGACCCCTTGTAACTGTCATTTTTAGCAATAGGTAGGCACTAATTTCATACATAGGTGATAGGTACATCAATAAATTCTATTATTATCTTGGTCTCTGTTATGGGTTGGCTGGCAGAAATTGCCATTTGGCAATAAGCCCGCCCTTTATATTTTTTTTATGTACAATAAAGATTATTTTATTTTATTATTGTATTACAACATTTTTTTTATTAATAACAATTTAATCTTTAGGTACAGGTCCATTTTTTAATAGAAAACTGCCTTCGAACCCATTGGAGAAAACAAGTAAATAAACTAGATCTATGTCTTCACTCACTCACTTGCGAGACGAGTTCACTAGGGCGAGCTAATCGTGATCTAATCATTATCAATCACACTTCAAATATATTATTTAAAAAATATATTTTAACATGTTCACAATACCATATGTACCTACATATTGCAAGATCATACAAATTTTCGTATACAATAACCAGAACAAACCACTTGAAATATTTCAGAGTCGGTATGACTTTGTCTGATCTTATGTCTGATGCAGTAGGTAGGCACTTGGAGTGTAGGTATCTAATCTAATTATGTAGATTTTAAGATATTTTAACACAAGCTAGTATTTTCAGAGCTTATTTTTTATTTTATTTTATTTATTTGAACTTGAAATTACACCGAGCAACATTACAGCTTTAGCCTTTGCGTCGCTCGGTGTAAAGTGTTGTAAAGAATAATTATTTTTATGATATTTTTGGGAAGCCACGACAGTTTCAGGTTAGGGGTCCGGGTTCGAATCCTGGCCATTGCAGATTGGATTCAGAACACTGTCTTGTCGACTTCGCAAGTGTGCACCTTGCGCTGGCTAAACTTGACCCAAGAAAAGCGGCGGGTCCCGATGGCGTTCCACCTATTTTCCTGAAGAATTGCGCCCAGGCTCTAACTGTTCCCTTGACTTGCATATTCAACAAGTCCCTTATGACGGGAAACTTCCCCAGCGCGTGGAAGATGGGTAATATTATACCTATCTTCAAAAAAGGCGACAAGGGCGATATCTCGAATTACAGACCTATATGCCTCCTTCCTACGTTGGCTAAACTGTTTGAATCACTGGTACTGGAGCGTCTCATGCCTTCTATTCAGGGCGTAATCGAGCCCCAGCAGCACGGTTTTGTATCACGTAGGTCTACTTTGACCAACTTAGCAGTATATGAGAATTACATAGCTAACGCTCTGTCGCGAGGTTTCCAGGTCGACAGTATCTATACGGACTTTAGTAAAGCTTTTGATAAAGTGTTGCACCGGATCCTTCTTGAGAAGCTGTCGGCACTTGGGTGTGGGCCAAATTTGTTGAAATGGTTTTCCAACTATCTATCCAATAGAACTTTACGTGTCAAGGTAAAAGACGTTTGTTCCTCCAGCTTTACGGCAACCAGCGGCCTACCGCAAGGTAGTCATTTCGGTCCCGTGCTGTTCTTAATATTCATCAATGACATTGCTTCAGAATTCCAAAACGTAGAATTCCTATTATTCGCAGATGATTTGAAGTTGTTTTGGGTGATCAGGGACACTAGTGATTGCCAAATATTACAGGAAAACCTAAACAAGTTGAATGCGTGGTGCCACAAAAATAACTTGTTCTTAAATGTAGATAAGTGTCAATTCATCAGGTTTGGCAGAGTCAAGCGAAAAGTAAACTACGATTATCGCATTGACGGGATAGAGTTGAAAGCAGTGCAGGAAATCTGCGACCTAGGGGTAGTTTTTGACGACAAACTTTCATTTGTCAGCCATATTGTCGAAAAGACGAGTAAGGCAATGCGTTCGTTGGGCTTCGTGCTTCGTACGGTAAAGGACTTCAGCAATGTACACGCTATCACATTGCTGTACACCTCGTTGGTGCGCAGCCACCTCGAGTATGTTTCCTCCATTTGGTCTCCCAATTACAAAATTCACATACAAAACATCGAAAGAGTACAACGAAAATTTTTGAGATTTATTAACTATAAGTTGGGTATACCCAGAGAGGAGATCGATTACAATATGTTGCAGTCCCACCTGCAAATAGAGAGTCTAGCTGAGAGAAGAATCCTTAACGATCTTATATTCTTATATAAAATTCTAAATAACAGTTTGGACAGCCCTGAATTGGTTGAGTCTATCGGTTTTCGTGTGCCTGGGCGAGGTACGAGGTGTCGCGATTTGTTTCATTGTGACAATTATAAAACAAACTATATCAGAAATACAGTCGCGCCTCGTTTACACCGCTTAGGCAACGAACACTTGTCTAATGTTGATATATTTCATGTCCGTAGTTTGAACGCCTTCAAAACTATCATGAAAGGACGCATTGCGGATTGAAGTATTGTATGATTTCGTTTTATCTTGTTGGTCTATTTATTTATCTTACTGGCTCTCATTAACTCTAAAAAAAAAATATTTTTCTCATACTTAGTTATCTTGTATATATTTGACTGTTTGATTTATTGCATGATTTTGCCAGCTATTGAACTTTCATTGAATGTTTTTTTTTTTTCTTCGCTGTATGCTTGTTGTTTGTACAATTTTTATACTTATAATGCTATTTTATTTTTTTCATTCATATTTTCATATTTTATTTGATTTTAATACGATTTATATGTTATACGATTTCTATATTTATAATATTTATAATTTTATTTTTCCTCGGACTTAGTTATCTTATGTACCTATGTATTTTGACTATTTAATTTATTGCATGATTTCACAACTGTAGAATTTATTACTGAATAGTTTTGTTATATTGTTTTTTTTTTTTTTTTTTGTGGTTTTATCATTGTTGCATGATTCTGATACGATTTATATTATATTTATGCGATTTTTACATCAATAATTGTATCTTTACTCGGACTTGGTTATCTTACGTAACTATGTATTTTGACTGTTTAATTTATTGCACGATTTTTACCAACTATATAAATTATTGCTGAATGATTTTATTCTATTTATCACCTGATTTGTGGTGTGGTTTTATCCTTGTTGTATGATTTTTATAATGTATGGTATTTTGATTTGTATGATTTTTATATTTGTTATTGATTTATTTGCTGATCGAATTGTGGTGTGGCTCTACATTGTTGTCTGATTGTTCTACGATATATCTTATCTGTAAATTATTAATAATGATATAATCGCTGAGCAGATCGCTGTACACGGGGGCGGGATTGTATCCGTCATTGCATTCATGACTACACTTGCCCTGAGTAGGTACTCAGGTGGGTACTACTCTGAGTTCGGGTTGGGTGCAATCTCTGTCCGTCGGGTTGGGAGTAGGTATGTACCTATACAGGCGGCTTGTAGATAGTGTTGCTGTGGATATTATTATTGCCACCAATTCCTTGTTGATACTTAATAAAGTATATGGTTCTGTATTATAGATAAGTTATTAATAATAGTTATTATAGTAATGTATTGTGTTATTTTTGTCTTATTCTACTGGGTTAATATTTATATTTTCAATTGACTTTCTTAACTTGTTATTTTTGAGGATGTAATTTGAAATTATTATTGTTTGATGACTGTAATATTTTAATTTGTAAAAGGCCTTGCGGCCGTTTATGACTGAATATGACTGAATAAATAGAGGGAAGTTGGCAAAATTGTAACGGTTTTTCAAAAAGTCATGTTTTGTAAAAACTAAAGGTCATCGCAAATATACGAATATACCAAATGAAAGTTTTTTTTGTCGGCAACCATTGTTTTTTATTTCATGAAGGTCAGCAGTAATGTTAACATTAATAAAAACGCGTCTGAAAAAAAGTAGAAAACGGTACGATCGTACCACTGGTATTTAAATCATACCTCTATACAAATTTCAAACAAAAGAAAAAAAAAATGTTTTATGAAATACAACAAAATTAGATGCGAAATCAGTTGTATCAAAATTTACCTTTCAATGAATTATACCCTTAGATAGAAACTACAAAAATTACATCGAGTCAACAAAAAATAATGATTCATTAATGAAATCTCTTACTTTAAGCATCAGGCCATTGAAGTGAACCCAGTTCTATACTATAAAAAACTGAGATGAAGTCAATATAAGTTGGTATAGATAGCTATGTGCGTGAAGCTACCTACCCACACAATATCTAAACTAAATGCTATAATCTCTAATTATCATAATAATTAACTAAATGATGATAAATACATTCATTATACATGTACCTAGATATAACTGGGTACCTACCTGCCTATTTATAGGTATATGGGAGTGCTGTGGGAACCAGTTCTATGCTACCAATATGTACAAACCAAGTCAACCAGTTCATAGATTTATTCATTAAATAAATATTCATACCCACATGCGCAAATATTAGGAACAGAAACATGATGCCTACCCTGCAAGGGACATGGCGTGAAGAAAATATAATATAGGTACTGTCAGATAGGTAAGTATATTTTATATAATTTCTTATGCCTCATATTTGAGTACATGGTTGGCGCAGTTGGTTGAGGCGGCAGTCTCTCGAGCGGGAGGTGCCAGGTTCAAACCCCGGCGCAGGTGATGTATTCCTCACTTTGCGATACAGGCTTTTAGCCTAGTGCAAGGTGTGCAAGAAAGTATTTGGGTTTGTGTATGCAAGCCCAGATCCTTTAAAAAAAAATTGTCTTAATCTTCTGATCATCTAATGTAATAATTCTTAACTCTTCTTTCATTGCTTCCTTCATTTTCCCTTCCATTCTTCCCCTTACCATGCTTCCTCCTTCCCTACCATAAATATTTTACAGATATAAGATATATTAACTAGGTAATGTAATCTATTTGTTTTGCGTGTGTGCTAATTGTGAACGGATGTTATTGGTCTTGTGTATTGTAAGTATATTTTTGTACTAATGTACCTGTCAATATTTGTTTTTGTGACTGTATCTGTTTCAAGTGCATAAATAAATAAATATCCCCTACGGGGAAGGCAGAACAGAATAGACAGAATGTTGCTTTGAGGCCTCCCTAGTATATTAAAAAAAGGGATCTGGGATTGTGTACCAAAACCAAATAGGTGCTTTCATGTAGGTACATACACCTCACAGTAAGTAAGCTTAAAAGCTTGAGTCGTGAAGTGCTACATAAAAATATTTCTAGACTAATCCCAAAAAAAAACTGTCTTGAACTCTCTAAAGTTCAAACCAGAGTGGTAACTTATTATTAGGGGCGTGCCTTAGGAGCACTCCGCCCTCTGGCTGATACGCCCCTCCCACGTTCCTCCCCCCTACCCCCCTTCCTTACCACACACGAGTCCTGGCTTACGAGGGGAAACCCGTTTTTTATTAATTATTGCTAGAGGTATAACTTCACTCGGGTCATACATACCAACTGTATAATAAAATATTATACCTATGCACATGTATTACCGGTAGTATACTTAGCCCTCTATATGTAGGGCTAATGCCACCTACCAAAGAGGGTAGGCCCGGAGATTTCGGGAAAATTGTACATTTTTTTTTAATAAAACGTGTTTTTTTTATTGTAGTACAAATGTGGAAGAAAAACTCGTAAATAGCGCCGCAGTCGAATTTTTTAATGAACTAGTTTAATATTTTAATGAGATTTAAGGGCTTGGCACCAAGAATGACGTCACAGTAGTTTCCCACGGCATTAAAGTTCAAAGTCGCGTGAACAATTCCATGATAAAATGGTAAAAATAGCGTTTTTTCCATTTTTAGGGGGTAATTTTGCGTCTATCAAAAAACTTTTACGGTATTCCCTAGATTTCAAAGCATATTATCAGTTCAAAAAAAAATTACGCTGCGACTTTCGGGAAACGAGTAAAGCCTCTCTGTCTCACCACCCCGTCTGACCCAGAGATACGCGATGCTAACCCGGAGCCCGGATAACAACATTGAAACCCGTAGACTCCGGGTCAAACCCGGAGAGGTGGCAGCCCTACCTGTAGGGCTAGTATTTTTGTACTTTTTGACTCCCCGGAACAACATTAAATTATATTTTTATACATTTCCCTGTGCATAATATTATGGAAGGGTCGCAATAGGTTTAATACAGTTCACGACAGGGTCGAATAAGGCGAACACATAGTTCATAGGTAGGTAGGTATTCTTCTCAGACGAATCTTGGTCTTGTCATAAGAGCCTTGGACACAACGTGGGTAAAAAAATTATATTGCTTTGTAAAAATATACCCATCCACCATTACGACGCATCCGTATCCCCCATTATGTGGGGTAACCAGCGCCAGATGTGCAGGTGAGCGTTAACTAATGCTATCAAATAATGTACAACTATGCCCACCCAATCGTAGTGATGGTAAAACTCCTGAAAATAATCAGTTCGAAAGTAGGTGTAAATAAAAAATCTCATGGCTTTCGAGATTATCGAGGTAAATCCCAAATTTCCGCAGTTTTGCCCCAATATCACTTCATTTATTTATAGATACCTTCGTCAAGAGAACAGAAAACAGAAACATGCGTACGTTTAATTCTTTTTTTAATTTTTGTTATTCCCTAGATAAAAGTTCAATGTTTTTAGTAAAGTTGTCGAGATCTAATTAGGTCTCCCGTTTTCTGAATTTTGTGGAAATGTCAATATGCCTACTTTTAATGTTTAATGAATGGTTGTAACATGGATCAATTATTTTTTTTACATTAGGTAGGTAGGTATATCGCAAGACATAATCTAATTTACAAAAAACCTACAAAAAATTCTCATGCATCTATAAAAATAAAATTAAATGTTCGATTAATGTTTATGTGTATGTATGTATGTCTGAATTTATTAATAAAACAATGTTTATGCATTAGCACTAGCTATGATGCTCACCAGAGCCGTGACAAGGTAATTCAACGCCCAAAACAACAAAATGAATAATGATATTGCGAATATCAGTACACGGTGGAAGTTCGTTTTTAAAGGTAAAAATAAGAGACTTGTAGCTATTTAGTTTAAAACCTACGTAACGATTTTTATACACGCGACTAGTGTTCGAGGATTCTCATCCTCATCATCAGGCGTTGACAAATATAGTCATATATGTATAAATTATATGTAGTCTCTCAACTAACGCACAGTGTAAGATGGGCATGCTAGACTTACAACCAGCCATCGGTTGGTTTGGACGATCACTTTACTCTAGAGAAACGTTCACCATTCAGCCCTTAACTCCTGTGTGTGTATTCTTACACTTCAGAGTATATTATACTCTGAAAAATTCGTACCTTAAGTGGGATTCGAACCTACACTACTAAGCAAATTTTCTTTTCTCTGTATAGTCATATTCATATGTTATTATGATATGCTCAATGGAAAATTATTCCGTAGCGATCCCCGCGTTTGTATAGATTTCCCCCAACCCTCTCTCCTCCCATCCGCTCTTTTTTTATACTTTTCTAGTGTCGTGCAAGATTCAGGCGTTCGTACAACTTCTATAAGATGCTATTCATCTTTTGTACCAATGTGTGTTTTTATCTACACACCCACAACATTCACTGGTTACCCCATTATTGACGTGAGAAAATATCCGATCAAGCAATGCTGATTGTAGCCATTTATACTCTAATCAGCATTGATCTTGAATCACTGTACAAAATTAATATTGTAGTTTCTTTATATTGTTGTAGGTATTGTTTATATTAGTTGTAAGTCTGAAATGTAGACTGATGATTCCAAGTGTCCAGACGGACCAAAAGAACAGGCAACAACAAAAAAGGAAAAAAAAATATAAGAAAGAAAATTGACGAAATGATGACGTATTTATTGCGCCTGGAGAAACAGCCCAATTCCCCTCAACCTTGGACTGCCTCTGATTAATTCAATTAATAAAAGTGGCGCTCCGAATAAAAAATGTTATTTGGTAATTGGTATACATAATAAATAAAATACTTTTATAATACATATATAGACGTGAGGTCCATTACTTGAGTCCATTAGCGACGGATGGCCGAAGTCCAGGAGGGGACATGCGTTAGTTTTTTTTTATTCGGGGGACAAAATATACATTTTTTAAACAAACATCATATTATATAACAATAATATTATTAAAACTAAATAGGTGTCTCAATCTGACACAAACAATAGTTCCCTTTACACATTAAAATATTTACATAATTGCTTGTTTTTTCACCCGCTGTATAAAAAGATCCAAATTTAATATTCACGAGCATTTAAGACGAGACTTCCTACATAAAATTTACCTTAAGCTAATTTTAAATAATTTTGAAGTTTTTCTGTTAACGTAATCCGTATACAATTGTTTATTGTTACAACATATACACACAGTATTTTTCCTCATTGTGAGGAATTGCAAAGTATGCTAATTTATTGTCACACTATCTAGGTAAATTGTGACAGGTAGCTCGTAGCTACGTGTTAAACTAGATCCAAAAATCTTTTTTTTTGTCAAAATCTCTGACATTTTGTGTCAATGATATATTCAGGGTGTTTAATAGATGGAAATTTGATTAAATTAGGTTAACCATCTATCAAACATTCTGTATATTTGTGGTTAAGATTTGATTCCTCTATCACTATTTTTTGTGAAAAAACAATATTTTTTCCCCTCTTTCTGGTTAAAAGATCCTGACAGCTTCGAATTTTTCACGTTTAGTGACGCAGGTACCTACTTACTAAAATAAGACGTTCTTTTTTTAGAGTATTTCATAGCAAAATAAATTTAGGATAGATCCACTGATTTCAGTTCGAAAAATTACAGAATTGGACTTTTGTTTTCTCTTTGAAACTTAAATAAGAAAAATATTGAGGCTATTGAACTTTTTGACCTATTTATATTTTTGAAAATTATTTTTATCATACCTTCACATCACACATCTTTCTTTCTCTTTTCTTTTTAGTTCTCCATACTTTCCTAAGTATGTGTACAAATTTTCTCATTTCTATGTCACAAGTGGTTGGTTGGCAGACATTGCTTACGGCAATGAACCTACCATTTGGAATCATGTTTCTTTATATACAATAAAGATTTTATTTATTTATTTATTTTACATGGCATGTTCCCATCGATACTTACTTACTTTCCGTGTCCGGAACACCATCAAATTTGAAACCCCCAATATTCAGCCACCCGGATAGCCCTGGCGTTCGCCAGCAGCGCATCCTCGGGCGTGCATGTCGCACCTATTTGGGGACATGAAAACAGGTGACTGTGGTCCTGTTTGGCACCACACTCACAGGTGTCTTCCTCTCTGTAACCCCATTTTTTGAGGTTGCTGTAACAACGGGAGACACCTGTTCTCAGTCTATTGAGTGACCTCCATGTTGGGTACGACAGGCTGTGACCAGCTGCCATTCCCTCCATTGGAGGTAACTGTGTGGGCCCAGTACTTTCTCGCCAGAGGTGCACCCGGCGGGCCTCCGGGGGGCCTTCTATCGGGAGTGTCGTCTCCATAAAGCTTCTCCTCGACTTAAGTCTGCAATGACGTGTCGATATTTATATTATACTGGTAACTATTGATTACTCTCTTCGCAAAAAAACTGAAGCCGAGCGAAAAAGTATTTGCACGAAGCTTGCCTAATTCCATGTCAAATTCCATACATTGTGCCTAATTGGAACTGTCAGATGGGAACAAATGCGTCGTATCGCGCAACATTCATAGAAAAGGACTCGAGTTAGTAATCAAGTTATTGTTATTATAAGACATCAATGCATGTTCCCCACGTTAGAAATATTGGTAAACACAATAAAAATCAACACGTTAGGTTATTTGGTTGGAGTCCCCGCTCACTTAGAACCTGAAGCTATAAATTACACGCTAACCATCAAAACCACTCAGCTAATAATATGGTAGGTACTCGTTTGGGATGTGGGCACTGTGGGCAGTGGGCCTAGTACCTAGACTAGCAAGAAATTTGTACAACACTTTTTTATTAGAAATACACGACCAACGTTAGATGGCAGGTGGGGAAATTTGGAACAAATAAGTAATTTTATATTATGAAAAATTTTGGAAAGGGTTTTTAAGGCCAAATCACGGTAATACCGGCTTGTTAGGATGGAGGTCTGGGTTCGATTCCCGACCGCGGCAGATGGATGGACTGGAATTGGTGAATGTTACTTAAGTGTAAAGTGATCACATTAAGCCAGTCGACGATCAGTCATAAGCCTGATGGAAAGTCCATCCTCTGCTGTATATCAGTTGAGATATAACTACTTGTTAATCTGATTTTGTTTCTGTACCTATTATTTGTTAGTATGATATCAGTAGGATCCCTGAGGGAACGTAATTTAGGGGTGGGGTCTGCCGGGGGGCTCCCTTAAGGCTAACCCTGGGCCCACCTCTTAATAAGATTTGCCTAGAAGTGCAGGTAAAGAGGTCGCTATTCATGTGCCTGAGCCACCCGGGTGATCCGGGGATATTGAGGGCCTTAGGCCCGTGGGATTTTCCTTCAATTTTTACAGACTTTTTTACTTCTTCCTTTATTTTTGCTGCCCCTGGCTCAGTCGAATAGTTTTGTAATTAGTCTAAGTTATTATGTAATGTAGCAGGGATATTGAAGGTGTCATTCCGGACGGTGTTGCTGGGGGTGCCCTTCCAGCTAACCCTGGGCCTGGGGCCGTCTGAGTAACTTTGGGCTGAAAGTGGGAATAAAAAGGCGCTTAACTGACGCCTGTGTTATTCGGGTGTGAGGAGGACCTTCAATATTGACTTTTTTTACTGACATTTCGGCGCTGGCTCTCTCACAATCTATTTTATCATTTGCTACAGCAGCGACCTCATCGCTGCAACGCTATATTGGTGTAGCTATACATTGTGTTGGATACATTAGTGTGTATAATATAGTACCTCCATTACAGACAATGCCGCCGGTATGCCGGGACATACAGAGACATACACAGACAGGCAGACATACATACACAGACAGACAGACATACCTACATTAGATTAATTTCATCAATAATAGTGAAAAGGTAATTAATTTTATTTATTGACAAATATGTTTTAATACTAAAATATGTTTTCTATTAATATACCTACCTACCAGTGACGAAGAGTGAAATTCTGTAGCAGGGAAACCGGGACCAACATTTTGGCCTTAGGCCAGTTCGGGCAAATGCCCGAAGGGCCGGTCGGGTCAAAGGGTCGATGGGCCGGTCTAGCCAAAAGACCGTCTAGCTAACAACGCTGACTGATTACATCGCGAAAAAAATATAATTATGCAAATGAAACTGAATTGTACCGCCATCTAGAACATATGTTCTGTACAATTGGGGACAGTGTATACTAATATAAGGGGACAGGTCCCGATGTTTTTCATGTCCATATCTTCTTACGCTTTGTGACAAAATTTCGCCTGCGGCGCTAGTCCGCTGTCATGTTGTGACCCAGACATATATCCAGATGCCTTAGGATAGAAATCAACCAAGTTCATTAATTCCCCCATTTTTAAATATAAAAAAACGTCTGCGGCGCTATTTACCAGTTTCGTGAAAAGTAGGGGGTCGACGACTCTAAAAATGCCCGGGGTGGTTTTAGGTCCAAGTCCGGGCGTGTGTGAAACATTTAGCAACTCCTGATGGACACTAGTAGTAATGCCCACGCTACACGCTTGGCAAGCGCCGGACCGAGCGGGTGTTCACGAGTAAAAAGGCGTGTGGATGGAACGTTTGTCTTGGCTCGTGTAGGTAACCGACCGTTCGCGACTTTTTACTCAGGAGATCCCGCGTCAAGCGTGTGGATGGGGCATAATACTTATGGAAACTCTTATCTAATAGAGCAGTTAAATAATGATATTATTGTAATAATAATATTTCATTATTACAATAATTTACAATATCGTACATACCTGTTATTACAGACCTATTATTACAGACCTATTATTACAGAAATATTATCAGTAACAGTAAGAACAATGAAATTTCTCGTGCAAGGCACATGTCACTGTTATCATACTTAAGAGTCCTTTGACGCTTAATTGATGAAGGCAGTGGGTAGATTCTTGATATAGGAACGTATTTCAAACATACGAACATTTTAATAAATATCTATTGTACTTGATTGCAATACCCCTGTATCTAACAAATTACAAAAAAAAACTACCCAATCTGAATGTCGGGTTATATTATAGTATACCCAGGGCCAGACTGGGAAGAAAATTCGGTCCGGGAGTTTAAGGTCCAAAGCGGCCCACTTTTTTTTTACTTTTTGGGGGGGGGGGGTCCCTGGGGAAATATTTAAGGTAGCCCACAGACCAGATTCCAGGGCCAAACGACCTGGAATTCTCCTAAACTCCGACACCGGGTATATTTCGTGATGAGCTGATGGTAAAGTAGTGGTAAAAGACCGGCCTCCGTAAAATAGGCCTTAAGTGTAAGAAATAACATTAAATTTTATTGGTTTTTGTTATTTCTTTTAATATTTTTGTAGATAAAAATTTTACAATATGTTATTTTAGTTTACATAAATTCAAAGTTATTATAGGCATGTTAAAAAACGCGAAAAGCCAATTAAAAAAATGGTGACATCTTTGAAACCTTGAGCTGGAAAAAATCTGAATTCATTTTTCAATGCTCTTTCATACGAAAACATACATGACCCTTGGATCCCCCTGAAACACTTTTTATTATATCTATTTTGTCTCTGGAGTAAGCTGATCCGATGTGGTACAGAATCGTATTGTCACCGAGTTTACGTACGTTTGCAAAGTTTCAGGTCTCTTAGTAGTCAGGAAGTGGTTGAAAAATCGATTACAAGATTTAACCATAAACTAGAGACCATAGACTGACTGTTATGCTCCCGCCACACGCCCGTCCGAGTTCCGAGCAAACGGTGTTCATGAGTAAAATGGCGTCAACCGTCGGCTACGTACCTACACGTCAAGACAAACATTCAATCCACACGACTTTTTACTCACGAATACCACTCGGACGCGACCTATGACGAGCATGTAGCGGGAGCATTACAATTGTGAAAGTATAAAATTAGACAAATACAATTAAAAAAAAATCATAAATTAAATTACAATTATATTTTGTAAGATACTATACCAACAAATCATTGTTTTTTTCTCTGTAAGTAAGTATACAATATAAAATTATAGAGAGATCTAAGGTGTTTGCTTGTTGTGATCTAACACATTAATCAATAGGTAGATCATTGATCCATTGATCATTATCTCGACTCTTTCATCGCCCCGATCTATACCTCTTACAATGTTATGTAAGGCGCCTCTGTTACCGTATTCACAACTGATCTAGAAATCACAGTCACATTTTGAAAATCACATTTTTTTTTGATCTAGTGATATTACAGGAACAGGACACAAACATTATTTTTGATTTTCAAATTATTATTCTTGTAAAATTTATTCTTCTAAATTTTATTCTTCGGCTTGGCAATAGATGGCGGGTGTGTTAAAAAACTTGTGTCTCGCACTAGTGATAGTCTTGACGCTCCTTCAATCCTATTGGTTAACATCTGACCAATCCCAACGCCTCAGATTTCAAGGGATAATTTTATTTGGAAATCCACTGTTTGTGAACTGCATGTTTGCGTTTTCACTGTTGCTATTACAACGAGGTTTTTTTTTTAAGAAAGCACTTTAAACAGATCTGTCTAATTTAAGCGGGCACCTAAAGGACACCAGAACCAATCAGGGCTTGAAAGTAAGTCTTCTAGGTTGCGTACGTCTAAACTTCACATGAAATCTGAGGCGTTGTGATTAACCAATTGGATCGAAGGAGCGTCAAGACTATCACTGGCGCGAGACGCATGTGTTAAAAATACCACCCGTTAGATACAGTTAGAAATGCGACAATACATGGGTAGGTACTTAATGTACATGAAATTCTTTTTTCACAATCACTGTTCCCTAAATACTGATTAACAGTTGAACTAAGATTATGTTAATCATCTGATCAGCCACGTCTACGAATACAATTCTTCTACGTCTTAATTGATGGGTTTAATTTGTTTGACATATTTTTCACTTCATTCATTATTATTTCTTCGGCGTGAAACTTTTTTCTCACACTTTTTTTAAACATTTTATTTTTTAACAAAATGTTAGTTGCGATGTTTTGGCTGCATGACCTCAAAGATCGAAACACCGTATTTTTTAAGAGTATGCATACTGACATTTCAAAAATTTCTAAAAACGGGAGACCTTATATCTCGACAACCGTTACTAAATATGCTTTGGAAATATGTAGAGTAGATACATTGAACCTTTATCTACGGAATGACCGTAAATGATTTTTTAATATTTTGTATAGATTACAAAAAAAAATGTGAAAAACACCTCTGATTTTTTTTCCGAAAGACAGAAACTTATTTCCCGAAAGTCGCGGTGAATAAAAAACACTGTATCGATAAAATACATTAAAATCTTGGGAGTGACCGTAAAAGTTTGGGAGTGACGGGAAATGACCGTGACGTCATAGTTGGGGTCCGAGTCTTGATAAGTAGGTCTATCCAGTATCCATGCATCCATGTCATTACGGTATTTCTCACAATTTGGGGTAAACAGCGAGAAGCGTGGGAAATTTTTGACAGTGTTTTATAATCACTGATTGATTATGGAATAACCTTCCACAAAATTAAAAAAAAATTCCAAGTTTTTGGATTGTTAGAATAAACTGTCAACATTGTTTTTCTAACTTGTGATGCCGGTTTAAAGGGATTATCGGAGTATTTTTTTCTTTTTCCAACTCGCAAAACTATCTTGCCTTTAAAATGATTTCTCTAGCGCCGCTCTGTGATATTTTCGGCATTTTAGGTTACTTGTAAAAGATACAATGTGAGAATATTGCGAACCTTTGACAGCTCTTATGACAAGGTTCGACAATCAGGGCTACCAACAATACAATCTTGAACTCTGCTTGAAGCTAACCTCCGCCGATGGCCAAGTTAGAGGAAACGATCTGTACATGTTTCATAAAAAAAAATTGCCTGCGGCGCTATTTTTTATCTCCTTTTAAAAAAAAACATTTTCCATACATATTATTGTGCAAATAATTATATGCATTTTCAAATAAACAAACCACATCAAGACTTTCTTAACTAAGCCTCACAAAAAGATTTAGCCTGCGGCGCTGTTTTCGCGTGTTTTATGCTATATCAAATTTTTTAATTTTTGTTGCCTCCCCCCTAGCTCCGAGGCTGGCGACGCCCATGCAAATAGGTGTTAGGTCGGTACATTATTACTAAAATCTTTTTAATTCATTTCGGAATTCGGATACGCCTGTTAAACACAAGATATTTTATTTCTGTCAAAATACTATACTTATACTTACAGAAGTTATATACGTATAGGCTATAGCTGTAAATAACAAAATAAACGGTTTGGAAACTGTTTCCGCCTTTTTGTGTCCATAAACACATACAAAATATTATATATGTATGTAGTACTAATGGAAAACGCTAAATAGGCTCCGAGTCGGCGTTACACGGTGCAAAAAGAATCTACATAGATGGGGCATAAGTGTGGATGAGAACATCTCCTGTAGCTGTGGAGAGACACAAGATGCCGAACACCTCCTCGTCTGCCGAGATATGGCGGAGGGGTGTGATAAAGCGGACCTATATAGGGCTAACGACAAAGCAGTTGCTGCTGCAGTGTATTGGGGCGGGTTGGCCTAGTGTAAACGGACTCGTTAAGTAAGTAAGTACTAGCTGCTAGCTGTACCCGCAGATATCTGTAAATCCGTGAAAAAGTATGAAATACACTTATTTGTATAAGGCTCGCGACCCAACTGTGACGTCAAGGTCATTTTCCACGGCATTAAGGTTCAAAATCGCATGAACAATCGCATGATAAAAATGTAAAAATAGCGTTTATTCCATTTTTTGGGGTTGATATCGCTTCAATCAAAAAAAATTTACGGTTATTCCCTAGATTTTAATGCATATTATTACAAAAAAATACAAAAAAAAAAAATGTTTTGTTCCCGATTTTCAAGAAACGAGTTTCTGTCTTTCGGAAAAAAGATCTGATTCACATTTTTTTTTTGAGAAATCTATACAAGATATAAAAAATCTTTTACGGTTATTCCCTAGCTAGATAAAGGTTCAATGAATCTACTCTATTTTTTTCCACGACATATTTAGTAACAGTTGTCGAGATTAAGGTCTCCCGTTTATATAAATTTTTGAAATGTCATTTTGCGTACTCTTAAGGATTAAAATAAACATCGTAGCTTTTCAGCAATTTTCAGTCAGCGAAGCCTGCATTTTCTCTGGCGTTCTGACCTCTCTGCCTACCTCTAAAGAGGTGACCCTCTAACCTACTTTCACTAAGTGATTTAAGTTAACCATAAATTTATTAGAAAAGGTAAGAGGAAACAGATGTGTTTTTTATGGTGTTAAAAATCGTGACCGAACAAAAACCCATAAGAATATTGCTCAACACGAATAAATCCCAAAAAAGACAAAATCCCTCTAGAAATATGCTCAAGGGACAAAATCTCAAATCAAATTGGATTTTGAAAATAAAATTAATTGTATTTATTAGTATACAATTTCTTTCAGTGTATTAAATACTAGTGTAGATCATGTGTAGATTAGAAAATAAACAAATAAATAAGCTGATCTAAAACGGGATAGACAACAAAATAGTCAACATTTTATAAATAATTCATCTACTGGAATCCAACTAGAAAGTTTGGGCTTTTATCCCTTGAGGATATTTCTAAAGGTCTTTTGTCCTTATTGGGATTTATTAATGTTGAGCAATATTCTTACGGGCTTTTCTCCGGGAACCATTAAAAAGAGGACGTGGATTGTTAAACGCTTAAACAAAGGTGTACCGCCATTAGACTTGACATTTGGTGACCCTAACGTTTATTCTACCAAATGGGTCTTCAAATAAAAACTTTACAAAACTATACCTAAGTCCTGGGATCATAGTTTCCAAATACCATCATAGTTTTTAAAAATAGACCGCGCACTTTGAAATCAGAAAAGCCAAATCATATTATTCGGGTTGACTGAAAGATATTGCATTAGCAATAAGTCCGCCTTTTGGCACACAAGATTGTCTTATTTTTTGTAATCATTGTAATCATTTTGGCCAATAAAGATTTATTTATTTATTTATTATTGGTTCCCGGAGAAAAATTCATAAAAATATTGCTCAATATGAGTAAATCTGAAAAAAGTCAAAAACCCTTCAGCAATATCTTCAACGGATAAAAGCCCTAATTTTCTAGTTGGATTCCAGTAGATGAATTATTTATAAAATGTTGACTATTTTATTGTCTATCCCATTTTAGATCCGCTTATTTATTTGTTTATTTTTTAATCTATGGTAGTTTCTAAAACACTGAAAGAAATCGTATGCTAATAGATAAAATTCATTTTATTTTCAAAATCCAATTAGATTTGAGCAATTGTCCCTTGAGCATATTTCTAAAGGACTTTATTTTTTTTGGGGTTTATTCATGTTGAGAAATATTCTTATGGGTTTACAATCCTATGCCATCACCATCACAGCAAGTGTGGTAATCAGCAACATTAGGTACTTAATAAAAAAAAGTTTGATTTTTTTTCGTTTTTTTTTCACATGTCGGAAAGTTGGAAAAAGCTTTTGTCGTGAGAGTGGAATCGTTTCCTTAGAAATAAAACCGTGTAATTCGAGGTAGGTACCTATTCCTTTATAAGGAGGCTGCGCCTGCGCATGTCAGGTTGACAGATATATGATCGCCTCTACAAAACACTGACATTTATACTACGTGTCTATGGTCTTCCTATAATAAGGAATAAACCAAATCATAGACAAATTACTTTACGACATATTGCCATAGACACTATCAAAAAATTAAGACAATATTGGAGCTTATTTGAACCTACGTCAAATCTTAGTAAAAAAAAGCTTTATTGTAATGGAACAAAAGGAGAAGCGTCGGAAGACCTCCTAAAAGGTGGTCTGATGACCTAGTCCAGCAAGCCGGAAGAACCTGGATGCGGAGGGGGAGAAACAGAGATGAGTGGAAGGAAATGGAAGAGGCCTACGTTCAGCAGTGGAGGGAGGAAGGCTGAGGAAGAAGAAGAAGATTGTAATAAAATGTACATTACAAATGGCGGGTTTTTTGCCAATGGCAATATCTGCCAACCAACCAATTTGGAGATTACAAAGTATGATATGATGTGTGTACAAAGCGTACAGTAAAAAGAAACATAAAAAAATAAACACGTGTAAGAATAATAATAGCATGCATATTGCATAAATAAAGAATATATAAATAAAATATACCATACATAAATAAAATAAAATAATAGGGATATAGGAAGGGAAAGGATATTAGGAAAAGGGTTTATTGGGTAAGATTGGTGGGAGAATTGTTTTGGGAGAGATACCCCCGTTTTCACCAACTTTTACCTAAGAAGGAGACCCCTAAGAAATTTCCATACAAAAACAGAGATAATATTCTATTTTTTGACACGCAGGCCTACCAACCACACCCTAATTCCATACAAAATGCAACACGCAACTCACCTACGTTAGGTGCCCAAATATCTCTGCCCAGGCTAGGTGAGTTGCGTGTTGCATTTTGTATGGAATCAGGGTGTGGTTGGTAGGCCTGCGTGTCAAAAAATAGAATATTATCTCTGTTTTTGTATGGAAATTTCTCAGGGGTTTCCTTCTTAGGTAAAAGTTGGTGAAAACGGGGGATAGAGATGCTTCAGTTTATTTTTAAAAGAGTGAATCGTAGGAGCGAGTCTGATGAAATCTTCTTCTTCACTTTTGTTAGATTTAGACCCAGGAGTCTGTTCCAGCAGGAGGAGTCTCCTCTTGGGATGCTGAGCTCCAGCTTTCCCTCCTTCTCTTTGGGGGCCTTCACGCTACTCGAAATCATCAAAATATCATCACAATCCCCGCGATGGTCGGGAAGCGTACAAAAAAACACAGCCCAATAATCGCTGACGTCACGATCGGCAGACGTCACTTCCTTACATACAGCCTAGTGACTTGGTTTCAAATACTTACAGCAATCTGCGATATATGAGACTATGAGAGTCAACAACGGCAATTTAGATAAAACGTTTTTTTTCTCTTTACTCCGAATCGGTCTGAGATATGAACTCGTTTTCATAAACCGAGATAAGAATTCGAGTCGAGCAAAAATACAATGTAAGTACCTCAGATTGCTGTTTTTTTTTTGTTTTATTCGACTCAGTCGTTTTAAATTGTCAAGCTTTGTAACCTGCATGTGTTCCCACGATGGACTTAAAAGGGCGAAGTAGTATTTCGTAATAAAGATAAAAAAATAAGTTTTTACGAAAAGGCGGGTAATTAAAATATCCACCCATCACCATTAACGGGCCAATTATAAATTAATTATTAATATGTCTCGGAATTGAGAAAAGCACTTTGCGAACGAAATAAAAATTTATTGGTTCAATAACTCGGCGTGGAAACCGAATAATAATAAATAAATAAATAAATCAACTTATATAATTCTCGTTGAAATCTGGTAAGAATGTAACGCAACACAGTGGCAACTTTTGCAAGCGAATATACTTACATGGAATTTTAAACGTCGCAGCGCCTTCAGCTACCATCTAAATTTATGGTATACAGTAAATTCGACTAACAGCTTATTAGACAAATTAGTATGTATTAGTGTTGCTCGAATTTACTGTAAGTAAATCGAAATTTAGTCGGGTGATACCACATTTTATCATTGACATTACGAGGCTACAAAATGTTTTGAGTGACTACTCAAAACATATATATCGATAGATGTCGATACTTTTAGACTAAGAAATTAATTATCATGTTTCTTCTTCTTCTTCTTCAAACTTCTGTTCTCCACTGCTGGATATAGGCCTCTTCCATATTCCTCCACTCTTTTCTGTTGTTTGCTGCTTGCAGCCAATTTTTACCCCCCACAGCGGCTATGTCGTCGGACCATCTCTTATGGGGTCTTCCGACGCCTCCCTTATTTTCCCAAGGTCTCCACCTTAAAAAAAATAATGTCTATCTTGTGGGATCTTGTCCCGATTATTAAGTTTACCAGGTAAATATTGAGCTCCTTTATGTTTAATTGTACATTTTTTTTTATAAAGTGATGTGTAAATTGTAGTCTGTACAAAAACATTGTTAAGTAGAATAGAAAATAGTATGCTAAATAAAAACATAATTTACCATAAGAAATTTAAAAAAATCTTTATTGCATATAAGAAATATACAAAGGGCGGGCTTATTTCCAAATGGCAATTTCTGTCAGCCAATTCATAACAATAACCATAATGATACAAGACTAATTATAAACTTAGTACCGAAGGGGTACCTTATATTTCATTTCATTTTTCATTTAAGTATTTATTATCCAAAGCTTTACAAAGTAAAAAATACAAACAAAAAAGTACAGGATTCTATTGCCCCACTAGGCGATAGCCTGTTCCGGGGCAATACTAGCCACAACATAATAGCTCAAGATTACATGTATATAGTATATACCTACTTATAATAATTTCAGATACGCGTAATAGTCTGAAGTCTGGCGAAAATGGGGCAAACAGCGTAATTTTTGACGGGTTACGGCTAGTAATAAATAAATATATAAATAATGAATGCAAATGCGTAAAACAGTAGTGATGTCTCGAGGGATCTTACTTTATAATAAATCATTATCAAAAAACCTGAATCAATCTGGTACTGGTGTATAGCTAGTCTAATAATTATAGAAATAATATTTAGAACCGTCGTGTTTGTATGATTGATGTCCGGACGTGTCATTTGCACAGAATCCTAACTTGAAGTACCTACTGGGATTTTTTTAACGATCCTTACATAAAAAGAGGTGTGATATTTATTATATTATGTATACCTATACATAAATTTTGAGTACATGGTTGGCGCAGTTGGTTGAGGCAGCAGTCTCTCAAGCGAGAGGTGCCAGGTTCAAACCCCGGCGCTGGCGATGTATTCCACAATTTGCGATACAGGTTTTTAGCCTAGTGCAAGGTGTGTAAGAAAGTATTTGGGTTTGTGTATGCAAGCCCAGATCCTTTTTTATATATATAAAAAAAAATATTGGCCAATAAAAAATATGTATATAGTTACAAAAACAAGACAATGCAGTGTTCCAAAAGGCGGACTTATTGCAAAAGTAATATCTTATAGTCAACCCGTATAGAGATAAGAGAATGTCTAAAATATTCTAAAACCAAACAGAATAAATTTAATATTGCTTTCGTTTATACAGAAAAGGCATATTGACATTTAAAAAACAATACTTAATAAAATTTTTGAGACCTTAGAGCTCGACAACCTTACTAAATATGCTTTTTATTAAAAATAGGGTAGATACATTGATCCTTTATCTAGTGAATAACCGTAAAAGATTTTTTATACCTTGCACGGATTTCTCAAAAAATAAAATGATAAGCACATGAGATTTTTTTTCGAAAGACAGCAACTTTTTTCCGTAAGTTCCAAAGAAAAAAAATATTTTTCGTACCCCAAACACACTTTAATCCTAACTTTGAAAACATCGAGACAAAAGAGGGTACGTTGCTAGTAAATTATAATATGATTATATTATGTTATAAATTAAAATGAATAATTAATATGGGCGAACTGGTGGGGACATGGGTTCGAATCCCACGCCAGACAACTCTCATAATATCTAGATACTCTACATAATATTATAATGTAGGATCTATATAGTGGATCTATAATGTAGGATCTATAGATCCCGCCGCCGCTCCGACACAAAGACAAGTCGGGCAGTTGTGATTGCGGTGGCCGGGTAGGTACCATTCTGTTTTATTAATTACATTACTTAATTAATTATCACCGCGAGCTACAGTGACCGGCGTTGCACGGGTAAATAGTTAATAAATACAAACAATTATGTAGTGTCCAATTTTTTTGGACGAAGAAAGTAGGTACCTTACCTACCTACATGTCAGGATTTTAAGATTTTGAGACCAATGGTATACAGTAGAAGTCCATTTTAAATAAATGGTATACAGCGTAGAAGTCCATAAAAATAAAATTTTAATTTTCACCCCTTTGAATAATCGGGGTGTAGGATAGCCACCCCCCAATCATTCATGACATTTTTTCGATGGTCCCGTAAGGGTCATATAAGAGTTTTCATAAACTTTTAAAGTTCGCCATTCATTCTGTCTTAAAAATATTTGATAACTAGAGGGTACCTACCCGTGAAAATCACGGAGGCTTGTTTAAATATGTTTTTGTTTAACCACCTATTACTTTTCCACCCTTCGAAGTTCCTCGAGTAAACACAGGAAGATCACAAGGCTCCGTCTTTTCCCCGTCTCTCTCATATCGTCATGAAAGTCGTAAGACCAGATTCATATTGTCGACTTTTTTAGTTGACACCCACCGCCGAAAAACAAAACTCCTCTTACATGTCTATCTTCATACATAGGTACTTTACACACATATAGATGGTGGGTACTTTAAATAGTTCGATTTGCAATCTTTACGTGTATAGGTACGTACTATATAGTATGTATGAAAATTCTATTTTCATTTTCTGCTACGTTGTATAAAATGGTACTTACTTGATTATTTCCACCAAAGAAATATTTCAAAACTATTTTCATTCATAATTTCATTATTTCGATATTTCAAATTTTTCATTCATAAAAGTTTTAAAAAGTATGACTTCGACGAAAATGTCTAGCCACCAACGAAGGCGTCGCTGCTTTAAATTTACATACATATTCATCGAACTTGCAAAATTTTCCAATGGGCAAGCGTTACATACCTACATGACTTGGATAATACGAGTATTATGTAATGGAATTTTTATTTACGAAACAATTGTATTTTGGTGGATTTTCTTACTAATTTGTCATGTACGTGTGTGATATATTATTTTATTGTAATAACATTATTAAAGGCTTACGCCGTTTATGTTGATAAATAAATAAATTAATTAATTAATTAATTTGCCTCCCATCCCTCCCTGTCCCCCGCTGCCCCCCCTGACGACGCCCATGGGTAGGTACCTCTGACCTGGTGGTTCACTGGCACCCTTACTATTCTCCAGTATTAACCTGATTCTCGGATTTATTAGGTATATCTACCTACATGGTACATATACATCATAGACTATACAAACTTGTTGTTGACGATTATACTTACCTATTGAATTAAAATCTACTGAAACCGGTTTTGACACATTTGACTAAGTATATAATTCTAATTACCTACCTACAATAAAACAAATGTTTATTTTGTGTTTCAATAATTATGAGTGCTTATATAATAGGTGCATTAGGAGAGCAAACTCAACAGAAGGTAATCATTTGCACAAGGCATTAGTAGTTCCGTAGATACTTACTAAAACTATGCGGAAAAACGAGGAGAGATAGAGTAAGAAATGGGGTGATTCATAGAGAGATGAGTGGATGAAGGATGAGTGTTGGGACTAGAATGAAAGTCAACAAGTTGAGATGTATAGGACATGTTCAGATGTATGGCTGAGAAGGACTAATCATGGTTGAATTAAGTGGAAATGAGATCATTGAGATATATATGTGGGAAGCATTGACATAAAACGGCAATAAACCCGCCATTTGAAAATGATTTTTTTTCAATAAAGTTTTATTTATTTATTTATACAAATGATGCCCAACTTCACGTGCAATATGTTGGGTTATGCACAGAACTCCAAAAATTGTTATGCATGCACGTTCTCCGATTGCTTTTACCCAAAACGAGTCCGTCCTTGAGGATCTAGTTGACATGATCGGTCCAGGCACCGCCACCTTGACATTTCTCTCTTTCTCTAGCCATGATGTGGGAAAACGTTATAGGCGAGGTTGTGGTCACCGTCGTTAAGGAAATGTATGGAATAACAGTCCCTTAACAACGAGTATGATGGACCACGTATTATATTCTGTTAGGAGATTTGGCAGGAGTGGTGGTCCTGTTTGATCATTATGCTATGTTGCCAACTGTTACAGCACGGCTAGATTACCTACTCTAGGAGGCTGTGGTCCAGGTCAATAATGTCTATGATTATTGTGAATGCGATGCTTATGCCCAATCCCACCAACTTTAACCTAAGAAGGAGACCCTAAGAAATTTCCATACAAAAACAGAGATAATATTCTATTTATTGACAAGCAGGCCTATCAACCACACCCTAATTCCATACGAAATGCAACACGCAACTCACCTACGTTAGGTGCCCAAATATCTCTGCCCAGGCTAGGTGAGTTGCGTGTTGCATTTTGTATGGAATTAGGGTGTGGTTGGTAGGCCTGCTTGTCAATCAATTGAAATAATTGTCCTATGTCTGTCTGTCTGTGCGCAGCGCGCGACGAAAATAAATAGTACCGTGATTATTATGCAAACTAATGGATCGAATCTATGAAATTTTCAAAATGTTCTCTACACTAGCGCGTTACATCGGACGAAAAGTGTTGGTTGAACAATAAGTTTAAGTAATGTGATTTCAAACTTTTTGAAATTTCGAATTATTGGTACTTGGTGAATACAGTAACTTATAGGTAGGTACATACCTACTTGATACAGAATGCATCGATCGAGTTTTTCGAATCATACCTACATACTATATATAGTAGGTACGTATAGCCAAATGGAATGAAAACAGTTTTGAATAGGTACTATCAGTTGGTTCGTATGATTTTGAAACAATCAAGTACTACATACATACCTACCTACCTATTATATTAATTATTGATAGAGTCATTCAAATCATAATTACTGTAGGTATAATAGGTACGTATGTAAAATTAGTATGGAAAGTAGGTAAGACCCTATATTTTTTCACACCAAATAGCGACCAATTCTCCACACCTCTTACCGAAAAGACGGTAATGTTACCTTCGATTATTTTTAGTGTTTATTTTTTTAACGTGCCCAAACCAGAAGACTATCAGACCGATCTCCAATACTGTGCGAAGTGCACAGCACATGGAGTGGAGATGTATCAAATACATCCTATATAGTGAATGTGAAGGGACATAACGATTCACGACAACGAATTAGGGGATTCAAAGTAATCCATATACCTACTATATTCCAGTTCGCCAACTGTAAGAAGATGTTGGCTACGAAAAGTTTCGCATGGTCCTATATTCGGCATGTTCCAATAATGCAAGACACACAGGGTTACCCATGCTCAGGAACCCCCTTGCTCTTTACGATACATTGTTCCTATTACAATGATATCAGGATCGCGTTCTGTATCCGTTAAAATTCACTAGGCGATTCGCTCGATTGTTTATGGTTCTATTGTTCGCCGTTCTATCATCAGTGCGTTTCACTCGGTTGTGCGAGTCAACGTGTTCTATGTGCACAGTTGACACGCTCGGTTGTTGCGAATAACACCCAACAAAATTGTTGGGTGACATTCGCTCGCCATAGATAATAGAATGGTCCGCACGTGCAGTTCACTCACTCTTATTAACACGCGATATGTCTATCCCTTTCTACCAAAGAAGAGTATAGCGATATCGCTATCTCGATGTATATCTATCAACTCACTCTTATTAGTATTCTCGTATCTCTATCTCTGTTTGACAATTCCAATTGGAACAATCACCCAAATGCGTTCTGCTTCGCGCGATAATCGCTCGTTCACTCGCCGAGTGAAAATTAACGGATACAGAACGTGACCCAGAACATTGTCAGGGCAGCATTATCAACAGCAATAGCAGGGGCATGGGAAAAGACTGAGCCTTGTGATTTCCCTGATGTGTTCCTTCGATTAACTTTAAAGACCGTGGTAGAGTGGCAGTATGAGTATGGGAATGACACAGGTAAAGAGGAGTCTTGTAGCTTTCACGGGTGGGTACCAACTAAGAAAGTCGACGATGTGAATCTGGTTCTACGACTTTCTTGACGATATTGGAAAGACGGGGAAAAGACGGAGCCTTGTGATTTTCCTGTGTTCTCTCGAAGAATTTTGAAGGGTGGAGTTGTAATAGTGGTTACACAAAAACATATTAAACCAACCTCCGTGAATTCACGGGTAGGTACCCACTAGTAAATAGAATATTATCTCTGTTTTTGTATGGAAATTTCTTAGGGGTCGCCTTCTTAGGTTAAAGTTGGTGGGATTGGGAATTATTTCCTTTATTTTTGGACTTGCCCCTTTTTTATTGATTGAATTAAGACGAGAGTATGGTGATGTAATATATGTCCTATGTATGTATAATATTACTTAGTGATACTAATATATTATAGAGCAGTGCTTCTCAAAGGTTTAGTGCCGGAATACCGCTTTTCTTGTTGTTGATTGAATATTGTCTTGGTTGATTTTTACTTTTTGTTCTGGTGTATTTTTTATTGATGCCATGTATAGTACGAGTATATTGGTGAGATCTATCATTTTATATGAATTATTATTTCGTATGGCTTCTGCCACCGATGGGCGGCAACGTCAGAAGATAAGAGAATTATGCTATCTGTTACATACAGGAGACATGTACCCTACAGAGCAACATCCAGGCTTCCAAGCCATTCAAGGGCATTGGGTGTGGCATTGTGGATATCTGCATACGTTCCAGGGAATGCTCTTAGAGGACAGTCTTCGACAATTTGCTTGATGAATTGCACTATTTATGTGTAAGAACATTGTTAAAGGCTTACGCCGTTTATGTTTAATAAATAAATAAATAAAATAAAATATATCTTGGGAGCTGTTCCGAGGATCGGGCTCACGCCCGGTTTGAAGGCTTGCCTCAGCTAGGCACTAAAGCTGGCCAAGTCGCGCGTCATCGATAATCGTGAATTCGTCTATATTTCGTATCGTCCTTTTTCTCTCTCGGTGGTCTTATTTTTCCTCCTTGTAGCAGGGATATTGAATGAATCATTCCGAACCGACCATACAGAAACTAAAATGTGCACAGCGATGCATGCAGAGGCAAATAAAAAGATCAGAAATGAAGAAATCAGACGCCGGACAAAAGTTGCCGATGTGATGGATCGCATTGCCAAACTAAAATGGCGATGGGTAGGTCATTTTGCTAGACAGAGAGTAGACAGATGGGCACCTAGAATCCTGAGATGGAGACCGTGGGACATGAAAAGAGGGATAGGACGGCCTCAGAAAAGATGGGCCGATGATATTGTCCCCGTCGCTGGCAGTGGGCGGATTCAGAAAGCCCAAAGAAGAGAGAATTAGAAGTTATGGAAGAGGCCTACATCCAGCGGTGGAGAGATGGCTAAGAAAGAAGAGGAAGATTCCGAACGGTGTTGCTGAGGGGGGGGGGGGGGGGGGCGTTTCCTGCTAACCCTGGGGCCGTCTGAGTAACTTATTCGGGCTGAAAGACGCTGACAGGTGCCTGTTTAATTCGGGTGTGGAGCCTTCAATAATAAGATACACTTTCGTTACACACTTTCGCGGCCCACCAATTGAGAAACACTAGTTTAGTGTTAGTAAACTGGATGTGTTTGGTGAGTTGCGCCGCTTGTAGATGTGTTGGCAGAACAAGGTGGTGAGTGTAGATGCTGGCGGCGGCTTACAGAGACACAGAGGAAGTGTAGTACATTGATGTATTAGGAGGGGACTTGGAGATGGATGACATGATGGAACCACTCACCAAATACTTACTATTATAATTAGACAGCATTATTATATTATAATACTAGCTGAGTTACCCGCGCTTCGCAACGGTACAGTGTCTCCCAACTGCTTGAGCCGGACAAAATGTGGCTTAAGATCTGAATTCCTTCTCCAACGACCTTTCATATGATACCATACAAGACCCCACACAAACCTTGGATTCTCTCATCATCATGGCACCTCCTAATAAAAACTTTAAAAAATGGCAACGTTAAAACCTAAGGAACCTGTATAAAGGTTTATACAGGTTCCCTATTAAAACCTAAAGCAGATCGGTACGAATGTTTTTGTGAATTTTCACAGCAATACATCGTAAATTGAGGTAGTTAACACTTACAAAAAAACCGACTTATTTTTATATAATATATAGATGAACCTGTCAGGTCACTAATTGTCATCTAGGAATAACAACGTTCTAACTCGCAAATTAAAAGATTTCAGTGAGTTGCGCCACCGCACCGCCACCTCTTTATGTATGTCTCTATTTTATAAGCATGGAACCAGGTAGAGACTGGAAAATATGGCGGTCCAGATTGGATGTCCAAATCTCACTAGCATTCCCAAAGCAACAGTTCATCATTCTCTCAACATGCCCTGTACATCTCAGCTTATTCACTATCAGTCCAATCACTACACCCTAATACTCATCTCGCTAATGACCTCATTCCTTCAGTACCTATCTACTGGTTTAATAAAAAAATCTCGGATATTTACGAAAAGCAAAATAATTAGGTATGCGGATCATTTTATTTAAGTATATGAATCATTGTTGAATAAAAAAATACTTTTTTGTACCTATTCACAACGTTAATCATTATTAGCGTTTATCCATGCGCGTAGATTAGATTAAGAGACTACTGCGCATGTAGGTATTATACAGGGTGTTTTTCTCAGAAATCACTACACATGAAAACTATATTAAAACTGCTAGAACATGAACATGAATAACATTCAAAATAAAGGAAACGTCTATATATCATTTTTCTATACATATATAAAAAGGATCTGGGCTTGCATACACAAACCCAAATACTTTCCTGCACACCTTGCACTAGGCTAAAAGCCTGTATCGCAAAGTGTGGAATACATCGTCACTGCCGGGGTTTGAACCTGGCACCTCCCGTTCGAGAGACTGCCGCCTCAACCAACTGCGCCAAACATGTACTTTGGTACCTAAGTATACGTTATGAGTGCTTTTTTTTTGGGAAATAAAACGTTTTAGATAGGTATACGGGTGCGTGGAATCGCCCTGTATATTACACGCACTATTCGTAATATAGATAGTACGGTTAGATATAAGTATGTATATAATTTACACATATTTTCGCGCCAAGACAATGTGCTAATGAAAAATATAATAATTAGTCTCTTTATAATATGTCAGATATCATCAATGGGTTACTGCGAAAATAATTCAAATAGTCTATGCGTTGAAACGGTGAACAACTAACAATATCTTGAAAAAGGCAGTCCACCTGACAACTGATGTATGATACCTTGTTTCTCATTTTTTAATTTTATAATGTGTTTCGACTACACAGAAATTGTAAATAGGTAATCTTTGAGTCTTCACTGGTTTGTTTGTTGATGATATTAAGATTGTTTATATTATACCTATGTGGTAACTGTATGCACTCTAAAGATTAATAAAAGAAAATGATTATCTACTTTTATTTATTATTTATATTCGGTCTGTGGCTGAAAAAGATTTATTTATTTATGTGGTGATTTATTCCCAGAAAAATGCAAGGTGTCATTGGGGAGATTTTATCGCTAAACGGCGCCAATAAATGTTCCGATGATGATTATTATCATTAAAGAATTTAATTATTTATTATAATGTATTATTTTCTTGTTAGGTTAGGGGACCGTATATCCCCTATGTCACTGCGACCAGATGAGTAGATCTATTGTGACACCCTTCAATGTTACAACTCGTCCTCAAGGCCGACGTGTGTCATGTAGCTCACGATCTGTCTTGGTTCTCGGAGTCTCGCCCTCCAAGAGTGCGACTTCTTTTGTGAGCGAGTGCGTCACAGTTACAGAGGATGTGGATAGGTGTTTCGTTGTCCTCTGAACAGAATATATACCTACATAATCTATTAATGTAATGTAATACACCGATTCAATGAACATGCTTTAAACAATTGACACATTAACCCATTGTTGCATGTTGTCAATTCTTTGTTACATTCTTAAGGTGTGGATATACGGGGTCTCAGGAGGCGCGCCTCCAGGCACTGACAAAATGGCGTCAGCCTCTTCAGTGAAATACACGACGGGAGATTTTCGTCTCTAGAGACGGCATCTCTAGTAAAAATGGCCGACAATCGCCTCCTGTCATCAAATTCTAAAATACACGGGACTATCTCGAGACGCGAGACTTTGGTCTGTTGCTGCATTCATTCTATTAGTATTTTTGGCGCCATAATGGCGTTTGGTTTTGTGTACATACTCTAGTGTCATGTATTTACGAGTATTGTGATTAAAAAATATAATTATATACCGCTTTGAAATTATTTATCGATTCAGTAATGTACATATGTCGGTCGGTACTTTACTTACATGCTTACATGTATATTTAATTTTCTACGTTTGTAAATGAAATAGAATACTTAATCAATTTTTATTTATTTTTATGCAGATCTTCTTTTAATGTACACCATTCCTATGACATCATTGACATAAGCCAAAGCAAGTATCGGTATGCACATGGTATGCACTACATACACGAAACCGTTGTGAGTAGCGAAATTTTATTTCCTCCTTATGTTCCTTCGATGAATATTAAAGGGTGAAGTGGTAACTACATAGTTTGCTATAAATGTTGTAGGACATGGAGGGAATAACAAAATACGTAATGTTAATGTATTTTTCACAACTGTATTCATATTTCAAATGCAAATGCAACTCTGTTATTAATCCGCCATTATTTAAAAATAATATTATAATTATAATCAACTAACAATTTTATTATTAACAATGTACTAATATCGTCACAATCGCAGGAATGTTTAAAATTATATATCAATACAAAAACCACGTGCCCACGCGCGCCAATCCAATTCAGTTGCAAACATCTCCAAGAGACCTCAGATTAAAATTGAACATGTCAAAAGACCGGAGACGCGTCCCCTGAGACGAAAATATGTAAAATACACGACGCGAGACTTGCGTGCGCAGACCGTCTCAGGAGGCGCGCGGTATCGAGAGATATCTCGCGTCTCCGATGTGTTTACACACAAGAGACCTGTCATTTTGGTATCCAGGAGGCCAAAATCTCTCGTGTGTATCTTCGCCTTTAGGTGTGAATTGTAACACCAAAATTATACACATATTTTATTCTACTAATTCCTATACGTTGCAGAGGTAATTATTATAAAAATAAATGATAAAATCGACATTTAATTTCAACTCGGCATTGTGAAAGTGTGAAATAATAGGTACATAAATAAATTAATTAATAAATGTAACATGTCTTTGTTTTAATTTACGAAATAATTGCTCATTTGTTTAAATTTATAAACTGTGAATGTACCTACCTACCTATAATATAACATTTTTAGCATGTAGTAAAGTGTAGGTATTTGACGCAAATGAGTGGGGTGAGGCTCGCCACCAATCATATAGTGTCACTTACAGGTAAGGGCGCAAAGAATTTTATGAATGTGTCGGAAGTAAGGAGTATGCATAAGGATAGGGAAGGCTGACTTTCTGTCTTCTATGCCTACCCCGGAAGGATGAGATGCGAGGTTATATGTAGGTAGATTTTCTCATCAAATCATAAATTTTCTGGAATTCGTATGAAAAACAGTCAGTTAAAAAAAAAATTGCCCGCGGCGTAATGAAAAATAGCGCCTCAGGCAATTTTTTTATGAAACAATTGCATTTTGGTGGATTTTCATAGAAATTTTACAATATGTTGAGAAAACGTGTGGTAATAATGTGATTTTTATGAGGTTTTATCATTTAGTATGAATTAATATATACAAATTCCAATCCATAGGAAGGGAGCTGCCCAGTGCCCACCCCCCGGTCCCTCCCTGACGATGCCCATGAGACTGTGTCTTAAAAATTTAGACGCAGACAACGACGGATGAAGTTAATTAAATGCTTGAAAAAAACAGACAGGAGACGTCTTGAGACATTTAACCCTCCAAGTTCCAATACATTCACCTGTGATGACAATCTATGTTTCACATTAACCAATTCAACTCCGGCGCCTGAGTTTAAAAGCATATAGATGTTATTTTATAAAAAATCGATATCAATAAAACAAAATACATTATTTATTTATTCGTAGGTACCTAATAATAGGTCAAATACTTTTCCGGGCCGACGCACTCCAACGAAATGACGCCACTACATCGAAATGTATAGACAGTAATGAATTTTAAGAGAAAAAAAAAACGTGTAAGTTCTTACCCAAAGTTAATGCTGAAATGTATGGTGACCATGATGTCATTTTATAAACCAAAAACATTTTTTTTTAATGGATCTGGGTTCATTGAAATGTACCCAAATATATCTTTGTACAGTTGAGAAATTGACAGAAAAAAAGCAGATGTTTTTCGAGTTTGATTATTCTATGGTCATTAGAAGGAAGTAATAATACACAGTTAAAATAATTGTAAGTAATGCTCACTAGGGCAAACTTATCCCTAAACAGCGATGTCTTTCGGTTAACCCAACGAATTCGAATTACAAATTCACTAAAAAATCACAACAAAATTTAATAAAAAAAAGCATCTGAATTATCAGATGGATTTTTTTGTATTAACATTCACATCAAATCATTCCGTGTGGATAGGTTGCAATAACTAAATAAATGGCAACCTACTCCACTTTACGACGCAAGCTTTTCAAGCTTACCGTGAAGTGTACAAATATGTATTTGGGTTTATTTCGATAAACCCAGATTCTTTATTAAAAGAAATAAAAAGCTTAAGGAGGGCAGTATCCAAAATAATACAAAAGTGTGTGATTCTATTTAGTTCAAGTTGATGTTATAAATATGTTATTTTGTAATAAAGTGAAAAAAATAGGTAAATAACAATAATATTTGGTCACCCTACAATGTTCGACCATCGAAAATATTTGAAAAATGTCATGCGATCATGTCTACCTTATTTTATCAATTTTATATTTTATTTTATTACATTTCAATGTATGTCTTTTGTCTTTATTGTTTTTGGATCAATTATTATTATTATTATTTATTCTCTAACAGTAAGTGATCCGAATGAATGTATTTTTTTATCTCACTAAATCCATTTTTTCTTAATTGCGTTTGCTTAAGACTAATTAGGCGCCAATTTGATGGAACTTTTTAAAAAACAATTGTAATTAATAATGCTACTATATTTATTAATTATTTTAAAGAAAAACTGTTTTTTTTTAAACATAAAATGAGTGTTTAAATTCTATTGAAACATGCAAACATAATGCATATTGGTGAAAATATGATAAACAGGATAAACTCCTGTGTTCTCAAAAGTTACTATACCTTGCCAGTTGCCACGTACGTCCCTTTTGTGGTAGGCAGAAAGAGCAGAACGCCACACTGCCCTATCCTTACACCAATCATTTTTTTAAATATAAAAAATCGAAATAAACCCAAATACATATTTGTACACTTCACAGAAAGCTTAAATGCTTGTGTTGTGAAGTGGAGTAAGTCGGAGATTGAATCCGCGCCCACTGGATTAACAGTCGAGCGCGTTACCAACCAGGCTACCGACCACCTCATTCAATCATTCATTTCAAATTTTTCCCACATATTATCCTCGGCGACCTCATTTTCAAAACTTCGTAAATTCAAAACGGTTGAATTTTTACCTTATAATTTCCAAAACACCATTTTACGTTTTATCATTCTGAATGACCCCTTAATATATTTGACATATAGAAGGGAACTCCCTGTATAAAAAAAATAGGTAGACCTCGAAATCGGCGACTAACTTTTTCTTAGAAAAATACCCAATTTTCTAAGAATTCTTGGTTTTGGGATACAAATACATAATATAAGTCCCAGGTCCCTTCATAATACAAGGATTAGTATAATTTATTTAATTCAAGTGTGAACTAACGACTCTTAAACAAATATTTGAGTTTTATTGATACTAATTGGAAATAAACAGCGGGTATTAATGGGTTAATAATAATATTATACAAAAAAATGCGTTAGACTTGTGTTTGTAATATGTGTGAATAAAAAACGTTTTTTTTTCAATAGGTTAGCTGGAAGAGATCGCAGCACTGCGATTAGCTCGCCCTAGTGAAAAGTTAACGAAGAAGAAGTTAAAAACAACGTTATTTAATCACTTGCATGTTCTTTAGTATTTTTGTTATTTTTTGTACTTGCATGTAACATTCAACTATTATATTGTGGTTAGTATTGCCCCAGAACAGGCTATAGCCTAGTGGGGCAATAAAATCCAGTAAGTACTCGTTCTTGCTTATGTTTTACTTTGTTAAATGCTTTTTTGGATATTAAATAAGTAAATTCGTTTTTAGTAAAAGGAATCGGAGAGCGTGTATGACAGATTGTATGAATGTGACGGACGTTAGGAGTGTGTGCAAGGAACGTGGCATGAGGGTATAGATAGATAGAAACAAATGAAAAAAAATCTGGATCTCAAGGACAGACGCGTTATGAGTAAAAGGAATCGTAGAGTGTGTATGACGAATTGCATGAATGTGACGGAAGCAAGGAGCGAGTGTTAGTTCAGGGCAGTGTGGCGTTCTGTTATCTCTGTCTAACCTGTAACGGAGTGTGTTTATTCATTATATACCTACACTTAATATGAAAAAAATGTTAACATTACAGATGAGGTGGTCGGTAGCCTGGTTGTTAACGCGCTCGACTGTTAATCCACTGGGCGCGGGTTCGATCCCCGATGCCGACCTACTCCACTTTACGACACAAGCTTTTCAAGCTTACTGTGAAGTGTACAAAGGTGTATTTGGGTTTATTTCGATGAACCCAGATTCATTAAAAAAAATATTAGTTAAAGATGTTACTTGTAGGATTTGTTCACTAGGGCGAGCTTGCTGCAATGCAATGATGCGATTTCTGACAGCTTAGACAAAAAAAATCAAACTAAAGTTAACCCATTTAGTCATGATAGTGGAAATTGATATTGCGTGAATGTGACGAAAGCAAGGAGTGGGTGTAGGGATGGGCATTGGGCAGTGTGGCGTTCTGTACTCTCTCTATCTACCCCACAAGAGAAATTATAGTATATTAAGTTAACCCATTTAGTCATGATAGTGGAAATTATTGACTTAAGGTAAGTGATAAAAGTAGTGAAAAAAAAAACGAGAAATGTTTAGGAATTTGGTATAAAATAATGAATAGGCAATAAAAAATATATAATCCTTAGTGAAATACTAAAAGCGTGTTAACACATTAACGCCTGGCGTCACCTTTCTATATTACCTGTATCTGTACATCTCATATCCCTACTAGCATGCATACCCGGGAGAATTAAAAAAAATATTTTATTTAACTTATTGGTCAAGATCAAATATATTATGTAAGATTGAATTAATAAAATACGTTGTAATTAGAATAGTATAGCTCGTAAGACTTACATATAAGTATAGATATAGTTTGAAATATTGTAGTAATAAGTGAAATTTTGTAACCTCCTTGGACAAGGATATTGAAGGAACGTAATTCGGGGGTGGGGTTTGCCGGGGGGCTCCCTTAAGGCTAACCCTGGGCCCACCTCTTAATAATATTTTGCTAGAAGTGCGGGTAAAGAGGTCGCTATTAATGCGCCTGAGCTACCCGGGGATGTGGAGGGCCTTAAGCCCGCGGGATTTTCCTTCAATTAACTTATTGGTTCTAAATTAGAATTCATTTGTAAATCTAGTAGGTATATTTAAGACTTATACATATGTGGATGTTAGTATTTAAGTCTCTTATCTGTAAGTGTGAATTGGAACCTCCTTGGATAAGGACACTGAAGGAATAAAATTTGGGGGTGGGGTTTGCCGGGGGGGGTCCCTTAAGGCTAACCCTGGTAAAGAGGTCGCTATTAATGCGCCTGTGCTACCCGGGGATGTGGTGTGGATTTTCCTTCAATCAACTTATTTGTTATCAAAAAAATATACTCTAATAGGTGTACACGGTAGAATTGTATTAACTGGGTGTGCATGTGCAATGAAAGAGTTTGTGAGCAAGATTGGATATGGTTCTGTGAGGCGACCGGAATGAACGTATGTTTTAACTTAACTGTGGCGCATGCTTGTGATGGGCTGATGACATAACCTCGGTAGCGAGTAAACAATGGATCAGAAGAGCGAGTGAAAGAGAAGAATGGTAAAGTTTGGAAGAGGGCTATGTCCAGCAGTGGACAGAGCAGGGCTAAGGAAGAAGAAGAAGATTTTTAGTAAGGTTGTCGAGATTCAAGGTCCGAAAATATTGATCCCGTTTGAGACAGTATAATTTTTGAAAGTATTCGGTTCGGAAACACATACAAACTACAAGAGACATCTCTTTACATATTTTTTAGGTTAAGTAATTCTATAATATTGTAGAGTTGTCACATTTGTGTAGATTTTTTGTTAGTTTTATTTTAATTTTATTTTATTATAATGTACTTTATTTGTTTTAATCCCCGTCCCCGGGTCCGGCGGCCCCTTTGAGTCCCCGAGATCAAGGCGCCAAGAGAGTCTGTATAGATGGAGACATTTACACGGGACCCTCACACTCTCAAGGCCCGGGAGCGAGAAAGAGAGATGCCGTATGGAACCGATTTACGAATCGATGTTTGATTAATTAACATTATCAGATGTTGGCAACATTTCAACTAAAAAAAAACTAAAAAAAGGAAGATTTTTGAAAGAGAGGAAGTAAGGACAAATTGTGTGATTAAGGTGAATAATGAGTGTTTGAGCAAATGTATGTATGTTTTGGAGAGCTTGTTAACTTTAGAGATGTGCCAACCTGCTGCTAGTGAGACAAGGATATGGCTGAAGAAGGACCAATCAGGGTAGAATACAGTGGAAATGTAAGTGTATATGAGTATGTATATGTGGGGAGTTTGTTTACTAGAGATGGACGCTGTGATGGAGACATTGAAAGAATAAAGCTGTTGGGTACTAGGACATATTATGGTGCACTCAGACCAATTGTTAGTAGTAGCAATGTGGCTACCAAAGCAATGCTGTCTTATTATAGTGCCGACCTGCATTTATGCTAGTGAGACAAGGACATGGCTGAAGAAGGACCAATCAGGGTTCAATGCAGTGGAAATGTAAGTGTATGAGTATGTATATGTGGGGAGTTTGTTTACGGACGCTGTGATGGAGACATTGATAGAAGAAAGCTGTTGGGTACTAGGACATATTATGGTGCACTCAGACCAATTGTTAGTAGTAGCAATGTGGCTACCAAAGCAATGCTGTCTTATTATAGTGCCGACCTGCATGTATGCTAGTGAGACAAGGACATGACTGAAGAAGTACCGATCAGGGTTCAGTGCTGTGGAGATGAGGTCGTTGAGAAGAATGTACGAAAACGTTGACAGATAGGATAAGGAATGAGGTTATTAAAGAGATCAGTGACTGTAAGACGTACATATGTTGCGACTAGAATGAATATCCGTAGATGGTTGGGCACTGGATAATTCACTGGATTTTGACAATAATTTTGAAAAACAACGTGGTAAAAATGTGGTTTTTGTAATTTCGTACGCAAAGCTAAACACTTATTCATTTATCTAGAGGGGACAGCTGCTCTTCTCTACCTCCCCCCCCCCCCCCTTCTTTTTGCTCTATGCTGTCTGGTGACAAACCACTAGGAGAGAACAGTTGAAATCTTTTTAACATCAGATCGACAACCAATGATCGCCGACCCCATGTGAGCACGGTAAGATATTACTATAACGACTAACATGGAAATCAACTCCAGAGTGTCTCCACTCCTCTCCCCGCCCCTGCCGGCCGCTCCAATCCACGCCGGGGACCACCAAACAGTGGATTTCACATTCATACTCTCGCATATAGTGCTATGGATACATAGAGGTATAGCATCTTTCACCTGTGGTACGAAGTGTCCAAGATGCTAGGTATATTGACGGACATAGAAATGGGTGAACCAGGGGAACTGCGCTACTCTTTAATGATGCAACAGTCTATCCATCTATCTATACCCTCACGCCACATCCCTTGCAGGGTAGGCAGAGAGGACAGAGCGCCAGACAGCCCTATCCTTACACACACTCTTAGCTTCCGTCACATTCATGCAATTAGTCATACACGCTCTCCGATTCCTTTTACTCAAAACGCGTCCATCCTTGAGGATCTGGTCGACATGATCGGACCAGGTCAGTCTCGGACGGCCGCGCTTTCTCACCCCTCTTCGCTCATTCAGATATATCTTTTTTGTCATCCTGTCATCATTCATTCTCTCAACATGCCCAAACCATCTTAGTTTGTTTACTTTCATTCTTGTCACTACACCAGTCTTGCAGTCACTCATTTCCCTAATAACCTCATTCCTTATCTTGCAACCCTTATGATGCAACAGACGGGCTGAAATAAAACTCTCTCTGAAAAACACTCCGATACATAGTAAGTAACTTCGAAATACGGAGAACCTGTAACGTCGAGGATGTTTTGCGATGAGCAAGAAGATGCTTCTGAAGAGACCATGTGAAGAGAGCCAGTTCTGAGACAGTGATTAACATACGTCTGTCAAAAAAGTGTTGGTGGCGGATTAAATTGGAACTACAATTTTGTTACAATTTTGTTTTTTTTTTGTTTTTTTTTTTTAGTTGCCAAAAAGCTACATGCGGCGCCCTCATCGAACACCAACCAACTCTTTTTGACAGATTGTACCGGCGAATGAAATCCACCTCGGAAGACCCTCATGGCGCAACAGTTGGACGTCCTTGTCATAAGAGAGCCTGAGCCCGTCTCCGAGAAATAACAGGACTGGTCCTAATAAAGGATGAAGAAGAACAGACAGAATGAATACTTAGATTTCTTCCCTAGACTCCAGTGATTCAATGGCAGAAACTATGGGCAGAAAATTATAATATTAAATCAATTCTGAACTTCTCTACTTCGCCCTCTAATGTTCATCGAGTGACAGATCCCTCTTCTGGGTATTCCGACACAATTGATCTGTTTTTTTTTACTACTAGTAATTTATTGACCCGTTGAAGACTCTTTTTTTTTAGCGAAAGTCCACTTCCAATACATACATACACACATCTTTTTCACCGTCTATCCTTGATTGGGTCGGGGGCCCAAAGCATCTGCATATCTTCGCCAGAGGCCCCTGTCACTCGCCGCTTCCAGGACCTCTGGCCACTCCAACCACAGTCTCTCCTCGCACAACTTTGTCACCTGCTTCTGCCAGCTATTTCTGGGGCGGCCCACCGGTCTTATGCCTGCACCCTCGGCTTCCAGAGCTTTTAACGGAAGCCGCTCCTCTGGCATCCGAATGACGTGCCCGAGCCATCTCAACTTCCCATAGCGAAATAGATTCGCATTCAATCACTTAAGCTTATTACAATATTAATTAATGATGTTTCATGTTACTTTCTGTCGCAATTTTCCCCAGCCTACCCAACATAGATAAAACAGGAATTTGACACATTAGTGTCGGTATTTCCCTACCGGGTTCTCTGTTCTCTGGGCCTAGCCTTGTAGAAGATTGATAGGCATCGAAAACATAGGTACCTAATATGTATTGACTGCTCTCAGATCCAAAAATCTAGGTTCGGTTTCATATTTGGCTGAAAAAAAATATTTTTTCTACCTATACCATACCATCACGGTATATCGAAGCATGAGAAAAACAGGATTCGAACTAGTAGTTATATCTCAACAGATACACAGCAAAGGATGGACCTTCCATCAGGCTTATGACTGATCGTCGACTGGCTTAATGTGATCTCACCAATTCCAGTCCATCCATCTGCCGCGGCCGGGAATCGAACCCAGACCTCCAACCTGACAAGCCCGTATTCTACCACTCTGCTATAAAGGCTGGTAATTGAGACGAGGTGAAACGTGTATATATTGCACAGGGTCCTCAGTTGAGATTATTTTTTTGGTATTTAGTGTACGCTCCAACCATTTTTATGTTTCTTAGATCATTTTCAAATTTTGACATATGGATTTTTTAAAAAAAAATCTAAAAATAAATGTGATTAATACTGATATGACTGCTCATCGCCTCGTCAACATTCTTTTGTTTTTACGGGACACTAAAAAAATCGCAAATAAAAAAAAAACATGAGTAGGTACACTAAAAATCCGAGCCAGGAAAGCAACATCTGCGACCGGATGTCTCAATAATCCTTATGTAGGTTTTACAGGAGACCCGCAAAATACACTAAAAAGGGTGTACGGTTTTATCAACGGATTTGCTTATACGCGAATAAGTCAATGGGAATGAAAGTATGTATGTAGGAAAATTCTATCTATCCCCTTAGAACAGAAAGCCAGACTATCCCGTCCTTACATACACTCCTTGCTTCCGTCACAATCCTCCACCACCTATTTATTTTTCTGTATCTATTAAGTAGGTACTAATATTTTTTGCTCTATTCTTATTGATTTAAGTAAAACGATTTCCATTTATTTATTTTTCTTTTTTTTATGGTTTTCAAGTATATATGTGTACAATTTAACTTATTTTGATGTCACAAGTGATTGGTTGGTAGACATTGACTACGGCAATAAACCCGCCATTTGGAAAAATGTTTTTATATCCAATAAATATTTTATTCATTTATTTACATTCTTCTTCTTCTTCATCAGCCTATCCCCGTCCACTCCTGAACAAAGGCCTCCTCCATCTGTCCTGTCCTGTGCAGACTGCATCCAGGTTGCCCCGACATGTCGGATCAGGTCCTCTCTCCATCTCAGCTGTGACCATCCCACGCTTCTATTCCCATCTCGAGGTCTTCAGTTTAGGAGGTTCTTGGTCCACTTGCCCTCTGCGCTTCTAGCCACGTGTCCTGCCCATTTCCACTTTAGGGATGCTATGCGGTGTATTATGTCAGTCACTTTGGTTCTACGTCTTATTTCTTCATTTCTGACCGCGTAATTTGAGGTCCTCCCGTTTTTGATACTCTACATTTTATGAGTTGCAGACTATATTCCGAGTCCATAGTCGCCAAAACACTCAGGTGTTATTGTTTTATTGCTGAGGTTGGTATCCATAACATAATATAACATATATAACAATTCATTCACAAACTCAGGCGACAGGTAAACCTTCTTATTATCCAACAAAATCCCACCACTACTTCAATAATATTTATAACAGACGATGTTTGTGTGTCTAAATCCGACACATTATACAAAAACATGATGATTTTAACTATAGACAAATTTTGCCTTTACCAGTAGCTAGGTTAAGGAGGGATATGTTATACTTGAGTGTTCTTTACAAACACTGCGCAGTCCTCCTCTTGGCGACTTATGACCATTACTTCTGATTTGGGTGCACTGAATCTCATTCCAGCACTGGTTGTCTGTGACTCGAACTTTTCCAGCCATTCCTGCATACCACTCTGTGTCGACGTTAGTCTGATAATGTCATCATAAATAAGTTTAATTTTTATTTTTTAAATGAATCTGGGTTAATCGAAATAAACCTAAGTACACCTTTGTACACTTCACAGTAAGGTTGAAAAGCTTGTGTCGTGAAGTGGAGTAAGTCGGCGTCGGGGATCGAACCCGCGTCCACTTGATTAACAGTCGAGCGCGTTACCGACCACCTCATCAATCGTTTTATTATCTCTCCAACTATTTCAAATTTTGCGTAAAATAAGTTTATTGTATAAAAATAGGACCGAATATCTTAAACATAGAGTAACTGCGTCTCATCTTAAACATTTTTAGTTTCACAAAAAACAAGCTATGATTTACGTCACCACATATTTTTTATCCACCTGCATATGTCATATGACAAAATTTTCGTCTGTAGCGCTATTTTTTAAGCCTTTTTTTATGCTACATTTATATTAAAAATTAAGTCCCTCCCCCCTTGCTTAATAGTCTCGAAGCTGGCGAAACTCAGGCAGTTGCAATGGTCCGGCGTGGTGATTTCTGGAGATATTTTAAAAATGAACTAGTGAGAATGTTGGATGAGTGTGTGAGCGAGATTGAGTATGGCTATGTAAGACGACCGGAATGAACTTATATGTTTTAATTTAACTGTGTTCCATGCTTGTGGGTGACAGCTGAATTATGAATGGACTAATCTTCATGTTATTACTTATATCTATAGTTGTTGCCTGTTTTGTGCTTCTATTTGTAATAAAATAAAAATAAAATGTTCTTTCTCTGGTGTTACAAATGGCACTGATCGAGTAATCACTCACAAGTGGATAAAGTAAGATTAAAATTTTTCCGTTTTTTCACACTAGCGAAAATCGCCGGGTAAAAAACGCTAGTCGTCAATAAAACACTAATGGGGCAACAAAGTATAAAAAAATAAGTAAATAAACAAATAAAATCTTTTTTCTCAGGCTAAATGATGTACTGATTAACTTAATGAAGCTCCGAGGAATGTCTGTGCTTTGTAACAATAAAGTTTTCATAGCGTGTAGACGGTTTGGACATGTGGAGAGAATGAATGATGATAGACAACATAAAATTTTAGGTAGTGGGTGATAGAGTGGGTGTACGGAATCGGGGCTGTCTAAGTATAACCTGGCTCGAGCATGTCGACCAGATTCTTGAGGACGGTCGAGTAATGAGTAAAAGAAACCGACAAATATGCAGTATGACGAATTACATGAATGTGGCGGAATTAAGGGGTGTTTGTAGATTTTGTAGAAAGAGGGTAGTCTATGCTTACCCTGCAAGGGATGCAGCATAAGGGCAACAGTTGGATAGAGCACCTATGTACACAATTGATGCAGTTAGTTGCAGTGCAGGCGTCCTAAGCGGGAAGTCCCAGGTTCAAATCCTATCTCTGAAGATGTATTCAACATTTCACGAGACAACCTTTTAGCTGGAGTTTAGATTTTATAAAAATAAAAAACAATTTTACGTGTTGGCAAGTGCATAGGCTGGCAACAATGACATTTTAATAGAAATTCTACAACATTACGCTATGTTACTATGGTTGTCAAAATGTAGCGCCCTCATCAAAAACCATATATTTCTTGACAGACTCTACAAACCCAGATCTTTTTTTTTATTTACCTAGTACCTATATAAAAAAGAAAAAATGATACATTCTATATACTTGTGTATACTGTACAGCTACATAGGTAAAATCGCGTATAATTAGCAACATATTTGAACGAGATATATCAAATTAATTAAAATTTTCATTAAATTGCCTACTTATATAAAATTAATTTATTTTATTGGTATGTACATGCGCGTACGTTCTTTATCTTTAATTATTTTTTTATCAATAGGTAGATGTATACCTACATACATATTAACAGGCATTCAAGTATTAGCTAGGTAGCCAGGGTACCTACATACTTCAGACATGTGTATTGAAAACAGCATATCACCATGTCGGCCAGATTCTCTGGGATATAGTCCTGTAACCACTGGGCAAAAAGCTAAGTAATACCAAACCCTATCTCTACGAATGCCGGTAGTCGTTTCTGCCCCCCAGCAAGAACTGAGAAAATCAAAATTTGTATAAAAACAGAGTTCTGCTCGTGAAGCACTTTCGTGATACCAAACACGGCGGTTTGCGAAGACTGGATCCTCTCGATCGCTCGGTGTCTTCCCAAGGCTTGAGCTGGATAACATTTGACTAATCTGGATTTATTTCCCAACGCCCTTTCATACGATGAACTCACACAACTCTTGGATCCCCTGAAACGCCTTACATATTTTTGTCTCTGAGTTTACGTATACGTTTGCAAAGTTTCAGGTCTCTTAGTAGTCAGTAAGTGGTTGAAAATCGTTTGCAAGATTTGCGTACAAACAAAAAATAAATTAAAAAAAAACAACGGACCGAAGTTAAAAAACATCTTGTAAAAAATGGTTCATATTGTCTCTTCCAGGTGACTACACTCCAAGAATTTGGTTCCAAAAAGGCTAAAAGGATTAAAGATTATTAAAAATCATCCTGTTTTTCTAGGCATATGGTTAGGTAGATCAGTGGCGCAGCGCGGGTCTCTGCCGCCCGGGGCGGATGCCAAATCAGCCGCCCCCGTATTTAAAAATGTCCATAACGTCCGAAAATTCACAGCAATTCCAAAGAAGTTCAAAGCTGCAGTGGGAGACTAAAAGTTTTATATAGACACGATATAAAAAGAGAGAAAATAGCGCCGCAGTCGAAATTTTTTCAAGGCTTTAATGAAACAATCGTGATTATGGTGCGAGTATAATAACACCAAAAGATTTGAAGTAGCGCCGCAGGCCAAATTTTTTCGAGTATTTATTGAAACAAGCTTAATTTAAGAGTATGCATACCGACATTTCAAAAATTTCTAAAAACGGGAAACCTTCTATCTCGACAACCGTTACTAAATATTCTTCGTCTTCGTAAAAAATACGGTAGATGCATTGAACCTTTATCTAGGGAATAACCGTAAAAGTTTTTTGATAGACACAAAATTAACCCCAAAAAATGGAAAAAAACGCTATTTTTACCATTTTATCGTGCGATTGTCACGCGATTTTGAACCTTAATGCCGTGGGAAAAGACTGTGACGTCATTCCTGGTGCCATGCCCTTAATGGATTTTGTAAGTTTTTCCCAAAATATGCCGGCTTCTAAAAAGTACTGCCGGGGGGGGGGGGGAGGGGCCGGACCCCCGCTAACCCGCGCTACGCTACTGAGGTAGATCTACTTAATACATAAGCACGATCTTGTTGATTTTTTGACGTTAATGCGTCCCGTAAGAGTGAGATTAAGAGGATTTATTTACTCTAATTCGGCTACTGGTTATTTTGTTTAAATAATGTCTCTTTAGTTTATTAACTCGCAAGGCAGGAACTATATAATGTTGGGCCTGTTGAGTGATTTCATGATTGTATGACAGGTCGAACTGTATGTATAGGTAGAATTTGTAGCCAAAATAGATTTTGGTAGGAACTTAGTTGAAGTAGAATGCAGTAAAATGAGGTCGTTGAGAAGAAGGTGTGGGAAACACTGAGAGATTTTTATTTATTTATTTGATAATAGTATTATTGTTTGGCATTGGCATTACGGTGTAAAACACCTTTGCGCCACACAATGTGAGGTTACAATCTTTTTTATGCTAATTACAAAATACAATCATATAGAGAACATCGCAATATCTGCATCCAATCGGATTACAGACACAATTCTATGCAGGCAACAAATTCACTATACGTCATATTAAAATATCCAGGCCATTGCTAGATAGGATAAACAATTAGGATATTAGAGAAATTAGTGACTAGAAAGAAAATGAATAAGCTTATACTAGATGGTTTGGGCATGTTGAGAGAATGAATGATGACAGGATGACTAAAAAGATATAGGTTTGCGAGTTAACGAAGAGGTGTGGGAATCGTGGTCGTCCGAGATTTTTTTTTCACTGGACCGATCAGGTCGACCATCAGATCCTCAAGGATGGACGCGTTTTAAGTAAAAGAAATCGGAGAGCGTGCGTGTAAAATTGCACAACGAATTGGCTGCAAAGATATGGTGGTCCAATGCTCTGACGCTCTGTCCTCTCTGCCTACTCCGCAAGGGACGCGGCGTAAGGGTATAGATAGATTGTGGCACTAGATACTTACTTTTGGGAGTGTTTTATCGAGGGGAGCCCTTCTGGTAAACCTTGAGCCCTCACCCTAGGGCGGGCAGTTGATAATCAAATTTACAATACCACAAAAACGAAGACACCATATAATCTTGTCTGTATGTCTTATTGTGGTTTTTATAAAATGAATTGTGATGTATAAACTCGGATGTGGAGACGCTGCGGTTCCACTAGGTATTCTGTCTTCCTTTCCTAACAGTTGCGTAATTAAATAAATAAATATATTAACTTCGTTATCTATTTAGCTTATCTGACCGCAGAAGTTAAACTCAAAATCATTGTGACATTTACTGAAAAAAATTGATACTCGTAGGTACCTACAACTCCTTTTGTGAAAAAAAATCTTTGTCGTAGTGATAATTTATTTGTTTAAGGCTCGCGACCCAATTATGACGTTACGGTCATTTCCCAGGACATTAAGGATCAAAATCGCATGAGCAATCGCATATAAAATAGTTAAAATAGTTTTTTTTTTCATTTTTGGGGTCAATTTCGCGTCAATCAAAAAACTTTAACGGTTATTCCCTAGATTTTAATGCATATTATCAATACAAATAGCATTCCTCCGCGACTTTCGGGAAACGAGTTTTTGTCTTTTGGAAAAAAGTTCAGAGGTGTTTTTCACAAGTTTTTTTGAAAATTTTTACAAAATATAAAAAATCTTTTACAGTTATTCCCTAGATAAAGGTTCAATATATGTACTCTATTTTTTCCCCAGCGTATTTAGTAAGATTTAGCGAGATCTAAGGTCTCCCGTTTTTAGAAATTTTTGATATATCAGTCCATTTGTTTATCCGGACAATATCGGGTATTTGAGTCACGAATGAAATATTTTTTCTTCAATAAATAAAATAAATAAATAAATTTAACCTTCATTGTTCTGTCTATACGTATTGAGTATAAAATAAAGTGCTGATAATATGCAACTGATAATGGGGAGAGAAAGCATCGAAACCTGTCAATGTGTCTAAGTAAATGAATGGAAATTATATTGGGAACTAGTTTAAGTACCCGGTGTGACTCAAGTTCATAATTTAACAAGTCTATAATTACTGGAGGTTAGCTGGCAGAGCAAAGCTCGCCCTAGTGAATAAATGTAATGATTCGTAATGTTACGGCTCACGACCCAACTATGATGTCACGGTAATTTCCCAAGCTATTAAGGTTAGAAAATCGCGTGAAGAATCGCGTTATAAAATGGTAAAAATAGCGTTTTTTGGTGTCAATTTCGCTTCAATCAAAAAACTTTTACGGTTATTCCCTAGATTTTATTGCATATTATCGGTACAAAAAAAATACTCCGCGACTTTCGGGAAACGAGTTTCTGTTTCGGAAAAAAGAACAGAGGTGTTTTTCACAATTTTTATTGAGAAATCTATACAAGATATAAGAATCTTTTACGGTCATTCCCTAGATAAAGGTTCAATGTATCTACTCTATTTTTTCCAAAGCATATTTAGTAACGGTTGTCGAGATCTAAGGTCTCCCGTTTTTAGAAATTTTAGAAATGTCAGTAAGTATACACTATACATATATCTCCGCAGTATTTTGTTCACCAAAAGTGTAAACACACACACGCATAGACATCATCACGGTATTTCGAAATAATGTGTGGTAACCAGTGAAACAGTGGTACAGTGAAAATAAATGAAATGTCTTATTAAGTTTTACGAACACCTGACTCTTATGTAGGTACAGAACATCTGTTGAAATTTTGTACAACAAGACATACCTACATACATCAAGTTTTATATTGTTCAGATATTGGCATTGATTTGGTAAGTAGATTGGAATAGTTGCCTATATATTTTATTGATTGGATATATGTGCCACAATAATTATATTTATATGGTATTATTTCATTAATGCGATATATTGGACTTATAACCTTTTCAATTCGTAATTTATTGATTTTTTATTTATTCATTAAATTTACTTCGAGTAAAATAGGTACATACGCGGGGTAGGCAAAGAAAACAGAACGCAAGACTTCCAAGATCACATCCCACTATACAGAGGGTCATCAAAAAAGATGGTGGCTTTTTTTTTTTTTTTTTGAAGATTTTAAAAGTGTATAACTTTGGAACCATTCATGTATAATAAGTAACGCTTTCACTGTACGGTAACTGATGAATGTAACTATATAAGTTTTGATTGATGTGCAATACAATGCAATAGCGCATGCGCAGCCTAACTGCGCGGTCGACAAAGCCAATCGGCGTTATTCATCTACCAGTTTCCAATATTATGTTGATCGCGCAACGGAAAACACAGTGCATTGATTTTTTTTTAATTTCGATCTTTCTTCTTTGGGCAACATGTCGTGAAAAAGAACCTAACTACCCGTTAAGAAAATGGTCTTTGTAAATACTCTGTACATATATAGTCGTAATCTAGTTTACTGTAAAATGCATACTATGAAATTAGCTACAGAACGCCTTTGGTCCTGTAGCCTGTAGCTAACTTCATGGTATGCACTCTATCGAGTAATAACGGTATAATCCAGTGCAGTAGCAACATGCAAATTCTATCATACGGGCTCAATATGCAATGTGCTAATGTCAAGAAACGATTTTAGTTTTACTTTTTATTTATTTTATTTAAATAATATTACAACAGTATTAGAAAAACATAGTGGAAACATAGCATATGATCTACCTAACTGGGCATGAACCCGTACCAAGGCATACTGAAAACATTTTTTAATGCCCTGTTTACGTACGCAGCGTTGGTTATTTACTTTCCTTAATCTAGGTCATTCCCACAACACATATATACATATAGTGCAACGATGGCTATCTGCCTTACTTTTTGACATTCACACTCGCACAACACACACACGCACAACAAACACACACACAAACACACACACACACACATGCACGCACGCGCACACACACAGACACACTCAAACATACATAGCATTCATGTCTTGTGACTATAAAGTTTCGTTGATGGTGTGCGTATTTACCAATACTACAAATAAAACCGCATATGAATGGAGTAGGTACAGAGCTATTATTCATTCACTTGAATTTTGTTTATTACTAACACCATCAAAAAAAATTTAAAGTCACAAAGCACAAGTATACGTTGCGTATAAAATAGGGTGCGGGCATAGAATTACAAATTCTATAGGTATTGATAGAGCATTAAAAAATTAAAATTAGGATGACGGTGGTATGGAGAGAGGGGGTGACTATTTAGAACATAGGTTACCTAAATCTACGTACGTTAGTACCATCTACATTAGTTAAAATACCAACGTACGGAAAGTGGATAAAATAATTCTATTTACGCCTCTATAATCGTCCACTGTAACATCTTGTACTCGGTTAAGCTATTAGAAATAATATAAAAACAACAAAACAATCACACATTAAAAAACATTAACATAAAAACAAAAAGTCGTAAAAAACACACTTATGAAACAATAAAACAGTATAGGTACATATAATAATAACTCATGTGAGTACATAGTGTGGTATAAATAGGAACCTATCATAATTTATTATTATGAATTTATTTTAGATATTTATATAGCTAGGATCATAGAATCATAATCTATTTTAGCACAATTATGTATATAACATTAGCATAATACGACTATGCTACGATATCTTGTGTGTCATTGACACCGAGGCAATATGCCAATTATGAATATTATTTATTTTTCAATCTATAGGTCTATCTATCTATCCCCTATTCCCCTCACGCCAAGTTCCCTTCAGCATAGACAGAGAGGACAGAACAGCACACTTCTCTATCCTTACAAACAATCTTTGTCCTTTGATATATCCATCTAGTGTGTCATGTGATTTACTCTAATATCTACTTTTTTAGTCATCCCGTCATGTTTTATTCTTTCAAAATACTCAAACCTTTTGAGCTTTCACTCTATAGTCACTACACCCGTCACCCGTCTTACCCCTCATCTATCTAATAACTTCTTTCCTCATCCTATCAATCAATTCATAAATTATTCTAATTAAAATTTACCAATCAAAACGTATTTATGATAAAACAGTACTACAATTTCAAACTGCCACCTAAACCAAATGTACGTGTGTGCAAAATTTCAATATACTGGGACATTGGGAAGTAGAAAAATTATTTTAGTATTGTTAATTATATAGTAATAATGGCGTTATTGCCGTATATGCATTAAATAAATAAATTGCTATAAAATTTGAAGAGAGAAATGTGTACACAGATAAAGGTACTATTATAATTTATAAGTATAGTGAATATATTATGGTTGGTTTTTGTCGATAAGTTTAGTGGTTGGTTTTTATTTTGATTTTCAACAAAAACTAAATGACATTGGTGGTGTTGTCTTTAGACTATTGATTGGTTATGTATGTAAAGGCAATTTGCGCTGAAATAACAAAGTAAATTAATACTCTATATACTCAGTACCTACTTATGTACACATAAAGTTATTTATTTATTTATTTACTATAGTTGGAAGATATGGGAAATATCTGAAATTTTTATGCTGGATTTCACCAACTTCTTAGGTGAGGAATAGCGGAGATAGGAACCACTTAATTTTACATACAAAATTTGTGCTAGGTGGCTCCTATCTACTCTATTCAAATACAGCATAAGACTATTCAGAGTATAAAATGTCTCTTAAAATAAGTTGAGATGGTTTGGAGACGTTGAAAGAATGAGTGACGACAGGGTGAAGAAAAGGGTGTAAGTACCTACAGTCGGAAGGCCACCAAAGAGATGGACCGACGACATTGTCCAAATCGCCGGAGGAACCTGGATGCGGAAGGGTCAGCACAGAGACGAGTGTAAACAAATGGAAGAGGCCTATATCCAGCAGTGAAGGGAGGAAGGCTGATGAAACCTCTGATGCCGACTTACTCCACTTCACGACACAAGCTTTTCAAGCTTACTGTGAAGTGTACAAAGATGTAGGTATTTGGGTTTATTTCGATAAACCTAGATTCATTTTATTGAAAAAAAAAACTATAAAATTATAGGGTGGGTCGAAAATCTCGAATAATTGACACGTGGCTACTAGAAATATTTAAGAAAAAAATTGTTAGTCGGGGTACAAAAAAGGCAACAAATAATTCAATTAGTAGGGCCTATCCTAAATAGTTTTTATACTTAGGTGGTAATGGGATCCATCCCAGTATGGCGCTATAAATTCAATACCTTGTACACCTAAATGCGGTATTCGTCAATGTTTTTTTCTAATTCTAGGATTTTAGTATCAAATTCTAGGAATTCGTGTTATCCTTCGGGATATCGATAGGTTAAGCAGTGCCGAACTTGGAAACAAAATTATTTTATGCCGGGTGTGCACGCTTGCCAAACCTCGGCAAGCCATCACAAATTCAAATGTGTGGATTCATTGGTATGCTTAATCAGTAATTATTGCCTGTTTCTTTTGCAAATGAAAAAAATAAAAAAATAGGGCATTTGGATTGGCTTGTGTAGGCTTGTTAGCACTTGTAGTAGGATGATAGAGTGTCACTTTTTTTTCACAAATCAAAATAAAGTTTGCGGCAAGCGTTTGCGAAGTGTCTACATGTTTGTGAGTTTGCTGAAGCTTGGAGTTACGGCAAGTAGTGCCGAGCTTGTGGAAATTATACTAGGTACAATAACAAAAGTTACAAATTAGGACCCAAGGTGTAGAAAAAGGTGGTCGTTAAATGGTTTGGTTAAGTACTCGACCGTTAACCGTGTGGGCGCGGGTTCGATCCCAATGCTCGTACTCATTTTTGTATTTCTGCAGATTCAATAATCTCAAAATTTGGACAAAATAAAATTGTTTATTGTTTTTATTGTGCCTTACTGTTGGTCTACAGCCTATCCCGAAAGGGAAGTGTAAACATTGAGGTTTTCGTTTTTGGTTCTCTAGCTTGATTGTATCCGACATCCTTTTTTGCCGAAACTTCGTACTAGAAGAATTTTAATAATAATAATGAAACTTTATTAGCCAAAATATACACAGATATAAGAGTAAATTTCAATGAACAAAAAAATCTTGTTGGCTAAAGAGCGAGCTTATCGCAGGATTTACCTAGCCCGAAAATCAAGGCAGAAAAAAACGACGAAGATAGATTAACTCGTTTTTTGACGCACACAGTCGTAACTTACGTTAATCACTTTTTAACAAATAAAAGTGTAGGTTATTGTTTTTATTGCATTCATTCATATTTTTAAGGCGCCTGAAACGCAGCATTCATGATTGATTTTCTTGCACCGTCCCTGTATATATAGCTACAGTATAATTCCATTATCCCAAATATTCTGATGGGCACTTAAATTCTTCGCCATTTTATTATCTCTGATCCTCGCGTGTCTCTCTGTTGGGGTTTTTTATTCATAGGTAAATTATTTTATGACACCTACATCAACACTAAACTAATTTCTGAGGATCGTGACATGATGATATTGATGATGATGATGCCCATTGTGAAATTGGACACCATTAGGTAGGATTTACCTAACCTATACGACATAGTCACTTCAGGGATAGTAAACTTGGGTCACGAACGCCTCAAGTCACCAATAAATTGGCGTACGAATACAATTTCAATTTAGGTATAAATTTCAGAGAGGTACGAGTATTCAATTTTTTTTCCAGGAATCCATACAAGATATGAAAGATCGATTACGGTAAATACCCCTTTCAGATTATCGTGGGCTTAAGGCTCGCGACCCTACTATGACGTCAGTGCCATTTCCCGCGGCATTAAGGTTCAAAATCGCATGATAAAATTGTAAAAAAAGCGTTTTTTCTATTTTTGGGGTTAATTTTGCTTCAATCAAAAAACTTTTACGGTCATTCCCTAGATTTTAATGCATATTATCAATAAAAAAAAAAGAAAAACACTTTTTCTTCGTGACTTTCGGGAAGCGAGTTTCTGTCTTTCGGAAAAAAAATTAGAGGTGGCTACACATTTTTTTAGAGAATTCTACATAAGATATTAAATGTCTTTCTCGATTATTCCCTAGATAAAGGTTCAATGTATCTACTCTATTTTGTTCCAAAGCATATTTTGTAAGATTGTTGAGATCTAAGGTCTCCTGTTTTTAGAAATTTTTGAAATGTCAATATGCATACTCTTAAGTGAAATCTCGAAAACGGTGAGACTTTGGACTTAACTAAGTTTGTCTCAAAAGACTCCAAATGATCACCCGTTAAGATATCTGTATCCATCTATCAAACACTATGTATATGAGAGACAGGCCACTGGTTTAGAATCTCTGAAAAATTCTAGCATTTTACCTAGATACGACGTAATACAGAAATAGTATAGGTATAGCTTCACAAAAAAATCTTGACATCTATTAGCGAAACTTTGTAAAGTCTATCCAATATGTCTAGACGATGCGATGTTGTAATGTAGGTACTGTGGTAGAAAGATAATGCAGATAGATAACTGGGGAGAGATAAGAGATTATAAGACGAGAGAAGAAGGGATTCATTCACAAATTCACATACAGGTAAAAAATATCTGATCTATCAAGGTGACAGGTTCCTACCTACTGTAGCTATATCTACCTTCTGCCAACTTGGTCCCGACCATGTCCCGACCCTAATGTATGCTGGTGAGATTTGGACGTGGCTGAAGAAGGACGAATCATCATGGTTGAATGAAGTGGAAATGAGGTCGTACCTAGGGTTGACTGTAAGATATTGCTTTTGCAATAAGTCCGCCTTTTTTTTGTTTATAAAAAGGATCTGGGCTTGCATCCACAAACCCAAATACTTTCCTGCACACCTTGCACTATTAGGCTAATAACCTGTATCGCAAAGTGTGGAATACATCGCCAATGCCGGGGTTTGAACCTGGCACCTCTCGTTCGAGAGACTGCCGCCTCAACCAACTGCGCCAAACATGTACTTTGGTACCTAAGTATACGTTATGAGTGCTTTTTTTTTGAGAAATAAAACGTTTTAGATAGGTATACGGGTGCGTGGAAACAACCTGTATATTACGCACTATAGCCCAGGAAATTTAGCTTTGTAGCGTAGATAATTGTCGGAAAGCTGGAAACTGTTCCAATCTCTTCACTAACATGCAAAGAAGGTTTCTTGAAGTTTGCACCAATTTTCCGCTTGTGCTAAGTACAGGGTGACCCATTAACCGAAAAAAATATGTACTTTTTTCAGTTTTTCAGTAATAACTTCTAAACGATGCTTTTTAGGAAAATGATGTCTTTTTATAAATTAAAGTACATAATATTCTGCGTCGTTTAAGCATAAATACTTCTTTGTACCTCAAAAATTATTGTGATACAGACACTGCCAAGTACATATTAATTTTCTGAACAAATTGAAATATTCGTATTTTTCACTTTTGTTGTTGAATAACTCCCCAACTCAGGTATTTACGGTAATATTTCACTAATCATATTTAATTATGGATCAATTTTCTCAAACTTGTGATTAAGAGTTTAGGCCTACGGCACACAGTTAAGGATGCACAGGTGTTTAAAGAGAGACGAATGAAATAAAGATATTTATTATATGATAGATTTAGATATGAAAAAGGTAAGCTAATTAAAATTTTACGATTTCATTTTATTAATGTATAGTTTTTTCAAGTAAAATCTGAATTTTTAATACTTTTACGCCACTCCCTAATATTTTATATTGAAAAGAGTATTTTTTTACATTAATTGGTTTTATTAAAATATCTCCTAAACGGTTAGTGTTAGGAAAAAAATATTCATATCGAAATTTATCTACAATAATTTCTCTATATTATAATTGCAAAATAATTTCTTTGACGTTAATACTAAGTGAGGCAGAATTGATTAAAAATGGTATATAAAAAATAAATTCATACATGTCGTCACTTTTTGTTAAATTACTCCTAAACCAAGCAGTGCAGTACAAATTCATTAAATCAAATTTAAAGCTAAATAAATTTTCTATAAAATGAGTATAATAAAATTAATTTGTGAGTTATAATAAAAAAGTACTAGATGATCAAAGTTGATTTTATGTAGAGGCACGTTGCTAAGTAGGAACATTTTGTATGGTAAGCGTGGAATTATTTTACAAAATATTGATATTGATCATCTAGTACTTTTTTATTACAACTCCCAAATTAATTTTACTACACTTATTTTATAGGAAATTTATTCGGCTTTAAACTCAATTTAATGAATTTACGCTACACTGCTTGGTTTAGAAGTAATTTATCAAAAAGTGACGGCATGTGTGAACTTATTTTTTATATACCATTTTTAATCAATTCTACCTCACTTAGTATTTAAGTTAGATAAATTATTTTTCAAATGTAATATACAAAAATTATCCTTAATAAATTATGAGATAAATATTTTTTTCTAACACTAACTGTTTACAAAATATTTTAATAAAACCAATTAATGTAAAAAAAATACTTTTTTCAATATAAAATATTAGGCAGTGGCGTAACAGTATTAAAAATTCAGATTTTACTTGAAAAAACTGTACATGAATAAAATGAAATCGTAAAATTTTAATTAGCTTACCTTTTTCATATCTAAATCTATCATTTAATAAATATCTTTATTTCATTTGTCTCTCTTTAAACACCTGTGCATCCTAAACTGTGTGACGAAGGCCTAAACTCTTAATCACAACTTTGAGAAAATTGATCCATAATTAAATATGATTAGTGAAATATTACCGTAAATACCTGAGTTGGGGAGTTATTCAACAACAAAAGTGAAAAATACGAATATTTCAATTTGTTCAGAAAATTAATATGTACTTGGCAGTGTCTGTATCACAATAATTTTTGAGGTACAAAGAAGTATTTATGCTTAAACGACGCAGAATATTATGTACTTTAATTTATAAAAAGACATCATTTTCCTAAAAAGCATCGTTTAGAAGTTATTACTGAAAAACTGAAAAAAGTACATATTTTTTTCGGTTAATGGGTCACCCTGTACTTAGCACAAGCGGAAAATTGGTGCAAACTTCAAGAAACCTTCTTTGCATGTTATTGAAGGGATTAAAATAGTTTCCAGCTTTCCGACAATTATCTACGCTATACCCCCTTTTTTAACGTTAATACACCGGTCTACTATTCGTAATATAGATAATGCACACTTTTAGTACACTACTATTGCCTTTTTTTGTAACCCTGAATGATTTTTTGGTATTGGCTAATAAAGACTATTTTTTGAAGAACCTATACGTATAATATATAATATATGAAAGATCTCTTATGCTTCATCCACATGCTCGCCGACCCTCCACGTTTTTTGTGTGAATGAGTAAAAAGACGTTAACCGTCGATTACGTATACAATCCAAGACAAACACCCCGTCCGCACGTCTTTTTACTCATTCACACGAGCGTCGGCGAGCATGTGGTAGAGGCATTACGGTTATTCACTAGACTCTAGAGGAAGGTTCAACGTATTTATTTATACCTACCCCTTTTTAACTAAGGTTGTCGGGATCTTAAAAATCCCTCATTTTTTTAAAAGACGATATGTAAGTATTGTGTTCCAGAGTGGTTCCAAAGGCAATTCCTGAGATATTCTTTTTTTTTAATAGCAAAAGGATCTGGTCTTGCATACACAAACCCAAATACTTTCCTGCACACCTTGCACTAGGCTAAAAGCCTGTATCGCATAGTGTGGAATACATCGCCAATGCCGGGGTTTGAACCTGGCACCTCCCGCTCGGGAGACTGCCGCCTCAACCAACTGCACCAACCATGCACACTTTTAGTACACTACTATTGCCTTTTTTTGTAACCCTGAATGATTTTTTGGTATTGGCTAATAAAGACTATTTTTTTGAAGAACCTATAGGTACGTATAATATATGAAAGATCTCTTATGCTTCATCCACATGCTCGCCGACCCTCCACGTTTTTTGTGTGAATGAGTAAAAAGACGTTAACCGTCGATTACGTATACAATCCAAGACAATCACCCCGTCCGCACGTCTTTTTACTCATTCACACGAGCGTCAGCGAGCATGTGGTAGAGGCATTACGGTTATTCACTAGACTCTAGAGGAAGGTTCAACGTATTTATTTATACCTACCCCTTTTTTACGAAGCATATTTACTAAGGTTGTCGGGATCTTAGGTCTAAAAAATCACTTATTTTTTTAAATGACGATATGTAAGTATTGTTTTCCTGCCTTCCTGGCATGTCCTGGCATATTCTGTTTATAAATTGGCATGCTAAGAATCTGTATTGCACAAGAAATAAATGCTGCTCAAAGTGGCGGAGCCTGGTGATCTAACAATCCATGTCATCCAGTCTGTGAGACTATATGGTAGCTTTATGATCTCTAGTCGAATGGGAAGGAAGACTCCTAGTCCCCTCCCAACTAGAGATCTCCAAAAATTATATTAGATGAAGCCTGGCGTAACCAGATGGTAACCAGCAGCGATTAAACTACAATTCTTATATTATACAATTCCATAACCTCTTTCATATGTCAAGTTGTATGGCAACTAACTCCATCTATGTAACGCCAGTATTTATAAACAACAGTACTAGAATAAATCGTCAGATCGAGTGAATAAAAATCGTTCTATTATCGCTACAATTTTATCAAATTTTGTATGGGAGTGTAAGCTCAAAATAAGAACAACATAAACGCATAGCATCCCTAAAATGAAAATGGGTAGGACACGTGGCTAGAGGCGCAGAGGGCAAGTGGACTAAAAACCTCCTAAATTGGAGACCTCGAGATGGGAACAGAATTATGGAAAGAGAGACGACCTGGTCCGACATGTCTGTGCAACCTGGATGCAGTCTGGACAGGACAGCATGGAGGCAGATGGAGGAGGCCTTCGTCCAGGAGTGGACGGGATAGGCTGATGAAGAAGAAGAAAAAACTAAAAAATCGGTTTTGGCTTACATACTCGTAGGTATTGTACATATAAAAAGGGGGCCTGATATAAAAAAAATCCACTAGAGTCACTGCGTCTTACCTTGAACATTTTATCAATCAAATTCCAGCATAATATCTAACAAACTACGGGAATAATCTCAGGATTCAACGAATTTTAGAGGTAAGGTCGTGATGTGGTTAGGTTTATTTGAAAATGTAGGTACATAATACTTTGCACAATAATATGTATGAAGAGCAATAAAAAATAGCGCCGCAGCCATTTTTTTGTGAAACGATTGTATTTTAATGGACTTTATGCTAATTTTAGAAAATTTATGACATGATGAGAAAATATGTGGTGATAATGTGTTTTTTTGTGAGGTTTTATCATTTAGTATAAAAAAATACAGTCGAACTTGGTTAAAGCGAACACGAAGGGACCGCGTATATTTGTTCACTATACCCGTGAAACGCTATAGCCGTGAAGTAGGTATACTATGTAGGTACATCGTTCTTACCTGGTTATATGCCAACATATATGTACTAAGACAGACGATTGTGATGATTTCTACATTGTTCAAGCCAATCATTATTACGCCTGAAACGGTTTTGTATGCGGGGGCGTCCGAGGCTAACCTGGACCGACCATGTCGACCAAATCCTTAAAAATTTACGTTTTTTGAATAAGAGAAATCAAAGAATGTGTGTGATACGGAATTAATGTGACGGAAGCAAGGAGTGTGTGAGAGTATAGGGCGGTCTGGCGTTCTGTTCTGTTCGCCTGCCCCGCAAGAAACGCGACGTGAATTAGATTAGATAAATTAGATAGCGGAGGGTGGTAAATTGTTTTTTTTTGGACGCATCAACATTTTTCACTCCATGTTCAATGTCATGTAGACTTATTTTTCGGGTGTCAAAGGTACAAATCGATAATTTAAACTGAAAGGTACAAATCGATAATTTAATCTAAAAACAACTTTATTACTAAAAACAAAACGAGAGAGCGGGGTGCAGTAAAAAGATTACAATTACCCAAAACATGAAATTCTTCTATTGGTTGATGCACTATAGGTAGGTACATTGCAACAGCCAATAAATTGCCCAGGTATTGTATTCAATCGATGTTTTGAAAACATTGAGAACATACCCCCTTGAACTTTTGAATGCCTAATGTCGATTATTGGATGAAAGAGTTGAAAAAAGATGGAGTTTACTAAAACAATGGGCGGAGTTAAGGGATTAGATTTAAAGAACACTTTCTTTTTTATTATCACCTCATAATTCATAAACATTACAAAGTAAACAAATGAGTAAATGACTATGAGGTAGCATTGTCTTCTAATATGGGGTAATTCCCGCATTATAAAAACAATGGTCCCTAACAGTTTGCGATGTTTAAGCTTACGAAACATAATCCTACAATAGATCTAGGATTCATTGTTCTTTTCCGTGCAACAATTTAATGCCGTATTTGAAGACAATGGTAGGTACCTGAACCTGATTTTGACACTTAACATAAACATTACGATAATTTAGTTTTCTGTCCTTCCAATAATCCAAGTAATCGGTATGTAACGTACATACTAAACTGAGACAAAAATAACCTAACATTATATGAATTTTTGTGTTTTTTGAATGAGAATATTGTTCCGGGAATTAAATTTGTGCGCTATACCCGTGAAGCGTCTTCGTTATAGCCGTGACGATTTACGTACAAAATACAAAAATTCAAACGAATGTCGAGCATTTGTTCGCTATGGCCGAGAATTCACTATACCCGTGATCGCTATATCCACGTTCGACTGTATACATAAACTATTCCAATCTCTAGAGGGGCAGCTGCGCTCCTGCCCCCCTGACGACGCCCATCGTAACTACTTATACATAATATTATCAATGAAAAATTGACTCACCTGAACAAAAGACACTTATTTTTTCAAAGTTTCCATTTTTTTTTATCAACACATGTTTTAACCAAAAACCAAAGAAACACAAAATGATCCAGAAAAACACAAAAAATGAAACAAACAAAAAAATCTACTAGAAAAAAAACACAGATCAATTTGCTTATAGATACTCTATAGATTTTTTTAGTTTCTGAATATTTCACAATGTACCTACTGTCACTTAAAACAAAAAAAAAACGTCAAATTCAAAAAAACAAATTCCACAGTTTTTTAACAAAATGTTGCCAGAGTTTTCCGTAAAAACCACACACTTTTGCATTAGAAAAAATCCAAAAAATGCGTCAAAATTGTAGAATTTTTGTAAAAATGTTGTCAGTTTTTGACAGCTGACGCGACACGCGACGCTTTATTCAAAAATCGAACGCAGACTGGTTATAGAACGCGTTGCTAGGCGACCGGTGGGCGGGACGACCAATTCAAATAATATAAAAAATATATAAGTTCTATAGCCCCCCTTCGCTCTGATTGGTGGAGCCTGATAACGATGAGCCATTGGTAGATTCTTATTTGAATTTGGAATTGCAGGCGTGGCCTTATTGGAATAATTATTATTTTAGTTTAAAAATAATGCACAACAAATCTACCTTCCACTGTTTTTTATGAGACACTGAATAATGAAAATATAGATGTGGTTTAATCTGTTTTTTTTCACTATTTTTTCTCATTTCTTTCAATTTGTATGTTGGCTCTGGAACTGTTCTAGAATAAATCTAAGTATTTTTTACAAACAACCAAGTTCAGATTTCAGAGAGAAATTTCCGTATGTGTGAGGTTACATACCCTAGGTTGTGAAATCTCAAAAAAGTTTGAGAAGCGTTGTTAAACAGCAAAAGTTAGCAAAAACATTTGTAGATTAAGGGCATGGCACCAGGAATGACGTCACAGTCAAATCACAGTTCAAAATCGCGTGACAATCGTATGATAAAATGGTAAAAATAGCGATTTTTTCCATTTTTTGGGGTTAATTTTGCGTCTATCAAAAATCTTTTACGGATATTCCCTAGATAATGGTTCAATTCATCTACCCTATTTTGTTCCAAAGCAAATTTAGTAACAGTTGTCGAAATATAAGGTCTCCCGTTTTTAGAAATTTTTAAATGTCGGTATGCATACTGTTAATCACTTTGCGAATTTCACGCTACGAATTTCGGCACTCATGAAACTGAAATTCATATAACAAAATCGATTTCTGCTTATGCCATTCTGCTTGTGGGAGATTGTCATCTTATAAATATGCTTTATTATCTTCTTCTTCTGGTAGATCTAGAATCTGTGTTGACGGGTGTCTTTCCTGGTCTTGCGACGAGGACGTCCAGCTCTCTCGCCATCCCTTTTGGGAGTCTCCCCCGTGGTCGACCGGGTCGACCCCCCTCTGGAATCTCGTGCATCACGGCTCTGGGAAGTCTTGTTCGGCCCATTTTCTCAACATGATCCCTCCAGAAACGCCTTCTCTGCCTGCTCCATCGTACAATGTCTTCTACACTACAGGTTCTGCGTATCTCGCCATTGGGTATTCTGTCTTTAAGGGTCCTGCCCGCAATGGGTCTTAGCGTCTTCATTTCGGTAGTTCTGAGAAGGTGTTTAGTTCTCATCAGCGTGTCCGCTCTTATTATCGATCGTTAAACAGTAAAAAAAGAAACACAGAAAAAAAAACAAAATCACTCCTAATCAGAATAAGGACTAAGATCCTACTAATTACAACCAATTACCTAACTGTTTTTAATGTAAATGTATGGATTATTGCGTACTAGCCCCGTATAGAGGCATGAGATCCATAGCAACAAAAGCAGCCTTATCTTTCTAGCATGGCCTTGCATAGCAAACTCTGAGTCATGCGGTGAATTTGATAAAACCGAGCGTTTTTCAGCAACCCCAACTATGAAGGCTATAATATCTCCGGAACTATAAAAAAAAGTCCGGTAATCGTACTTTTTCTTAATTTTTCTAGTATATTTTAAAAGCAGATTTCAAACCTATCTTCTGTACTATAGTTTGTATTCTATGGTGTTGTTTGGTAAAGATATAGCTACTAAGGTAGGTATACTTACCTTAATTTCCACAGTCTGACACGTCTGGGTATACTTTATATTAAGTAGGTTCCTAAATAACTAAGTACCTATATTAATATTATTTAGGGATTTTAATGGTTTTTATGATCAAAAAGAATTATTATTATTACCCTAATGGATCCATATTTAAACTTAGGTACCTACCTACACCTACTAACTTACCTATGTGCATTTTGTACCAATAGGTTGAGACTGGAGAATGTCGGTGATGTTTTTCAGGAAATGTGATGTAATTTTTCAAATTTTTGGCGAAAAGTAGTGTTATTATTAAAAGAGTCGCCACAATAAAATGGCGGTGGGCTGGTCATGTCGCCCGCAGCTCAGACAATAGATGGACAAAACGCCTCCTGTGCTGGCGTCCTAGGATTTCCACAAGAAACCCCGGACGACCACAGCTCCGATGGAGAGATGGCATCGTGAAGTATACCGGTGCAACATGGATGCAAGTGGCCCAAGATCGTTTGGCATGGAAAAGGTTGGAGGAGGCCTACGTCCGGGGATGGATGGCAACGGGCTGAAGAAATAGAGCTTTTAATACATGAATATTTTTTTGAACAATATTTTATACAAAAATCCCTAAAATAATAAAATAAAACCAAAATATTTGCAACAATCTAAAAAATTCCTCTTTGCAAGATTGTTTTCAGTGTGGTTCTTTTCTCAAAGCCATACTTACTAATATTTTAATGTTGTTTTTAATGTTTTTTAGGAAGACCTCAGGCAAGATGGCCTCTGACGATGTGGGGTGAATCGCAGGAAGCAAGTGTATGCAGCATGCCTAGGATAGGGATCCATGACGTCTGCTACTTTGGTTCTGTTCCTAATTTCCTCATTTCTTATTTTTGGACAAGGACACTGAAGGAATGTAAGTTAGGGGTGGAGTTTGTTGGGGGGCTCCCTTCTGGCTAACCCTGAGCCCATCTCTTAAAAATATTTTGCCAAGAAGTGCGGGTAAAGAGGACGCTATATGCGCTTGTGCTACCCAGGGATGCGGTCCTTCAATAAATTTATTATTTTATCTCTTAGGTTTATACCAAGCATGGATCGTTCCATGGTTCGCTGTGTACATTTCTGCGTTTCTTTTCGTAAGGGCCATGCACTAGCGGATCCAGGGGGGGCTAGGGGGCTGAAGCCCCCTCCAAAACCATGAGTGACAGTATTTTATATACAACAAATCTAGAGGTTTCAGCCCCTTAGCCCCCCCCAAAACGTTGAGTGAGAGGTACTTTTTACCATGTGACGACATTCAGCCCCCCCAAAATTGAATCCTGGATCCGCCACTGGGCCATGGTCTCTAATGCATGTGTACCTAGTTGAAAGAAAAGACCCCACAAGATGGACCCCAAAAATCTTAAGATGTAGACCTTGGGAAAATAAAAGAGGCGTCGGAAGACCCCAAAAGAGGTGGTCCGACGACATAGCCGCTGTGGGGGGTAAAAATTGGCTGCAAGCAGCAAACAACAGAAAGAAATTGAAGAATGTAGAAGAAGCCTATATCAAGCAGTGGAGGACAGAGGGCTGAAAAAGAAGAAGAATAAGATTTTTTGTTTTACTGCCTGTTTTTTTTACAAATTAAATAAAAAAAATAAAAGGAGGGAAGTACCTTTCAATAAATTATTGTTAATAAATATAAATTCACTTTTGTAAAAAGTAAAAAACCCTATATAGTTAAGAGTGTGCATACCGACATTTCAAAAATTTATAAAAACGGGAGACCTTCTATCTCGACAACCGTTACTAAATATGATTTGGAACAAAATACGGTAGATGCATTGAACCTTTATCTAGGGAATAACCGTAATAGATTTTTTATATCTTGTATAGATTTCGCAAAAAAAATATTTAAAAACACCTCTGACCTTTTTTCCGAAAGACGGAAACTCGTTTCCCGAAAGTCGCGGAGTAATTTTTTTTTCTTGTAATGATAATAGGCATTAATATCTAGGGAATAACCGTAAAAGTTTTTTGATAGACGCAAAATTAACCCCAAAAAATGGAAAAAAACGCTATTTTTACCATTTTATCATGCGATTGTCACGCAATTTTGAACCTTAATGCCGTGGGAAAAGACAGTGACGTCATTCCTGGTGCCATGCCCTTAATTATACGTTGTGTATTTACCTATACCTACCTATACTACTTATGTGTATATTATAACTTATCTATACCTAACCTAGTACCCATACCTACAGCCATGTTGAATTATGCAACAGAGTTTAGTACTGGAGATAACAGAGAATACCAGCGGTAATTACTTTGATCATGCCGCTATTTATATTCAAATAGGCCTATTATAGGTACTGCAATCTATCCAACTGCATCATGTAGGTAGATAGGTATGCCTACCTAATATTAGGAGGCCTAATCGAACCTTAATGTAACTTAAATAATTCAATTGCATACCTAGGTGTTTCTAATGTCTACAGGCATGGGCGTCGCCACGGGGGGGGGGGGGAAGGTTCCTCCCCTAGAGATTGGAATAGGTGTAGATAATTATACTTTTTCACACTTGACGATAAAACCTCACAAAAATCGCAATATTGCCACACGTTCTCTCATCAAATGATAAATATAATTATGGATGGGTCATATAACATCAGGCACCCCGGCCTGCTCTTATCACCATAGCAGAAGGAATGGTAGAGGGCAGTAATGTGAGAGGTCGCCCAACAAGCAGTTATATGAACCAGATTATTGAGAGCGTGCGTTGTAGCACATACGGGAGACAGCCTTACTAAATATGGTTTGGAAAAAATAGAGTGGATACATTGAACCTTTATCTAGGGAATAACCGTAAAAGATTATATATCTTGTACAGATTTATAAAAAAAAATGATAAACACCTCTGATCTTTTTTCCGAGAGACAAAAACACGTTTCCCGAAAGTCGGGAATTAAAAAAAAAACGTACTGATAATATGCAATTAAATTTAGGGAATGACCGTAAAAGTGTTTTGATTGATTCGAAACTAACCTAAAATAATGAAAAACAAACGCTATTTTTACAATTTTATCATGCGATTTTGAACCTTAACGCCCTGGGAAATAACAATTACGTCATAGTTGGGTCGCGAATTTAAACCCAGTTCAGTTAGCAGATTTTCTTTACACGCATATATATTCTCAGTCACTAGACCGGGTTGTGGCTGTTTTTGAGTTTGCCGTAAGAGTCGAATGCTTCATTGAACAAAAACATTGGGTAGCTTGGTACCCCTATACTTTACGAAAATTACGAATGTAAAAAACTCTGCCGGCTAATCACGTTGCCGGCAAATTCTTGTACATACATTGTCATCGATGATCCTACATGCAAATGATCGATTATACAAGCGAATTAACGACGAGGATGATATTAAGAAGATACTAGTGTAGTCTACATGTGAGTCTAAAAATATCATAGACTTAATAAAATTCCAGTGTAAGACATCAGTAGGGATGCCAAGATTTTTCGATGCAATTATCAACTTACGTACAGGATGTCCTGTAAATCAACGTCATCCCGTAGAGGGGTGATAGACCAACTCATAAAGGACTAGAAAATCGAAATACGACCTTAGTAAAAAATAGCTCATTCTCGAGATATCGACACTTTTTTGTTTTTCGTGAAATTCGACTCCTTTGATTAGTTTTTCGATCGCCACGGTCACAAAATTCAATATTTTAGGATTGTAATTTTTAATTCGTAATCGTGAATAATCCAGCTATTTGATTATAGTCCAAAATAAAACCTGTTTTTTCCGCAATTTTGAAAAAAAGAACATCGTATCCGGCTCTCAAGTTTTTTGGTTTTTTATTAGCAAATTTCAACTCCTTTACACTGTGAAAATCGGGTAGCAACTGATGGAAACTTTTGCAAGATGTTTGAATAGGTACGTACTGAATTAAAGGCTCGCGACCAAACTATGGCGTCACCGTCATTTCCCGCGGCAGTCAGGTCGAGATACCACGAGCAATCGCACGATCAAATGGTAAAAATAGCGTTGATTTCGCTTCAATCAAAAAACTTTTACGGTTATTCCCTAGATTTTCATACATATTAACAATAAAAAAAAACTCCGCGACTTTCGGGAAACGAGTTTCTGTCTTTGGGACAAAATATCAAAGGTGTCATTCACATATATTTTTTTTGAGAAATCTATACAAGATATAAAAAAACTTTTACGGTCGTTTCCTAGATAAAGATTCAATGTATCTGCTCTATTTTTTCTAAAGCATATTTAGTAAGGTTGTCGAGATTATAAAGGTCTCCCGTTTTAAGTAATTTACGAAATGTCATAAGCATACTTAAACTTACAGGTCTTCTGTTCTCCCATGGTCGCCATGTTAGGACATGCCCCAAAAAAGATGAGTAGGTAGATGATATAGTCTAAGTCGCAGGAAGAAAATAATTGAGCAAAGCTCATAGTAGAAAAAAATGTGAAAACGTTAGAAGAGGCCTATATCCAGCAGTGGAGGGATGGCTGAACAAGAGGAAGAAGATACTTAAACCCAAAATACAGGCGCAGACACAAGAGCATCAAGTAAAAATAATCTCGATGTTAACAATGCATCGATGGTTGAAATAACGATGTCACATCGCTACGGAGAGATAGACATCACTAATTTATTCACAAATCCTGTTTTTTATTCACAAACTGCTTTTATCATTTGCTCTCAATAATATAATTAATAAATATGATAAAAACAACCGTATAGCTTGCAAAAACAATAAAGATCAAATTCCTATACGTAATAATATTAAAAATCTTACAACAGCGTACAGAAATATAAACCTTATTGTAATTTTGCAATTATTTATTTAAGGTTCATAATTCTTTGCACTTTTGTGTTAGTTTTCGTATGTATTTGTACGCGATTTTCAGCCTTATGATTTTTTTATGCAGTTTAGTATTCTTTGATAAATGATTTTTGCATACCAAGAATTGCTAAGTCAAAAATCGCGTAGTTTTTTTGTTAAAGATTTGTAACTAATGTAAAATGAATGTTGTTTTTTTTTCGTTTTTCTTTTGTCTTTCGGTTCTAAAAAGGTACCCACCTACTCTTTCGATCATCATCTCAGCCCTCCTGTATTCAGTGTCGGACATATGCCTCCCCCTTATGTCTTGTTCGCATTAAGGAACCTATATAAAGGTGGGAAGAACTATCTAACATTGACTCCCTTCTATATCTATGACAAATCAATGGTGGACGCCACTTACGATTTAAACATATATGATTGCGTGTCATGTTGGTTGTGTCCACAATTGCATGAAACCTGGTGATATTTCAGTGATTTTTGCGACTCATTATGTATAATCAGTGTGGAAATTACCTTTGGAATATAACCTACGTAATCAAATGGTAAATTAGCGTACTTTACATCGAAATAAAATGGCATAAACCCGATAAACCTAGCGGAAATTCTAGAAGCGAAAATGGCGGCGGTCGATTTTTGTATATGGCTTTATCCATTAAGTCTTCCTACATCTACATATATAGGTTCCCTGGTTCGCATTAGGCCAGCAGTTTAGTCTAGTAAGTGCAGTACAATGCTGGACTTACACCCAGCCATTATCCTATAGTTATCAGGTATTGTTACTAATTCACTACTTATTCAACTAAACTAATGCACTAACGCGAACAAGGTTATACAGACACCATAGCTCCCTCTGCCCCTCCCCCATGGACTGAGAAAAAAGGGGAAAAGGGAGAGAGAAAGATGTAAAAAGATTTTTAAAAATAACCCCCCCCCCTCAGCTTCGCTGGATCCGCAGCTGAGTTCAATCGTCCGCATCCGTGTCCGCAGATATCTAAAAAAACATCCGCAATACTTATTCCTTTTACCTACAAGTAGTACAACACTGATATGCGAACTTGCAACCATCGCTATAAAGGACGTACCTATTGCAACCAACTGGGCCAGTTATAATAATGTCACAAAAAAGTTTCACACGCTTTCATTCATTCATTCATACCTATTATGGTAAAAAAAACTTTAATGTAGGCTCTTACGGGAACATAAAAAAAATCAATAAAATTGTATCGTTCAGGTAACCGGTGTCGTAAAAGTGTAATTTGTTTGTTTTATTTATTTATTTAAGTATTTTCTGCTTCAACCCAAGGTGCCATGGTCCATAGTCTGGTGTGTTGGACACAATCATACAAGGGTTCCACAACGATGTTAGTATGAGTTTACACTCGGTGAGCAAATTATTAAGACCATCTTTTGAGAGTTAACCTTCCAGGGGGAAGAGTGGATTTCTGCAGAAGGGAATCCGGGGCTAACATTTCTTATTAGATTACGACAGATTAGACACTATTATACCTATCATTTTATCCAAAAGGTAACTCGATGGCAATCGTGTTCTTAGGAAGCTTCGCGCCTGGAACCTACTTAAGGGCATGGCACCAGGAATGACGTCACAGACATTTCCCACGGCATTAAGGTTGAAAATCGCGTGACAATCGCATGAAAAAATGATAAAAATAGCGTTTTTTCCATTTTTTGGGGTTAATTTTGCGTCTATCAAAAAACTTTTACGGTTATTCCCTAGATTTTGATGCATATTATCAGTACAAAAAAGAATTTTCACTCCGCGACTTTCGGGAAACGAGCTTCCGTCTTTCGGAAAAAAGATCAGAGGTGTTTTTAAAATTATTTTTCGAGAAAACTATACAAGATATAAAAAATCTTTTACGGTTATTCCCTAGATAAAGGTTCAATGCATCTACCCTATTTTGTTCCAATACATATTTAGTAACGGTTGTCGAGATAGAAGGTCTCCCGTTTTTACAAATTTTTGAAATGTCGGTATGCACACTCTTAATGCGTTTTTGTGTACTGTAATAAATATGTGATATTTTTTCAGTATAATGAGAGGTAGTGGGTGTTTCTAGAAGGATAGGTATATTTCAGAAAAAAATACCTCGACAACCTAACTAAATACCTACATGCTTTGTAAAAAAAATTACCCTACCTTTAACGAATTACTGTAACAGATCTTTCATATCTTCTATGGATTCCTGTTTTTCTTTTTAACTATGTAGGTGCATCTTTATACATTTTTTTTTAAGAGAATAACTGCATTACTAAAAACTCTTCAATAAAGTGAAATTTCCACGAAAACACGTATAATCTTTATTTATAAAATTTGATTGTGCGATTGTTCATGCGTGTAGCATCACCCATAAATCGCTTATAATATATAGTAATCGCTAAGATAAATTGCTATTCAGATCCTCCTCGGAATGCGAGTAACACTTACTCATATCCGGCGAGTAACACGATCATTGCTTAATCACATTCTTACTATGTATATAATAATTGTAAATTGCAAAGTGTATTTTATGTTGAATAAATAGAATAAATAAATAAAATAAAAATTGGTGGGTACATAATATTGATCCCCGAAAATAAAAATACTAAGTGGGTTTATAAATTCTATCACCAAGTATATTATGTCTTCTTCCCTGGTAGAGATAGGTACTATAACACATTATTGTCTGCATCAGGACCCATGAGGGTCGCCACCTTATCAGTCGGGTCGCGTCAGGCGGGCTGCATCTTCTCGGGCGCCTCTGTCCATTCCCCAATGGACATTAAAACCCTCTTAACTACGAAAGAGAATTAAAGTTATTTATTTAATTAATCAACTTCTAATTGAATCGTTATTAAGTTGTCCTTTCATTTGGATTAAGTAGATCAAAATATATCTATCTATCTATCTATCCCCTCACGTCTCTTGCATTAGACCGCCATATCCTTTAACCTTAGATTATAATGCCTTTAACCTAAGCTTCTGTCGAATTCATGCAATTTTTCATACCTACACGCATGGGCGTCAGCAGCCTAGGAACTAGGGGAGGCAACAAAAATTAAAAAATTTGGTATAGCATTCAAAACGCATAAATAGCGCCGCAGGCGAAATATTTTGTGAGACATAGTGAAGGAGGTCGTGCTTTATAATTTCGTTTATTTGAAAGTGTATACAATACTTTGCACAATAATATGAATGAAAAACATAAAAAGTAGCGCCGCGGGCAATTTTTTTATGAAATAATTGGATTTTAAGGGATTTTAAAACTCATTTTTAGAAAAATTATTATAGGTACGATGAGAAAACGTGTGGTACCTAATAATATGATTTTTTGTGAGGTTTCATCATTTAGTATGGAAAAATATATACCTATTCCAATCTCTAGGGGAGCGGCTGCCCCCCCTCCCCTCTGACGACGCCCATGCCTACACGTTCTACGATTCCTTTCACTCAAAATGCCTCTTGTGTGAAAACTTGCGTCGGGAAAAGTAAGATTATTCCACCGTGATTCGGCCTTCTTTAGCCACGTCCGTTCCTTTATTTATTTATTATTTTAACTATTTCCTGCAGCCATTCAAAGCTGCAAAATTTTATAAAGATGTCTATTTTTTAGAGTTGCATCTTTAGCTTTTTATCAAAAAGGTTGGCCGCAAATAGATAACATAGGTTCCCGGATAAAAACCCATAAGAATATTGCTCAACTTGAATAAATCCCAAAAAATACACAAACCCTTCAGAAATATCCTAAACGGATAAAAGCCCAAACTTTCTAGTTGGATTCCAGTAGATGAATTATTTATAAAAAGTTGACTATTTTTTATTGTCTATCCCATTTAAGATCCGCTTATTTATTTGTTTATTTTCTAATCTACGGTATTTAGTTTCTATACACTGAAAGATATCGTACGTTGATAGATACAATTAATTTTATTTTCAAAATTCAATTAGATTTGAGCTTGTGTCCCTTGAGCATATTACTAAAAGGCTTTCGTCTTTTTTGGGGTTTATTCATGTTGAGCAATATTGATATGGGGTTTTGTCCGGTCACTGATAGCACAATAGGTAGAATTATTAGATTATTACATTGACAACTAGTTACACCTTGACTGACTGATTGATTGGACGAAAGATAACTTTTTACCTCCGTGACGTCAGCTGATGTCAGGTGCAAAAGTCAATAAAGATGTTGGGCATGTATGCGGAAATAGATAACACAGGGTACATTCTTAGTGTCCACCTAATCTTTATGAGTTTTTAATTTCCTTTTTTTTAGGGCAGGATGCCTAAGAGACGGTCATTTTATTTAAGGTATAGTGGGTGTCGCCAAAACGTTTTTTTATGACAATATTCAAGCCTGTGGAATGCCCTTCCACTCGATGTGCTCGGTGTGCCAAAAGCCTGGAGGAGTTCAGAAGGTTGCTGAAGACTCACCAGTTTGTGCGTACCTACGGGTCGGTCACTGGTCAGCCCAATGATTAGCTAAAACTGATTAGATTCATTTTTATTTTTTGTTTGTGACGATCCAATGTGGTGATTTAATCTATTATTTTTACTGTTTGTGACGATTATATATGGTGATAAAAAGAAATTTAATGTGCCCTTGGGGCGATTTTATCGCTAAACGGCGCCCAAAGTTGTCTAAATATTATTATTTTTTGTTTTTAAAGGATCTGGGATTGTATCTTCTTCTTCTGCTTGTGCCCTCTCAGGTCTCCCCGACGATGGCGATCACTCTAGCGAAAGTCTCTCTATCCTGGGCTGCCCGGAATAGTTCCTCCACTCATCTAATTCCGATCCATTCCCTTACAGCCAGGACATCTGTCTCCTACCAGCTCCTCGACGCCGGTGTCCGGTAGTTCGTCTAAAATCAATTCGTCTAAAATCAATTGGTCTAAAATCAATTCATCTAAAATCAATTCGTCTAACTATCAATTCGTCTATAAAATCAATACTTCTAAAATCGACGAATTCATCGTTATTCATCGAATTCATCGACGAATTCAACCACTAAATAATACCTACTGAGTATGTAATATGTATACAAACACAAAAAAAACACATTTAAAAAAAAGAAAAAAAAAAGTGTTTTTAAATCTTGGATATCAACAACCTTACTAAATATGCTTTGGAAGAAAATAGACTAGTACATTGAACATTTATCTAGGGAATAACCGTAAAAGATTTTTTATATCTTGTATAGATTTCTCAAAAAAAAATGTGAAACACACCTCTGAATGTTTTTTCGAAAGACGGCTACTTTTTTCTCGAAAGTCGCAAGAAAATAATATTTTTTGTTTGTACAATTAAATCCAAAAAGTTTAAAAACCCTTTTTTTAACATTTGATCATGCATGCGATTTTGAACCCTAACGCCGAGGGAAATGAGGCCTGACGTCATACCTATAGTGGAGCCTTAACATTTACTTGATATTCAGAATGTGTGGCCAACCTCATTACTGAAAAATAAGTAAAATGTCTTCTTTTGTCTTCATTTAAAAAAAAAGTGTTCCAAAAGAATGTGTGGATTCCAATGTTTTTTTTTTGATCAATTTAAAGAATAGTATGTACCTAGACAAGTACATACACATACCTATAAGCTTATTGATGGATCGATAGTAATGAGATCATTTGAAATTTATCATCAATTTTGATAATGCCTAGATCTACAGGGGCGTCCCTATGAAACAGGAAAAAAAATCAAGAGACAAAATAAATTTCACAATGATTCTCTGAAATTAAGATCATCTTATTCCAGTTTACCTGTACCAATAGAACAATGGTGCCTCCACTCTGTTTTACGTACCTATAGCAATCTGTCTTCGCTGACTACTCTGTATGAGGGATTTGGCTAATCGAGTTTCATAATTTTATAAGAAAAATGAAAATAATTTCTATGCTACCTAACTATGCCATCACGGGTATATCCTAATAATAGGGTAACCAGAGAAGGCTGTGTGTGGATCATAGACTTTTATATTAAGTACACTTAATATTTAATAATTTCATGTATCACTCGACAACGGGTGCTTTGCCTCAAAAAAAAAAAAATAATAATTTGTTTTTCGGTGTTCTCTTAGAACTATTTTTCTGGTAACATCGATGGGCCTTCACTGGTTTGCTTTCTGCTTTTGTTGAATTGTTGATATGTGCTGTTATCTGTTTGTGCCCATGTGACTAAATAAATAAATAAATAAAAGTCTATAATGTGGATAAAAACAGAAAATTTATTTTTGATGCGCTAACACTTAAGTACTTATTCATATTCAGAACGTCTTATAGTCTCATGGATGTTTTTTAAAGACACAAAAAAAAATATTCAAAATGAGCGGGGGCCTATTCAACAATCCGAAGAGACCACGAGGATTGAAAATAAATTGTATCTAATTAATTATACATACATATTATTGTGAGTCCAGGGCAATGTCACAATAACTTTCGTCACTGAACACGTCCCTGTTAGTCTCCTCAACACGCGGGCAGGCGGTACATTGTGTATCGTGGTAACATTAATTACAACATTATAATATTTAGTGGGCATAACTCAGAGGGAATTACTATGGAAACAATCTACACGTATTGTCATCCCATACAATCAGGAGTATGAACACAAGAAGGTGGGACATGTTAAGCTCTAAAGAGGACATTTATTTATTTATTTGTTTTATTTATTTATTTATGGACATGGAAGAGATACAGTCACTTCGTTTCTAATCCTATCTCTTAACGTTTTCCCACACATTCTTCTCAACGAACTCATCTCGACAGCATTAATTATACTTGATTCATCCTTCTTCAGCCATGTCCATGTCTCTGCAAGTGGGGTTGCAATATTGTATTGTTGGTAGCCCTGATTGTCGAACCTTGTCATGAGAGCTGTCAAAGGTCCGCAATATTCTCACATTGTATATTTTACAAGTAACCTACGATACCGAAAATATTACAGAGCGGCACTAGAGAAATTATTTTTCCTTTAAACCGCCATCACAAGTTTGAAAAACAATGTTGCCAGTTTATTCTAACAATCCAAAAATTGTCAGTTGTGAAATATACTTTGAAAGTAGCAAAAAATGTAACCATGTCTTATTATCACATCAAGCAACACCGAACTAAGTTTGCTCGGGCTTGTTTTCGTGAGACTTCTGAAAGAAAACGGACAGTATAACTGGGGATGCCACGAAGAAAATAATCTACAGCTAGCGCCATCTGGTGAGAAAATGACGCATTTTATCTAAATATAAAATTAGGTGATTATCCCCTATATTGTAAGGTTGCTTGTTATATACAGGGTGTTTGTTTATTGTTATACAGCGAGCATTATATACCGCATGGCATCCTTTGAACTCGCGAGGCGCCGTATCCATTAGGCTTATCAAAAATATTCCTAACTACATATATATATAAAGTAGAAATATGTATTTTATATATATATGGAATGATTATCTACGTACATAATATACTAGACTAGTGGATACCCGTGAAAACTATTCACGAAAAATTTGCCACTAGGACTGCCACCTCTCCGGGTTTGACTCGGAGTCTACGGCTTTGAGTGGTGTTCTCCGGGCTCCGGGTTAGCATATAGTGTATATCCGGGTCAGAAATTTTTGTCTGACTAAAAAAAAAAAGAAAAAAAAAACTACCCGATAGTAAGACCGGGACTCCGGGTCAGCATAGTATGGGGTTATGGTGTTGACCAAAAAAAAAGGTCATGAACTCTTTTACAAACTATAATTACAAATTCGTTTTTTCCGAAATCTACGGGCCTACGCTCTTACAAAGATGGCAGCCCTACCTGCCACTCTACCACGCACTTCAAAGTTCTTCCAAGGAAAATATCAGAGAGGGTATTGGTCTTAGATACTTACTTTCCATACTAATTCTACATACGTACCTACTATATGTACCTATACAGTAAGTATGATTACTGAAAGAATTCGAATTGCATTCTCTATCAGTAATAATGATATAAGGTAGGTAGGTATGTATAATTGTATATGTACTTTTTACGCGGAGGCATGACTTTGTCAACACACTTGTCAGTATTCTCAGCCAGAAGAGTCTACATATTATCATTCATGATTCACATATAAACTCATCAGCCTAATACTGGGAAAAATTCACATATCCAGATATCACGGATATCACAGGATTAGGCTCAACGCGGGGCCTTAAATACATGCATTTTGCCTGAAATATCAGTATTTAGGAATCGTCTTATAATATTGCAAGTATTAATAATTATTACCGATTTTTGCATTTTTATGTAAGTATTTAAAATTTCAAAATATTTTTCATTCATTATTTCATTAGGTACAGTAGGTATAATTTTTAATTTCTAATTCATTCATAAAACTTTTCGTCGAGACGTATTGGTCAACCAATATTTTTTGACCAAGTTAAAGCGCTGATGGTATAGTGAATTTAAAAAAATTCCTTTGGCACGCCACAGGCATAGGTAGATTTTAAGTGATTTATTTATTTTATTAATTTTAAGAGTACATGTGTACATATAATAAAAACAATCACAACATCATCACTAAATAAACCAGCAAAGTGATGAAGTAGTATGGATGTAGTTTATTCTTTGATTATCGAAGTACCTAATCCAATAATCAAATTATTTTCATTCCGCACTCATAATATGGATTGGTACCGGTACCTAAGCACTAGAAATTTGAAAAAAAGATGTGAGTTCTACTCGTATCGTGAAGCACTTTTCTAAGACAACAAACACGCTAGTACCTATGCGGTACCTAACTACTACTTAACTAGATCTTTCGATCGATCAGTGTCGTCCAAGGAATTGAGCTAGACAAAATCTGTAAATTGATCTGTATTCCTTATTTAATGCCCTTTCATACGATACCAGACACAGACCCTCACAATCATTGGATCCCCTCAGAATGATTGTTTTTGTATTTAAAGCCTTAAAAAGTGAACCTTCCTCTTAATGGAATTAACCCAATCTCATATCAGTTCATCTACCACTTACCAAAAATCTACCACCCAAGTTTCACGTTTCTGCGACGCATAGTTTGGCCGCAAACGTGCGCACAAGAAAAGGGACATATATATATTTATATATACATATATATATGGCTTATATATATAAACTTTTAAACCAAGGTCGGATTCGGGTTCTCCTGGTCCTAATTAGTGATCCTGAGTAGAAATTTTTCAATTCTGCGACATCACGGGAGAAACGAATAGGTAGAATTCCTTTTGGAAATCTACCTAAAAATGATATTAAGGGCCATAACAATGCCTTTCGGTACTTTTCGGTACTTTTTAAAAAGTTGTATAACCGCACCCTTTAAAGATCTAGCTTTGAAAAAAATATATTGTATTCCTTCATCTTTTCTCTAATGGATTACTGTTTAAAATAAAAAATATGTTTTATAGTTTTATTGTAATAGAATATTTAAAAACACCCGTTTTTGGCGCTATAAAAGTTATATCTCAAAAACAAATTGACATAGAAATATGTTTTATTTTTCAATTGATAGGTATTTTATATATCTAATCGATTACTGTTTAATTTTTACAAAATCGTTATTGTTTTTATTGCAATATCGAAAAAACTACATTTGAAGATATTTGTGATGCGCCTTGTCGAGACTCGATAACGCGCGCAAGTTGAATAATAGATCTTAACGACATGCATTCTGGTGTTATAAGCGAGATGTTTGTATATCATTCCTCAGTTCCGCCTACAAGCTTGTGGGCTACAGACGTGAAATCTGTGTTGATTTTTTTGTTATGAATTGGAGAAATACCTATCTTATTATTTTAGTTTTTTTCGGAATTACTTACGTAGCGCGCGGATCATGCGACCACGGAGCTACAAATCTATCTAGATGGAGCATTTAATATAACACTTAATATTTTTATCATAACTTTAAATTGTAATAGACAGGTACGTATGTAATATTAGGTACTTGTTATATACAGGTAGGTAGGTATGTATCCCCTTTCGGCAAAATATTTTTTTAAACATATAGGTACCTACATACTTTCTTTTTAATGCATAATATGTATTGTAACGTAAAAAGTAAAATAATGATATAATGCAGGTTGTTTAAATCATTTATTAAATAGATAAATATTTTATTTACAATTATGGTGGTATAAAACATGTTACAAATTATACAAATCGTCTTTTTTTAAAACAACACAGATCGTCAGAGAGCAGGCCGACAAAAATATAACACATCTGTTTTTTGATAGAGATATGACTTAAACTACATATAAACCTCACCAACATACTCCGAGTAATGAAGACAAAAAATGGTACCTACCTTACCTCGCAAAATGTATAGTAGTTTTGATTTTTGGATATGTTATATAGGTTAATCATATGGTTCAGAATCCAAGTTTTCAACTTCCCTATCCTTGTGCGTTCATTAAGGCGAGCCAAAAAGTTTCTAAATTTAGGTCAATTTACAGTTTATTGATCATTACTTTGTAACATTGCATTTTAGAGAGAAAAAATGTAAGTAGTTAAAAGTTAAAGAATATTAAATATCCTGCAACTTTTTTAACAACAAAGTTTTTTTGCAAAACGAATGTATACCTATATGTTTAAAAAATATTTTGCCAAAAGGGGATACATACCTACCTACCTGTCTATAACAAGTACCTAATAGTACATACGTACCCATCTATTACAATTTAAAGTTATAATAAAAATGGGCACTTACCCTGTTAGTTTCGAAAGTCCCGTTAATTTGTATTAAATGCTCCATCTAGATAGATTTGTAGCTCCATGGTCGCGTGATTTGCAAAGTGTAACGAACATCAGATTTTTAAACAAAAGGGGGTGGGACTAATGCGCGTGACACGCCCGATCGCTCAAGGTCATTCGCCTTATCTTGGCCCTTAATTCGATTAATTATACACCGTGCCTATTCGATTTCACCAAGCTCTGCAAACATGGGACTCAAAAAGTGAAAAGAAAATTTTTAGCCACCCATAAACGCGTCGCTGCTTTAAATTTACATGCAGATTCATAGAACTTGCAAAACTTGCCACAGGCCCAGCGTTACAGACATACCGGACATGGATTCTACCAGTATTATGTAATGGAATATTTATATTAAATTAATATATGTATATTATATACCTAACTAGGGGATATTCATCCTCCATTTTAATAAAAGGCAATGTCTCTTCGCTTTGGTATTCGTTTCCTATAGAATGACAAGGTTTCATACAAGTTTCAGTTTCTAAATAAAGTAAAACAAATGTGTTCTTAAAATTGCTGTTTTTTATTTTCATATATTTTCTACAAATTCAATTTTCGTTGAAAATATGGAATGATAAGCATTTTGAAACTTAATAATTTACAAGCATGTGATATGTAAGTATTAGAAATAGGTAGGTACACTCAGGGCCGTCCCTACCTAATAGGCAAGTTAGGCAAAGCCTAAGGGCGGCACTCTGAAGGGGCGGGAAATCGAGAAGACGGCAATCTGAATGAACACTAGATTATTTTGAAAATCACAATTTACGTTTTGTGAGAACATCGGAATTTTCTACATGTCGTAGTTGATATCTAGGGACGGCCCCGGGTACACGAAATATTTTAAAATATCACAATTTGTTTTGCAAAACATTTTATTTTCTAGGTCTTATAGTTTATTTCATTTTATTAGATGGGGTGTATTATAATACATATATGTACTGCGACCTATAAGATCTATTGTACTCCCCTACTTTGCCCATCTGGTAACTACCCAGTTAGAGCAGCCCCTCTAGTCCTAGACGTCTTACGAAGTCCAGCACTCGGAGGGGGTCTAGGGTGGGAAGTGATTCCACCTCTATCTGGTGCTTGCCCAAAGTTCTCAACCTCATGTATCTTACGGCATCGCAGTCTGCCAGAAGATGGTAGGTCTTATAATTAGTTGGTTGGCATTGTTATCAAATATAGTTCTCAACAGATATACAGCCAAGGATGATCTTACCACTAGGATTATGCAACACTTATTTCACTATGACATATTATTATATTAAATACATATTTATTTTATATATTTTAATTATCTAATTACTTAATAACTTGTTGGAAACTTGTCAACTAATCTATGTACAATTTTTGGACATTTAGCTGTATAAAAATAACTTCTTAAATTTATATATAGATAGGTACATTTATATTACAAAATACAATTGAAGAACTATTAAATAAATTTGTATTTAAAACTAAGTAGGTGATACATCGTAAAAAAAGTTTAAGAACCACACATTTCTCCATATAAAATTAAATTACTTAATCAAAAGATGTGTGGTCGGTAGCCTGGTTGGTAACGCGCTCGACTGTTAATCCTGTGGGTGCGGGTTCGATCCCCGATGCCGACCTACTCCACTTCACGACACAAGCTTACTGTGAAGTGTACAAAGGTGTATTTCAATAAACATGCAAAATTTGGCTGTAGACCTTATGCGGCCGTAATCCTCCTAATTGTTTTATTGCATCGACCATATAAAAAGGTTATCTTAATCCTATAGACCACATGCGGCCGGTTGGCTTAGGTAAAACTAATAATAATAGTTATAATATTTGTAGTACAGTAGAACACCACTAACTTGGACAGAAAATGTATGGATTTCCTATGCCAATTTTATATATTGTAATCTCGATATTTTTGACCGTCGGTGCTTGGTGAAAGTTATTTATGAGTATTATTTTATTATCACATAATTTAGTAATAAACTAGTCATAATCTAGTTGTTTTGATTAATTAACAGTTCATCAATAAAGATGTACTTACCTATACATGAGAATCTGAATCATTCCTTATTATTATTTACTTGATGATAAGATAGAAATACAACATACAATGTGGGAGACATAGGTTCAACAATATTATAAGTATGTAAGTATGCTCTGCCGAACAGATCGGGCCAAGTTGGTAGGTTTTTACTGTATCTGAGGTAAGAAACTACAGTTTGTATAGACTGTCTGCCTGCTCTGACCGGCAGGTAAAATCTATAGGATTAGAGACCCTTGAACCAACCGGCCGCATAAGGTACATGCAATAAAACGATTAGGGGGATTACGGCCGCATAAGGTCTACAGCCCAAAATTTCAAGGTAATGCTGGGACATTGGAAGTTATTATAATTTGAAGAGAAAAATGTAAACGCAGGATATAACAAAAGATGAAGTGAATAAGGTGCGCTTACTCACACCTTCGTCGGCACTAGGACGGCTTTTTATTTTTATAGATTGTGGCAAATGCTGCGACTATAATATGGTATGGATGGATGGGTTGAGAAATATTTTTGTGATTCTGGGTTTTGAATGCGGAGAGTCATGAAAAATGCTTTAATACAGTCTTATATAACTATACACTTCATATTAGAGGTAGTAGTAGTGGTTATTTGGTAGATTTTATTATGAAGTATGTCTTTGGTAGATGATAGATGGACCAAGAGCAAATCCTAGAATGGCGACCGAGAACCGTCTACAGAAATCCAGGCAGACCACAGGCGAGATGGTCTGATGACATCAAGAAGGTGGCAGGACAGCAGTGGCACAGAATGGCTATGAATAGGGAAGTGTGGAAGTCGGAAAGGGTTCAACACTGGACGAGGGAAGGCTGACGATGACGATGATGTCTTTGGTTGTGATGCGGTTTCGGTCATTTCATGCCCCATCTTCAAGAGTTCCTGTATTCTCTTTCTACCCCTGTAGAGATGATGACACTTGGTATGGACTCGATTCTCGGAGATGGCTCGATGGGTGGCAAACTGAAAAACAAAAAAAAAACAAAATTACAACTTTTTCCTCAAGAAGAAGAGGGAATTATAAATACATTCACACAATGCACCATGTTCACTCCCTAGGGGAGGACGCAGGATGGGCGTTCCGATTGTTGAGAGTCGGAATTTGCTGACTGTTCTCTCTACCCAAGGGTGTATATGGGAGGGGCGAGCCCTTCCCCCGAAATGTGAAATAATAATTTGCCACCTATTATTAGAAAGATCCCAGGTTCATTACTTTACTCATTTTTCAAAAAAAAAAAAAAACAAACGCCTGCGGCGCCTTTTCATTGCATTTTTTATGCACAACAATTTTAATACCTTATACTCATCTTCACAAAAAATTCACCTGCGGCGCTATTATTGTTTTCTTAAACCACTATGTTAAAATCTTTGTTGCCTCTCCCAGGACTTTTTTATATATGAAACCAGATTGAAAAGTCAGGCTTAGTTCCCCCCAAGTCAAATGCTAGATCATCTCTACCTACCCTGCGAACCACGTCATTTTTTATGGGTTACAGGTTACAGCTAGTATATGTATGTATACCTAATAATTTTATAAACTCACATGCTTGCGACTCGTTTATTGAGGTGTATTGCTGAGGGCAGTATTATGCTCCCCGACTCCTCCCCCGATGTGGTAAGATGATGATGAGGTTGGCTGGAGGATCCCACTGGTGTGGCGGAGGCCTGGTGGTGTTGTGGTGCGGTCAGGATGCGGTGGGAATGAGTGGCGTGATGGTACAGTGGGGGGAGTTTGCCCTCTACTGAAAAAAAAATTAGAGAACCCTTGAAATAAGAATTATAATATGATTCTTCCTTTTGTAATAAGAACTAAATACAGTTTTGTACCTTTTTAAAAACTGCACTAAATGAGGAAGTTTTTAATATAATTTGATTTTTTTTTACAGTGTAAAGCAGTCTTAAATTTGATAACAAAAAACAGAAAATTGGAGAGGCGGAAACGACGTTATTTTTTTCAAAATTGTGTAAAAATAGGTTTTATTTTGGATTATAATCAAATAGCTGAATCATTCAGGATTACCAAACAAAAATTATAATCCTAAAATATTGAATTTTGTGGCCGTGGCGATCGAAAAACTGATCAAAGGTATCGAATTATACGAAAAAAAAAGTGCCGATATCTCGAGAATGAGCGATTTTTTACTAAGGTCATATTTCGATTTTCTGGTCAGTTATGAGCTGGTCTATCACCCCTCCACGGGATGACGTTGATTTACGGGACACTTTGTATAAATTTCATCAAGACGGCATCTAAGCATTCATCTACGGCATCATACATAAAAAATAATCCAAAGTACAAAAGGGTGCTAATTCACGTAGAGAAATTTTGACGAGACTCCATACAAAATGTATGGGGAGAAAATTTCAGATTTTTTTTTTACGAATAAATAAATCGTTGTGTGTTCAGGGTCGGATTTAGGGCAGGGCAACCGGGGCTACTGCCCGGGGCCTCCACAAAAGAGACTTCGAGAAAAAAATCAAATTCAGACTAGTAATCAACTTTTCCTAATTTTCAAAATAATTTATACTTGGTTTCACAATAAATTATTTATGGGAAAACTCGACTGAAAAAAATTGACCATTTTATTTGGAAAATAATTTGGAGCCAGGGGGCCTCCACTCCTTTGTTGCCCCGAGGCGTCCACACCTCTAAATCCGGCCCTGGGTGTTCTAGTTAGGTATATTATTATAGAATACATACTCTTATAGCTACTAACATGGTAAGCCCCCGGCACGGCCCTGCAACCCTCCTCCGCCGTGCCCCGCTCCTTGCTGAGCTCCAGAAGCGCTCTTAGGTTTGCGTTTCCTCGTCTGGATTCCTTCTTTCTTCATGCTGATGGGGCGAGGTATCTGAAAAAACAAATGAATATCTAACTATGGAGTGTCAATAAGTTCTCCCTAGTGAACAATGCTTTATAATCTGTAAAGCCGATATTACATGGTTCACTTTTTAGGAATAATTCATCAATCAAAAGTGAAATCATCCATTCATTGGTGAACCGTCTAAACACAGAAGTAATTCGGGGGGGGGGATTTTTTTTTTGGGAAATGGAAGAAGGTCCTATCTACTACTTATGTACAAAGAATAGTAACACAAAAACAGGGAATGGTGATTAGCGCCGCAGGCAATTTTTTTAATGAAACAATTGCATTTTAATGGATTTTTATATTAATTTTAGAAATTCACGGTATGATGAGAAAGTATGTAGTTATAATGTGATTTTTTGTGATTTTTATCATTTAGTATGCAAAAATTCTAATCTCTAGGGGGGGCAGCTGCCCCCCATCCCTCCCTTCCGACGCCCATGCAACCCACCATTTTATACCTGAGAAATGAATCGTGTTTTCATCGTGCCATTTCAATAATTATTGTGAAAAACCAATCCATTAAATCACAGTTGTAGTTTCATTAATTTTTTTTGACTGCGGCGCTAATCTAATTGTGACGAGGGTTTGTTCACAAAAAATAAACTGGAGATTTAAACGTTTCCATTTATCTACCTTCTTATGAAAAAATTCCGCCTGCGGCGCTAGTGTGAGTCATATGTTGAAGGTCCGTCCGCACACCCGAATAACACAGGCGCCAATTAGGCGCCTTTTTATTCGCTCTTTCAGCCCAAAGTTACTCAGACGGCCCCAGGGTTAGCCAGAAGGGCACCACCCAGCAACACCGTCCGGAATGACACCTACAATATCCCTGCTACAAGGAGGATAACAATATAATGAGCTACATTACATCGTCGTTTGTCATGTTGTAAGGTACTACTGAAATTAACCAGGTTCATCAAACTACCCATTTGTTGAAAAAAAAATTCGCCTGCGGCGCTTTTTAGTCCCGCCGTTGTTGCTTCTTTTCTTTGGTCCGGAGCTTAAACCCCCCGGAATGAATTTCTCGGTGTCTCCCGAAGACTTGTGTATGTGTAAATAACTAAATAAAGTGAACCTTACATTGTGTAGTTTGAAGTAGAGTCCACAAGCATTGCACACAGGGTCCCCATTATTGTTCCTCCTCCAGAGAGTAGTGCTGGTGGTCTTGCAGTTGGCGCAGATTACTCCATTCCTTCTGGTGGCGTTGTTCTGGAAACAAATTATCGATGTTTTCATTTTTATGTATAATTTTCTCCTTATAATTTCGTACAGCAAAAATTTATAATTAGAGACCGGATTATATGCATTTGCATATTTTGGCATTTTATTCAGGATTTTACATATTTCGACCAAAATCTTATGATCTTGCATATTTAGGTACATTTTCTAAAAATTTAACTGGATTTTTAAAATTTTAACGTTTTCAAAAACAAAAATGTTGTTGTATAGTTGAAAATGTAGTAGGTAAATAAAGTAACTTAATAAAAAAATAAGTTCCAAATCATATTTAAAAAAAAAAACAATATTTTATGACTTCACATCCTAGAACTGTTTTTCGCGGTCTTCCAAACGATACCAAACATAAATTAAATATTGTAATAGTGGTGTTTAATTTGTTGTATTTATTTAAATTTATGTGGCATATTTTCGTACATTTTGGTGATTTTGATGCATATTTCTAGCATTTATGATGCATATTTCAACCATTTTAAGTTGCATAATGCATATAATCCGGTTTCTAATTATAATAATAATAAATTCATCTAAGCGGACTGTTAGCGCCATCTACAGTTGAGTAGTATTAGCATTAGCGAAGAGTTAAACCAGAATAATTTCTTACTGCTTCAATAAAGTCTTTTTCACATATTTTTACTTGAGTAATACATCAGAAGATGGCGTTGAACTCAACAATTTGATAAACTTTTTGTGCTTTGTAATTTTTTGAGTTTATTTTACAATACAGTAGACACAGTTGCAACAATAATAAGTAATTCTCGGTGTCGAATTTATGGATCTCATCCACCTAACCCAGTCCTTCAGTTTCTCAATAATGGTTGAAAAAAATTTGCACCTATTCTACAATTAGTGTATACTAATTGTAGAATGTGTATCATCACGGTCATGACCGAACAAAAACCCATAAGAATATTGCTAAACATGAATAAATCCCAAAATATACAAAATCCCTTTGGAATTATGCTCAAGGGGCAAAAGTTCAAATCTGATTGGATTTTGAAAATAAAATTAATTGTATGGATTTCTTTCAGTGTGGTACTAGAAACTGCCATAGATTAGAAAATTAGTTTTTATCCGTTGAGGATATTTCTAAAGTGCTTTTTGTTTTTTTTGGGATTTATTCATGTTGAGCAATATTCTTACGGGTTTTTCTCCTGGAACCAACAGTTTTATCCCTTTTTTAGTTCTCACTATGGCCCATCTCTTACCGTTTGCGGTTTGGCTTTGTTCCCTTTGATTGGCGGTGGTCTGTTGATACCATTCATCCTGCTGTAGAGCCCACAGGCATTGCAGAGGTAGTGGCCCGTGCCGTCCTTACGCCACAATGGAGTGCATGCGGCGCCACAGTTCACACATTCCTTCATTTCCATCACGTTGCCTGAAAAAATACAAATAAATTAAAAATAGTCATTAGTATATGTATTTAATCTCTTATTTGTAAGAATGAATTGTAACCTCCTTGGATAAGGACACTGAAGGAACGTAATTTAGGGTGGGGTTTGCCAGGGGGGCTCCCTTAAGGCTAACCCTGGGCCCACCTCTTAATAAGATTTGCCTAGAAGGGCGGGTAAAGAGGTTGCTATTAATGCGCCTGAGCTACCCGAAGATGTGGAGGGCCTTAAGCCCGCGGGATTTCCCTTCAATGTCGAGATGTATGTAAAACAATTCCAAGTCATGTATACTTTGAGGTGTATATGTGCAATTTTTAACGGGCAATTTTTCGAGCAATAAATTGCTCGGCAACTCATATTGATCAACATGGACGAATTATTAATGGAGCAATATCGAGAAATCATTTCGGCAATATTTAAAGCGAGACAACGATATTGAGTGCAAACGAAGAAGAAAATTGACTGATATTTCCAAACCGATTGGATATTCAGCAATTCGTGTCGCCGACATGAAGAAATATGGCAATTGAAACAACACACTCAGCGGGAAAACCCTAAAAAACACCCAAGAGATGGACTCATCGCGCTGCGAAAGCGATCAAAATTATCAAATCAAACATTTGTTTATTATGCTACGCAACCCAAAAAATATTTACAAAAAAGCACAATTTCCAGAAATCCGTCATTATTATAAAATTGCATCCATTTCTGGAATTCAATAGACATTATTCGTACCATACCGACCTCCCTCTTCTGCGATGATGTTAGAGGAGCCGAGCCACTGTCCAGAAAATGACTGGCCATCCTGATCCATTAGCGTCGCTGCTGGGGTCGCCGAGCCACCAGGATACTGCGGTCCATACTCCAAGCCTGGGGAAGCTGTGCCAGCGATTGATCCAGAGATGAATGCCGTGTCTCCGGGATGAATCTTGTTACTGATGTATTGGACGGAGCTGTTGCCATGACCGTACAGCGTAACCTGGAAGAAAATCAAAATTGTTAAACAGGAACAATTCACTTCAGAATCCTCTCAGGAGGCGAGGATGGATGGACGCCTATAGAATGTCGCTCAGAGCAACGCGTCTCAATATATTTACACTAATTTAGGAAATAATGATGACGTTATGAATCTTTGACGTCATACAGGCCTTAAGAATTGTGAGGTACAGAATTAACCCTTGGGTGAACAGAATTAAGTATGAGTCAAAAAAATGTCTTGGACTTCGAAGTGCAGATAAACAGAAAAGCCCAAAAATTCCTCTACTCTGCATAATTTAGGTTAAATATTGAGGCATTTGAATTGTGGCTGTTCAGGAGAATGTTACGCATGTCATGGGTTTATCGAGTCTCCAATGAAAGAGTGTTTACTTTAATAAATAAAGACAGATAACTGTTGACCACTGTCAAAAGACGGAAGGCTACATACTTTGGTCACCATGCTTCTCGGCAAATATGCCCTCTTCTGTAGCATGCAGTGGAGGGGAAGACAGAAGGTATGTATTTAAGAGAACATCTGGGCTCGAGAATCTTCGACAGTGGTTTGGAATACCCAATCCAATTCGGCAGATTAGCCCAGGATCGGGGGAGTCTCGAGTGATGGTCGCCAACCTCCGATGGTAGCTGCACAAGGCGAAGAAATATTCATTCAGTCGATTCAGTGTTGAAAGAGATAAATTTGCTTACCTGAGAAATAGGGCTGGATGGAGGCTGTCCTTCATAAATCTCCTGATGACTTTGAACTGGATGAGTGTAAACTATCTGCGTTCCACCTTTACCGATTTGCTGCACAGCAGAAGCCCCTAGGTTGGGATCATCTCTGTAAAGTAAGGCATTAGGTGGACTCTCCCCTCCTCTACCACCACTCGAATACATTGTCATAAATTCTTTATTGCTGAATCCTCCATGACCTCCCCCTATAGTCTGATACTGAGGACTGGATGCAGAAATGTACGTGCCAGAATAGATTGCCTGATGGTTTGACAACGAAGAAGCAGGTTGAAGATTTGTGTAAGTAGTCGATTTGTGTTCAGGAGCATTTGGATCGTGGTTGTCATATTTCAACTGTTGTGAATTATCGTAAGCGATTCCAATAGTTTGCTGACCTAAAGATCCCGTCGAAACGAGTTCCATCGTTGTTGGTGATCCGATATTCTCATTTCCTTGGTAATTATGTGGAGAACCTGGTCCGGTTACGTGACCACTAAGCATTGGAGAACTGGACGTGTAGTGAACAGTCTGATGCATTGGAGAACCATCCTGATATCTTGGTGGTGGTCCATCTGTTATTATAAGTCTTTGATCTGGGGTTAGGATTGCAGTTTCGCCTGCGATGACTCCTCTCTGATCACCCTGATACGCAATAGCTTGAATCTCTCCTCCCATTCCTGGGTCATCTTGAGCTAAAAATATTTGTTGCGGTTGATATCTTGCAACTGAAACAGCTTTCCCATACCATCCATGTTGAGGATATGGTTGAATACGTTTTCCAAAGTGACTACCGGATCTTTCCGGTCCTGGAGTTGCGTACTTAGCTGGATTTATTGGAGCTCTCGTGTAGTACCGTCCAGTTTCTTGTTTGAAAGCGACAGGATGTCTAAATTTATCTTCTTCGATTATTGCTGAATCGATGTATCTCCTTACATATCCAACAGGCGTACCTTGAGTATCATTTTCCGTCAGCACCATGATGTTTGGTTGATGTTCCATTTTGCTGATGTAATGTGTTTGAAGATAATGTGACGGTCTTGGCACTTCTTGCGTGGAAACTGGCACTGTAACAAATTCTGCGACCTGTTCAGCTTTTACATATTCTTCACCTTCGTTAGAGGATGCTTGAGGAGGGTTTGGTGTTCTGTTCCTGTTTGTAGACTCTTCATCTTCATTCTCATCCCCTGTTGTAATTTGTCCGGTTGTCGTAATTGTTCTCATCTGTCTTCGTGACGTTATGACGGATGCTGGTGGACTGCTGTCATTGATGTGTTCTCTTTTTTCGTTTGCATGTTGAACAGTTTCGGATTTCTTTGTTTCTGTTTCTTGGTTTGGTTTCTCTGGACTGTTCTCCATTTTTACTTCTATTTGTTCTTCTGAACCTTTATCTTCTTCATTGTTAGTCTTGCTTGTATTTGGTGGTGTTGGGTTTTTGGGCATGCTATAATTTTCTGGCTGCTTGCTAGCCTCTGTCGTAGGAACATTGTTATTTGCTTTGGTATGATTCGCAGGGGTGTCTCCTTCTATCCTGCTCGGTGGTCTAGAATCTGGTTTTGGTGTCGGAGGTTGTGATGGCCTTGACAGCTGCGCCTTCATTGTCTCTGACATTTTAACTTTCATCTTTTTTACCTATCTGAAATAAAACAAATGCATACTCATATATTTTTTTAATAAAAAAATGATGAATCTGGGTTTATTGAAAGAAACCCAAATACACCTTTGTAAACTTCACAGTAAGCTTGTGTCGTGAAGTGGAGTAGGTCGGCATCGAGGATTGAACCCGCGCCCACTGAATTAACAGTCGAGCACGTTACCAACCAGGCTACCGACCACCTCAACTAAAATGTGTAGGTATTGAAATTAGAGAGATGAGAGAATGCACTAAGAGTGTTGTGTCTAAAATGAAAGTATTGAACAAGGTGAGACGGTTTGGGAAAGTGGAGAGAATGAGTGATGACAGAGTGACAAGACGACTTTTTTTCTATCAAAAAACGTTTACTGTTATTCCCTAGATTTTAATGCATATCATCAGAACAAAAAAAAATTGCCCCGCGACTCTTAATTGGTAAACGAATTTCTGTGTTTCGGAAAAAAGATCAGAGATGTTTTTCACATTTTTTTTTTAGAAATCTACACAAGATATAAAAAATATTTGACGGTTTTTCCCTAGATAAAGGTTCAATGCATCTACTCTATTTTTTCCAAAGCATATTTAGTAACGCTTGTCGAGATATAAGGTCTCCCGTTTTTAGAAATTTTTGAAATGTCAGTATGCATACTCCTAATATGTGGAAATAATTTTGATGTGGTCGGTAGCCTGGTTGGTAACGCGCTCGACTGTTAATCCAGTGGGCGCGGGTTCAATCCACGACTTACTCCACTTCACAACACAAGCTTTTAAGCTTTCTGTGAAGTGTGCAAAGATGTATTTGGGTTTATTTCGACAAACCCAGGTTATTTAAAAAAAAATGTATCACTAAATATTAGTGACTTATTCGTAGAAAATTAAAAGGATTACGCGTTTTTTAAAGTTAAATATTAGTCTAGACCAGCAAACCGGTTATGTTTAGGTACCTACTGCTCATATTTACTAGCAAACACCGGACGTCCTATCCTCTGAGAGGAGTGGTACACATAATGACGTCACAATCCGTCTTGGTAAGATACCTACAGCGCCATCATCGAGTGTCATGTAAACTCATAAGACGTATTACCTAGTATTTACAATATAGACTTAATAATGTGTCACCATTATGAAATGACTGGCGGCGGAAATCGGAACTAAAATGAGATCACAATTTATTATTGTTATTAGGCATGGGCGTCATTGGACCGGGGGGGGGGGCAAGTCCCCCTAGAGAAATTATATAATATAGACTAAATCATCAAACTTCACAAAAAATCACTTAATTTTTTTTTACCACATCGTTTTTTCGTAATACTATGAATTTTATGAAATTATATTAAATATAATTTTCGATAAAAAAAATTGCCTGCGGCACCAGTTAAGATTATTGTTGTGTTAAATATTCCTGAAGAATCTATTCTTAAGTGTTTTTTTTTTTATTAGGTAAAATAAATAACAACTTTTTGATGTAGATGATGTACCTACATGATTGTGTCTAATGCCGAATATTTCGCCTGCGGCGCTAGCTTTTTTTACGCATTTTCTATAACAAAAAACTAATAATTGAGAAACATATTGTAAAACCAGTCGTATCAAGATCTTTTTCACTAACTCTCGCAAAAAAATATTACCTGCGGTGCTATTTAACCATTTTGTACCACAATGCAATACCCTCTACTATTTTCTATTTTCAAATATACCTAACGACGACCCCCGACTACAACCAGTGGTGTAGTCCTAAACAAAAAAAGTACCGGAGAGTTCTCTACCTACCCCCCTTTTTTAAGTAGATAGGTACCTACCTACACCTACATGGATGGTTATTTACAGTTTTTTTCTCAACAGAAGACAATTCGTATAATGCAGCATTTTGTGTACTCCCTTGTGGAGGAAGCAGGATAGGTGTTCCGACGCTTAACGACTTTGGTTGGCTTAAGTGATCACTTTATACCCAAGGCAACGTTCGCTCCTTCTACCACATACTGCTGTCAAACGGGTGATATTATTCAATCAGTGAAATTCTTTAAATTTTTGTTTTAAATCAATATTTAAAAAAAATCGCAATATGCAAATATAAGTATGCTCTGGCCTCATTAAACCAGTTACACCACTGCCCATAACGCCACTATTTCAGGCAAATCATGTCGGCATTAGTATCCAATTTAGATTTATTTGACAAATGACTGTACTATAGGCGTTACTATAGAAAGACACTTAACTAGTAAGTATTTGTTCAAATGAATTGTATCCAGGGCCGCCACGAGGGGTACCGCCGCCTGCGTGCAAAAACTTTAAATGCGGCCCTCCTCCCCATCCCCATCACCACAAAAAAAAATAGTTCGAATTTCATTGAAAAATAGGTGGTTGATATTTAAAAGAAAAAGAACGTAGTCGTTTTCCAATAGTTATGATAAAAAGTAGCGCCGCAGGAGAATTTTTAAATGAGAAACAGGTTTGAAGTTTTTCATTAGTAGCGCATGTAAATTCAGTTATTAAACCCAAAATAGTCGTAATATAAAAGAAAAGTCGTAATATTATTTGTTATTAAATAAAAATGCTTATAAAGAAAGCACCTGATAGGAACAAATCATTTAGCACCGCAGGCAATTGTTTTATGAAACAATTGTTATGTAGTGGTAAAATTTACACATGCTGTTTTTACAACTATAGTTTGTGAAGAAAAGTTTGGAGGCCTGCGGCCGCCCCTTGATCGGCTGCCTGCGTGCCCCGCACACTTTGCACATATGCCTGTGGCGGCCCTGACTCTATGTAAGTATACCAATTTTGTAACACTATGATATATCTGTAGCATGTATAGAGTGTATAGCATGTATGTCATGTAGCATGTATAGTATAGTTAACTATAAAACATCCTGCATCCTAACTAACTAGGTATTATCTGACTTGTGAGACAAGCACGTGCCTCAAACAACTGTATGACAGATTGCTGATAATATCTACCAAAACGAGAACATGTTGTTTTTTCTCTTTATCTGTGGCGAGGGATCCCCCGATAAATTTTATCTATGATTTTGTATGCCTAGTGTAGCTCAGTAGATCAATAAATAAACGTTTTTTTCAATATACATGGTGTGACATTCATAGGTAGATACTCGCAGAAGTTCACCACAGCGTTGCCATCTCTAAAAATTAGAAAGCCGGACTTTTGGGTCCTAGGGCCGGACGCTAAATAAAAAAATTATTGACTAAAAAATCGCTTTCTAACAAAGTTTTAATCCGTATCTTCTACATATTTTCCTTTGGCAGAAACCTGCTTTAAAAAGTCAATTTCTTTGGAAATTTTATCATAAAAGTTTTTACAAATATAACAGTTAACATTATTGCAATGGTTTCTGAACTTAAACGCAAAATAAAAAGCCTAACAAAAGCCGGACGGGCCGGATGCAGACAAATTTGGCCGGATAAAAGGTCAAAAAGCCCAATGGCAACACTGCCACCAAAGCTCTCAAGCTTTCCAAAAAACAAATAAGGACCCTAACCAGGACCTTGACTGGACACTGCAGACTGCGGAAGCATATGTTCAAAAATGGACTTTCAGACACTCCAGTTTGTAGATTCTGTTCAGAGGACAACGAAACACCTATCCACATCCTCTGTAACTGTGACGCACTCGCTCACAAAAGAAGTCGCATCCTTGGAGGGACTGGACTCCGAGAAAGCAAGACTACTCGCACCAAGACAGATCGTGAGCTACATGAGACACGTCGGCCTTGAGGACGAGATGTAAAATTGAAGGGTGTTACAATAAACCTCCTCTGGTCGCAGTGACGCAGGGGACACCTAAAGGGTCCTCTGACCTAACAAGGAAAAAAAAAACAGTCATCACGGACCAACCGAAGCAGGGTGATAGAGGACCTCAATACCTATCGATTTAACCCCCATGTAGTTCAGCGATTTTTTGTAGTTTTCGAGTTATGAATTTTTATTTACATACCGTGATTTACAAGACTTTTTTGGTCACAGAGACACCAATTATTAAGATAGGTACTAGAGTTTTTTCTTCTCATCATCATCAGCACGACAGTCCTGGGTGGACCCTGGCTGAGTCAAGAGACGTTTTTTCTTCTAGAATAGGAGAAAAGTATACCTTGCAGATACAAAAACAATTATGGGCCTATCTGGTAACATCGTGGCATGAAAAAATGTTGAATCTCAAAATAAGTTAAGTACAATTTAAATTATTATTTTTTTTGAGGAAGAGTTAAAAAAAACGCATAATAGAGGCTAGTATTGCCCCGGAACAGGCTATCGCCTAGTGGGGCAATAAAATCCAATACTTTTTTGTTTGTATTTTTTTTACTTTGTAAAGCTTTGGATAATAAATAAATGAAATGAAATGAAAAAAAATATTTTCTTCTCGAACTACTTTAAAAAAAAATCCTATTTCATAAACTATTTACCCTCTAAATTTAATTGCGCTATTTCTACGACATCATACTTAAAAGTTATTTCAAAAGCACAAAACGTCGATAATTCACGAAAAGAAATTTTGATGAATTTCAATACTAAATGTATGGGGAGGAAATTTCGTAAACAAATTCATAAAATCAAACCAATTTTTTTGATGTTCGCGTTGGATGTTGGATTACGACTACAAGATTAAAAAAATCGAATATTTTCATAAAGGACTGGAATTGGTGAATGCTAGTACTTAAGTGTAAAGTGATGAAATTAAACCAGCCGCCGATCAGTCATAAGCCTGATGAAAAGTCCATCATTTGCTGTGTATCTGTTGAGATACCTACTTGGTAATGCCTACTAATGCTGGAAATTCAGAAAGGGTGGCGAACCTCTTTGCCGATAAAAATACGGAACACCCAACACTTTTAGAGAACACTCGAAAAAACAGGAAATGGGTGGAGGCCAATTTTTCAACCCGGGTGAAAGCTTTACTATATGAAGAAAATTATCTTAATGTCTTATTTTAAAATTTAATCTTGCTTAACACTCAAAAGCAACTTAAGAGTGTGTATACCGACATTTCAAAAATTTCTAAAAACGGGAGACCTTATATCTCGACAACCGTTACTAAATATGCATTGGAACAAAATAGGGTAGATGCATCGAACCTTTATCTAGGGAATAACCGTAAAAGATTTTTTATATCTTGTATAGATTTCTCAAAAAATATTTTTAAAAACACCTCTGATCTTTTTTCCGAAAGACGGAAACTCGTTCCCCGAAAGTCGCGGTGTAAAATTTTATTTTTATACTGATAATATGCATTAAAATCTAGGGAATAACCGTAAAAGTTTTTTGATAGACGCAAAATTAACCCCAAAAAAATGGAAAAAATGCTATTTTTGCCATTTTATCATGCGATTGTCACGCAATTTTGAACCTTAATGCTGTGGGAAAAGACTGTGACGTCATTCCTGGTACCATGCCCTTAATAAAATGTGGAGACACGATTTTTGTAAGCCCGTAACCTCACGACGAGGTTTTCGATTTTGTTGAAATATTTTTTATATTTGAAGAATAAATAAATAAATTGTACAAAAACCTGAAATTTTTTACATACCTAGACGTTCACTTTATGTACGAAAATGTTTAACATAGTATTTATTTTCTCTCACAGACTTTGACGACTAGGGGACTTCTCTTTCCATCGTCGCGTTACATCGCAATGATGGGGGTAACCAGTAAATACACTGAAATGTCCGTAATTATAATTTGGAGTTAGCTGGCAGAGATCGCAGGACTGCGATAAGCTCACCCTAGTGAACAAACGTTGTGATTTATATTCGTAATGTTAACATATCTCTGTATTGTCGTGACCGGACAAAAACCCATAAGAATGTTGCTCAACATGAACAAATCCCAAAAAAGACAAAAGCCCTTCAAAAATATTCTCAACGGACAATTGTTTTTTTGGGGCTCATTCACCGTGGGCAATATTCCTATGCGTTTTTCTCCGTGAACCGTATTTTGTTCACCAAAAGTGTAAATAAATAAAAAAATAAAATGTATGCATACTGACATTTCAAAAATTTCTAAAAACGGGAGACCTTAGATCTGAAAAATAGATCTCGATAACCTTACTAAATATGCTTTGGAAAAAAATAGAGTGGATACATTGAAACTTTATCTAGGGAATGACTGTAAAATATTTTTAATCGAAGCGAAATTAACCCCAAAAAAATAGAAAAAACGCATTTTTTAACATTTAATCATAAGATTGTCATTCATTTTAAACCTTAATGCCGCGGGAAATGACCGTCACGTCATAGCTGGGTCACGAGCAAAACAAAAAAATGCGATTTTCAAAATATTTTTTTTGACGTACCTTTATCAGAATAGTGTCATTTTTTATCTTTTCAATACATATAGGTATGATAATATTTATTTAATCTTCAAGTGAACAATAAATACATATAAACATAAAAAAAATTACATAGTACAGATTATCAATCGTTGTCCACTAGGGCGAACTTATCGCAGAACTGCGATTTCTTCCAGTTAACCCCAGGGGGAAAAAATAAAGTAGAAAATATATACCTACATACGGTTCCCGGATTATAACCCATAGGAATATTGCTCAACATGAATAAATCCCAAAAATGACAAAAGCCCTTAAGAAATTTGCTCAAGGGATAAAAGCCCAAACTTTCTAGTTGGATTCCAGTAGATAAATTCTTTATAAAATGTTGACTATTTTATTGTCTATCCCATTACAGATCCGCTTATTTATTTGGTTATTTTCTAATCTATAGTAGTTTATAACACACTGGAAGAAATCGTATACTAATAGATACAATTAATTTTATTTTCAAAATCCAATTAGATTTGAGCTTTTGTCCCTTGAGCAAATTTCTGAAGGGTTTTCGTCTTTTTTGGGATTTATTCATGTTGAGCAATATTCATATGAGTTTTTATCCGGTCACGACCTACATACACATGTGAGAAAAAATAAAAACAGAATAAAAAAATAAGAAACAGAATCCATATACATACATAAAAACATATATAGTTGAATCTACAATTTAGTCCTAAGGTTCAGGTGCCGCATTTGACACAAACATGCGATTTTATACTCTTTAGGTACTGATTAGATATGACTATATTTCACTATTTAGGTACTTAATAAATTTCTAGATGCACTACGGTTTCGTCGCACGACTGCTTAACGGACGCGTCGAATATTAAACTGAACATAAAAAACCAACAGAGGTAAGTAAGTATGTAATACTGTTTGTACAGGTATGGTACATTGTCTGTCATCACGCAAAATACGTACCTACAATTTTTAAGGAATCTTTTTTTATAAGTTAGTATCCATTGGTATACTTAACTAGTAGCTACATATTTTTAAGATCAAAGTTTTTTTGTATTACTGTCTATCTTCTTCTTCTTCTCCTGGGCATTATTAATCCCACATGGTGGTGGGGTCTGCCTTTCGGGTCTTTCGCCGCCACTTCGCTCGATCTTGCGCATCTTCTGGTGTCACGTCGCTCTCGCTCATATCCTGCCTCACCACCTCATGCCACCTACGCTTGGGTCTTCCTCGGGACCTCCTACCAGGGACACGTATTACTGTCTATAAGTAACATAAAATAAAAAAAATAAAAACACATTTAATTATTTCATTATTCAATCATAAGAGTACAAACAGTTAACAACACGTCAACAGTAAGAACATAGAATGTGCCAGCAATGCCTCGTCGATTTTACCGAATGTGTATCAGATAAAAAAAAACACATCAACACATCATCGAAATTAGTTATAGGTGGTGCAAATAAAAAGAGGGCATATTATGTGCGTTCGGTGTACTCAGATGGGGTGTAGTAGTATTAAAAAAAACAACAACTTTACCGAGCTGGCCTCGGTGGATGCGTATACTTGGTCCATAAATGGGGCAAGAGAGATCATCCCCTCTGTGAATGTGAACAGATCGAGACTATTAACCATATAGTAGAGAGGTGTCCTGACAAGAAGTTTGCAGGGGTTCGTGAGGAAATTCATAAGGTGACGCCAAGGGCAATAGATTACTTAAAGAATATTGACGCGGCGATATGACTCCAAGATAACTTGTACAATGGTCGTGTGCATACGAAAGAAGAAGAAAACAACTTGACTAAGTACAAATGGTGGCTAGATAAAAAGAATCTTGTAAATAAGAGTATATTTCTAATAAGAAACTATGATTTTCATTCGTATGACGCTAGAAATAGAACTAAATTAAAGCCAACAGAACCAATAACAAACGGAAAGAGATAGCTTTCTAGTTTTCACATATTCTTGCAACTGAGGTCCTGAACAAATTATAGTGAAAAATAGTATTGAAAATAGTGTAATATTGTAGAGCATTCCCTGGTCCATATGTAGATATCCACAATGCCACACCCAATGCAATAGAATAGCTTGGAAGCCTGGATGTTGCTCTGTTAGGTACATATGTCTCCTGTGTGTAACAGATAGCATATTAATTCTCTCATCTTCTGACGTTGCCGCCCAACGGTGACAGAAGTCATACGAAATATATCAGTAAGTATAAAATTTTACGGAGGGACGGAGACCCAGAGGGCGATCACCTCTGCGATGGACGGACCGAGTTACGCAGACTGTTGCCTCCTCCATCTATAGGGCAGTGCATCTTGCCGAGAACAGAGCTGCATGGTGGGGATTAGTCAAGCAACGGGTGTTTGGGTTTGGAGATCGCACTGAGGAAATCGACAGGAGACAGAGAGAAGTATAAAATTTTACAAAACGTAGTTACGTAGTTTCGTGATTAGAGCGATGCGGCAGTGCTTTTTAGTGTATTCGGCGTAAATGAATAAAATATGTTTGTATGTGTAATAATACGTATGTATGTGTATGTATGTATCTGTAGTATTCTGTAGGTAATACCTACTAATATATACCTATTTATATTATGTATGTATAAGTATAGGAAGGTACATGATTTACTAATATACCTAACTAGAACATCGTTCTGAATACCTAAGTATAGTAGAGGCCTATATCCAGCAGTGGAGAGAGGAAGGCAATAGCGAAGAAGAAGAAGTTAAAAATACATATAGGGATGACTGGTAGATATTGCTTACAGGACACTCGAAAACGGGCAGGGGCCTATTTTTTACTACTCGGGGATCCTGCAGAGTTTAATTGATTCCGGTTGACTGTAAGACATTGCTTTTGCAATAAGTCCCCCCTTTGGCATACTACTGTGTCTAATAAGATTTGTTAATTATATTTGGTCTTTGGCTAATAAAGATTTATTTATTTGTGAAAATTAAAAACAACATTTTTTTTCATTGCAATACATTCATCTACCTACCTACCTACCATCAGGTCATTTTCGACAAAACAAGTAATAAGCGACAGGTGTGCTGTGTGAATTGTATTATGAACTGTGGAACAGATGTGTTTTTAAGAGATTTCAAAATTGGGCAAAAATCTCTCCCTCATTAACATATTTTGTAAGATTTTCAGGCTGAAAGATGTAGGTTTAGCTATGCTGGTTTTCCGTTAGAATTTCCAATTTGGTGACATTGTCAGTGTGTGCCATGGTCTGCCTTTGACATGTATAGTAAAACGTATTCCTTAAAAACGGTCTCTGTTGGCGAGGTTTTATGAATTTCCTGCGTTCTCTTGAGGAACATTGAAGAGGGAAGTTGGAACCTGTAGGTTATGATAAAATGAATCATAAATAATCGCTTATCTATGTAAAAAGATAACAAATATATTGTACACCATTATCGATTAATTTATAAACTTTATCTATCTGTATTACCTACGTGTATAATTGCACATTATCTGACAAAAAATATTGATATAGATATTATAATTAAGAGAATATAAAGAAAAGTGTGGAGTTCTTGACGATAGAATCTGCAGAAGAATATTGGCGATTTCCTGATGGAGAGATCACATCAGAAATGACGAGATTCGCATCAGAAATGACTGTAGAATTGAATGAGAGATATCAAGACCATCTGAGTGTCTAGCCAAATGAATGGGCCACATTGTGTGCCTTGAGGGACTCCTCCATGACATATTAATAAGATGAACTGCGGTTGATATTTCTGTAGAGATGAAGAGGGCTGCAAAAGAGATGCAGGACTTCGCTACAAACTAATTGCTTATTGTTGTTTATCGTCCTTAGACCGTATATCGTGCACTTGGACTCGTCAGTTTTACATAATAGACATTCAAATTTAAATAAATTTATTATTAATAATAACTAATATCTTACATTTCTAGTACACAGATATAAAACTTATTACAATATTTACAATTTTCCATACTACCCTCCAATGTGAGGAGACCTCGTGTATTATAGGGGAGTTCCGAGGTTTTCATCAATTCTAATATACAACATCAACAACAAATTCTAAAATAATTAAATGCTATAAAGAGTGTAAAGGGCTCTGTTAGCATTTCGTCAGTGACATAGTATCAAGGATTGAAACGCCAGGATTGAAACTAGAAACAATACATACAAAATATTTATTTGTATAATTATTTGTAGAATGACCGTAAAAGTTTTTTATATCTCGTATAGTTTTTCTAAAAAAAAAAATGTGCAAAACACCACTGATCTTTTTTCCGAAAGACTGCAACTCGTTTCCCGAAAGTCGCAGATTTTCTTTTGTATTGATAAAATGCATTAAAATCTAGGAAATTACGGTAAAAGTTTTTTCATTGTAGCGAAATTCTCTCTTCTCTTCTCTGCACCATATCCTATTTATCTGGGGTCGGCGGCTCGGATCCTCTCTCTCCATCTGCTCCGATCGAAGCAGTCTTCTGAAGTAAGCTCCATGATTGTAGCGAAATTAACCCCAAAAAATGGACAAAACGCTATTTTTTACATTTTATCATGCGATTTTGAACATTAATGGGTCCCCAGCATTAAACAACTAGCATCTGAAACTCTGAACAATATGGTTCTTTCAGTTACTCATTTGTTAATAACCTAATTCCTTATCTTAATAAAAATATTGATGATGCAAAGCATAAGGAAAGGCATTCTTCTCCAAGTTATGATTCAGTAGATACCAAGGCAGATAATATGATAGGCTATTATAATAATCATATTATGAAATGTCAACAACTGAACACAGAACATATTAGGTATATCTAATGCATGGTAGGAGAGATACTGCGGTATCTAGACTACAAATAGTGTTAACAGTTAAGATAAATTCTGATAATAACACAAAACCCGTTCTGATATTAATATTGTAGGTATTATTAACAACATATTCATTCAAAACGCTGGTCATTCAATGAGCGAAAGTGTACAACCTTAACGCACCCCCTCGCGAGGTCAATCCGTTTCAACCGCGAAAAAGTGCATACGAAACGGCGCTAAATTAAATTACAAGTGATGATTCGTCGAATGTTGTAAGTTGTCTGTGGATTCGAGAGATAATAATCTAATTAAATAAAGAATTGACGAATTTGAATGATGTTTTGTGCGTTGTGGAAAATGTGCTAAAAAGTGAAAAAATGTGTACGAAATGCGTCTAATCCGACTAAAACAAAGGTGCAGTGTTTGTGTTGTACTTGTGAATAAAATAACTATGCTTTTTGATAGTAAATTAGGTGTATTTGTGCGAAATGGTTGCGGTGGTTGTGTTTCAAAGTTCAAAGACGTACCAATCAAGAGATTTTTTGTGTTGAAACGATGTTTTAGTTGCAGACGAAATGGTCATATGAATGGAGTTTGCCTACTAAAATGAGATCATATATTTAGTAGGTATGCTATAGTTTTATGCGTGCCCAGACAAAAACCCATAAAAATATTGCTCTCAGTGAATAAACCCCAAGAAGGACAAAAATCACTCGGGAATATTCACAATGGAAAAATGATCGAATCTGATTGGATTTTGGGTAATTATAAATCAATTATGCTAGACTAATTACATTGTATTAAATTATATCTGCTTAAAAAGATTAGAAAATTAGTCGATGTCTAGTTCAACGATGGACGATAAAAATATAGCGTGTTTACAAATAATTCATCTACTGAAATCCAACTAGAAAATTTGGACTTTTATACCATATTTTTGAAGTCCTTTTGTCTTTTTTGGGGTTTATTCACCGTTAGCATTTTTTATGGGTTTTTCTCTGAGAACCGATTTTGTGAAGCATTTGACGTGGCGTTTGATTAGTACAAACCTTTGTACATATGCCTTGTTTTTTTTAATACATAATATTAGGTTGGTGCCTAGAGATAATAAATTTAATCAGATAGCACGTACTTAATTAGTAATTGATAAAAGAAAATGAAAAATAAATGATGAATTTAAATTTTGATCGATAGTCGTAATCCAATATGACATGTACTAGGTACAAAGATTGCGAAAATTGTTAATAGTAGGCGTATTGATATTTCAAAAATTTCTAAAAACGGGAGACCTTATATCTTATCACAACCTTAACTAAATATGCTTTGGAAAAAAATAGGGTAGATACATTGAACCTTTATCTAGGGAATAACCGTAAAAGATTTTTTATATCTTGTATAGATTTCTCAAAGAAAAATGTGAAAAACACTTTTCCGAAAGACAGAAACTCGTTTCCCGAATGGCACGTAATTTTTTTTTTGTACCATGACGTCATAGTTTGGTCCCGAGCCTTAATAACAAATACGTGAGTGAATTATGGAAAATTACAGTAAAAGTTGTCGCCTAGGTATACGTGCTTGGTGCAGTTGGTCGAAACTCGAACTTCTATTCAGCAGGTGGAGAGTTCAAATCTCTCAACTGACGATGTATTCTGCACATCGCGACACAAGCTTTCCAGACCTATTTTCTTTCAAAATTGCAATCATCCACCTGTCAAAACTTGTGATAGGAGACCATTCTGAAAGAGATAAGACATAGGTCATAGGAAAGGCACACCTCTATCATTGGTTACCCCACATTTATTCACTTTCATCGTTCATTCTCTCTACATGTCCCAACCGTCATCACAACATCCGTTTTAGACCTAGGATTATAGATAGAGGTACCAATTTCTATATTAGCCATTCCCTGCCTACCTAAATCCTATTGCCTACGTATATGTATTACCAAACAGCGCTAAAACAAACATCAATTGTCTGGTGGGTGTCTTGATCGGACAAAAACCCATAAGAATGATGTTCAACATGAATAAATCCTAAAAAAAGACGATCCTTTAAGAAATTTGCTCAAGGGATAAAAGATCAAATCTGATTGGATTTTGAAACTAAAATTTATTGTATCTATTAGTATACGATTTCTTTCAGTATGTTACTCGTAGAAACTAGCATAGATTAGAAAATAAAAAAATAAATAAGCGGATCTAAAATGGAATGGACGATAAAATAGTCAACATTTTATAAATAATTCATCTACTGGAATCCAACTAGAAAGCTTGGACTTTTATCCGTTGGGGATATTTCTAAAGGGCTTTTGTCTTTTCGGGATTTATTCATGTAGAACAATATTCTTATCCGTCACCTCTTCTGTTTTCCCATGGCCTCCACTTTACGAGTCTGGGTGTCCATCTGTTCTCGTCTTGTCTATGTGCCCTGCCCATTGCCATTTAAGTCTTGCTGTACGATCCATGATGTCGACAACTTGGGTTCTTCGTCTGATTTCCTCATCTGTCCACCCAGCATCTGTCTCCCTATGGATCGCTGTGCGTGCATTTTATCTTCTGGCAACTTCTTTGGGTGAGAAGAGTTGTCGGAAGGCCCCAGAAGAGATGAGAGTACGACGTGACCTCGGTAGCGGGTAGACAGTGGGTCAGAAAAGCGAGGGACAGAGAAGACTGGAAACAAATGGAAGAGGCCTATATCCAGCAGTGGAGGGACCAAGGCTGACGAAGAAGAAGAATATTCTTATGGGTTTTTCCCCGGGAACCGGTAGGTACGTAACTACAGCCTGGGTATTACGCAGAGGTATAATAATAAAGGTACTTCAAGGATGGAATATGAGGTTTCACAACACTGCCCTAAAAATGTGACTTTCATAAAACATGATGATGACTTTATTATAGGCTTGGAGCTCTTATCTAGTTTACTTAGCACTCCACTACCTAGTAAAATACTTATACCTATACTATATTACACTTATACTATTGTAGCTATAACAATCATAGCTAAGTATCAAAGTTACTACCTATAATACCCGGCTAAGTCCAGGCAAATAAAGAAATTAAAAACATACATTGGAGGGTGCAGGCAGAAGACCGGTGGGCCTCCCCAGAAATAGCTGGCAGAAGCATGTGAGAAAGGTGTGTGAGGAGAGACTGTGGTTGGAGTGGCCAGAAGTCCTGGAAACTGCTAGTGACAGGGGCCTCTGGCGAAGATACACAGATGCTTTGAGCCCCCGACCCAACCAAGGATAGAAGGGGAAGAAGATGTATGTATGTACATTGTACAAGTGACCTTTTATGCTCTCATCTCATCATGCTATGTATCTCTATACTTTACTAACTTACCCGGCCTGTTCATCTCCATAGCAGAAGGAATGGTCGAGGGTAGTAATGTGAGAGGTCGCCCAAGAAGCAGTTACATGCAGTAGCGTAGCGTGGGGGGGGGGCGGTCTGCCCCGGGCGGCACTTTTTAGGGGGCGCATTTTTTGAGGAAAATTTCAAAAATCCATTAAATCACATTTGTTTCATTAAAAACTGGAAAAAAAAAGCCTGCGGCGCTATTTTCTCTTTTTGTACCATATCAATATCTAAATTTTTGTTGTCTCACTTGATAAAACTTCGCCTGCGGCGCTATTTTGTCTTTTTAGGCCATATCAATATCAAAATGTAAGTTATCCCTCTCCAGCCTAGAAGTTCTTTATAATTCCTGTAAATTTTCGGGAATTTTGGATTTATATGCCTAAATAAGGGGCGGCGGATTTGATTTCCGCCCCGGGCGGCAGAAACCCACGCTACGCCACTGGTTACATGGAACAGATTATTGAGAGCGTGCGCTATAGCACCTACACGTGGAGTAAGTCGGGTATGAGGATCGAACCCGAGCCCAAACAATTAACAGTCGAGAGCGTTACCAACTCAGGTATCGACCACCTCTATCGTAGTTATGTTCACAAAAGTAAAAATTCTGGGACTTCCCTCTAATACATCTATCCCTTTATCTATCTTTACCCTCACGCCACGTCCCTTGCAGGGTAGGCAGAGAGGACAGAGCGCCAGACAGCCCTATCCTTACACGGTCACATTCATGCATGCAGTCATACACGCTCTCGTATTCCTTTTACTCAAAACGCGTCCATTCTTGAGGATCTGGTCGACATGATCGGACCAGGTCAGTCTCGGGCGGCCGCGTTTCCTCACCCCTCTTCGCTCACTCAAATATATATTTTTTGTCATCCTGTCATCTTTCATTCTCTGAACATGCCCAAACCATTTTAGTTTATTCACATTCATTCTTGTCACAACACCAGTCTTGCAGTCACTCATTTCCCTATATGCGTAATTTCTTCCAAATAATCCAGCACTTCTTCTTCTTCTTCGTCAGCCTTGGTCCCTCCACTGCTGGATATAGGCCTCTTTCATTCGTTTCCAGTCTTTTCGATCCCTCGCCTTTCTGACCCACTGTCTACCCGCTACCGAGGTCACGTCGTCTGCCCATCTTTTCTGGGGCCTTCCGACACCTCTTCTATGTATCCAGCATATGTACCTATAACAAAATACTCATGAAACAGCGCATCCAGCCGTGTTGTACATATTATGTACTCCTACCACCTTCACAATGTTTCATTTAAGTAATATTAATTCTGAGGATGATATCACTAATGTTTGAACAGTGATAAGATAATGTTTGATGTGTGATAAAGTCCTCCAGCTATGAGCTCTAGAACTGATAAGGGGATCAGCGTTCAGACCCTCCTAACCTAACATGAAAGTATACATAGATAGCTACAAAAAATACATACTTATCTGTATATGCATCGAACGAACATAACTGTATTTTTTGACACGTTATTATTGGCTTTGGGGCTCAGAAAAGTGATCCAAATAATAGCGTATTAGATTTCCTGGTTTACGTTCGAGTATAAAATAAGAAAATATGAATTGTACTCAAGGTAAACCTATAGCGTTGGTAGACCCAAATTTCGTTGGGTGGAAATTAGGGTATAGCTGCGTAGATGTTGTTGGCATCAGGGATTGGAGAAGTGCATGTGGGAGAATGTGGCGATTTTTAGAGGAGGCCAAGGTCCATAACATAACAGGATGTAGAACCAGTGAAGAGTCGTATATATCTGTAAAACCTATCACAAATGGATGGGATCTGTTTCCCTACACCTGCGCCGGTTTGTCCTTTCCCTTAAAGTCAGGGTCAATCCTTGGCATTGCATGTCCATTATGCTGTTTTTATGTTTAGGCCTCAAGCACCCTAGTATGTAGTAAATGCGTGGTATTAAATCAGGGAGGGGTTGTCGGGGGGAGTTCTTGGCAAACCTTGAGCCCTCTCCAGAACTGTTTTTGCATAAATATTGGATGACATGGGAACTATAGCGTTCCTTCATCATCCACGAATAGTGAGAGGGAGCAACCCTTAACGGAAAATGGATGGGATGACAATAACAAGTGTATCTATGAGGCTGAAATTGGGGGTGTTCTAAAACGTAGGTGTCCTTATCTTAGGTATTGACCAGATTCTCCGGAGGCGTGTGTTCTGACTAAACACACTTTATCCATTGTTGATGTCCCCTGTGCAGTATTCAATTACTCATTTTTACCTATGATTTGAGTTACATTTCGTTTGCGACGGGCTTGGTTTTTTCCACACTAAATGAGCATTATCTTTTGCTGTAGTCAACTGTGAAAATGTAGACATGGCAGCTCGTGGAGACTGTTTCAGAATCTCACGTCTTGGTTAAAGTTGATGTAAAAGATGTCGTCGGACTCATCGTAATTATTGTACTAGTATTATTTATTGTTGACGAAATGCAGTTTTGGACTATTTACATCCAGACCTGCATTGAATAATAATATGTCTCTGTTTTATACTGATTTCTCTCTCAAATTCTGTTGTCATTGACGTAATGTAGTTCTGGACAATTTACATCCAGACCAGCATTGAACTAATCCACACCTTTTTCATTGTATTATTTTGTCACCATGTGTATATTGTATCCATTCTTTTTTTTCCTGTAACTGTTTATAAATCTGCAACTTTAAAGTTTTTACAATATGTAAACTTGACGATTCCAAGTGCCTTGAATGAGGCCTAAGGATGAATAAAAACCAATAAAGCAATAAACCAAAAAGTTCAAAGCAAAAAGCTCAAGGTCATTGGGCACACTCTTTTCCTTAAATTTTAATTCCAGTAGTCTGTCATTGAACCTGTATGGCTTTCTATTTATATCCTCAATCTTATCGTGGCCAAGTTATTTACTGTTCTCTAGATAAAATGGTGTGAACTCCAGATAAAACCACTATTATTATGATACAAGTTGATAAAGCAGATATCTACACCAAAAACACGTTTATCTTAACTTATCTGATACGCCATCAACCTATATCTGAATGCAGAAGATCCATAACACCACATGCGTGTTATTATCTAATAGTGCCACCGTTTTAGCAGTGGTGGATATCAAGGTTTTTGTGGATAGATCAGATAGACAGTCATTCTTTCAAAGTTGTTCGTGCTGTTTGTTGAATCCAAAAAAATATTTGATTAAGTACTTCAATAATCAAAGGTTAAATCTGTCATTGTGTTTGTATGAATTTATGGGTTAGACTGCTCCATCCATGCTGACACTCCTTGCTTCCGTCACATACATGCAATTAGTCATACGCGCTCTCCTTTTTTTTTACTCAAAATACGTCCGTCTCAAAATACGACACGATTGGTCTAGGCCATGTTCTTCTGTCTGTCTTCCCATATTCATTCCCATTCCCACATTCATCCCAGATTCATATAAACTATCTCGTTTCTACTGCATTCAACCCTGGTTTGCCCTTTTTACTACCTACTATATTGGATAAGAAATGCTTCCAGGGATTATGCTTGAAACTGTTTTTGTGTATAGCTTCAAGCCGTGACCTCTCAAAGTAGTAGGATTTTGGTCGAGGCAGAACATCAACTCATTCCTAATCTCTCAACGTTCTCTCACTTACGCTTACGGTCTTGATTCCATAACATTGTTTTTCAAGCGAATACTTCTTGTTTTCTCTCTCATCTCAGTATCCTCTTGCACTTTATATCGTTCCACCACTGAGTCGTTTCCAGGTCGCTATCACCGCATGGTATCTTGGTCACACAAATGATATCCGTATCTCCAGTTGTTGGCTTGAGATAAATGGTATCTTTAACCAGATAATTAGATAATATTATTATGTAGTAGAGATATCATTGGATCCTGCTATCAAGAGATATCTGTTTATGCAAATAAATAAATAAATAAATAAACAGAGAATCCATTTATAATAACAAAACGTGTCGTGAAAGCAAAAGTGTGGGTCACCTTCAACAATGCTGTCTTATTATGTTGCCAACCTGCATGTATGCTAGTGAGACAAGGACATGGCTAAAGAAGGACCAATCGGGGTTCAATGAAGTGGAAATGTAAGTGTATGAGTATGTATATGTGGGGAGTTTGTTTACTAGAGATGGACGCTGTGATGGAGACATTGAAAGAAGAAAGCTGTTGAGTACTAGGACATATGGTGCACTCAGACCAATTGATAGTAGTAGCAATGTGGCTACCAAAGCAATGCTGTCTTATTATAGTGCCAACCTGCATGTATGCTAGTGAGACAATGACATGGCTGAAGAAGGACCAACCAGGGTTAAATGAGAAATGAGGTCATTGGGAAGAATGTGTGGGAAAACATTGCGAGCGACTGTAAGACGGGTGTTGATGTGACTATAGAATGAAAGTGAATAAACTTAGATTCTCTCAGCATGCCCAAACCATCTACACCTTTCATCCTAGTCAACTACAACCGTCCTACAGTCATTTGTCTCTCTATTAATAACCTCATTCCTTATCCTATCTCTCAATGTTTTCCCAGACATTCTCCTCGATAATCTCATTTCCATTTAACATTTAACCCCGATTCGTCCTTCTTCAGCAATGCCCAAGTCTCACTAGCATACATAAGCATCGGAATTTGGAACCTAGAAAGCATTGTGCAGTGTGAATTCTTCCAGTCAACCTTACTAATCTTAACGCAAACAACACAATGTAACCGTGAATCATTTTTGCTTTTAAGGGCCTATATGCACTGAGCAAAAATCATTCTATTTTTGCTTCAACTTTTTCAAATTTCGTATGAGAATGTTAGCGCGAAATAAGAATAACGTAAGCGACAATGTGAATTATGACTTTTTAAAAGAAACCTGAGAAGAAATTTAAAAATCTAAAACAGCCGATTTGTTAAGATTATAAATACCAGTATTTTGGCTATATTATACTTTTATATCTGAAAATTTCAGCGGAAAATCTTCAAATCCCTTAAATTTCAGGGGTACTTTAGGAATATTTTTTTATTCAAGGAATTTACAAATCCTGTAATTCTAAAACAGCCAATCTGTAGTCCATACTTTGATCTATCACTGTCATTAGTTTCAAGACGATTCCCTCAGTATAGGCACAATTCAGGGCGCCGAAGCCCAATGACAGCTTATATAGGGGACCTTTCAATACAACATAGTTTGTATGCGAATAGGTAAGGTTAGGTACTTACTTATGTCAATATATGATTCAATATAAGATAACGTCAATACAAAAGTATGATGTATGTATTTTTATAATTGGAACATAAGAGGCGTGCACGGAAGCCATTTTGAATTTATTAAAATTATACACTCTCCTATTGGTCGGATGAGTTGACAAGACAACACGGCAGCCAATCAGACGAAAGGATTATTATTGTAGTTCTATTCTATTTTTGAATTTATTATTAAATAATAATTCAATAAGAATGATAAATTATGCATTGTCATGCCAGTGCTTGTTTTTTTTTCGTTTTCGTTGATGTTTGAAATTTTTCTTCTTCTTCGGCAGCCACTTAGGTCCATTGTTGGATATAGGCCTCCCTTTGTTCCTTCACAGCTCTCTGTCACACTGCATCCATCCACCACCGGCACATTTCCTGAAATTTGGGGTTAGCTATAAGGAATCGCAGCTTTGCAATAAGTTCGCCCTAGTGAACACATCTCCACTCTTTTATTAATATTGTTTTGGAGTCTACCGCAAAAGCTGAGAAACCGAAAAAACACTACACAAAAAAATATGCGCAGAGCATTTACTGATTTGATGTTGCAGAATAGGCCCCACTCTTTTTTGTCATTTTTTTTAGTGTCCTGTAAGAGTTAGATGTTTGTAAGACTTCCATAAGACTTTCTCATTTTTTTTCAGGAATTTGGTTCACCACCCATTCTGAATGTTCCTCGAAATGGCATAATGGAATATCATGGATGGGCAATGATTACAACGTCACACTTCAAATTTCCTTATAAGAGCGTAGGGGTATTTGAGTTCCATTAATTAAAACAAGATCCTCGAAGACCGGCGCGTTTTGAGTAAAAGAAATCGGAGTGAGTTTGTGCCCAATTGCATTAATGTGACGGAAGCCAAGATGGAGTGTAAGGATTTGGCATTTTGTTCTCTTTGCCTACTCCGCAAGGCACAGAGCTGACCATTCATGCAGAATCCTATATTCTATTCTATCCCCTCACGTCACATCCCTTGCGGGTTAGGCAGAGAGAACAGATCGCCAGACCTTCCTATCATTCCACACACTATATGATACTGTGTAAACTGTACAAGAAGCCTATTTTGGCGTCAGTATATAAAAAATATAACCAAATAAATAAAAATAGAAAGGTACTTAAATAAATAAAAACATCACTTTAAAAATATTTTATTCATAGGTAGTATTTGTACACAGATTAACAAATTTATATTAAAAAATAAAAATAGGTAACACAAAAATAAAAAAAAATATGATTAATATAAGATCATGCTTAAATAGACCTAACTTTATTTATTTATTTATTTACATTTTTGGAATGTATTTACAAGTATATGGAGAGAGAGAGAGAATAAGGTATGTGATTAAATAATTATTTAAAAAATAAAATAAAATAATTTTACATCTATACAAAATTAATAAAAAAATCAAATATGTCTGCATAAAAAAATACAAAATAATTGCATTAATAGTATAAAAAATATGCAAATAAAAACACTGTTTTCACATTTCCATAAAGTTTTTTTTTTTTAATTAAAGGCAGTCCACCATAACTGGACGATTTGTGATTTGAGTTTTTTTTTTATTTCCCAGAGATCTTTCAACATGGAATATCTCATTTTTGGTATCACTGCCATAATCAATAACCATTATCAAAAAGAAACTAAAAACAGTGTTTTTATTTATGTATTTAAAACTTTCTTTTACTATAGTATGCAAGAATATTATGAAAAGAAAACACTGTTTCACAACAAAATATAAAAAAAGATATACATATGTACCCAAAATGCATATTTCATATATTTATTTAATTTAATTTGAATTTGTAGGAAAATAAATTGTACTTAGTAGCTAATAATTGTGAATTAGAAAAAAATGTATTTATGTTCAATAGTTTTTATTACAATTTGAAAAAAAATACTATATAGGAAAAAAAAATATTTTAATTTTTTTAACGTTTTTTTAATGTTAAATGGACGAATTTATTAACCAAACACGTGTATGCTCTTTTTTATTTTAATATTTGAATTTTACTTCGATGTTAGAGCGTTTGGGAGAAAAATTAATTGAAAAAAAAATGCAAGAAAACTAACAAAAATACCAAAGAAAACCGGTGTGAATTATAATTATAATATTTGAATTAATTATTGCTTTGGTTGCTAGCTGCCTTTATTTAAAAAAAATATTTAAATTAACACACAAATCTGATGGAGGTTATATAATTCTTAAGTATTTAATTAAATTAGTATATTTGGCAATAAATATTTGATTGAAATTTGGTAACAAATTAGGTAATTTGTCGAATTATAGTAACAAATATGCAATTATAGGAATTTAATTGTAATTATTGAAGGTAATAAGTTTACCATTCTTCGAATCTTTAATTGGAGATATACCTAAATCATTTTAGGTAACCGGAATTTATTTGCATTGCACAGACGAAAATACATTACAGTTTTTCCTCAACAGAGACGAGAGGCATCTTTATTCACATAATGTAGCATTATGTGAACTACCTTGGGTAGGAAGCAGGATGGGTGTTCCGACGTTTACGAGTCGGCTTTGGCTGGCTTAAGTTTATGCCCGGGGCAACGTTCACCCATTCCACCACATCCTGCTGTCAATTGTGTAATTTTTTTAAAGTTGTATATATGCTACTGCTGGAACTTATTTCACATTGACCCAATGTTTCAGATGCTAACGCCATCTGCCGAGGAGTTGATGCAACATTTACAACCTATTTTTTATTGTGAAATGGAGTCTGAATTTAATTTAGGTACCTAGGTAAATGTTACAACTGATTTACACAAATTAAATAATAGGAATATATTTTGGCAAGAAATTCTAAATCTATGAATTGGTAACTAATTAATAATGGTAAAAAAAACAATATTAGTACCTATAATTGTCATTTTTAATAGTTAATTATGGCAATTTCAAAATATATTTCGCCTGAATTTATACAATGTTACAAAGGCCATATTACACGGTTCACTTTTATGGAATAATAAATTCACTCCTCGCTTGTGAATTCACCATGAATCGTTTGAACATGAAAATGATCCAAACATTGATATATGAATTTCTCTGTGATGAAAAATTTATTTGCATATTTATTTCATTTTATTTTTTTTACATTTATATTTAAAAAATATTCTTAATTATAATAAAATATTGGGAACATTATACCTCTTTGGGTGAAAATTTTGGAATCTTTTTTACCTTCATATGGGCAAAATATTATATTTGATCACGAACTTACATTGGTTTAAAAAGGAGGTAACATTTTTTTGGAAATTAATATAGCATATTGTTTTTTTGAAATACAGAAATCGTCAGCTGAGAATAACAAGGTTCTAACTGACAAGACCAAAGTGTTGAGAAAAATGAGATTAAATTGTCAAACACTCTGTACTTTTACACACAGATGGAACCTTATTAGTCTCTAGTAGTTATTTACACACACTACACCACTTTAGGGTGTAAATTTTACTCATAGATTATATGTATTTTTTTAATCATAGAAATATTTTTAGGCAAAAAGCCAAGAGTCACTTTTGACTGTGACGGACTTCCACAATGTACCATCGGTCGTAAATCTTAAGTATTGAAATCTTCAGAACTCTAACTGAGCAAACAATTGGTGAAAAAAACTTTAAGTAAGTACTAAATCAAAAAGAGCAGAAGGAAAATGAAATGTAATATAAAAACAGGTAAGTAAATTAAATTGTAATTGTACAATAATTATGGATATTGCTTTTACAATAATTCCGCCTTTTGGCACACTGCATTGTCTTGTTTTTTGTTGTTATGTATATTAACTGGCCAATAAAGATTTATTTATTTATTTATTAATCAAAAAATATTTTATTACATCGCACAGGACAATATTTAAATAAAAATCCAGATCATCTGTAAGCAAATGAAATACATATAACAAAATTTAATCAATAATTTAAAATTTATTTTTCATTTTTTTGTTAAAAATTAAAAATTGTAACTTGAATGTAAATACAAAAATAAAATTAAAACTATGTAATTTGAGGTGTGATATTTGTTTAAATATTATATTATAAAATTGAGATTTTAAAATTTATTTTAAATACCAACCTAAATACTAAGAGAATTTAAATATTAGCATATAAAAAAAATGTTTCGAGTAAGGTTACATAAAAATTTTAAACACATTATTTAGATAAATCTCACATTTAAATATGGTATGTGTCGTAATTCGCAAAATACATCGTCGACACTGAGATTCGAACTAGAAATTTGCTTTTACAATTTATAAATAATATTTACATATTATAAATGGCTTTTACAACTTAACTTATAAATCCTAATACAAAATGGAAAAAAAATATTTATAAAAGAAATATCAATCTTCATTTCACAATATGCTTTGGAATTTAAAATATTATTTCTATAAATATATATTAGAATATTTAAGTCTTTGCAATAGTTATTTTTTGTATTTAAAATTAGCTTAAAAATAAATTTATATTTTAAAATGATAAAAATCTATTTTACAATTAATAAATGCTATTAAATATATTTTAAAAAATCACTTTATAAAGTAAAATTAGTAAAAATGATTGAATATTTATAACTTATTTTAGATTTATAGAAGTTAAATTGAAAATATATAAAACTCTTAAAACTTAAATCATAATATAAAACTTAAACATTAAGTATAATATTTATTCTTGAGTTATAAATTTAATTTAATAATATCATCTTTAAAATTATATTTATAAAAGAAAACAATAAAATATAATATTACACAACAATAAAATGGAATAAGAAAATAATCATGAATCCTAATTATATCTAAAAAAATCATATTCAAAAATTAAAATATTATTTGAGAGAACATTTAAAATAAAAAAAAAAAAATATTGCAATATGTTTTTAAATACATATTTCACAAATCAGTCAAAACATAAAATTTATACATTTTTAAAATTTGTTAATTGTTGACCCTGCGCTAAAGAATTTAATTGTGAGAAAACGAAATGTTACGAAAATATTTTAAAAAATTGTATTTGTATTTACATTTTGAAAAGTGTATAGTTAAATATTTAAAAAAATTACAAAATTTTAAATCTATTGGTTTACAAAATGTAAAAGAGCTCACGTGGCTTTTTTATGTTTCAGGATCCTGTGGCTTACAAATCCACCAGTGTTTTTTTGATTTACTTTAAAAAATTTCAATGTGTAACCATATTAACTGCTCATTGAAACCACAGTTGCCCTTTCAACAATCACTTCACTCTGAGGACTATCGTTGTTTTCAGAGTGATGATGGATCAAATTATGATTCTTATGATCTTCCTGATCGTTCAGATCCTCCTCACTCAACAGGACGCGATGCTGATCAACATCGTCCAACTGGTGATGGCTGTTGGACGAGTGATTACTATTCATGACTAACACTTGATGATGGTGCAAATCGTTGTTCCCGTTGCTGTGGATTGTCGCCAAGTCATCCTTCGACAAAATATTGTTATTATTGTTCAAAGAGCTCAAAAGTTGATTGTCCTCTTGTAAGTGCAAATGATGATAGGCCAGATGAGGGAAATGATTGGGATGAACTCCGTGGTTTTGCCTGTTGATCAGTTGAGAGAGATGGACGATGTGTGGGGAATCTTCGATATTGTTATGTCCATTGTTTGACGAATGAGAGATATCCAAATGGTTGGGAGTGTCTTGTGGGGATACGCTGTTGCGTTGGTTGTGATGTATGGGTGATGGGGTGTGTTGTTCTTGTGATTCTCTCTCGTGCTGATCCACTGGGTTCTCGTAGAATGTTGGGATAGGCGATCGGAATTTGCACGTCACTATGCCGCGTGGTGTCGAGGTGAAGACAGGGTAATCGTTACCCCCCACTTGAGTTTGGAGGCGTGTCATTTCTGCGTAAGCGTCAGCAACTGAAAAAGAAAGGGTCGATGAAAATCAACTAAAATTTGACATTTAATGAAGTATTTTTAGATGTAAATTACCTCTGATCAAAAAACAACAAAAATCATGCACTATAGGTTTTCATAATCTATCACTGTGGGTAAAAAGCAAATATCTAAGACTTACACACGGTGAGATAAATGCGTTGAAAATTTTGTTGGTTATTTCAGGAATATCTTCCAGATTTTTTCTGAAGAATCTGCACTACTTAGGAAAATTACACACAGATCATACACTAGATAAAGGTTCAAAGTATCTTCCTATTTTTTTTCAATAGCGTACTACTTACCTACCGATGTGCTGAAATATATCTTGAAAAAATGGATAAATCAGGCCCCTATTTTGGTGCCTTAAGGAAATTATACTAAATAAGAATATTTTCTGTACTTACCAGTAGGGTTCTCAGTCTTAATGTTGCTAAGAGTATTTTGCATGATTGTGTTTGTTGACTTAATGGTGCTGGTTTCAGCCTTGGAACTGCCCTTAGGTTTCCTCTTTCTGGTCTGAAAAATAAATGGATATTTAGAAAATAATATTCAAAAATTCCGATGCCAGTAAGACAGCTTCTACAGAACCTAGTGGTAAAGGTGAGACTGTGGCTGAAATGGCAAGAGGTCATGGTCTTGGTAGAGGTTACCAGATCCAAAAATGGGTTTTCCTGACAAAATTCTTGACTTTTCTATAAATTTCTTGTCATTTGCTGAAAGTAATAATGGAAGCGATTATGGTGTGGTAAGACAAACCGGAGGAGTGTCGACAGACCCCAGCCAAGGTGGTCTGATGATATTAGGAAATGTGCTGGAGGGAGATGGATGCAGTGTGCTCAGGACAGAGAGCTATGGAGGACCAAAGGGGAGGCCTTTATCCAGCAATGGATCTAAGTGGCTGCAGAAGAAGAATATGGTATCCAAGACTAAAGATTCTGTCCTGTGGTATGTTTGATGGCTTGATGACCATCATAAAGTCCATAGCTGATGAGACGAAATCAAGTCGAAACAGAATTTAAAAATTAATGTAAAAGGGGACAACTGTGCTGTATTTCACCAACTTTCTAGGTGAGGAATAGTGGAGATAGGAGCCACACATTATTTTTTATACTAAATTTGTGCTAGGTGGCTCCTATCTCCGCTATACCTCACTTAAAAAGTTGGTGAAATCCAGCATTAAAGTAATTTTTTTGTCCCCCTCTTGGGCTGAGAAAAGAGGGGACACGTGAGCGTTTAAAATAGGCAACCTGCCAAAAAGGCCCTTGGCCCTTGACATTGTACCCCTCCTCCTAACCCCCTTCAGACTTCCTGGATCTGCGCAATGATATTTTTTTTCCTTACTTGTATGGAATCCTTTTTCATGGCCAGAGGTCTGGTGACTCCGTGGAGTTTGTAGTACAGACCGCAAGCATTACAGACAGGTTCCCCCTGTGAGTTCCGTCTCCAGAGAGAAGTGGTGCTGGTGGAGCAGTTGGTGCAGATCAGTCCAGCCCTGCGAGAAGCGTGCTACAAGGAGAATACAAAAGGAACAAGATTAATAATAAGAAAATCATACAAAGAGACCGCAAATTCGCGATATGCTGACCAAGTGAACCCCTTTTTTTATTTATTTATTCTTTGAGAAAATAGGAATACAATCAAATAAAAAATTTCACGTATACCTACCTACATTTTAAATAGTTGCAATTTAATTTTATAAAAGAAAGAAAACACAAAAAAACATAATTTAAGTACCTAGTTGGTGAAAGCCCTACCTATTACATACGTCAGAATAACAAATTTCGTATGTTACTTCTCATGACTACTATCGACATCTATATTTTTTCTGTACAATGTTTTCATACAAGGAAGGTACATAATTTATTGCAGTAAATGATTTATAAGAAATATAATAAATTGGTTCACTAGGGCCAGCTTTCGAAATTAGGCGATCTCTTACAACTAATTATTATAAATTCAACACATTTTTACAACTTAAAATTAACATGCACCTCAACAAAAGAGACAAAGGTTTTTGATATTTCAAGAATCGTTACTCGGCAACGGGTGCGTTGCCCAAAAAAAGAAGGGAAGTGGAAAATATTTTCTTTTCTAAGTAAGTACTTGAAAATTTATAGTTACCAGAATTCAGCAAATATCCCAGAGCAAGCGTGAAAGAAATAAGAAAAAAATGTCTTTAACCATGTTCCATAAGGTTAAAGTTTTATGGGGTTTCATGGTGATGTTGGATGTTTTGAACTTCTGACGTTTGGGCAAACCTACTGTTGCATTGGTCTCGAATTTGTGATGCATTTTTCAAGGCAACAGTGGGTTTTCCGAACGGAAATTCAAAAACATCCAACAACAAGATTAAGCCCTATAAAACTATCGTATCTTTAAGACTATTGTAAATTTGTCGACGATTTGGGACTTTTAACCTGTTTGTTAAACTTCACACTTGAATCTACAGGTTTTTTGATGGCACTTCAGATCCTTGTCGCCCATCTAGAATTATTTTGTAATTTGTATCCTCCAAATGCCTTTTCCTTCTTGTAGATGGTTGGTTTTCGTCGTTTCTGCATTTCCTCAGTGGAAAAATTTGATATCTTTGGATTGGAACTTCATTTCCGGATGTTCAGGGGTCAAAGTTATTAAAAAATAAAAGGGGCACCTACCGATCTTCTGCTCGTCCTGGTTTCCTCGTGTGGTAAAGTTGTTGTAATTGGAGAAATCTCCTGCCTGGCAGTGGTACCACCCACACCGTTATACCCATAGAAGTTCTTGTAGAAATCCGACCCACACTGATCGGCTGCCACTGCAAAAACCGAGAAAAATACCCAAATTAAAATAAAGAAAGAAATAGAAGGATATTAAAAAAAAAATTAAAAACGAAAGAAATAAGATGGCGACAGAGAACGGAACGGAATTTGAAATTCAAAAATAGAATCGTCGATTTAAAAGATTCGTAGAAATTATCGATACGCGTGAGGCATACGGGACGTAGTTTGTTAAAAAAAAACTTAACGTGATTATTATTTTTCTCTCATTAAAAAAATAGTGGTTTATCAAAAAAAGGGCATTTTCTTTTTTTTAATAACTATTCATTTATTTCATTAGGTTTGCGTTTTGCTGGCAGCCGAATCAAGCCGTGGTTTAAAATTTCTACAAGATCCTCGAATTTCCATTTTAACTTAAATAAATTCTGATGATGACGTATGTACATAGCTGAAAAACCCCTTTGGAGCAATGAATTGTAAAAAAAAAACCATCTTGAAATAAGACAGTAGTGGTTACTTGACGCTAAAGACGTAAAAGAAAAAAAGAAATGACCCAAATGGTGATGTGCCCTGCCAGGACACAGCCATCACACAAAACCCTTCCAGAAGAGGTTGTTCAATTCTGTACATATGCCACCCCCTATAACAAAAACAATATCGTTATAGAAAGAAAAGAACAAATTATAAATTTAATAAATGGAAAAAATTGGATCACTAAAATATAATTTAAAAAAGATGAATCTTTGATGCAATTTTAAAAAGCTGTTAGAAGCAAAAAGCCAAGCAAATTAATGATGATTATGACATGATCTCTTTTTTTCTTTTTTATCCATGAAAATGCCCAAAAGTTAGTGAAAAAAGCAAATAATTTGTAAATATAATAAAGATATTAATAGAGTGGAAAAGCATGCCTGAAAAGAATGTGCTATTTAGTATACACAAAAGCGGATATGGTCAAGCATTTTGAACTTGTCTTTTCAATAATTAATTGGAATAGGAGTAACATGATTCGGTTACGTATCTCGGGAGAATCCTTCAGGTTCTTGGAAGATACTGTTAGGAACCCAGGAAAAATCCAGAGGTACTTGAATGAGAATCCAACAAGATTGAAATGGGAATAACTGGAGATGGTAATTTTAATCTAAAGAGTTAATATTAGAATACGAAATTTAGGATAATTACTTTTGATGAATATTGAAGTGCAGGTCTTGGACAGATAGAAGGAGCGTCGGAAGGCCACCAAAAAGATGGAGCGACGACATTGTCCAAATCGCTGGGGGAACCTGGTGCGAAAGGGTCAGAGCAGAGACGAGTAGAAACAGTTGGAAGAGGTCTATATTCAGCAGTGGAGGGAAGAAGGCTAATGAAGAAGAAGAAGACTTTTAGGGACAGTGAGGTCAGAAGAAAATAAAGGTCTTTCAAATGGTTAAAAGGATACAGAGGTGATAGAAAGATTGGAAATGCCCAGGGGACTAAGGGATGCCCTGAGAGATAAGATACAAATATCGAAGGAAGAAATTTTAGGCTTAATGTTTTTGGAAACAGTACCCTGGTTTATTGACAGATGGAATTAGTAACAACAGAAATATAGGTGAAATTGGAAATATAGATGATGAAATGTATATAAAGATGTGGAGTGAGGTAATGGTGATAGAATTAAAGATGTTAGTAGTAATGGATTTGGAGTCAAAAAGATATCAGGTTGCCAGCATACGCGAGTATGTTACTTTTAATTAGAAATTTTCTACTGATATTGCTTTTTTTTGTTTTTGATTGTTGATTTTGTTTTTTATTAGTAGTGGTCCGCGTACATCTGCGGGTAGTGGCGCGCGTGCCGCCGGATGCCTCACACGTACCAACCGCCTTGGTTGCTTCACCAGCGGACGGTTCATTCCGTTCATCTTGTTGTACAGACCGCATGCGTTGCACAAATAATGTCCCGTTCCGTCTCTTCGCCATAATGGAGTATGGACAGCGCCACAATTGACACATTCTCGTCCTTCGCTGAAGAACTCCGCAACTTCCACTGTACGAAAAAAAAAACAAAAATAACTTAAATAAACAAATCAATAAAAAAAATGTCATAATGAGGACTAGGTATAATATTTTAATCTGTTTTTTGTTGTGCATTTGAAGAATGAAGATGTCTTCATTTTGATTAATTGTCAACCCCGATACAGGTCATAACCTAGTGGGGTTGGCAATTACCTATATACTATACTGTGTAGGTGTACAGATGTATTGACATCTTCATTGACACAGATGCACTGGGGTTAACTGGAAGAAATCGCAGTTCTGCGATAAGTTCGCCCTAGTGAACAACGTTTTATAATCTGTACTATGTCCATTTTTTATATTTATATGTGTTTGTTGTTTACTTTAAGTTTAAATAAATAAATAAATTGTTGTATGTATTATTTGTTTTATGTATATGTTGAGAAGAATAAATAAAATAAATAAATAAACAAATCAAACGCACAAAATAAAAACAATACTGGATTAAGACAACAATAGTACCAACTACCAATGCAAAAATGACAATGAATATAAAATTACGCATTTTTGAGCAGTATAGGTATGGTGTCCCGCAGGGGTCTCTTCTAAGCCCATTCTAAATTATAAAAAATAACAATGAAAGAATCAAAATTATGTTCCGTGTGTTGTTTAGGGCTCCTTATATAGAATGTCGCTAAAGGATGACAGAAGGCAAATATCTACCGCCCGACATAGTTGTTTCAATAAATTACACAAATCGTAAACGAAGGATATAAAAATATGGCGCCACGTCGAATGAGCTGTGAGGAGGACAATACTGTGATCTATTAAAAGTATGTCCTAATCCGTTGCGTATTATTAGGGAAAAAATACCAGGTACAAAGAATGCTCTTCGCAAGAAAACATGGTCCATTTCGGGAGACTGCCACAGGTAAAATAATATGAATGAAAGTAGTTTTTACGACGGATCTAACAGTGTGTAGTAAAACAAAAACACAAAGGTGCAACACAAGTGTAAAGACAATAAAAACACATAATAAACAAATGAATGGGGAAAGAAAAAAAAATATACAAACAAAAGATTGAAATATTAGTTTCATTTTTGTTTTCATAGCGACCGAGTGGCGCTTGTGTTTACAATAGGAACATGATGCTAATTGGTATATCCGGTACTGAATTTCGTTCCACATGATTTTGTTCTTTCACATTTTTTTTATTCAGGATATTTGCTCTAAAACGTAATATTTTCTCATGGAGTCCAGGAAATTAATAAAGAATTGGTGAATGCTTAGTAAATTCATTCACTTCCTTTTGAAAAGGTAAAAGAAATTGAAAAAAATGTATGACAATAATATGCTCAAAAATATAAAGAGTACACGATGAACACAGTTGTCTGGAGCGTGGGTCTTACGAGCAGGAGGTTCCGTGTTTGAATCCCGGGAGTGACGATGTAGGTATATCATTTCACAATACAGGCTTTTAGCCTAGTATGAAACGTGCAGGAAATATTGGAGTTCCCCAGATAGTTGCTTTTTTTATGTTTTGACAATATAGGGGTCAAAATATTCGTATCAGTTGACCATCATCTAAGATAATTTCACATTCATTCTAGCCAGACCCATCTCTAACCGTCAGTCATCTCTCTAATTAACCGAATTTGTTATTGAAGATGTATAATATGTATGTAGCATGTATGTAGATTGTAGATGCAGATGTTTTGGGCATGTTGAGAGAATAAAAGATGACAGGATGACAAAAAATATATATTTGAGTGAGCGAAGAGGGGTGAGGAAGCGCGACCGCTCGAGACTGACCTGGTCCGATCATGTCGACCAGACCTTCAAGAATGGACGCGTTTTGAGTACAAGGAATCGGAGAGCGTGTATAACAAATTGCATGAATGTGACAGAGGCTAGGAGTGTGTGCAAGGATAGGGCTGTCAAGCGCTCTGTCCTGAGGGTATACATAGATAGATAGATAGATAGATAGAAAAATATTGATAATGTGAGATCATTAATAGAAACAAGAGATTTTTAAACGCTGCGCAATATAGTCTCTGGGAGATGTGAGTTCGATGCGGAATGTATAGGAGACGCAAAATAACCTTTGTACCAACCACAGGATATTGTGGTTTGGAACTGAACTCTCCTAGTTATGTTTCTAACCACAAAAACATGGGACACAAATATTTCACACTGCCTACATAATAACATTATTTTTAGATTTATTGTATACGGAGGAACAAACAAAATCTCTATGCGGAGTGCCACAAGGTTACGCAACTGGACTCTTGTTATTTTAATCATATTGAAATTTAGATTAGAAAACTTAAATTTGGATAAATAAATGAAGCATTAGTGTACAGTGTACAAATATATATGGCTTTATTAGCGTGCTTGAGGTATTCGTTTAAGGCAAGCCCATAACTGAAATGTAATTTAAGATGTGGACTTCCACAAGGCTTCACAGCTGGCCCACAATAATTATCCAGTTTTCAATGAATAAATAAATCACATGTGCTTGTGGTTCTGTATCAAATTTGCGTGAATAAGATTTTAATTTCAAACAAACCAATGGGAAATTTTCAGCAGAAATGGAATTTCAACGTGTCTGAGAGAATGAAGGATGACAGGATGACAAAAAAGATATATCTGAGCGAACAAAGAGGTGTGAAGAATGCGGCCGCCCGAGACTGGCCTGGTCCGACCATGTCGACCAGATCTTCAAGGATGGACGCGTTTTGAGTAAAAGGAATCGGAGAGCGCGTATGACAGATTGCATGAATGTGACGGAAGCTAGGGGTGTGTGTAAGGATAGGGCAGTCTGGCGCTCTGTCCTCTCTGCCTACCCTGCAAGGGACTTGGCTTGATGGTATAGATAGATGCAATTTCGTGTATTAGTCGCAGTTGTTATCCGCTTTTTTTAGGATCTCATTTACAAAAATTAACAATTTAACATACTCGTTGCGTAGTTTAACGTTTATGTACTCAATTTCTAACTGTTTTTTTGACATAAATAATACGTAACGTACAACAAAATGGCGGTATTCACAGGAAAACGGAAGTCGAGTGTTGTATATTTTATTTTAGTATGTATGTAAATAGGCAGGCAGATACATAGTTTTTACATGTCATTAGAACTGTACTATAGCATTAGTCTCTTATCTCAAAATTGTTCAACATACATACGTTACAAACATACATTGTAGGAGAATGCAATTATATACACATTATTATAGAACAGTGACGTGCCTGAGGTTCAAAGGGCAAGGAACAGTGAAAAATTATTGCTTATTATTTTCATTCAGGTAGGTACTTTAGGTACTTTCTTCTGTACATCATTTTCAGCAGTGAGTTTTCCAGCCGATTCTGAATATTAAATTATGTGTTCCACACTTTGCGATACAGGATTTTAGCCTAGTGCAAGGTGTGCAGGAAAGTATTTGGGTTTGTGTATGCAAGCCCAGATATTAAAAAAATGTATGATCAGAGAGAATGCTGCGTATTTTATGTAGGTACGCGAAACATTTACTGTGTGCCCAATTTTAGAATTGTTCATTAGGGCGAGCTCGACGAAACATAGTGATCTGGCGGCTAACCCAATTCGCAACCCGTTATTTTCGATTTATGTTGCATGTTTATCTGGTTTGGGCACGTTGAGAGAATGAGTGAGGACAAAAAAGATATGTACCTAAGAGTGAAAGAATGAAAGAGGCGTCGGGAGGTAAGGCCGTCCCAGAATAACCTGGACTGATCATTTCAGGATCATTTAAGAATGATGGACACGTTTTGAGTAAAGGAAATGCAGAGCATTTATGACAAGATTGGATGAATGTCACAGAATAAATAAGGAGTTTGTGTAAGTATGAAATAATACATACGAGTAATAAAAAAGTCGGCGCAACCTGGATGCAGTCTGCACAGGACAGGGCAACACGGAGGCAAATGGAGGAGGCCTTTGTTCAGGAGTGGACGAGGATAGGCTGATGAAGAAGAAGAAGGAGAAGAATAATAAAAGTATATGGGTCCTCTCTACCTACCATGCGAGGGACGCTACGTAAGAGGATATATAAACGATAGGTACAAGTCTTGTGCAGAACTTTTATGAATGTTATGTAAGTCTGAAGCTTGCCATTCGCGAAACCTCTAGATACGTCACTGTCTACTACCCACGTAGTGTATGTCCTTTGCGTTTTATAATTATAAATACGACACTGTTATAATATTATTATTTAATTAACTCTGAATTAATTAATAATTATTCAGTTAATTAAATTTATTATAAAACATAGTTTCAGTCAAGAGTTGGAAAAACCACGATTCTACTCTATTGCATAGATAGTGTATGGGTCAAGTGATGTTGTCTCTAAATTTCCTTTAAAAAAGATGGGGGGTAAATCAAGGATGGCCGAACTTTTCAGCAGCCGGGAGAGTTTCTTAAAATGAGATTGTCTACCGGGCCGTGCAACCAATTTTTTTAATTTTCCAAAACAACAAAAAATATATACTTGGGTTTGTTTCGGAGTGGGGGGTGGGAAATGAAATTGTTATAGTCTAAGAAAGTGAAATAGCGCCGCAGGCGATTTTTTTTGCGAAACTGAGTGGAGAAGGCTCACAACAATATGTACGAGAAACGTTTTCTAATTGAAAATATTACCCAAAACCTTAAAACTTACTCCACTTCAAGACACAAGCTTTTTTACCTCGCGGTATATATCTACCAAGTACCAATATTGGGGTTATCAGTGAATTCTGTGTATGTATAAAATAAAAACACAATAAAATTCTACATATTTCAAGTGTACAAACAAATTGGTTTGGATTTACTGCGATAAATCTGCTGTTTTAAATAAATAAATAAATAAAATATTGGATGAAATAATTAGCTTAATTCCAAATGGCGAGTTTATTGCCGTAGGCAATGTCTGCCAACCAACCTACCCGATTTGTGACGAATGCGATTGCCGGATTTTTTCACAGCTGGCGGATGTATTACCGTATAATATGCATAGCAATAAGTATGTACCTATTTGCATCCTTATCAAAAACAATTAGCTATGTATTTAGTTTAGTAAAAGTAAAATAACAGTGTTTTTCGATTCTTTCTATGTACTTATTAAGGGCATGGCACCAGGAATGACGTCACAGTCTTTTCCCACGGCATTAAGGTTCAAATTCACATGACAATATCATGATAAAATTGTAAAAATAGCGTTTTTTTCCATTTTTTGGGGTTAATTTTGCGTCTATCAAAAAACTTTTACGGTTATTCCCTAGATTTTAAAGCATATTATCAGTACAAGAAAAAAAAATTACTCCGCGACTTTCGGGAAACGAGTTTCCGTCTTTCGCAAAAAAGGTCAGAGGTGTTTTTAATTATTTTTTTTTGAGAAATCTATACAAGATAAAAAAAAAACTTTTAAGGTTATTCCCTAGATAAAGGTTCAATGCATCTACCCTTTTTTGTTTCAAAGCAAATTTAGTAACGGTTGTCGAGATAGAAGGTCTCCCGTTTTTAGAAATTTTTGAAATGTCGGTATGCATACTCTTAAAAGACACTACAACATTTGCATAGTAAAATACAGTATGAATACCTACATAGCCATCTGCATCGAATGAAATCGTAGATTGTCGGTAACAACCGAAGTTATGATGAACACCTGCAGTCACCTACGTCATTCGGTATAACAATAATAGTAATTATGGTAAGACGCTCAGATTCTAGATGGACCAAAAAGATTCTCGAGTGGCAACCTAGAACAAGCAAAAGGAGCGTAGGAAGACCTCAGGCAAGATGGTCTGACGATGTGAGGCGAATCGCAGGAAGCAAGTGGATGCAGCATGCCCAGGCTAGGGATCTGTGGAAAGTCAAAGGGGAGGTCTATGTCCAGTATTGGAATTAAAACGGCTGAGAAAGAAGAAAAAGAAGATGGCAAGGGAGAAAAGATTTGAGAGTCAAAACACAATACATGGCATTAAATCGGGGAGCGTGTGTGAAAAACTGTATGAAAGTGACGGAAGCAACGAGTGTGTGTCAGGATAGGAAAGTCTGGCGTTCTAACCACTCTGCCTACCCTGCAAGGGACGTGGAGTGAGACCAGTGAGGGGATAGATAAACATTTTTTTTAATGAATCTATGTTTATCGAAATAAACCCAAATACATCTTTGTACACTTCACAGAAAGCTTAAAAGCTAGTGTTGTGAAGTGGAGTAAGTCGGGGATTGAACCCGCGCCCACTGGATTAACAGTCGAGCGCGTTACCAACCAGGCTACCGACCACCTCAAAAATAGACAAATAGGTTCTCTCCTTTTTTTCATTATTTCTTGAGCACAGCTAGTGCGAATTGCACTGTGAAATTTTTTATATTACATATTTTCCAATCCAATATTGAGTCATCGAAATTCCTTGTAAAATCTCCCGGTAGGTCAGTCGGTGGGTAGGTGGGTAGGAGTTGTCATCCTGACCATCAATTATTACAAATTTGTCTAAAATGGGCCAAAATACCTGACATTCTTTACCCAAAATGTCTCGCTTTACTGCGACAGGGGTATAAAACCTTTTTCAAATCAAAACAAACTTTTTTTTGTATGCATTTTTTAAGTATCTGTAATCTGGTAATTCTTGAGCCTTTTCTGGTCCACTTTTTGTTGATGCTGTACTATACATACTTTTGTAAGACTGTCTGTGCTCTTTGCAAATAAAATAAAATAAAATAGAAATAAAATATTTAACTACTTTACAAAGTACTGCAATTCCGTTGAATTAAATATGTGAATAAAAAAACCATAGACACGCTTTAATAAACTTTACAAAATAAATAAAGTTACACAAATTACTAAATAAAGGATGAGTTATACTCGTGAAGCACTTTCATGGGACACCAAACATGCCGGTATGCTGCTAGTTTTTGCAGTGATGTATAAAAGCACAGATCTTTTATCTATGGACTGTCAGACTGAACATTTGAAGAGTGGAAACATCGCATCAGCTGATCGTTGGCAGAGCTTTTCGGCGTTGTTTAACTCAAGTTTAACACAGCATTATTATTTATTATATATTTAAGTTGATATGTGAAGTAAGGATTATTTTGGTAAGGAGAAGATATATGGGAAGATAGTTATTGGTTACAGTGATAAAATTCAAATTTGCCAACTTTCTTGCCAACGCACAATAGTTACTTTCGAGGATTTAGAAATCAGAAAATCATAACAGTCGAACTATCAATAAATTTATATATTTTTTGATGTACGATGATGAAATAGACATTATTTTATAGATATTACGTAATTACACTCAACAAGCATGCTTGCGGTACATGCTATGCACATATAACCGTAGGCTTTTGTAATGGGAAAAATACGGTGAATGGCAGCTTTCATAAAACCTGGTTCCGGAACTGGAAAATGATCCAATTTTCGATTTATTAATCAATATTATCATCCTTTATTTGTTTAACACCTGTACATAAACATAACATCACTTTTAGGTAAGGCCTAGGGTCAAAAATCTCTCGCAATAATCACGGATATTCACCATACAAAAAATGCAATAACATTGTGCAGAAAACTTTGAAACATAACCATTTAACATTGTTATTGCACATTTTTTTTATTCCCGATTCATTTTCCACATAATACTACCTATTATATAATGCCCATATGATGTAAACACGTACGAGTATGTCTATCCTTATAAAATAATACTTAAGTGTGCCAAAATTATTATTATTATTATAATAAAAAACTACCCAGAATACTCCCTAAAACTATTTATTTTACTAATAAAAAAGTTAATAAGCTATACCCAATACTTTTTATTTATTAATTAACAAAAATATATAATGAATACCCAAATGCATGCAAAGTACAAAATTACTCTACAAATAATTTCGAGGTGCGATTTGATTTATACAATTTCTTCCGTAAATGTGTACAAAATGAAAATATTGTTCACTTATTTAATGTGTTATACAGTCCTCAATCAGATAAACCTAATTTATTATGAATTTATGCTCTTAAAAATTGAGAATGATAGAACAACGATTGAAGATCGCCGCTTTACCTAAGAAACGTAACCATTTCTAGGCGATTTATAGCGCGACTTCGCTCAGCACAAATTACAAAAACCCTCGTTTAGGCATCTATCGGCAGCCAATTTTTTTACCACTATTAGTAGAGATAGTGGGGCTTTGAAATATTAAAAAACTAAAATGTACCTCGGTGTTGCAAAATAGTTACAAGCCTTTAAAAAAATATTTATATATTCTCAATTGACAAATTATATGCGTTTTTTTATAATTAATTAAGTACATAATATGAAAATATTTCCAAGATATTTTTTTTCAAATGTACACTATGTTTATTGGAATTCGAAATGACATAAAAAAATAAAACTGTTTGATACAAATTTACTGAGAAAAATGCTCTCTAACGCACAGCAATAAACGCATTGAATTGTTCTCAAATTTGATCTAGCGCGTGAACTTGTATTTCGCGATGTTGTCAAAGTAACCTAAATGATGCACCAGTGTTTTCTTTGGTAGTTTTGGATTCCACATTTATCTAGCTATTTGGAAATACATTTATTTTTCCAAAAATAAAGTCTGAATTTTGTATTTTCCGCGTGCTAATTTGTATGGGAGGGTCTACTGTGCAACGGTCACGTCACCCTTCCAGTTAGGGAACCTGTATAAAGGTAGGAAGTCTTAAAGGATATAGCCATAGACTAAACAAGAGCGCCGCCATTTAATAACTTAGCACTTCCGCTAGGTATACGCCATTCTTTCGCGATGGAAAGTACACTAATTTACCATTTAATTACATAGGTTATGTATATTCCAAAGGTAATTTCCACACTGATTATACATAATGAGTCGCAAAAATCACTGAAATATCACCAGGTTTCACGCAATTGTGGACAAGCAATATGAAACGCAATCATATGTTTGTAGCTCCCATGGCGTCAACCATAGATTTTTCATAGATATAGAAGGGGCTCAATGTTCAATAGTTCTTCCCACCTTTATATAGGTTCCTTACTTCCAGTACAAACGATGTTTCCACCCTAATTTGTTTCTGTACCAGCTCAGGCTGACAGTACATTAAAATGAAAGGTATATGTATAAAAGAATAAGAAAATGTAAAAAAGGTTGACAGTCTCTGGCAAGAGGCGCCATATATGTCACACCGGACAATGCGGGAAAAAAACAATAAAATAAATAAATAAATAAACAATTATATTGATCTGTCAGCGTTAAACAATAAACTAATACTTCCTATCTACCTGACCTACACCTATTTGTGAAATAAATAAATTAAAATGAAGTAGGTATGGGTCCCCGTGGGGTCCACACGTTGAAGGATAATATGCCTCCACTTTTTTTCTTTTTTTTTCGAGCGTCCTGTAAAAGTCAGGTGTTTTATTCACATTTTTCGGTAGTGAGGTTCGCCACCCGTCGTTTTACGTTTATCACAGCACAGCACGGCATTCACTAGTTACCCCATTATTGGGTTGGGATATAGTGAGCACCTACTTTTTTATAGAAGTTTTGGTAGGTTGCTGTATTAAAAAAAACTAAGGATCCATAAAAAATGCAAGCAAAATACAGCTGAGGAAATTTTTAAGGACGGGAACGTTTTCAGTGAAAGAAATCGTAGAGCGTGTATGACAAATTGCGTGAATGTGACGGAAGCAATGAGTGTGTGTAATGTCGCCGCCACACGGTGACGAGCGTCCACAAGTTTTTTGTGTAAGTATATGAGTAAAAAGGTGTGTAGATGAAACGTTTGTCTTAGCTCGTGCACGTGACCGACCGTTGACGCCTTTTTACTCATGACGTGCGAAAATTACGAAAAAACTTGTGGGCGCTCGCCAGCGTGCGGCTGCGACATGAGGATAGAACAGTCAGAAGTTTCGTCCTTTCTGCCTACCCCGCAAGGGTAGCGACGAAAAGGGGTAGAGTAGGCATCGAAATTACAAAGTAGGTAGTTATTTCATCAGATATACAGCGAACGATGGGCTTTCAATCTGGCTTATGACTGATCGTCGCCTGTTTAAATAACTACCTACTTGTTATAGAAAATCTGAAGTTCTCAGAAAAAAAAATTGTGATTTTCGAAATAAATAAATCCTTAAAATAAATAGATTTTGCATGACACACGTGGTTAGGAATGCGGTGGCTGAGATGTCACAAGGCGACACGTATAATTAAGGTCCTAGATTCGAACCACATATACCACTGACCACATAACAATATAGTATAGTGAAATAAAGCGTTTGAAACCTACACACATTAATATAAAACGTAATGTCATTTTGACAGCTGACATGAGACCTGTCATTAAATTTTTAAAATGCATGGAACAAATTCGTATTTTGTTTTCTAATTTAAATATTCAAAAATGGAATCTGTGTAGTTTTATTATACCTAGTTTTAGTTTTAAATAAAAATGAATCTGGGTTTATCGAAATAAAACCAAATTGTCCCAAATACATTTTTGTACACTTCACAGAAAGGCTAAAAAGCTCGTGTTGTGAAGTGGGGTAGGTCGGGCATTGAACCCGCGCCCACTGGATTAACAGTCGAGCGCGTTACCAACAAGGCTACCGACCACCTCAAAAGTTTTATTATTTTTATTTATTTTTTATTTATCCCCTCACGTTGTGGGGTACTCAGAGAGGACAAAAGGCCAGACCGCCCTATCCTTACATACACTCCTTGCTTCAATAACAACATCAACAGATGAATTTAAAGCTCCCCACCCAAGTATGACGTCACGGCAATTCCCCAGGGCATTAAGGTTCAAAATCGCGTGAACAATCGCACGATAAAATGGTATAAATAATAACGTTTTTTTCCATTTTTTGGGGTTATTTATTTATCGTATGGTCATTTCCAGTACATCACATAAATTACAATATCAATTTACAATAATAGCTCATGTTTGATTGTCAGAAATTAAAAATTAAAAGTATTGTTTTTTTGGGGTTAATTTCGCAAAAAACTTTTACGATTATTCTCTAAATTTTATTGCATATTATTTATCAATACAAAAGAAATACTCCACGACATTCGGGAAACGAGTTTCCGTCTTTCTAAAAAAAGATCAGAGGTGTTTTTCACTTTTTTTTTTGAGAAATCTATACAAGATATAAAAAATCTTTTACGGTTATTCCCTAGATAAAGGTTAAATGTATCTACTCTATTTTTTCCAAAACATATTTAGTAACGTTGTCGAGATCTAAGGCTGGCCACACACGTCCCGAAGTTCAGTTTCGGAATCGACCGTTTTGCAAAAAAGTTCCGATCAAAACCTCTCTCTGAATTCAGTGTCACCCCGATTTTAAATTCAGAAAGAGGTTTTGGTCGGAACCTTTTTGCAAAACGGTCGATTCCGGAACCGAACTTCGGGACGTTTGTGGCCAGCCTAAGGTCTCCCGTTTTCAGAAATTTTTGAAATGTCTAATGTATACTCTTTAATAAAAGTGTCGTAAAAATATCGCTGACGCCATATCATATTATGATTGTGACTGTAATTAAATTACAATGTATACCCCTTAAGGAGAGTCGTGTACCTACTATTGTTTTATTAAATTATTAAATAAAAATATTGTTAAAACATTTGACCGATGGTTTATTTCAGATAACCTCCGACCTCTGGTGTTTGACATTCGAAAAACTACAGAAAGTACTGTTTTATCGGGACCAAAAATGCAAAACACAAAGTAACAATCAATTATGATTATTTCGTATGGCTTCTGCCACCGTTGGGCGGCAACGTCAGAAGATAAGAGAATTATGCTATCTGTTCATAGAGTAATTATAGGTACTAGAGAAGCAGTATGAAATCCTGAAGTGGAGGCCCTGGGAGAACAAAAGAGGCGTAGGAAGACCACAGAAAAGGTGGACAAATGACATTGTCCAGCTTACGGGTCGTAGATGGCAGCAGGTAGCCCAAGATAGAAGACAGTGGAAGAGTTTAGAAGAGGCCTATGTCCAGCAGTGGAACGCAAGTGGCTAGCAGTAAGTAAATAAGAGAATCAATTACATATGAATAATTATCAGTTTGAAACTTGCATCCACCAAATAAGAAATAAATATTGTTTCTTGGTTTTTCGGGTGAACCGTGTGTAGATAAACTTCATCGACGTTTCACCCCAAAAACCAAGAAACAATGTCAATCGCACACCGTGAAAACCTTCAACATTTACTAAGAAATAAATAGGCGAAAGTCGTGGAGAAAAAAAAATGCATTAAACTCTAGGGAATGGCGGTAAAAGTTTTTTGATTGAAGCGAAATTAACCCCAAAAAAATGAAAAAAAAACGCTATTTTTAGCATTTTGTCATGCGATTGTTCATGCGATTTTAAACATTACTGCCGCTGGAAATGACCGTGACGCGTCATAGTTGGGTCGCGAGCGTTAAAGGCAATCTACCCGACAGAGAGTAGTTTCTAATATATAAAAATAAACATGTAAAAAATTACCACCCATTATTAAAATCTGATCCACACTTTTTGCAACCGGATAATGACGTATCCACTATGTTTTCAACAATTTTTTTTTGTTCAATTTTCTCGGCATAGTAATAAAAAATTATTATTATAATTGTATTTGAAAAAAACCATTGTTATTTTTAAACTTTTTTAATAAATTTATTTAATTAAATTATTTATTTTATACAATTTATTGAACTTCTGAAGCAATGTCAATTATAGGACAAATATAATATTTTTTATTATTTAGACATTAAAAAAAATTCTAAAACGGGAGACCTTGTATCTCGGCAACCGTTACTAAATATGCTTTGGAACAAAATAGGGAAGACGCATTGAACCTTTATCTAGGAAATAACCGAAAAAGATTTTTTATATCTTATATAGATTAAAAAAAAAAAAAATCTCTGATCTTTTTTCCGAAAGGCGGAAACTCGTTTCCCGGAAGTCGCGGAGTAAATTTTTTTTTGTACTGATAATAATAAGCGTTTTTTACTACATTATCATGGTTGCCAAAAAAGCTACAAGTTGCGCCCCCATCGAAAACCAGTTCTTTCTTGACAGATTGTACCTACGTTATTTTTATTTTGCGCTTATTCACAAAATTTGATAAAATTGGAGCGATAAAATAGAACAATTTCTATTTACTTGATCTGACGTCATATTCTAGTACTGTTTGTTGTTTATAAATAGTACTGGCGTTACATAGATGGCGGTAGTTGCCATACAACCTGACATATGAAAGAGGTTATGGTATTGTATAATATAAGAATTGTCGTTTAATCGCTGTTGGTTACGCCATGGTTACGCCAGGATATATCCGATATAATTTTTGGAGATCTCTAGTTGGGAGAGGACAGGAGTCTTCCTTCCCATTCGACTAGAGATCATAAAGTTACCATAATAGTCTCACAGACTTCACAGTGAGCTTGAAAAGCTTGTGTCGTGAAGTGGAGTAAGTCGGCATCGGGGATCGAACCCACGCCCACTGGATTAACAGTCGAGCGCGTTACCAACAAGGCTACCGACCACCTCACCTTAGTTATTTAGGTTCAAATAAATATAATCAAACTTTACAAAATGACGTTTGGCAGCCCTAAAAATTTGGCAGCCCTAGAATCAGTACCCCAAGGTAATCGATACTCCCGGGTTCCGGACACATCACTCGATACATATTAATTAATAATCACGATTAATAAAATTAGCATCACTAAACGGTCCTAAATAGTATTATTTTAAGTTGCAAACCCCTTGCGGTTAACGCCTATCATTTCAATGTAAAATCATACCACCTAATAGTAGCCAGGGGTACTCAACTATTTCTTTTAGACACATTGCTTTACTGAATGGGGGGCATTTCTTAAATATTGAACGTTACCATATGTTTGTTTTTCTCGTAGAGATTGGACCTACCAGTGGTGTAGCGTGGGTTTCTGCCGCCTGGGGCGGAAGTCAAATCCGTCGCCCCCCTTATTTAGTCATAAAAATCTGTAAAAGGTGTTATTTTACACTTCGCTTCTAGTGAAAATACCCATGTGTGACTCCATTGATTTTTTTTTTAATATTAAAAATCTAATATGGGTTTTTCGAAATAAACCCAAATACATCTTTGTACACTTCACAGAAAGCTTAAAAGCTTGTGTTGTGAAGTGGAGTAAGTCGGGGATTGAACCAGCGCCCACTGGATTAACAGTCGAGCGTGTTACCAACCAGGCTACCGACCACTTACTTTGTAAACTTAAAAATAAATTGTAAAAAAAGGGTAAGTATATGGAATCAAGTTTTACTTTTTGATCTATTTGATATGTTGAATTTAATTTTTATCCTAGGTTGTGTAATATTGTATTATTTATATGATATTTTTCTAATTGACCTAGTTGTGAAATGTATTTAAAAGCCTTTTGACCCTTTCTAATGAAATAAATAAATAAATATTGTATTTAATGGGTGTAAAAGGTGTTATTTCACACTTGAAATTGCCTCACTTTGCTTCTAATGAAAATACCCATGTGTGACTCCGTTGATGTTACTGAGGAATCGTTCAAGGACCGACAGTTGACGACGCTATTACAGAATGCATAGACACTCAACACTTGACATGTGTGTATCTGGCGTGGTCTAACTTTACCTAATACACTATACACCTTATTTCTGGATAATGTGTTGGTCAAAATACAACACTGATCGTATTAATAGGACCTACTGCCATCGAGATTGAAGGAAAATCCCGCGGGCTTATGGCCCTCCACATCCCCGGGTAGCTCAGGCGCATTAATAGCGACCTCTTTACCCGCACTTCTAGCAAAATATTATTAAGAGGTGGGCCCAGGGTTAGCCTTAAGGGAGCCCCCCGGCAAACCCCACCCCTGAATTACGTTCCTTTAATATCCTTGTCCAAGGAGGTTACAAAATTTACACCTATTACTACAATATTTCAAACTATATCTATACTTATATGTACCTAAGTCTTACGAGCTATGCTATTCTATTTACAACGTATTTTATTAATTCAATCACTCGTCGAGGTGAGGGATGAGCTAAGTCTCACACCATTTCTGAAATTTTCGACACTCGATACCTCTAGCGACCGTCGCTGTAAACACTAAACTTAGCCGATAACTCCTGTGGATAACTCTCGTAAAAATTGAATGATAGTAATTATAAAAATCTACTCATAAGTGCGAATAAAGCAGGTAGTCGTCCCTTCTCGGTCACACGTTTTATGACTGCTTTCGACGGTTTAAAATAATTTCACCATAGATAGATAGACATGTAACGAATGTGTACTTACTTAAAAATATTTTAATTTTATGTATCTTGATGGCAGAGCATTATAACCGATAGAGAATGTCTAAATAAATAAAAATAAATAAATAAATCTTTATTAGCCAGAAAATCCGTATAAACAAGTTACAAAACATGAAGATAGTAGTGTGCTAAAGGGCAGACTTATTGCAAAAGGAACATCTGTCAGTCAAACCGAATGAATAATGAAATGGTCATTAAAATTTGATCAGCACTGTAGGTAAGTGTTAAGTGTCAACTATTAAGATATTAAATATCAAATAAAAAATGGGTATAGATTTAAAAATGGGCGGATATCTTATTGACTAACATTAATACCCGGCGTTACCTACATATCTATCTATCAATGTATAGTGTATACCCTCCCGCCACGTCCCTTTCAGGGTAGATATAGAGGACAGAGCGCCACAGAGCCTTATCCTTACACACACTCCTTGCTTCCGTCACATTCATGCAATTTTTCATACACGCTCTCCGATTCCTTTTACTCAAAACGCGTCCATCCTTGAAGATCTGATCATTGATCAACATGTTCAATCCAGATGTCTCTGGGCTCCTTGCTTTCAATATTTTCTTTGTGATCCTTTCTTCAGACATTCTCTCCACATGTCCTATACATCTCAACTTGTTCACTTTCATCCTAGTCACATCACTCATCCTACATCAACTAATCTCTCTAATTACCTCATTTCTTACTATCTTACTATCTATCATTCGGCGTTTTTTACACATTCTCCTCAACGACCTCATCTCCACCGAATTTATTCACAAAATAATATCTATTTTATAATGCGATACAATTCGGGGTAACCAGCGACTCTAACGAGATGTTAATTCGCGATTCGATTGTGTAAATTACGTGTACAATGTCGTCTTTAAATAAATAAATAAATAAAAATTTTATTGATTTTTTATGGCGGGTTTATTGCCGTTGGTAATGTCTGCCAACCAACCACATGTGACATTCATTTGTTTCTACTGTCAAAAATGGTTCTACTGTCTGTCTCTTTCTACTGTCAAAAATGGTTGCGCTGGAATAAAAATGCGCAAATAAATAAATAAAAACTCACTTGCAGATAATGATGCAGCTGCAGACATGGTCCCAGTGTTGCGGCCCCGATTCCCGCAAGACATGGGGGAAGACTGATTCAGGGTTGCTCTGGGACTCTCGTAAGCCATTCCCGAATCGTAGTTGGCGGACCATAAGTCATTCTGAAAACAAAAAGCAGGACTCAGTAAAGCCATGATTCTCTAAGATACATTAGCATTGGGACTCTGAGCAGGTACCAGACAAATAGGCTGGATGACATAGGAACTAAAGCTCCTGAAACGTTTAGGTGTTAAGATGGGTTTACCCTTAATGATGCATCAAATTGACTTGGAACCATTTCTTATCCTTGATTCCATATGAGTTCTGGACTTCGTAAGACGTCTGGGACTGGTGGAGCTGCTCTAACTAGAGTACCTATGCTAGTAAAGCTCCTATGCTATCCCGTCTTTCAAGTAAAGGTATTTTTCCTCCATGGAAATGTTCAAAATTAACCAAAGAATGGATCTCTTCGACAAAACCCTTGCAAAATTACTGCCTACTCTAATTACCTTTAATGCCCTTGGAGGAGATTTTCATTGTACACGGATCTGTACACTATTATCATTGATACTGGAAATAAGAGTGAGTGTTCCAGTCTTCTTGGGATCATAAAGGTTTCAACCTTAAGTGCTTTACCCCGTCAAGGAATGTAAAGCATCCATTGCTTAGCAAAAGTTCATGGTAAAATTAGATATAATTCTGTACCTGTGATGCAAAATTTGTCTGTGTTCCATAGGGTGGAGCTGGTCTGGAATGTGCACCAAAGTGTCCTCCGAATCTTTGCGAAAAAGCTGGTAATGTGCCACCTCCTGTGCTGCTTCCAGTGGGACCACCAGCACCGTTGCTGGAACTTTGTGGTGAAGGTCTTCCTCCGTATTCGTCAGACATGACTCCTGTGGGAAAAAAATGTTCAGAAATTTAATTTTTAAGGATCAGGGCTTGTAAACTTAAACTCTTTCTCGATAGACTCCCGCTTTCATCCACGTGCACTCTTTTTGTCATCCCATCGTCACTCATTCTTTCAATATGTTCAAACGATCTCAATTTGATCATCTCCATTCTCGCCACAGCACAAGTCTTTCAGTCGCTTAAATTGTTCGATATCTGAAGGAAAAACTGGACGGTGATGGAGAGAAATGAGGGAGGGCTATATCCAGAAATGGAAACAAAAGGGCTCATGAATAATAAGACAGGTAAGTGGATACAAAAAAGGAAGTCGGAAATTCTTCAAAACCTGCCATCAAGGGTTTATAATTTTTGAACAAATTATTATTATACTCGTACATACCTGTTGATGTCCAAATTGTCTGCGGATCAGCCGGTCCTGGACTTCCTGGATAGTACTGCGCCTGGACCACTCCTGAGGAGTATGGACCACTGCCTCTCTCGTATGCCGACTGGGGACTGGAAGAAAAGATAAGGCTTGCTTAGTACAATCAATAACAGAAGCACCCGAACATTATTTTGAACATGAAATACCGAATTTTCAGCACCATCCATACCACCAAGGCATTTCCCACAATGTGAGGTAACTAGCGACAAGCACTACACTGGTGTGCATTATCTATTTTACAAAGAAAATATGACACATCAGGGTAAACGTTGTCCTGGGAACAAATTATCACATATTCCAGCCTAAGCCATTTCGTAACCATCGGAACACCTACCAATATTTTATTAAAAAGAATCTGGGCTTGCAATGCTTGCATACATAAACACAAATACTTTCCTACACACTGCATCGGGCTAAAAGCCTGTATCGCAAAGTGTGGAATACATCGCCAGCGTCGGGGTTTGAACCTGGCACCTCGAGTGACCGCCGCCCCAACCAACTGCGCCAACCAATCTATAGACTTGCGAGGAAGCGCGGGACTTGGCTGGAATGATCACGTCGACCAGATCTTTAAGGAAGGACGCGTTTTGAGTAAAAGCAATCGGAGAGCGTGCATGACAAGTTGCGTGAATGTGACGGAAGCATGGGAGTGTATGTAAGGATAAAGGGATATGGCGTTCTGTCATCTCTGTCTACCCCGCAAAGACAGATAGGTAAACGATATTGATTAAATTCGAATAATGTGACATTCGCAATGGGAGGCAGTCTTCATTGATAAATTGGAACCATGAATGTCATCACAAAAAAATCGGAAATACGTATTCGTATGGTGCTATTATATTATGTATACTGTACATGTTACCTTTTTGAATTACCAAATGAAACAATACTTCATAGGAAGGCCATTAATGACTTCTAAACAAGATAAGATCTCTAACGAGGCGCCCTGAGCGCGTCTGCGAGTTGCTAAAGACAAGGAGAACCAAATCAGATATTACAAACCATTTCTTATTAGTAGGTGGGCTATGAGCGATGCAAATAGAGCGAAAAATACTATAAGATCAATTTTTAAAAAATACTGGATTACTTTTCATTGATGGTGCGAGGAGGTGGCACAGAATGGAAGACTGATGCTGGATTTCACCAACTTTTTATGTGAGGAGTAGCGAAAATAGGAACCACCTATTTCAAATTTTGTGTGGAATACTGTGTTAGGTGGCTCCTATGTTCGCCATCCCTTACCTAAGAAGTTGGTGAAATTCAGCATAAGACTGTTGAGCTTGACCTTGACTAAGGAAAAAACTATTGAGCGCTTGCGGGAAAGAGTAGTACGCGTCAACACATCGATCCGAGAATGATATTAAAAATTTACGATCTTACAACTCTGATTTTTTTTTTATAATAATATTCTAAAAATACTAAATGTTCAAAAATACCAAAAAATACTAACTTTTCTCTAAAAATGTATAAAAAGTGTACATAGTAGAAAAAATTGAACACCGTGAGTTTTGGGAATCTAGAATGGTCTCGGATTTAGAGCTTAGTGTGTTTTAGGCACGCGTATCACTGGTTCACAACCCCTGGTCGAAGTACGGGAACAGGATCAATAAAACATGTTACATGAAGAGGACATAATGGACTGTATAGGTAAATGATTTTACCTGTTGGAATGTTAAAAGGAACTGAGGATGTGCTTGTATTACACTGTGGAATCTATAGGGTGATTGATGGATGCTCACAGGACGAGAGGAAGTGTTACCCAGTCGGGAGTTTTAGAATGTACGGAAACCTTGCAAATAAAGTTATTGAAACTTTGGGGTGTCGTTTTAGCGTAGGTACCTATGTTCCGGCCGCTCAAAATATGACCTGTCTGTTATTTTGATCGAAATGTGGTTTAAATGAAAGATAGGGTCATACATCACACTAGGGTTGCCTATCTAAATTTTGCCCCCCTCTTGCTTCACCGAAATGGTCCCCTTACGCGTTTTTTTTTGCATTTTTTAGGATTACGGTAAAACATGGCAGAATGTGGTCCATCCTTACTGAATTATTTACAAAAAATTGTCCATCCATGTTTTTCATACGACTAGCAGTTTACCAGCAATGACCCGTGAAAATACCGAAATTAATTTGAAAATAAATAATTAAAGTAATTTTATTGAAAACGAGGAAACAGGCAAAGAACGAATTAATTGCTATAGTTTTAGCAGTTTAGCTACAAAACGAGCTTTGTTTTATTTTCATATATACTTAATTAATAGTTTTTTTTAGTTGTTGCAAGAAATTTCAATGACGAAATTTTTTAATCCCATTTTTTATTTAATAACCTTAAACGACCTAAATTAAAAAGGTAACTCGATGAGAATCTAATTCTTAGGACCCTTCGCAACTGATAAGTAGGTAGGTACTTACTATCTTTATCAGTGTCAAGCCTAGGGTTATAGTGCAAAAAAAGAGTTAGAGAGAAATATTAGGTAACGAAAAAATCAGGCAGAGATGGCAACATTGCGATAAGCTCGCCCTAGTGAACAAATGTTATAATTTATACCTACATATTTGTAAAGTTAACATATCTCTGTATCTTGTTCACCAAAAGTGTAAATAAATAAATAAAAATTATACTTAACTTAATATCTAACGTTAATAGCACCTACATTGAAAATATATCAAATCATTCTCTCCACACGTCCAAACCATCTAATTATTGTAATTAAATATAAATATTTATAATTAAAAGTTCATTGGCTTGTTAATGTCACAGAAACTTAATAGTAATGATCTGGGAGTAAGTAGAGTTTGCCGGAGGGCAATAATTCATTTTGTTTACCTATATTAGTATTATAATAGCTGTGACTCGTCAAAAATGACGCGGTTTAGGGGGCAGGCAAAAACAGAAGATCGCCAGACATCCCTATATTTACACGGTAGTATAATTATTGTACGTTAGGGTGTCCTGTCAATATATGTATATTTTTATGTAATTATATACGAGTAGGTATATGTATTTCGAAGTTCTTTTTTTGGGGTTAGCTGGCAGAGATCGCAGCACTGCGATTAGTTCGCCCTAGGGAACAAATGTTGTGATTTATATTTGAAATGTTTACATGTCTCTGTATCTTGTTTCCCAAAAGTGTAAATAAATAAATATGGAGAATTTTGCTGTAAAAATTATGTATTAAGGAGATAGTTTCAGACTGCATATTTAGTTTTTAATTATGATACTAATTTTAAACCTTTAGCAAGCCCTGATGACGAAAATTATTATGTGATGAAACATTATTTTTCAAATCTACATTCTAATTTCTAATGGTATTTTTTTATATAGCATAATATTTTCTGTTTTTGCATTACAATATTCACCAATTCACTTTATAAAACAAAATGTACAAAAGGAGCTTAATGGTAATTCTGCAATAAAGCTGCGGATTCCAAAAATGTCGAAATCTATCGATAACTACTCAAAATATTTTGTAGGCTCGTAATATCAATGAAAAAATATAATATTTCGATTAAAAAATTTCGAAAATAACTAAAGGTGATGCGATAGCGAAATGTTTTAGATATCGTATAATATAGTCGAACAACTTGCAAAAGTTGCCACGGTCCAGCGTTACATGCATACTCGGTTTCGACGAAAATTATATCAGTTGATTACACAACCAATACCAAAATAATATAAACAATTAACATCAAATTACATTGACATACATTTTGTTAATTATCACCACAGTGGTTTGTAAGAGTCATGTTGTCATGTAAGACCCGGGTTCATTTCCCGTTGTTTTATTTACGATGTATTTATTTATTCGCGATGAGGTGGTCGGTAGCCTGGTTGGTAACACGCTCGACTGTTAATCCAGCGGGCACGGGTTCGATCCCCGATGCCGACCTACTCCTCTTCACGACACAAGCTTTTCAAGCTTAATGTGAAGTGTACAAAGTTGTAGTTGGGTTTCTGGAATTTCGATAAATCCAGATTCACTAAAAAAAAGTGAACAAAATATAAAACTTCTTAAAATTTCAAGCAATTAGATGACGTGACACTTATTCACTAGGGCGAGCATATCGCAATGCTACGATCTCTACCAGCTAACCCCAATTTAGTAAGTAAAACTAAAACAACAATCAAGTGCATCAACATTAGGTATAAACTTATTTTTGATATTTTTCGAATGTCCTGCAAAATACGGGTATTCGTAAATCTTCGAGTTCTTTGAGTGAGCAGTACCTAAAATATAAAACAGGTAATTGAAGGAAAATCCCGCGGGCTTAAGGCCCTCCACATCCCCGGGTAGCTCAGGCGCATTAATAGCGACCTCTTTACCAGCACTTCTAGCAAAATATTATTAAGAGGTGGGCCCAGGGTTAGCCTTAAGGGAGCCCCCCGGCAAACCCCACCCCTGAATTACGTTCCTTCAATATCCTTGTCCAAGGAGGCTACAAAATTTACACATAAAACAGGTGAATATAAGCAAGATGATACACATCCACAATGATAAGCAATGTTCACTAGGGCGAGCTTATCGCTATACAGAGATCTCTTTCGCAGCTAACCCAAATATTTAATTTTACATACATATCTGCATATTTTTCAGCAATGTGAGGTTTACCGCAAATTATACCTACTTATTTTTTTAGGTACACAAAGAAGTAAGTAGGTACCAGGCGCGAAGCTACTCCAGAATACGATTCCCACAGAGTTACTTTTATATATAGGTAGATAAAATAATAACAAATAGTTTACTCAACGGATGTACAGTAAAGGATGGACTTTCCATTAGGTTTATGCCTGATCGTTGCCTGGTTTAATGTGATCACTTTACAATTAACCAACATTCACCAATCTAACTTCCATCCATCTGCTGGTTCGAACACAGACCTCCAGCCGAATACGCCGATACGCTACATAATATGTCGAGCTGAAGAGAACTGCAGAAGACAGAGAAGAATGGAGAACAAGATGTAAGATATTCTGCAAACCAATCCGCAGGATTGAAACTGGAGAAGAAGATAACTGTCTAATAATGTCTGATCTAACATAATTCAATACAAAATGTTAGCCCCGGCTTCCCTGCTACAGAAATCAGCTCTTTGCTACTGGAGGTTAGACATGAGCGCCGCGCCGGCGCGCCGCCGTTGATCATGGTCGGCGCGCCGCCGCCGGTTAAAACGCTCACGCCGGCGGCGTGGGATCCGTGTGACCAAAAGTATTTATCTTGTGTTTCTTGATACAGAAATCGAAATAAGTACTTTTCCAGGTAATAAAATTGAAGCATTCAGCTGTGGGGACGCTAGGGTTCAGTAATTATATAAAATGTCGAATAATAACTACTTAATGCATTGTCTTATTTATTCAATTCTAAAACAAGAAATAGGATGGGATTTATTTATAGTTTTGACGGCCACAAGGCATTAATAGTTTGGTTCTTAATAGTGGAAATTAAATTAAAAACAAACGTTATTTTATGTAACTGGGAATTATAAGGAAAAATCAGAATTTATGGTATCTGACCAAAATTTTCGGCCTTTCATCTTTTCGGTCGACCGTTCTCTCTTTTCATTAGTTTAGCCTTTGATTATCGAAGTACCTAATCAAAATTATTTTCATTCCACTTGACTAGATTCGCTATATTTCATTTGTTTCAATACAATACTGTGGAAATAGTAATGACTTCTTTTCTCTTGACAAAAAACGATATTCATTTGGTAATTTTTGAGGTTTACGATCTTCAAAGTGTCAAAATGTGATTATAATTAGATATTTTTAGGTTAAAAACCAATTATTTCGCTAACCTAAGGCGGCACTATAATAAAAAAAAAAAATACTATCCCCTAACGTGGTTTCTCAGACTGTGATTACAGACTACTCTCAAATTTTTTATGTTTTGATTTACTTTTTTATTGTTATAATGCTCGTATATTTTGTACTTATGGCCTTAAAAGCCGTATGTGATTGAAAATAAATAAATAAATTGTATTTTATCTTTCTACCGGTAAGCATTACGTATTTTGGTTGATATCATTATTAATTTATCCACCTTTCGACTAAAAACACAACAATTTATGTTTATTTGATAATTATCCTTATTTTTACGCCTAAAATAACATCGCAAATATGATAGTTTTATTAGGTAAATTACATAATTTTATTAAATTACCCTTCAATCCAAACAACAGGACATATAACACATATGTTTTCACAGCTTTTGCTCAACTGTAGTTCTCAGCTACATAGGAGTTTTGCATTTTGTGGAAGGTCGACCTCGTCATCGCAATTTATTTCAGAGTTTGAATTCACAACACTGTGGAAATAGTAATGACTTCTTTTCTCTTGACAAAAACGATATTCATTTGGTAATTTTTGACGCTTACGATCTTCAAAGTGTCAAAAATGATAATAATTCGATATTTTAAGGTTAAAATTCAATTATTTCGCTCACCTAAAGCTACGTTATAATAAAAAAAGAAATTACTATCCCCTAACGTGGTTTTTCGGACTGTGATTACAGACTACTCTCAAATTGTAATTTATCTTTCCACCGGTAAGCATTACGTATTTTGGTTGATATTATTAATTTATGAACCTTTCGACTAGAACACCACAATTTATGCTTATTGAATAATTATTATCCTTATATTTACACCTCAAATAATATCGCAAATAAGATAGTTTTATTAAATTACATAATTTTATTAAATTACCCGTCCACTCCAAACAACAGCACATATAACACATATGTTTTTACAGCTTTTGCTCAACTGTAGTTCTCAGCTACATAGGAGTTTTGCATTTTGTGGAAGGTCGACCTCGTCATCGCAATTTATTTCAGAGTTTGAATTCCACCCAACATTTAGCTAACAGCCCAGGTATTGCCAAAAGAGAAACCTGTTCGACTACATCACTGCCCATACTGAGGCTCTTTCTGACGCGTTTGACTTTATGGATTAGTTTATTTTGACCTGCCCTCCAGCGCCATGAAAAAGCAATAATGTAATTTTCCATTATTTTTCAAATATGAGCTTTTATTTCACTTTATTATTGAAATAATCATAGTTTTCCAAAATAAATAAATCGATTTTATCATTATCCTTTTCACATATACGTATTTAATCATTTAAAACAATATTGCAAAAAAATCCAATGCTTCCCCCCACTTTGGATCCACGCCGCCGGCGTGGCGCCGCCGCCGGCAATTTTAGACATGGGCGCCGCCGCCGGCTTTTTTGCAGCCGGCGCACATGTCTACTGGAGGTACTTACTAATGTAAGTAAGTAGGTACCAGTGGCGAAGGGTGGATTACTGCAGAAGGGAAGCCGGGGCTAACATTTCTTATGGGATTACGTCAGATTAGACACTATTATACCTATCATTTTATCCAAAAGGTAACTCGATGGAATCGTGTTCTTAGGTAGCTTCGCGCGTGGTGGGTACCTACCAGGCGCGAAGCTACCAAAGAACACGATTCCCATAGAGTTACCTTTAGGATAAAATGATAGGTATAATAGTGTATAGTTTGACGTAATCCAACAAGACATGTTAGCCCCAGCTTCCCTTTTGCAGAAATCCACCCTTCGCCACTGGTACCTACCTACCTATTTACTATCAATCTACACAAATATAAAACAATAATGACCTAGAACAATGTTTATCTTGATAGAGCACGCGTGGGGTACCCAGCGAAACGTCACAATCAGTGATTTCAAGGATGTTTATAAATAGTACCTAGTAGTAAAAAGTATCTCATGTGACGGAAGCAACGAGCGTATCTAGAGATGGGGTAGTCTAGCGTTCTGTTCTCTCTGCCTACCCCATGAGAGAATGTCTTAATTTTAATACTCGCACTAAAAATGAATTAAGTACGTATAATATGTACGTGTACCTTAGTAGGTACTAGGTAGCTACTTGGCTACAAAGTACAAACGAATATAGGTAGGCACTGGCAAAAAGGTAGGTACTATTACACTGTGGTGGCCCCACCCGCAGCCGAATCGAGCGAAGAAACTTACAGGGTTTCTATTAAAAAATAACGGACCAAAAATTAAGACATCTGTAACAAAATTCTTTCTCTATGACTAATTCGCTCGACTGCAGGTGGTGCCACAATAGCGGAATAGTGCACACAACATTTTAGCACCATATAATTATTTTTTTAATTAAAAATTCCAGGACACCAAAACGAATCGCATGAAAAAGTGGAAGTTATATTTTTACTACTTTTAGCTGAAGTTAATTTTTTTTATTTATTTATTTTATAAGCGAACATTACATTAAATATGATTTGACAATATAACACACAGTTCTATACAATACACACTCATGGGCGTGCGCTCAGACCCACCCGCAGCCGAACCGAGCAAAAAAATACCGTTTTTAGCACTTTTTTAAAACAAAATAAGCTTGACCTTGAATGGGACCCCGCTTCTACAATAGTTCCTTTGTGTATTTACAGTAAGTTAGAAAAGCTTGTGTCGTGAAGTGGAGTATCGGGAATCGAACCCGCGCTCACCCGATTGACAGTCGATCTCGTTACCAACCAATTATTACAATAAAATTGATAATCAAGTTTAAAAAAATATAACAATGTCAAATATGCAATAAATAATTAAAATTAATTGATAAATAAAATAAATATATAAATTAATAAAAATAATAAAGAAGATTATTACCTTTCGTCCGAACGGTGATAACTAAAAATTTCGTCTGGGAGATACATATTAAACAATTATCTTATATTTATTTAAAAATAAAACCAATTATCAACAATGTCACTCAATTAAGTATTGAAAAAAAAAATCACTGAATAAATTGGTATTAAAAATATCGCAATCTTCGAATTATTTACTGAGATATAAGCGTTTTAAACAATACGCACGTCTCGCACGGTCAAACGCAGATAACAAACTAACTTTGGAACGCTTTGCAAGGTTTTTTGAATTTTAAATTGAAAGCCTCAAGTGATGGATGAACTAATGTGTGCAGGAGTGTTTACATTGTATGCACGTTAAAACAATGCAACTTTGTAAAAGGTTGTACAGTATTAATCTTATAGGTCATTTGAATGATAGTAATGGTATGATACCGTTGATAAAGTGTCCTCATGTCAGCGTGAAACTTTTGTCTTTTTCTGATGATTATTATCCCTACTACTCTTTCCATACAATAAAGCGGGAATTACAGTGTCGTCCAATCACAAGAAGCGACGCCCTGTTTCAATTGTTTTGTTCTATTTTTGAATTTCAAAATAGATTCTAATTCTATTCACGTTTATTAGATTCTGATTCGATTGTGTATTGTCATATCTTTTTATCTATCTATACCCTCACGCCACGTCCCTTGCAGGGTAGGCATAGAGGACAGAGCGCCAGACAGCCCTATCCTTGCACACACTCCTAGCCTCCGTCACATTCATACATGCAGTCATACACGCTCTCCGATTCCTTTTACTCAAAACGCGTATTCTGTATTGTGATAGCCATTCATATATCTTTTTAATCAATTCTTTTCTATCCTCTCATACTATGTCCCTCGCAGAGTAGACAGAGAGACAGAGCGCTAGACTTCTCTTACAAACATTATTTGTTTCCGTCACAATCATGCAATTCTTCAACCCAACACTGTCCCTTGCAGATTAGACAGAGATGCTAGATTTCTCTTCTTATATTTGTTTTCCGTCACATTCATGCAATTCGTCATTTTAAATCAATTCTATAGCTATATTTTCTTTGTTATCCTTTCATCATTCATCCTATCTACGCGTCCTAACCATTTCAACTTGTTCATTTTCATTTTTGTTACACAACATCCGTCTTACGATGAATTGCTATGAAAATTCACAAAAACTTTCGTACCGATACGCTTTAGGTTTACACGTCGCCATTTGTGAAAAAAAAAAGAGCTTTTACTATTAGGAGGTACCATGATGATGTAAGGATCCAATGGTCGTGTGGGGTCATGTATGGTATCGTATAAAAGGGCGTTGGAAAAGGAGTTCAGAGCTTAAGTCACATTTCGTCCAGCTCAAAACATCGGAAGATACCGTGCCCTTGCGAAGCACGGCTAACACCTAGTCTTGTAATAAATTTACAAAAATCTTGTAAAATCTAATTAGGACAGTCTAATTTGATATTTTTCTAGTTGGAGTCCAGGGTCCAATATTGTTATTGTTTTCGAGTGTCCTGTTTTAAAAGGGTAAACAGTTTACCTGAGAGATTAAATGGGTCCCTTTATACAGACAACAATACGCTAATCTGTTGCTCATTTAGATAATTGATTTTTATATCTGTAATTAGCTTCACAAGTTTTAATTATTATTATTTCACAATGATCTTTATTCTTACAAAAACATAAAAAAAAATATCAGGAGTTATAAAATAATACAAAAGCATTTGAAATTATCAACATTCGTAATGCTCGTCGTAACCATGGCCGTATGCAGGGGGGGGGCTAATTCCCCCTTCCCCCCGAAATTCCTCAGCTAACCCACCGTTTTATACATAGGAGAAATGGATCACATATTACAACGTTGCTTTTTCATCATGTCATGAATTTTCAATAATTTTTATGAAAATCATTTTCATAATGGGTAAAAAGGCGATCTTACACCATGTAAAAAAGCTGAAGTAAAGGCCCTCGTGAATGCTAAAATATTTTCACACCACGAAATATCACGAAGAATGAACGTTTCTTCTATTATAAATAAAATGAAAATAAAATAAAATAGTCTTTATTGTACTGAAAATAATCGTACAATGGGCGGACTTATTGCCAAATGGCAATTTCTGCCAGCCCACCCATAACAGAGATTAAATTGAGATATACCTAATTATAACAAGTACCAAAAGGGTACCTTAACTTAACAATAATTGAATACTAAATACATACACAGATAAACATATTATACATATATAAATATATACATAAATGGTATATGGGATGGGATAGGGCAAGGGAGGGATGCTGGGTTCAGGAGGGACTGGTAGTGGGATTTGAAATAGAAAGGTAATGCTGCTTCAGTCTACTCTTGAAAGCGGAAATAGTTGGTGCGAGTCTGATGGATAATGGAAGGTCATTCCACAATCGCGCAGCCTGTACGGTGAAAGAATTAGTGAAAAACGATTTATGATGGATAGGGATTAAAAGCGTACGTTGTGCACCAGAACGGAGTGGTAGACCATGAGATGCCAGTGGAGTGAAATTCGACTTTAAATAATCATTCTATCTAAGTTTAAATGTAAAAGTACTTCATATAAACTCGTAAAAAACTTTAAATTATTAAAAAAATACAGTGCGTCTAATAATATGGCCAGGGACTGTAGTTCTTTTTTCATTTATGAAATTTATGATTTATTGGCTTGTTTTCGATTTTCTTATAATGGGGAAACCCGAAAATAATGAATGAGTGAAAAATAAAATGTCTTTAATCATATTAATCCTTAAATTATTCAGGATCCCAAAACAATTTTATCAATAGTGTATTGAATGATGTTGAATGAATGAATGAATAAAGACAATACAAAAGGATTAGCGCCGTTTCGTAACAATTCACCGGATGTTTGTGTTTTAAAGTATTTGGGTAAACAACCCTAATTTTATTACTTTGTTTACAGATTTTCAAAATGTTGCTACTCTACCCAAAATTATATAACTTATAACTAGGGAGGGACTGGAAAAAGTGGTTTATTAATTCTTCTTTCCAGGCTATTCGGGTGTTGGCTGCGTGTCTGCTGATTTTCTCTAGCTTTCGGCAGCGGTACTGCTGCCATCTTCAGGATGAAGATTTCAGCACTTCATCCTGAAGATGGCAGCAGTATCGCTGCCTAAAGCTAGAGAAAATCAGCAGACACGCAGCCAACATCCGAATAACCTGGAAGGAAGAATATATATACCATGCTGCAAAAACCTATCACATCAGTAGTGTTATTTTTTGCAAAAAGGGGTGTTATTTTTCACAATTTTCGCAAAATGTGGTGTTATTTTTCATACATTTATATCATTAAACTGGACAATTTTCCAGGTTTTAATACAAGAATATAAAAAAAATAGATCGTCTAAAATATTTTATCCAATAACCCTAAAACGGTCAAATAAAACAAGTATTTGAGAGGCCTTTTTGCAAGTTTTTTTCAGTATCTTTCTTCTTAATTTTAGAGCCACATTCCCTTTGATTATGTTTCAATTACGATTTTTTCCAAAATAAAGGTCGAAATTATCGAAAATTCGGGTTATTCCCGTAAAATAATGCTGAAATTCAAATTATGACACTTCCTTACCGACATTTCAAAAAATTCTAAAAACGGGAGACCTTCTATCTCGACAACCGTTACTAAATATGCTTTGGAACAAAATAGGGTAGATGCATTGAACCTTTATCTAGGGAATAACCGTAAAAAAATATAGTATCTCTCTATCTTGTATAGATTTCTCAAAAATTTTTAAAAACACCTCTGACATTTTTTCCGAAAGACGGAAACTCGTTTCCCGAAAGTCGCGGAGTAAAAATTTTTTTTTTGTACTGATAATATGCATTAGAATCTAGGGAATAACCGTAAAAGTTTTTTGATAGACGCAAAATTAACCCAAAAAAATGGAAAAAACGCTATTTTTAACCTTAATGCCGTGGGAAATGTCTGTGACGTCATTTCTGGTGCCATGTCCCTAAATGCGCAAAAAAACGAAATTCGCGTTATTCGCGTAATAAGCACCTAATTCGCGAATAAATTCGTTTTATCGTGATCGCGAAATTTTCCAGTTCCTATTTATTACTGTTATCATAATTACTTTAATCTCTTCATCTTCTGTAGATATTATAGTAAAGATGAACAATTAAAAATAATATTTGTACGTTATCTTTGCCTACCCTGCAAGGGACCTTTCGTTAAGATTACTCTATAGTATTGTAGATGTGTTGTAAATCTTTTCAGTAAGTGCCAAAATTTTCAAAACAACAGAGTATGATAATGGGTTTGATAACAAGTCGAAACCCGTCCGTGACCAGACAAAAATCCATAAGAATATTGCTCAACATGAATATATCCCAAAAAAGACGATAGCCCTTAGGAAATTTGCTCAAGGGCAAAAGCTCGAATCTAACTGGATTTTGAAAATAAAATTAATTGTATCTATTAGCATACGATTTCTTTCAGTGTGTCGGGAACCAGCATAGATTAGAAAATAAACGGATCTAAAATTGGCTATATAATAAAATAGTCAAGATTTTGTAAATAATTCATTAACTGGAACCAACTAGAAAGTTTAAGCTTTTATCCGTTGAGCAAATTTCTGATGATCGAAAAAAAGGGCTTTTTTCTTTTTTTGGGTTTTATTCATCTTGAGCAATATTTTTACGGGTCTTTGTCAGGTTACGAACCCGAACATATTTACCTGCATAGTACCTATTTACTATTTAGTATTAGACATCTACCTAACTGAGTATGGCCCGTACCAAAGTTAACCGAAGAAGTTTATAAATCGCATTTGCGAACAGCGAACCGTGAAAAAACATCACAATTCAATAAAAGGTTAAATACCTACTTTTGTAAGATATCATGAAAGTACATATTTCCTGTTAATTTTTTTAATACATACAGGCACGTGTCACTTTAAGAGTTTCACGGTAGAGGTGCTCCGAGGATATCTTTATGATGGCCACGCGGCCACGTGGCGGTCGCCCTGAGGTCCGTGGCCATTCAAGAAGAACGGTTGTCGGAGTGTCGCCACTCCACTACCAGCGTGACGGGAAGAATTTTTATCTATAATAGATTCACTTATTTATTTATGCGGGACATGTGGCAAGACAGGACAGTGTCAGATAGGCACCTAAAATCCTGAAGTGGAGGCCTTGGGAGAATAAAAAAGGCGTAGTAAGACCACAGAAAAGGTAGACAGATGACATTGTCCAGCTTACGGGTCGTAGATGGCAGCAGATAGCCCAAGATAGATGACAGTGGAAGAGTTTAGAAGAGGCCTATGTTCAGCAGTGGAACGCAAGTGGCTAGCAGTAATTTATTCATTTAATGCTCGCGACCTAAATATGACGTCACGGTCATTTTACTCGGCATTAAGGTTCAAAATCGCATGATAAAATGGTAAAAATAACGTTTTTTTCCAATTTTAGGGGTTAATTTCGATTCAATAAAAAAACTTTTATGGTCATTCCCTAGATTTGAATGCATATTATCAATACAAAAATAAAATCACGATTTTCGGGAAACGAGTTGCTGTCTTTCGGAGTTGTTTTTAACAATTTTTTTTTGAGAAATCTGTACAAAATACTTATTTTAAAAATCTGTTACGGTCATTCACTAGATAAAAGGTTCAATGTACCTATCTACTACTTAATTTTTTTCACAAGCATATATTTAATAATGTTGTGCATTTCCGAGCTTCCATAATCAGAATACTGAATGTTAGAGTATAACTTTCAGGACGTGAATGATAGGCCTATATATATTGATCATAGCAAATGACGTCATAAGGCCTAATTTCCCTGACCCAATAGTAATCGAAACACTTGATGGATGTATCACTGTACGTGATTATTCAAAAATAGAACAAAGATCTATACCTAATAATAATAATTATCATTATTCCATTGGATGGATCATTTCAAGAACAATACATCGTGATCTATGGACGGCGGCCGATGACGTCATTGTAATATTGTGATTTATCGATCATGTATTTACATTGCGCGCGCAACTAAACACAGTCGATGCATGCGTTAATCTCTATTCGCTTATCGCGTTTTCAGTGCAAGTAAAAATTGTGTTAAGGCTAAGTTTTTCAATCAAGGGCACGTAGATAATATTCACAGATAGCTTTTTTTTTTATCCTTTTATCACGTCAAAAGACATTCAGTATTAGGTATGTTATTCATGCATTTCATTATTATTTTAAATATTGCAAGTCCTACAAAAACAAATATTTTTAACATAGAAATTTTAGAAATAAATAGACATGGTACGCAATCAAAATTTACTGCGTGTTTGTATTATTTCTTACTCCTGTCTTTAGGTATTCGGTATTCGACCGAATACTAACTAATATATGGCCGAATACCGAATATTTCAAAAAGAGGCCGAATACCTAATAGTAACCGAATATTCGTTACATCTCTAGACGTGAAACTGTGATACGACCGGATTGAACTTATACGTTTTAATTTAACTGTGGCGCATGCTTGTGGGTGACAGCTGAATTACGAATGGACTAATCGTCTTATTTTCATGTTATACTTATATCCATAGTTGTGGTTTGTTTTGTGCTTGAATTTGTATTTGTAATAAAATCAAAAATCAAAAACTAAAATCTCTCGTCTTCACTCTTCAGTCATCAATTTTGGTGGTAGGTATAGTATAAATTAAAATAGAAGTACCTTATAAAAAATGCATTTCTACAGAATAATAAAAAAGATAGATAAAAAAACATATGCAACTTACAGTTCTCGAAGACAATCCACAAGACAAAACTTCCAGATAATCAGAGTGACGGTCCTCACCACAGAGATTAACTTATTTAACTAATATTTTTTTTCTACACGAAAAAACGTTTCTATGAGAAGTTATCGTAGCACTGCTTTTCAATTTTTAAATGGAATTTTATTTAAGTAAGTACACATGATTTTTTAGTCTAAAGGTGTAAGTGAGTAGGTATAAATCCGTAAAACGAATTTATGATTCAGTTTTATTTTTTAAGCAAACAATGTTTAATTTAAAAAAACAGGGTTTGATGGTACTTGATTATGATTATGAGTTTTTTTTATATTGTTTTTTTTAAAGTAGATACCACATTAAATCATGGAAACAGTTTACTAGGGCGAGTTTTTGTAAATTTCTGGTATTATTTTCAAATATTATCGAAAGCAGCTTTATAAAAAAAAATATTATAACCAACAAAGTTTTGATAATATAAACTCAATTTTTAAAATAGAACGAGAATATTTTTTGCTGCAGGAAAACTTACAGAAGTGGTGTGCCTAAACCATTTACAACAGAAGGCGGCAACTTTCACAAAATAAATTTAATGTTGATAAGTTCGCCCTAGTGAACAATGCTCCACAATCTGTTATAAGTACACTTTTATTGGATGTAAGAATATGCATTTTTGTCCACTTTTTTTAAGCAATACAATAAATGAGAAATCTAGATTTGTCTAAGTCTCCGACAAGCATGAAAATTTACCCTGCGATTTTAACTTTTTTTTTACACTTTGACATAACGAATGTTAAATGACATATTGGTTTATTGATTTTAAATCATCCGTAGGCCTTATTTAAAACACTTGGAATCGTCAGGTTTACACATTGAACAAAATTTACACATTGCAAACTTATAAACTGGAAACTTGTAAACAGTTACAGCAAAAAAAAGAATGGAAACAATAATTACATGGTGACAAAACAATACTATAAAAAAGGTGTGGATTAGTTCAATGCAGGTCTGGATGTAAATTGTCCAGAACTACATTACGTCATCAATGACAAGAGAATTTTATAAAGAAATCAGTATAGATAGAGATAATATTATTCAACGTAGGTCTGGATTTAAATGGTCCAAAACTGAATTTCGTCAACAATAAATAATACTAATACATACAATAATTACGATGAGTCTGATTGCCGTGATGTTGGCCACACGATAAATAAATAAATTTTCAAAAACAAACTAAAAATTAAGATTTAAAAAACTCGAATTAAAATTTAATGTGTCCAACTAATACATACAATAATTACGATGAGTCTGATAGGCGTGATGTCGACCACACGATAAATAAATAAATTTTCAAAAACAAACTAAAAATTAAGATTTAAAAAACTCGAATTAAAATTAATGTGTCCAATTTTCCGACATCGACAACATAAGATTACGACGGACTGAATCAATTTATCATCGATTTTATTTTTATATACCAGCACGTACCGCGTTTTACAATACACATTACGTCTATACTAGTTGCTTGTATTCGTGAGGGGAAAATGCTGATGCAAGTAGATTCGAACCATGTGCGATCAAACTACAAGTCGACCAGTGAGTAAGAAATATGACTGGTCTAGGTATATTGCAATATTGACATCTTGCACGTTTTTGCTGACGTCAAATGATGACGAATTACGTGAATGAATCTACTACTAATCTATCCAGCGTCCCTTGCAGGGTAGGCAGAGAGGACAGAGCGCCAGACAGCCCTATCCTTATTTTATTAGATGGGGTGTATTATGTACTGCGACCTATAAGATCTATTGTACTCCCCCTACTTTGCCCATCTGGTAACTACCCAGTTAGAGCAGCCCCTCTAGTCCTAGGCGTCTTACGAAGTCCAGCACTCGGAGGGGGTCTAGGGTGGGAAATGATTCCACCTCTATCTGAGCCCTACCCTTACACACACTCCTAGCTTCCGTCACATTCATGCATGCACTCTACGATTCCTTTTACTCAAAACGCGTCCATACTTGAGGATCTGTAGACAGAGATGACAGAGCGCCAGACAGTTCTACCCTTACACACACGCTTCCGTCACATTCATGCATGCAGTCATACACGCTCTCCGATTCCTTTTTACTCAAAACGCGTCCATCCTTGAGGATCTTGTCGACATGATTGGACCAGACCAGTGAATCTCAAAATTAGCCACATTGTAGGAAAATCTCGCGGGTTTAAGGCCCTCCACATTCCCGGGTAGCTCAGACGCATTAATAACAACCTCTTTACCCGAACTTCCTTTGAGCACACCCTTCCTTTGAGCACACCCTTCCTTTGAGCACACCCTTCCTTTGAACAGACCTTTGGGCCGGCCTGCAACGAACATCCAGAGACTGTGGAATGATATGGGAGCAGGTAACGGAGTTGGCCCAGGACAGAAAAGCCTGGAAAAACTGGGTGACGACCACATGTTCCACATAGGGAGTGGACGTGGATATGTATGTATGTATGTTTGTGAGGCTAATTACCATTTATCCGGACTATATCAGGCACTCACGGTTTAAGAGTGTGCACACTGACATTTCAAAAATTTCTAAAAACGGGAGACCTTCTATCTTGACAACCGTTACTCAATATGCTTTGGAACAAAATAGGCTAGATGGATTGAAACTTTATCTAGGGAATAACCGTAAAAGATTTTTTATATCTTATATAGATTTCTCAAATTTTGTTTTTAAAAACACCTCTGTACTTTTTTCCGAAAGACGGAAACTCGTTTCCCGAAAGTCACGGAGTAATTTTTTTTTGTGCTGATAATATGCATCAAAATCTAGGGAATAACCGTAAAAGTTTTTTGATAGACGCAAAATTAACCCCAAAAAATGAAAAAAACACTATTTTAACTATTTTATCATGGGATTGTTCACGCGATTTTAAGCCTTAATGCCATGGGAAATGACTGTGACGTCATTCTTGGTACCAAGCCCTTAAAATAGTTTTGTCACATTTGTCTGAATGGCGTTTCCCTAAACGGGGCAAATATTTGTCATAGGATATGATATTATTATGTTTATTAATCTATTTTATAAACTACAGTCCAAACATCGCACAGGGCACGATCCTAAGCAAACAGGGAAATGCCTAAATATGTATGACAACCTACCTATATGACAAAATATACTTTTTCTAACTAGGTGTATTATAGAAAGGCTGAGAGGAGAGAGAGGCAGAATGTGGGCCACATTGTGACTGAGTGCGGCCTCCGAGCAAACGAAGGGAGCTTCGATGACTTCCTATACCTCAATGAGCCAGCCACTGATTATATAAATAACGTTCAGTTTAGTTTCTGACGACCAAGCTTGCTTGCGAAATTTATCATTGCCCAATGCCCAACCTTTAAACTTTTTCCTTTGAGGGATGTGATATACTTCTTTTGACCATAAGATAAATAAATAAATAAATAATAGAAAGGCATATAACAATTGTTACCCGAAACAGGAAAAGAGCATAAAATATATTTCGGCATAAAAAGGCCATCTTCTTCGATGGTTCTACAGCCCATATCAATCCTCCGATCAGACTTTGCCTCAAACCTCTCTCAAACCCTGCTGCGACCTTCCAGTTCTTTGCTTAGCGAAGTTCTTTTGCGTCCTTCCTGACCTCATCCTCCCATCGTAGCCTTGGCCCACCAAACAAGGATGTTATCGGCCCAATTTAGAATAAATGACATATTCTTTCTCAGCCATTTTAATTCCAATGCTGGCCTCCCCTTTGACTTTCCACAGATCCTTATCCTGGGCATGCTGCATCCACTCGCTTCCTGCGATTCACCTCACATCGTCAGACCATCTTGCCTGAGGTCTTCCTACGCTCATTTTGCTTGTTCTGGGTTGCCACTCGAGAATCTTTTTGGTCCATCTGATATATTTTGCCTAAATCATGGAATAAATATAATATTTTGCGAAAATTTAGCAAAAATGTATACTTAGGTGCAGTATTGAATTTTTCAGTCATATAAGTGAACATTGAGCGATCTTTTTCGAAGTGGAAGTAAAATATTGGCGACAGAATATCTAATGGATTTTCGAGTCGTCTTAAGGAGATACTTATAAAAATATTGGTACCTAATTTTAGGGTCAATTTTTTTAGTGAAGTTGTTGACCCAAATTTCAGTTGTTGACACAGAATTCTTGGTCCTGGTGCAAGCGTTGTGTTCAGAACATGATGCTGGGACTCTGGGACTAATACCTAGCAACAAAACAAACATCCTAAATCTAGCGAAAGGTGAGACCAGAGCTGCGAAACCTTTTAATCTATCAATAATAATTGACAGTTAGTTAAGTCCCTCTCCCTATTCAAAAAAAAAAATAGACACGTAATTTTAAAAAAATGACACCTTTTGATAAAAAAATTCTACTCGTGTATCAATTTTATGAGACACCAAATACCACGGGGGTATTTGTAAAAAGATATGAGTTCTACTCGTGAAGCACTTTCGTGAGATACCAAACACGACGGAATGCGGTGACTGGATCCTCTTGATCGCTCGGTGTCTTCCGAGGATGTAGCTGGACAAAATCTGACTTACGACCTTACGACTTACCCTTTTATACGATACCACACAAGACCCCACAACCATTGGATGCTCTCAAACGCTTTACAAATAAATACATCTTTATTATCGCTGGAGAAGCTGATCAATGTGGTACGCAGAATCGTAATGAAAGTTTCAGAGCTCTAACTAGTCTGGGAAAGAATGTTTCTATTCAGGTATTCTGCCATCTTACTAGGTAGGTAGATACAATTTTAAAAATATGAAACTGAAATTGAGTTTTTTGAAAAGAATAATAAATACATACATAAACAATACAGCATCAGGATCAGAAATAACATTGAAAAACAGAATAAAAGGTTAAAAAAAAAGAGTTGATATTTCATCGCAAGACTAAATACTCGTAAAAGCGTGTAAAAAAGAGCTCGGACACCAAAGATTTACGCAGTATTTTTGAGGACCATGTTAAATATTAATATTAGGTCTTCATCCAAATATTAGAGCTAATATATAAAATGATTTATAACATTGTTGTTTGCTCGGAAATACATACATACATCTGTATATTTTATATTGTATAACATATGTCGTGAAGGTTGGTACCTACTTAACTAGCAATGTTATGTTGTAAATCAAATCAGTAGGTAATCGTAAAAAAACTTTTTGAAAACCACGCTTATACCTACATGGCATCAAGGGTTGCTATTTTGACCCATCACCGTACAAGTCAACCAACTGCGATCAGTCATAATTAGAATAAGGTTCTCTAATTAGCAAATTTTGAGATTTAGATTAGACTAGAATAAAAGTTAGATGGTTTGGGCCCGTGGAGAGAATGAGTGAGGACATGATGACTATAAATATATACACGAGTGAAAATAAAGGTGTGAGGAAGCGTGGACGTTCGACCTGAACCGATCATGTCGACCAGATCATCAACAATGGACGGTTGGACGCGTTTTGGGGTAATCGGGGGTCATTCATAACAAACTGCACGAATGTGTCGGAAGTAAGTAACGTGTGAAAGGATAGGGCGGTCTGGCTTTCTCTCTTCTCTGCCTTCCGCGCATATTTTGTCTACATAGAACTTCTTATTCTGCAGCCACTTAGGTCAATTGTTGGACATAGGCCTCCCCTTTGGTCCTCCACAGATCCCTGTCTTGAGCACACTGCATCCATCCACCACTGGCACATTTCCTGATATCGTCGGATCACCTTGCCTGCGGGGTATACCGACGCGTTTCTTCGGCTTGTTCTTGGTCGCCATTCTATTATCTTCTTGGTCCATCGGGAGTCTTGGCACCTGGCAACATGCCCAGCCCAGCTCCGTTTGAGTCTAGCGACCCTTTCCGCCACATCGGTTACTTTTTACATAGACCTAGGACCTTCTTATTCTAGAATTACGCTCATCTTCCGCTGTATATCTGTTGAGATTACTTATTTAAGAAAAGAAAAAAATGTAGTAGTGTGTAGATCCTTGCAGTGAGAGTCTCCTCCAAGGAACATTAAGGGTGTTCAGAGTAGTTTCGGGAGGGGTTTGTTGAGGGGAGCCCTTCCGGCGAACCTTTAGCCCTCCTTTGAAAAAATGTAATTGCTTAAAAGACTGGATGATATAGGAGCTAAAGCTCCTGAAACATCCATAGGTGAAGGTGGGTTTACCCTTAATGTAATGTCTTTGGCCAATGCAACATTGTAGGGTAACGCTACCTAATCGCAATAAAAATGTCCTCTGGTTGATATTGTTGTCAAATGTCATTCATTAATACGAGTATAAGATGAAGGAATTCGCGTGATTATAATATAATACTGTTATCTTAATGAGGTCTCTCGCATATGGCTGGCTATGGGACTACCACAATAATAAATAAATAAATAAATAATCTTATGAGAGGACAAAGGAGGTAGCTACCTAATATTATATTGTATCAAACTACAGGCAAACTGTGGATTTACGTCAAGTGACGAGATACTTCAACACTGCTATCTATCGATCTATCTATCTATCATAGACATTTTATCTATGAACTGTCAGCCTGAACATTTGAAGGGTAGAAACATCGCATCAGCTGATCGTTGGCAGAAGCTCTTTGGCGTTGTTTAACTCAAGTTTAACTCAGCATTATTATAAGTTGATGTGAAGTTAGGGTTATTTTTGCGAAGATAATATATGGGAAGATAGTTATAGGTTACAGTGATAAAATTCAAATTTGCCAACTTTCTTGCCAACGGTCACGTGACCCTTCCAGTACAAACGATGTTTCCACCCTAATTTGTTCCTGTACCAGCTCAGGATCACAGTTCATAAAGATAATATTATGTCCTCACACCACGCCACGTCCCTTGCAGGGTAGGAAGAGAGGACAGAGCGCCAGATAACCCTATCCTTACACACACTCCCAGCCTCCGTCACATTCATGCAATCTGTCATACACGCTCTCCGATTCATTTTACTCAAAACGCGTCCATCCTCGAGGATCTGGTCGACATGATCGGACACCTCTTCATTAGCTCAAATATATCTTTTTTGTCATTCTGTCATCCTTTATTCTCTCAACATTCCCAAACCGTCTTAGTTTATTCACTTTCATTCATAGTTACAGCACCAGTCTTACAGTTACTCATTTCCCTAATTATTTTATTTATTTATTTATCGTATGGTCAAAATAAGTATATCACATCCCTCAAAGGAAAAAGTTTGAAGGTTGGGCATTGGGCAATGATAAATTTCGCAAGCAAGCTTGGTCGTCAGAAACTAAACTGAACGTTATTTATATAATCAGTCGCTGGCTCATTCAGGTATAGGAAGTCTTCGTAGCTCCCTTCGTATGCTCGGAGGTCGCACTAATAAACTCATTCCTTATCTTATCTCTCAGCGTTTCCCCACACACTCTTCTTAACGACCTCATTTCCACTGCATTCAACGTGGATTCTTCCTTCTTCAGCCACGTCCAAGTCTCGCTTCGGTTCTCTCTGTCTACTCGTCAAGAATAGAATAAAAGACAAATAAATTTAGCGAAAAACTATCGAGCTGTAACTACAGGAAAATAACCAACCAGGAAAATACTGAAAACAAACCCAGGCCCGGAGCAAACGAAATGTAACTGAAATGATAGGTAAAAATGAGTTGTTAAATACTGCATAGGTGGCATCATCGAAAATACCTATCCGAAATTCAGGAGACATAGCGATTGTATCAATTCGAATAGGTATTTCACACGTTAAGCCATTGATTTTGATCATTTGAGTTACATTTCGTTTGCGTCGGGCCTGTTTTTTTTTTCATACTAAATGAGCATTCATTCTTCTTTGTAATAATTGTAGATCGAAGAAACGCAAAACAAAGTGAGGCGTAATCGATACCTTGTTGCGCTCCTGTAGGTTAAAATCTCTAAACAACATTATTTATTATTACAAGAGGAGACCACCCAATGCACAGAGGCGGCACAGGCACTGTTACAAATAAAATAATATAATATAAGATCATATGAAATACAACTTAACACTTATGAGTATATTTCTCTCATTATATTATTGTTTATCATCTTGTTTGATGTTGTTATTAATTGTGTCGCTAAAATTCATAAATACTGCTACAGCTCAAAAAAATATTTGTGACAAGGTGCCCATTTCGCTTACTACTAATAATAGTAGGTTCGTAGGTATATTATGCCAATGATGGGGTAAGAGGAAAATGTTGTATTGTGTGTATAAAAAAAGGTAGGTATTCTCTTATTCCCACGCTATGGTCAGATGACATAAAATGAGTTGCTTGTGATTGGATGCAGAGGGCGCAAGGCAGAGATATATGAAGGAGTACGGGGGAGACCTACGTTCTGCGGTGGATAGAGATGACTGGATAAGAAGAAGATTCTCTTTTCTACTCATTGCTGATGTGTTAAATCTAGGTAATATAAAAAAATAGACCTTTTTACAAACACCTAACTCTTGCAGAACACTCCAAAAAGTAACAAATATATTGGGGTGGAGTGGGGGGGGATTCTACAACTCGAGGATCCCACGGGGATGTAAAATTGGCAACATTATCACCGTCAGCCGTCATGTGCTCATTGTTGAACTTAGAATAGACTTCCCCCATAGATCTCCGCAGTTCCCTATCTTGAACAGATCTCAGCCAATTGCCTTCTACAATTGTTTTTCTAATGCTCTTTATTTATTTATCGTATGGTCAATAATGGTACATCACATCAATTTACAATAATAGAGCTCATGTTTGATTGCCAGAAATTAAAAATTAAAAGTATTGTTTCTCAAATATTCGGTCGCCGATTCGTTGAGTGTCAAGAAATCCTCCGGGTTTCCTCCATACGCTGTGCTATTTCTTATACGGAACAGTTTTTCTGTCTGTTCTAGGCATATTTATGTAAATTAAGAAGTACGTCATACATTCATCCCAAAAATGTTGACTAAGTTCAAAGACAGTCATATACTGAGTAAAATAAACCGACGAGAGTTCATGTATGACAATTTACACGAATGTGACGGAAGCAAGTAGTGTAATAGAAATTGGTTAGTCTGGCGTTCTGGGTTCTCTGCAAATCCAGCTAACGTGGCGTGAGGTTTAAAAATGAAGTAGATGCACAGTACCTACCATAGACCTACGCACTAAGTAAATAATAAAATATCTAAGTTATGACAGTATCCCGTGTGGTGATGTGAGATTCGAGCAGACTGTATGGGGACTGAGGACTAGGACTATATAACAATAACAATACTACCGTCGAGGTCTGCGACTGATGATGGTGATAACTGGGACTCAGGACTACATAAAACAATAACAATTAACAATAAACATACGATAAATAATATGTACCTATCATGTTGCCAACAAGAAATATACCTACTAAAATATTTATGGTTTTAATTCTAAATGAATTCGTCATTTATAAGGAATTTTAATTCATTTCCTGTTGAAACAGACCTCGAAAAGAAGATAAAACGATCAATTAATCCCTCGTGGGGTATGAATAGAGTACAGAGCGCTAAATAGTAAATGATAATAATAAACTCTTTATTGCCTAGAGGCAATCTCTTCCAGCAAAATACGCCGATCTTCATAAGTGTGAAGAGAAAATGAAGTGATTAGAGAGATGAGTGACGAATGTTGTAACTGGAATGAATGTTAACAAGTTGAGATGGTTGGGACATGTAGAGAGGATGAGTGATGAAAGAATAAAAAAAAGTACAGGAAGTAATAAGAAAGTATCGGAAGAGGTGTCGGAAGGCCCCAGAAAAGATGGGCGGACGACGTGACCGGGATCGGTAGCGGGTAGGCAGTGGGTCAGAAAGGCGAGGGATAGAAAAGACTGGAAACAAATGGAAGAGGCCTATATCCAGCAGTGGAGGGACCAAGGCTGATGAAGAAGATGAAGAAGAAGAAAGTATACGAAAGAAAGTAGAATATACAAGTATACCTAAAAAGTTGGTGAAATCCAGCAAAAGTCTTTGTATTGTTATGGGATACGAAATATTTTGCTTCATTTTAGTAGGTAATGATTTAATGAACTTCTACCAAGACCCTTCGGTCGAAACACCCAACAAACGTAACTGATTTATGATTGTTCTGAGAGTGCATGGTTGGCGCACTTGGTTGAGGCGGCAGTCTCTCAAGCGGGAGGTGCCATCAGGTTCGAACCCCGGCGCTGACGATGTATTCCACATTTTGCGATACAGGCTTTTAGTCTAGTGCAAAGTGTGCAAGTAAGTACTTGGGTTTGTGTGTGCAAGCCCAGATCCTTTTTTATAAAATAAAAAATAAAGAGAAATTTTGGGGTTGGCAGCTGAGATCGCAGCACTGCGATAAGCTCGCCCTAGTGAACAAATGTTGTAATGCATATTTGAATGTTAACATTTTTCTTCATTTTGTTCACCAAAAGTGTAAATAAATTTCACAAGAATTTTGCAAATAAACTCCATAAACCATATTGATGGTATGTTATAGACATATTATGTTTAACGGTTGGAAGAGAATGCAGCGAAGCAGGACCCTTGGGAGGATACTAGGACGCTCCATTTGACATGATGTCAATATTAATAATATTAATATGTCATATTATAATATAGACACTGAGACGCCCTGTATACTTGTTGCGGATTGCATAGCGCCACGGGACACCCATCATATATGAAATTCGAAACCATTGGTGAATGGAGCAAGATTAGGTACCGAAATGATAATATTTTTGGGTGTACTTGGACGAGAGATAGAGGAAGAAATAAGGTACAGATATGAGTGGATATGAAAATGTTGAGATGGTTTGGGCATGTGGAGAAAATATCTGAGAATAGGTAGGTGTATATCAGTGGCGAAGGGTAGATTTCTGCAGAAGGGAAGCCGGGGCTAACATTTCTTACGGGATTACGTCAGATTGGACACTGTCATACCTATCATTTTTTCCAAAAGGTAACTCGATGGCAATCGTGTTCTTGGGTACCTTCGCGCCTGGTGTATGTAGAATCATTTTTTTAATTATAATAATAATAAATAAATAAATTTTATTTCATTAAGTGTGCACATTTATATAAGTATTTCACCAGCTTAAATATAATTAAGTTCATTTTGGATATGAGTGGTGCCTCACTAGACATTCGTCTGTATTGAGGCTACCTATTACAATAGGTAATTGTAATCATTGTAGAATATTCGAGGACAGAATATAATTAATAGAACAAAGCCTTTCTGCCTTCCCCGTAAGTGATAAGGCGTGATGGGAGAGTTAAACGGAGTAACGAAAATCAAAGATTACGGACCCCTGTTTTTCAAAAATTAGCACGTGTTTGGGTTAACAAGGTCCCACAGATCATTGCAAAAACAAAACAACAACAAAAAATCGTTCTCCGAATTCTAATATTTAAATTCAAATTTATATTCTATAGTACTGTCAAATTTGCAGACCAGAAATCAATCTATTATCTCTTTCTTGCGGGGTAGGCAGAGAGAACAGAACAACAGACCGCTCTATCTTTTCAAACACTCCTTGCTTCTAACACAAGTTTTAAAAAAAAGTTAGTACAGTCTGTCATGAAAAAAAAGCTCCCGGGTTATATGCACTGAGCAAAAATCGTTCTATTTTTGCTTCAACTTTTTCAAATTTTGTATGAGAATGTTAGCGCTCAATAGACATGAGCGCCGCGCCGGCGCGCCGCCGCTAATCATGGTCGGCGCGCCGCCGCCGGCAAAACGCTCACGCCGGCGGCGTGGGAACTGCGTGACCAAAAATATTTATCCTGTGTTTTTTGAGACAGAAATCGAAATAAGTACTTTTCCAGGTAAAAAAATGAAGCATTCAGCTGTGGCGACGCTAGGATTCAGTAATTATATAAGATGTCGAATAATAACTAATGCATTGTTAACCCACTCCTACGTCTCACATATTTCGTTCATTTGGTTTGGAATAAAAAAAAATCGGGGAATTTTCTGTACCTTATTTATTTGATTCTAAAACAAGAAATAGGATGGGATGGAGGCATTAATAATTTGGTTCTTCATGGTGGAAATTAAATGAACAAACGTTATTCTATGTTAACTGGGAATCACAAGGAAAACTCAAAATTTATAGTTGATCGATTTTTAGGACACCGGTCGATTTTATCATACCACGCTGAAATTTTTAAACCACGTAAATTTTAGCAGAAGGCTATATTTTTCTTCCAGGAACATCTGACCAAAATATTCGGCCTTTCGTCTTTTCGGTCAACCGTTCTATCTTTTCATTAGTTTAACCTTTGATTTTATCGAAGTACCTAATCGAAATTATTTTCATTCCACTTGACTAGATTCGCTATTCTCCAGATAACAGGTGCACTCACTGACCTGGAGGTTGTCGAGAGTTTCACATACCTCGGATCCGTGCTAAATAACGCACGAGGATGCGAGGCGGAGATCAGAAGACGGATTGGGATGTCAAAGAACGCTATGACACGCCTTGATAAAATATGGAAAGACCGAAGAATATCCAGAGGACTAAAAATTAAATTGGTGCTGTCGCTTGTGTTCTCTATTTTCCTCTATGGGGTGAAATCTTGGACCTTGCGGGCGAGGGACAAAGCTAGAGTTGACGCTTTCGAGATGTGGTGTTAGAGGCGCATGCTGCGGATCCCATGGACTTCAAGAAGGACAAATGCCTCTATCCTTCAGGAACTTGGAATCACATCTAGATTGTCATCTCCATGCTTAGAAAGAATTCTCCAATTTTTTGGACACATCGCTCGCAGAGGGGGAGATAGTCTCGAGAAGCTAATAATCACGGGAAACACGCCGGGATGGAGACCCAGAGGACGATCACCTTTGCGATGGACGGACCAAGTTACGCAGTCTGTTGCCCCCTCCAGTGCATCTTGCCGAGGACAGAGCTGCGTGGCGGGGATTGGTCAAGCAACGGGTGTTTGGGTTTGGAGATCGCGACCCTCAGCAGTGAGGAAATCGACAGGAGAGAGAGAGATGCTATATTTAATTTATTTTAATACAATAAGTACTTTAGAAATAGTTAAGACTCCTCTTCTCTTGACAAAAAACGATATTCATTTGGTAATTTTTACGTTTACGATCTTCAAAGTGTCAAAATGTGATTATATTTTGATATTAGATATTTTAACGTTAAAATCCAATTATTTCGCTCACCCAAGGCCGCATTTTAATAAAAAATAATAATTTACTATCCCCTAACGTGGTTTCTCAGACTGTGATTACAGACTACTCTCAAATTGTAATTTATCTTTCCACCGGTAATCATTACGTATTTTGGTTGATGTCATTATTAATTTATGCACCTTTCGACTAAAAACACCACAATATATCTTTATTTATTTATTTTCCTTATTTTTACACCTAAAATAACATCCAAAATAAGTTTTTTTTTAATAAAATGAATCTGGGTTTATCGAAATAAACCCACATACATCTTTGTACACTTCAGAGAAAGCTTAAAATCTTGTATTGTGAAGTGGAGTAGGTCGGGGATTGAACCCGCGCCCACTGGATTAACAGTCGAGCGCGTTACTAACCAGGCTACAGACCACCTCAAAACTTAAATTAGATAATTTTATTAAATTACCCTTCCATTCCAAGCAACAGCACATATAACACATATGTTTTTACAGCTTATGCTGAACCGTAGTTCTTGGTTACATAGGAATTTTGCATTTTGTGGAAGGTCGACCTCGTCATCGCAATTCTGGACTTTATTTCAGAGTTTGAATTCCACTCACCGTTTAGCTAACAGCCCAAATATTGCCAAATGAGAAACCTGTTCGACTGCACTACTGCCCATAGTTAGGCTCATTCTGACGCGTTTGACTTTATGGATTTGTTTTTTTTGACCTGCCCTCCAGCACCATAAAAAGGCAATAATGAATTTTTCCATTATTTTTCAAATATGAGCTTTTATTTCACTTTATTATTGAAATAATCATAGTTTTTCAAAATAAATAAATCGATTTTATCATTATCCTTTTCACATATACGTATTTAATCATTTAAAACAATATTGCAAAAAAATCCAATGCTTCCCCCCACTTTGGATCCACGCCGCCGGCGTGGCGCCGCCGCCGGCTATTTTAGACATGGGCGCCGCCGCCGGCTTTTTTGCAGCCGGCGCACATGTCTAGCGCTCAATAAGAATAACGTAAGCGACAAAGTGAATTATACCTTTTTAAAAGAAACCTGGGAAGAAATTTAAAAATATAAAACAGCCGATTTGTTAAGATTATAATTAGCAGTATTTTGTCTAAATTATACTTTTATATCTGAAAAACTGAACGGAAAATCCTCAGGTCCTGTAAATTTTAGGAGTGCTTTCGAAATACTTTTTTATTCAAGGAATTTCCAAATCCTGTAATTCTAAAACAGCCGATCTGTAGTCCATACTTTCATCTATCACTGTCTTCAGTTTCAAGACGATTCCCTCAGTATTGGCTGAGTAAAATTCAGGGCGCCGAACCCTATTGACAGCATATAGGGCCTTAAATCAGAAGCAAATGTTAAAACTGGGAGAATTAAAAAAATCTTACCTTGGTATTTCTGGAGATCCAGGCTGTTGGTGGTAGTCGACTGCCAGGGTCATCCCAGAGGCGGAATTTGCGGGATATAAGGGGGTCAGCATAGGGCTCCCTGGGGGACTCCAGTTCCTGGACGAGGGGGCCGTGTGTGGGTGGTGGGACGGCGGAGCGCTGGACGGCGGGGAGTCGCCCTCCGGAGGCAAGGAACCCCCGCGATATGAATAATCCTCATCTGAAAAAAAAAGTTAGACATAATTAAGTCTGTATCATTAAACCTTGCACTTTTTTTGCGAATACCGCGAATGGAAGAAAATTGTAGACATTTAATCAAGTTCAACAATGGCTCTCACCGTTAATATCTCTCCGTATATTCTACGGGGCAGGCATAGAGGACAGAATGACAGACTGCCCTATACATACACGAATCCCCTTGCTTCTATAACACACGTGCAATTGGTCATCCTGTCACCACTCATTCTTTCAACATGCACAAACCATGTCAGCTAAAGAGCAGCTGAAAGCACCTTCACAATAAAAAAAATCTAGTTATTTTTTAAATTAATCTAGGTTTATCGAAATAAACCCAAATACACCTTTGTACACTTCACAGTAAGCTTGAAAAGCTTGTGTCGTGAAGTGGAGAAGGTCGGCATCGGGGATCGAACCCGCGCCCACTGGATTAACAGTCGAGCGCGTTACCTACCATGCCACCGACCACCTCAAGTTACAAGTACAACATGAAAAGACGATAGTAGGTGGACACCCAGACTTATAAAATTGAGACCATGGGCAAACTAAAGAGGTGTCGGAAGGCCACAGAAGAGATGGGCAGTCGATGCAACGTCGGTAGCGGGTGGATAGTGGATGAGAAAGGCCAGAAACAGAAAGGAATGAAAACGTTTCGAAGATGCCTATATCCAGCAGCGGAGAGATTAGGGCTAAAGAATAGAAAGACAGTGTAAATAAATAAATAAAAATAAGACATTTATCTATCTACCCTATCGTCATGGAATCATAGATAAAAATTGACAGTTAGGTAGTGGTAACATCGTCAAACAAGGTATCGCACTAAACGACTAGTTTAATGATAAGGTACGTACCCTAGTGCGCTATGCCACGCTGTGCCGGTGCGGTGATAAGGAATGATAGGGGAACATTAGCCTTTGTTATCTACTACCAACCAACCTACCTACCACAGTATACATTATTACTTACTTATAAACAATAATATATTACATACATTATGTGTACTTAGTAATAAAATAACTGCACATTACCGTTTCCTACTTTACCGACTTACAACGTCAATGGCGCTAGTGTCGTTTGAAACGTTCGATTTTTAAAGATATACTTATTACTACTTCTTCAGTAGATAATACCTAATGTATAAACTTTTGGTGAACAAGATACAGAGACATGTTAACAATACAAATATAAATCATAACGTTTGTTCACTAGGGCGAGCTTATTGGAATGCTGCGATCTCTGCCAGCTAACCCGAATGTTCGCCACCGATTCTGAATGTCACAAACCTATAATATTTTCGCCTTGTAATGAACTTACCTACATCTACTGCCCTCCTGAGGTGCATCAAGAAAAAAAAATAAGAACATGAAATAATTTGTGTCAAGGTACGAGTATGTGACACTAATACACAGTAATTAGTGGATGTAGAAGATGTTATTTAACACTATTATAACAGTTAAGGTCAATTGTTCAGTCAAGGACAATCTAAAAAATCTGACGATTTGGACACAATTAATTCAACTTTATCAAAAATATATACTTAAATAAATAATTTGTTTAATGTTGAATTTGTATAGACCTGTATTGAAACAATTTAATTATGACATATCTTCATCAAATGAAATTACACATAACTTATTAATATTTTCAAAATTTATAATTTGCGCAAAGACAAAGCTAACGCTATTAAGAACTGCGACTATATCACCACAGTGTATCTCAATAATCTGGTAAACATTTATATATTACATTCAATATGGGTGGCAAACTTCATTGCTGAACACGAGAGTACAAGAAGAATTTCATAAGGGTCATAATATGTTCGTAAAACTTCCACAAGTCATTTCGCCACCCATTCTGAACGTCACATAAATGTTTGCATGAAGAGAACATTGTATGTCTTTACACACATAGCATTCACTGGTTACCCCATTACTGGGACATATTTTCATGGTATAGTAGTAGCAGTTGGTACTATATTGATCATTTTTATTGATTGAGTATTCGTAATACTGTTCAATCACTGTAGAATAAATAAATAAATAAATAAATAATAGAATATTTTATTTACCTAGTCAATAACTGTAATTTCATTGTTTACTTCTCCGTATGTACGTGTTACAGTCAAGGTATGAAACACGGGTATACTATAGAACGTCCAGTTTTAAGATGTAATGTTTTTGTCGAGATTTTTTGTGCAAATGTCATAAATATGTATGTCCTATAATGGGGTAAACAGTGACATTTTTGTAGTGACCGATAAGAGACAGATGTTCGCAGGTAGGACATTTTACTAACACGTTTTCTAGCAATGAGGTTCTTAGACCATTCTGAATTTCATAATAATATTTGGGCAGAAAACCAACAAGGCATTATTTACTGATTAATGCATTATTGGGTTGGCTTTCACGGGATACTCGTAAAAACAACGAGAAAAAGTGGCCATCAATTCTAGAATACGGGGATTCCAAAGAAAACGTTGTAGAGACAAAAAAGAAAAATAAAAACAAATAACATGATAAATTCCGGAATCCTAGAATTTGTCTTAGATCTGCCTATTTTGCTACTGATTAGTGAATGATTTGACATGAAATTCTGTAAGTTTTGTGAAAATTCCACGTCCTTAGCAAATGGGCCGAAAAAGTTCCATTACCAAATGGTGGGTGAGGACACATTCAAAAGTTTCAGGGGTAAATAATGTTGGACTTCTGTCTCGCTATGTATCCCGCCCACTGCCACTTTAATCTGGGTATACCATGATATCTACGACTCCAGTTCAACGTCTAATAATCTTCATTTCATATTTTACGTACGCCGTTCTTCTGTCTTTCCATGGATCGCTGCGTGGTGTTTAATTTTTGTTTTGGCTGTTTTTTTGTGTAATGGACATGGATAAACGATGGATCAGAAGAGCGAGGGAAAGAGAAGAATGGACAAGTTTGGAAGAGGCTTATGTCCAGCAGTGGAGAGAACAGTGTTGTCCAAGGAAGAAGAATATTGGAATTTGTCCAGAATGACTGATATTGTAGATTGTCTGTAACGCATTCATGTGTAGGCCAATATTCGTCATAGCATAAGTAATGTTTCTTGCTGTATAGTGTAGACTGCACAGAGCACACAATAATACTACTTAATAATAATAATAATAAAGTGAAGCAATAAAATCTAATAACAACATTCAGAATGAGGGGCTGTCGAAGAAAATCAAACGGTTTTTTCAACAAACTGGCTTTTTTTACAGCCATGTTCAAGTTTAAGGTAAATATCTTGGAGTTTGTATACTGTTTGTAATTAAATAAATAAATAAAAACTTTATTATATATTAAAAAAACATACCAAATGGCGGGTTTATTGCCATTGCTATCATTCCATGTCCATGTAAAAAAAACTTCTCACCGCAAACGGGATTTGAACCTATATTATACATATTTCTCAGAGAAGGAATGTAGACTGTACCTATTATATTATTAATCCTGTATATATTACTACACCATCGCGGTATTTTAAAAACTCGAAAAAAAATTACGGCATGATTTTGTATATTTGGAAGTTTTTCTGGTGAAGCACTCTCGTGAGAAACAAAACACGGCAGTATGCGTTGGCTTGATCCTCTCAAACGTTAGATATCTCCCGATGGCTTGAGCTGGATAGCATCTGACTTTCAATCTGAATATTAAGCCCTTTAATACGATACTACAGCTGACCCCACGCAATCCTTGGATCCCCTCAAACGTTTTATGCTTCTTGTCTCTGGAGAAGGCTGATCCAATATGGTACAGAATCGTTTAATCACCTAGTTTACACAGTTGACGAAAGTTTCTGAGATCTAGTTAGTCTGAAAAGTTGTTAAAATTCAATTGCAAGATTTGGAGACTATATATATATATATATGCGTATGGCATGTCAGGCGCTATAAAATTACGTGGTTGTCCCTCAGCCATGCTTTGGCTTCGGTCGTCAAACTATGTAAATCCTCCATCGTTCCATGGAAACTGTGCATAGGGCACTCTTCCACTACATGATGTAGGGTCTGAGAGACAGCACCGCAGTCGCATCGGGGGTCGGTAATATATCCCCACCTGTGGCGCTCCGCTGCGCTCCTGCTGCAACCCGTTCTTATGCGGTTCAATGTCACCCATTCCCTGCGCTCCAGCCCAAAACCGGCCACTCTCCCTGATGGGTCTGTTATTAAATGTTTGTTCCTGGTGTCCCCACTGCTCCATTCATCCCGCCACGCCTGTTCCGCAACAAATCCATTACTCTCCAGGGCTTGTGCTCTGGACCAGAAGGGCTTCCTCGATTTTAGTCGGGTGTTTGGGATGTCCTCTAGCGCCGAGCTCAGAAGGGAGGTGTTGGTTTTAGCTCTTGTCCACTCTCTCACTGTGGAGGCATCTCTCCGGAGGTGGGGAGGTACAATATTGGCCAGGACAGGTAACCACTGGCACTGGGTGGGCTTTAATACACCAGTTATTGTTCTCATTGTGGAGTTGAGCTGGATGTCTACTTTTTTGGCATGGGCGCTACCATCCCATACAGGGGCGCAGTATTCCGCAGTGGAGTAGACGAGTGACAATCCCGCAGTTCTCAATGTTTCTGCATCAGCCCCCCAACCGGATCCCGCCAGCTTCTGGATGACATTATTTCTAGCTTTCAGTTTCCCACAGAGGGAGTCCACATGTTTCTTAAAGGAAAGGGTGCGATCCAGTGTAACGCCTAGGTATTTCGGGTGGTCAGTCTGGTGTAAGAGAACTCCCTCAAAGTGCACATTGATTCTGGCATTGGACTGTCGGTTATTAAGATGGAAGGTTGTGACCTCTGTTTTGGTTGGGTTGGGCTTTAGTCTCCAGTTTCTAAAATATGTTGATAGCCTTCCTAGGTCCCGTTCCAGTGTACTAGCACCCGCCTCCAGATCTCTATTCCCAGCTAGCAGAGCGATGTCGTCTGCATACTGGAACATAGTCGACTCCAACTTGGGTATGTCGTGTACATACAGATTGAATAACAGAGGAGCCAGGACTGAACCCTGTGGCAGGCCGTTATTAAGAACCTTGGTGCGGCTCATTAGGAGACTAGTCCAAGTGAAATTAAATTAAAGCGTGTAGGTACTACAAATTTCTTTACGCGATAGAAAGAACGGTAGACCGATAATTAAAAAAGCAAATATCCTAAAATAAAATTAAAAAAAAAAACATAATTAAAAAAATGAACAAATCTGTCGCTCCATTCTTTTAGAGCTACCCTCACTGCCCATTGTTACATTAAAGTACCTAACCTATATAATACATAACATCCATATAGGTACATAATAGGTATATACTGTATAGGTACATATAATGTACGGACGGTGTGACCTTTGTTGAATACATAAGCAAAGAGTATAGGTATATAATATACTAAATAGGTAGGTAAGTATATGAGAAAACTTAGGTAGGTAACTAGAACTAGACTGCGTACAAATAATGTAGTGGCCACTCTTTACTGTATGATGAGCCCAACATTATAAAATGTATCAAAATAGGAAGGCTGAGGTGGGCTGGGCACGTGGAGAGAATGAATGAGGAAAGAGTGCCAAAGAAAATCCTCCATACAAGGCCACAAGGTAGGCGTAGTGTTGGAAGACCCAAACTCCGTTGGATGGATGGAGTACAGAAGGATGTGGATGCAGTTGGCATTAGGGACTGGAGGAGTGCATGCCAGGATAGAGGGAGATGGAGGCGAATGCTGGAGGAGGCCAAGGCTCATAACGGGCTGTAGGTAGAGCCACTGATGATGATGATGACTCTTTACTGAGGAAATAATTCAGATTATCTGCATTTAGGACTGCAGGAAGACAATAACAAAACAATCGCATGATAAAATGGTAAAAATAGCGTGTTTTTTTTGGGGTTCATTTCTCTTCAATCAAAAAACTTTTACGGTTATTCCCTAGATTTTAATGCATATTATCAGTACAAATAAAAAGATCACAGGTGTTTCTCACAATTTTTTTGAGAAATCTATACGATACATAAAAAATATTTTACGGTTATTCCCTACATAAAGGTTCAATGTAACTACTCTATTTATTTTCCAAAGCATAATAAGTAAGGTTATCGAAATCTAAGGTCTCCTGTTTTTAAAACTTTTTGAAATGTCAATATGCGTACTCTCAACATTACAAATATAAATTATAACATTTGTTCACTAGGGCGAGCTTATAACATTCTATTTCTATGGTACCTTACCTACCTCTTTTTTTATAATAAATAAGTGTCACAAATGATTTGATGTCATTAATTTCTGAAGATTTTTTTTCAGGAAAAAACAAGGGTTGATTTGTCACACCTCCCATAATCTTTATAGGTTTGTTGCGACAATTGGACCAAGACGGGGGCGGCCCTGGCTCAATAGTTTATAGTTTTTTTTTTTAATTTCAGTTGTGCCAAACCTTTCGTCTATCTATCTACATATATACCTATCCCCTCACGTCACGTCCCTTGCGTGGTAGACAAAATGCCATAGACCGCAATATTCACATTTATACATGTTGTTATACACGCTTCCTGAATTTGTTTACTCAAAACGTTCTTGTCGTCCCGGTTCCTGAGAATCTGGTCGACATAATAGGTTCAGGTCACTCTCGGACGGCCAGTCATCCTCACCCCTCTACATAAAATAAAATAATGTTTGAAAATAAACAAATATGTGTGAAAGATGATGAGGTGTAAGGAAAGGTTTAGGTTATCCTGGATTGGTCGCGTTGACCAGTACCTCAAGGACGAACACGTTTTGAGTAAAGGGTATCGGCGAGCGCGTGTGATAAACTGCATGAATGTGACGGAGGCTAGGAGTGTGTGTAAGGATAGGGCAGTCTGGCGCTCTGTCCTCTCTGCCTACTCCGCAAGGGACATGCAGTGAGAGGATAGATATCGAAGATAACTAGATACTTGAAAAAAAAAAGGTTGATAACAACTTTTTCTCAATATGTGGTCTTATTTATCATAAGATTTAAATGACATATTGATAGCACAGTGATTAGTACCACCGTGTCACAATTTACAACTATCGGGATCGAATTTCTTGTCAAATATTTTACTTGCATAAAAACCCTCATCTGTATAGTATAAATTAATATTTTTGAAGCGCCACTGAGTCTAGCCTAGGACCCAATGACACATGGGATTAGTAGGAAAATATTTTGACTAATTTATTATTAAATGCTGTGGGATTTATTCATGTGATTTTGCGATTGCGATGCGATTTAGAACCTTAACGCCGTGGGAAATGACCGTGACGTCATAGTTGGGCTCCTAGCCTTAATCGAAAATATACAAAATTAGGAACCTTATAAACTTACAGAGTTTTCAAGTAAAACTATTTTGTACACCACACGTACGTTAGTATTTTAACCTTTGTTGATAGCGCGCACGTAGATGTGAGACGTGACGTAGACTAAAACTTTCTGAAGGAAAAGACTACTGAAGAAAATGCCACCAACAGGAGTGTCGAAACGTCGATAAAAATACAACTACCCACGGTTCGCACAAAAAAGCAATTTGTGTTTTATTTTCTGTCTGTTTTATTATATTTTTAATCTTGCCTAGAAAAGGTACAACCACATACATATTTATTTTAATTCATAATTTCATTCCAAAACGATCTCTTATCCAATCTCTCATCAATGTTTTTCTTTCTTTTCTCGGGTTGACTGTAAGATATTGCTTTTCCAATAAGTCCGCCTTTTGGCACACTGCATTGTCTTGTTTTTGTTGTTATATATATTTACTGGCCAATAAAGATTTATTTATTTATTTAATGTTTCCCACACATTCTTCTCAACTGACCTGTTGTCAGACATTGCCATTTTTCTGTACCTCTGGCAAAAAAAGCTGCTCATTGTTCAATGACTTTGAATGAATTGATTTTGATTAAATAAACCTTTTTATGGAAAAAGTCACACATTTTTGAAATATTTTCTATTTCTTACAAACAAAAAAAAAATTACAAAATTTATCTTTAGAAAATTTCAATTTTAAAAGGACTTTTAAAAAGCTGTCAAATATATCTCACATTAAAATGACCGTCACAATATGTCCAAATGCTCCGTTTTGTGACGAAATTTGTATATTCGATACTTATAAAATTGACAAAACTCCTTGTAAAAACGATTGACACATCAATATGCAAGACATGCTCGATTCAACAAACCTAAAATAACTTTATGATTAATTCGATAGATGTCTCAATAATCGATTTTATTATTAATGTATTTAATTATAATATTAATATATCGAATCGAAATGCTTGAATACCGACTGATTCAACTGTGTTTGCTATTAAAGTCATTATTGTATGAATACTGGTACATTATGTATATTGACTATGTGTATTAATATTTATATTATGACAATATATATAAAAATATTAAATCAGAGATGTCCAAAACTCTCACATAATGACATGTTCCTTTTGCTGTCCCAATATTTTCCTATTTTTTTCATACCTTAACGTCCTATATGCTGTCAATAGGGTTCGGGGCCCTGAATTTTCAGCCAATACTGAGAGAATCATCTTGAAACTGAAGACAGTGATAGATGAAAGTATGGACTACAGATTGAATGTTTTTAAATTTAAATATTTGGAAATTCCTTAAGAAAGAAAGAGAAAGGAGAAAAATATTCCGAAAGTATTACGGGATTTGAGGATTTTCCGTTCGGTTTTTGGACACTATATGGCCCATCGTCTGGCGGCGACCACATTCACCGTCGAGACCGGGGAAAACCCCCCCATCGATGCATTAGGTCTGTGCACATTCCGTGGCCTGTCTTGATTCTATTAAGCGTGGACCACTGTTTTCGGGGCAAGTCAAATCCGGGTACACACTCATGAAATACCGTGACATATAGAAACATGCATGAGGATACAGGACGTATGTTTTAGAATTACAGGATTTGCAAATTCCTTGAATAAAAAAAATATTCCTAAACTACCCCTAAAATTTACGGGATGGGCTGCCGCCCATAGTCCCCGGCCTACTCAGCCTTTTACTCAGAAATTCTACATTCTTTTCACTGCTCCACTTTTGTAGGTACGAGGGACTCTGTCATATATCTCCCTTTAAAGTTAAAGTAATGTTTGAACATCGCTGATTGCCTGATGGATTACATGTACCATATACATGAAACAGTACGTACGCATGTACATTCTTCGTTATACCGATAAGAGATTGATAAGGAAGTCAAAGATCACCAATCCCTACCACTCAGCTCAACACCTTACTCAATCTACTGAACACTAATGTTGAGCGGGTCCTGGCGGACATCGGAACAACTGATGAGATTACCATAATTCACAGAGTGAAGGGTGGCTGGACTCCCCTGCCTGCGACTGTGGGGCGGAGAGGCAGACTGTGGGTCACATTGTGACTGAGTGCGGCCTCCGAGCATATGAAGGGAGCTTCGATGACTTCCTATACCTGAATGAGCCAGCGACTGAATATATAAAGAACGTTCAATTTAATTTCTGACGACCAAGCTTGCTTGCGAAATTTATCATTGCCCAATGCCCAACCTACAAACTTTTTCCTTTGAGGGATGTGATATACGAGGGGAGTTCAAAGTATTCTCGGTATGGCAACTTTTTTGTTAGCAATGGGGGTGTTTTTTTCTATGGTTCTGTTATGGCACTTTCTAAGGTGAAAATTTGAAAATTTCATCGGTTTACCATAATTAGTTTTGTCACAATCGTGTTTTGAGTGCAACAAAATGTCTTGACGCGAAAACGCTTACCAAAATCGAACACCGCGCCGTTATTAAATTCTTGACGAAATAAGGAAAAACTCAAAAAAAACTTTCACGAAGAGATGGTAGCCGTTTATAAGTTCGTTGTCTACCATTCAATAGTGGTCAAGTGAATTTGAAAGGGGCAGAGAAAGCATTGAAGATGACCCTGTTCCTGTTTCTGCCACTACGGAAGAAAACGTGAAAAGGTTGAGAAACTTGTACTCGAAGATGCTCAAATAAAAATCAATTCATTAGCAGAGATGACCAAGCTATATGTTGGTACCATACACTCAATACTTCATGACTTTTTAAACCTCTCAAAACTCAGTGCAAGATGGGTGCCACGAATGCTCGAACCACCGCAGTAACAAGTGCGAATTGAATGTTGTAAAAATTCAGGAGTGTGGTTATCGAGAGATCAATAATCCACCTTACAGCCCAGACCTGACACCTAGTGACTATTTTTTGTTACGGAAGCTGAAAAAAAAAGGTTCATTTTATAAATTAAAAAAAAAATGACGCTTAAGTTATTCTTATTTGTCTGTTACACAAAATTTATTGGCCAAAGAAAAATATGCATAGTTACAAAAACAAGACAATGGTAGTGTGCCAAAAGGCGGACTTATTACAAAAGCAATATCTTACAGTCAACCCGTAATATTAGAAAGATTTTTGCCCATAGCATATTGCCCCTTGAGTATTGTTTTTGCATATTATTCCAAGAAAATAAACACAAACTATAAACAACAATAAACTAAGTAATGTCAATATGAAATGAAGTGATTAGTAAATTGACAGACTGTCTCACAAACACAGAGTCTAGGGTTCGAATCCCTGCTGCGAATAATGAATAAATACAAATAAAAACATCACTGTTTGGGTACATAGGTTAATGTATTTAAAATACACATGAAATGTTCCCGTGGGAACACAGAGAGGCGATACAGCTACAAATTAAATCTTTGTTTCAGTAGAAATCAGTCAGGGATTGATTCCTATAATTTTACTTTCTGCTACTGTTACAGTAAATCGGCGTTGAGATTCGAACCTAAAATCTCCGACATGAGATGTACTGTTTATTATCCCATTATTGGGATATGTGTGATGGTATAATTAACATTGTCCCTGTGCAAACATTAAATGTGACATTCAGAATAGGTGGCGAACCTGATTGCTGAAAAATATGTGAAATGTCGTGTAAAAGTTATACTAACTTGTGTGCAATTTTGGAGCAGAATAAGATAAATGTGAAAAAGATTGGGACATGTAGAGAGGATGAATGATGAAAGGATGACAAAAAATATATACTTACATAAGAACCACTAGGATCGACCATACAGATCAGTCGCTTAAGGATGAATGTTTTTTGAGTAAAAGGAATCGTAGAGTATTTATGACAAATTGCATTAAATACGTACATGTGGGAAAGTCTGGCGATTTGTTTTCTATGCCTATATAATTTTATATAATTTATATAATTTTGTGATTCTTTAGGAAACCAGTATACCCAAGCCAATAGGTTTTTTATGACAGATTATTTTCATTTACTAACTTTTAAGTTGTACTATTTATAGTATTTATCTAAAAAATATTAATAAATATTTACGTATTTTTTTTTTCTATTTATGTATTATGTGGCATGATGGGATGTGGGATGACATCAGGAAGATGGCATTCATTGAAGGTCCCTCCTCACACCCGAATAACACAGGCGCCAGTTAGGCGCCTTTTTATTCGCACTTACAGCCCAAAGTTACTCAGACGGCCCCAGGGTTAGCCAGAAGGGCACCCCCCAGCAACACCGTCCGGAATGACACCTTCAATATCCCTGCTACAAGGATGATAACAAATAATGAGCCAACTACTATAACTGCCAGGAAGATGGCAGGACAGCAGTGGCACAGAATGGCGATGGATAAGAAAGTGTGGAAGTCGGAAAGGGAGGCTTATGTTCAACACTGGACAAGCGAGGGCTGATGATGACGATGATGATAATGTATGTATTAAATATACTACTATTAATAGTATTTATGTAAAAAATGTGAATAAACATATTGTATTTTTTCTCATCATGCAACGTCGGGTGCCATAGGGTTAAAGCGGAGGTCAGCTGAGAGTGACTTGTCAGAGATAAGGAGACTGAAGGAGTTAATTATAGTTGGAGAGAGAATAATAACATCATTCACATGGAATATTCCTGCTAATGTTCCTCTAGAGAACATTGGGAGGTCACACAGAGCTACCAGTTGGACACTGATGGTGATGATACCTTGATTATATTCGAGTATCTACCTGCTTCTGAGGTGGTCGGTGGCCTGGTTGGTAACGCGCTCGACTGTTTAATCCAGTGGGCGCGGGTTCAATCCCCGACTTACTCCACTTCACAACACAAGCTTTTAAGCTTTCTGTGAACTATTATACAAAGATGTATTTCGGTTCAGATTCATTTAATTTAAAAAAAAAAAACAAGTTATTTTTGTGTGTGTCAGTGGCGAAGAGGGGACTTTTGTAGCAGGCAAGCCGGGAATGTCATTTTTTATAGTCAGATTGGACCTATTATTTTATCATCCTATCAACCAAAAAGGTAAGACGATGGGAATCGTATTTTTAGGGACCTTTGTCAGTTGTCACTGATAGGTATATGTGTGTTTAGGTGTGTGTTGTGTTAATTTCAAAAAGTAAGGTAAATGTATGTATTATTGATGTCCATATTGGAAAAAATAGAAAAAAATGAATTTTCGTAAGGATGGGGAGTCTATGGTGACGTTGTGTTCTCTTTGCCTACACGGCAAGGGATGGGAGGTGACATAAGGGGATAGAATAGATTTTTTTTTGGTTACTTCTAAAACTGGAACCTATTTACAATAAAGTATGAAGTTTTGAAAAATATAATAAGATAGATGCTATGGCTATAAGGTGGTCGCCGGTAGCCTGGTTGGTAACGCGCTCGACTGTCAATCCAGTGGGTGCGGGTTCAAACCCCGACTTACTCCACTTCACAACACAAGCTTTTGAGCTTTCTGTGAAGTGTACAAAGATGTATTTGGGTTTATTCCGATAAACCCAGATTCATTTTTAAAAAAATTACACTTTTACAGTGCATCGCCGGGTACAGAAACTTAATAATCTAATCAATAAAATCTTGGGTCGTAAGCTTCTGAAACTTTCGAAAAAGTCAATAATTTAGTATTATTTCTATTTATATACAAACAATCATAAATAATAATTATTGATAGCGCTATCTCGTGATGCAGCATTGTACAGTCCATATAATATCATCAACTCACATAATCCTCCTTGCAACAGGGTATGAATGTACCGCTGGACCGTGGCAACTCTTGCAAGATTTTTTTTTCGTTTTTTTGTGAACGTTTGTTGTAATATTATTAAAATGAGAGCACACTTTTTAGTATCCTCCGTTTGGAATTTATTAAATAGATTTTAAATATTTATTTATTCGTTATATGAACAAAGTAGGTATAGGTATACATATTGCAAGATATTTTTATTGTTTTACTATTGTTGTGATCTTTTTTTAATGAATCTGGGTTTATCGATAATAACCAAATATACCCTTGTACACTTCTCAGCAAGCTTGTGTCGTGAAATGGAATAGGTCGGCATCGAGGATCGAAAAAAAAATTACCGTAAGCATGTATAAGACTGCCAATAAAATTTAGACACTTTTTGACAGGATATTTTTCATTTGAGTCACTTGTTCAATTATGACAAAAATAAAACATCATTTTTTATAAAAATTCGCAAATTAATGACGTTAATTTAAATGGTCGTCGAATTCTTACCTGAAAAGGAGTTTAAGCCACAAAATGTTATGAGCAGCCATCGATAGAAGTCGAAATTTTTAGAATAGATTCAGTTTATTTATCGAGATTTTATTGAGCTCCGTTATGTTTAATTAATTTGTTTGTACCTTTTATTTTATAGATTTAATCAGTACAGGATACCAATAAAAAAATCCACAGGACCTGCAATGTTGAGGACATCGTATCATGGCCGTAGGCAGGGGGGGTTGGGGGAGTTCAACCCCCTCCCCCGAAATTATCAGCCATTGTGAAAATCTATTAAATAACAGATGTTTCTTTAACCCTCTCACTACCACTGTTCCTCCTGAAGGACACGAAGATAAAATAAATAAAATCCATTTGAAGCAAATTCTCATACTTAATCCATGGTAAATTTATTATAGATTGTTTATTGTCTATGACTAAATATGTTTTACCAGTCAATAACTGTGTCCTCCGTGGAGGGCATGGGGCAAAGTCCTACACGGAAAAACACAAAAAAAAATGTTCATAAGTATAAAAATACATATATAGATATTAAATCCATAGTCAAAAAAATAACCCCTGTATTATATTCTGTTAGTGAGGTGGTACACAATAATAAACGTACAATGATTACATGTGTAAGGAATGTAAGGATAGGGTCTGGCGATCTGTTCTCACTGCTTACCCTGCAAACAGCGTCATTTCTGACGGGTTAAACTAGTGTACAGTATGAAGATAACACTATCGCATATAACTGTAACTCAGCTCAATGTATTATTATTAAATGCAATGGTTTCACTGACATAGACCCTTTTTTCAGTTCTCCTATCAGGGGAAGCTTTATCATCCCATGTTATGTTGTGACGTGTGGTAACCAGCGATAACATTGTAGTATTTAACGATAGAGCTAATAATGTTATTATGATAACTGTTTGCCGGGGTTTACGGTAAGTTCGTCTAAAATCAATTGGTCTAATTATCAATTTGCCTAACGATCAATTCCTCGATTTTAGACGAATTGATTTTAGACCCTCCACATCCCCGGGTAGCTCAGGCGCATTAATAGCGACCTCTTTACCCGCACTTCTAGCAAAATATTATTAAGAGGTGGGCCCAGGGTTAGCCTTAAGGGAGATTTGATTGATTGATTTTAGACGAATTGATTTTAGACCAATTGATTTTAGACGAACTTACCGGACACCGTTTGCCGGCGGGCCTAAACTTTCCCGCAAGGGACAAAACCTAAAATCTAATTGGATTTTGAAAATATAATTGTATCTATACCAAGGGTGGCCAACCTTTTTCAGCAGCCGGGCCAGATTCTAAAAATGAGATTACCTACCGGGCCGCACAACCAATTTTACAAAACAAAAATTAAATATAAAGGCTTCTTTCGTGGGGGGAAGGGGGGGGGCAACAGAAATTAAAATATTGTCATAGCCGAAAAAAGTGAAATAGCGCCGCAGGCGGATTTTTTTTGTGAAACTGGGTGTAGAAGGCTCACAACAATATGTATGGAAAACGTTTCCTTATTGAAAAGATCATTCCAAATAGCGCCGCAGGCGAAATTTTTAAGGGAAAAATGGGTGAAGTTTTTTTTTACTTTCTCACTGCTCCGCGGGCCGCGTGTTGGCCACCCTAGATCTATACGATTTCTTTCAGGAAACTACTATAGATTAGAAAACAAACAAATAAATAATAAAATAATCGGATCTAAAATTAAATAGACTATAAAATAGTCAACATTTTTTTTAAGGGAGGGGTTTAAGCCCACCCCCCAATTCCAAATCTTCCCAAAAATGAATCCTGGATCCGTCGCTGGTAAAATCATTAACCAAAACGAAGAGTAAACGATTAGAATCTTGTTGCCGACCTAGTCCACTTTTTTACATTAAAATTAGGTTCATTATTATACTAAATCACGCTAAATTATTCACTAGGGCGAACTTATCGCGAAGGTTCGATTCCTTCCCTAACCTTAAGGATGAAAACATTATTTTAACAGTTGATATACCTACTTAATATTTTTTATAGTAATTGATGGTTCTGCTTGGTCGACCACGATCTTCAAACACGTGGTTGCTATTAGTATAAGGACATTCTTGTATGTTCCTTGTACCGTGACAGTGTTCTAGGTCCTAGGACACGTGCCCGTTCTTAAGGGCTTGGTACCAAGAATGACGTCGCAGTCATTTGTTTTGAGTTAATTTTGCGTCTATCAAAAAAAATTTACGGTTATTCCCTAGATTTTAATGCATATTATCAGTACAAAAAATAAATTTTACTCCGCGACTTTCGGGAAACGATTTTCCGTCTTTCGGAAAAAAGATCAAAGGTGTTTTTCATATTTTTTTGTGAGAAATCTATACAAGATATAAAATTTCTTTTACAGTTATTCCCTAGATAAAGGTTCAATGCATCTACTCTATGTTGTTCCAAAGCATATATAGTAACGGTTGTCGAGATATAAGGTCTCCCGTTTTTAGAAAATTTTGAAATGTCGGTATGCATACTCTTAAGACCCACATGTAAAAGTATGTAACAATAATGTAACACGGTTGATGATCAACGGATAAAAGCACAAATTTTCTAGTTGGATTCCATTAGAAAAATATTTATAGGCAGGGAAATTTGGTGTTCTGTTCTCTCTCCCAACCCCGCAAGGGCGTGGCATGAGGTGGATAAAAAAAACATAATTCTAGGTTCTGGACCTCACAGTCTGAATTAAAAATTTACAACATATTTTTCATTTCAGCCGTAACAAAACAACCATAAAAACAATACGAAAGTCAAAAACACAACATGTACCCTCCTAGGAAGTTGAGAGAAGTTGAATGATAATTTCCATGTTATTTTGTAATTTAAGTGTCTACTTACAGAAAAAAATTAACACGTTTCACAAAAGACATAAATAATATTTTATTGCTGAAATTTGACAGCAAATTAGTTCAAATTTCACCCCCGGTAGTGCAGTGATTAGATCATCAGTTTTCAAACCATTAATACTAGGTTCAATGCGTCAATCTCATCTAAGCTACACATTACAACTCGTTTGTCTGCAGTGTGTCTGAAGAGATTCCTTGGTTTCCTCGGGCGTATTGTAAGACAAAAGCCAGACAATTAAGAAAAAATAATAATGACTGGCCGAGTTGAAGGTAGGAGAAATCGCGGACGTACACCAATGAGATGGTCCGACCAGGTGATGGATGCCATTGGAACGACGTTTGCAGAGTCATTGCGGCGGGCTGAAAACAGACCAGGGTGGGCCAGATTGCTGCGAGAATTAAGTACCGCATGAAGGTCACGATCCTCAGCATTTGGAAGAAGAAGGAGAAGAAAACTAGCTTCTTGGCAAAGAAGATTTGCGAAAAGAATTTGGGGTTATCTGGCAGAGATCGCAGCATTGCGATAATCTCGCCCTAGCGAATATTTATGACAGAAGGTTCTTGGTGAAAGTTCGTTGTTATATTATTAAAATGAAAACATATTTTTCAGTAAGTCTCTTCCACAGTCATTGAATTTATTAAAAAGGTTTAAACATATCTTTTTTGTGCGGGTATGCAAGTGTATCTCGGAGAAAAACCGATAAGAATATTGCTCGACATGAATAAGTCCAAGAAAATGCAATAGCCCTTCAGAAATATCCTCAACGGATGAAAGCCCAAACTTTCTAGTTGGATTCCAGTAGATGAATTATTTATAAAATGTTGTCTATTTTATTGTCTATCCCATTTTAGATCCGCTTATTCATTTTTGTTTATTTTCTAATCAATGGTAGTTTCTAACACACTGAACGAAATCGTACGTTAATAGATACAATTAATTTGCTTTTGTCCCTTGAGCAAATTTCTTGAGGGCTTTCGTATTTTTTAGGATTTATTCCTGTAATATTCTTATGGGTTTTTGTCCGGTCACGGTGTATCTCAAATATTTTTTTATGGTGTGTAGTTTTGAGAAACGCTGTCAGTAATTAATCACGTGAATCGTAAAGTTTAGTTAAATATATGTCAAAAATTCAAAAAGTGTCAAAATCACTTTTATTAGTAAAAATAGTAAATCGATCATTTCCTACTTTAATTTGTGATTTACGACTGTGTACCGCTATTCTCTCCACATCCTACATACATCTTTGTTGTGCGCAATAAAAATGTTCGACACGGACAATGTCTGAATTCAGGCATTTAGCGAAAATTCTGAAAAAAATATGTTAAGAACCCATATTATTAGGTATAACCTAATACCTACGTACATACATATTACATACATGTTTAGGAATAACATTATAGAGAATGCAAATATAATTATTTTGACCACGTTAGTATTTTGACCTATGTAGAATGTTACCCAACCCAGCCTATTGAGGGAAATGTACAAATTCTGTACTTATTTTCGTACATCCTAATTAAGAGAATTTGCAATCGACGAAGAAAAATGAGATCGAAGTTTCAAACACTCATATGTTTTACACACAGATGGAACCTTATTAGTCTCTAGTAGTTATTTACACACACTACACCACTTTAGGGTCATATTGTTAATTGTAATCATAGATTACGTCGGTTAGAAACATTTTCTCACAAAAATTCAAAATCTCAATATTTGATGGTTAGATTAGAACCTTTTTATTCTAAAAAAGTCAAAATGTTTAGTCTCAAAACACAAAATTATAAAATTTATTTACACTTTTGGTGAACAAAATACAGATAACATTACAAATAGTAGTTGGTATAAGTTATACCTAGCATTTGTTCACTAGGGTGAGCTTATCGAAATGCTGCGATCTCTGCCAGCTAACCCCGATTTCAAAAAAGAGTGGGGGTTCAATTTATTAGTTAGAAATTTGTTATAGACATATAGATACATAGATTCTTTATTAGTAATTTTAGTGTGCATAAAAACATAGATAGGCATTTCAATTCAATTTATAGACATTTATCAATATGTGAACAGCTCATCTACGCTTAAAAGCACAACCGTGGGTGAACTAGAGCTGATTACCCTGTATCTCACCACACGGTATAAAATTATTACTAACTATTCTCATATGACAAGACATGTAGAAAGAAACGTTCCCAAAAGTCTAATTTCTGATATTGTTTGCAACATAAAATAAAAACTTAACGATTTGGCGCCTGGCGTTTCTTTGTCTGACCCTTGCAGTTAAAATATCATCACTTTGTTGTGTCACATGGGGTGTTTTATGGGTTAACTATTTAACCTATAAACACCCTTATTTTTATTTCTGTCGTAAATCATATTTATCTAATATTATCGTAAAATTCACAAATTTTGAGATTGACTCGTTGAACCCGTCAATAGTGACGGATTTCTTTATTCACACAATATTCATACGAAATTTGTGTAGATTTCGCCAACTTCTTAGGTGAGGGATAGCGGAGATAGGAGCCACTTATCATTATTTTCATACAAAATTTGTGCTCCTATCTCCGCTATTTCTACCAGCGAATATGTGTGCAAAATTTTCAAGGTGCTGGGGCATTGGGAAGTTGTTAAAATTTGAAGATGAAAATGTAGACGCAGATGACGGCATTTTTATATATTTATTCCCTCGTGCTGCGTTTTTTGTGGAATAGGCAGAGAGGACAGAACGCCAAATTGTCCAATTCATACACACACTGCTAGCTTCCGTCACATTCATGAATTTGTCATACACGCCTTTCGATTTCTTTTACTCAAAACTCGTCCCTTGTGAATCCTGTCGACATGATCGGTCCAACAACAACGACAGATGAAGTTAATAAAAGCGTTGGAAAAATAAAATAAAGGGCTATCCAGTAGTAGTGTGGGTAAAAGCAATAGCAGTGTTTGTAGTAGCAGTTAGCCTCATATTGTGCTAGGTATCTAAGGCACATTACGCGACCGTTCTTTGTGTTTAGGTACGGTGCGACCAATACTACGTAAGTACCTACAGTACGCACTATAAAATATTGTCATATGATGCCTGTTGACAGGCAAGGCTTGATATGTATGTTATGCGCCGCAACGTTTGCGCCAGGAGTGGAATAATCATAGAATTTTATATTTAATACCACTAGGTACTACTAAATGGCGTACTCAATGCTAGTAAGGAAGTAAACTGGTGCCCACAAACTGTCAAATCGTATGGAGAATTTTGACATTTCGTGGGCGACGTTTTGGAAATTTGGTTCTCATAGTTAAAAACTGTATTAGTTATAACGTTATTTAGGAATTATTGATAATATATTGTTAATAGTGTGAGTTTTGCGACTCTATAATACCAAAAAGTGCCTAGCGTGAAATTGCGTCACCTATATATACCAGTGTGCTGTTGTTTGTGCATAGTTCTTTTTATATGGTGTGTTCAAATGACGATTCCAGGTGTCCAGATGGGCCTACGGATGATAAGCAACAATAAACAATAAAAATAAACTTTGTTTCTATTAAAAATACACAGAGTCAGACGTCTAGGTACTACTTAATATAAAAGTCTATGGGTATCAGTGACGAAGGGAGGATTTCTGTAGAAGGGAAGCCTGTAAAGGGCTAACATATCTTATTGGATTACGTCAGATTAGACACTATTGTACCTATCATTTTTTCCAAAAGGTAACTCGATGGGAATCGTGTTCTTAGGTAGGAATCAAGGGAGTTGAGAGTTGGATGGATTATTATTCAAAGAAAGGTAATGATGCTTTTATGCTTAATTTTATTTAAGTTGAAAGCTTGGCGGCGCAAATGAATACAAAACTCTTAATGCATTTCAACGCCTGTGGATTCGATCTCGAAATAGTAAATCCATATAGTTCACTTCCTTATTGCTTGAACTAAATTATAACAGCCATCTAGCATTATAGTAATTGTAACTGAGTGAGTACCTACTTGTACATATCCAATTATTTCTATTCATATTGATTTTCTTCATATTTCATACATACTTTTATAGGCTTTTGTACGGAGATTTTTATTAGGCACAATACTGCCTACCAGGCGCGAAGCTACCTAAGAACACGATTCACATCGAGTTACCCTTTTGTTTAGGATCTTAATATAAGGGGCCTAATGTGACATAATGCAATAAAAATGGTTAACCCCGGCTTCCCTTCTACAGAAATCCACCCTTCGCCGCTGCTGCCTACTTGCTAGTATAGGAAGGTAACAGGTTCGCGTGCTGCGCGAAGTACCAAGTTAACAAGTTCAAACCAACGATAATTCATTGAAAGCAGGTCACAATAGGTGAGTACCTAGTAGTTAGGTATATTTTAATATATTTACACCTTTCTTTTGAAGTACAGAAAGATGTCAACAAAGAAAAACTAATAAATATTATAACATTTGTTCACTAGGGCGAGCTTATAGCAATGCTGCAATCACTACATTGATATACACAACAGTTATATTGTACATTTTGTTAATCATTCATTCGCTACACATGTCCTGTATATCTCATTATTAGTATGTACACCTTAAGGTGTGGATATACGGGGTCTCAGGAGACGCGCCTCCAGGCACTGACAAAATGGCGTCAGTCTCTTCAGTGAAATACACGACGGGAGATTTTCGTCTCTAGAGACGGCATCTCTAGTAAAAATGGCCGACAATCGCCTCCTGTCATCAAATTCTAAAATACACGGGACTATCTCGAGACGCGAGACTTTGGTCTGTTGCTGCATTCATTCTATTAGTATTTTTGGCGCCATAATGGCGTTTGGTTTTGTGTACATACTCTAGTGTCATGTATTTACGAGTATTGTGATTAAAAATATAATTATACAGGTACCGCTTTGAAATTATTTATCGATTCAGTAATGTACATATGTCGGTCGGTACTTTACTTACATGCGTATGTGTATATTTCCTTTTCTGCGTTAGTAAATGAAATAGAATACTTAATTAGACCTTCTTTTAATGTACACCATTCCTATGACATCATTGACATAAGCCAAAGCAAGTATCGGTATGCACTACATACCCGAAACCGTTGTGAGTAGCGAAATTTTGTTTCCTCCTTATGTTCCTTCGATGAATATTAAAGGGTGAAATGGTAACTACATAGTTTGCTATAAATGTTGTAAGACATGAAGGGAATAACAAAACACGTAATGTTAATGTATTTTTCACAACTGTATTCATATTTCAAATGCAAATGCAACTCTGTTATTAATCCGCCATTATTTAAAAATAATATTATAATTATAATCAACTAACAATTTTATTATTAACAATGTACTAATATCGTCACAATCGCAGGAATGTTTAAAATTATATATCAATACAAAAACCACGTGCCCACGCGCGCCAATCCAATTCAGTTGCAAACATCTCCAAGAGACCTCAGATTAAAATTGAACATGTCAAAAGACCGGAGACGCGTCCCCTGAGACGAAAATATGTAAAATACACGACGCGAGACTTGCGTGCGCAGACCGTCTCAGGAGGCGCGCGGTATCGAGAGATATCTCGCGTCTCCGATGTGTTTACACACAAGAGACCTGTCATTTTGGTATCCGGGAGGCCAAAATCTCTCGTGTGTATTTTCGCCTTTATTCACTTTTGTTCGAAAGTTTAACCATATACCTCGCAGTGTAACATACTTACTCATCAACGCAGAGCCTAAACGGCTAATCTTAGAGAAGTGAGATTTTTAAGACAGATAGGTTTTAATACAAAACCTTCCACTGAGAAGATATTTTTGGAAATTCCGTCCCTAAGGGGGTAAAACATAGGGTTGTAAGTTTTTTAGAATATACGAATATCTCGGAAACCAGACGTTGTATGAACTTAAGATTTGACACATAGATTCTTCTATTGAAATTAGTAATAGGGTGTTTGGCCGTTTTTCCAAATTTTTATAAAAAGGAATGAAAATGGGCTAAAGAAAAGGGATGATTTTTAATTTAATATAAATGGTTTCAATGTCATAAGCACCTCTACCCTTTCACTACCACTGTCCTTCCTGGAGGACATGACGCAAAAACAAATAAAATCCATTTGAAGCAAATTCTCATACTTAATCCATGGTAAACTTATTATAGAATGTTTATTGTCTATAACTTAATATGTTTTACCAGTAAATAACTACCAGTGTCCCCCGCGGATGGCACGGGGCAAAGTCCTAAACGGAAAAACGCAAAATTTTTTTTTTTGTTCTAAATTCATATAAAAATATTAAATCCATAGTCAAAAAAATTCCATAACCCCTCTATTATATTCTGGTAGTGAGAGGGTTAAAATCAGGGCATTCTTTTTCGATGACCCTGTATAGGTACAGTACTACTTAGGTATACGTGAATAAAAATTGAAACTTGTGTTACGTTGGGTGATTAAAAGGATCATATTGGCCACAAAATGGCAGTTTGTAGGTGTCAATTTACTTTATATAATGTCTGAATGAATATGTAGACAAATGTCTGCCAGTATTATTGCTATACTCGCGCACGTGTTGTGGACATGTAGAAAGAATGAATGAGGACAGAGGATACAAGATATTAATTAATAATGGTGGTAAGACTACACCCATAATAGCGGTTCCCGGAGAAAAACCCATAAGAATATTGCTCAACATGAACAAATCCCAAAAAAGACAAAAGCCCTTCAGAAATATCCTCAACGGACAAAAGCCCAAACTTTCTAGTTGGATTCCAATTTCCAATAGATGAATTATTTCGAAAATTATCACTATTTTACTGTCTATCCCATTTTAGATCCACTTACTTATTTGTTTATTTTCTAATATATGCTAGTTTCTAACACACCGAAAGAAATTGCATACTTAAAGATACAATTAATTATATTTTCAATGACTTCAATTGGCGTGACTTAATTGTTGTAATTTGTATATATTTTATGACTAATAAAAAAAAAAAAAAAAAAATCCAATTAGATTTGAGCTTTTGTCCCTTGAGCAAATTTCTTTAGGGTTTTCGTCTTTTTTGGGATTTATTCATGTTGAGCAATACTCTAATGGGCTTTTGTCCGGTCACGCCATAATAGGACACCGTGATCGGACAATAACCCATAAGAATATTGCTCAACGTGAATAAATCCCAAAAAAAATGCCCTTAAGAAATTTGATCAAGGAACCAAAGCTCAAATCTAATTGGATTTTGAAAATAAAATTAGTTGTATCTATTGGTTTTGATTTCTTTCAGTGTGTTACAATATATCATATAGCATAAATCAAAAATAGGATAGACAATTAGACAGATAGACAGTATTTTGACTGAATTATACTTTTATATCTGAAAAACTGAATGGAAAATCTTCAGATTCCGTAAATTTTAGGGATACTTTCGGAATATTTTTTTATTCAAGGAAATTCCAAATATTGTAATTCTAAAACAGCCAATCTGTAGTCCATACTTTCATCTATCACTGTCTTCAGTTTTAATGCGATTGTCAGTATTGGCTGGGAACAATTCAGGGCGCCGAAGCCGGATGACTGCAGACCCATTATTTGCGCAGTTGGCCCGCCTTTCTCACTAGAAACATTAATTCTAAGTTCGAACTTACGAAAATTGGTTTGAGTGATCACTTTGTGCCCCGGGGTGACTTCATCAAAATACTTACTACTAGTCGGATTATTTTTAAGGTTATCGTCATTCGTTAGGTTAGTTCTTCGTAGTACTACGTAAGATTCTGATAAGGCATGTGGGTACTGGGTATTGGTACTACGAGTATATAATAATGATATATTTTAGCTTTATCACCGAGTCACTGCAGTATCGCTCCTACTATACAGCTTGATAACAAATATGATAACAGTTATGATAACACTTGATATGAAATTATCAGCGAGTAAGACACACCTCCTGCAACAGGGGCGCAACTAGGGACACCCTATTCCCACATCTTTTATTTATTTCATATAATAAAAATTGACGTATGTATGTTTGTTACACCATAACTCTGGAACGCCTGGAGAAATTTTGACCAAACTTGGTGCACAAATCCCTTGCTATCTGGAAACGAATACTGTGTTGTGGAAACTTCTGCAAATGGGGAACCTTCTGAGAAATTGTGCTGACGAGGGGATCTAAGGGTTGTGTACATATTTACCATAGGTACGGAATACGGATCACGTAGTAAACAACCAATTCGGTTGTTCTTCCTGTTATCCAACTTGTATGGAAATTTGATTAAATTGGTAGTGATCTCTTGAAGTTATTGTATCATATTTTTATGTATTAACAAATGGTTTTTATAATGTGTTGTACTTATATCAATTGAAAAAGCATAAATCAGAGAAGTTTTTATCCAGATTTATGATGGTCAAGGCAATTTTTTTCTTAAGGAAAATCCCTCCAATGTCTTAACTTGTTTTTGAAGTATAAGTATCTGTTTCTCGAAACTTCAATCCGATATTTTTTATCATTATTGCTTCTTCAGACTAAAACTAATAACTTAAATAGACTAAACAGACTCTGGAGTAACAAAAAAGAATGATAGAACTAAGTAGGTACCTTTCCTTATGATGATGTTAGAGCAAAATTTGAGTAATTCGGGTATTTTCTGTAGAAAGTTAACATCGCGAATATCTCGAAAACCGGACTTTGGACTAAGCTATGTTTTGCTCAAAAGATCCTAAATGACCTCTACTATCATCACCCCTTAAGATAACTGTATCCATCTATCAAACATCCGTGTATAGTTCTCATCAGCTCTAGAGGAAAACTGTTGACTTCTATTTCACGCTCGAGGTTGTAGCTTCAATAGCTTCGCTCTTACGACGGCCCTGTTGATCTACAAATTCACGTGGTTTTCCTTCACACACATGTGTGTTACGTCAAAATGACTGCAAAGGAGATAACTCGGGGGTAATTAGACCTGTGTGCGGTATGTGATAACATCAGGCTGGCCATGAATGAACTTATAATCTCATTAGTATTCATACATATGTCAATGTGTTCATATGTAAGTCTCAAGAGATATACAGCGAATAATGGCGTACAGAGTACATTAGGGTTGGCGCAGATGGTTGAGGCGGCAGGCTCTCAAGAGGAAGGTGGCAGATTCAAACGCTGGCACTGGCGATATATTCCACACATTGCGATACAGGCTTTTAGCCTAGTGCAAGGTGTGCAGAAAAGTATTTGGGTTTGTGTATTCAAGCCCAGATCTTGGACGACATATGTACAGACCTTGGACGGATATGATCAGCAAAATAATAGTTCTCCAAAGAGCTAGAGCCAATAGAGAGTTGCTGTCAAATATCAAAGTCCGGAAGGTACCTATCATATTTGGGTCATGTGCTCAGGGGAGAAAAATATAAATTACTCCACCTGATCATTATGGGCAAAATAGAGGGTCGTAGAGGGTTTGGAAGAAGGCAGATTTCTTGGCTCCGCAATATACGAGTCTGGACTGGAATAAGGAATGCTGAAGAGCTGTTTCGAGCTGCCCAGGACAGGAGCACTTTCTCTCGATTGATAGTCAACGTTGGAGGGACCTAACACGACTCTGGAAGAAGGAAAGAAGAAGTTACAACGCGACTGAATCCCCAGGTAACAAGACTAGTCCATACAATCGCATAAAGCATTAAGATTAAAAAAGTACTTAGTAAGTTGTATTATGTACGATTATAATGCTTAATTAACATCCTTATCTTTAGGTCATACACGCGTCACTTTCACGACATTATCGGCGATCAATGGAATCAAGTCACAACATTGTGTGGAACTGATTAGCTGGATGAAATCAGGATAACTGAAAGCTAGGCCTCAATTTAATGAGAAACCCATCCATCGATTCCATAATAGTGATGGGCAATAGCGCTCTATATCGGATAGTTTTATAATCGAAGCTATTCCTAACGTACGATCGATTCCAATAATTGACACACGATTTGGGCACAAAATTATTAAAACACAAACGATTAAGATGGTGGGTGTCCCCAAAAAGTTATTTTTCAGAAAATAGGTATCTCGACAGCCTTACTAAATAATATTAAAATACCTAAGGTAAAGGCACTAAAAGTTGACAGGGCCCTAATAGTTGACACTTTAGACTTTTTTATAAAAAGAAAATACTATAAAAAGAAAAATCTTGGATATTATATTTTGTCTGAATTGGCTTTATTATAGTTGTGAAACTATCTTTTGTGAGGTGTGAAGAAATCAGCTTCTGGTTATAATTTATTTCAAAATGGTGACATGTTTTTGGATCCCGTATCGTGATTATTGCTCTTTTTGTGATTCCTTAACAAGTTGCTTAATAAAATGTATTTTTTTATTAAGAAAAACCCGTTTTTTTTAAGTGTCAACTATTAGGTCCCTTGCCTTACCCATGTTTAATAAAAAAATGAGGTAAATACATTGAGCTTGCCTCAAGTAAATTACTGTAAAATATCAGTATCATGTATCAAGCCAAATTTACATTAATTAGTTACCATACAATTAAATAATAACTCATTTGACGTAAATGGTTCCAGAGTTATTCCATTTTAAAATGGGGGCATTCTTTTTCGCTGATCCTGTATATAAAAATATATTCAGTATGGTCCTATAGCCAGGGCCCAATTAACATTAAAATAAAATAAAAATGTAACTTACCATAATGATAGTCATGTTTCACAGATGTCATCTTGTTTGCAAAATTGATATTAGTTCTTGAAATTGCCGCCGACGGCTAATAAAATTTGATATTTATTAGTCAAGTAAGAATAACGTGCGAGCGTGTAAAATGATATTTTAAATTAAGAATTTAATGTATATTTTTACTTTTTAGTCATTTAATTTCTAAAAACACGTTTAGAACACATTTTAAATTAGAAAATTGCTATTTTAGGTACCGCACCGCGTTCAGCTCGCCCCCGTAAATGCCAATAATGAAAAAGTTTGTCAATTTTTTGTATTCTGTTTTTGCGGATATAAATAACTATTGTAAATACATTTTTTTGAAGTGGTGGTAAAACAAACGTTAATTTTTATTTCTACATTTATTATTATTTAATATTATTTTATTTCTGGTTAATTTTAAACACTGTTCTATTTTTGAAAACGTAATGAAAACGAAGCGTTTTTTTTTAATATGTGGTTATTTAGAACAATAATTTGACTATTTATTTAATAAAAAACCAACTAAGTACTTAATTTAAACATAACTAATTAAAAAATTAAAGAAAATATACCTCGAATTTTCTCGTTAATTCGTGTTATTGAAAAAAAATCATTAAAAACAAAATTCGTTCTTCAGATTAAAAATTTAATCAATGTAATTTGGTGCACACGTTTTGCGAACGACTATTTAAAAAAAAAGAACGAACTAAAAAAAACACTAAAAAACACGTGGACTTTTTTTTAGTACAAATTGAGTAGTTAAATGCGGAAAATTTGTAGTTATTTTTAATGTTTTGTTATTAATAGAGAAAACCTTTATCAAAAACCGCCATCTTTAGCGAAGTAAGTTTCGCGATAAGGCTGTATGACATAACCGTACTATAAAACTATTATTATTTATTTATATATTAGTTATATAATATTTGATAAGAAATTATCAGCTTTATCTTTTTATACAAGTAGAAAACAATGTGCAAAAGAACGAACCGACCGTATCAACATTTATAACGACACTATCGCCCAGAGAGAATACACCATACGAACTGAAAAACAAAAGAACGAATTCTAAAACAAAAGTTATTAAATTTAAAAAAAAAAATCTACTTGACTAAATTGTAATAATTTTTATTAAACACTCGTTTAAATAATATTCAGAACGTATTCGTTTTTTAAGTATTCGAATAATCGACGCCCAGCGCTACGCAGTTCTCTCGTTATTCTAAAATTGAATTATTATTCTTCGCTCTATAGAACGTTTTTCCGTTTCAAATTTTCAAAATGGCGTACGAAGTTTTATTCTTAATTTGAACTCAGTGTTGGTGTCGGTAGAAACATTATTATTATTATTTTACATATTAAAATGTTTTCTACGTTGCCTACGTACGTATTTAAAAGTATATCACCATATATATGTAATTATAAATATATAAATTGTAAAAATGTATGTGTGTGTGTTCTAACCTAATATACGTAAAAACTACATAAACCCTATTAAAGTTTTACGCGAAAATTCATTGTAGTTGCATAATTTTCTCACCAGATAGCGCTAGTATCTCGTTTGTGTTTTTTGTGAGGATTTGTGTCTGATAAAAACGGGACATTTATCGATTCAGTGATTTTTAAGTAGAGGCAAAAAACTAGGGATCCAACTATGGCGTCACGGTCATTTCCCGCGGCGTTAAGGTTCAAAATCGCGTGAACAATCGAATGATAAAATGTTAAAAATAGCGTTATTTTTTTAACTTTTTGAGGTTAATTAGGTTCGATTCATTTAAAAAAAACGTTTACGGTCATTCTCTAGATTTTAATGCATATTATCAATACAAAAAAAAAATCTCTGCGACTTTCGGGAAACGATCTACTGTCTTTCGGATAAAAGATATTAGATCCAATAAAATATTTTAAAAAAATAATAAAAAAAAGAAAGATCCGAGGTGTTTTACACATTTTTTTTTTTGAGAAATATATACTTACAAGATTTAAAAAATATTTTACGGTCTTTCCCTAGATAAAGGTTCAATGTATCTACTCTATTTTTTCCAAAGCATATTTCGTAACGTTTTTAGAAAGACAGAAACTCGTTTCCCGAAAGCCGCGGAGTGATTTTTTTGTATGTACCAACGTATTGTTAAAATGCATTAAAATCTACGGAACGACCGTAAAAGTTTTTTGTTTGAAGCGAAATTAACCCCAAAAAATTGAATAAATGCTATATTTTTAGCATTTTATCATGCGATTGTTCATGCGATTTTGAACCTTTATGATGCCGTGGGAAATGACCGTGACGCTCGCGAGTTGGGTCGCGAGACTTAACTGGAAGAAATCGAGGTTTTGTGTTAGGCTCGCCCTAGTGAATAATGTATGACATGGCTTATTTTGTGTTATATTAATTTTTATTTCATGAAAAAACTGAACGATTTAAGAAAAATCTAGTTTTCTGCGTTCATATTGAATTAAGTATAGTATGACATTATGTGTACACATGTCACTCCAAATGTACTACCCAGTCTACTAATACATAGACAATATTAAGCTAGTGTGTGTATGTGTGTGTGAATATTATTTCCCTTATCACAAACCCACAGTACAAACATTCTTATCAGCCTGGCGTGGTGCGGCAGTAGCGCCGATTCTAAAATCTAAAATTAATAATATAAACAGAAATGAAGATGCTTAGGTGGTCCGGAGGTGTTACAAGGGAAGACAGAATTAAAAACGAATACATCCGGGGTAGTTTTGGGGTCGCGCCAATTCCGGAGAAATTAAAAGAAACAAGACTCCGATGGTACGGTCACGTGAGCAGACGTAACAACGATCACGTGGTAAAACTCGCACTGGACATACCATCACAGTCCAGATCCAGAGGACGTCCACAAGCCACCTGGTGGACAAATATCGAAAAGGAGCTTAGGGACCAACAGCTTACTAGTGGGATGGCACAGGATCGTAAGGTCTGGCGACTACGTACCAGAAGGGCCGACCCCAGATAAACTGGGAAGAGGCAAGAAGAAGAAGAAGAATAATATAAACTAAATTCTATGAAGCTGTATAAGCAAGCTATTAAAAATCGTGTTTTTCCAAAAGACGGTTTAGTTCCAAGTTGACTATCGAAGCAAACTGTTTTTCTACCAACCAATGTACGAGCAGCAGTGACGAATGATCCTAAGAATACGATTCCCATCGAGTTACCTTTTTTATTGAGGATGACAAAAAAGTATGCCTGATCTGAGGAGATGAAGGTGCTCTGACACGGGCAATTTTTCGAGCAATCGGCAACTAGTATTGATCAACATGGAACAGTTGATGCAGCTATTGAAGGAAAATCCCGCGAGCTTAAGGCCCTCCACATCCCCAAGTAGCTCAGGCGCATTAATAGCAACCTCTTTACCCGCACTTCTAGGCAAATCTTATTAAGAGGTGGGCCCAGGGTTAGCCTTAAGGGAGCCCTCCGGCAAACCCCACCCCTAAATTACGTTCCTTGAGTGTCCTCATCCAAGGAGGTTACAATTCATTCTTACAAATAAGAGTAATTAATTAATTAATAAGAGAATAATTAATTTTTGTACTGCTCGTTGTTTTAATATTTTATTCTATGGTCATTTTTCCATCACTGGTCGCCAATGTGTTTTGAAATTATACATGAGGGACTGTTTATACCTAATGGTAGATATATGCATACCAGTGGAGTATATAGGGGCGGGGGACGAGGCACCCCTACTCGCGCCCCCTAAATGTAAAACAATTATACAAAAATAGTTATTTTAAAACATTTAGAAAGACATCCATTCTTTTTTATAGATTTCTTACACCACAATTACAATACTTACCTTCACTTCACAATTTTAACACCAAAGCAAGAACTTTTTCGCTCATCTACACGAAAAATTTCAACTGCGGCGCTATTGTTCAGAGTGAAGGGTCAGGTTTATTTTTTATCCTCTACCTCCCCAAATTCAATTACTGTATCGCCCCCCCTAAAATGAAAACCTATATACGCTACTGATATATACATAGATATTTTATATGTAATGTATGTAACTACACACATATATAGGTATTCATGTATACAGATCTATATAGTACCTATATAGTATTACGTACCTAGCATATAATTACTATTGTAGGTACTAAGTAGGTATATACATATGTAAGTAGTAAAATACATTAGTCTAGAATAGTACCTATGTACAAATATCTACCCTGTTAGGTAGGTATACCTATACATAAGATGGGTAAATGAGAGACCACATCAGCACAGTTTGATTCCTGGCTGGGACATTTTTTGAGAATGCCTGGTGATAGTCAACCAAGAGGACCAGTGTCGAATTAAACTTTTGCGAGGCCCGTAGCCATGCTGGGTATCACCCTGAGAAATAGAGCGAAAAACGAAACGATACGGTAAAAGAACAAAAAATCAGGTTGCCATGGTTTAGAGCCGGGGTATGGGGGCACAAGTTCAATTTGTAGCACCCAAAATCAGGTAAATAGCACTGCAGGCTAAATTTCAAAAGAGGTAGAGACGTAAAACTAGGTTATTTTTCGTGATATAAACGCCATCTTTTGATAATATCTCATGTATAAATATGCGAACAAAAACTGAATTGAGAGAGCAGTAATTCTGGTTTAACTCTTCGCTAATGCTAATACTACTTAACTGTAGATGGCGCTAGCAGTCCACTTCAATAAATTCACAAAATTATAATGAGATAACATCAGACATTGGCGTCGCCAGCCTCGGAGCTAGGGGGAGGGGGGCAACAAAAATAAAAAAATGACAGCAAAAAAAAGGCGTAATCATTGCCGCAGGCGAAATTTTTGAAATATTGCTGTCTACTCTTAAATATAGTAGAAGGAATTAAAGAATACCTATCAAAATAAAACAAAAGAACATCCTTTTTTATCATGTTCAAATTAAAATTTATTTTCACAAAAGTACTTATACAAAAAAATTATAAATACAGATGTGCAGTTTAGGATAGAACAGTCCAGTTTTCATGAAATCTGTCCGGTCCCAAAAATCTCGTAAAACCGGACAGAGGGCTGTCCAGTTTTTTTGTCCAGCACAAAATTTTACATTTTTATGACAGTCAAACACTAGGTACCTTTAAAGACAATCGGACAGAATCCAGGCTTTGAAAAACACATTTATTAACAAAAATATTTACAAAATAATTCTGAGTTGTGACCATTTGAAAGGAAAATTCTTAAATCTAAGCAAAATGACAGACATTTAAGAATGTGTGTATAATGCTAAAACATGAATAACATTTTCAACTAAAGAAAAGGGAGAGAGGGAGTCACTCTTTAGTATATGGGCACTTAACATACTAATCTACCATCTACATATGTTAAAAACTAACGTATGGGTGATGGCTAAATAATTTCATTCACAAACTATTTGTTTTGATAATATTATAAAAGTAAAATCTTTATCGAAAAAATATAACTTCAAATGTCTGCCAACCAATAACTATATACCTAGGTTCTTAACTTTAAGGTGCTCTTACACGGGCAATTTTTCAACCAATAATTTCTCAGCAACTCGTATTGATCAACATGGAACAATTAATGATGGAATACGGAGCGATTATTCTGAATATTTAAAGTGAGACAACGATATTGAGTGCAAATGAGAAAGAAGATTGACTATAATTTCCAAATCGATAAGATATTTCAACAATATTCACACAATCTGTGAACAAGGCGGCAGTAGGTTGGCCGAAACGTCGGATCATCTGATCACATCACACGATCAACTCGAAAAAACAAATATAGATATGGATCATCATGAAAACCTGCAACTACTATTGAAGATATTTAGCAGTTCGTGGCTCCGACATGAAGAAATATTGCGTAATAATTGCTCCACTCAATTGCTGCATGCTCCTGGGAATTGCTTGATGATTTCGTAACGCACTCTCGACCAGAACTGCCGGGAGTGGAGCAATTTAGTTGCTTGTGTAACCGAATCTTTAGATTTGTAATAATTATAGCGCACAAGAGACATCTATACGATAGTTTTATAAGCTTTTGACCATATTTTCCATAGTATCTTTATCTAGTCTATACATCAACCATTCTTCTTTTGACGTCATATCTACAGCTCCCAAATGTTCGTAAAATCTCCGGGCGGGATTCCATTTCAAGACGTGAAAGTCCAGTCGACAACACCCCGTTTCCAAAGCATGCTGCAAACAAAAATAAATAATTATTTTAAACGCTAAAGATTTGATTTATATATATCTATCAATACCATCACGCCACGTCCCTTGCAGAGTAGGCAGAAAGGCCGGATTTCCAGACAGCCCTCTCCTTACATACACTCTTGGCCTCCGTCACATTCATCTTAAGTAACATTCACCGATTCTAGTCCATCCATCTGCCATAGCAGTAGAATACCGGCTCCTTAGGTTAGGGTGAGGTCTGGGTTCGATTCCCGGCCGCGGCAGATGGATGGACTGGAATTGGTGAATGTTACTTCAGTGTAAAGTGATGACATTAAGCCAGCCGACGATCAGTCATAAGCCTGATGGAAGGTCCATCCTTTGCTGTCTATCTGTTGAGATATAACTACTTGAAAGATTTGATTACTTTAACTAGCATCTTCAGCATCTTCTTCCCAGCCCCCTTCATTCTGTACTCCGGCCTGATGTAGATATCTTCCATCATCAAGGACTTGCCCTCCCAAGTGGAGTAGATGTTGAAGAATATGGAATACCCTATCAGCCACACGCCAGTGCTGTCCGTCAGTTCAGCCACGAAGCACCGGAAGAGTTGCGGAGATGAATCAAATCCATCTCTTTCAAGAACTGAAATAATATTACCAAAATAAAACAACTTTTACACTGACATGGTTTACTTTATATAATTTTTTTAATATTCACAGGGAATCATGGTTGAAAACAGTAGAAATGAGGACATTAAAAAGAATGTGAGAGATAAGATAAGGAATGAGGTTATTAGGGAAATGAGTGACTGCAAGACTGGTGTTGTTGCGAATCAGTCATTTGATTTGCTCAATATGTCAATTTAAAAATAAATATTGAAACAGTAAAAAATACAATTTAGAGTGATATATAACATACCTTCTGCTGTGATTTTGGGTCCATTTGGCATCTCTTCAAAGTTTGCTAACTCCTATAAACAGTAGAATACACGATTGTTATGCATTTTTCGTGAAAATCACCAGTGTTTTATGATGACACGTACAAGACGTGAAAATTGTGCCAGCAAAGCTGATATTTCAATACAAAACTTACTTGAATCATGTCCATTACTTGTTTCATATCTTCTCTTTTGGCAGGTCGCACTATTACTTCTTCATCCATATTATTATTTACCTAATTAATTTGTAACTTATTAAAAAAATAATATATTTTAAGAAAAAGTGGCCTCACTTTTCCGGCAACTCGACCACAGAACACATATTATACCTACTCAACTCGACAAATTGACAGTTCTTTGTTGTTGTCAGAAGCGCCATCTATGTAAAATAATTTGAAGTAACTTTGCAGATCTTTACCGCCATCTCTTGTAGGTTCTAAAAAGTAATTCTTCAATTTTACAATTTCAGAAAAGCTGCGTCCGTGTGCCATCTAAGTATATAAAAGTAGGGAAATTAACATAAAAAAATCTCTGAATACTCGAAGGAAATTTGTTCTCGAAGCTCGAAGGTAAATAAGGCAAATAATACGGAATGATAGTGTAAATGTAGCCCTCTACCATCCGTCGTGACCGCACGTGTTTCTTCTCGATATTGTCGTTAATACTATTTCGTGTATTCCACCTTCTGTGTCGTTCCTTCAGTGATTTTCCAGTCAAAATCGTGTTTGTGTGTCTTCGAGTGCTTTTACTCAAAACCCACTCAGTGCCGGAATTATTAAGCTTTTTCCCCTAGTATTACTGGTTTTTGCCTTCGTACGCCATCTTGTCTTCTGTTTTTCAGACGCCATTTTATCATACTATTCCATACGCGTGGTCCCCAGGCGTCCACTGAACGCAAAATCAGTAGCCCTCTACCATCCGTCGTGACCGCACGTGTTTCTTCTCGATATTGTCGTTAATACTATTTCGTGTATTCCACCTTCTGTGTCGTTCCTTCAGTGATTTTCCAGTCAAAATCGTGTTTGTGTGTCTTCGAGTGCTTTTACTCAAAACCCACTCAGTGCCGGAATTATTAAGCTTTTTCCCCTAGTATTACTGGTTTTTGCCTTCGTACGCCATCTTGTCTTCTGTTTTTCAGACGCCATTTTATCATACTATTCCATACGCGTGGTCCCCAGGCGTCCACTGAACGCAAAATCAGTAGCCCTCTACCATCCGTCGTGACCGCACGTGTTTCTTCTCGATATTGTCGTTAATACTATTTCGTGTATTCCACCTTCTGTGTCGTTCCTTCAGTGATTTTCCAGTCAAAATCGTGTTTGTGTGTCTTCGAGTGCTTTTACTCAAAACCCACTCAGTGCCGGCCCGCAGGGCCACTTCCGACGAAGACGCTGACCTTGAGGACCTTCAACGGCTGGTAGTGGGATACTTCTGGTGGTGGTAGTTCTATTTATTCTATTTATATTTCTATTCTTATTATATTATTTTGTATATATATATTTTCTACTAACATGGTGGAGGGAAACCAAGACACGGGACCTATAGGTCCTAAGATGTAAGAAATTAGGTGGTGGTCTTGACGCATGGAGTCGATGAGGCTCGCCACCCATCACGCCGCGTCAAGGACCAGGGAGGGCGCAAAGAGGAGGGCAGAATGCCGGATTGGTGTGTGGAATATAAGAGGAGATATGGAAGGTAAGATGAATGAATTGCGTGATGTTTTGCATGAGAGGAACTTAGATATATTGTGTTTATGTGAGACGAAAAGAAAGGATAGAGATTGTGATGTGGTGAATGGAATGGCAGAGATGTGGTCTGGAGTGCCTGAAAATGAACATGGACGTCAGGGAGTGGGTGCTATATTATCAAAAAGAATGACTGAATGTATGGTGAAGCGTAATGGGTATGGACTGGTAGGACCGAGACTCATCTGGATTCGTTTCAAGGTAGGCATGACCAGGCTGTTCCTTATTATAGGTTACGGTCCAGGGAATGATGCCTTGGATGATGAGAAGGATGAGTTTTGGAACTTAGTGCGGGAGACAGCGGATAAAAGAAGAGCGAATGAAAAAGTAATATTGGAAGGTGATCTGAATGGTTGGGTCGGTGTCAGAAGGAAGAATTTTGAGAGAGTGTTGGGATTGCATGGCGATGATAGGGTGAATGATAACGGGAAAAGAGTGTTAGAAGTATGTTTGGAGTTGGATCTCTTTGTGGCGAACACATTCTTCGCACACAAGGAGATCCACCAGTACACTTGGCAAAGAGAGAGAGTTGATCGTATTGAAAGGTCGATGATTGACTTTGTATGTGTGGACTCTGAGCTCCGGAAGGCGACAAAGGACACCCGGGCATTTCGGGGCGCCGGACTGTGGACGGATCACTTCCTTGTGATAACAAGGATTGATCTTTTCTCCGGTTGGCGCTCGAGGGCTCGGAAGTTGGAGCCTGTCCGGAGAATCAGGGTCGAAAAACTGAAAGAGACGAATGTTAGGGATGAATATGAAAGACTAACTAACGAAAGGCTAGAAGTACATGATGATGAGGAACGCTCGACGAGTGAACTATGGAATGTTATGAAGGAGGTGCTAGTAAATAGTGCAAGAGAAGTATGTGGAGAAGCGTTGGTAGGAAGGAAAAAAGGTGATGCGTGGTGGGATGATGAGGTGAAGGATGCTGTAGTGAGGAAAAAGAAAGCGTGGAATGATGTGCTTGGTGCGAAACCAGATGATGGAGGTGAGAAAGAAAGAAAGCAGAATATATATAAAGCGTGTAGGAAAGAAGTGAAAGAAATGGTTTGCCAGAAAAAGAGAAAACTTGAGGAAGAGGAATGTATGAAATTATCGAGGAACGCCGAGGAGAATTTGAAAATATTCTGGAAGGAAGTAAAAAGAAAGCGATCTGGAAGTGAGAAAAACAGTATGAATTGCATCAAAGATAAGAATGGTGATTTAGTGATGAATGGAGAAGAAGTTGTTGAAAGATGGAAAGAATACTTCGAAGAATTGTATGAAAGTGGTACTAGTACAAACCAGACGAATGTTGCAGATAGTATGAATGTAAATATTGCTGAGGACGAGGAAATACGTATGAATGAAGTTGTGCTTGCATTGAAAAAAGCAAAGAATGGTAAAGCTGCGGGACATGACTGTGTGATATAGAGTTCATCAAGCAAGGTGGCCCGAAGATTCTCGAGTGGTGCCTGAGGCTCTTCAACTTGTGCTGGGAGAGTGGCTGCACTCCTGAGGATTGGAGGAGGGCAGTCATCTGCCCTTTGTACAGGGGGAAAGGCTCAAGGTTGGAATGCGGCAGTTATCGGGCTATCAGTTTGCTGAGCTCTGTGGGCAAACTGTATGGAAAGGTATTGATTGAAAGAGTAAGAAAAGTGACTGAAAGTAAAGTATGGGATGTGCAGGGTGCTTTCATGAGTGGCAGGGGGTGCACCGATCAGATCTTCTCCCTACGGATGGTCGTGGAGAAGCTTCTGGCTAAACACCAGAGGCTCTTCTGCGCGTTCGTGGATCTGGAGAAGGCATACGATCGTGTGGACCGAGAAAGACTGTGGCGTGTACTGTCGGAATATGGGGTGAGCGACCGACTGATTGGCGCAATCGCGTCTCTATATACGGAGAGCTCTGCTTGTGTCAGGGTGAATGCTGCGTTGTCGCAGTGGTTCACTCTCACAAAAGGGGTTAAACAGGGTTGCGTCATGTCGCCTTGGTTGTTCAACCTGTTCTTCGACTACTGCATGCGTCCTCTGAATGAGCTGAATGTTGGTGTGGACCTAAATGGAGTGAAAGTATGTGCGTTAATGTTTGCAGATGATTTAGTGTTGATGGCTGATGATGAATGTGAGTTACAACGGATAGTATCCTGTGTGTACGAAAGCTGCGATATGAATGGTATGAAAATGAATGTAAATAAAACGAAAGTATTAGTGTTCGAAAGAGAGGAAATAAGGACAAATTGTGTGATAAAGGTTGGTAATGACTGTCTGGAGCAAGTGAATGAGTATGTATATTTGGGAAGTTTGTTTACTAGAGATGGACGCTGTGATGGAGACATTGAAAGAAGGAAGCTGGCCGGTACTAGGACGAATGGTGCGCTCGGTCCGATTGTTAGTAGTAGCAATGTGTCTATGAAAGCAAAAGTGCTAGTGCACAATGCTGTCTTGGTGCCGACCCTGATGTATGCTAGTGAGACGTGGACGTGGATGAAGAAGGATGAATCAGGGTTGAATGCAGTAGAAATGAGGTCATTAAGAAGAATGTGCGGGAAAACGCTGAGAGATAAGATAAGGAATGAGGTTATTAGGGAAATGAGTGACTGCAAGACTGGTGTAGTGACAAGAATGAAAGTAAACAAACTAAGATGGTTTGGGCATGTTGAGAGAATGAATGATGACAGGATGACAAAAAAGATATATCTGAATGAGCGAAGAGGGGTGAGAAAGCGCGGCCGTCCGAGACTGACCTGGTCCGATCATGTCGACCAGATCCTCAAGGATGGACGCGTTTTGAGTAAAAGGAATCGGAGAGCGTGTATGACTAATTGCATGAATGTGACGGAAGCTAGGAGTGTGTGTAAGGATAGGGCTGTCTGGCGCTCTGTCCTCTCTGCCTACCCTGCAAGGGATGTGGCGTGAGGGTATAGATAGATAGATAGATTAATTAGAACAGCTGATGGACAGGGCCGTCCCTAAGCCTTATAAAACCCAAGATCGCTTGGCATAATGGAAAGGAATGGAGGAGGCCTACGTTCAGGAGTGGACGGCTACAGGCTAAAGAAAAAGAATAGGAAATTAATCCGGTGAAATTAAACACAAAACAGTTCCTCGATGGAAAGTTGTGGGGTAGTCTGTTTTTCTTTCATTCTATACGTATTTTGGGGTGCTGAATCCGAATCCGAGGTTTGCCAACAAAACTTCGTGACGGAACATGGCGAAAAATTGGTAAAATGTCGAAAATATTCCTCTTCTGGCGATTTCTTTATAAGAACTCGAAAACTGACAACTTTCGTAAGTTATTTTTCTACGCAAAATTAAAGTACGAAAAATTTACTACAAAATTGCTATATAAAATTTTTCTCTAAAATAAATAGGAACGGAGCTGTCAAGGTCCAAAAAATGGCCAAATCTTCTTATTGTTTTACATTACGAGAATCGAAAATGTATTGAAAAAGTTTACCTTGTTGCCTTCATAAGCAAATTTCGACAATTATTCTTTAAATTCATGAGTCATATTTTACCTCGTTGGAATCAGAAAATACAAAGAAAGCTATTAACGAAATTTTTATTTAAAAACACCGTGAAATATTTGAGCTAGACATGTTTAAAAAATTTTATTTAAAAATATAGTAATTTGTTTAGGCTAAAAATGTTTAAACCTTTTTAGCTTAAACACTTCACTATATTTTTAAATAAAATTTATCCTGAAACCTTTCTCTATGTTTGCTGATTCCAACGAGGTAAAATATGTATCATAAATCTGAAGAATAATTGTCAAAATTTGGTGATAATTCGAACAAGGTGACCTATTCTCCATACATTTTCCATTCTCACAATTTAAAATAACAAGAAAATTTGGCCAATTTTTGTAGCTTGACAGCTCCGCTGCTAGTTATTTAAGGAAAAAAATATATATACCAAATTTGTAGGAAATTTTATGTTCTTTCATTCTGCTAAAAAGATGACCCACAAAAAGTTGATGGTTTTTAAGTTCAAATCCAGAATTCGCCAGGAAATGTAAATATTCGCCATTTTTTCAATTTTTCGCCATGTTCCGTCACGAAATTTTGTTGGCAAACCTCGGATTCGGATTCAGCATCCCAAAATACGTATAGAATGAAAGAAAAACAGACTACCCCACAACTTTCAATCGAGAAATCTCAAAGCACCGTATTAAATTTAGAATTGCTTTTTTTAAAACTAAACAATGTTGTATTTAGGTGTTTATTTATTTACATAATTAAAATGCAACAAAATTTTGTATGTACATATTCAAACAAAATACGTACTAATAAGAAACGAGAGAAAATATACATGGGTTCATCATGTTGAGAGGATGAATGATTATAGATTGACTGAGAAAAAAAAATTCTAAAAATATGGATGAGAAAGAATTAAAAACTTCCATCCAAAAATCAACTGATGATGGATGGACCGTGTCGAGTGCATGAGAAATTGCAAGACCACGACTGTGATGGAAGCCAGAATTCGTGCATATATTGTGTAGAAGTAGGGTAGCCTGGCGTTGGGTTAGGTTAAAATTATAGGTATCTTAAAACCCATAAAATGGCAGGTTGTTTCTTCGTCTAAGAACTGACTTGGTCGAATGAGGGCATGGCACTTATCAAATTACTCTTCCGGTACTGGGTTTTTATCCACCAAATCCACGTTCAAAGTGTAAATCGTCTTCAAAACATTTAATTTCTTTTCATATTCATCTTTCGTCGCCTCCAAATTGTTCAAACACCACTTCAGCGCATCTCTGCACTCCTGAATTATAAGAGGCTTCGCTGATTCAGACGCTGTCACTCTGTCGTGAGAAAAATCCGAAATCAATTGCAAACAAAACGATTCCAATTTTTGTTTGCTGGTTTCTTTTTCCAATAGAGTTTCGTCAGATCGTTTAAATTTCTCGGCGTCTTCAATGGCTTTGGCGACATCTTCGTCTGAAAGGAATTTTATTTTGTTCTGCACGACGATGCTTTTCTCAATGCCTTTAGATGTTTCCATTGCTGAAACCGTCAAAATCCCATTCTCGTCGAGGCTAAATTTTACTTTAATAATGATCGAAGCTCTAGGTCCATGTGGCAGGTTCTCTAAAGTGAATTCATCCAAAAGACAATTGTCTTTAACAAATTTTCGTTCACCTTCATAGACCTTAATGCGTACAAAGTCCTGATTGTCTTCCACAGTTTCATATTCTTTAGTTTCCGTTGTGGGAATCGTTTTATTTCTTGGTATCAAAACAGACATCACACCCTTAGAATTTATTCCTAGCGTCAGCGGAGTAACATCGACTAAAACGACATCTTTCAAGTCTGCATCATCTTCATCGGCGTTTATGACAGCCGCTTGAATAGCGGCACCAATAGCAACCCCTTCGTCAGGATTTAAACTGCAATTTAAAGGTTTACCATCGAAATAATTTGTCAGCAAATTTTGAACTTTTGGTATTCGCGTCGAACCACCGACTAAAACAATTTCGTCAATATCTGAAATATTAAACTCTGCATCGTCTAAAGCCTGTTGCACGTAAGTCAAAGTGGACGTAAATAAGTCATTATTCAATTCTTCGAAAAATGCTTGAGTGACTGTCGTAGAATATTTGTAATTCGGTTCTACTACGTGTACTTGAGTGGACTTTCGAAATGACAATGCCTGTTTTGCTTCCTCGCAAGATGCTACTAAACCAGCAAGCGTTGATTTATTGAGAGTGATATCTTTACCAGTTTGCCGTTGTATGTCTTTACAACAATAATCCACCAATCTGTTTGTAAAGTCTTGGCCTCCCAAATGAGAATTCCCAGCAGTGGATTTGACATCAAATATTCCTCCATCTATGTTTAGTATTGTGACGTCAAAGGTGCCACCTCCCAGATCATACACCAGAACATTAACTTTATCGTCTATCTTTTTGTCTAATCCATATGCAAGGGCTGCAGCGGTCGGTTCATTGATCATTCGTACAACATTCAGTCCAGCAATTTTCCCTGCACTTTTTGTAGCTTTTCTCTGCGCGTCAGTGAAGTAAGCAGGAACTGTGATGACTGCATCTTTTATTTCTTTTCTCAAATACCTTTCTGCAGTTTCCTTTAAGTTCCTCAATACGTGTGCACACACTTCCTCCGGATGTAGAGTAATCGTTTCGTTTTTATATTGCACTTCGTATTTGAGTTTCTCGTTTTCCTCGATAACTTTAAATGGCCACCTTTTGATATTTTCTTGGACTTCAACATCGTTAAATCTTCGACCTATCAGTCTCTTGGCATCTGGAAATGAATAATAACCTCAATTAATTATTTTGTACAACAGATTTTTCACTCGTCATAAGATCATTTGAAACAAAAAAAAACGGTTTAAATGAATTTATTAATTTGTATAGTGATACATTTTATAATAATACATTCAGGGATAGCATTCGTCAGGAATAGAAAAAAAAGGTGTGCCGCAAGGGTATGTTCTTGGACCACTACCTTATTTTATGATCATACATGTCATACACTAAATCATATCAATATTTTCAATACAAATTAGCTATAATAATAGGTAGGTTCTTCATTTGATAATAATATGATACCCAATTACCCACTAATAATAGGAAAGGAAAAAGTACAGGCAATTAAAAGGCTTTTTAATATCATAGATCACACCCTACAATAAGTATCCCTCAAATCTATTGGGTTACATTACAAGATTCAATATTTACTTACCATAAATTGTATTTTCCGGGCAAAGTGCCAAGCACGCTTTCGCCGCATCACCGATCAAAAGTTCATCCTCGGAGAATGATATACAAGAAGGTGTGATACGTTTTCCATGTTCGTTGAAGATCACCTTTCTAGATCCAGCCTCGGATACAGCCACACACGAGAAAGTGGTGCCGAGATCTATTCCAATTATTGGAGTCTTAGGATCAGACATTTCGAATTATTAAACTGTTTAATGCTGATCAATCATAAAGAATAATCCATGACACATCAAACATTATTTGTCGGCTGATAATCCAATTTCGCAATGAGTCTATTTTTTTAAGAACATCTCGATCAACACTTATTGGCACCGTATAGAAAACTTGAATTTCTTTCCGCCAAATTTAAAACAACGTCCAAAAGTGCACTGATTTATAAATATTTTTTGTAAACACTTCCAATTGTCATTCAGAAATCAACACTTTATTAAGGAAATGATGATTTAGTAACATTATTGTAGTTTCATACCCAAATAATCTTTTGAACACCTAAGTACCTGTCGATTAGGTGTTATACCTATTTGAAAAAATATACTTACATTTATTAATTTATCTATATTTTTATCAGACCCTTATAAATTTCCTACAAAAATATCTTACTTTTTGCAGTCACACTGCGATCATCGCATTTATAATAGGTTGTTACCAGACCCAGTATTGACGCATTGTTAGGTTATGTAGGTTAGATTAAGTTAGGTTCAGGCCCCTCTCATCCATTACCCACAGTGGGCGCTTGCCCAGGGTCCCGCGATCCACGGAGCCCCCTAGTTTCTGCTTGATCACCAATTACTGATAACCGAAAAATCAATTAAATCATTATTGCCTCGTATTTTTTTCCTGTGGCGATAATTATGCCGGTTATCGTTAAACATATCCTTTATATTCTTATTCAGTGATGACAATCCAGAATTTCAGATCCATAAAACGAATTTCTGCCATCAAATTCACAATTCAAAGTCTGCGGCGCTGTTTACTTTAAAAAAAAAGTTGTAATCAAAGTGTAAACAAAGTTGTAGCTATTCTGCGCAGAGAGAGCTATCTGCGTTCTGTAAAAATCTCAAGAAGTAGAGACCGATGGTGCCTGGGGGCCCCATCATCCTAAAATGCCCAGGGCCCCCAATCGCTTAAAGACGGCCCTAGTTAGGTTAGTTTTGGGTTAATGAAATATCAAATTAGTGTTAGGTAAGTAGGTACCTATAGTGATAATGTGCTTAAATTGCTGAATAAATTTTCAATACCCACAAACAATTTAGTAAACTAGAATTAAACAAGGAGATACTGTAAACCTATCAATAAAGATTATTATAATCTATAAAAGTGCCAATAAATCGATAAGATACCGATACAATTTATTATGTTCTATTATACCTAGTAGGTACCTACCTAACCTACCTAGGTACATAGGTTTTATTGTAATAAAATATGTCTAAATCTATAATCTATTATTACAATGTGTAATTGCTAAATTATTCATAGGTACCTAAACCTAATAATCCAAAAATAGGATTAAGTATGTCGGTAGGAATTATTTTTTGTGAGCTTGAGGAAAGAAATTCCTATGGATCTAGTTTATGAATAAGAAATAAAAATGTAAAGAATATGTTTAACGATGACATGCATAATTAACGCCGCAAGAAAAAAAATTAAATCTAAACTAGGGGACCCCGTGGATCGCAATTAATGAGACGGATTTTTGGCCAAAATACCAAAAAAGCTAATAAGCAGAGGTGGGCACCGTTAATCAAAAAGTTAACTTCGTTAATCGATAATCCGTTAACTAAAAAGTTAACTTCGTTAATCGTTAAAGCGTTACATTTTGAATTATGTAACGGAAGTTAACGTTAATCCGTTAAAGCTTTAATGTAAAAAATCGCGATTAAATGGCATGAAATAGAACTACGTAAGTACAACTACTATCACATTTACACTATCGCAATGTATCCCAACCCAACAAAGTGAAATTTCTTTTCCAACTCCCAACCCATATACGATACTACAGTCAACAGGTACTATATATTATTATTCTATGCAGTCAACCACACATAACACCATACAACCCTTGGATTATCTAATGCCAGCGCCGCCAGTGGATGATGTCTATGCAAACAATAAAATATTAACGGACTTAATTAACGGAAGTAAAATGTAACGGAAGTTAAATAATCCGTTAACAATTTTTGGAGGTGAGAAGAGCGTTAAATCGTTAACCAAAATGTTAACTTCGTTAATTAACGATTAACGGATTAACGCTTTTCTGCCCAGCTCTGCTAATAAGTACCTATTATAGGTATTTTCATAGTCAATAATTATTGGTAGATTATTGGAAAATACATATTTATCGGTTATCAATTGGTGGTCTAACAGAAGCTTGTGGGACCCTTAAATCGCGGGGCCCTGGGCAAGTGCCCACTGTGGCTAACAGAAAAGAGGGCCCTGCCTTCAGGCCGGATCCGGCCCTAGCAGTGAATCTTCAGTGAATTTATGCGGCCCGTGGTTAATTTTTCAATTTGCGATACTTCTTTTTACCTCGGCAACGACGACGAGAACTTATAATTTCGATGATCTGTAAATCCTGTTTATAATAATGTTGTGGCCGTTTTGGGTACCTATTTGTATAATATATTCCATATTTATTGCGAATTTAATTGAAGTTTGGAGTACACAGAGTGCTTGAATTAGAAAATTTATAGAGTGCTGAAATTAGAAAATTTATAGATATCATTTAAGTCAATGTCATATAATATCATTATGTCTGCCTTTCAAAACAGCGTAATATTAATGAAATAAAATAAATATTGAAATAACGGCGCCGTTCCGGGCTATTTATAGATTTTTCATTTTTTCATCTCATAGCCACACCAAGACCAACGTGAAGATGGCAACAAAAATAAAATAAACGTGTTGCCACTATAAAGAAAATATCGCAGTTACTGGGATTTTTTAAATATTTACTGAAAAATAATTATTACGGAATAGTTAATTCTACTAAAAGGAAACATTTTCGTTTGAATCTTAATTAAATTAAAGATTGTTGAAATAATAAAGTGAAAAAAGTTAATTTTTTATCAACGCTGTGTAGATTTAATATTTTTTCGGTGACGAATAAATCAGTAATGTTAGTAAAATAATTTTCGTGTACTGGCGACACTGTACATGTTAGGGCCGTGAGACGTGATACCAGTGGGAGATTTTCTAAAATATTTGTTTTTAATTCAATATTGGTTTAATTTCGACATTTTGTAATGTGTTATTGTGTTGTGCGATTAGTAAATAAATAATGTGATGTCCTCGACATATCCAAATGTTTCGTAACGTCCCTCGAGACGAGAAATGGTTCGTATAATATGTTGATCTTATGACAAAATGACGCCGCTAAAATGTAACAAGACAAGACCCTGTTCGCGATATTGTCAAAAATTCATCATAAAATGTCAAAATATTACAAAAATTTACTAAATGAATGTTGAAAACTGATTGTATTTCATCAGTAAAAACTATTCGTGATGTTTTAAGTTCCCAATTTAACACTGCGTCTGAATTTTAGCGTTTTATTTTTGTTGTTTTATTTTAGAACCGATATGTCGGACTCTCGCCCTCGCCGTTTGCCACAAATTACAATATTGTTTAGAAACTACAACAATTTCACTATGAAATGATAAAAAAATGTTAATCGCAAACATTTTTGATATAAAAAAACATTACTTTAATTACTTATAAAGAAATTTAGGGATATTTTTGCATTTCTTGAAATGTTTACATGCAAACAGATCCTTGTGTGTTTATGTACACACACAGCATTCACTGGTTATCCCATTCGAATGAGTCGTGTATGACAGATTGTACGAATGTGATAAAAGTTTAAAGTGTGTTTAAGGATAGGACAGTCAGAAGTTTTGTTCTCTCCACCTGCCCCACAAAAATACCTTTATTCTTAGACAAATAAAAAATTATTGACCTCGTTTTCCTCTGTTTCAGATATAAGCGAACGATATTGTTAACAATATTGGCTCAATATGGAGGTGGAAACGAAGAACGTTGGCATTGCGATGGACACGTTGTGCGTAATATGTCAGGCGACGTCCGTACAACCTTATATAGACATCTACGCAACGCAGACAAGCAGTTCCAGATGTCTGCTGTCGGAATTCATCAGCAAAACCACGAGAATCATGTTCGATCGAGACAAATTATGGTCTAAAACTTTGTGTAAACAGTGTTACGATCTTATTTTAGAATTAGATCAAGCGGAGGTGCAATATTTGAAATTAAAAAACGATTTCATTAACGTTTTAAGTAAGAATCAGTTAATCTCGAAGCTGGCGAAGATCGGTAATAATGTACAGAACGCAAATACCGAGGCGCCTGCAAAAGTCGACAAGATTGAGTTCTTCGATTTCGATATTAAAAGTGAAGCGATCGAAGATGACTACGAGCGTGACGCTTCGCCCCTCGTTTCCGAAGACTCGGACGACGAACCGTTGTTGGGACGGAAAGCCAGAAAGAAGAAGAGTGCTCTCGTGGATTACATACCAGACTCTATGAAGATCGAGACGGTCAAATGTGAATTTGAAACGCCACAAGATACGTTAGTATTGCAACATTTCTTATGTTATTTGATTTTGTGACGATTTTGACAATTACAGTTTTTTCCTCAGCCATGAGAGGCATCCTCATTCACATAATGTAGCGTTATGTAAACTCTTTTGGAGAGGAAGCAGGGTTGGTATTCCGACGCTTACGAGTCGACTTTTGCAGGCTTGAGTGATCACTTTATGCCCAGGGCAACATTCACCCATTCCACCTCATCCTGCTGTCATCACTTAAGTGATCACGTAAGCCAGCCAAAGCCGATTCGAAAGCGTCGGAACACCCATCCGGCTTCCTCCCCAAGGGAGTTTACACAACGCTACATTATGTGAATGAAGGTGCCTCTCTTCTCTGTTGAGGAAAAAACTGTAAGGTGCGTTGGGGTAAGTTCGAATGGTTTTTTGGTGAGATGGCACATGGTAATTTGTATCATTCATCACATGCAGCCCACCAGGTTAAGCACATATTTTTTTAAATATTGGTAAACATAAGGCTTCATTCTTCGTTACAGTATATTTTTTATCATCAGAATCGTAATCGTTAATTAATAAAAACCAGTTATATTTATGATTTAAATAAAACCTCACATGGGGTAAGAACGGAAAATACTGGGGTAAGACCGGAGTTCATGCTAAAATCACTATTAGACACTTTAGATCACTGAGATTTTGGGACAATAATGGTATGTTGTCCTAATGACTAAATACATTAATTATTTCTTTATAGGAAACTATTTACTCCCGAATTTAAGAAATATATGATTTATGAATTCCGGTCTTACCCCAAACGGCCTTGAACTACCTTGACATTCCCAAACTGTTTGCAATAATATTTTATTCACATGATTTAAAAAAAAGTAAAACTATGTCATTGAAATCGAAGCTTTAGGTATTTTAATATTTACTATTGTAACAACATTAGCTACGACATATAGGTGTCCTTTAATAGGTGTACTTATATAAATATTTTCGTCATTGACCATTTTTTCCTATCTCTTACCATATTCCTAAAAATGCGGAAAACCGCGAATCGGGACCTTTTCGGGGGGCGGGGGTGGGGGGGTTGCAGAAAGATTTTGATAGGCAACCCTAGTGCGATCTATTACCCTATTGGTAAGCTATCATTTACACCACATTTCGATAAAAAAACAGATACGTCATAATTTAAGCAGCGGGCTCTCGGACTATATATGCATGTATTTGGTACAGAGCAGAGCATACAATTTTCGAAGAAATAAACGTTTGTTAATATTAGTTTGAAAATAGTATTTCAAAAGTAGGAAGTTATCTTAACAGATGGTCACATTTTAACAAAAATAACGGTTTTATTTTTTGATGTAGAAAAGATAGCAATAGTTTGGAAAGCTATGGAATTTAGTATGGAGTTCCAAAATGGGGAAAGAACGGATAATTTGAATTCCGATCTTTCCCCTTACATTTCTGACGGGGAAAGATCGAAAAAACACGTACAGCTTAAACTACGACAGATAACGGGTTGTCATTCTACATACATTGACCTTTTTTTTTTTTTTTTTTTTTTTCCTGTTAGGTCAGGGGACCGTATATCCCCTGCGTCACTGCGACCAGAGTAGGTCTATTGTGACACCCTTCAATGTTACAACTCGTCCTCAAGGCCGATGTGTCTCATGTAGCTCACGATCTGTCTTGGTGCGAGTAGTCTTGCCTTCTCGGAGTCCAGTAGGGGCCCTCCAAGAGAGTGACTTCTTTTGTGAGCGAGTGCGTCACAGTTACAGAGGATGTGAATAGGTGTTTCGTTCTCTTCTGAACAGAATCTACAGACTGGGGTGTCTGAAAGCCCAATTTTGAACATGTGCTTCCGCAGTCTGCAGTGCCCAGTCAAGGTCCTGGTTAGGATTCTTATTTGTTTTTTGGAAAGCTTGAGAGCTTCGGTGGTGAACTTCTGCGAGTACCCTGTAATTAGTTCCTTCGCGTGTTTTAACCCTGTGCTGTTTGCCCAGATTTCATAACTCTGGTCTTTGGTCCAGCTTTTCAGGCTGGCTCTGAGAGTGTTACGCGGTAACCCGCAAATAGGTTCAGGGCCTACTGCGGGTCTTTCTGCGCCAATTCTGGCAAGTTCATCGGCCTCTTCGTTGCCCATGATTCCGCAATGCCCAGGTACCCAGACCAGCCTCACTGTGTTTTTCGCACCGAGGCGGTTCAGGACCTGTATGCATTCCTGGGTTAATTTGGATCTAACCTCTACCGATTCAAGAGCCTTTAGCGCTGCTTGACTGTCGGAGAGGATGTAGATGCTTTTGTTGTGATATGATCGGTGAAGGTTCAAATGAGCACATTCAATGATAGCGCTCATTTCTGCCTGGAATACAGTGGCGTACTCGCCCAGACTGGTTGATTTCTTCAACCTAGGGCGCACACCAAAAACTCCAGACCCTGCCCGGCCATCTTTCTTGGAGCCATCCGTGTACCATACAATGTCTCCATCTCGAAAGGAGTAGGGATCATTCTCTCTCCATGTCTCTCTCTCGAGTATTTCTATTGTGTAGTGTTTGACAAAGCTGTATGCCACATTCATGGTATCCGAAGGCATGCCCATGATGGGAGCTTTGTAGAGGTCCGAATTCAATCCTCTAAATACGCTGGAGCGCCAGTTGTTCCTGCCACCCGCCGCCGCTCGAAGTAACGCCATGCGGGCCTCCATCTGCACATGTACATGTAGAGGCACTAAGCACAGCATCGCCTCCAGCGCAGTCGTGGGTGTTGAGGACATGGCGCCCGTTGTAAGGAGACACGCAAGTCTCTGAACCTTGTTCAGGTCATCTACGCACGTCTTCTGCTGGGTTTTTTTGTGCCATGCTACGCAGCCGTAGGTGACCATTGGCCTGACCATGGCTGTGTAAAGCCAAAGGGCTTGCTTCGGCTGTAGGCCCCATTTTAACCCAGCTATTCTGAAGCTGCTACCTAAAGCTATTTTAGCTTTCTTGGTGATGTACTCCAAGTGGGGGTTCCACGTCAGTCGTTTATCCAGGATTACGCCTAGATACTTGACTTCTTTGGAAAATGTTATTGTTTTACCAAAGAGAGTTGGAGCTTTAAGTTCATCCAGCTTTCTCTTGTTGGTAAAGGGGACTATGATAGTTTTGTTGGCGTTCACCGAAAGACCATAGTCTTTGCACCAGGTTTCCACCAATCTCAGGGCCCTTTGCATCTGACTGGATACGGTGCCTTGGAATTTTCCTACAACCGTGATGACCAAGTCGTCTGCATAGCCCTGTGTGTTGAAATAAGCATTATTTAGCTTCCATAAAAGACTGTCGACTACGATGGACCATTCCAAGGGTGATAAGACACCTCCTTGGGGACATCCTCTCGCTATTCGTACAGCTAATGTTTTGTCTAATAGTGTCGTTTTGACAGTCCTATTTGACAGCATCGCTTCGATCCAGTTTAGTGTCGTTTGATCGATGCTTCTTTCTTTCATGCCCTTAAGTATGACATCCGTTGAGGTGTTATCAAAAGCACCCTCAATATCAAGGAAGGCGCATAGTGCAATTTCCTTGTCCTCTATGGCCTTCTCCAGTCTGTCGGTTAATTCGATCAGAGCGGATTCGGTAGACTTGCCCGTTTGATAGGCATGTTGTCTTGTATGCAGGGGATTTATCGTGAGATATTTCTCCCTTATGTATAGATTTAGCACTTTCTCCATTGCTTTGAGCAGAAAGGAGGTAAGGCTAATTGGCCTGTAGGATTTAGGCTGTGACTTATCTTTGTCACCAGCTTTGGGTATATATGTTACCCTAACCCTTGTCCAATCCGTCGGTATATATCCCCATGCAAAGCTTGCTCTGAAGATTTTGATAACTACAGGCAGGATGCTTTTCGCACCCTGCTGCAGCAAGGCAGGAAATATGCCATCTTCCCCTTCAGATTTGTATGGTTGGAAGCTGTCCATAGCCCACAGAACCTGGTTAGGTCTGAAAATCTCTGACGCTCTTCTCCAGTCCTCAAGGTCCGGTTTGGACTTCTTGGTGACCTGTGATTGTAGAGTGTCCGATTCAGATATGATATTCGAGCCTGGGAAGTGAACCTGTGCCATAAGACCCAGGGTCTCCTCCACATTCTCGGTAAATGTCCCATCGGTTTTCCTTAGTAATCCCAGATAGGAAGGAGGTGCCTTTGACAGTATCTTGTGGATCTTGGCCACATGCGAAGGACCATTAATCTCTTCGCAGAACCTCCTCCAAGACAGTCTTTTGGCCTTCCTTAATTCTCGATTGAATTCTGTAAGAGATTGTTTGTATGACTCCCAGTCTCCGTTTATTTTTGCTCTGTTAAAGAGTCTTCGGGATTCCTTTCTTAGTGAATTCAATTTTGCATTCCACCAAGGGACCTTGCGGTTAGTATTGGTGGTTTTTAGGGGACAATTATCATTGTATGCATTCAGCATACAAGAGTTAAGATCCCCTACCGCCGACTCAATTTGCTCGACTGATCTAACGGTTTTAGTTATTATTTTCTAACATCTACTATCTAACATTGACCTTACAACTATAAAATGCATGAATATCAATAATATAAACACATAACTTACCTGGGAACGATAATATAGCCGACCGGGAAAGACCGGAAATCTCTAATTTTCGCGGAAAAATTTGACGTTTACAAAATCACTCACTACACATCCTTTTAGCTTAAGAGACAAATCGGACTGAGCTGAGGCGGGGCGTAACAAAATAAGGTTTCAAATGCAAATGGTCAGTATAAACAATGTTGCCAGAATTCATCACAAATTCAATTTTTCGGTCTTTCCCCATTTCCGATCTTACCCTAACGCACCTTAATGTATTTCCTACATTATTTGATTTTGTGACAGTTTTGTTTTTTGTGAGAAACATCGGATTATCTACATGTCATAGTTGAAATAACAAGTAGTTATCTCAACAGATATACAGCACAGGATGGACTTTCCATCAGGCTTATGGCTGATCGTCGGTTTAATGTGATCACTACGCTTAGGTTATATTCACCAATTCCATCCTATCAAATTCCCAAAAAAAATTGTCACGGCCAGGAATCGAACCCAAACCTCCAGCCTAACATGCCCATACTCTGTCCGCTGTGTCATGAAGGCTGATGCTCGAAGCTAGAAGGAAACGCTATATATTTTGTACTGCCACCAACAAAAGTAAAATTTGTAATAGGTATTCAAAAAATATTACCGTTTTTGTTTCTTTTTAGGTCGGCCAAGACAGAAATATTCTCTTGTCGTAGTTGCAAAGTGGAGTTTGACACAAAGTCCAATGCGGCTCTGCACGCATTCTCGGTCCATCGTGTGGACATTGCCAAGGATCCTGGAATCATCAAAGTGAAGAGTGTGTCCGGGAAGAAGAAGAGGGGGAGGAAGAAGGGGAAGAGAAAATCATTGGCGTAAGACAAATTTTTTTCTTGCTAGGTATATACTATAACATTGTAAAATATCTCTTCTTCTTCTTAATCTTGGCCTGATGGCCTGTTATTTAAGAGGGGCTAGCCTCCTGCGAGGTCGACTCCCAGCTGTTAATCCATCTCTTTGGTAGTCTGCCCGGGGGTCGCCTGCTTTAGGGCTGGCCATGGAGCACAATGTGAGGGAGCTTGGATGGTTCCATTCTCCTCACATGCGCGTACCAATATCTCCTCCGTTGCCTTCCCCATCTGACACTCTCTCAATATGTCTAAACTACATTGCTTACTTTTATTCCAGGCCCTAAACCTTTCTCACAGTCACTTACTTCTCTCTCTGATAACATCATCCATTTGTGTGTATTGTTCTCCAATGTATTTTTCTCCGATTTCCAGAGACTTTGACGGTTCGGACCTGGACGACCCCAACAAAGATGTAGATTGGTCCACGGATAAGATTAAACCTAAACAAAACAATCGCAACACACGAAATAGTAAACGATATATAGGGAGAGTGTTAAACGAACCCATTATGATATTACAAGAAGGCGAAGCCCCTCCCCAGACATCGTCCACGGTAAAGAAGACGTCGAATAAAGAGCTGCAGAAGAAATTGGCGTCCAGCAATATCACGATCAAGAAAATTTACCCCACGAACGTTCCGAGCCTGACGAATCCCATCCCTATTATTCCGCTCGATGGAGAACCCATCCCCGGTAATATCGTCATCAAGAGCGAAGTCAAGGACGATGCCAATGTGATCGCAGGAGAATTGAAATTTATGCCGTACGTCCCGAAAATCAAGACGGAAAAGAGACAGTACATTAAGAAGCAGAAACCTTTGCTGACGTGTACGCAGTGTCCAGCTACGTTCACAAGTCAGAGTACGTCCATTTTTCTCCATTATTTTCCTTAAATTGAGAGAATGCAAGATGATTCAATAGTTATATACATAGGATGTCCCACAAAGTGAGGTGAAAGTCCAGAGATAGAGCACACCTGGGGGTACCCAAATACCGCCATGTATGTTCAGCGATTTTTTGAGTTATGATTTTTTTGTTATTATTTTTTCAAACCTGACTTACGAGACATTCTTGTTCACAGAGGCACGAATTATTGAGATACATACTTTATTTTTCTTTTTTCGAAATAGATGTAACCTTGCGGCTACAAAAATACAAAAATAATTGCGGGCCTATCTGATACCATCGTGCCATGAAAATGTTGAATCTCAAAATTAGTTACAAACTTGGCCAATACTTTTTCAAAAACTAGCCAACTTTTTTACAAATTATATTGAACTATCTGCACACGGTCTTCTTACCTATTGATTGTCGATCTGTTTATCTATCCCCTCAAGCCTCTTGCCGAGTAGACAGAGGACAGAACGCCAGACCACCATATCCTTACACAGTCCTTGTTTCCATCACATTTATGCAATTTGTCATACACACTCCGATTTTTCTTACTCAAGATGCGTCTATCCTTGAGGATCTGGCCGACATGATCGGTCTTGGTTAACCTCGGACGACCCTGATGCTTCCTTGCACCTCTCTGTTCACCCAAATATTTCTTTTTAATAATCCTGTCGTCTTTCATTCTCTCGACATGCCCAAACCACCTTAGCTTATTCGCTTTCATCCTGTCTTACAGTCACTCATCTAATAACCTCATTCCTTATCCCATCACTCAATGTTTTCCCACACATTCTTCTTAATGACCTCATTTCCACTGCATTTAGTCCCGATTCGTCCTTGATCCACTTCCAAGTCTCCCTAGCACACATGGGGGTTGGAACTAACCCATTGATTGGTACATATGTTGAATGTTTCAGATCGCCTGGATTTACACATGACCAAGCACACTGGCACGCTGGCTCCGTACATATGTGAGATCTGCGGGGCCGCCTACAAACACAAGAAGGCCTGCGACATCCACGTGGAGATGCACAAAGGTAACGCCATCCACGTTATTCTCTTGAAGGGAACAAATAGTGTTCACACCACTCGTAAAGTTACGAGGAGAATGGATTATTTTGTGAGAATTTGTTATTTCAATTGATGTACAGTCTGTCAAAAAAGAGTTGGTGTCGGATTAAATTGGAACTACAATTTTGTTTGCTGGCAATGAGGCTGCTTGTATGGAAATTATGCAAGTGTTGCCAGTATAGTTGCCAAAAAGCTACATGTGGCACCCTCATCGAAAACCAACTCTTTTTTGACAGATTGTAAGTCAGGGTTCGCCGATATATATCATTAATGCAAATCATGATATAATCCGATTTTTATACATTGATATATGTCAGGTGATTTTTATTATTAATTGATAGCAAATAGTATTTTAATTTGTCCAGGTTTTTTGCTCAAATCCTGGATTTTCGTGCATGAGTAGACAACAGTGGCAAAGGGTGATTTCTGCAGAAGGGAAGCCGGGGCTAACATTTCTTATTGGATTACGTTAAATTAGACACTATTATACCTATCACATTATCCAAAAGGTAACTCGATGGGAATCATGTTCTTTGGTAGCCTCGCGCCTGGTAGACAACGTGGCCATCCAAACGATTATAATGTATTGTTGCCCTCATAGAGATAGCAATTGTTTCGCTAACACTTGCAGGCAATTTCACGTATGTATTAAAAAAAACGCTTGGTGTCTCACGCACTATCGTCAATTAGTTTTGATCAGTCTATCCTACTATTTTAGTCTCAGGGCCAATCAAGATGCCAAAAAGATGGTGAAAAAGATGGCGGCGTTTCTAGTGTCCAGGCATGAACATATAGTCTCGTAGGCATCGCTTGAAGTAATATAGTGTTTGCTTTCCAGGTATCAGCCCCTGGAAGTGCAGTTTGTGTGACAAGATCTTCCCCTCCAAGGGCGCCCTGTGCAGACATGAGGCCATCCACACGGGGACTCCCAACTATCAGGTAAACCACATTCAACCTCTTGCCAGTATAATACAGACCTAACCATACTATCTACCATACCTTATTCATCTCGTTCATACAGGGTGTTTGAGTTGAATTTTTTTCGTACATTTTCTTTTTTCGGACTCTGGTAAGTGTTGCTAGTTTGGTGGTCTGCCGTGAAGTGTCTCTGCTTTGGTATGCCTGGACCCTCCTGGCCTCACTACTACATTACATGGTGCAATAGTAGAAGGAGCTAGTCTATACCACCGCCTCCAGTACTGTGGATGTAGACTATACTGTAGCCCAGAGTAGGTACTTACCTGATGTGGTGCAATGCCTCTCTAGAGCCTATATTCTATATGAACTACACTGGGCTTCTAATACAATACAATGACAATACGATAATTTGGCCATTATTTGGAGCTTGACTGTTCCATTGCTTTTTCTTTTAGAGAAAAATTTTATATGCCTGAGAGGAATGCTCATTTAGTATTGTAATTATCTTTATATCGAAAATTTTATGAAACAACAGGATACGTCACTTCGTTTTTTTTCAATGGTTCCTTATTTTGTGTGTAAACTTAAAAAAAATACCAAAACATACTAATTGCCCCCGCCAAATAGCTGTTTTACCCCTGAGGGGGTAATTACCTACAGGTTAGAAATTATTCAGATGGTTAAAAGATTTTCCTATTTATTTTGCAGTGTGATCTGTGCGGCAAGTCCTTCATCCACACGTCCTCCTTCAAGATGCACAAGCTGAGCCACAGCGGGCTGAAGCCGCACAGCTGCAATAAGTGCGGGCTGGCGCTCATGACGCGCTCGCACCTCAAGAGGCATCAGCGCGTGCACAGCGGGGAGAAGCGCCACGAGTGCAATACGTGCGGGAAGAAGTTCAGCGAGAGGTAATTCTAAATTCATCTCTATTTACTGGTTACCCAAGTGTCAATTTGCTACGACCAAAATCCATTGCCATACATCTGTTCAGATCTTCTTCCAAATCGGTCCCTCTATGCTGAGGATTGTGACCTTCATACGGTACTTCTCCCAGCAGTCTGGCCCACCCTGGTCTGTCTTCAGCCCGCCGCAATGATTCTGCAAACGTGGTTCCAATGGCATCTGTCACCTGGTCGGACCATCTCATTGGTATACATCTGCGACTTCTCCTGCCTTCAACTCGGCCAGTCATTATTATTTTTTCTAAATTGTCTGGCTCCCGTCTTACAGTATGCCCAAAGAAACCAAGCAATCTCCTCAGACACACTGCAGACAAACGAGTTGTAATGTATAGCTCAGATAAGATTGACGCATTCGTTCTTCTTTCTATCCATGGTATCCCCATTCAGATAACTGATTGTTATTTCAGTTATGAAATGTAGAAATTCGGATGACTCTCGCAAATGCGACAACTTTCGCACAATATCCCTGCTATCTCATGCCAGCAAGGTCCTATTAGACATCATAAATAAGCGATTGGCAGCCTACGTTGACTGCCAAATTGCCAAAGAGCAGGCGGGATTCGTTTCAGGCAGAGGCACAAGAGAACAAATTTTGAATATACGTCAAGTCATCGAAAAATGTCGTGAATTTAACACACCGGCAGCATTGTGTTTCATTGACTATTCAAAAGCTTTTGACTGCGTGGGATGGGAAAAACTCTTCCAAGCACTGAGCGAAATGGGCGTTCCTGACCATCTACTATTCCTGATTCAGAACCTATATATCGAAGGCAAGTCACGCGTCCGAATTGATGATGCCGTGTCCGAACCCTTTCACCCAGAAAGAGGTGTCCGGCAGGGTTGCGAAGAAGAAGAAGAAATTCAACTACGACATGTAGAAAAATTCCGATGGTCTCACAAAACATAAATTGTGATTTTTATAAATAATCTAAAATTGTGGTATTAAAAATGAAGTAACAATTTGTTTATTGCGTTCCAGGTACAACTTGTACGCCCACCAGAAGAGTCACGACCCCTCGGGGTCCCACGTGCCCCGGCAGCTGAAGACGCACGACTGCACCGTGTGCGAGGCCAGCTTCAACAGACGCTACGTGCTGGAGAAGCACATGGAGACTGCGCACCAGAGGGTGATGGACCCCGGGCCCAAGAAGACCAGGAACACCATGACCAAACTCTTGAAGCAGCAGGCGTTGCAGCAACAGCAGAGCGCCTCGCAAAGCAGTGAGTTTATTGTTCGTCCCTAGGCCCTAATTTCAGGCGCTGGGGCTCATCAAATTTACATACAGTCTCGCTAATCCGGCACTTCAGTGCATCAACACGTCCAGTAATCCGGCACCCTCTTGTTTTGAATAGTGCCAGATTAGTGAGACTACCTATGTAAATTCAAAATTTTAGTTTTTTTTTTTTGAAAATAAAATACATCTTTGAAATCTAGGGTGCCCCATCAATGTATAGAGAATTGTTTTTACGAATATCGGGACACAAGAGGTGTCAAAATTTGGGTATTGATGAGTAGTTTCAGACTACATACTTAGTTTTTAATTTTAAGACTCCTTTTAGACCTCTACCGGGCCCTGATGATTTGAAAAATGAGGTTTCAGGTACAAATTTGAAACCTCATTTTTCACATCTCAGAGGTCTTAAAGAAGTATCATACATAATTAAAAACTAAATATGCAGTCTGAAACTACACGTCAATACCCAAATTTTGAAATCTCTTGTGTTCCGATATTCGTAAAAAAATCTTCATAATATATTGATCATACACCCTACTGTCCGTGGTTTTATAATAATGTGTGTATTACTATCTGTTTCAGATACCTCGGACTCCCACGATGCGGAAGTGAAGTTTGTCACCAGGACGCCACCAGCTCACAACACAGACAGTTCCTCCACCACATTCATTGGTATGTCTTAATATATGGAATAATTCAGCTCCGCCGATAAAATACGTAATTTACAAAACTGTGCTACATCGATAATTATAAACTAGGTTGGTCTGGGCATATTGAGAGAATGAATGACAACAGGATGACTAAAAAGATATACTATTTGGGCAAGCGGAGAGGTGCAGCCGCCCGAGACTGACTTGAACGAATCGTGTCGACGCGTTTTAAGTGAAAGAAATCGGCGAGCGTGTATGAAAAATTGCATGAATGTGACGCAGGCTAGTAGTGTGAGTAAGGATAGGGCAGTCTGGCGTTCTGTCCTTTCTGCCTACCCCCAAGGGACATGGCACGGCGAAAGGGGAAACAAATTGTTTATTGTGTGTAATCATCCGTAAGCTCCAACGGAGCATTTGGATTCGTCATAATACAATAATATAATGATAATAATATTTAAGAAATTTGTAGGTCATCACAAATATGAGTGTTAAGGGCTCTGACTTGCAAATTGTCAACGAAACAAGAATTTCAAAAATTTTGCATTTCATCAACGGTATAAAAAGATTATACCGTAGATACATAGATAGACAGTAAACTTTTTAAGAAAGTGAATTTAAACATTGTTTTTCAGGAGAATCTTCCTTCCAACACGCTAGCGGTGCATCGCAGTCGTCCTCCGTTCCAATCGGCCTGGTCGTCGTCACTAAAGAGGAGCTGCCAGAGGCACCAGTAACTGGCGAGACGTCGGCAAATAACAACACTTCATCCACTTCTTCTGCCACCTCAGCTGCGACATCGTCTGTCGTGTCTACGACGTCTGCCGTCGGCATAGTCCCCACCACGGCGCCCGCTGCCGCAGTCGTGTGGCAAGGCCTCTACCAGCTGGCCAATGATTATCCTCTGAGGATGCACGGAGTCGACTATCTTGGTAAGTTGTCCATTTATTGATGCACATTCCAAAAAGTGTGATTTTCATTTGATACAGCAAAGGATGGACCTTCCATCAGGCTTTTGACTGATCGTCAGGCCTGTCAGGTTGGAGGTTGAAGGTCTGGGTTCGATTCCCAGCCGCAGCGTATGGATGGATTGGAATTGGTGAATGTTACTTAAGTGTAAAGTGATGACATTAAGCCAGCCGACGATCAGTCATATGGAAGGTCCATCCTTTGCTGTATATCTGTTAGGATAACTACTTGTTATATTCAACTACGACATGTAGAAAATTCCGATGTTGTCGCGAAAACATAAATTGTGAATTTCAAAATAATCTTGTAAAAAAATGTTTATATTTTGTTTGTTTATTTTCAGGTCGAGGTGGACATTGAGAGCTTCCAGTCAATCTGTTCATAGTACTACTGCTGCTACTACTAGTTATATATTTCTGTTATCCCTTTTAGTTTACAAAGCTAGGGGTTTCGGCTTCGAATCCCAGCTCTGATCGTGTTTTCAAATTTCACACTTCTCGATAGAGGCATTTTGCCTAGATTTCATGTGAAGTATGTCGTGGTACGATCCTAGAATAATATGTCATATTTGATGGCAAATCATAATACCATCACAAAGGCCACTGGCCTGGTCCGATCATGTCGACCAGATCCTCAAGGATGGACGCGTTTTGAGTAAAAGGAATCGGAGAGCGTGTATGACTGCATGCATGAATGTGACGGAAGCTAGGAGTGTGTGTAAGGATAGGGCTGTCTGGCGCTCTGTCCTCTCTGCATACCCTGCAAGGGATGTGGCGTGAGGGTATAGATAGATTGATAGTACCGTTTTCCATAGATTTGCGAGCTTCAGAACGACTTACCGTGTAAAAATATTTGAAAACATGGCAATGGGGCTTTTGATATAGAATTTGTTCTTAGAAAGTACCGAAGTGACATTTCACTGCGAAAATTCAGCGGGAAACGCGTGGGAAAGGTTAGAAAGTGCCACCCCAGGTCTACGATCGGACCACGATAATACCAGATCCACTCCCCAACAGATGGCGTTAGCATCGAAAATTAGGTTAACTGTGAATTCGTTTCCAGCTGCAGCATATATACAACTTTAAAAAATACACGATTGACAGCAGGATGTGGTGGAATGGGTGAAAGTTGCCCTGGGCATAAAGTGATCACTTAAGCCAGCCAGAGCCGACTCGTAAGCGTCGGAACACCCGTCCTGGTTCCTCCCTAAGGGAGTTCACATAACGCTGCATTTTGTGCATGAAGATGCCTCTCGTCTCTGTCGAGGAAAAACTCAATACCAGATAACTTTATTTTAAAACAGTATACAATAATTGGAGCGATGTTTTTTGCGAGAAAGGACGGGCAATCTTTTGTATGTAGTTGAAGGTACCTACCCTTGTGTATATATGTACGTACGTTCATGTATTTTACATACGGGGTGTCACGTAAATCAACGTCATCCTGTGGAGGGCTGATTGATAGACTAGCTCATAACTGACCAGAATATCGAAATATGACCTTAGTAAAAAATCACTCATTCTGGAGATATCGGCACTTTTTTGTTTTTTGTGAAATTCGACACCTTCAGTCAGTTTTTCGGTCACCACGGTCACAAAATTCAATATTCTAGCATTATAATTTTTTATTCGTAAGGTCATATTTTGATATTCTGTTCAATTGGGGTGGTCGGTAGCCTGCTTGATAACGTGCTCGACTGTTGATCCAGTGGGCGCGGGTTCAATCCTCGACTTACTCCACTTCACAACACAAGCTTTTAAGCTTTCTGTGAAGTGTACAAAGATGTATTTGGGTTTGTTTCGACGAACCCAAATTCATTTAAAAAAAAAATTATGAGCTGGCTATCACCCCTCCATGGGATGACGTTGATTTATGAGACATCCTGTATAAATATAAATGAAATGCAATTTTTAAAATATTACATAGTAGTATGTATGTAGTTAAAGTGACTTTTAATTAGAAAATTATGTACTATCTATAACAAAATATTTTATATTAAAATAAAGTATAATTTTAACATATCTCTATAGTTTATTTATTTATTTCCATGTGGCATCCATATGTTCAAGAGAGGGAAGGGAGTGAAAGGTGTTCAAAACATTTATTAGCATCAAGAATTTTTATTAGCACTAAGAATTTCTTTTAAACATTTATTAGCATTCATGTCTTTATACGTACATATAAAACATTTATTAGCATTCACATAGTACATACTTATTTTAAACATTTATTGACATTTACATCTTATTTTAAACATTTATTAGCATTCACAACTTTATTTTAAACATTTATTAGCATTCATATCTATATATTAAACATTTATTAGCATTCTTGTATATTTATTTTAAACCTTTACTAATAACATTCACATGCCTTAAATTTAAATTTATTAACATTCACATCGATATATTAAACGTTTATTAGCATTCACATCTTTATTTCAACCTTTACTATTAACATTCACATGCCTTAAATTTAAACATTTATTAGCATTCACATCTTTATTTTAAACATTTATTAGCATCCACTTATCTTTAGTCCAAATGTTAATTATCATCATCGTAAATTTATCCTTATTCAAAACATTTATTTATCTGTATATTTATTCACCGTATTTGTATTGCTCAACTCGTTTAACCATTCTGTTAATTTCTTCTTTCGATAAATACTCCTTGATATTCGTAACGACTATCGACTTCTTTATGCCTTTCGACTTTTCGACAGCGGTTACCGTCAATATACCGTCGGCGTTTATATCGAAAGTTACGTCAATCTTAACCGTGCCTTTGGGACCTGGGGGTAGATTTTCCAATCTAAATTCGTCTAGAAGATTGTTGTCTTTCGCTATAGGCTTTTCTCCTTCGTAAACTCCGATTCTGATCCACGGTTGATCGTCCTCGGCCGATTGGTAAACGGATGTGTGCGAGATCGGTATGACACTGTGCCGTTTAATAATAATGGACATGTCGCCTAAGTAAGTCTCAATACCGAGAGACATTGGTGTCACGTCGATGAGAACTATTTCCGGTATTTTGCCGTCGCAGTGTTCGTCCATCACAGCTGCCTGAATCGCAGCACCGAGAGCGACGCCTTCGTCAGGATTTAAAGAATGCTTTAAATTTATATCTCCGAAGAAAGTTTTCAACAAATTTTGTATCTTTGGTATTCTCGTCGAACCTCCGACTAAAACGACTTCGTCTATATTACCCACAGTCATTTTAGCATCGTCCAATGCGTTTTGGACATAGTTCAAAGTAGATTTAAACAAATCGTCGTTTAATTCTTCGAATAAAGCTTGCGTTATTGATCTCGAGTATGCGTAATCGTCGTATTTTAATATTACGGTAGCTTTTTTACGAAACGACAAGGATTTTTTAGCCGCTTCGCAACTCGATCTCAGATACGCCATCGCCGTTTTATTTGTTGCGACATTTTTGTTTGTTTCTTTTTTAATATCGTCTACGAAATATTTGACCAGTCGTTTTGTGAAATCCTGTCCGCCTAAATGTGTATTACCCGTCGTAGATTTGACTTCGAAGATTCCTGACTCAATTGTTAACACAGTTACGTCAAATGTCCCTCCTCCTAAATCATAAACCAGGACGTTTGTTTTTTCTTTGCTGCTGTTGTCCAGTCCGTACGCCAGAGCTGCGGCAGTAGGTTCATTAATAATTCGAAGAACGTTAAGTCCTGCGATGGACCCAGCATCTTTTGTGGCTCTCCTTTGTGCATCGTTGAAATATGCCGGTACTGTAATCACAGCATCCCTGACTTCTTGTCCCAAGTATTTCTCTGCGATGTCCTTCATCTTCATCAGTATGAGAGCGCTTACTAGCTCCGGATATATGAGCCGTTTACCTTCTTCGCCGCTGATTAGAATTTGCGGCCTTTTGTTGATGCCCTTCACTTTAAAAGGCCACATTTCTATGTCTTCTTGAACTATTGGATCGTCGAATTGTCTTCCGATCAGCCTTTTCGCATCTGAAACATAATCGATTTTTTGCATTAGCATTGGAGAATCATGGAAAGACTAATGTTGAGATCAGACGTTGCCACAGAAAGAAGAGCAAAGCTAAAATGGCAGGGGGCGAGACATGTAACAAGACAGGACAGTGTCAGATAGTCACATAAAATCCTGAAGTGGAGGCCGTGGGAGAACAACAGAGGCATAGGAAGACCACAGAAAAGGTGGATAGACGACATTGTCCAGCTTACGGGTCGTAGATGGTAGCAGATAGCCCAAAATAAAAGACAGTCTATCTATACTGATTTCTTTATAAAATTATTTTTTTATAATTTTGTTTTGTCACCATGTAATTATTGTTTCCATTTTTTTTGCTGTAACTGTTTATAAGTCTGCAATGTATAAATTTTGATCAATATGTAAACCTGACGATTCCAAGTGCCTTAAATAAGGCCTACGGATGATTTAAAACCAATAAACCTACGTCCAGCAGTGGAACGCAAGTGGCTAGCAGTAAGTAAGTAAGTAAGTATTCAACCCTGATTGGTCCTTCTTATCCCTGGAAAAGTAAGTTTCAGAATGACTTACCGTAAATGGTGTTTTCTGGGTTTAGGGGCATCTGGGTGACGGCCTCATCTCCAACGAGGACCTCAGAATCTATGAAGGAGACGCACGATGGTGTAATGTAGTTTCCAGAATCGTTGAAGATGACTTTAGCCGAACCATCTTTGTAGACTGCGGCGCATGAGAACGTGGTCCCAAGGTCTATGCCAATCACTAAGTTCTTTTTGCTCATCTTCTCCCTGCAATTATAGTCCAAGTAATCAAGAATTTTAGCTTGCATTAAGAGTAGTAGTTCTGATTATTAGATATGTTATATAGGTCAGTCCTGCAGTTTAGAATCCAAGTTTTCGACCTCCCAACCCTTGTGCGTTCACAAGGGCGAGCCAAAAAGTGTCGAAATTTTGGTAGCACATAAGTCTTTGTATATTGGTTTTACAAAAAAAACTTTGTTGACTTAAGTTGCAGGAAATTTAATATTCTACAACTTTTTAGTACAATTTTTCTGTCTAAAATGCATTGTGATGAAGTTATAATCAATAAACTGAAAAATGACCGAAATTTCGACACTTTTTGGTTCGCCCTAGTGAACGCACAAGGGTTGGGACGTCGAAAACTTGGATTCTAAACTACAGAACTGACCTATATAACATCAAAAAATCAGAGCTACTGCACAAAATGTAAGGGAAGGTACCATTTTGTCTTCATTTCCCAGAGTATATGTGTTAGCCAGCCAAGTTTCGTTCTGCACGTTTATTTTTTTTATTTTAAGAGGAGGCAGATCGCCAAATTAATAAAAAAGTTTTTTGAAACCCTAGATCCCGCCTTTACTAAATATGCTTGGTAAAAAATAGAGTAGATATATTGAACCTTTATCTAGGGAATGACTGTAGCAGATCTTTCATATCTTGTATAGGTTAGTCAAAAAAATATTTTTTTTTACATGAACAGGACGTCGCAAAGAAAAATCTTTTTCGTATTGATAATATGCATTAAAATTTAGTTTTAAAAAAAACTTTATATACTTAAAAAAATGAACAAACTGAACATAAAGCAGCTCAATAACTGTAAGGTACTAACGGTAAACTTTAAAGCCACAAATTCGAAAAATGTCGACATCTGTCGATAACTTTACAAAACATTTTTTTTGCTCGTAATGCCAATATAATAAAAGTCATTATGTGGATTTTAAACTATATACTAGTCAAACATTTTTTACCTTTAAAAATGGACTTCCACCATGTAAAATCGGTTGAGAATCTTAATACGTATTATTTGATACGATCCTAACTATGTAAGAAAGTAGGTACCCACGTAATTCAGACGAAAACACAATTTTTACTGCACAATAATTATTTTGTTACATAGCTCAGGGAAACAATGCCACCTTTACAATTCACACTTCACATGTAAATTTTTATCAATACTTAGGTAGATATCAGATATCTTATAAATTCATAGGTGCGCTATCAATAAAATTATTGTACAACTAGCTAAGTTGTTTGTTCGCTGATCACAGTCTGTATTTTTATTTTTGTTTTTGAATATACATTTTTTCGTTCATGGTATTATCATTGAGTGAAATGTGGAATCTTTACTGGTTTGTTTGTTGGTAAAGTGTTTGTTCTGTTGTAAAATTTACTACCATAATTGTCTGATTCTGGCTAAATCACTCGCGAACGGGTGGAGGCCGGTCTGAAAAAAAAAGCTGTCTGATTCTGTTAAGAAAATAAAATAAATACAATAAAATACTTAAGTTCCAAGTAAAATACTTGACTTCACTTTGGTGTTTTTTTTTGTTTTTTGTCTGTGACCAAAATATCTTCAATGTTCGATTAATCTCTACAATTTTCCTTCTAGTTATCCTTGTTTCCTCAGCCTTCAAGAAGATTCTACGTAATTCTCTGAGCGCTTGGATTCCTTCGTTCTCAGTCTCCCACTGTGACTTGCCCTATTCAAAATTTGACAAAAGATCTGTGTTCTGCTCGTAAAGATCTTCCCTGAGACACCAAACACGGTGGTATGCGTTGACCGGATCCTCTCGATCACTTGGTGTCTTCTGATGGTTCGAGCTGGACAAAATATAACTTGCGATCTGAAAATCTTTTCAAATGCCCTTTCATACGATACCACACACGATCCCACACAACTTAGGTTGCCAGATCCGTTCCACAAAAAACCGGTCTATCCCATTACATAATACTGGTTCCACCGGCCAGATGCGATAAAAACCGGACAGTCTGTTCCAAAACCGCACATCTGGCAACCCTACACACAACCCATGGATCCCCTCATGAGCAAAATTTCTCAGAAAGTTCTGGATTTCCAGAAGCTTCCACCACACAGTATTACTTTTCACGTAGTGTACCAAGTTTTGTAGAAATTGCTCCAGGCATTCCAGAGTTATGGTGGAACAAACATACCCACATACATCAATTTTTATTATATGTGTGTAAGGTGTAAGATACTAGAGGTACCATTCCTAATTCTATGATTGTAGGTATTATCAAAGTTTATATACTTGAATAGATAAGATAATAAATAAAAGAAATGGCTTATTAGTTATTTTCCTATTTGCATCCACGTAGTCAGTTTTACATTGTATATCCTTTGGTAGTTTTTTTCCTTGTTAGGTCAGGGGACCGTATATCCCCTGCCAGTGGCGTATATAGGATTTCATTTCGGGGGGGGCCCGATCTAATATTTGATTTTGAGGGGGTGGAGGCAACAAAAATTTGAAGATAGACGTACAGTATAAAAATTATAATAGCGCCGCAGGCAAAAAATTTTCGTGAAAGCAAGTGAAAAAGGTCGTGTTTTAAGTTGGTATTCATACTGTGTACAGAAAATACAAAGAAGAATAGCGCCGCAGGCGAAATTTTTTTGAATAATGGGTGAAATTATGAATTTGAGTAACTTTCATGTTTTAAAATAACGTTTTTTAAAGAATTGTCCAACATTTCGGGGGGGGCCCGGGCCCCCTCGGCCCCCCCCCCCTATATACGCCACTGTCCCCTGCGTCACTGCGACCAGAGTAGGTCCATTGTGACACCCTTCAATGTTACAACTCGTCCTCAAGGCCGACGTGTCTCATGTAGCTCACGATCTGTCTTGGTGCGAGTAGTCTTGCCTTCTCGGTATCCAGTAGGGGCCCTCCAAGAAAGCTTAAAATATCTTCTTTTGTGAGCGAGTGCATCACAGTTACAGAGGATGTGAATAGGTGTTTCGTTGTCCTCTGAACAGAATCTACAGACGTGTCTGATAGTCCAATTTTATACATGTGCTTCCGCAGTCTACAGTGTCCAGTCAAGGTCCTGGTTAGGATCCTTATTTGTTTTTTGGAAAGCTTGAGAGCTTCGGTGGTGTCCTTTGGTAGTTAGTTGGTTATATTATAAAATTCTTGCTGCAGAAATGGCGAATAAGAAAAACCCAGTGAAAGAGAAAAATAGGAATATTTCAATTTCTTGAGAAAATTAATATGTACTTGGCAGTGTCTGTATCATAATTATTTTTTTCGATACAAAAGAGTTTTTATGCTCAAACGGCTCAGAATATTATGTACTTTTAATTATAAAAAAAACAACATTTTTCTCGAAAGCATCGTTTAGAAGTTATTAGTGAAAAACTGAAAAAAAGTACAAAAAAACAGTTTTTGGGTCACCCTGAACTTGAACGGAAAATTAGTGCAAGCTTTAAGAAACCTTCTTTGCATGTTAATGAAGAGTTTAAAACAGTTTCCAGCTTTCCGAGCAGATTTGACTGGGCTAGTCGTCTTAAATCCGGATCATATATTCCAAGGGGGTGAATATCATATAATGAAAATACACAAATACATTTTTTTATAAATCATTTATTCTTTAATTTAGTTTTTATTAGGTATAGATACAACGTTATGTACTTATTATATTTATATATGTGAAGAATATAGTTTTCTTTTTTGCTTAGATAGCACTTAGGTATTGCAGGGTTAACTGTCAGACGAGCTGTCAGACTGAGCTCACTGTTTGACACTTATTATCAGTATACTCTGGAAAATGTTGTGAATATTTTTATTAGATTTCGTCTATATATATCTTTATCTATAATAAAGGTTTTAAAGCTCCCGACCCAACTATGAGGTCACGGTCATTTCCCACGGCACTAAGGTTCAAAATTGCGTGAGAAAATGGTAAATGTAGCGTTTTATCCATTTTCGGGGTTAATTTCGTTTCAATCAAAAAACTTTTACGGTTATTCCCTAGATTTTAATGCATATTATCAGTTCAAAAACTTTTTTTTTCGAGTTTGTCTTTCGGAAAAAAGTTCAGGGGTGTTTTTCACATTTTTTTTTGAGAAATCTATACAAGTTAGAAAAAATCTTTTGCGGTTATTCCCTAGACAAAGATTCAATGTATCTACTCTATTTTTTCCAAAGCATATTTAGTAACGGTTGTCGAGATGTAAGGTCTTCCGTTTTTAGAAATTTTAAAATGTCAGTATGTCTTAAACCTAAATATTATTAAATAATTTCGGAAGCGTTGGATGGTGCTTCATTTGTTATTAATTAAGTAGGTTTTTACCTTCAGTACCCTCTTGAAGAACGCTGGCTATTATGCCATTAATGACATTGACAGATCGTGACAGCTCGTTTGACATTTTAACCCTGCAGTCAGCGCTGTCGGTAACCAGACAGAAACTCACAATGACAAAATCTCAACTGTCAAAAGGGTAACCTACTATTGATAGAATCGCAACTCAACACCGGAAAACCTGTTGCGGACAATTTCAATAATGTTGGGTTAGGTTCGTTAGGTTGTTTTTTTTTGCACACAAAAACAAAACAAAAAAAATCAACGGCATCAGATTTCCCGGTGTTGCGTTGCGAATCTGTCAATAGTAGGTTCCCCTTTTGACATGTGAGATTTTGTCACTTGAGATTTTGACATGGAACCGCGCTGTCTAAGCCAAAAAGAAAACTCACTTGAAAATAACATTACTAATGATTCATTTTATGTTAGATTGTGTGTAGTTTTACGAATATTTTATATTATTTTACAAATATATCATTATTATATACATTTTTTATTTACTATTTCAATAAAAGGAACTAATAAATAATCGTAAAAAACATTTTAAGAACCACTGGCATACTCAATATGAAAATTAAATTAATCATAATTTATCAATTAAAACATGTTGATGATAAAACAGTACTGCATTTACAGGTAGCTGTATTGAGACAGATACACAGCAAAGGATGGGCCTTCCGTTAAGCTTATGACTGATCGTCGGCTGGCTAAATGTGATCACTTTACTTAAACATTAACCAATTCCAGTCAATCTGTTTGTCACGGTCGGGAATCGAACCCAGACCTTCAATGGTAAAAATGCGGATGTGGTGCCTTTTTTTTTAAATAATGAAATCACTCGTCAACGGGTGGATGCCTCTCCAAAGAAAACGAATATTTATTTATTTACATTTTAAGTGAACAAAATAGAGCAAAATAAGAACATAACAAGTACTTAATACATGCCAAAACATTTTCTCACTAGGGCGAGCTTATCGCAGTGCTGAGATCTCTGCCAGTTAACCAGCCACCCAATGTTTTGTGATGCAATAGTTTTTTTTTATAAGTTATAGGTAAGTACAATAAAAAATAAAAAAGGTGATTAAAAAAGAAGAGAGAATGAAAGATCACATGATGACAAAAAAGATATAGGTATTTGAGTGAGCTAAGAGGGGTGAGGAAACGCGACCGCCCGAGATTGACCTGGTCCGATCATGTCGACCAGATCCTCAAGGATGGACGCGTTTTGAGTAAAAGGGGTCGGAGAGCGTGTATGACGAATTGCATGAATGCGACGGAGACTAGGAGTGTGTCAGCAGTGGCGGATCCAGGATTCAATTTTGGGGGGGGGCTGAATGTCGTCACATGGTAAAAAGTACTGTCACTCAACGTTTTGGGGGGGGCTAAGGGGCTGAAACCCCTAGATTTGTTGTATATAAAGTACTGTCACTCATGGTTTTGGGGGGGGGGGGGGCTTCAGCCCCCTAGCCCACCCCCTGGATCCGCTAGTGAGTGTGTGTAAGGATAGGGCTGGCTGGCGCTCTGTCCTCTCTGCCTACCCTGCAAGGGACGTGGCGTTAGGGTATAGATAGATAGATAGATAGATAGAAAAAAACTAGTTTTTCGCAGGTTTTGATAACAAGAACTAAAGTTTTGATAACAATAAGCGAAGTTATGTATTGAGTATATGTATTTATGTATTCAGTAAATGTATTTATGTATTGAGTGATTTGGGACCAAACAATATCAAAAACATTATCCATGATTACTGTATAAAATTATATAAAAAAAGGAAAATATAAAAAACACCTTTAGAATATCCAAACCTGAAAATAACAAGGTTTTAACTGACAAGACCAAAATGTCAAGAAAAATGAGATAAAAGTTTCAAACACTCTGTACTTTTACACACAGATGGAACCTTATTAGTCTCTAGTAGTTATTTACACACACTACACCACTTTAGGGTCATATTGTTAATTGTACTCAAAGATTTTGTCAGTTAGAAACATTTTCACGCAAAAAGTCAAAATAAAAAAAAATGTTAGCTATAACCTCGTTATTTTCGGGTGACGACACAATATATATTATTTGAATCACATTTTTCTAATGCTATTTACATTTTTAATGTTGTTTGAATTATCCGGGCTTTTAGGCCGTGGTCTGAGGGACGTTGTGCGACCCGACGGTCACGAGAACAAAAACAGTGAGAGGGCCACACAATAGTGAGAGGGCCACAAAATGCCCTCTCAGACCACGGCCTAAAAGCCCGGACAATTCAAAGCACATTGATGATTTCGGCCTTGAAAGCCTCCATAGATTAACCCTAACTATTTACAATTTGTTTTAAATAATAATACAAAATATATGTAGTAGATGTAGGTACATAGGATTAAAATATTTGGCAGGAAAGTGCAAATTATTTATTTATTAATTTTTTATTTTTAATACATCTAATAATTACATATTTTTTAAATACTAATCTACATTAAATTAAAAAATAATTATTTACAATGAAATTATTTTTTCAGTGTAGAAAACAACCAGAAGAAAAACCTTGCTTGTCCTCTCTGCCTACCTCGCAAGAGATGCGGCGTGGGATATTTTTTAGCTTTTATTTCCCATATTTTAAAAATTAAATTAATTAAAATTTTACAAATGAAACGTGTTTATGATTATAGAAAAGAGATATATTCTCGGCTGCGGGTGGGCCGCAATACTGATAGAGTACCTAATATATTTTATATAACGTAGGTACGTATTTTTCAGTGACCAGACAGGAATATTGCTCAACATGAATAATTCCCAAAAAGACAAAAGCCCTTTAGAAATTTGCTCAAGGGACAAAAGCTCAAATTTAACTGAATTTTGAAAATAAAATTGATTGTGTCTATTAGCATACGATTTCTTTCAGTGAGTTAGAAACTACCATAGATTAGAAAATGAACATATAAATAAGCGCGATCTAAAATAAGATTTTATAAACAATTCATCTAATGGAATCCAACTCCAAAGTTTCGGCTTTTATCCGTCGAGGATATTTCTAAAGAACTTTCGCTTTTTTTGGGATTTATTCATGTTGAGCAATATTCTTATGGGTTTTTTCCGGGAACCATATTTTTTATATCAAATTTCTTTCAAAATTCAGTAGTTCCGTTATTTAGGGATTTTTTTCTATTATTTATGATTTTTAGTGTTTTTTTATTTTTGGTTAAAAACAATAAATAGGTATTTTATACAAAAAAAAAAGATTTACAATTATAATCTAGTAGGTATAGTTCATTTCACTAATATTGTTAATATATATAAAATTCGACGAGGGTGTAAAATGTTAATTATTTAATTTATTTATTTATTTACATAATTTATTTTTTGTGTTTTACGTCGCACCTTTATCACAGCATTTATATTTATTATATTTATTTTTCATTTTTACAGTTATTTGTTTTTTAAATACACACCTTTTCACATTTTTTAAAATTTCTTTTTCCCACAGATGCTCGGGTCTGAATTCTTTGGCACTTGAGTGCCAAGAACGTGGCATGTTGATATGAAAGGTTATATGAGGAGACAACATACATGTATTTTTTTTTAATAAATGAATCTTGGTGTATCGAAATAAACCTTTGTACACTTCACAGTAAGCTTGAAAGTTTGTGCCGTGAAGTGGAGTAGGTCGGCATCGGGGAGCGAACCCGCGCCCACTGGATTAACAGTCGAGCGCGTTACCAACCAGGCTACCGACCGCAATGACACAATGCACACCTGTAGTAGGTCGGCATCGGGGATTGAACCCGCGAATCTCCTATAGAGTGTGCGAAATCAGGTGGCAAAGTTGGTATACCTGGTTCGCCTCAAGAATTTGGGACAGCAGGTTCAAATCCTACTTCGCTACTTGATTTCGTACACTCTTCCGAGGATTCACACCATATATACATGATTGCTGTATGTTGTCTACTTATGAAACAAAATTCGCTTGACAAAAAGCTGTTGAAATTTACATCAACTGGTCGCCTGTTTGACAAGAAAAAGTCGAGAGAGTTTGATTAAACTTTTTTATAATAATCAACCAAGCATCTGTGACCAAGTTTGGGAATTGAACTGAAAATATAGTGTGATAAAAGGCAAGCCTTTTCACTGCTAATCCATTTAAGTTGATTCGCAACATCAAGAAGGAAATGATAAAAATAATATACGAAAACTCAAAAACTGGAAAAGTCAAAAAAAGAGGATCACAAATAGTATAAAAGAAACACAAGAACAGAGAAAATGAACAAAAATAAAAGAATCACTAAAACTGAAATAAGTCACAAAAAGATGATAACAAATAGTAGACGTTTAAAAGATACAAAAAATAGAAGAGACACTAAACAGAAGAACAGTAAAAATAAAAGTATTACAAAAGAAACGCAAAATCAGAAGAAGTCATAAAAACCAAGAGAACGCAAAAGTTCAATTGGGTCACGATTCAACTTAGCTTGGATCACTTTGTATGTGTAAAATGTGATGCATATTACTGTGTGGGTATTTAGTCCAAATAACCGAGCTGTCAGACAAGATTCTCATCGCAGCCTGACAGCGAAACACTGCTGTGACTAGCGGTGCGCCGTAATCACCCACTCTGCCGTCACACCCTCAATTCTTCCATAGTTACATTGGATTTGGCGTTTAATTGAGTATTTTTCTTCGTCAACGTCCCGGTGTTGATCATCTGTATACTGTGGGTCGACAGCAACGGCTGATTCTCCGGTAATTGGTTCGAAGTTAACGTATTTATATTCCCTTTCCCTATTTTCGGAGGCGGTGGTGCCCTAGGCAACGTAGCAACGTTGTTCTGCGGAAGGTCGGCAAATTCAGGCGGAGGGAGCTGATGATGCGAATGTGTATGATGATGCGCCAATATTGTCGCTGGATCGTTTTTTAAACTAGTTTGAAAATTTAAAGCACTTTCAATATCTCCGCATATATTATTTGGCATTTGTCCGTTTTCTGATCTTTTTTTCGTCGTCTGCGAACCGTTCTGTCCGTCGTGGCCGTTCAGTCGCGTTTTGTCTCTCTGATAATAAACACCAGCAAATATCAGAACGTTTAAAATTAAAAGCGAGCATCCAATTGCAATTGTTACACTAAGTGCTGTTGAATATGCTGCGAATCCATCTTCAGGAGTGGGTGGTGTGGATCCATGACCGTATTCATCATTTCTTCCCGTATCGGATGATATTTCATTCGATGGCTGATGCGTTACTTGAATCTTTTCGTTGGCTTTTGATAGAGTGACATTAATGAATGGAAGCGTAGGAGTTTTGGGTGATGCCAACACTGCCGTGGCTCCGTCTGTCGGAACCACTTTACCCGTTGATGTTCCAGAGGTTTTGGAAGGTGGATATGGTGTGTCGTCATTGTCCAACTGATGATGTTCTTGAGGAACGTCAACACCGCCAGGCCTATGAAGATCTGGCACTAAGTTGAGCCAAAATGATAATCTAGAAAAGATAAGATAAAAAGCCGTAAGTTTGTTATTTCATACAGTTTTTGTTTTACTGATAGAACCAAATAGATTAAAAAATTACCTATGTGCTCTATAGTGATTCTTCAGTTTGGGTTTCGTATCCAGATTGAGATATTTCTTGTGTACGGCTTCGTAAGCAGTCCATTCGATATTTTTGAAGCGATTCCTTTCCCCTCGCAATCCGTGGACCATGTCAGCATCTTGAGGTTCATTTGGATTCCTGTAACCGATAATTCAAATTAGAATACAACAGAATCACTCCACTTTGTAGCTAAGACGCTGATCATCTACAAATGGAAAAATTGACTTACCCTGTTCTGGCAAAGTTGCTCCAGTAAAGAATGGTGGCTTCAGACAGCAGTGCTTCACCTTTGGTGTAATTCTTCGGGAAATGAGCTAAAGCGCTAGAAGACAGAGGGGCTCCAAATAAGTAGGGCAGTTCTTCTCCATGCACACATCCTTGTCGCTGAAAAAAAGGAGTATATCATGTTAAAATAATCATGCTTATAATTGCCCTGTTACATTTATCAGCAAACTCATTATCCTTCGCAATTTTTCTCCCTTTTAGGTAATCAGACAGGACAGAACACCAGACACATCCCACGTTCTGTCACATTCACACCATCTGTCGTACACCCTCTTCGATTCCTTTTACTCAAAACGCGTCCATCCTTTATAATCGATCCGCCAGTCTCGGAATGCTGTACCACACCTGTCATTATTCATTTTCTTAATATGCCCAAAACATCTAATCTTTTTCTAGTCACTACACCCAACTTATAGTCTCTCATCTCTCTAATAAGCTCTCCCCGCTTAATCCTATCTCATAATATTTTCCCACACATTCTTCTCAACGACCTCACTTCCACTGCATTCAACCTTGATTTGTCCTTTTTCAGCCATGTCTAAGACTCACTAGCATACAACATAAGGGTTGGAACCACAAAAGTTTTATGCATCAGTCCTTTTCTCAAATTTGTTTAGCTGATCTGAGTGGAGGTGTGTTCATATCACGTCGGGGTCGCCATTATAGGAATGAGTTTTTCTATAGAAGAGTTGACATAAATGAAATATCTAATAAGGTTGCGTGTCTGGTTGAATTTATTACTAAATTAAAATTAAGTTTTACAAATGCTCATACATTAAAATATCTCTATTAGTCCCGTGAGCGTTTGCTTGATATAATTAGTTGATATAATTTCTTATAGATTGCTGACGATGAGTTTGCCACTGGACGATACAGTGTACCTGAGTGAGACGGCTATATATCTCTCTCTTCTTAGTTACACAGTAAATATGCTTACTACTACGGCCTTGATCTGTCATGAAAACTAAAACCTTTCATTTTCTAAACGTGAGAATTGAATTACTACAGAGGGACCTTGTGAGGAACCTAGTAAAATACGTGGGTGTCAACTGGATCCAGAGAGCCCAGGATAGAGCGGCGTGGAAGCAGATGGAGGAGGCCTTCGTCCAGAAGTGGACGGATATAGGCTGACGAAGAAGAAGAAGAAGAGGGACCTTGTGACTTTCCTGTGTTCTCTAGAGGAACAGGAAGGGATGGAAAAGTAGTAATATTTTTCATCGTTCGTAGGTAAGGGGCAGTTAGAAAAATGAATCGACTTTTAGCTGATGTTGTAAATAATACAATTTCTTCGACTTTTTCTCTCGATACAACTTTTCTTCCGTATTTCCGCTTCCTCTTTCTGGACCAACGGTTCCGCACGGACAGACAGAGAAGTTGTTTAAAGATATTATTATTATAACTCTGTAGCTATCGACAAACTTATAATCCGTATCATAACTAGTGAAAAATCGCTGCTCTTTTTCAGATCCAGGTGATTTTTAAAAATACAAATTTGTTATTAGGTATTTGTAAAAAGGCTAATTTTTTAGTACAGTCTGTCCACAAAAATATGGTTTTCAGTGAGGGCGCTATATGTTGCTTTTTGGCAACTACATTGGCAAAATTTGTATGAATTTGTGGCGGTCGCCTTTAGAACAGACCGTCTAGCGACGCCTTTATAGTATTGTCAACTTAATTATTGCATATCATTACGCACGCGGATCAACCAGCACAAATCAATCATTCTTGTCGAGTCTCTGGTTGGTTCAGCACGCGTTCTTAACTTCTAACTTTTCTTGTATCATTGTGTCTTTTTATATAACATTAAACGCTACTTAAATATTCGCAAGACTTTATCATTTATAAGCTGTAAGTACCTTCCAGATATATTTCCGATATTTAACATTCTATATCTCAAAGATCTCTTCTGGTTGACTGGACCCTTAAACTCCGTATCGGACCGATACGTTGAGGAATCATACCATACTGGTTTTTGATTGGGACTAACTCTAATATTCCACTACAGTCTTCACAAGGTATTTAAGGATAATTAATTTCACATACACACGTTGCTATATGTAGTGGGTAAGTAGGTAGCAGATTCTACATAGCTTAGCCCATACATACTCTTATATCTGATTAATCTCCCTACAATCCTTACCACATCCACTACATTTTTGGTGACCCCGACGTGATGTGGTCTGCTAATCACATACATTTACATTATATTAACTCATGAATTTATTTTTTGCTTAATTGTTTTTATTACTAGTAAAGTAATACACAATTGGTAATGCTCATTCATTATTCAAATCAATACTTACATGTACCAATTTCATATTTCAATACACTATTTGCTCGTTGCAAGCTTATTACAAACTCACTTGTAATCAATAACTTTTCTTGTACAAACAATTAATCTTTTGTCAAGTAAGTTCAAGCAAATTGTTTATCAAATCGCTCAAACAATTTATATTCTTTTATTACACATTGTACACAAACTTTAGCCAATAAGTACCAATCATTTTGTACATTTTTTTCTATAATTGCATTTGTTCATGTTTTAGGAAACAAATTTTTTTGTGAAAACTTATTGTGGGAAACTCAAGTCAAACACATCATTCACTTTTTCCAAAAAAATCATTTTATTAATTTTGCATTATTTTGTTGCAACTTTTGTGTAACTTTCTCATGCAACAAACAATTTTCCTATTTCTTTTTTTTCATACATTAGACTACAATGCAATGCAACTTAGTAACATTAATTCATTTTTCCAATTTCAATTCATTGCATCACATAACTCAACTTGTGCAACTATTAACTTCAGTAAATTTCAACAATTTCATTCGCTCACCTCCCAATTATTAATAATTTTCTTTCAACATGTCAGGATTACTTTCACTTACTTTGTTCTTTTTCAAAATGGTTCAACAATTTTTTTCTTTTGACCAGTAACCAAGACTCTAGCAGGGGAGGGATTGTGGCGGTCGCCTTTAGAACAGACCGTCTAGCGACGCCTTTATAGTATTGTCAACTTAATTATTGCATATCATTACGCACGCGGATCAACCAGCACAAATCAATCATTCTTGTCGAGTCTCTGGTTGGTTCAGCACGCGTTCTTAACTTCTAACTTTTCTTGTATCATTGTGTCTTTTTATATAACATTAAACGCTACTTAAATATTCGCAAGACTTTATCATTTATAAGCTGTAAGTACCTTCCAGATATATTTCCGATATTTAACATTCTATATCTCAAAGATCTCTTCTGGTTGACTGGACCCTTAAACTCCGTATCGGACCGATACGTTGAGGAATCATACCATACTGGTTTTTGATTGGGACTAACTCTAATATTCCACTACAGTCTTCACAAGGTATTTAAGGATAATTAATTTCACATACACACGTTGCTATATGTAGTGGGTAAGTAGGTAGCAGATTCTACATAGCTTAGCCCATACATACTCTTATATCTGATTAATCTCCCTACAATCCTTACCACATCCACTACAAATTCAATTATAGAAATGTCATTATTGCTAGCAAACAAAATTGCATATTGTACATTTTCGATTCTATCAATTAAAAATAATATGAAAATTTGGCCAATTTTTGGAGCTTGACAGCAGCTATTTATTTTATACAAAAGTTTTGTAAGACAATTTTTTAAGGAATTTTATGTACTTTCATTTTGAATAGAAAGGTGACTTACAAATACTTGATAGGTTATAAGTTATTAGTAAAAATCGATAAAAGTGAATTTCATAGCAATTTTATTCATTTTTCGCCATATTCCGTCACGAAATTTTGTTGGCATACCTCAGATTTGGAATCAGCACCCTAAAAATATGGTAGAACGAAAGAAATCCAGACTGCTCCACAGCTTTCGACTAAATTAGGGGTACAAGCAATACAGTTTAGCAATATGATCACTGGCAGATAATATCCGGTTTCCATATGTGATTTAGAATTGTGACTGTTATTTATAAAATCACAGGTCATCTCATGCCTATTGAAAAGTATCAAGTTTTGCTTCGAAGATATTTCTCTTTATTTTCTGTTTGTAAAACAGGAAGGAAGTCCGATTCAATTGATTTTAAGGGTGATCTTTAAGGAGACCAGTGGTTCTCATACTTTCAAACACGAAAAAATGGGTTAGCTGGTGGAAATCATTCAACTCGTCCATTTTATATGCACCGTGCGGAGAGATACAGAGCTAACTCAAGGACGGACGCATTTTGAGTTTAAGGAATCGGAGAGTGTGTGTGATGAGGGCATGGAGTATGTCTGGGGAAAGGACAGTCTGGCCTTCTGTCCTCTCTGCCTACCGCACAAGTATATGGCGTAATATATTGATTTAGAGTTGACAAGATTCAATTTATTTTTCTATTTTATTCTATCCCTCACGCGGGATCCCTTGCGGGGTAGGCAAAGAGAACATATCTCCAGACTTTATTATCCTTACACAAACTTCGTGCTTCCGTCACATTCATGCATGCAGTCATACACGCTCTCCGATTCCTTTTACTCAAAACGCGTCCATCCTTGAGGATCTGGTTGACATGATCGGACCAGGTCAGTCTCGAGCGGCCGCGCTTCCTCACTCCTCTTCGCTCACTCAAATATATATATATATATATATATATTCATCCTGTCATCTTTCCACACATTCAATTTTATTAAATCCATACCTGAGGGTAGTCTCCGAACTTTGTTTGATAGTCAAAAACGTAGAGATATGAGTTTCTCCTCAGGGCTGAATGAAGGTCGGCGGTATGGACCACAGGGGCGACCACTTGGGCGTCACTTAGAGCCTCTAAAGTCTCGTCCCTGCAAAGAAACAACAAGGATTATTATGACAAAACTGAAGAAGTTATTTATTTACAATTTTGGTAAAAATATACAGGGAATGCCTTAACATTATAAATATAAATCAATACATTTGTTCACTAGGGCGAGCTTATTGCAGATACAGTCCATTTTTTTTTCAAAAGTCTCGCGGAGCAATCTTGCGGTTTAGTGTTGGTTGGCGTGAATTATCAAGATCTTATTAAAGATATGGTTACATTTTTTCGCTACTTTCAAATAATATTTCAGAACTGTTTAAAAAAACTAGCCAATTTTTGGATCGTTAGAATAAACTGGCAACTTTGTTTCTCAAACTTGTAATGGCGGTTTAAAGGGATTATCGGAGTATTTTTTTCTTTTTCCAACTCGCAAAACTTATTCCACACTTTGCGATACAGGCTTTTAGCCTAGTGCAAGGTGTGCAGGAAAGTATTTGAGTTTGTGTATGCAAGTTACAAAAAAAAATCAGGTCATAGGTAGCCTCACCTTATATTTATGGGATGTTGAACAGGCCTCTCCCAATCTGTATATTCATTGACAATTGTCGCCAGAATCTCAGAAAGATGATAGCTGTACGTGTTCTTCACAAAATTCTTCAAAATCTTCGATCTTCTGTCAGCTTCTATCCCATATTGGACGTCATCACCACTGAAGGCAAAATATGCCTCAGCTCTTGTGACTCCAAGCATCAGATCGTACCTGAAAATGTGTTTGTAATGTTAGCATTGTCAGATATTTCAAAAATCCCGCCATTTCGCAGTGGTTTGCAGAACTGCCGCCAGGCGGCGCGACGTAGCTAATATACAAATCGAGGCCGTCGTAACATTAACATACAGGCCGGGTCCAAAGTGACATAAGAAGCCGATGACGTCACATAAGTTGGTAAGAAATGTATGGGGAGAATATTCTATCCTACCTACGAAGTATTAACACCAGGACAAGGTGACGTCACGATAGTGGGTGGTTGTCATAGTGATGTTATTTGAGTATCAGAGCTTAGTATACTCCGATTCCCCTTATTTGTCTCACGGGTCAACATGGATACGAAATATTTCCAAAGCATTACTACTAATGTAATCCAGTACCCGGCGGACAAGTAACTTGAAACAGAGAGTATATTTACGACGGCTTCCTTCAAATTAATAATTCACAGTTGCGCCGCCTGGTGGCTGTTCTAAAAACTAATGTAAAGTGGCGCGATTTTTGAACACATAACATGTTTCCAATATCGTGAAATTATTTCTCTGCTTTTGCCAACGATTTTGCTTAATAAAACGAATAATTTTGTAGTCCTGCTTATGTTGAAAATTCCATTAATTTTCTGGAATACTTACTTCGTTAACTGGACCACGGCACTCTTCCTCAGTAGCACCTGGTTCAGAATCGTGATAGCGTTCAGAGGTGGTTTGAATCTTTGTTGATTGTGCTGAGCCTGTAAGCTGGAAAACCCTGGATAATCAGCATATTGACTGTTGTCCTGTTGAGACGATTGCTCACCGCCATCTGTCGGAAACACAAAAAAGTGTGTTATAAAGATTTGGTAACAATAATTAAGACCAATTGTTGACAGCTGGTAAAATGACAGATAAAAATAGCATAGATTATTATATGATGTACCTAGACGTCTGACTCCATGTATTTTCAATAGAACGGAATTGACGCAATTTCACACTAGGCACTTTTTGGTATTTTATAGTCGCAAAACTCACACTATCAACAAGATATCAATAATAAAAACTAAAACATCTTTTAAGCTATCGTTTAATTTCTAAATAACGTTAAAACGAATAGTTTTTAACTATGAGAACAAAATTTAGAAAACGTTGCCCGCGAAATGTCAAAATTCTCCATACGATTTGACAGTTTGTGGGCACCAGTTTACTTCACAAATAGTTTTTTGAACATTCTTTGAACGGAAAACATCCCTTAGTAACACCTTTCCCTGATGGAATACAACGTAACGTCCATAGTAAAAGTTAGTCATTAGGAGGTATACTTTCATTTGACACAGCATTCGTTAAGGCTCGTGACCTAATTATGACGTCACGGTCATTTCCCATCATTTCTCAGCGTTAAGGTTCAAAATCGCGTGAACAATCACACGATAAATTGGTAAAAATAGTTTTTTCCATTTTTTGGGTTAATTTCGCTTCAATCAAAAAACTTTTACGGTTATTCCCTAGATTTTATCGCATATTATCAGTACAAAAAAAAAAACATTTTTCGCCGCAACTTTCAGGAATCGATTTCGGAAAAAAGATGTTTTTTTCACATTTTTTTTTGAGTAAACTATACAAGATATAAAAAAATCTTTTACGGCTATTCCCTAGATAGAGGTTCAATGTATCTACTCTATTTTTTCCAAAGCATATTTAGTAACGGTTGTCGAGATCTAAAGGTATATATATTTTATTCAAAATATAAATATGTGTAATATATAAAGTAAAATATAAAGAAATGGCCGTCTATAGGCAAAAATGCCCATTCTACTTTAGTAGAATATTGAGAGGATTTGGGAGTACCATGGTAGTATGTGTGTAATGTTGACAAATGAATCCCGCAGAAGTCTTACGATATAATTGGAGTGGAACTACAAGGCAAGGAGTGACAGATAAATGACAGAAAGGGGAAAGAATATTATGGGCTGTAGGCATTTCACAAAGAGGGATTAAACGAATGATTGATTGATGTTACGAGGTAGAGAAGATACTCGTATGTTTTTATTCAGTGGTGTGATATTCATTGCTATTATAGTGCGTAATAGTAGAAATACTATTTACATTTTTTTCTTACTTAGCAATCTTGATGTTATCTGCAAGTAAATTTTTGCAAAATTGTTTTGTTGGTAGCCCTACCTAGCTTATCTTAAAACTTGATCTAACCTAACCTTGTTTTTGTTTTGTTGCAAGTTTGTTTTGTTGGTAGTCCTAACCTAACCTAACTTAAAACTTGATCTTACCTAACCTTGTTTTTATTTTGTTGCAAATTTGTTTCGTTGGTAGCCCTACCTAGCTTATCTAACTTAACCTAACTTAAAACTTGATCTAACCTAACCTTGTTTTTATTTTGTTGCAAATTTGTTTTGTTGGTAGCCCTAACCTAACCTAACTTAAAACTTGATCTAACCTAACCTTGTTTTTATTTTGTTGCAAATTTGTTTCGTTGGTAGCCCTACCTAGCTTATCTAACTTAACCTAACTTAAAACTTGATCTAACCTAACCTTGTTTTTATTTTGTTGCAAATTTGTTTTGTTGGTAGCCCTACCTAGCTTATCTAACTTAACCTAACTTAAAAAACTTAATCTAACCTAACCTTGTTTTTATTTTGTTGCAAATTTGTTTTGTTGGTAGCACTACCTAGCTAATCTAACCTAGCATAACATAAAAAAACTTAATCTAACCTCACCTAACTTTAAAAAACCTAATCTAGCTTACCTAACCTAACCTAACTATCAAATTTTGTCCTAAGAGCTAAAGAGCTACCTATTAAAAGTCTGTAATTTTCTCATATTCCACTTTTTACAGGTGAGTTTTGATGTCGAAATATTACAGAGCGGTTTTGGAGAAATTAAGGATTAATCTACATTAGCGCCACTGTTTATGCGGTGGTATTTATAATAAGTAGATGTGCTATCAATAATTATACGTACTGTGGAAACAGAAATATTATACGCCGGAAAAAAAGCAATTATCGAAGATTAATAACGAGTTATATCAAACGAAATTATAGTAAGTATTGACAGATGTGGCGGATTCATTTGTTTTATAAAAATATATCATCTGTAACGGGTTGACTGGAAGGCTTTTCTTCTACAAAACGTTCGTCATTTCGATCTCCGAAAATAACAAATTTCTAACTGACGATAGCAAAATGTTGAAAACAATGAGTTTAAGGGCTTGGCACCGTCATTTCCCACGGCATTAAGGTTATAAATCGCGTAAACAATCGTATGATAAAATGGTAAAAACAGCGTTTTTACCATTTTTTGGGGTTAATTTTGCGTCTATCAAAAAACTTTTATGGTTATTCTCTAGATTTTAATACATATTATCAGTACAAAAAAAAAAATTTACTCCGCAACATTCAGAAAACGAGTTTCCGTCTTTCGGAAAAAAGATCGGAGGTGTTTTTCAAAATTAATTTCGAGAAATCTATACAAGATATAAAAAATATTTTACGGTTATTACCTAGATAAAGGTTCAATGCATCTACTCTATTCTGTTCCAAAGCATATTTAGTAACGGTTGTCGAGATATAAGGTCTCCCGTTTTTCGAAATTTTTGAAATGTCGGTAAGCTTACTCTTAAGAAACATTTTCGCAATTTGTCAGTTGGAACCTTGTAATTTTCAGATAAAGATTTGATAATTGTATCTTAGTCTTACCTTGGCATCTTATAAAGTGTAATTTATTTATTCCACCGGCTTATTCTTTCATAAAACAATATGTTTTTCTAATTTTGATTACCAGGGCTACCCGGGTTACAGAACATAGCTAGTATTAAGCAAACAGATTTTCAATTACCAATTACAACTCCGTCCACGCTTGGTCCAAAGGCGTAGGCGAAGTCTGGCGCTGTGATCGGGGCAGACAGCAGCGCCTCAAGCGGTCGTTCACGTAAACACTTCAACAAATGTGACGGAGGTAGATCTGAAATAGAAAAAAAATGTTTTAATACATGTTGATTGTTTAGTTAGAATGATGAATTATATTGGAGACGTATATAAGTTTTCATTTTCGGGGTAGAACATGAGTAAAAAGGCGTGTGGATGGAAAGTTTGTCTTGACGTGCACGTAACCGACCGTTGACGCCTTTTTACTCATGAACACAAAAAGCTTGTGTTGGCTCGGGCGCGTGTGTGGGGACCATAAGGACTCGATAGTATGAATGAAAGACTCAGGGCACTGCCTCTTAGAGTAGGTACTCTAGCCATGCTGTAACAGTTGGCAACATAGCATAGTGATCAAACGGGACCACCACTCCTTTCAAATCTGCTAACAGAATATAATACGTGGTCCATCATACTCATTGTTAAGGGATTGTTATTCCATACATTTCCTTAGTGACGGTGACGGCAACCCCGCCTATAATGTTTTATATATAAATCCTACATCATGGCTAGAGAAAAAGAGTAATGTGAAGGTGGCGGTGCCGGTGTCCATACTGTTGTGTGTATTTTCCGGGCTATGTTCAGGACCGGGTGTTCATGAGTAAAAAGGCGTGTGGATGGAGTTTTTGTCTTGACGTGCACGTAACCGACCGTTGACGCCTTTTTACTCATGAACACCCGCTCGGTCCGGCGCTTGGCAAGCGTGTGGATGAGAGATTAGGCCTCGCTAGTATGACTGAAAGAAGCGGGGAAAAATGGAGGGCTACGTTTGGGGAAGGTCTATATCCATCAGCGGAAAGAACAAGGCTGAGAAAGTAGCAACTATAGAAGGTAGAACTTATTTAAGCGAGGCTTTGATAAAGTTATTTTGCAGATATGTACTTAGTTGGGCATAGGATTAATATTTTTACTTTGTGTATTGAATGCTTAAGTAAGCTGAAAAAGTTTTAATTAATCTCGATTCAGTGCTTCTCAAACTGTGCAGTTAGCTGGCTACGTCAATATTGTAGGAAATATATCACTTGCGTGAGTTTATTTATTTTCGAGCATATGATTGGCGCAGTGCGGTCTTCAAATTTGGAGGTGCCCGGTTCGAGTCTTGGCGTTTACTATGTATTCTGCACTTCAAGACCCAAGTTTTTGCTTAGTGTTAAGTGTGCAGGAAAGTATTTGGGTTTGTGTTTAAAATAAATGTCGTCAGATCGGGAAAAGAAAGAGCCACAAAACATCTCCTGCAAAATAAACCTGGAGATCTCTGGGCAGACCAAGACAGAGATTGATGGACAATGTTACCAGAGATCTGAGCGTATTAAATGTTGGCGATGACTGGGAGTCCGTTGCTGCAGACAGGAAGGCTTGGAGATCCATTGTTCTGGAGGCCAAAACTCTACCGGAGTTGTACGGCCATCGGAAGTAAGAATGCTAGGGATGTCTTCGGTTAAAAATGTTAAGAACGTGTTGTTAGGGCAAAGTTTAATGACATGGTTAATTACACGTCCGTTGTAGAACTAAATAGAACGCACCCCTCTATGGGAAATCAAATGTTTACTAAATGCGTAGGTACCCTACCTACCACCAAATACAGGTGTGCCAACCTTATAAGTCTCTCAGAAAGCAGTCGAACGAACTTCAGTCTAGTTCAAAAATCGTTCTAATTTGAATTGATTGAAATTAATGTTTTTTGTTACCACGCATCTGTTGTTGTGATCATTGTCTGCGTCTACATTTTCTACTCATTCCACCCACTTTCTTACATATAGTCACTCATGAAAATGGGCAATCTCTACAAACTTTCATAAGGCCCGGACTGGGACTTAAAACCGGCCCAGGCATTTTGAGATGTTGGCCCCATGCTTCTCACAAAAGCCAGCACTGCCTGATCTACCATAAGGCTAGTCCAGGCATGCCTTTCAGTGTCATCAAAGAAATCAATTACAGTTAACAATTGAACAAAAAGAAAACTAAAATTTAGAAAAAAATACTAGGTATACATACATATTATATATATTATACTCAAAAAAATCTATTCAAAATCCATTTGAAACTTTTTTTTTCTAGGACCTTAATGCTGGATTTCACCAACTTCTTAGGTGAGGTGAGGTGAGGGTGAATATTTTTCATACAAAATTTGTGCTAGGTGGCTCCTATCTCCGCTATTCCTCACCTAAAATGTTCGAGAACCCAGCATTTAAGTGAATTACTGACACTTTAAAAAAAGCGTTGGGGGGGGGGGGGCTTGCTATTAGAGAGGAATTGAATATAGGTACTATAAATTAGTCTTTACAAACCATCTCTCATGTACTTTTGATCTCATATTTTATATTTTTTTGTCAATGTTTCAGATGTACCTTAACTTACTTATTTTTGTTGTTGGTTATATTGTACTTGTTATTATTATTATTCCTGTTAAAGGCTTGCGCCGTGAATAAATAAATAAATATTGGTTGATTTTTTTTTTCAAAATGGTTCCACTGCATATTGACAACGATGGGACTTATTACTACGGTCAAACACTACATGAAATATAACTAGGTACAATGGTACAGGTATGGCCAAGTTTTATGCAATGGAAGCATTTTTCGTTTTAGTTGTAGGCAGGTACTTGATCCTTCATATTGATATTGTTTATACATTCGTTTTGCCCATTTATGTTCCTTTCAGGAACGCAGGAAGGAAGAGGAAGAAGCAACGTCCTTTTTTTTAATGAATCTGGGTTTATTTCTTTACTTTCAGTACTTAACGAGGCTCGCCACCGTTGAGTGCATGACACAAGAGAATCCACAAGAGAATGTTGTATGTCTTTACACACATAGCATTCACTGGTTACCCCATTATTGGGATATACCTTGATGGTATAGTAGTAGCAGTTGGTAGGGGTGACCGGACAAAAGCCCCTAATAATATTGCTCAACATGAATAAATCCCAAAAAACACGAAAGTTTTTTTTTTAAGAATCTGGTTTTATCGAAATAAACCCAAATACATCCTTGTACATTTCACAGACAGCTAAATAAAAGCTTGTGTTGTGAAGTGGAGTAAGTCGGGGATTAAACCCGCGCCCACTGGATTAACAGTCGAGCGCGTTACCAACCAGGCTACCGACCACCTCGATTATTTCGCGAATTTTTTTATTTCTATCGTAATTTAACAAATGACTCTTGAATGAAAATGCCCTTTTGACAAAGTGTCTTATTTGTTTTGACACTCTCATAAGATTCATACTTTACTGACCTGGTGAGCAGTTGACATGTCTCGCCACCATGCTAGAATACTTCTCAGGATCCGGGACCAGCGCCCACGGGCTCAGTCCTGATCCGGACATCAGGATAGCCCGGTGGAAGAGAAGACCTGGAAAAAGATAAAAAATGTACATTTACATATTTTTTTAAAGATTCACGAATGGATGCGTTTTGACTAAAAGAAATCGGAGAGCGTAAGTATATAATAAATTACATGAATGTGACGGAGGCTAGCAGTGTGTGTAAGGATAGTAGGGAAGTCAAATGTTCTGTTCTCTCCGCCTACCTCGCAATAGATGTGAAATTTAATGCTGAGATGGTTTGGGTCTATGCAAAGAATAAATGATGACAGAATAACAAAAAGGGTGTATATGGGAGAAGTGAGTGGACGTTTGGAAACGAGGCTGTCCAAAAAAATAGCCTGGCTCGACCATGTCGACCAAATTCTCATAGACATAGACAGTCAAGCTATTTCATAAGATTTGCCTACTTACAATGAGGTATGTAGGTGTTTCTTCTAATTTGTTTTCTCGGATTACGCCGGGTACTGATGCTGGTATGAAATTACATAGGCAACAACAATAAGCATCGAAGCCTGTTCATAACAATGTAACTGCAAATTTAACGTAGAATATACTATTTTAATAAGTACTGCCATGGGCGTCGCCAGCCTCGCCAGCTAGGGGAGGCAACAATAATTTAGAAAAATGATAAAGCACAAAAAACGCGTAAATAGCACCGCAGGCGATTTTTTTTGTGAGACATACTAAAGAAGGTCGTGATGTTATGTTTATTTGAAAATGTATATAATACTTTGAATAAATTTGTAATGTTTCTTATAAAAAAGTAACAAAAAAATAGCGCAAATATATTTTTTTAAAGTGATTAGATGTTAGAAAGTTGATGTTAGAAAATATATGATATGATGAGAAAATGTGTGGTAGTAATGTGATTTTTGTGAAGTTCATCATCATCATCAGCATAACTATAATACACGTCACCGAAATGACATCCGTGCTGTGGCACATAGGCTCTCTTTGTTGTCAAAGAGCTTTGTGTGTCAAAGTGTGCGCCTGTACAATGTTCTGCCCCAGGAGCTAAGAGCTCTGGATGATGTTGCGTTCCAAAAAGAGGTCAAGAAGTATTTAGTGAATAAGTCATTCTATGATGTTGAGGAAATGTTAAGATAAGATACCGAAGTTAGAGATCTCATATTCGTTCAGTTTTATTTTTATGCGAATTGTACATTTATATACTTGACGAATGAATTATGAACCCTGTGCTCTAGTGAGCATGGGGGGAAAATTATTTGCTCACTGGATGGGTATTTTGTGAACCTATGTGGGTAGTATTTATTTTATGAATTCATGACGAAATGCCAATAGAACACTTTACATTCTATGGCATGGATTTTATTTCATTATTTAATACTGCATGATATGTAATTAATATGAATTGTAACCATCTGACGTGTCCAAGTGCCCGAATCAGGGCCTAGGGATGAAAAAGAACAATAAAATAATTTAGTATGAAAAAATATGTACTTATCCCAATCTCAAGGGGAGGGCACCTCTCCCCCCTGACGACGTCCATGAGTCCTTCTATTCATGTTGTAGATAATAATTACAAAAAACAAAAACAAAAAAAAAACAATATATTGGAGTGTATTGTTTAGTCTGAATATAAACCCACGCTCCAATAAATCTATTGAGATTGTTGAAGTGTAATTCAGAATTGCTGGAAATTGCCTGTTGTTCAGTCATTCATCACCGATAGAACGCACCCCTTACATAAACAATGGCATGTAGTTTAAAGAGTAAAAAAAATGAATAAAATCGCAAAATATCCTATTTACTAATTTCGATAGAAGTATCTATACGCCAAATCTCAAGTTCGCACCACGCCTAGTTTCCGAGATATTCGTATACTGCTAAGAAATTTCTTTTCTATTTTCACCTACTTAGGGGAGGAAAAGAAAAAAATAATTTTCGACTCATGCATTTTACCACTTCTAACATATGGTATTAAAACTGCAGTTTTTACTAGGCGAATCACGCAAAAACTGCTGGTAACACAAAGAGCCGTGGAGAGGAGAATGCTGGGTATTTCGTTGAGAGATAGATGGACAAATGAATAGATACGAGAGAAATGCAAGGTCACCGACGTGGTAAAACTAGCAGCTGCCTTAAAATGGAGTTGGGCAGGACACGTTGCCAGACGCTCAGATTCTAGATGGACCAAAAGGATTCTCGAGTAGCAACCTAGAACAAGTAAAAGGAGCGTAGGAAGACCTCAGGCAAGATGGTCTGACGATGTGAGGCGAATCGCAGGAAGCAAGTGGATGCAGCTTGCCCAGGATAGGGATCTGTAAAAAATTCAAAGGGGAGGCCTATGTCCAGTATTGGAATTAAAACGGCCGAGAAAGAAGAAGATGAGGAAGGGGGAGGAATTTTCAAAAATGCTTCCTTAGTGGAAGGTTATTAAAACCTATTTGTATTTCTCTCGCTATGCCCAATCCAAATAAGATTATTAACTTTCATTCGAGTCAAAACACCAGTCATACAGTCACTCACCTCTCTAATAACCTAATTCTTTATCCAATTATCTCAATGTTTTCCCATATGTTCTTCTCAATGATCTCTTTTCCACTTCATTTGTCCTTCAGCCATGTCCAAATCTCATTACCCTACATTAGGGTCGGCACCAAGACAGCATTATGTCAATTCTTTTCTTCTTCTTTCTTAACAGTTTTAATTCCAATGCAGGACATAGACCTCCCCTTTGACTTTCCAAAGATCCTTTCAATTTTCTTAGTCAAGCCGATATTTTATTTCATAATTTGACCTCAGTGGGATCAATTCTGTAAGTCATCAATTTTAAAAAGTCTTTACGATTGAAGACTTTTTAAAATTATGCCATAGTAATTCATAGAATTGGATCTAAGTACGAATTTTTAAAAATCTTTTTATATTGCATGAATCTCAGATTGTATAGAAAATGGAACAAAGGAGATAATATTCATCTCTATCGAGGTGTCGAACGAAAAATTAAAACAAAAGATTCACAGAAAGATATTTAAAAAAAATGAAAAAAAAAGAACATGAAAAAGGAATCGTTCCGGTATGTGTATTACAATTAGTGCATTTTATTTTCACCGGTAGGAACACGTACGAAAGAGACAAATAAAAAAAAATATGATTCACATACGTTCTTCTATGTAGGTATTATGTTGAATTCGTTTAATTGTGAAAAAAGTGAGTTGCAACGTATTACACTCTCACAGTCGAGATATTACTATGAATAAAAATGGAGTTGTAATATTATGCAGTGCTAGAGTTGAAGGCATGGGCGTTTTCATGAAAAAAACATTTTTTTTAAAACGAGTTCTTCTTCCACTTTATATCATTTCACGTCATGGTTCCACTGTTTGTTTTGACAAGAATGAAAGTGAACAAGCTGAGATGGTTGGGACATGTAGAAAGGATGAATGGTGAAAGGATAACGAAGATTATATACCTGGGAGAAAGAAGAGGCGTAAGGAAGCGCGGCCGTCCAAGGACAACGTGGCTTCACTATCTAGACCAGATTCTCAAGGATGGAGGTGATTTGAGTAAAAGGAATCGTAGAGTGTGTATGACGAACTGCATAGAAGTGACGGAGGCAGGTATCGGAAAGTCTGGCGACCTGTTCTCTCTGTCGACCCTGCAAGGGATGCGGCGTGAGGGGATAGAATAGAATTGAATAGAATATGAGCTTACCTTCTGGGACAGCCAATGACGTCAGCAAAAAGTGGACACAGGCCGCCCCAGTCCCGTGGCCAACCAATGTGACGTTCGTGGCGTCTCCCCCGAATACTGCAATGTTCTCTTGAATCCAATGCAGGGCCGCAATTTGATCCATGAGGCCATAGTTGGCCGGAGACCGTGGATAGTCATCGGACTTCGGGTTGAGGAACCCTGGAAAAATAGAAAAATCGGTTATATACCAACATAGAAATAAGAGATTTAAAAAAAAACAAGATTTATACGATTTCAAATCCTAGAATTATTCCAATGGCGCCTCCCACCAAGAACGGCCAGAATAAAAATTTGTAAAAAGATATATGAGTTCTACTCGTGAAATACTTTCGTTAGATACCAAACACGACAGTATGCGGTGACTGGATCCTTTCGATCGCTCGGCGTCTCTCGAGGCTTGACCTAGACAAAATCTGAATAAAAGGCTTGGCACCAAGAATGACGTCGCAGTCATTTCCCACGGCATTAAGGTTTAAAATTGCGTGAACAATCTCATGATAAAATTGTAAAAATAGCGTTTTTTCCATTTCTTGGCGTTAATTTTGCGTCTATCAAAAACAACTTTTACGGTTTCCTAGATTTTAATGCACATTATCAGTACAAAAAAAAATTACTCCGCAACTTTCGGGATACGAGTTTCCGTCTTTCGGAAAAAATATCAGAGGTGTTTTTCACTTTTTTTTGAGATATCTATACAAGATATAAAACATATTTTACGGTTATTCTCTAGATAAAGGTTCAATGCATCCACCCTATTTTGTTCCAAATCACATTTAGTGTTGTCGAGATATAAGGTCTCCCGTTTTTAGAAATTTTTGAAATGTCGGTATGCATACTCTTAAGCACCTTTTTAAAACGGGACACCTACTATGTACCAGCCGGAAGTGACGTTTGTCGCTATAGTATCGACTACCAACCAATCACGTTGTTAAAAAAAAAACAACCTAACGAACCTAACCCACCAATAGTAGGCCAGTGTAAACCACCCGGCTGGTATATAGTAGGAAACACTTTTAAAACACGATATACTTTTGATAGCAGTGACATTTCAAGTCCAAAACATCCCAGTTTTACTAAATTCGTTTAAAAAAAACACATTCTGACTTTCTATGCCCTCGTCCGGCTCCACCCGAGGTCGAGCCAATCGAAATAATATCGTTTATAGCGCTTTTTTGAATGAAAAAAAAAAGATTTTCATAAAAAGTGGGCCGCGCTTCGACGATAGTTTCCAAAAATGTGTTATTTTATGGCGATATCTTTGGGATTTTTTCTGTGATATTTTTTCCTGTGTTATTTAATCACACAACCAGTATATTCTTTAAAAGTGTATACAATATTAATATGTGGGAAGCTATACCTTCAAATAGCTACTTGTCTCGATATGCAACACAATCTTGTTAACTTCGATCTAGTGGCGTAAAATTGCATCATTTTCCATAATCCTCCGCACGTCTACGAGTAAATCTGTCACTTATTTCGAAAATTGATTTTTCTGTACCTAGCATCGCTCCTGTGCGGTGTAGGGATTACGGTGCATACAATTTTTCGATTACCTTTTACTCTATAGCAGGGGCGTAGACTCCAACAGTGCGCAGGATACGGCGCACCCCCAAATAATTCAGCTCAACGTGATAAAATAAAAATTAAAATAATCCAACAATAATGTCAAGAAATGTTAGTAATTCCTTAACGAAAACGTTCGACTCCTTTAAATAGGCAAACGCTAGCACACCATTTCGTATTCGGTGCGCCAGCAGTAAGCGCTCCGCCAAAACGCAATGATTGTCATACATTTCTAACAAACATTCGTATTCCGTGGATTCGTTTCATCTCATACAAAATGTTAGCACTAGGTTGTGCGCTGCACCGCGGGTACATTCTATGCGTTGTGTGTGATGCGTGAGGGACAGAGGGTATTGTTTTAGGCGGGCTAGGGTGCGGTGTGCGGGCGGGTGAAGGGCTTGTGACAAAGATTGTAAGTCCTTACTTAACAAACTCTACGCATCAATGCATCCCGTATGACATAATTTTTACTTACCTCCTTGTTACTCTAAGATGAGTCGACGAGCTAACCATGCAAATTAATAACATTTTTAGTTTCGCTCTGAATACGGCATTGTTTTGACTTGATAATAATGATTATTGTATTTTGTCGCCGCGCAGGGTGAAATTATTATTTGCTGTTTTATAGTCATTGTGGTAATACTAAATTATTAGTTACATTTACAGATAATTACACTTAATTTTGTTAATACTTGATGATAATTTGCATAGGCAATTCATGTTTTCTCTGAAGTGTCGATTAATTTTTATTTTGTTACTGGAACTAAAAAAAGTCGTGTTAGTATAGATGATTAGCATAATATTTGTACATTGCAGATTTGTGTGATAATTTCATAAAATTTATATGTGTGTTAGAGCTGGCATATTATATTATTGCCTACTTTTCATTAACGAGTGGATAAATTGTTATTTTATGATATAGCTGTCATAATATGAAAAACAGGAGAATCGATCTTCTTTACAAATAGTAAGGTAGGATTCTTATTTTTATGCTAGTCGTAATAATTATCCATTATTATAAACCTATGTTTTTTGTGGCCCACAAAGCGTTATTTTATTTGATTATTTGTATAGTTATTCTTAAAAAGTTTAGTCGGTACAATCGAACATTAAGGAGATATGTATTAGGTATATACGTATAACTCCCCTCTGTTCTTGAAAGTCGCACCCCCAAGCTTAGAACTTACGCTACGCCACTGCTCTATAGCAGGGGTTCCCAACCTTTTTGTACTCTAGAGCACATTCTAAAATATCGGTAGGATGGCGGGCACCACCTATTTTCAATCGGAGGTGGTCGGTAGCCTGGTTGGTAACGCGCTCGACTGTTAATCCAGTGGGCGCGGGTTCAATCCCCGACCTACTCCACTTCACAACACAAGCTTTTAAGCTTTCTGTGAAGTGTGCGGAGATGTATTTGGGTTTATTTCGATAAAACCAGATTCATTAAAAAAAACTTTATCTTTTTTTTGGGATTTATTCATGTTGAGCAATATACTAATGGGTTTTTGTCCGGTCACGCCTAAAACCCAGATTCATTTTTTAAAAATAAAAAATAAAATCGACAAATTCCTTCCATAGTTCTCGTTATCCCATAATTGTTTTTTTCGCTACTAATCGGAGCGCGGCAGCCCTAGTAGGTCGCATTTTTGAGCATAACATTATAGACCCGGCACTAACATGTCAAAAAACGTATTTAATAAACCTAGGCACTCAAAAAATTAAATCTCCAACAAATAAATACAAATAATTCACATTTTCATTAATGTTCATGAAATAATTCTGTCTCTGTCGAATAGTGAGGGGCACATACGAATCGTTTCGCGGGCGCCATGGTGCCCGCGGGACGGGGTTGGGAATCCCTGCTCTATAGTATCATTTTTACCAACCCGACGTAGTCCGGACAAATATAAATAAACTAAAGAACTTTTTAACAGTAGGTATATTGACATTTCCAAAAATTTCAAAAAATGGGAGTCCTCTGATCTCGACAACCTTAGGCACTACATTTTTTTATTCCTAATGCCTCATCCACATGCTGGCCGAGCAGGATATTTTAAAAATCTAATTTGTCTACCGCCATCTACCCAAATATTGTCTAAGACTTCAGCGAAACATAAAAAATGGTTGGAACGTACACTAAAAATACCAACAAATAATCTCAGTAGAGGGCCGTCTACAATAAAGTATACACGTTTCATCTCGACTCAACTATCAGCCTTTGTAGCACAGCGGTAGAGTACCGGCTTGTCAGGTTGGGGGTCTGGGTTCGACTCCCGGCCGCGGCAGATGGATGGACTGGAATTGGTGAATGTTACTTATGTTTAAAATGATAACATTAAGCTAGCCGACGATCAGTCATAAGCATTATGAAAAGTCCATCCTTTGCTGTATATCTGCTGAGATAACTACTTCTAAAAAAAGTGTGATTTGTGATCCTTGTTCATTATTTTCCAGCGCTGTGTTCTACTTTGCATAATCAGCAATTATTTGTAAAAAATGTAAGCTCTTGTTAAAAAAAAATGTCGCAGTAAATTTCATATAACTCTGCACAACTCCCATAAAAGTAGTAATTAAGTTGTTTCAAAATAAATTAAGTTAATAAATTCCGCATGCAGAGCAGTGTGATACTCCTCCCTGGAGACGACTCTGTTTCAACATTACACAGAAGCAAAACCACGTAACTACATTTTTAGGCAAATATTTTATTTTGTAATAGCATAGTGCCGGAATTCACCAACTTTTTAGGTGAGGAATAGCGGAGATAGGAGCCACATATCATAATTTTTCATACAAAATTTGTGCTAGGTGGCTCCTATCTCCGCTATTCCTCACCTAAAAAGTTGGTAAATCCATATAAGTCTTTTTATGGTATTATCAAAATCATAAATAGAGCACAACAAAATTTTTCATTTTGAGAAACATTTTTTTAGAAAAACATTAAAAATGTTTTCGAGTCACCCGTAAAAGCCAAGTAGGTAACGAAAATACTGGGTCATCGAAAAATAATGCCTGATTTAAAAAATATATATAATTGAACAAGTAGTTCTATTCTATTCTATTCTATACCCTCACGCCACCTCCCTTGCGGGGTAGGCAGAGAGAACGGATCGCCAGACTTTCCTATCCTGACACACCCTTCGGGCTTCCATCACATTCATGCAGTTCCTCATACATACTCTCCGGTTACTTTTACTCAAAACACGTCCGTCCTTGAGTATCTGGTCGACATGGTCCAGCCAGGTGGTTCTCGGACGGCCGCGTTTCCTTACACCTCCTCTTTCACCCAGGTAAACTTTCTTCGTTATTCTTTCATCGTTCATTCTTTCCACATGACCCAACCATCTCAACTTGTTCACTTTCATTTTATTCACAACATCCTTTTTACAGTCACTCAACTCTCTAATCATTTCGTTCCTTATTCTATCTCTCAATGTTTTTCCACACATTCTTCTTAACGATCTCATCTCGACCGCATTTATACTTGATTCATCCTTCTTCAGCCATGTCCATGTCTCACTTGCATACATCAGTGTTGGTACTAGGATGGCGTTGTGCACCAACAACTTTGCCTTTGTCGATACGTTGCGACTTTTCATTATTGGCCTAATTGCCCCATTTACCCTGGTACCTGCTAACTTTCTTCTTTCGATGTCACTTTCACATCGACCATCTTTTGTAAACAAGCTTCCCAGATACACATACTCATCAACTTGCTCCAAGCATTCATTACCAACTTTAATCGCACAGTTCGTCCTTATCTCATCTCTTTCAAATACCATTACTTTCGTCTTGTTGACATTCATCCTCATCCCGTTTCTTTCGCAGCTACCATGCACACAGGATATAATTTCCTGTAACTCACTTTCGTTTTCAGCCATTAGTACTAAATCGTCCGCAAACATCAACGCACATACCCTTACTCCATTCAGGTCCACACCAACATCCATTCCTTTCAACGGACGCATACAGTTGTCGAAGAACAGATTGAACAACCAAGGAGACATGACACAGCCTTGTTTTACTCCTTTTGTGAGGGTAAACCACTGTGAGAACGCACCGTTCACCCTGACACACGCAGAGCTCTCCGTATACAGCGATGCAAGTGCACGAACCAATTGGCTCCCCACCCCGTAGTCCGACAATACACGCCACATTCTTTCACGATCCACGCGATCATATGCTTTCTCCAGATCTACGAACGCACAGAACAACTTCTGGTGTTTATCCAAAAATTTCTCCGCGACCATTCGCAGGGAGAAGATCTGATCGGCGTACCCTCTTCCACTTAGAAATGCACCTTGAGCATCCCATACCTTACATTCCGTAATCTTTCTCACTCTTTCAATCAATATTTTCGCGTACAGTTTGCCCACAGAACTCAACAGGCTGATGGCCCGGTAACTACCACATTCCAGCTTTGGGCCTTTCCCTTTATATAGAGGACATATGACAGCCCTCCTCCAGTCTTCCGGAGTGTAGCCATCCCTCCAACACAGGTTGAAAAGCTCCCAGCACCACCTGAGAGCACTCGGACCACCATGCCTGATAAATTCCGTAGCTACACAGTCATATCCTGCAGCCTTACCATTCTTTGCTTTTTTTAGCGCATTCCCAATCTCGCTCATACTAATTTCATCGCTACCATTCTCACTTACAACTAAATTCGCTGCTCCGCTAGTCTGGTTCATACCGGCATTACTTTCAAACAACTCTTCAAAGTATTCCTTCCATCTTTCAACCACCTCTTCACCATTCATCACTACGTTGCCGCTCTTGTCTTTAATACAGTTCATACCATTCGTCTCGCATCCAGCCCTTTTCTTTTTCACTTCCTTCCAAAATAACTTCAAATTTCCTTCCGCACTCGTCGACAATTTCTCACATTCTTGCTCTTCGAGCATAACTTTTTTCCTACGTACGATATCTCTTACCTCCCTCTTACAATCCTTGTATATTTCAACCATCCTTCCTCTTCGTATGTCATCCGTACCCTTCGCACTCAAGACATTCTTCCATGCATTCTTCTTTTTTAACACAACATCTTTCACCTCATCATCCCACCAGGCATCACCTTTCTTTTTCCCTATCACCGCCTCACCGCATGATTCTTTTGCACTCTCTTTTGAACAAGTAGTTATCTCAACGATATACGACAAAGGATGGTAATCTTATATAATTGAAACTTTTATTGTTTAACGAGTGATTCTTAGAGTAGTAGTAACTGGTTAGCGCAAGTTTCCTTTGACGCACGACATAATTTCCTAGCGTACGTGCATTGCGCAGGCTAGCTTGCGCAGTCGTCAAGGCCAGCCGTACGATATTGTCCGCGCAACAGAAAGCGCAGTGGGTCATTTGGTTCACAAAGATTTAAAATTGTTCTTTTTGGATTTTTTTTGGAACAATTGATTTCTTTGTAATTTTTTTTTTCAATGGGCATGTTATGCCAAATCACTGGAGTTATGCTGTTTTTCCTGTGTCTATGTTGTGTGAAGTTACTGGGTTTTATCACAAAATACTGTAATGACAATGTAGTTATGTTCTGCTGGGATCAGTAAATTATTAGTTAAATATTCTAAACAAACTAACGTAACTTATTTGATACATTTATGAAATGTTTAGTTACTGTGGTTTGCTATAGTAATGAACAATGTTACAAACGTGATGCTCCCTGGAAAAACAACGTAATTATTCATAATTACATTTTTATTTTATTTTTTACAAATGCAAGCACACAAGAGACAACAACTATAGATATAAGTAATAACATGGAGATAAAACGGTTAGTCCATTCATAATTCAGTTGTCACCCACAAGGATGCGTCACAGTTAAATTAAAACATATAAGTTCGTTCCGGTCGTCTCACACACCTACACTCAATCTCGCTGACACACTCACCCATTGCATTTAAATAGCTACAGTTGTAGGGGCGATATGCTATGAGTAAAAATCTTTCCATTATACTCCTAGCTTCATTTATTTTAAACTAGCGTAAGAACCCGTGCTTCGCTACGGTCAAATGTTGGGTTTGGATGAAGGAGTAGTTCAGCAATGGGACCCGAAACACATTCATCCATCTATCACATCATAAAGTAATGAGTTATAGCTGCTCTCATCATAATACTTGCCTCCCTTGGTGACTTTCACACATACCAATCATGAGCCTGCATGCATTCAGACTGCCCAACTACTTTAACTTCTAACATCATGGGCTTGGATAGAGAACCTTTGTCTGATGTTTCATTCCCCTTGTATGCAACCTTTGAGTTCATCCTTATGGAAGTATAGGTAATATAAGCATTAGGGGTACATTTCCCGTGCTTCGCAACGGCAAACTCTTGTGTTTGGAATAGTTCAATATACTCGTAAGAAACGGTGAAGTGTAATGAAATATATATGTCAATTGCAATGAGTACTGCATGTTCTTGAAAAAGATTTCATGGGGGTAAATTACTATAAAATTATGACATACAAACCCACTTTTCTCATCCTGTAGTAGTACTTTTTGACGTTCATGGATAAAAGTGTGTTGTACAACTCAGAGCCAAGTATTTCCAAAAAGCAGTTGTGTATATTACTTAACAAAACATTATGTATGGAAAGTTAAGATTCATAAAATAATGTAAATTATTGATGTGTTTATTTTCCTATAAACACTTAATACATACAAAGATAATCAAAATGTTTTAATAGGTAGGTACTACTAATTTGTCTACATGAAATTATTAAAAAAATAAATATCAAATTATTAAAGGTTTTAATGTAGGTAGTATTTATGTTCTTAAAAAGTAATGTAATGCAAAGATGTAGTTTAGGTATATATTTATATTCCATTTATTTATTAGCCATCTGTTGAATGAATATAATAATAGGACGTTTAGGTATACCAAACATGCTTATTTTGTATGTGATTTAAGGATTACTTATAATATTAAACATCATTACAGAATTATTGGCATCAGCCGACCAAACAACTTTAATTTCATGGATCTTTGACAATCTATGAATGTCTCGTCTATCGCCATTGACGTCCATCAATTTTTTTTATATTTCCAAATAATAAATTTCAATTCAGTACATCGGCTCGTCCAACGGTTTGGCACCATAGGAATACCCCTCCACAGCTTTCCGAGTTACTAAAACAGGAATTAATCAGATCTATTTTAAATAAATTACCTAGTTAACTAAGATAAACATTGTTGCTTAGTTTTTCGGTGAGACCAGTAGGAGTGTCGAAACGTCAATCAAGTTAAGTTACATAGGGTGCATCTCTAAAACGCTATGATATCGAGTAATCACAGTGAAAACCTTCAACAATTACTAAGTAAGATAAACACAGTCATAGAGAAATATGTAGTAGGTAAATGCATATTGAAACATTGTACGCACCTTGAATTTCCCTACAAATTCTGTGATCCGAACATTAAAATTATCCAGAACTCCATGATTTTCACAGTGCCAGATTACAATTTCATGATTCGTACCTGGAATTTTAAATCATCATGAATGTTCAACCTTAATGAACCTTTAAGTGTATCCTCACACTGAGATTAAAAACTTGCAGTTGACTTCTGGATGTCATATTCCACACACCCAAAAAGACCATTGTACTGCCTACACTAATGGTATCAGTTAAAAACACACCACAAAATGGCTCCGAGTGACGAAGTCTTGTAACTTCCTTGTATTTCCTAAAGAGAAGTAGTATTAATTATAACAATGAATTTAAACATGAGTATTTAAAAAAAAAATTACCATAAAATTTTTTTGAGGTTATGTCTGAACACAGATTTTGCTACTCAACACTCCATGTATTATTATAATACTATCAAATACTATATAAACTCATTTCATGTAAGCACATTAATTATTCTCCACACCAAATTGTGTTAGAATTATTACCTGCCTATAATAACACATTACATGTAAACGCCAAACTAAACAAAACATCGTAATTTGTTTGAAGTTGACAGACGCATCTGACAAAAGGAATCAGTGTTGCCATATTCATATTATGTTTACACCATAATCGAACCGCTAAAATCGTACGTAATTTGGTAGTCTTAAACTGAAATTAGGTATAATTCTTAAAGATTAATATTTTTCATAGTAGGTATTTTAGTTTCATAATATAACACCTTGAATAATAATAAACCTACGTGTATGACACTCATCGCTGCTGGCTAAAGACAATTTTCATCACTGTCAAAGCGATTTTAAAAAAAAACTTCTCGTTGACATTTATTAGTGTTGGGCGTTAGTTAATTTAAACTGTTACTCCCAAAACTGTTATTTCGCAGTAGCTGCAAGCCTTGCCTGTTATTTACTAACCTAATAAATAATTTAAAAAAGTATTAATACTCGTATAGTTATACCTTTTTACTAAACAAATATAGGTAAATTCGTTTAAATCCAAGTTCATTAGCTTTTTTTTAAACAGATATTTAATAAATACTCCTTACTGTTATATCAAATACCTGTTACAAATAACGCTTTCGGTTAACAAATATTTAGTACCTGTTAGTTTTTTTTCTACCCAATTCTACGTTGCAAACGTCAAATTTTGTTGGAATGTCGTTATATTGTCTTAATATTATTGTTGTTTAAATTATAAGTAATTCCTAATGAAACGATTACTTAGTGTTGTTTGATAATAATCTTGAGTAAAAAGTGTGCTTCATTATCCAGAATAATGCAAAATATGATATTATTTCAGAGATTCACCTGTGTTTTTTAAAGGTATTGTATAGAATAATAAATTATTTATTGCTATATAATTAGCGTTTAATTAGGAAATTACCTACCTTGTATCACTGAATAAAAATTTAGGTACCTACCTACCATATAAATAATACCTGTTTTCTGTGTAATTAGGTAGGTATAATAGGTATGTCAAGTTTGAAATTAGAATATTACTCTGTTTTCAATAACTTGCTTATATTTATCTGATTTTGGGAAACATTTGATATTCCAATTACCTATTATTGTTGACTATTTTCGTTTATAAATATACCTGCATCAGTTGTAGGGACATAATTCTTCATAACGGATATAGTGAAAAATGTTAGAAGCATAGGAGTAGGTACGAATTAAAATATTTATGTGGGATTCAGTGTCTAATTAGGTATGTACCTACCTACTTTGCTTCATCCAATAGAAATTTTAGTACCTACCTAGTACCTACCATGAATAATATTTTCAAATTTTTAATATGTCAAGTTGGTATCATCGTTGAATATAGATTGAGTGTTAAATTTATAGATGAGACATAATTCTTCATATTTAGAGAAAAAAGCTTATGTCCCTCATTAGAATTTGATATCTGTGGTTATAAAAAATATGAAATTTTGTTATTACAGAACGCATTATGTTATAGGTATTTCAGTATCGTCTCACTTTTTAATTTGACGAATGGTTTTATTTCAATGGCAAAATCTAAATACAAACCAACTTCACATTTCACAATGAATTTAACCTTACAATACCTTTCAATAAATTTAAAAATAACTTATAATTTTAAAAACTGACATCTCAAAAGCGACACGACATGGTGGAAATTTTCTTGAAAAACCTTGAATTTTGATGTTTTGTGTAATGAAATATCTTATCCAAGACTACATATTATTAATTTTTTTATATCCTATGTGTATCTTGGAAATGTTTACTAAATCCACTCAATTAATGAACGCACAAAACTATTTCATATAAAAGATTACCCCGGAATGAATTAACAGGAAATTGTGGAAATTGGACACGAAGTATTCTCTGTTTCAAGTATGTTGTACGCTGGACCAGTAGTAATTCTATGGATAAACTTTTGTATCCATGGAAACCCATGAGAGGGATGATGTGTAACGGGAAGTGAGAAAAATACGAACATACGTACGAACTGAAATATTTATGTGGGATTTTGTAAGAGAGTGTAAGCGCAAAATAAGAATAACGTAATCCACAAAGTAGATTTTGGCTTATTGTATAAAAAGGCGTCAGAATATCAAAAAAATATCCACAAGAATCACTGCGTCTTACCTTAAACATTTTATCAACCAAATTACAGCATTATTTCCAAAGACCGAAAATTATCTTAAGTTGCAGCAATTTCAGAGGCAATTTCGTACATATTTTTTATCGAGAAAATTATCGAAAAATCAAATTTCTAACTGCTAGAGAGACTAAAAATATTCTCATTTATCCATGTTTAAGTTTTAGGATGATATTCTTTAGTATTAGCTAAATAATCTTACTTTTCCCGACGCAATTTTTCCTACATCTACAGTAGGTATAAAAGTAGAAAGATGAACTGGAATTGGTGAATGTTACTTAAGTGTAAAGTGATCACATTAACCCAGCCATCACACAAAAACCTGATATATAAGTTTATCCTTCATTGTGTATCATTGATTGAAAATAATGGGGTGGGAAATACGATTTTATTTTTAGAATGATTATACAAATTTTAAATTGAAACAAATGATTCCAATTTTCCACAGCTGTGATTGGAATTTGTCGAAAACAAAAAAAAAAACGCACGTTTGAAAAGTGATCAAAATTATAATTACCCATTCTACGCCCTTCATGCATATTAACATCAACCAACGAACTTCCAGAGCCGAGATTAGGCATTTTTAAAAATCATTAATTATTGTATGTCGTTAGGTAGGTATCTCACATTAAATAGGTAATTTTTACCACGATTTTACATAACTTTATCCATCATTTTTGTTTTGGTTGCCTGCGTCTACATTTTTCTGTCCAAATTTTGATAATTTTGCTATGCCTCAAAACCTTGAAAATTTGCATTTTAGTGAAATGCCTATAAATAATATTTTTTGGGGACTATAGATAGACCAATATAATTAATCAAATGAAGAGGTGATCTGCAGCCTGGTTGTAACGCGCTCGACTGCTAATACAGTGGGCGCGGGCTCGATCCCCGATGCCGACCTACTCCACTTCACGACACAAGCTTTTCAAGCTTAATGTGAAGTGTGCAAAGGTATATTTGTGTTTATTTCGGTAAACCCAGATTCAATTAAAAAAATATTGCATTAAATGACGGGATTATTGCCATCTACATTAAAGGACTCCCACGGGCTTAAGGCCCTCCGCATCCCCGGGTAGCACAGGCGCATATAGCGTCTTCTTTACCCGCACTTCTTGGCAAAATCTTTTGAAGAGGTGGGCTCAGGGTTAGCCGGAAGGGAGCCCCCCGACAAACCCCACCCCAAACTTACATTCCTTCAGTGTCCTTGTCCGATGGAAACATATTTATAATTGCCGTCTACAATGTCTACCAACCAATCATAATTCCACCAGGCGATTCGAGAGAAATTGAATAAACGTGTTTGTTATATTCATAGCTTTTACGCGCGCCATAGGCGTATTAGGCCGTGTTTCCACCTGCAAGAAAACTTCTGCAAGAAGTGTCTACAGTCTGTCAGGCAACTACAGAGTTTCCACTTGCAAGATATACTGTCTGCAGTCTGACACTTCTTGCAAAAGTTTTCTTGCAGGTGGAAACCCGGCCTTAGAACTACTCGTAACTATCTTCTTCTTCTTCTTCGTCAGCCTTGGTCCCTCCACTGCTGGATACAGGCCTCTTCCATTCGTATCCAGTCCTTTCGATCCTTCGCCTTTCTGACCCACTGTCTACCCGCTACCGAGGTCACGTCGTCCGCCCATGTTTTCTGGGGCCTTCCGACACCTCTTCTTATATATAGTGTATAATATTTACCCAAAAGTATGGAATATTTGGCCAGCAATAGTTAATGATATTCCTGGCAAGGTCAACAAGAGGTTAAAATGGAATCCGCTTATCCACGAGGCGCCCCTGTACGTTTAACCTTTGAATTAGTTTAGTTTCTGCGTCTATGGTCATGAATTTTAATGCCTTTTACTGTAATTTCGTATTTTTTTCCATTCCAAAGGCGGCTCGTAGAAATAATATTACTATTAAATAATATTACCATATCCTCAGGCCGCATCCATTGAGGGGTAGGCAGAGAGAACGGAACGCCACACTGCCATATCCTTACAAATACTTCTTTCTGGCGTCACGTTCATGCAGTTCATGAAAACACAAGTGTTTGAGTGGTTTTTCAGATTTAAAAGATCCAGTAGAAAAGTTTCAATGCCAAATGATGAAAAATCTCGCTACGGTCGGCCTAAACCGATGAAAATATTAAAAAATTGCCGAAATCCTCCTAAAATATCGACTCTGAATCATTGAAGAAGCCGTGACGCTGACCTGGAGTGATTTGGAGTTCAGCTGAGTGAATTTTAAAGAAGATTTAGGAATAACAGTGTGCTGCCAAAATTCGTGCTTCTATTTTTTACTACCAAACAATTACAAGGTCCCTTGGGAGTATGCTTAACTTTGAAAAAACAGTTCCGAAATGATTCAAACTTGGCTTGTAGCTCGTTTTTAACATTCCAAGAGTTTCAAAGCAAAAAATTAACTGCGACGCGGTTTTTACGAGAGCCACAAAAAAAAACGACGAGCACACGAGACAATGGACACTAAAAAAATCCACAAAAGCCGAATGGAACCTTCTTTAGCAACGATTTTTGGCATAATGACTCAGAAATGATGGCCCTATACACTCCTAAAGTAAGAACGCTCTACTAAAAAAAACTCCGCCCTCCACAACATAAGTTCAGTTATTTTTTGGTACCCCCTTGTATTGTTTACTAGGTCGAATTTTTTTCAAAGCTTTCTGCGAATGTGACAGAGGCAAGGAGTGTGGATAAGGATAAGGCAACCTGACATTCTGGTTTGCATGGGTAATTTGCTAGTCTATATAATAAAACAAAGTCAGTTTTTTTGTAAGTGTTCGTAAAACTCGCGCATTTTACGATGGATTTCTGTGAAAATTCACAAAAATTTTCTTACAGATCTGCTCTAGGTTTTAAGGTCTGAATTTTTTTGAAAAAAAAAGCTATTTTCAAGAGATATTACGTTCTAAAATCTAAATATGAAAAACACTAAAACAAGGCGGCCATCTTGGAATCCAAATCTGAATTGGATTGTCTAACCATAGATTATTATGAGTAGACAAGCGATGTTGGATGCCAGAAAAAGGAAATCATGTCGTAAGTCATATTTTATCTAGCTCAAACCATCGGGAGACACCGTGCCCTACGAAGCACGGGTAACTTAGCTAGTATTCCATAAAATACGTATTTATTTCATTCTATTTCTGCTCTAACGATTGTGAAAGATAAATACCCACTATTTACAATATCCTGTCATCTCTGTCGCACATTGTATAAAGTATATCTGTGCATCTCGCTCTATTAAGTCAACATAAAAGTTTTGAATATTGGTTTTGTTCCATACAGAATACAGAATGGAATAATATTCTAATTTTACTGTTTGAATTTGAATGGCTGAAATGTTCGAAAGCATCGTGTTTCGCTATTGGTTGATTCGCGGTCTCATACAGTGGCTCTCAACATTATATATTATTTGAACGTTTTTTTACGAGAAATGCTGGATTTCACCAACTTCTTAGGTGAGAATAGTGGATATAGGAGCCAATTATCATTATTTTTCAATTTCGCATACAAAATTTGTCCTAGGTGGCTCCTATCTCCGTTATTTCTAACCTAAAAAGTTGGTGAAATTCAGCATAAGTGTGCCAAAACATGTGATGATAAGGCTCAAAATCACACGCACAATTGCTTGAACGAATGTAAGAAATAGCCTTTTTGTAAATTTTTTGGGGATAATTTCACATATTCAAAATTTTTTACGGTCATTCACTAGATTAATGCGTATTATCAGTACGAAAAAGATTTTTTCTATGCGACTTTAGGAAAAAGAGTAGCAGTCTTCGAAAAAACATCAGTGGTATGTTTTACATTTTTTTTTGTGTTCATGAGTAAAAGGGTGTCAATGGTCGATACCTACACGAGCCAAGCCAAACATTCCATCCACATGCGTTTTTACTCATGAATATAAAAAAAACTTGTGGATGCTCGCAAGCGTGTGGCGGCGACATAGCACATTTCACCAAAAGTGTAAATAAATGAATTAATCCGTCTGTCGTTATTATGCTCCCGCCACATGATCGTGTAGGGTCGCAAAGGCTCGGTGTTCATGAGTAGAAAGGCGTCAACGGTCGGTTACGTACACGTCAAGACAAACATTTTCAACCACACGCCTTTTTACTCATTCACGGCGAGGGTCGGCGAGCGTCTGGCGCCCACAAAACAGGGTTCATAATACAATGGAGTGTTTTTTATCCGGCACAATATTTCCGCACGGTTCGGCATGCACTGTAGTGTACTGGTAGAGTATTGTAGTATTTTTATTGTATGATATTTACAATAGCGACTACACTACAGAGCTTCGCGTCCTCACCGCACAATACGAGTATAAGTTGGTGCTATATTAAGAGAAGGCATATTGACATTTCAAACATTTCTTAAAAGAGGAGACCTTAGATCTCGACAATCTTACTAAATATGCCTTGGAAAAAATATAGTCGATACATTGGAGCTTTATCTAGGGAATAACCGTAAAAGATTTTGTATATCTTGTACAGATTTCTCAAAAAAAAGATAAACGAAAAACACCTCTGTTCCCTTTTCCGAAAGACAGAAACTCGTTTCCCGAAAGTCGTGGATTTTTTTGTTTTTGTTTAAATAATGTGCATTAAAATCTAGGGAATAACCGTAAAAGTTTTTTGATTGAAGCGAAATTAACCCCAAAAACTGGAAAAGACGCTATTTTTACCATTTTATCATGCAACTTTGAACCTTTATGCGGTGGGAAATGACCGTGACGTCATAGTTGGGCCTGGAGCCTTAATATACTCGTAGGTTGGTGCAATATGAATGTATGGGAACTATTGAGTAGAGAGACCACAGACTAAACTGCAACGAAACCGTACGCGCCATATAAACGGCGTCTATTGTACTAACATAATATTCTGCAAGCGGTTCTAAAACTATTTTATTTATTTTATTTTATTAGATGGGTGCCCGATTCCACCAACTACCACCTAGGAAGCAGACCCCTAAGGAATTTCCATACAAAAACACAGATAATTTCAGTAATTTATAATGATGGACAACAGAGGGAGCAATAAATCCATACAAAATACAACATGCAGCTCTACTTAGTTAGGTGCCCAAATATCTCCGCCCAGAATCTCCTTCACTTTAGTAGCTGCATGTTGTATTTTGTATGGATTTATTGCTCCAACTGTTGTACATCATTATAAAATCACTGAAATTATCTGTGTTTTTGTATGGAAATTCCTTAGGGGTCTGCTTCCTAGGTGGTAGTTGGTGGAATCGGGCAGGGGTATATTATGTACTGCGACCTATAAGATCTATTGTACTCCCCCCACTCTGCCCATCTGGTAACTACCCAGTTAGAGCAGCCCCTCTAGTCCTAGACGTCTTACGAAGTTCAGCACTCGGAGGGGGTCTAGGGTGGGAAGTGATTCCACCTCTATCTGGTGCTTGCCCAAAGTTCTAAGACTATAGGCCGACAAAACAGCATCTCAAAAAGTTCGTTAATGAGAATAGCCATCCATTCAAATTGTCTCTGTTTAAGGTGCCACGAGGTCCTCAGACTAGTAGTTATCTCAACGGATGTACAGCAAAGGATGGACTTTGCATCAGGCTTTTGACCGTTCGTCGGCTGGCTTATTGTGATCGCTTTACACTTAAGTAACTTTCACCAATTCCAGTCAATATATCTGTCGCGGCCGGGATTCGAACCCAGACCTCCAGCCTAACACGCCGGTACTTTCCCGATGTGTCATGAAGGCTGGTGAACGAAGCTCTTTTAGACACAGATCTAGTCACCGCATACCGCCTTATTTGGTATCTCACGAAAGTGCTTCGCGAGTAGAACTCATTCACATTTTTACAAATTTTGATTCTGACTATTCTTAGTGGGAGGCGCCATTGGAATGAAGGAATCCAAGCCTCGGAAGGGCGTTTTTGGTATCGTTTGGAAGACCACAAAATACAGTTCTAAGATATAAATTCATAAAATATTGTTCTTAAACATTTTTCTTACGTTCATTTATTAGTCGCATGCTCCGACCGCTTAAAATGAATTGCACCTTAAGAGTGTGCATACCGACATTTCAAAAATTTCTAAATACGGGAGACCTTCTATCTCGACAACCGTTTCTAAATATGCTTTGGAACAAAATAGGGTAGATGCATTGAACCTTTATCTAGGGAATAACCGTAAAAGATTTTTTATATCTTGTATAGATTTCTCAAAAAAAATATTTAAAAACACCTCTGAACTTTTTTCCGAAACACGGAAACTCGTTTCCCGAAAGTCGCGGAGTAAATTTTTTTCTTGTACTGATAATATGCATTAAAATCTAGGGAATAACCGTAAAAGTTTTTTGATAGACGCAAAATTAACCCTAAAAAATGGAAAAAAACGCTATTTTTACCATTTTATCATGCGATTGTCACGCAATTTTGAACCTTAATGCCGTGGGAAAAGACTGTGACGTCATTCCTGGTGCCATGCCCTTAAAGAATTAAATTTAAATGCATTTTCTCTTCCATATTAGTGTGTGTTTCTTTGTATTATTTTCTCTGTACTGCAAGCGTATTAATATTAAGTTAGAATTATTCTACAATAATTTTTATGAGAGCAATTTTAAAATGCATTCGTAAGCTCAACTGAGTTTTTTAAAAATAGAACATGCATGTATGTTTAAATGTATGTACAGGGTGTTGTATTAATTAATAGATATGATTTTACTAGCTGCACAATCCGTTAAAAAGTAGGTAGGTATATGAAATAGGAAAAAAATATAAATGAGTTGGTGGGACATCTACGAGTATTTATTTATTACGAGTATTTATTTATTTATTTTATTTTAATTCATTAAGGCAATCCACCCGTAAAGAGTGATTTGTGCCAATTAAATCAAATCAATACAATATTAGAATATTGAGATCCAATAATATTTATATTTACTAACATAACCAGGACCTTGACTGGACACTACAGACTGCGGAAGCACACGTTTAAGATTGGACTATCAGACACCCCAGTCTATAAATTCTGCTCAGAGGACAACGAAATCTTCTGTAACTGTGACGCACTCGCTCATAAAAGAAGTCGCGCTCTTGGAGGGCCCCTACTGGACTCCGAGAAGGCAAGACTACTCGCACCAAGACAGATCGTGAGCTACATGAGACACGTCGGCCACCAAGACGAGATGTAACATTGAAGTATAGACCTATTTTGGTCTATAGACAGTAACGTGAGGAATAAACGGTTCCCTGATCTCTCAAGGGAAAAAAACATTCATTTTCAGTTTTCATACAGTTTTCATCATAGCTCTCATATACACAGGAAACTATTCGCTGTAACTTGCATACAGCATCTGCTATCAAAACTTAATCATCTGCAAACATAAACACACATACTTTATCTCCATTTAAAGGTCTACATCAATATTCAGCTCGTTCAGAGGACGCATGCAGTAGTCGAAAAACCAAATGGGAGCAGGTCAAGTAAAAAAACATTAAACCGTATAAATAAATAAAAACAATATCCATTGTTCTCGTAAGTACTTACTTCAAACAACGACGTTGTAATAACATTTTTTTGACGTTATTCTACAAGCACAAAATTGAGTTTTTTTTTATAGAACATCCTATACGTAGATAAAATGGCGCGTGTAATTTAAAAAAAAGAACGCCGTAATGCTGTGTACTATTACCCGAGTACAGTACTCGCATATTGTACGTCGCTACCAGCCAGGTACTAGTATAGGGCTGCTACAAGTGTCGGACTGCCGACCGGGATACTTTTTCTCCCCCTCAAAAAAAAAACTATAAAAAACTATCAATATTCGTAGTTTAGTTCAATAGATTAGGGATTAGTCTTAGAGACAGAATAAGGAACGAAGTATCAGAACCAGAACAAGAGTGTTGGACATTATTGAAAGAGTCGCCACAATTAAATGGCGGTGGGCTGGTTATGTCGCCCGCAGCTCAGATAATAGATGGACAAAACGCGTCCTAGGACTACCACAAGAAACCCCAGACGACCACAGCTTCGTTGAAGAGACGACATCGTGAAGTATGCCGGTGCAACATGGATGCAAGTGGCCCAAGATCGTTTGGCATGGAAAAAGATGGAGGAGGCCCACGTCCAGGAGTGGATGGCTACGGGCTGAAGAAGAAGAAGAAGTTCAATAGACATGAAAATTGTTTTCTTAAAATTGATGAAATGATGAACTTGGCGTTGGTTTTCTTTGTTTGGAAGTGACAGTGTAAGTAGCGCCGCGCTCGAAATTCTTGTCACAATGAGCGTGCATAAAAAAGGAGTGCTGTAAATCTTGTTCAGTTTTATCGAAATAAAAAATACATAGGTACTGATGATATAAATGCAGAATATGTACCTAAAAGAAGTAGAAGTGTAATTAGTGCCGCAGGCAATTTTTTTTATGAAAGAATTGGAAAGTAATGTACGAGTATTTTCGTAATAACTCTCCGGAAATCGTTTTATTGAGGAATTAATATTAAGAAATGCCTGAGCGGGACAAATGACTGTTGGACCGGAACACGGACCTCACGGAAAGAGGGACAATCCTGAGTGTGAGTGTGGTGCTGTTCAGACAGTCAGACATTTGGTCCGGGACTGCGAGGCAAGGAAATTTCCCGGTAGCCTCCAGGACATCCACGAGGCAAGACCGGAAGCGGTGGTCTGACTGGCAGCACTGGAGCCAAGGCTTTGAAAAATAATTATGTCGACGCAGCCTACACGGGCAAAGGACAACGCCGAAATGCCACACGAAAAGTAAAGTAAGTACGGACCTCAAAACCGGGACATGTCCCGGCGTACCGGTACGTATGGCAGCCCTACACTAGTGCCATACAAAAAGTAATAGTTAGTATGTCCCGTGTGTAATTTGACTTGAAGTTGTTAGCATAAACGTTTCACTTTTACTATAGAACGTTTATACCTGCTCGGTTGTAATTACATATACCCGCACCTACATATTATTCATGGTGAATATGATTTTTCCTTTATCGCATTTAGGAAAATGGAGAACTGAGGAGAAAAATTAATACGCTTGGTAGACTTTATTATTATTACACTTTTTATAACTTCATCTGTCGTTGTTTGCGTCTACATTTTCCCCTTGAAATTTCAAAACTTCCCAACGTCCTAGGATCCTGAAATTTTGAATACATATTTGCTTCAGTTTAAATATGTAGTACTGTTTTATCATAAACACATTTCAATTGGTAAATTTTCATTAATATAATTTTTATATGGAGAAATAAAAGTGTGGTTCTTTCTATTTATCTTTCCTTTCTTCCGTCACATTCATGCAATTTGTTATAAACCCTCTCCGATTTAAGCGTGGTAAGAATAAACTAGTAGTCCAAGAGCCCGCTGCTTAATTTATGACGTATCTGTTTTTTGATCGAAATGTGGTACAAATGATAGCTTACCAATAGGGTTTTACATCGCACTAGGGTTGCCTATCAAAATCTTGCCGCAACCCCCCCTGCCCCCCCCGAAAAGGTCCCTCTTCGCGGTTTTTCGCATTTTATAGGAATATGGTAAGAGATAGGAGAAAGTAGTCAATGACAAAAATTATCCTTGCTAAATTCTCTACAAAAAATGTAATGTCAATTTTTTCGTAGAACTAGCAGTTTACCCGCAATAGCCGGTCCAAAACCGAAATTCATTTAAAAAACTAAAAAAATGAATTTAAACTTAATTGGTTGAAAATTGATAAGAGCTACAGGAAAATAGTCAAAGAACGAATTAATTACCATAGTCTTATCTACAAAACGAGCTATAACTTATGTTCATACATCTAATAATTTCGGAGTTATTACAATAAAACTCAGCGGCGAAAATTCTTAAAACTTAGTTTTTCATAAAATAACCAGTGATATAGCGCCGCAGGCCAAATTTTTTTTTCCATAAAATGTTAGTAGTAATGGGTGGAAGAATGTGAAAGAAAAAAAATCAAACTTTTTTTTTTATTTTTTCAAAAAATATCCTGTTTTTTGACCGGCCATTACGGGTAAACTGCTAGTCCTATGAAAAAATTCACTTAGCATTTTTTGTAGAGAATTTAGCAAGGATTATTTTTGTCTTTGACTACTTTCTTCTATCTCTTACCATATTCCTACAACATGCGAAAAACCGCGAAGAGGGACCTTTTCGGGGGGGGCAAGGGGGGTTGCGGCAAGATTTTGATAGGCAACCCTAGTGCGATGTAAAACCCTATTGGTAAGCTATCATTTGTACCACATTTCGATCAAAAAACAGATACGTCATAAATTATGCAGTGGGCTCTCGGACTATAGGGAAATGAGTGACTGCAAGACTGGTGTTGTGACAAGAATGAAAGTGAATAAACTAAGATGGTTTGGGCATGTTGAGAGAATGAAATATGACAGGATGACAAAAAATATATATTTGTGTGACGACCACATCCTCAAGGATGGACGCGTTTTGAGTAAAAGGAATCGGAGAGCGTGTATGACTGCATGATGCATGAATGTGACGGAGGCTAGGAGTGAGTGTGAGCATAGGGCTGTCTGGCGCTCTGTTCTCCCTGCCTACCACGCAAGGGATGCGGCGTTACTGGATAGAAAAGAATGGAAGTTATTTGCTGATTACTTCAAATAACGTAAAATCGGCGATAAATCAAGAAAAAAGTGTCTATTAACATTAATACCTAATAGGTATATAGGTAAGTAGTATCCATAACAAGAAGACGATAGGATAAACAGAGGAAGGGATAAACAGAAGATGGGATACAGAAACAGGGAGAGACGATGTAATGTAAAAAGAGAGAGATGGATGGACCGGCAATACAATAGTATTTTGGAAAAATCATTTCATCACGTGAATCGCAAAGCGGCGAATCTGCAAATAAAAGTTTGTACGGGAAATGGAAATAATTATGTTTTATATCCACGCTTTTTTAACTTCATCTGTCGTTATTTCTGTCTCCATCTACATTTTCACGCATATTTGCTTTAGGTGTCAGTTTCAAATTCTAATACTGTTTTGTCATAAACACGTCTTAATTATGAAAGCATGAATTATTTTGGTGCAATAGTGGTTGTAGAATTTCAGGAGTAAAATGGAAATTAACATTAATAACTAAAATTAAAATAAAAAATTGAGGAACTTTTTAGTACATTCTGAATTTATTTTAAGACTTTTTCACCGACTTTTGTAAATAAAATTCCGAGATTTTTTTCCTCTCGTAATTTTTTCGCCGACGGGGGGGGGGGTCTAGAATTCCGTGAAAACCACACAAAATCTTTTTTTGAGCGAGCGAATGCCGCCCCTCCAGGGGGTGCCGCTCATAATCCCCGTCCTACTCGGCCTATTGGCAAATCCGGCCCTGGATCTCTGCCAGCTAACCTCAAATTGAATCTATGTATGATAACGATGTTCGATTCGCTAGTTTGACGTAGAGATCACGATACGTATAATAATATACAAAATAGGTGGTGTAGGGTCTGGGGTGGTTAATAGAAATGGAGATTTATGTAGATTGGTGTAACGTAGTTTAAGTGCCTCAGGCGAAGATGGGTTAAGAAAAACTGCGGTGTATTCTTACAACATAACACTTGAGATGCAAGTAACATTTTTTTTACCGAAAATAATACAATTTGAATCTTGGTCCATTAAAATGATAGATATTACTGCAGTTTATAAGCCAAGTGCAGTACATATAGAATATTGGCTCTAGAGAGGCATTGCACCACATCAGGTAAGTACCTACTCTGGGCTACAGTATAGTCTACATCCATAGTACTGGAGGCGGTGGAATTAGGACTAGCTCCTCCTACTATTGCACCATGTAATGTAGTAGTTAGTCCAGGACGCTCCAGGCATACCAGAGCAGAGCCACTTCACTGCAGACCACCAGACTAGCAACACTAACCAGAGCCCAGGACAGCTTGCTGATACTTAGGAGGTAAGTGAACACCACATATTGGCGACGCCAACTTTCCATGTGAGGAAAATTTAGGCCACCTGGAAAAAATGATCAGTGGCTTCTATCTCCGCTATTCCTCACCTAAAAAGTTGGTGAAATCCAGCATTAGTCTATTGTATAACAAAACCCATAGAGTCGGGGGTATGTTGGGGTTAACTGGAAGAAATCGAAGCTTGGCGATTAATTGTTTTTTTAAGCACTATGTTTATCGGGTTGACTGTACGATATTGCTTTTGCAATAAGTCCGCTTTTTGGCACACTGCATTGTCTTGTTTTTGTTATTTATATTTACTGGCCAATAAAGATTTATTTATTTTATTTTATGTGTAGGACCAAATCACTCAGGAGGTTAGAAATATTGGAGAAGGGGTGATATTTATTAAATAATTTATATAATGCAGCAAGAATGATTTGTAAATTAAAAAGAAAAAAAAAACAAATACATATTTCAGGCAGCATGTAATTGGGGCTGCTACAAGTGCCCATTGTCTTATATCCGTTGTATAATTTGACATTGAATAATTGATTTTTATGTATGACGAAATGTCAATCAGAGCCCTTTACATTCTGATTGGCATTGATCTGGGGGGGTACTTTGTAAGCTTTCTCGCCCTAAACACGTAGATAAAATGTTTTAGGAAAATGACCCTTATGACGATATACATAAGGTCGTTTTTCGTGTGTATTTTATCTGCGTGTTTCGGGTGAGAAACCATTAGAAAGTTCCAGTACTGATAATGATTATTGTTTTTGTTATTGTTTGATAATATGCTATAATTGTAAAAATTGACGAGTCAGGTACCCGAATGGGCCTACAGACGATAGAAAACAATAAATAAAAAAATTAAACACAGTGTAGGTATATTATGTAGTAGTCCTGTATGTTCCCATTTTGAATATAAAAATGTAAGGCTCATTTTTTTCTAAGAAAGGTTACCGTCAGTTAAAGTGTTAATTTTTTGATGGAATTCTGTGATAAGATGAGACAGATAGACAAGACATATACCCATCACGTTCTGACGTACGTATCCACCTACTCCTACCACTTGACATGCATTGTAAATCTACAGACAAATGTATCACTCATCCATTGAATTAGGTTTATTTTATTATATTAAGTAGTAAGCACTTGAGCTTAGATGTTTTGGGCATGTTGAGAGAATCAATTTATTAGATTATATTTATTTGCACTTCAAGTGGCCTGGATTCATGGGCGTCGCCAGCCTCGGAGCTAGGGGTGGGGGGCAACAAAAAATTAAAAATTGATATAAAATAAAAAAACGTGTATATAGTGCCCATTTTTTATGAAACTGATGGATTTTCATACAAATTTTAGAAAATTTATGATATGATGAGAAAATGTGTTGTAGTGATGTGATTTTTTGTGAGGTCTTACCATTTAGTATGAAAAAATAAATACTTAAGTATTCCAATCTATTCCCCCTGACGACGCTCTTGCCTGGATCAATCATGTCAACCGTATCCTATTGATTTATTGGTTCCTAATCATCCATAGGCCTTATTTAAGGCACTTGGAATCGTCAGGTTTACATATGGAACAAGATTACAAAATCAAATGCAGCAAATCAATAAACAGTCAGAAAAAAAAGAATGGAAACAATAATTACATGGTGACTAAGCAAAATTATAAAGAAGGTGTGGATTAGTTCCATGCAGGTCTGGATGTAAATTGTCCAGAACTGCATTTCGTCCGCTTTTTGAGTAAAAGAAATCGGACAGTGTCAACCTGGCCATTCAATTTGAATAACGGCGCCGCAGGCGAAATATTTCGTGAATGAGAGTGACAAAGTTCGTGTTTTAGTGTTAAAATTGGTAAGTATTATAATCGTTGTGTACAAAAACTACAAAAAAAGAAATAATGGCGCCGCCGGCAATTTCATTTTGATAAATGGGCGAAGTAATGAACCTGAGTGTCTTTCTAAATGTTTTAAAATAACGTTTTTATATAATTGTTTAACATTTCGAGGGGGGGCGGCTCTATACGCCCTTGGTAGTTTAGGATAGAAGTGTGTGGCGGTCTGCTCTCTCTGCCTACCACACAAGGGAAAGATGAAGATGGCTTATGGATACATTGAAAAGGGCCTTAAAAGACAACATTCACCAATTTCAGGTTCACATTTTGTTACTAGTAGAATATTTTCAGTCACTTCAGGAAAAGTGTATTTTATTTTCAGCTTTCCTTAAGAATTCTGTGACACTGTGACTGTGTAAAATATTCAGCAATGAACGCTCGTTTGGAATACACGTTTGAATGTATAAAGTGTGCAAAGGGGACCCATTCTGAAGGTCTCAGCAAACAAACGAACGTCGAATAGACAGACTAAATAAAATAAATGAACAGACAAATCTTTGAAATCTTAACAAGAGAATAAAATAAACCAAGATACTTAAACAACTCAAAAAAAAGTTTTATTAGATAATTTGAAATACAGTCTGTGTACACTCGGTTGTTCTTTCTGTTTTAAAAATTTTGTAATTTAAGGGCTTGGTACCAAGAATGAAGTCACAGTCATTTTCCATGGCATTAAGGTTCAAAATCGCGTGAACAATCACATGATAAAATTGTAAAAATTGCGTTTTTTACATTTTTTGGGGTTAATTTCGCTTCAATCAAAAAACTTTTACGGTTTTCCCTAGATTTTAATGCATATTATCCGTACAAAAAAAAAATCTCCTCGACTTTCGGGAAACGAGTTTCTGTCTTTCGAAAAAAAGATCAGAGGTGTTTTCACATTATTTTTTGAGAAATCTATAGCATCCGCTTACCAAACAACCCGTATACAGTGGCGAAGACACCTAAGAACACGATTCCCATCGAGCTACCTTTTGATTTGAGATGGTATAAAATAATACGTCTAATCTGACATAATTCAGTAAAAACGTGTAAGCCCAGGTTTCCCTTCTACAAAAATCCACTCTTCGCCACTGCTGCATAGTTAATTCAGCCGCGAAGATACCTAAGAACACGATTCCTATCGAGTTACCTTTTGGAAAAAAATGATAGGTATAGTAGTGTCTAATCTGACGTAATCCCATAAGAAATGTTAGCCTCGGCTTCCCTTCTTCAGAAATCCACTCTTTGTCACTGATACAGAGTTATATATACAGGGTGAATATATATGAGTAGGTATATATACAGGGTGAATATATGAGTAGGTATATATACAGGGTGTCTAATATTATATTGATGATTTTCTTTTCTCACTTTATTCATTCATCTCTCCGCCACCTACACGTGGAAGATTGGTAAATAAATTGCCATTCCATCTTCCTAAGTGACAACTATTGTATTGGATTTTTACAGGAATAATACCTTCCTACTTAGCTAGGTAGCATAGCTACTAGGATTAAACGACAAAATAACACGGCAAAAATATCGTACGGAAAAAATATCACAGGGAAAAAATAACACTGCAGTATTCCTACAACAGTGTAGAAGAATTAAGAATGAACATTGTCGGGCTTACAGCTGGCTTTAGTGATCAATTTGCACTCGAGAAACATTCGCCATTTCAGTTCACCCCGGCTGGGATTCGAACCCAGACCTTCGTCTCGCATAGTACTTAAGCCAGCCGAAGTCGGTCGTAAGCCCGACAATGTTCATCCTTAATTCTTCTAACAGTTTGTAGGAATACTGCATTGTATATACTACGGAATGTGGAAATCCAACGCTTTACAAGAATAATTTGTAAATCAAAAATAATTAAAGTAAGAAATAACACTTTTGATCACAGGGCCGTGTGCAATATATACACACGTTTCACCTCGACTCAGTTACCAGCCTTCATAGCATATCGGTAAAATACCGGCTTGTAAGGTTGGAGGTCTGGGTTCGATTCCCAGCCGCGGCAGATGGATGGACTGGAATTGGTGAATGTTACTTAAGTGTAAAGTGATCACATTAAGCCAGCCGACGATCAGTCATAAGCCTGATGGAAGGTCCATCCTTTGCTGTATATCTGTTGAGATATAGCTACTTGTTAAATTTAAATACGATATGTAGAAAAATTCCGATGGTCTCACAAAATATAAAATGTGATTTTCATAAATAATGTTAATAAAGATTTATTTATTTATTTTTCCTGTGTTATTTTATCCATGTGTTATTTATTCCTGTGTGATTCTCTCCTGACACCAGTGGGTACTAGGTGGGCACCCTGTTTCACTTTACTACTTTAAGGATAAAATCAATACCCGATACGTCATTCCCAAACAAACAAATAGTGATGGGAATCTTTACCGAATACCAAAAGTGCTTCACAAAATTCTATTATTCATATTTATTTATTTACTTACGGCGCAAGTCTTTAACATTATAGTACGACTAATTATAACTGTCGAACGCAGTAATAAAAATGTGACCGAGAAGAGACGACTACCTGCTTTACTCGTACTTATGACAGAGCCATAGGCTGGCCACAAACGTCCCGAAGTTCAGTTCCGGAATCGACCGTTTTGCAAAAAGGTTCCGACCAAAACCTCTTTCTGAATTTAAAATCGGGGTGACGCTGAAGTCAGAGAGAGGTTTTGATCGGAACTTTTTTGCAAAATGGTCGATTCCGGAACTGAACTTCGGGACGTGTGTGGCCAGGCTTAAGGTGCGAATAAAGAACACGTGTTAAGTGATCACGTGTTCTTTATTTGCACCTTATGGCTCTGTCGTAGGTGCGAATAAAGCAGGTAGTCGTTCCGTCTCGGTCTAATTTTATGACTGCATTAGACAGTTCTAAATAATTTTACTTTACCATTGTGCTGTTTTGTAACACTCTCTGTACATAATAATATGTGTGTGCTAGAATCATCGAGCGAAACGTCCAGCGAAAAACAACTACGAAGAACGTGACCTAGGATTGGATGTAACCACGTGATACGTTATATCTCTAATGCCGAATACAAAATTTAATCTCAGTATTTTGGCATCACTTAATTTCGGTCAAAATTTTCCGGTCAAATGTATAAGTAGCAGGTTCTTGTAAGTAAGTTTTAGATTTCATTAGACGCAGAACTTTATTTAAGTAAAGTAGGTACCTGGCGTGTAGGCAGAGAGTACCAGCCCGCTACCTACGTCCGTAGAGTTATAAAGTATAAAAGCATTTGCTTGCTGTGAAGTTTTCGGCTTGACGCTCCCCAAGGGACAGACTTTCCTTTCAATCAAAAAAGACTCGGAAAGGATCGACTTATATAATGCTGGTGGAAACCAGGTTATAATGTAACGCAGGCCCTGATATGGCAACTTTTGCAAGTTCTTTTAGTTGTTTAAATCGAGAATTTTTCGGCTAATACCTCAGAGTAATATAGTATAGAGTTTATTGTTCTCTAATCGTCCGTAGGCCTCATTTAAGGCACTTCTAATCTTCAGCTTTATAAACATTACAAGATTAAATGCGATAAATTAATAAACAGTTACAGCAAAAAAGTCTGAAATCAATAAATACATGGTGACTGGTGATAATACAAAATTATAACAGGTGTGCAGGTCTGGATGTAAATTGCCCGGAACTACATTACGTTGCGGTTAAGTTCCGGATGAGTAGACTCGTGCCATCTCTCTTTAACTACTACTAAAAATACTCTATGAGAAAGAGACAAATATTAATTTCACTGATCTTTTTTCCGAAAATTCAGAGATGCAATATGTTTCCCAAAAGTCGCCGAGATTATTTTTTTTGTATGGATAAAATGCATTGAAATCTAAAACGTGAAAAAAACCGCTGTTTTAACCATTTTATCATGCAATTTTGAAACTGAGTGCCGCGGGAAATGACCGTGACGTAATAGTTGGGTCGCGAGCCTTAACCAGCGTCATTTCTGACGGGTTACGCCAGTCTATATATAATATAGATCTACTTATACGAGTACCTGAATATAAGTTTATTTATCTCATTTGCGTGATAAAATTGATTCCGTGTCAAATATTTATTTTGGCGAAAATTTTCACGACTACAAAAATATACGACTTTTTTATATTCAGTTATCAACCCAAGCTTTTACATCACTGTGAAGTTTGGAGGAAACTATTTGAGTCTTGTGTATACTGTTCTACAATTCGGATTGTTAATACGGGCGTATAGGGGTTCGTAATTCACTCAGTGATTCGCTCAATTGTTCATGGTTCCACTGTTCTCCGTTCTATCATCGGTGCGAGTCAACTCGTTGTGAGATTCAACCTGTTCTATGTGCATAGCTGACACGTTCGGTTGTTGCGAATAAAACCCAACTATTTTGTTGGGTGACAATCGCTCGCCATGTATAATAGAGTGGTCCGGACGTGCTGTTCACTCACGCTTATTAACACGCGATATGTCTATCCCTTTCTATCAAAGAAGAGTGCTGTGATATCGCTATCTCGATATCTATCTATCAACTCACTCTTATTAGATTTCTTATATCTCTATCTCTGTTTGACAATTCCAATTGAACAATCACCCAATTGCGTTCTGTCTACGTGCGATAATCACTCATTGACACGCTGAGTGAAAATTAACGGATCGAGAACCAACCCTACCGTGACGTTACCCTCGAAATGAGGTCCAACCACGCATATTGACATTTCAAGACTTTCTAAAAACGGGAGACCTTAGATTTCGACAACCTTACTAAATATGCTTTGGAAAAAAATAGAGTAGATACATTGAACCTTTTTCTAGGGAATGACCGTAAAAGATTTTTTGAGTAAAGCGAAATTAACACCAAAAAGTAAAAAAAATCTGTTCTGAACATTTTATCATAGGATTTTGAACCTTCACGCCGCAGGAAATGATGGTGACGTCATAGTTGGGTCCGTGGCTTAAAATTCGTTATGAAAATTATTTTCGAGAAGGTACGGGAAACTTAAGAACAAAGGTTACCGACATAGGAGACCGTATCGCTAAGTTAAAATGGCAATGGGCAGGCCACGTTGCGAGACAGGGAAATGAAAGATGGGCACCCAGAATCCTAACATGCCGACCATGGGAGAACAGAAGACCTGTAGGACGACCCAAAACAGGTGGGTAGATGATGTAGTCCCAGTCGCAGGAAGACACTGATTGAGCAAAGCTTAAAGTAGAAAAAATTGGAAAACGATAGAAGAAGTCTATATCCAGCAGCCTGCGGTGGTCGGTAGCCTGGTTGGTAACGCGCTCGACTGTTAATCCAGTGGGCGCGGGTTCAATCCCCGACACCGACCTACTCCATTTTACAACTCAAGCTTTTCAAGCTTACTGTGAAGTGCACAGAGGTGTATTTAGGTTTATTACGATAAACCCAGATTCATTTTATTAAAAAAAAAAATTTTGGGAGATTTCTGATTCAGGTGTAAGGAAAAACGATAGGGTGAATTTTCCGAGGTTTTTAGATTTTAGGTATGTAATTAACGCCGCAGGCTTTTTTAATAGGGATGGCTGAAGAAGAAGAAGATGGGAAACTTACCTAAGATCCCAAGTCTGTAATTCACGGTGACGACCACCAGCCCGCCGTAGCTTGCCAGGACCGATCCATCGTAAGGATTCCCTGAGCTCCATTCGTAGCTCTCCCCGTGGATGAAGACCATCACAGGATACCGGGTGTGGGAGTCCCTTGCACCAGCTGGAAAGAAAAAGAAATTAAATATATTAATATTGAGTTAATATTTATTTATTTATTTATTTTTGTGAACATAAAACTACACTGAGTGCGTCGCTCGGTGTAAATAATTAAAACAGATAATGACATAATATATCTCAAACAAATCAATTGCAACAATACTAGACTTACAAATAACAATGACACTATACTATCTCAGATGCTGTTCGACACGTCTGGTGAACTCTTTATAAGTTACCCCAAACATGTCGACCCACTGTGCTAGTTCATTCAAATAATGGACAGCCTTGCTGATCGGTGCATTAACCATAACATTGGTTCTGCCCCAAGGAGGGTAGAACAACATGTGCGAGCGTGAACGAGTATATGAGTTGGGTACGTAAATATTGGGTTGGATGGTAGAAATTACCACTAGGCAATAAGCCAGCCTTTTGAATAAAGAGTGATTTATTTCTTTTTAGATTTTCATACATGGAAAGCAACTAAAACGTTGATATTAATATGACAAGTAAATAGCGCCGCAGGAGATTTTTAATTAAATAACTGTGATTTAAAATGCATTATTGGGAAACTTTTGATATCCTAGGTGTGAGGAAAAACGATAGGGTGAATTATCCGAGGTTTTGAGATTTGAGGTATGTAATTAACGCCGCATGCTTTTTTAATTCAATTACTGTGATTTTAAAGATTTTTGATTTTTTTTCGAAGTCAATTCGAGTCGAAGAATGATGTGGAAATAATTCTAAGATTTTGATTTTGTGCTATCCTAGAAGAATTTGTATGGAAATTTAATAATTCAGATAGGTACATACAAACAGACACACAAACACACCAACCAATACTTTTATATATTTAGATATATATTTTGTAACAATTCCGTAGATCCACACTAGAATAAAACAAGTTTGCTAAAGATCCCAGGGTCGTATCCACTATATTGGCAGTTAAGGTTATATTTGCAGAGCGCCTACTCTAATGGTGTGCGTCTGTTTTTGATATTTGATATTATCAAAACATTATACCTACTGTGTGCGAGGGGAAGCTTGACCAGGGCTGACACAAATTATTTCTTATCACAACATTTTTTTATTTGAATATATTAACTTTCTTAATTATTATAGGTATTACAACTGGATTTAATCTGCATTGTACAGTCGAAACTGGATAGACCTTAGCCGGGTTGGTATTTTTTTTAATTTATACAAACAGACAGAATGAATGCACAATTAATATAAAATAACAAAAAATAATAATCAATTATATATGTATTATTCCAATTATGTGTTGTGATGTAATTAGTATGTAAGTAAATATTAATTTAAAGAAGATAAGAATTAAAAGGATCAAACACTAAAATACAAACAATAATGCTCTTGAAGTGAAAAAATATGTATTTGGGTTTATTTAGATAAACAAAAATTCATTTAAAAAAAATGCAAAAATATATGAAAATTCGCATTACAGCTTCCCTCAACAGTACTGAGAAGCATCTACATTCACACAGTGGAGCATCTACGAACTCTATTGGGGAGGTCGTAGGATAGGCGTTCCTATAGTTATGATTCGACATTGGTTGGCTAATGGAATCACCAAATCTAGCTGTAAAATGAGTTGTTGTATGTATGTTAAAGTTCAAGATTTTTTCCCAATAGGTACAAAATTTTTTCCATCTTATCGTCATCTTTGGACGCGCAGGAGTGGATGCGCAGATCTTCAATGACGTTTGAAGGAATAGGAAAGCGTGTATGATAAACTGAATGAGTGAAATAGATAGATATATCTACAATTTTATTACTGACTACAGTTCTCAATTGATAGAAAAAAATATTCAATAAAGAACATTTTTTGAGATTGTGGCAACCCTATCTACGATCACGAGGGTCATATTACTCGGGTAAATATACGCATGGTATTGTTACATTTATTTTATATTACTGTTGTTGACAATTCCATTTTTGTTTTCATCTTCTTCCAAGATATTGTTATCTCCGTTTGTGTGTGTGTGTGCGTGTGGGTGGTGCCTGCGCGCGCCTCTGTAACTACTTGTTAATGTTTTGGTAGCAAATAAGTCGAAAATATTGACTAATAATTATTTTTTTCCTATAGATATTGATGTAGAATTTTCGAAGAATCACTGTTTTAAAATTGGCCCCCACTCTCTTTTGATATTTTTTTAGTGTCCTGTAAAATTTAGTTATTCGTCAAACTAAATTCGTCACTCATTCTCATGGAGAGAGAACGTTGTGAAACAAGTTGTCTCGACAGATATACAGCGAAGGATGGACTTTCCGCCAGGCTTATGACAGATCGTCGGATGGGTTAATGTGATCACATTAAACATATGTAACATTCACCAATTTCAGTCTATCCCAATCACGACGTGCAGAAAATCCCAAATTTTCACAAAAAAAAAACTGTGGCATTCAAAACAGAAAAAAAATCAGTCAATAAAAAACAATGACAGTTTTTCACTAGGGCGAGTTTAATGCAATAAAACCTGTAAAACTGCTTTACCTTTTTTCCATCCCCTTTCCTCACTTTTCCTGAAAATTAGCACCGCCATTTTCCAATCCCCAATACCCGTTAAGGGTTGCTCCCTCCCACTTACCCTAGATGATGAAGGAACGCTAGTTCTTATGTCATCCAATATTTGTACAAAAAACAGTTGTAGAGAGGGCTCAGGATTCACCAGAATGGCTCCCCCAACAAACCTCTCCCTGATCTAATACAACCCTCAACGTTCACAAAACGTCCTTATATACTAATAATATATTTTCATTGTAACAGAAATATCCTATTCCTTGTAGTTACATCCACATTGTTTGGTTATGGTCAGCTTATCCAGTAGTTTAGCCTTACAAAAACAACATAACAAACTAACCGAAGACTAGAAACTAAAATAATACAACAAGCAAACTTACTCTTTCTAAAATAACAGCATTATTATTGTTACCAAGTTCTCTTACTTTACTGAGCTACTTGAAACTTGATACTTTATACACGTGGCAAATCTAAAACTAACCGTTCAAGAAAGTAACAGTGCATAGTTCACTTCTCTTCCGTCACGGCGCTAACGGTAGATAAAGTATCAGTTCGTAGTTCACTTCTCTTCCATCACGGCGCTAATGGTAGGTAACAAAGTGTCAGTTTATAGTACCCTTTTCTTTCGTCACAGCGCTAACGGTAGGTTGCATAAAGAACAGGTTTCGCTACCTATGAGTAAGGGGTTTCTAACTGACAAGACTAAAATGTTGAGAAAAATGAGATGAAAGTTTCGAACCATCATATGTTTTACACACAGATGGAACCTTATTAGTCTCTAGTAGTTATTTATACACACTACACCATTGTTTCTTGATTTTCGGGTAAACCGTGTGAAGATAAACTTGATCGACGTTTCGACACTCCTACTGGTGTCTTCCTCTGTGAATGAATGTATGAGAAATGTACAAGAGAAGCAATAGAAATACACAAACACCCACACAACTTCAACAGAGATGAAGGACATTATCTACAGAAAGCATGGCACACAGTATTACAGAAACACCAAACTCCAATCAACACAACACGTAACCAGATGCCTACAGCCTAAGATACACAACAATATCTATTCATCACACATCAACACAAACATCCCATACACTACTAATACTACATCTACAGACTACACCTGCTCACGCTGCACAAGTTAAAATTCCATACACTACAAACACTATACCTACACACTACACCTGCTCACGCTGCACAAGTTAACACTCCACAGTACAAGAACCACACCAGTAGGAGTGTCGAAACGTCGCGTCGATCAAGTTTATCTTCACACGGTTTACCCGGAAATCAAGAAACAATGTCAATCGCACACCGTGAAAACCTTCAACATTTACTAACACACTACACCACTTTAGGGTTTTTTTGTTAATCGTACTGATAAATCATGTCGTCTAAAAACATTTTTAGTTTGAACCTTGTCATTCTCAGATGACGATATATCAAACCTACGAAAGGATTGCGTATGATTGGCGCTAGTGTCGCCAATTTTTTGTACGGAACATACTGTCACATCTATAGTTTTTTGTTAATACGTTAACACTGTGAATAGTAGCAGCGATTATTCACAGTAAGATCACAATAAAACGCAGTTATTATTGAAAATAAACATATTATTGTTCAATGTTAATAATTCTTCAAAGTTTGAGAAACTACTCTACACTAAGTAACGAACTAACAATAGATGTTTAATGTATTGTGGAAAATCTCTGGTTTCCAAACTTTTATGTGCTTACTGACTACTGTTACTACACCAATAACGGAGTAACCAGTGAATATGAATTAAAAACATACAAAATCTGTGCGCAAACACGTATGTGATCTTCAGAATGGGTGGCGAACCTCATTACTGAAAATATTTAAAAATTCTAATGGCAATTTTACGAACACCTAATCTTCGCAGGACATCAGGAAATAAAAAAATAAAAAAAATATATAAAAAAGGGTAGGTGGTTCCATAAACCGGGGATCCCACAGAAAGTGAACAAGCTGAGATGGTAAGGATATGCAGAGAGGATAAATGGTTAACAATGAAAGTATGCACACGGATGAAAGAAGAGGTGTAAAGAAACGTGGCTGTCCAAGAATGACTTGGCTCGAATTCGTCGACTAGATGCTCAATGACGGACGTGTTTGGAGCCAAATGAAATGCGGGGTAAAATGAATTGCATGAATGTGACGGAACCAAGAAGTGAGAAAGTCTGGCGTTCTGTTCTTTCTGTCTACAGTGCGAGAAACGTAGCGTGAGGCAATAGAATAGAATATCATTATTGTCGATTATACTTTGTTTTTTAATTTCAAATATAAAAATAATCTGGGTTTATTGAAATAAACTCAAAAATATCTTATATAGATGTCTGGGACATGTGGAGAGAATGAACGATGAAAGGATAATAAGGAAAATTTACCTGTGTGAAAGAAGTGGTGTAAGGAAACGCGTCCGTCGAAGAACCACATGGCTGGACCATGTTGACCAGATCCTCAAGGACGGACGTGTTTTAAGTAAAAGTAATCGTAGAATGTGTATGAGGAATTGCATGAATGTGACGGAAGCCCGAAGTGTGTGTAAGGACAGGAATGTCTGGCGATCCGTTCTCTCTGCCAACCACGCAAGGGAGGTGGCGTGAGGGTATAGTATAGTACCTAAGTATTATATTTTTGCACAATGTACACCTCACAGAAAGCTTGCTTCCTGAAATGGAGTAAGTCGGCGTCAGGGACCAAACCCGCGCCAACCAGATTGCCAGTCGAGCGCATTACCAACACGATGACCGAACACATCAAAATTTATTACAATATTGATATGTTTGACGTAAAGCCTGCTTAGTAGAGTCATTTCTTTAAAATTCCAGAGGCCTAGCATACCTTTGAGGATCTCAGAAGAAGCTCTCCATGGTTCTGGCTGACTGCCAAGATAGATTACTGGATATATTACTGTATAGGTATAAGTTTACTCAAGTCTCCGTTACTGAAAAACTGAAATAATCATTTTCCATGCCAGATACAACCAGTAATACTCTCGCAATAATTTAACCTCCAAAAAATGACAGAACATTGGTTTTATACGAGAAAAAATCCAATGCAGTATTCCTTCAACAGTGTATAAGAATTCAGGATGAACGTTGTCGGGCTTGGCTGGCTTAAGTGATCACTTTACACTCGAGAAACATTCGCCATTTCAGTTCATCTCAGCCGGGGTGAACTGAAATGGTGAATGTTTCTCGAGTGTAAAGTGATCACTTAAGCCAGTCGAGCTCGGTCGCAAGCCCGACAATGTTCATCCTTAATTCTTCTACACTGTTGTAGGCTATAAATACTTTCTATTTTTTGCATAATTGTATGAAGGTATATAGGTAGAAGTAAGTAGGTAATTACAAAATCCAGTTACATACGGCGTTGGAAATGAAATCCAGATCTGTCAGGTCAAAGTAGGCGACCTCCAGGCAGACCTCCAAAGAGATGGATTAACAGCTGGGAGTCGACCTCGCAAGAGACTAATAATCCCCAAACAACAGGCCACTAGACTTAACATAAGAATAAGAAGAAGATATGTGGATTAATCTCAATATGTCATATAAGAATGTGTACTGTCAATATCTTTCAATCAATTGTATATAATTTCATATGGATTCTGCCACCCATGGGCGGCAAAGTCAGAAGATAAGAGTATTATGCTATCCGTTACATACATGAGACATGCACCCTACAGAGCAACATCCAGGCTTCCAAGCCATTCAAGGGCATTGGGTGTGGCATTGTGGATATCTGCATATTATGGTCTAGGAAATGCTATCAGAGGACAGTCTTCGACAATGTGCTTGACGGATTGCACTGGCTCTCCGCAGTCACAGGCAGGATAATCCCACATCTGCCATCTGTGGAGCATTTAAGCGCACCGTCCATGCTCCGTGCGTATTCGATTGTAAATAAAATAAATAAAACGTTATAGTTTCTTGTATGTGTGTTTGGAATCATCCTGTAAATACAGAACTTTTTGGCATAAATATTTTTTGGCTTGCGATCATCTTAGTAAAAAGAGATTTATTTAGAATCTGTATGGTGGTTTTTAAATCGTAGCACTATAATAAATATTGTACGGAGGATAAATGAGAATATCTTATTTTGTAGTATTATTATGAGCTTCTTAGGAACCTATTAAGTAGGCATTACTAAAGTACAATAAAACTCTGAATTATTGGCACATTTGTGGTATCTTTTGCCACAAATTGGTCGTTCACGTAGTAAAGAATCCACAAATCGGTATCTGAGAACAGTGACGTATATAGCTTTTGATTTCGGGGGGGGGGGGGGGGGGTCCAGACTTTCGCGGAGGTGAGTGGAAAAGGAGTGTGTTTTAGATTGGTGTTAGAATTTTCATGGACAAAAAATGAACGAAAATTTTAGTTCGAAAATGGGTTAAGTGATGGCAAATAGCTGTTTTGGCAGGTGAATAACTTAATTATTTTTTTAGAGTTAACTATAAATGTTTTAAAATAAAGTTAAAAAAAAAAAACTAGAATCAAGGGGGCCGGCCCCATTCGGCCCCCCTTATCTGAGGAAAAGAAGATTCTAACTGACAAGACCAAATTGAGAAAATGAGATCAAAGTTTCAAACCCTGATATGTTTTACACACAGAAGGAACCTTATTAGTTTTGCTCTTTAAAAAACTACCCCTTTAGGGAGTTTTTTGTTAATTGTTTAAAGAACTCCAAATTAATGCTTCCATCACATTCATAAAAATCGTATCTTCGATATCTTTTTTCTCAGAATACGTCCGTTCTTAAGAATCTGATCGGGTTCTTTGTTATTCTTTCATCGTTAATCCTCTCTACATGTCCTAGCCATCTTAATTTCTTCCCTTTCATTCTACTTATAATGCCTTCTTATTGTCACTCATCTGTCTAACTACTTATTTTTATATCATTTATTTATTTATTTATTTATTCACATACTCGTAGGTACAAATAGTTATCACTGCACATATCAAACAATTCAACAAAAACAGGAAGCAAACTAGTGAAGGCCCGTCTATTTTACCCATTGAAAGAACACTGAAAATTAAATTAAATTTTTAAAAACTAGTTACAAATTAAAAAAAAAAGATATACATAGGAATTACGTATAGATAAAAATAATCAACTAGATAAAATGAAATTAAAAAATGTGAAAAACTAAATATAAAAAATGAGTTTTGAATATCGAACACAGTTTCCCAACAGTTTCGGGTGGAACGGAAGGGGCGCCTAATTTCCAGATAGGTAGGGGTACCAATATTAAATTATGTATGTATAATATTACATATTATAATATATGAGTATTATTGCCGTTTGTCGCTAAGTTTGGGGAAATTGTTTCATAATCACCAAAACACACAACATATAACAACTATGTCTAATTATATTTTACTCTAACGCATATATTAACTCTTATCTTACAGGACACTCTAGATTATCGCCGAATGTTAGCAATTGCGTGATTTGCCGGAAACGTGCGGACTTGATGATGATTTTCAGGTCATTGTAAGGTAAATTATAGAAAAACTAGCATTTGTGTCCGGCGGGCCTGCGGCCGGATTTTGGGTTTGAATTAATGTTTGTTAATGCCTCATTGACACGCTTTGGAAATAACGGTCAGTTACATACATGAGCCAAGACAATCCACACGGCTTTTTTCTCATTAAAACAAAACTTGTGGACACTCAGAAAGCGGGTGGCGCCAGCATAACAGCGTGGTATGATAGAAAGCATTATATTATATTGGTCAGCACGTTTTTCGCTTCCGTCACATTCATGTAATTCATAATACAGACTTTATGACTAATTTTATTCAAAACACGTCCGTTCTGAACGTCCATTGACCTTCCAAATATTTCTTGGATTGCTGCGTTTCGAATATATTTTCTTTGTTGTCCATCATCCTCTCTAAATGTCCCAACCCTCTCAGATTGCCTGTTTTCATTCTTGTTAGAACATCCGTCCGTCAAGTGATTTCGTTCTGACATGAAATGAAATAACAGAAATACGATGTCAACATAAAAAAAAAATGCCTTTCGACATATTACATCCGTGTATAGCATGTAAGTACCATTGTGTTATCATAATCTGTACCTGGACTGGTGCTAAGGCAACAATAGTCGCTGTTAAGCTGGTCCAGTTAATTTTATAATTTACTAAATATTAGCGGTACATTATTTTAGTAAGAATACGAAAAGCGAGAAGACGTAATTTCAAGCGACGTAAAACCACGGACGCCCTGTATAGGAAATATGGTGATTAATTTCTATAGTATTTCATATTAAGTATATGTAGGTAACTGTTTTAGGCAGTATACAGGGTGTCTACTAGCATACATTATACAGGGTGACACACATTCATTAATTACTGTTACACAGCATTACGTAATGATTGTAATTTAAGGATGTCACATGGAAAATATAATAACGAGATGGATGGCAGGCGTGTAAACATATACCCTGTATGGTGTATAACAACAATTTGTAATGTAGATTAAGTATTTTGTTTGGAATGGTTGAATTAAATCTAGATTTATGTAAGTAGATCTCTTAAAGAGTATATTGTATGTATTTACTGTATTTGTTTGATTTCTCAAGTGGTTGGTTGGCAGATATTGCCCGTGGCAATAAATCCGCCATTTGTTTAACGCATGTCATTATGTCAATAAAGTTTTATCATTATTTTTATTGTTGGCGCTTGGAGGGCAGACTTCTAATCGCGAAGGGCCGGGTTCGAATCTCGACGCTGATGACGTATTCCTCACTTCACGATACCAGCTTTAAGCTTACTGTGAAAGAATCCAGGGTCGCAATTCTGCAGAAATAAGTAATAATCATTTTTACTGACGTTCATGTGCAAATTTATTTCATTTTATTAAAAAAATAACTCGTAAAAACAACATCCTTAAGGTATTGCCAGGGTAAATACCCGGCATTACCATTGGGTCCGGAAAACCAACTGCCCTACCTAACATGGAAGACACTCAATAGATTACGTGTAGGTGTCACCAGGTATAGGGAGAACATGCACAGGTGGGGTATAAGGGCGGAGGAGGATGTCTCCTGCGATTGCGGAGAGACCCAGACTGACGAACACCTCCTCGTATGTCGAGACATGCCAGTGAGGTGCGATGCGAGGGACCTGATGATGGTCACTGACAATGCCGTTACGGCTTGAAGTTTCTGGAGTGGGATGGCCTAGTGGGGAGAAGCTCGGACCCGGAAACGAATGAAGGATAGGAAAGTCTGACGATCTGTTCTCTCTGCCTACCCAGCAAGGAAATATAATAGCAAACCCCTGTAATTAGCAATTAATTACAGTTACAAAATCCTATATTTCATGTAACTTGTACCATATATTATTAACTAGCTGAGTAACCCGTGCTTCGCAACGGCAAATTTGAAATAAATCGACAGTACGACCCGAGACGCGTTCTGTTAGCCAAAATAGTGAGTTTTAATGGCTCCATAAAGTATATAACCATCAACCCGGAATTTCTCAGTGTTTAAATTTCAGATTTGTCACTTTTTATAACGTTGCTATATACTCTAAGCACTTGGATTCCCCCGTTCCGAAGTTGTCTCCCGCCATGGCTGGACCTATTCAAAATATGAAAAAAGATCTATGTTCTACTAATGAAGTTCTTTCATGAGACGCCAGACACGGCGGTGTGCGGTGACTGGATCCTCTCGATCACCTGACGTCTCCCGATTACTGGAGCTGGACAAAATATGACCTAAGATTTGGATTTCTTTTCCAATGCCCTTTAATTCGATACCAATCACGGCGGTGTGCAGTGACTGGATCCTCTCGATCACTTGACGACTCCCTATGGTTGGAGCCGAACAAAATATGACATAAGATCTGAATTAATTATTTTCCTACGTCCTTTCATACAATTGCACATGTGACTCCACACAGCCCTTGGATCATATTAAGGAACCTATGAACCTGATTCTATCAGAAATATTGTATCTCTTAAGAAAAGCTTTTTCTCCAAAAAATGGTGACGTTTAGGTACAACTTATTGGCATTGTTATGAATTTTCAAGCAATTCATCACTCCATGCATCCGAACACTTACAAAAATTTGAGTTTTGGTTTAAGTATATTATAATATGTTATATAATTTATATAATAATAATCAAAGTTACTACTAACTCCAGCGGCTGATTTCGGAACTAAAATGAGCATTTCAATGATTTTGTGTTATAAAATTCTGAATAGGAACTAATTCATTATTATTTACGGGTCTATGGTCACCGTCTCAGACAAAATTCGAAGAGCCAAAATACTAAGTGTGTAAGTAAAAAATACTAAAAAAATACCAGATTACGTTCCGTTGACGGGGAGGGGGAGGAGATGGTCCCTAGATCAAAGTCAAAATGCTATAGAAAAAAATTGAGGGGGAGGGGCTCTTCTGCGACACATCAAATTGTTTCAAGATTTAAAAAAAAAATAGAACCTGATGACGGTCACGTACATTTTTAGGTAGATTTTTTACATCATTTCTTGTTTTAAATATAAAACATACTAAATAATCGTGAAAATACTACAAAGTACGAATTCTTCCGAAAATACTAAAAAAAATACCAAATGCATTCCATCAAGCCACAAAACTACTAACGTTGTTGTAACATACTCAAAGGTATGAAGGCGACGCAATAGAATTGCCATACGTTGAAATCAAATGTACAAAATCATAGAAAATGGACAATTCGGAATTAATATGCATTAGCGTTTTTTATCACTGTTATTTTTTTATTGTAGTACTAAATTATTATTTAATAAATAAATCCTTATTTGAATATAATAAATCACTGGATTACACGTAGGTATAAGTGATATTGAATATATTGCGTTTTGATATTTTACTTAACAACTGACCAAAATTATCTTACTGGTAACTATTGGATGACACTGACAGTTGAATTGTCAAAACTTTGTTTTGTTATGCTTATAAGTTTGAAAACTGTTAAATGTATTAAAAAATCATTATTTTAGTGATGTTGGAAATTAATACTGTTCATTTTCATTTTTTTCTTTACGAAAACCGTGTTACTTGTGAGTTGTGACATGTTTTATACTTGTGTACTTGTGAAATCAGATCAGTGCACATCATGTGCATACATTCACTCAAGTTCTATTTTTAAAAATATTTATTATTATGGCATGTGTATGCAGTTTCGTGCAGGCAATTAACCTTGATTGACAATCAAATTAATGGGTAGGTACCTGCAATATTTATTGTGATAAGGTATTATTGTTTATGGAAGATGAAAAACTTTTATTGAAATCATAGAGTAAGTATGTCCTATTAGATTAGAAATGACAAAATATTATGATTTTTATGAAAACATGAATAAATTAATGTAGGCATCATTTATTCACAAACTATTTACTTACTGTTATTTCTCTGCATTCGTATTTGAGATACCTAATATGTGCCCAGTATTGTTGAATATTGTAGTTTAATTAGGTGTTCTACATTTTATTAATTCTTCGATAGTACACCATATCAGGGCATAATTTTATCTCTATAGCAAAAGCTGACTTCTGCGGTGTTGTACATTCATAACTGTTTGTCAAAACGTTAATTTCAGATTTTTGCCTAATTTATTTATAACGAAGAATTAATTTTAATACTGAAACATAATAAATCATTATGCTCTATTGTTGACCACTTTTTTTTAGAAATAGGAGCAGTAAATACTTTAAATAAGTATGTTTAGTATTGAGATTGACATGACGGGCAGACATACTTGATATACTCTGTGAAGAAGGATTTTCCCATGTTTTGTGTAATGAAATATCTCATTCAAGACTACAAATTATTAAATTATTTATATCCTATGTTGATCCTGGGAATGTTTACTAAATCCACTCAATTAATGAATGCACAAAACCATTTCATATAAAAGATTACCCCGGAATGAATTAACTGGAATTTTGACACGAAGTACTCTCTGTTTCAAATATGTTGTACGCTGGATTAGTAGTAATTCTATGGAAAAAAATTGTATCCGTGGAAACCCATGAGACAAATGATATTAAATGGGAAGTGGTGATATAAACGAACGAACTAAAATATTTATGTGGGATTCACATTTTACATAACCTAATGAATAATGAACTGGCCGGACATTTTAAATTACAATCAAACGTTATGTTGTGGGGTAATAACTCCATACAATGCCCTCTACGTATATTCAAGTACAAAAGTACTAATCTACATTGAAATTCACTAGCAGGGAGATGTAACCATTTTGAATTAGTGACGTGTGTTGAATTATGTATGTGGATTTGACTATTTTTTTTAAAACGTTTTTTGGCTTCGTTTGTCATTGTTGTTACCGTGAGAAATGACGGGAAATTTCACGGGTGCGAAAATTGACGAGCAATTCACGGGTGAGAAAAATTGACGTTAAATTTTATTCACATGGAATTTTACAGGTGTGAAATTTCACGAGTGTAAAAAATAACGTGAAATTTGACGAGGGTAAAAATTGACGTAAAATTCAAAGGTGTGAAAATTGACGTCAACCATCACGGATGAGAAAATTGACGTGAAATCTGACGGGTGTGAAAATTGATATTAAAATTCATAGGTATGAAAATTAACTTTAGATTTAATTTCGAATATTGACGTCAACTATCACGGGTGAGAAAAATAGATGCCAAATATCACGAGTGTAAAAAAATTGACGTGAAATTTCACGGGTGAAGAAAATTCGAGGTGGTCGGTAGGCTGGTTGGTAACGCGCTCGACTGTTAATCCAGTGGGCGCAGGTTCGATCCCCGATGCCGACTTACTCCACTTCACGACACAAGCTTACTGTGAAGTGTACAAAGGTTTAAGGTGCGTTAGGGTAAGATCGGAAATGGGGAAAGACCGAAAAATTGAATTTGTGATGAACTCTGGCAACATTGTTTATACTGACCATTTGCATTTGAAACTTTATTCTGTTACGCCCCGCCTCAGCTCAGTCCGATTTGTCTCTTGAGCTGAGAAGATGTGTAGTGAGTGATTTTGTAAACGTCAAATTTTTCCGCGAAAATTCGAGATTTCCGGTCTTTCCCGGTCGGCTATATTATCGTTCCCAGGTAAGTTATGTGTTTATATTATTGATATTCTTGCATTTTATAGCTGTAAGGTCAATGTATGTAGAATGACAACCCGTTATCTGTCGTAGTTTAAGCTGTACGTGTTTTTTCGATCTTTCCCCGTCAGAAATGTTAGGGGAAAGATCGGAATTCAAATTATCCGTTCTTTCCCCATTTTGGAACTTCATACTAAATTCCATAGCTTTCCAAACTATTGCTATATTTTCTACATAAAAAAAATAAAACCGCTATTTTTTAATGTGACTTGAGTTGAGATAACTTCCTACTTTTGAAATACTATTTTCAAACTAATATTAACAAAGGTTTATTTCTTCGAAAATTGTTATGCTCTGCTCTGTACCAAATACATGCATATATAGTCCGAGAGCCCACTGCTTAAATTATGACGTATGTATCTGTTTTTTGATCGAAATGTGGTATAAATGATAGCTTACCAATAGGGTAATACATCGCACTAGGGTTGCCTATCAAAATCTTGCTGCAACCCCCCCCCCCCGATTCGTGGTTTTCCGCATTTTTTAGGAATATGGTAAGATATAGGAAAAAATGGTCAATGACGAAAATAATTATATAAGTACACCCATTAAAGGACACCTATATGTCGTAGCTAATATTGTTACAATAGTAAACATTAAAATACCTAAAGCTTCGATTTTAATGACATAATTTTACTTTTTTCTTTACTCATGTGAATATAATATTATTGCAAACAGTTTGGGAATGTAAAGGTAGTTCAAGGCCGTTTGGGGTAAGACCGGAATTCATAAATCATATATTTCTTAAATTTGGGAGTAAATAGTTTCCTATAAAGAAATAATTAATGTATTTAGTCACTAGGACAACATACCATTATTGTCCCAAAATCTCAGTGGTCTAAAGTGTCTAATAGTGATTTTAGCATGAACTCCGGTCTTACCCCAGTATTTTCCGTTCTTACCCCATGTGAGGTTTTATTTAAATCATAAATATAACTGGTTTTTATTAATTAACGATTACGATTCTGATGATAAAAAATATACTGTAACGAAGAATGAAGCCTTATGTTTACCAATATTTAAAAAAATATGTGCTAAACCTGGTGGACTGCATGTGATGAATGATACAAATTACCATGTGCCATCTCACCAAAAAACCATTCGGACTTACCCCAACGCACCTTATTGGGTTTATTTCGAAAAACCCAGATTTATAAAAAAAAGACGTCAAAATTCACTGGTGTGAAAATCACTTTAAACTCCACAAACTATAGTAATATATATATACGAAAACAAGCACACATATCTTGTATAGTACGAGTATATTTTATTTATTTTGAATGAGTATTATACCAATGGTTGCCGACAGCTATACTTTGGTTGTTTGTCGTACAGCGTTATGAAGTTGTGTGGCATAATATTTAATGAGTGTGTATTAATTAATAGAGAATGAGGCATGTCAGGGGTCGCACACCATTTGAATATTATGCAATCTACAACATTATTCATGTCTATGTATGTAGGATAATATAATCCAATGCATTATTATGTGTCTTTTGTCACAGTCATAAGACATAATGTAGGCATTATGTCAAATGACATTATCTTATTCTATTCTATCCCCTCACGCCACATCTCTTGCGGGATGGGCAGAAGAGAATAGGTCGCCAGACTTTACTATCCTTACGTACACTTCGGACTTCCGTCAAACTTATGCAATATGCTCCCACTATTTAATAAATATTTTTTGAGAGTCGGATGTTTCCACCCATCCACCAACATAACAAAAGCCAAATCTAAGCAACGAATTTCCCAGTATAAAGTATTTTCATTTTGTTCTCAAAAAACATTCATACAGAATAATGAAATATTTTGAACAGAAATATGAATAATATTACATCTTGACACGTTTTTGCATAGAGCACACTGCATATAACACATTGCTTTGGGCATCTGGAGAGAATGTCTGACGAGAGAATGAATAAAAATATGAGCCTGAAAACGAGAGGGTGAGGAAACGTGGTAGTCCAAGAGTCAAATTGATCATGGTCGTCCACGTCCACGTCAAGTTGAACAAAAAAGGGACGCGTGGTGGAAGGGAAAATTCGCAGAGCGCGTATGATGAATGAATGAACGTGATGAAAGCGGGAGATGCATGTGTGGATAGAACTGTGTGGGGCAGAAAAAAAATAAGCAAAAAATTATATTCTGTCTTGATATAGGATGCCCAGACATTTTAGAATATGTCTGGTTTTACAATCTATCAGCAACATTGCCATATTTGCATATCCATGGATAGGATAGTTTACATACGAGCAAAATTAATGTCAACTTCAAAAGGCAAAGAGCGCATAGAGTTACACATTACTCGGTGGCACAGTGGTTAAATGTGCAATTCTTCATGTGAGGGTGTGGGTTCGAATCTCAGTACCGATAATGCGAGAGGTGCATCAAATTTTAAGACGTGATGCAAAACTTCCGCAACTAACTTAATATTAATGGGGTTAGCTGGCAGAGATCTCAGCAATGCGATAAGCTCGCCCTACTGAACAAATGTTATGAATTAAACTTGTAATTTTAACATATCTTTATATTTTGTTCATCAAAAGTGGATGAAGAAAGAAAAAGAGTGGGTTCTGGGGATCCCACAGGTAGCTAGTCTATCTATCTATATACTCTCACACCGCGTCCCTTGCAGGGTAAGCAAAGAGGACAGAGCGTCAGACAGCCCTATCCTTACACACTCACCTAGCTTCCGTCACATTCATGTAATCTGTCATATCTTTTACTCAAAACGCGTCCATCCTTGAGGATCTGGTCGACATGATCGGACCAGGCCAGTCTCAGGCGGCCACCTTTCTTCACACCTCTTCGTTCGCTCAAATATATCTTTCTTGTCATCCTGTCATCCTTCATTCTATCAACATGCCCAAACCATCTTAGTTTATTCACTTTCATTCTAAAGGGAGCTAGTAGATACACAAAATGTGCAAAATGAAATTCAATTTGAAGCCTAATTGAAATTACTGTATTTTTAGTTCGTAATTTTCCCGCTCGTAATAAAATTGTCGCTGGTGTAGGTTGTCGTGTAGCGTGTACGAGTAGCATGTATAGCATGTATAGCATGTATAGCATGTATAGCATGTAGCTACACAAGATGGCGTGTGCGGCGGAATGTTATGAAGATGATTTAACATATCCCCTGGAAGATTATTAAATTCCCAAATCTATTGGATGTAATAACATGATAATCATATTATACCAGTGTATCTCAAACTTGCACTCATATATTTTATACATTTTAAAAACAAGAGTTTATTATACACTTAAAAAACAACCGAACCAAAAGTACATAGCATATAATCTGAGAACATGGTTGGAGCAGTTGGTTGAGGCGGCAGTCTCTCGAGCAGGAGGTGCCAGGTTCAAACCCCGGCGCTGGCGATGGATTCCACACTTTGCGATACAGGCTTTTAGCCTAGTGTAAGGCATGCAGGAAAGTATTTGGGTTTGTGTATGCAAGCCCAGATCCCTTAAAAAAATATATTTTGCATTAAAAAATACATCTATCGTGTTTCTATTTAACTGAACATGAGTCCGTACCAAGGTAGTTTTTATTGCCCTGCTTACATACAACGCGACGAAGGTTATTTACCCTACTTTTTGACATTCGCTAACACACGCATAGGTACTTTTAATTACAGTTTTTCCCTAACAGAGCCGAGAGGTATCTACATTCATACAATGCAGAATTATGCAAATTACCTTGGGGAGGACAAACGTAGGGCGTTTCAATGCTTACGAGTCAGTTTTACATGGATTAAGTGCCCAGGGTAACGTTCACTTACTTTTTGGGAGTTGACGTAAGTATATTAAACTTTTCACAATGTCCCAATTTTTCGATCACATCGCCATCTCTCGATGATTGTTTGAGACTTTTAATTGCGAAATTTGCTAGTGTAAAAGTAGTAGACAACTGATAAACTCGTTTTCAAAAATATTTAGAAAAAGTGGCACATTTAATGCCAAAAAAATTACTGAAATAGGTAGCTAGCGTATTTTCAGAATGTTAAGTTATTTTTGTGAAACATCTGAATTTCTACGTGTCGTAGTCGCTTAATGTAGTGATCGTATTAAGACGATCGTCGACGACGACTTTTAAAAATGCAAAAAAAAAATATACAAATAAGACAGACACGTTGAGAAACACTGTACATTCAAAAATGAAAATGTTCTTAGAACATGTTCTAGCGATATAATATTATTATAAATGTAGGTACATCTGAATGACGGATGTACTACAGGCACACACATGTACTTATAAAATAATTCGCTGCCGATGTCACCCGGTAAATTATATGCTAGTACATCTTATTCAATAATGTACCTACAAAATAATCACATAAAATGTATCGTATTTATTTATTTTTTCTTTAAGTGGAAATTACACACAATGTAACTGGAAAAACAATTAATGTAAAAGAAAATTCGTAAAACAATTAATGTAACGGGAGACCTCAGAACTCGACAACCTTACTAAATATGCTTTGGAACAAAATAGAGTAGATACATAGAACCTTTATCTAGGGAATAACCGTAAAAGATTTTTTATATCTTGTACAGATTTCTCAAAAAAATGTGAAAAACACCTCCGATCTTTTCTCCGAAAGACAGAAACACGTTTCCCGAAAGTCGCGGAGTTTTTTTTTGTTTTGATAATACGCATTAAAATCTAGGGAATACCCGTAAAAGTTTTTTGGTTGAAACGAAATTAACCCCAAAAAATGGAAAAAAACGCTATTTTTAACCATTTTATTGTGCGATTGTTCATGCGATTTTTGGCCTCCACCCATTCGCGAGTGATTCAGCAGATTTTGAACCTTAACACCGTGGGAATTTACCGTGACGTCATAGTTGGGTTACTCACATACTATGAGTTTTTCAAAAAAGGGGAAGATATTTACAGATTTTAAGATATTACCCGAGCTATTCCAGGCATTAGTATTTGGGGAATAAAAGTAAAATAAGAAACCGCTCATACGTAGGAACGCCATTTATCCAGGTTGCCTGGCAACCTTTATTAAATTTGTTAATCGCGGATATGGGAAATAAATTGCACATACCTCCGCCTCTTATTAAATTATGTGTCTTTAAAGCTCATGACCCAACTATGACGTCATGGTCATTTCCCACGGCATCAAGGTTCAAAATCGCATGAACAATCGCATGATAACATTATAAAAAAAATAGCGTTTTTTCCATTTTTTGGGGTTAATTTCCAAAGTTTATAATTTTAAGTTAGTAATTTCCAATTTCCAAATTAACCAAAGAGACGGATTAACAGCTGGGAGTCGACCTCGCAGGAGGCTAACCGCTCTTAAATAACAGGCCATCAGGCCTACATTAAGATTGAGATTAAGAAGAAGAAGAATTTCGCTTCAATCAAAAAACTTTTACGGTCATTCCCTAGATTTAAATGCATATTATATCAACCAAAAAAACATCTCCGAGACATTCGAGAGTTTCTGTCTTTCGGAAAAAAGATCAGAGGTGTTTTTCACATTTTGTTTGTGAAAACTATACAAGGCATAAAAAATCTATTACGGTTATTCTCTAGATAAAGGTTCAATGTATGTACATTATTTTTTTTTCCAAAGCATATTTAGTAACGGTTTTTAAAAAAATATGCAATGTCAATATGCCTACTCTTAATAAGGAGATGGAAAAATGTTGAGAGATAGAGAAAATTTAATTCACAACTCGTCTCATGAGGCATTTTAATCGCGATCTTAATCTCTGACTCTGGTCTCTCCAATGCCTTACATAATGCATACTAGGGCGAGCTACCAGTTAACCCCAATAATTCTTATATTGTTATTAGACGCAGAACCAAAGTTGCCGATATCATGAGCGGTGTGTCAAAACTCAAGTGGCAATGGGCAGGATATATGGCCAGGCAGGGTGACACCAGATGGGCGCCGCGAATATTGAAGTGGAGGCCTTGGACAGATAGAAGGAGCGTCGGAAGGCCAGCAAAGAGATGGACCGACGACATTGTCCAAATCGCTGGAGGAACCTGGATGCGGAAGGGTCAGAGCAGACTAACAGAGACGAGTGGAAACAGATGGAAGAGGCCTATATCCAGCAGTGGAGGGAGGAAGGCTGATGAAGAAGAAGATAAAATTTACCGAATACCTACTTACAAATTTTTACTGTAACGGGTCTTCCTAAAAATCAATTCCCGGGCATAGAATATGTGAATAAATTTAAGGATAATCTACATTTCACCTGTCTTCGTCTTGAGAGCACCCGCTCTCTCTCCCTTAAGGGCTTGGCACCGAGAATGACGTCACAGTCATTTCCCACGGCGTTAAGGTTCAAAATTGCGTGAACAATCGCATGATAAAATGGCAAAAATAGGGTTTTTTTCATTTTTTGCGGTTAATTTTGCGTCTATCAAAAAACTTTTGCGGTTATCACCTAGATTTTAATGCATATTATCAGTATACAAAAAAAAATACTCCGCGGCTTTCGGGAAACGAGTTTCCGTCTTTCCGAAAAAAGATCAGAGGTGTTTTTAAAAAAATATTTTGGGAAAAATATACAAGATATAAAAAATCTTTTAAGGTTATTCCCTAGATAAATGTTCAATGCATCAACCCTATTTTGTTCCAAAGCATATTAAGTAACGGTTGTCGAGATATAAGGTCCCCCGTTTTTTTGAAATTGTGAAATGTCGGTATGCATACTCTTAAACTATTTTGCATAGGTACATAGTGACATACTCTGATTTTGTCGTTTTTATCACCCGTCTCTTTCACTCCCGTACGTGACGCGTACAAATTGCGCGACAGAGAAAGCACGTCGCGTGAAAAATGATGTTTGTCAAATTGCTTCGAAAAGTTTCGCTGTGTTTCAAAATATTTTTGAAATTCAAATTTCTCGAGGATTTTTTTTCTATTCTTTCCTTCGCCTTGTCGAAGTTGAAGAGAATGTGAAATATTCAAATCACGTCAGCTCTTTCTTAACCTTTCACGTTCTTTTTTTAATCACAAAGGGGTTAAAAGGGTTAACTGGAAGAAATCGTAGGAATTCAGCCAACTGCGCGAATCTTCTACCCAATTTTTTAAAGGATCTGGGCCAGTATACACCCAAACACAAATTGTGTCGTAAAGTAAAGAGTATATTTTTTTTAATAAATGAATGGGGTTTATCGAAATAAAGACAAATATTGTACACTTCACAGTAAGCTTGAATAGCTTGTGTCGTGAAGTGGAGTAGGTCAGTATCGGGATCGAACCCGCGCCCACTGGATTAACAGTCGAACGCGTTACCAACTAAGCTACGAGTACCGACCACCTAACATGAATACGTCATCGAGATTCGAACCTGACACATCCTGATTAGGAGTCCGTGCCCCGACCAACTGATTCAAAAATGTACTCGAATTTTAAAGAGACATTTTTTTTTATTAGTAAGTACAGTAGATACCTATTTTCCCGGCACAAAATTGGTCGGTTCGATCGAAACGGTAAGTCCTCTATTAAACAGCATCAGTACGAGAGCAGACATTACGTCTTATCTTAAATGAACATTGATAGTTTTATTGGTCCATTTAACTGCTCCTCTACGTCTTATGTGACAGCTGATCGAAAATTTTAACCGTTAAATTGTAGGCAGGGGTTTTAGTTCTTAAATTAATGAACTGAAAGAACCATAAAATTAATTGTATACAAATATACATGACTGCGTCTATGGGCGTTGCCAGTTTGGACGCTAGGGGCCAACTAAAATTTTGATAAATTTATTTATTTATTGTATTTATTTATTTACACTCTTGGTGAACAAGATACAGACATATGTAAACATTAAAAAAAAAAAATAAAATTTGTTCACTAGGGCGAGCTTATCGCAGTACTGTGATCTCTGCCAGCTAACCCCAATAATTAAACAATAATATATATATATATATATATATAAAAACTAATTTTGAAATACACACACATAAATACAGCATGGCATAAAAAAAACGAGTGAATATTGCCGCAGGTGATTTTTTTGAGAGAGTGAGTGAAAAAGCTCGTGATAAGAATCTGGTTTATCACATTGTATCAAAAGTATGTAGATCATTAGATACAATAACATGTATAATTAGCGCCGCACGCAAATATTTTTCTAAAACAATAATTGTGATCTAATGGAATTTTAAATTTAACAAAGATACATTACGTCTCTGGTTTGTAGATATTTTGAAAATACTTGTTGGTAGTTGACAGTTGTCTAACCCCCGTTTTCACCGACTATAGCTATTCCTGCTCCTAACTGGGTGGCTATTCTACCTACCAAAAAATCCTACCTAATTTACGTTTCACCGACAAATTTCCACTTAATTGGGACAAATCCAGCTAGGAAGATTTTTATTTGTAGGGTTGCTACATGTAAAACAAATTGATCAAAAGTAGTTATTTTTTTAAAACAATGTTTACTTTATAGAGTAAATAATACAACTTAAACACAGGGATTGTATTTGAAAAATATTTAAATATTAAATATCATTACAAAAATAATTTACAGTCGTTAAATAACCGCGTATTTTTATTTTTCATATTTCACACAAATATTATTACCTAATGGCAACACAAGACTTTGAGATTGACGCATGCGCGTTTAGGGTACGTGGTAAAATGAAAATGGCGCCTAACAGTAAACATTGTTTGTATGCAAAGTGTCATGTTATGATATTGTGTTTCGTTGTGTTCTAGGACTGTTTTGGAGTTATAAAATAACCCCAGATCGGAAAAAAACACTACCTGATTGATAAAATTCAATGTGGCGGCTGATTTCGTAGTTGGGTGAAGTTTAATATGACAGATCTTACCGTTAGGTGCCCAATTTTCGTTGCCTAAGATAAGTGGGATTCCTAGCCGTTAGGTAGGTATTTTCGCGTGGTGAAACGCAAATGTGGGCTAGGTGACTTTTATCTCTGCTATTCCTCACCTAACCAGTTGGTGAAAACGGGGGTAAGAGTGGTATTCATTTTTCAATATTCATGATTGAAGACGGTCTGGAGGACCCTCTTTAAGCGTGTATCTTTCCTATGATAATAAGATTAAAGCATTGGGAACAACTCGCGAATAAGTTACATATATACGCATTGGATTAAACTTTTCCAAAATTTTGTGAAATTCCTATATCAAAGTGTGAGACATCTGCCTGTGTTTTTTTTAAATTTTATTCTTAATTTTAGAACGTCTCGTAAAACAAATAAGCGTTCCAAATTTAAAAGTAAATTGGGAAGTCGTTTAAAAATTGAATTAAAAATTTTGGCAGACAATTTCGGTTACAAGGGAGGTTAAGCAAAGTGCGCTCAAATAATGTAGAAAATCGCTTGACACACAAAAGTCCTCAGTATCAAGAAAAATGTCTCAAATAAAGACAATTATTTATAAGGGGTTTGTAGCAACCCCGCAAAACCCCTTAAACTCACATTCTAGTATCACTCAAGTGTCTTGTTAAAGATCTCTCCAAGATTTATGTATCTATATAGCATGACCTATAAACGTTTGAGAATCTGCGGTTAAGTGGTTGTTAAACTTTTGTATTAAAGATAATATTATTATTTTACGACACTTATAACATTCGATATTATTTTACTTTACAAGATAACCATGAGTTATGGACTATTAATGAATTTTATTATATTCCCTCAAACTCTGATATATTTAAAGACGCATTGATAAAACATGATTTATGGACCATATTTTCTATCATCGTATATCTTTCAATTTTCTGGCTTTGCTCTAGCTTTCCAAACAGTCTCTCTTGCCGTTTGGGCTTCTTCGATCATTTGTCAGTTGTCGCTTTTTACAATTTTGAGCCCTCAGCCTTATTTAAGTCGTTTGACCACCTAACGCTCAAACCCGGGATTTCAGAATCTTGTAAAATTCAGTGAATTAATGCAACATTACGGTATTTTTTTTGAAAGAACATCGGAAATTTCTACATGTCGTAGTTGAATATAAAAAGTAGTTATCTCAACAGATATACATAAAAGGATGGACTTTTCATCAGACTGATCGTCGGCTTAGTTTACGCTTAAGTAACATTCACCAATTCCAGTCCATCCATCTGCTGCGGCCGGTAATCTGATTGATGGACTGGAATTGAAAGTCTGATGGAAAGTCCATCCTTTGCTCTACATCTGTTGAAATAACATCACTGTGTATTTAAATAATTGGGTAACCGGTGAATTCCGTTCTCCAAAAATATATTTATTTATATTCTTTCCAACATATTCACCGCACATATGAACAACTAAATAATTACAGCAAACAAACCAGAAAACGCTCGACAGAAACATGTAATCCAAAATCTTACATAAAACAATCCACGTAAAACTCAAAATCAACTCAACATGGCAAAGTTCAATCCAAAAATGCTTATACCTACGATATTCTGAATGGGTATAGCCACGATACGCCTAGAGGTTTTAAGAATACTTGACTCTTACCTACAGGAGACGAGAAACAATGTCAGAAAAGAGTGGTGGATCAATTTTATAACGCAGGTATTTCAACTGAAACAGCGAATTCCAAATGAAATAAAATGAAGAAAAAAAACAGATAAATTCAATTCTCGAAAAAAGAACAGAGTTTTTCTATTGTTCCACATAATACATTTAGTTGGGATAGAAGTAGGTAATAAAACTGAGCATTTATTGAAATTACAATAGTCTTTGTATGTTTGTTGTTGTTTTGTTTCAACAAAAGCATCCAATCTTAGTTAGTACGAGTAGTAAGCGCTGCTAATGAAAACTTAAAGTAATTAAATACAAAATAACAACTGAACAATAATAGTTCGATATCCGGATGCTGCGGGGACAGATAAACGAGGTCTTACTGTAGTGTAACGGTAAGTATTACTACAATAAATGGGTATTGTCGAACTCTGTTTTGTTTAACAAGTAGTTATCTCAACGGATGCACGGCAAAGGATGGACTTTCCATCGGGCTTATGACTGATCATCAGCTGGTTTAATGTTATCACTTTACAATTCAGACTCCCGACCCAACTATGACGTCACGGTCATTTCCCACGGCAATAATAAGCTTCAAAATCGCATGATAAAATGGTAAAAAAAGAGTTTTTTTTCATTTTTTTGGGTTAATTTCGCAACAATCAAAAAACTTTCAGATTAGATTTTTTTGTATTATCAATACAAAAAAAATCTCATACATTAAGCTGGCCGACGATCAGTCATAAGCCTGATTGATGTAAAGACCATCCTTTGAGATAACTGCTTGTTAACTTTCATAATAATTAATGTCGAATTTATTATATATGACCTAATAAAAAAAATAATAAATATACCTGATAATTGAAGGGAATTGACCAGGTGCCAATTGTCTACGGGGTCCGAGGAACGAACCGTCCTAGGGATAAAAATGTACCTAATTGTTATCAAATTTCCGATGGGTCAACCGCCCTAGGGACCAATTGTCAACGAATCATTTCCTAATTAATAATATTATGAATTATTTTAATCAGCATATCTTTAGGTATTATTGGATATCAAAATTTCAGGTCCTTTGTAACGAAACTTTTTGAATACAATATAAAATCAAATATGTATAAAATAATATTATTCTATTTTCTATTAAGAGCCATGTTGCGTCAAATTGAACAGGAGTGGTCAATTGTCAAATTTAGCCAATCAGGTGAACGGACGTCGCAAAGTTCCCTCGTCAATCAATAGGATTTCGGCAAATATTTCGAAATTAGAAGAAAAATTATGGTTTGATTCCATTATAAGGTTAAAAAAATGAAAGATGGCAAAAATCTGACCTGTTGACCTAGCTACTTTGAAAACAATGTACCTGGTTATATCTTTAAAAAATATCAAAAACGTTGCCTGCGGCGCTACTTCCGCGATCGCTAGCGTCTTGCAATATAATCGCATATTTAATATAGAACAACAACCACGTTCACCGCTTCACCCATTTTTCTTTCAAAAATATTGCCGGCGACGTTATTTCTTAGGACATTTTTTAAAGGATATATATTTTTAATACGTAATATTATATTTTTATTGTTTAAAGAAAATAAATCAATTTCCTTCAGGTATTTCTTCACTCAGTCTCACAAAAAAATTAAGCCTGCGGCTATTTTCACCTTCTTTAAGGGGCAACAAAATTTAAATTTTACCTCTTCCCTAGATAACATCAAATTCATAAGTGTGCGGCCCGCAGTGACACCTCGCATTGTCTTATGTGGCCCTTGACCAGAAAATTATCAACAATGACCTATTTAGTATGCGGTTAGAAAAGGTATTGCTGCACGTGTCGGTCATCTTCAAAGAAGAGGAGGGACTGGCCTCCGGTCGAAGAGCCTTAATGAATTAATAAGGAGAATTATAATAGGAATATCATTTTCTCTATTGTTTATTTAGGTGCAATTTACATTCTGACGAAATTACCTAATCCCGGACAAACTTAGAACGGATAAATAGGATCGTATTGTTAAAAGGTTGATACTGTGGATTCTAGATTTGGTTATTCTCGAATCACTTCTGAAATTCGATTCACGTAAACGAGTCGTTAAATGAATCGATTCACTTGATTCATTGACTTTTGGACTTGGTCTCATATGATTCAATAGTGAGATTCGATTCACGTAAACGAATCGTTGAATACATAAATCGATTCATTTGATTAATAGACTTTTGGACTTGGTCACGAATGATTCATTAGTGAATCGTTGAGTGAGTTGAGTCTATTTGTATCTTTACTCTACATAAAGCATGAGCAGGAAAATGAGTATTAAGTATTTGGGGGGTTACTAACCCGAGCACGCGTAAAATTGCGTCGGGTAAAGTAAAATTTAAAACATAGATAAATGAGAATATGGTTCAGTAACTCTTGTAGGTACAAATTCTTTTTTTTTATTAATTTTATCTGTAATGAATAATTTCAAAATAAACCCGTTTTTTATAGAAATTCGAGATTATTCTCGTAGTTTATTAGATATACGAGTACTGCTGTATTTTGGTTGATCATATGTTTAATCTAAGACGCAGTGACTACGGTAGATATTTTTTTGAGGTAGTTACATACCTAAGCTCTCACGACCATTTAATCTCTGACTCTGCTATCTCCAATTCCATACGATATACATAGGTACATTTGAAAAAGTTGAAATTTTCACAGAAATATTTCCATGTAGAGCTACAAAATTGAATCGGTTCATTTTCTAACGATTCCTTTAATTGATCGGTTCTTTTGATAGAACCGTTCATGCATATCTAGTATGAACAATATTAGAGTTAAATTCTGTATTATTATTTTATCCTATAAAAGTAAACATGGGAGTGGTTCGCAATGGATTAAGTTCACAGAGTATTGGTGTGTACTTTATAATTGGTTCAGTGAACGTCCAGAAATTGACTTCAAAAAAGAAAAGCATTAGTCACCTTTGACCAGCGGTCGTCACAATTTTTTTTGGTCAAGGGCCAATGTGAAGTATCACAGCGGGCCGCACACTTATGAATGAAGATTTTTTACGCGCCAAAACATAGTGCCTCAGGTGAAATTTTGACACGTTAAATAAATCCTTTGGAACGCCACAGGCATAGGTAGATTTCAAATGATGGTGTAGTGAAAATTAGAATAAAATTTGAATTTGTTAGTATCGTCACTATCGAGACATATTCTTTTTTTTCCTGAATATTTAATTCAAAGGTGGGTTTGATTTATGATAATTTGTCTGTAAATCACCTTTGCGATGGACGGACCAGGTTACGCATACTGTTGCCCCCTCCATCTACAGGGCAGTGCATCTTGCCGAAGACAGAGCTGCGTGGCGGGGATTAGTCAAGCAACGGGTGTTTGGAGATCGCGATCCTCAGCTGTGAGGAAATCGACAGGAGAGAGAGAGAGAGTCTGTGAATTTATGACATAACATGGATGGGTTCCTAAGCACTTTTGAAATTTGAAAAACGATAATATCAGTTCTACTCGAGAAGCACTTTTCTGAGACACGAAACACGGCTGTTTGCGGTAACTAGATCTTTCGATCGATCAGTGTCTTCCGAGGGATTGAGCTAGACAAAATCTGACTTTCGATCTGTAATTCTTTTTCAACGCCCTTTCATATGATACCAAAAATGAGCCCACAGAATCCTTGAATCCCCTCAGAATGATTGTTTTTTGTATTTAAATCATGAAAAAGTGAACCTTCCTCGTAAAATGTACGAGTACTACGATTTCTTTTTTGTTGGAAAATATGTTTTTTTATAAAAAGGATTCGGGCTTGCATGCACAAACCCAAATACTTTCCTGCACACCTTGCACTAGGCTAAAAGCTTGTATCGCAAAGTGTGGAATACATCGCCAACGCCGGGATTTGAACCTGGCACCTCCCGCTCGAAAGACTGCCGCCTCAAGCAACTGCGCCAACCATGTACTCATTCTACGATTACTTTTACTCAAAACATGTCCGTCCTTGAGGATCTGGTCTACATGGTCCAGCCATGTGGTTCTTGGACGGCCGAGTTTCCTTTCACCTCTTCTTTCCCCCAGGTAAATTTTATTTGTTATCCTTTCATCGTTCATTCTCTCCACATGTCCCAACCATCTCAACTTGTACATTTTCATTTTAGTTACAACATCCTTTATACATTCAACACTCAACTCTCTAATCACATCGTTTTTTATTCTATCTCTCAACGTTTTTCCACACATTCTTCTCAACGACCAGCATTTATACTTGATTCATCCTTCTTCAGACATGTCCATGTCTCACATGCATACATCAGTGATGGTGGCGTTATCTGACTAGAGTGATTTGAATTCTAACGTGTGACGATTGCACAGAACAATTGTGAGTATTAGTAACAAAACAATATGAGGTTTTATATGAGTTTGTATTGTTTAATCCTTTGGGTTCTAGGTCGAAGTTTTGAGTTTCGTTCATTCAGATTATAAAGAGTCATTATTTGATACACTAAAGCAGTGATTCCCTAACTATGGTACAATTATTAAGGTGTTACGCAAGCAGCCATGGCCATAGGACATACACAGTAAATAATTAGATAAAACGTTTTTAAATTTCGCGCTCTGACACGATTTGTTTTCATTAATTAAATTAAGTACAACTGAGCCAGATATTTCCTATCTTGTCTCGAACATGCAGCACCATTTTTCGCGCTAAGATTATTGTATTTTTTTCCTATAATTAATAAATGATAATGTTGTCATAAACAGTTGTTGCAGTTTTTATTACTTTGCCATTTTGAAGGTTTTTTTAACGGTTACAGTTCAGTGTTACGCTACTCATTTATAATTTCGTGTGTGGTACGCAAAATTAAAAGTTTGGGAACCACTGCATTAAAGGATTTTATCATTTCAAATAATATGGGAATTGTTTCAATTAAAACATTTGGTGTTTTTTCTAAAATTATCCCATCAAAGGAGAATGCTCATAAAAAACCCAGGCCCGGCGCAAACGAAATATATTTCAAATGATAGGTAAAAATGAGTAATTAAATACTACATAAGTGGCATCATCGAAATCAATGGCTTAATGGGTGAAATACCTATTCAAAGTTTTACAGGGGTCACACGAATATATAAGAAAAGGAGCGTTAAACAGTTACAATTGCGATTCAAAAGTACATAATATGATAAATATAAGGTAGCCCGTCTTCTTCTTCATCATCATCATCATCAGCCTTGGCCCCCCACTGCTATATGGAACTAAGAGATAATATTTTTTAAAAGATCATTGCACCCTAATATTCCTGAGTTTATGCAACCTTTGTGTCTCATCATGAATTTTAAATAGGTATTTCACGCATTTAGCCATTGATTTCGATGATGCCACCCATGCAGTGTTTAATTACACATTTATACCTATCATTTGAGTCACGTTGCGTTTGCGCCAGAGATATATTTTTTTAACATAATTCATGAGCATTGTCCTTTGGGCCTACATCCGGCAGTGGAAGGACCAAGGCTGATGAATAAGAAGAAAAATCAGACGGGCTACCTTACACTCATCATATTATATACTTTTGAATCGCAATTGAAAGTGTTTAATGCTCCTTTTCTCATATATTCGTGCGACCCCTGTGAAACTTCGAATAGGTATTTCACTCATTAAGCCATTGATTTCGATGATGCCCTCTATGCAGTATTTAATTACTAATTATTACCTATCATTTGAGATACATTTCATTTGCGCCGGGCCTGGGTTTTTTTTCCATACAAAATGAGCATTCTCCTTTAAATAGGATAGATTTTAATTGTATACATTTTACCAAAATGTAAAATCATATATGTATTTTTTTATTTATTTTTATTTTTTAAAAATGAATCTGGGTTTATCGAAATAAACCCAAATACATCTTTGCACACTTCACAGAAAGCTTAAAAAGCTTGTGTTGTGAAGTGGAGTAAGTCGGGGATTGAAGCCCGCGCCCGCCGGATTAACAGTCGAGCGCGTTACCAAACAGGCTACCGACCACCTGTATTTGTAACAAGTAGTTATCTTAACAGATACAAAGCAAAGGATGGACTTTCCATCAGGCTTATGACTTATCGTCGGCTGACTTAATGTGATCACTTTACACTTAAGTAACATTCACCAATTCCAGTCCATCCATCTGACGGGGCCGGGAATCGAACCCAGACCTCCAACATTCTACCGCTATGACGCTGTGCTATGAAGGCTGGTAGTTGAGTGGCGATGAAACTTTTATATATTGTACATAAGCCTGATGGAAGGTCCATCCTTTGCTGTGTATCTGTTGAGATAACTACTCGTTACTACGATATGTAGAAAATTCCGATGTTCTCACAAAATATAAATCGTGACTTAAAATATTAATTGAAAAACAACATTTTGCATTGGGGTTAGCTAGCAGAGATCGCAGCATTGCGATGAGCTCGCCCTATATCTACTTGTATGTTGTACTATAAATGTTGTACTATATCTACTTGTAATGTTGACCTAATTGTATTTTGTTTACCAAAGGTGTAAATAAATAAAATGCATGCAATAGTGGTTGCATAAAAAAAAAAAAAAATTCCCAGGACTAGGCTCAGTAATTGTTCCCTTGAAAAAAAAAATCTATTGAAAGATAAAATAGGTACCTATTGAATGACAAACCCAGTATTTGGGAGTCCAGTGCTGAACAATGTAAGCTCTAAACCGCTTGCCTTTACATTGTTAAGCCAAGCAATTTAAGCAGAACAAGCATTTAAGATCCAGTCATTTAGACACTCTAATAATGTTTCGCCCTTCTCTGTTTGTTCACCAGTAGGGATGTACAACGTTACATCGAGTATTCATCCACCAACGTTACATCGAGTATTCATCCACCAACGTTACATCGAGTATTCATCCACCAACGTTACATCGATTATTCATCCACCAACGTTACATCGATTACACAGCTCAACAGAATTTTCGATGACTTTTATGTGGGACTCGTTTTTGAGTAATTTGTGATCTCTGAATCCAAATATTAGTTTTTTCCTATCACGTCAACTTCACTTCAAGTTTCAAGTTTCATACAAAATCTGGATCATATAAAGGGAGATAAAGGTATATCCGCGTTGGTGGCCAAGGAAGAAACAGGCCTAATGGCCTAAGACCAAGAAACAATGTCAATCGCACACCGTGAAAACCTTCAACATTTAGTAGAAGGATCGATGTATTGAGTGTGTCATTGCCATCCCCATTTCTCTTACAAGTCATAATTAATTCCAGGATTCTAAGAAATTAATTATAACCATTTATTTCATTAAGGCTCAATTTATTATTTACCAAAGGAACATAGAAATGTTACAATTATATTATGTCATTTATATAACTAGGTACTACCCATAACTTACCCATTTACATGTATATTGTCAACTACGTCACTAAATTATTTGTATGTATTATCGAAATAAACCCAAATACATCTTTGTACACTTCACAGAAAGCTTAAAAGCTTGTATTGTGAAGTGGAGTAAGTCGGGGATTGAACCCACGCCCACTGGATTCACAGTCGAGCGCGCTACCAACACCGCTCCTCAACGGATGGCGGTAGTATCTGAAATTGGGTGCATATGAAATAGGTTGTTGAATATTATATACTCAACGGCCAAAAATTTCATTTTGGTAGCAGGATGTGGTGGAATGGGTGAACGTTGCCCTGGGCATAAAGTGATCACTTAAGCCAGCCAAAGCCGACTCGTAAGCGTCGGAACATCCATCCTGCTCCCTCCCCAAGGGAGTTCGCATAAGTTATTATGTGAATGTTGATATCTGCCGCCTTTCGTTGAGAAAATTCTCAACATATGCCATCTGCGAGATGCAGACATGAAAAGCCAGTAATACCTAAATGATTTAGGTATCTTCTTCTCATATATATATATATATATACAATGTTGAAACACAAAAACTCTTTCAGAAAATCCACCCGCATAACCGCTAACTGGCCTTGTCTAGTTGCATATGCAAGGCACGAGTCGTATCTCGGCCAAAATGGTTCACAGTGAAATGGAGTAAAATCAAACCTTCATATATATATATATATATATATATATATATATATATATATATATATATATATATATATATATATATATATATATATATAGTATATTACAATATATTATACACCGATAATATACCTGGAACAAAAGGAGAAGCGTCGGAAGACCTCCCAAAAGGTGGTCTGTTGACCTATTCCAGCAGGCCGGAAGAACCTGGATGCGGAGGGGGAGAAACAGAGATGAGTGGAAGGAAATGGAAGAGGCCTACGTCCAGCAGTGGAGGGAGGAAGGCTGAGGAAGAAGAAGAATATACCTAAGCAGTATAGACCTGCTCACGCTGCACAAGTTAACACTCCACAGTACACAAACACATTTCTCATACATTCATCGACAGAGGAAGACACCAGTAGGAGTGTCGAAACGTCGATCAAGTTTATCTACACACGGTTCACTCGAAAATCAATCACACACCGTGAAAACCTTCAACATTCACTTACAAACAATATACATACACCAGATCACGCAGACATGCATTATTCTACTCGCCATCAGGTAGAACTAACATTCTTGTTGATTCTCCTGTAGGCAGAGCTACGAGACTGCTCAATCGGGTTGCATCCTGCACGGACATATTTCATGTTCAATATAGAGAGTTTGCCTCGATTGTACTCATGATGATGGATTGTCGAGATGGATACATGATTTTTAAGGGCATGGCACCAGGAATGACGTCACAGTCTTTTCCCACGGCATTAAGGTTCAAAATTGCGTGACAATCGCATGATAAAATGCTAAAAATTGCGTTTTTTCCATTTTATGGGGTTAATTTTGGGTCTATCAAAAAACTTTTACGGTTATTCCCTAGATTTTAATGCATATTGTCAGTACAAAAATAAAATTTTACCCCGCGACTTTCGGGAAACGAGTTTCCGTCTTTCGGAAAAAAGATCAGAGGTGTTTTTAAAAATATATTTTGAGAAATCTATACAAGATATAAAAAATCTTTTACGGTTATTCCCTAGATAAAGGTTCAACGCATCTACCATATTTTTTTCCAAAGCATATTTAGTAAGGTTGTTGAGATAGAAGGTCTCCCGTTTTTAGAAATTTTTGAAATGTCAGTATGCACACTCTTAATGTGTAATGTACTTTTCATTGTAATTGCAGTGAGTGGCGGAAAGGCCCATAGCTGTAATGCCACTCACTGTTTTGCTTTTTTTGTTTTACAAAATATGGGAGAAATATCTCGAAAAACTTTCAAAATACCTATGGTTTGTAAAAATAGGGTAAATATATTGAACCTTCTTCTAGTGAATTACCGTAACAGATATTTCATATCTTGTATCGATTCCTGGAAATTAAAATATCTCTAAAATGATATTTATCGAAAAGTTAAATCTGCCTTTATTTTTTACAGCATCTTTATTAAGGTTTTCGAGCTAAAATCGTTGTCGTGGAGGTGAAGAAAGCTAACCCACAAGTGGTTAGTTTCGAGAAAACGGGCTTTGAAGTTTTGGAGTCGTATTTCTCAACACGATTTTTACGTATATCTACGGTGTTATTGAACAGATCTTGATGAAATTTTCACACAATATTATAAGCATAATTATTTATTAAATACATTAAAAAGTAAATCAGTAACTATTACAACTTCGGAGTAATTACATATTTTGTGGCTTAGCTGATTTCACTTCTATTCGGATAACTACGCTGCGTGTGGTGGTGAATAAAGCTAAGCCTCATAGATCGTGTTTTTTACCGTTATTTCTTTGAAATGTGAAAGAGCAACTCAGCTGAGCGTGGTGGTGAAGTAAGCTAAGTGAACCATTTAATCAATATTCATTTGTAAACAGAAAATTATTTTATTAAATGTGACATTTTATTAACTATGCCGTTATTATAATACCTAATAATTATATTTGCGCCCTAGAGCAGGAGTCTCGGTCGTGATTCATGAATCATATCCATCCTTTTGTAGTGAGAGAAACTCTGCCATGACATCCGATCCAGCGTGCTGGCTTATTTTAAAGCAGTTTCAAACACTAGGTACCATTTTATTTGTTTTATTTTAATAAGTGGGATTTAATGTGTCTTGTAACCTATAAGATCTATTGCATTCCCTAAATTTGCCTATCTTGTGACAACCAATCTAGAGCAGCCCCTCCATTTCTAGACCTCTTACGAAGTTCAGGACTCCGGGAGGTCAAGGGTGAGAAACGATTCTACCTCCATCTGGTGTCTACTCAAAGTCCTCAACCTCATGTATTATACAGTACCTATAATATAAGACGGGAGAAAAATCCTCATCATCTTCTAACAGAGTGTTATCTTAAAGTCCCAGTTTGTGGACGCACTCCCTGTGCCTCCTGTGACCAGTTAGGATGCCCGTGAGTAACTTGATACTGTTTTATTTTGACTTTCCTCAGTTTTTCTGAGATCATAACCCCTAAGTAGTTCTTTGGCGTGCCTAAGTCAAGGAGGATCCAGCCAGAGTTCTCGTTTGTTTCGTCTTCTTTTCTTTTTCTTACTGAATTCTTCCTAGACGTCCCAGATAGTATAATTTACTGTATCCTGTGTTGAGGTTAAATTGTGTGCATCTTTCCAAAGCAAGATATGTCTGCCTGGAAGACTCTTGGGAACCTACCCAACGGGTCCGAGTATTTGGTCAGTAGTCCAAAAACTCATGCTTCAGTAGACTCTTCTCTATTTGAGGGTATCCCTTTTAAGATATTTTATGACATTCTATTTCCACTCTTTCGTTGTATCCAGTCACTCAACTATTTGGTACAACCCTGGTTTTTCATTTTTTACGAGCGTATTTTTAGAAAATTCTGTACCTATTACAAAATTTGATCAATTTTGGCATGAGCATCCAAATACGTTTTCTATAGTTTTATTCACAATTTTTTGTCTAAATATCTTATAAAATACAACAATGGATCATTGAATAATTAAATAGCTAGATAATAATGATAGAAATCCACATCACTGACACGTACCCAATAAAAATATATTTATTACTCGTATCGTTCTTGTACATTCAGCATCAAATAAATGGTATGGAGTAAATTGCAATTTGATTATAAGATTATTTTTTCCACTATTTCTTAATTATTGGACTTTATAACAAAGTTAGGTGTGTATTTACATACCTAAATGATAAGTGGCAACTGGGGCAAGTTAAAAAATATACCTAAGTGGGATTCAAAAATATTTTTATTATTATTTGTTAATTTAAAATTACGTAATCAATTAAGAATTATTAATTATAATAATTCTCGATGTGTAAATTACCTACTTACTATTTTTTTTAGAAGGATTTTTTGTTTGCATAAATAATATTAGATAATACTTTTGATTATTGAAATACCTAATCAAATTATTTTCGTCATGATAATACTATATCAATAGATTGACTATTGACTTAAGTAGGTACTATTATTACCTAATAGTTTTTACGGTGGGCTTTCATAAAAGAACACAACACGTGTTGACAAAAACTTCATTTTAGGTACCCGTACGCCACCCGATAATAAACCATTGTGCACTACTATAATGCAGACAATAAAGACCTCTAATAAAAAATACAATAACGTCCAGTATCGTGTAGCGGTGTTGTTGTTTTTGAGTATTGTATTGTAGTACCGCTACTTTAGTTTCGGGGAATAAATGACATCTGTATGCCACTTAGCTTACTTCACCACTATTCAAAATCGGACAGATCGGAGAATGTGAAGTGAGCTATGCGTTTTAACTTTCTTCACCACGCTAATAACTTTATATAAATACACTTAGATCATACCACTATTATTAATAAAATCAATATAATTAATCAAGATATCGATCAGATCTTTTCACCACTGAAAATTTGAACCTTTCTGAACAATATGGTGTAAAAATCTCATTTTTCGAAATTTGTGGCTTAGCTTTCTTCACCTCCACGGCAACGAAATAGTCTTTTGGTGACAGCCACTAGCTTAAAAATTCCCCCCCTATCAAAAAGCAGGTTTTTTGTCAAATGGAAATTTCCACCAGCCAACTTTAAAATAGAGAGGGTTTCAAAATTTTATGCCTTTATTTTCAGACATCATTTTCTGACAAATTATATTAGAAAGAGTTCGTTTTAAGCTATGACCCAATTTTCTGTTCACTCTAAAAAAATAAGGCGAATTCTTTTGTTCCCCTATTCTGACTATTATTGTATAGATAAAAACAAAAATCTTGTACCGAAGTCTTAAGCACGTACTAGATCAGAAAGGGAGAAAATAATGGAAAGAAAAGTAAAAGCTTTAGAAATATTTATTTACATTTACGCCATTATTTTTATTCAACACACGGGAAATGAATAACTTACCTATACTAACGTCTCTTCACCGTGTGCAATATAACCTTATCAAGTTGCCAGAAAAATTGTCACATATGTATAGGTACATATAATTATTATTAAGTTCAATTCTATTCACTTTTTGAACTAAAAAAAGTGTTTAAAAATTTATTTTACTATAAAATAATTGAAAAAAAAGTCTTATTTTAGTTAGTACGCACCACTTAATTAGTTGCAGAATTAATCCCACTGTCATATTCTGAGAACAAGATATGTCTCACTACAAAATTTTGGAATATTGTCTTTTTGCATTCTATACTAGTGGGTCGTAGAGTGCATCTAACCTACCCAATGTTCCAGCACATTAAAATTTTGAACAAATTCTTGCTTTAGGCTATAGTTTAAAACTGTAGTAAGTATCTATTGTTTTTATCATAAACACTTTTGAATTGGTAAAATATAATCAATTCAATCATGTGGTGAAATTTTACAATTAGTTATATAAAACACCAAGTTAAATATTTTTTGTTTCTTGAATAACTCAATGGAAATTGAATCTTAAAGGTTTTTTCCAATGTTTTTTGATATTAATTTCCAAGTTACAACGGTTGCGTTTGAGTCTGATTGTTTTATGTTGTAAAGAGGAAATGGCGTAAACTCGTTCACAATAATTTTATTTCAATGCTTGTTATTTTTCTGCTCCTCTTTTTTGGCGTCGCTTTAAGCCGAGAAAACCTTTTTTCCGCAAGTACGTTTACATTATTATTATCTACCACGAAATATATTACCGCCTTTTCAGTAAGTAAATACATAAGTGGTTTATTTTGTACATATCATTTATAATAGATTTTGTGGCAAAGCACTCTGTATAATATGTAGAAGATGGAATAAAAACGTTTCTTTTTCTCAGCTGTATAATTGTGGTGACAAAACTTTATAATCTGCGGCCATTTTGTAAGTAAATTGACCCAAAATGGCAACAATCACATGACATATAGTACTGCCCTTATATTAGGGACTGGCAATTCATAAATTTTTCAGCAATAATTTTCACTTTTGACTGTACTGTCTTTTTAGTATAGTCCTCAGGGTCCTTTATTTTGCTGCCTCTAGCTAGGTCGAATCGTTTTGTAATTAGCCTTAAGTTATTTTGTTATAGCTCATTATTTGTTATCCTCCTAGTAGCAGGGATATTGAAGTTGCCCTTCCGGCTAACCCTGGGGCCGTCTGAATAACTTTGGGCTGAAAGAGCGAATAAAAAGGCGCCTAACTGGCGCTAGTGTAATTTGGGTGTGAGGAGGGACCTTCAATATGGACACAAGACTGTTGGACACCCCAATGGGTAGATTTTGCTCATAGGAACACCCACTCACATCCTCTGTAACTGTGACGCACTCGCTCGCAAAAGAAGTCGCACTCTTGGAGGGCCCCTACTGGACTCCGAGAAGGCAAGACTACTCGCACCAAGACAGATCGTGAGCTACATGAGACACGTCGGCCTTGAAGACGAGATGTAACATTGAAGGGTGTCACAATAGATCTATTTTGGTCGCAGTGACACAAGGGGTAACTGGTCTCCTGACCTATGCCCGCAAATACTCGTGGTATAATGTAAATATCTTTCATTTTTCTTTTTTTAATATTATGTTATGTAATGTTAATGTTTTCAATGTTTCAACAGTTGGAAGAGGCCTATATCCAGCAGTGGAGGGAAGAAGGCTGATGAAGAAGAAGTATTAAATCTGTAATATACACACTTGTATAAATGTATCAGGCTAGAATGATTGTGCATCTAGTTGGGCAGATAAAGGTTTACGGTACAGTACACAAGACAAGCAATAAGCTGCTTATAGTCTTGTACCTACCTCATCTAGTCAGTAGTGCAGTAACGTATATAGGGGGGGGGAGGCGAGCGGGGGAGCCCCCCCCCCCGAATTGTTGAACAATTCTTTAAAATACGTTATTTTAAAGCATGAAAGTTACTCAAGTTCATCCCTTCACAAAATTATTCAAAAAAAAATTCGCTTGCGGCGCTATTCTTATTTGTATTTACTGCACACAATATTAATACCGACCGAATACACGACCTTTTTCACTTACATTCACGAAAAAATTTTGCTTGCGGCGCTACTATAACTTTTATAATGTACATCTATCTTCAATTTTTTTTTGCCTCCACCCCCCCAAAGTCAAATATTAGATCGCCCCCCCCCCCCCCCCGAAATGAAATCCTATATACGCCACTGCAGTAGTGTATTATCTGGTACTATCTGGTTGTACCTACTACATATAGTCAGTACTGTATCTGGTACCTACTGTGATTAACACAATCGATACAGTGTCAAATCACGCATGACATGATTCGCTGGGAGATTTGTGTCATACTACAAACACACATAATGCCCCCGCCACACGCTCGTGACGAACCACGAGCAAATGGTGTTCATGAGTTAAAAGGCGTCATCGGTCGGTTACGTACACGTCAAGACAAACGTTCCATCCACACGCCTTTTTACTGATGAACACCATTTGCTCGTGATTGGTCACGAGCGTGTGGCGGGGGTATAATGTTAATAGCAGGCATGTCGACATTTCCAAAAAAAATTAAAAACGGCAGACCTGAGATCTCGACAACCTTATGGTGCCGCCACACGCTTGCGAGCTGACACAAGCTTTTTGTGTTTACGATTAAAAAGCCGTTAACGGTCGGTTACGTACACGAGCCAAGATAATCGTTCCATCCACATGCCTGTGGGGCCACCATACTAAATATGCTTTAAAAAAATAGGATTGATACATTGAACCTTTATCTAGGGCAGGGGTTCCCAACCTTTTAGCACTCATGCCTCCCCTAAGTTTCTCCCACCCTAACGTTTAAAAAAAAAACAAATCAGAATATAAAACAGTACTACAATACGAAAATGTCACCTAAAGCAAATAAGTGTGAAAAATTTCAAGGTGCTGGGACACTGGGTAGTTTTAAAAATTTTCACAGACAACGACAGATGAAGTTAAATAAATAGAAATCATTTAGATACTCGTAATTTTCTTCTTCTTTTTTAAGGCAATGCACCCGATCTCGATATCCACTAAATCGAACAACATAAAATTTATTTGACGGAGTAAATTGAAGTGTCTGTTTTACAAGTTGACCTTATGGTCTGTTCACATCTGACCACCCCACAAAACACTAGTGTAAACTTTATCACCAAATTGTTTATGAAAGTCTTGATACATACTACACAGTATGCATTGTTCTTAAGTACACTATGGGGGCATTTATGTTGGTACCATTATTACGACAAGGTACACCATACAATGTTACTAGGGCAGTCTTCAAAATGCAGTCACTGTTAGTTTTTCTGACTGGTGTGCTTGCTCCTGGTTTAACGCAACCACTATTGCATATATTTTGATTTGTAATCAAGAACCGCCTCCTACAGTATGTAGGTACTCTAGCCGTGCTGTAACAGTTGGCAACATAGCATAATGATCACACAGGACCTTCACTCCTGACAAATCTCTTTTGATCGATTGGTTTGCATACATAAACCCAAATACTTTCCTACACACTTTGCACTAGGCTAAAAGCCTGTAACGCAAAGTGTGAAATACATCCACCTGCGGGGTTTGAATCTGGCACCTCTCGCTTGAAAGACTTCCGCATCAACCAACTGCGCCAACCATGTACTCAAATTAATTAAAAATCAAAAAAGTAACAAGTTTGAAATGTGACTGTTATTTTTAATCACTGTTCGATGCACATTTAACAATTTATTACATCATGGATAAGGTGTCTGGTGGTAGATATCTGCGAGAGTAGCTGACGATTGCAGAATTCATAAACCTGATGTTTTAGCACAATATTATATCCTCACAAACTCCGAGTATAATGCTAGCCACCGACACAACTTTGGCCATATTATTTTGACCACACATTGTACTTAGTTATCTATTGAAGTAACACGTAGACAATCTTATGTTATAGGTTATAGCACACCTATTGAAATTTTATGAAAGTAATTGCATGAAAGTATGGTTTAGTGAGTGGTGGTTGGTTCACATTTGAACAATATGGTGATTACTAACTTAAGAGTGTGCATACCGACATTTCAAAAATTTCCAAAAACGGGAGACCTTCTATCTCGACAACCGTTACTAAATATGCTTTGGAGCGAAATAGGGTAGACGCATTGAACATTTATCTAGGGAATAACCGTAAAAGATTTTTTTAAACTTGTATAGATTTCTCAAAAAAATAATTAAAAAACACCTCTGACCTTTTTTCCGAAAGACAAAAACTCGTTTCCCAAAAGTCGCGGAGTAAAATATTTTTTTTTGTACTGATAATATGCATAAAAATCTAGGGAATAACCGTAAAAGTTTTTTGATATACGCAAAATTAAGCCCAAAAAATGGAAAAAACGCAATATTTACCATTTTATCATGCGATTGTCACGCAATTTTGAACCTTAATGCCGTGGGAAAAGACTGTGACGTCATTCCTGGTGCCAAGCCCTTAATATTAAAATCGTAGCTCTGCGATAAGTTCGCCCTGGTGAACAATGCCTTACAAAGTGTTTTATGTCATTTTTTTAAATATAAAATAGTAAGTATATATTATGAGTTTCACTTTGAATTTAATTGTTACCGCTTATTTATTGGTCCAGACACTATTTCTGCTCAAAATTGCCCCTAGCGGTAGGCTTGTGGGGTAGTTTGAAATTTTTCTGGGATGCTGAATCCGAATCTGAGGTTTGCTAGCAAAACTTCGTACTGTAACTTTGAAAAAAAAATATATGTAGAAAAGTAAAAAATCTAATTTTTCGTCTGTCTTTTTTTGTTTATAACTTGGAAACTGTAAACTTTTTTAAGTAACTTTCCTATATTTCAATTAAAAGTATATAAAATTTCCTATAATTTGGCGTATAAAATATTACAGTGGATTTTTGTCAAGCTCCAAAAACTGTCAAAATTTTTGTATTGTTTTAATTGCGAGCTTCGACAATATATGGAGAAAAGTTATATTTATGCTTAATTTTATCAAATGTTTTTACAGACATATTTTACCTTGTATAAGCAAAATTTAAAAATATTGTGGGTTTTTTCATAGAGACTTTTTTTCAAAGTGAACCAAAAAAAAACGGAATCACAAGAAAATCGGTTATAGAATCGATAATTTCCCATCACTAGACTCTAGTGGCGGTTCCTTTGAGTACAGTAGCCACAGGGTGTACATTATGTAAGGTAACATCGATCTGAAATTATTAATAGATAATATCGATAGCATGGGCGTCGTCAGGGGGGGGGGGGGGGGCAGCTACCCCCCCTAGAGATTCGGGTTGACTGTAAGATATTGGTTTTGCAATAAGTCCGCCTTTTGGCACACTATAATTGTCTTTGTAACTATGAATATTTTCTCTGGCCAATATTTTTATTTATTATTGGAATAGGTATATATTTTTTCATACTTAGTGATAAAACTTGACACAGTACTATGTGGGTGGGTGTGTGTGTGAAACAAAACAAAAAAATATGATTAAAATTACTTACATTTATTGGTCCAAAATACACAACTCACAATAACACAAAACAACAATTAACTACGAACTAATAATTATTCCTATTACTAGTCATATTAAAACTAAATTAACCTACGAATCGTCGGAGCTATCACTGAGTCTATTCAAATAATTACGCTGTTAGATTATCACAACACACTTGGCCTTTTTAATAAACAAAAAAAAACACTGTATAAATAACGACGTTATCACGCAATCCCTTGCCGCATATCCAACGATGAATGTTCAAGTGGCTCTCATAGAATCCGTTCTAGAGGCGCTGGCTTGAATGATGGCGGTGATTTACTGATGGGATCCAGAAGCAATGCTCAGCACTTTTCAGTACTATGGCCTCGCTCTCCGAAGAGACACAGACAAGGCAAATTTGTGAATACTAGAGCCCTACCGTGGCAGCTCACGTATCGCACTGACGGGGCGAAGGCTCTTCTTATTTCAACGTCGAAGGTATCACAATAGACGACACACACACGAAGATAATTATGTGTTATTCACTGACTGTTACGAGAGACAACCGAACTATCTCGTATTTCGACCGCTGTTTCCACAAATCAAGTGTCAACTAACTTCTTCCTTCAGCGACAGGTCCCCTTTATAGAATAGCTTTAACCCCTGGGAAGAGGCGGTCCTAATCGATGAGGCCCTGCTGCCATTGGCTTAGACCATTTCTCGTCCGATATGTCGTGTGCTAGCCACGCCTTCACCTGGTCCAATTGGAAACCAATTAATGTCCTTGAAGAATTTTCAAATCCACGTGGCACATAGTATTTTTCGTCATACAGTCCAAATTAAAATTATACATGATTGATATGGATTAATTCAGTAATCAACTGTCCATGCTACATTAATTGATAAGTATAAATGTCTATTCACAACTATCTTACAATTAATTACAAATCATATGCCTACATACACTATTTACAAATTGAACAATATGATATAATGATTTTCATGATTTGTATCTCTACCTAAGCTTAAGATAACACGACACATACTCCTAGTAGCGTAGTCAATTCGCTGGTTACTTCCTAATCATAATATTAATTATTCTACAAAACAATATTTCCTCATGCTAACACGTGTTAAATATTTCTATATACATACAACAATTGGAGCTGGCAACGTTGCATCTTTAATGAACGCAGACACCTAGAGCAAGACAATATTCGCTTCCTAGAATTTCGCCTGGTAAGGCTTCCATTGTTTTAGTTACGGCGAGGCGATAACAATAGCCGCAGGTATGCCTACACTTGTTTATCAGGTAAATATTGTAACACTCGAAACAAAATAATACTTCGTTAACTAAAATATTTACGTATGCTGCTTATAATTTTGACTCGTAGATTTTTTTATGTTTAGGATACATGATACAGAGAATATTATTCTTGTCAAAAATATTATACCTAAATATACCATAGGTAGGTATATATCAAACTTACAAAAATCACATTATTACCACACGTTTTCTCATCATACCACAAAATTTTCATGAAAATTCATCAAAATACAGTTATTTCAGTTAAAAAAATTGCCTGCGGCGCCATTTTTTAGTTACTTTTTTGTAAAATACGTTTTTCATACATACCTATTATTGTGCAAAAAAATATAGATCATATGTGGTGATTAATCAATCTATCATTTTTACTGTTTGTGACGATCCTATATGGTGAAAAGAAAAATGTAAGGTGCCCTTGGGGCGATTTTATCGCTAAACGGCGCCCAAAATTGTCCAAATATTATTATTATTAAACCAAACCACATCTCGACCTTCTTCACTATGATAAAAAAAAATCGCCTGTGGCGCTATTTACATTGTTTCCACGGTAGGTATATCCAACTTAAAATTTTTGTTGCCCTTCCCCTAGCTCCGAGGCTGGCGACGCCCATGGTCGATAGGTAGGTACCTAAGTAAGTCCACGTATTAGGTTAGGACACTGTAGTACAGGGTGTTCACAAGACGATCACATTGAGTAGTTGCGGTCATAATATCTACAGGGTAGTTCGGATAATGTTGCGGTTATTGATGTAATATGCTAGTATCAATTCTCATACTAATTTATTTATAGACTCTCTCTCTCTCTAGAATCAAAGGAAGGTAACTACTTACTTAGGAGGTACTACATTCAAAAGACTACAATGGTAGATTATTTCGAATCGGAATTATTTAGTACCTACTGTTATGTACTCCGTTCCTTGCGGGGTAGGCAAAAATGACAACCACATCTTCTTTCATTCATATACTGTATCTTTTTGGTCGCTCTGCTCTCATTCATTCTCTCAACATGTTCGAACCATCAACCTTTAGTACTTTTTTGGTATGTTTGTATGTAATCGTATTTGTTATATTACGACTAAAATATTTCACTCTCCAGCATGACAGCTTCTAGGTCTTTCCGCCGAAGATTATGAACACATAATGTTTTGACAGATTAAGAAAGAAGAAATTACCTTTGGTAATAAACTCGCCACATGTTGGTCTCTCACATTATTTGTATTTTACGTATTTTTTGTTTCTACGGTGTATAACAAAATATGTTATTGAAATTGTGCAAACATTTGACTTTTACAGGACTCCAGAAAAATAATCAAAAAAGTGTGTGGGTATTCTACAACACAAGAATCCCACGGAGAAAAAATATCTATCTATCTATACACGTCTCTTGCAGGGTACGCAGAGAGGACAGAGCGCCAGATAGCCCTATTAGTGCACACAATCCTAGCCTCGTCACATTCATGCATGCAGTCATACACGCTCTCCGATTCCTTTTACTCAAAATGGACCATCCTTGAGGACCTGATCGACATGATCGGACCAGGTCAGTACGATAAATTAAGTTTATAATTTTTTTATACAGTTTTTATTTGTTTTTTTCTCACATATGTACTTATGTATGTATATTTTTTCTACTTCGTATACTTATATTTTTTTATTCAATTTCTTTTTCTTTTCTGTTTTTTCCTGGGGTTAACTAGAAGAAATCGCAGTTCTGCGATAAGCTCGCCCTAGTGAACAACGATTTATAACCTGTACTATCTCCATTTTTATGTTTATATGTATGTCTTGTTCACTTTTAAAGACTAAATAAATAAAAACAAATAAATGATCGGACCAGAAGACCGGGCAGACCCCTGGCCACATGGATGTCCACAATCGCGAGAGACATAAAAGAGGCGAAGCTTCGTGCGGAGGATGCGGGGGACAGAAGGACTTGGAGGATGAGGACTAGGAGGGCCGACCCCAAGTAAATGGGACAAAGGCGAGGGCAAAAAAGAAGAAGAAATGATCGGACCAGGTCAGTCTCGGGCGGCCGCGATAGTATAAAAATACAACATTATATCGTATTTATTTTGAAGTAAATATTTGAAAACCCCTGATCAAACTATTCTAGAGACAACACAATGCAGACAAGTCCATTTTTATTTTGAATACATTATCCACATAATCCTATTTGTGAGCAAATGGAAAGAGATGGCGCGATACGGGAATGATTAGAAAGAACGAGCGAGGATTATGCATTGTACTACTCTTGTTAGTTGTCACTGATTCAAAAAGACAAAAAGAGAAAAGTAATGGAAATTTGTATGACGACAATACAAGAGAGAGAGGGATGGCAATACAACATTCTAAATTTTAAATGTTAATTATGTCCACTGATTAGCATAATTATATAGATGGAGCAGAGATATGCAATTTGGTGCATACCATTAAGAAGCGTCAAAAATATATTCTGTTCTTTTGCCACGCTTTTAGGTATTTAATTTCATCTGCTGTCGGTGTCTAAGTCGACATTTTCCTCTTCAAATTTCCTAGCAGTACCTTGAAATATGTGACGCATATTTGTTTTAGGGGGCAGTTTAAAATTTAAGTGCCGTTTTATAATAAACACGGCTCAATTGGTAAATTTTAATTATTTATTTTATGAATATATTTTTAGGGTCGTTATCCATGAATGGGGCTGGGCATGTCCAAGACTCCCGATGGACAAAAAAGATGATGGAATGCTGACCAAGAACAAGCCGAAGAAGCGTTGGTAGACCCCAGGCAAGGTGGTCAGATAATATCAGTAAAGTTGCCGGTGGTGGATGGATCCAGTGAGCCCAAGACAGGGAGCTGTGGAAAGGGAGGCATATGCCCAACAATGGACCTAAGTGGCTGCAGAAGAAGAAGAAGAAGATGAGCGTGGTTTTTAAAAAGTTACAGAAAACAATGGAAACCTTTGGAAGAGGCCTATATCCATGAGTGCAGAGATCAAGGCTGAAAAATAAGAAGAACAAGTTGGTAGATGGAAACGTTGAATAAAAGACACTGATTTATTATATTCTACGGAATTTAAATATGGAAGACTCCTAACGAAATTTATTCCATTTTTTGTGACAGAATATCACGGACAGCAAGCTTTAATATTGTGGTCGAAGCGAACTCTAAGTGGCGGACAGAAATTTTAACCCATTTTGAACAATTTAGTAGAGAACCGTGTTTTCAGATTCATGAATAAAATAATCTTGAAAGTATGAAACCCTGGAATTCCACATATATATAAAATGGAACACAACACATAATGATACAAAAAGGAACAAAACAGTTAGCGCAGAGTAGAAATTGGGGATTTGTTTTGTACCATTAATAGACAGTGTCCACAGAATAATGCGGGAAATAGAAAGGCTTATTAGTGAGGTCGTCTCCCAAAGGAGTTGTATTGTATTCATGGTTGTGTAGTATTTTAACGGTGGTGACATGTTTTTGATAATTGTCACTCCAGGATAACAAGTTTCTAACTGTTGGCAAATTTGAGATAAAAGTTCTTCTACTTTTTATTTAAATATGGCACGCACCCGTCTGCGGGTGATTTTGCCATTGTCAAGTGTTTTGGTTATTTACTTATTTATTTATACTGAGAATGACGAATCATAGTATTTTATAATTAGGTACCAAAAATTAGAAAACAAATCTGCCGCAAAACTAAATGCAGTATTATAAAATGTTCTAATATCTTTAACATGGGATGAAAGTTTCAAAGACTTATATTTTTTACCCAAAACCTTACTCTTTTTTGAAACAATGACAATTATTATTCTTTTATTAAATTTCATTTTACCTTGTTTATTCTTTTTATCTATACATGTATGTTTTTCACTTGTAAATAGTTTTTAAAATTTAATTTGTTTTTCGGTGTTCTCTTGGTAACGTTTTTTCTGGTAAAATCGACGGGCCTTCACTGGTTTGCTTTCTGTTTTTTGGTAGTCTGGTATGCGAGGGGAGAAATAAGATCAAAGTGTGAAGGGTATCTGGCTTTTGGTCCTCTGTACCAATCCCTCAAATGATTCAAACTGAGGAAAAAAAACGATTGGAAATGTTTGGACTATATCCGTCAGTAGAAAAAACAAAGGTGAATTATAGTAGGAAGATTTAAAAAAGGAATAACAATATTTTCACAGATAAAACAATGTGTTAAAATATACCATTCTACATTCTACTGGTTATGTAGTAGACGACAAATTTTATACAACAAATAATTCTACTTGTTATTCATAGAAAACATCATAAACGTATACAATGAAAATGTATTGTAATCCTATGCCACTTCTATATTGGTTGTACCTCTGTGGACTCGCCGTCCGAATCATATTTCGTGCGAATATGCAGAAATTTAAATTTGAAAATTGGAACCGAACTGACATATTTTTTTATCTTCGTTATATTATTTTCTAGGTTTCACACCGCGGCGCTGCAGTCGGTAGTAAATTTCTAGCAATTTCGAAACACTATCCACCGCCACCATTACTTTTATTTTACACTAGCTGAATTACCCGTGCTACGCGACGGCAAATTTGGTTGGTGAAGTAGAATAATTGCAATGTTTGATTAACTTTAACATCTGCAGAGGTGCATTTAAGAACTTTTAACCAAGACTGTAAATTTTAGATTCTTGCATAATTTATTCATAAAGAACGATTAAATTTAATATTGAAACATAATAAACTAATATGTCTGTTTGTTTGACCACATTTTTTACAAATAGCAGCAGTAAAAACTCCTAAATACGTTTGGTAGGTATTGTGATTGACACTATGGCAGATATTTTTGCTTCAGTCAAGTTTGAAATTAGAACATTACTCCGTTTCAAATAATTTTTACTCTCTGTTACAAATAACTTGTCCACGGGATAATTGATTCTCAGTAGTAATTGTATGGAAAAATTTCATATCCACGGTAACCCGTGAGACAGATAATGTGAAACGGAGAGTACGTGATACGAATAAATAAATTTACGGGGTAAAATATTTTTGCGGGATTCGTGTGATACATAGTAATGTGTTTTGCGAATTACCGTTGGGTTTCGATGCGGATTCGTTAATTACAGATTCGATTCCAATAAATAATTTGTATTGGACACATTATTTTTGCGACGCAACAAAAAGTTGAACAAATCAACCGTGTAGGATTCCAACTCTTTTTTTAACACGCTTTTATAAACTTCATCTGTCGTTGTCTGCGTCTAAATTTTCCTTGATATTTTCTCCCTTTATTTATTGTGTACACAAACCCAAATATTTTACGCCCGTCCAAGTTCCGAGCATCAATCGATGTACATGAGTAAATAGGCGTCAACCGTCGGCTACGTACATGTCAAGACAAACATTTAATCCACACGCCTTTTTACTCACGAACACCACTCGTACGCGACCCATGACGAGAATCTAGCGGGAGCATAATATTTTCAGTATCGCAGTTTACTTGTAGAAAATACAATGTGAAAATATTGTGGACCTTTGACAGCTCTCATGACAAGGTTCGACAATCAGGGCTACTAACAATGCAATCTTGCAACCCCGCTTGCAGCTAACGTCCGCCAGCTGCCAAGATATAGAAAATGCTCTGTAGATATAATATTTTTCTCTCCTCTCTAGGTAGGGTAGGTACATGTGTATATGTGGCTTCAGTCACCCTCACCCCTTGTATAAAATTTCCCAACACATTCATTAATTCTGTCGCATGCTTCTGAGGTAGGACGACTTACTCCAAATAACCAACCTACCTTCTCTCTGTCATCATCAAACCTCAGTATACACGAGGATTTCAAGTCATGGGCGTCGGAAAAGGGGAGAAATTAGAAAAGGAGCCTGTAAAATCGCGAAACCTCACAAAAATCACATTTTATTAACACAAGGTCCTATATGCTGTCATTCGGCTTCGGCGCCCTGAATTGTTCTCAACCAATACTGAGAGAATCGTCTTGAAACTGAAGACAGTGATAGATGAAAGTATGGACTACAGATTGGCCGTTTTAGAGTTACAATATTTAGAAATTCCTTGAATTAAAAAATATTCCAAAAGTACCCCTGAAATTTACGAGATCTGAAGATTTACCGTTCAGTTTTTCAGATAACACCCGAACTGCTAACTGTAATATTCTATACTCTCATGTCGCGTCCCTTGCGGTGTAGGCAGAGAGAACAAATCGTTCGACTTCCTTATCCTCACACACTTATTAATTGATTGGATATTTATTTAGTAGAACTCCATTATTAATTTAATGTTAACTTTATAGTACGCGTCTGAGTTCTACTTGTACACATTTGTGTTTTGGTTTTACATGTTTCTCACACACTTATTGCTTCCGCCACATTCATGCAATTCGCCACACACTCAACGATTCCTGTTACTCAAACACATCCGTTCTTGAACAAGCGGTCAACATGGTCGCATTGGTCGCGTCTAATTGTTATTGAACGGCCGCATTTTCTTACATATTCATAGAAAGCAAATTTTCGCAAAAAAATCGAAGACTTAATAAATAAATAAAAACTTTATTGGATATAAATCATACCAAATGGCGGGTTTATTGCCGTAGGCAATGTCTGCCAACCAACCACTTGTGACAATAAAATGAGATAAACAATTGTACACATACTTGTAGTGTATTAGAAGCCCAGTGTAGTTCATATAGAATATAGTCTCTAGAGAGGCACTGCACCACATCAGGTAAGTACCTACTCTGGGCTACAGTATAGTCCACATCCATAGTACTGGAGGCGGTGGCATAGGACTAGCTCCTCCTACTATTGCACCATGTAATGTTAGTAGTGAGGCCAGGAGGCTCCAGGCATACCAGAGCAGAGCCACTTCACTGCAGACCACCAGACTAGCAACACTTACCAGAGCCCAGGACAGCTTGCTGATACTTGGGAGGTAAGTGAACACTACAATACCTACTTGGGAAAGTATGGAAACTTCTTGAAAAAATAAATGAAATAGATTCTGAGTTAAAACCGTGAAAATCGATGTCTAAAGTATTGAGGTAAAATTTCATGTCACCTCAGAGGTAAAACGAATTAAGGGTGAAGGGGGAGGGGGGGGAGGATGTCTGGGGGGGTTGGGGGTGGATTGTAAACATATCAACATTTGCATTGAATACCGTAATCCTAGGGTCACAAAGTTTTGGGATTATTTTGAATTTCAATGGTTATTTAATGAATTTCGGATATTCAGGACGTTTTAAAAAAGTTTTTATTTAAATAATAATAATAATAATGATAAAATCGTTGTCGTCGGTGCATATAAACAAAATCCATCAACTGAGATTTTAAATGCTGTTTTGTTTCTGACCTTTATGTTAGTTTTGTTACATATTTTTAAATATAATTTATGCTTAAAACTTTCGTCATGTTTGCTGATTCCAACGAGTTAAATACGATATGTCTCATAAATTCATATTATCATTATACATAAAAATTCAATAATCGGTAATTATTAATACTTGCAATATTGTAAGACGATTTCTAAATACTGATATTTCAGGCACAATGCTTGTATTTTAGGCTCCGCGCATTTGAACCTAATCCTGTGATATCCGTGATATCTGAATAGGTGAATTTTTCCCTGTATTAGGCTGATGAGTTTATATGTGAATCATGAATGATAATTACGTAGACTCTTCTGGCTGATAATACTGAGAAGTGTGTTGGCAAAGTCATGCCTCCGCGTAAAAAAATGCTAAAGAGTGTAAAGCGCTCTGTTAACATTTCGTCAGAGACAGTAACACAGTATGATAGATGGATTTTGATTAGACGCATCGTCGTTGCGTGGGATAATCCCAAAGCGACAGGCAGCGCCGCAACGTGGAGAAAATCGAAACTAATTTGAATGTCAATTAAAAGAATAACTTTTTTTGTTTGAAATTTGTCAAACAGAATAATTCGTTGTTGAGTTTTTGTTGTCGTTACTTTGAAATGCGGTGTGATTCATTATTTGATTAAAAATGTTTGGTTTTATTTCACCAATACATTTTAACTACTCACATTTCTGTCCCTGTTTACCCACATTGTGGTAACTGGCGTAATGGATAAAGTTAATAACCTACATATTACATTATAGATAATACAAATTAATTTATTTTATCTGTCATTCATACGTTAATATTTTAACATAATATGTTGATGATACATATCGATGGTCATAAGTTGAGCCCTCGTAACTAAGAAAAACATAATTTTACCTAATTAAGACTAGGCATATTGACTTTGAAATTATTTCAAAAAACGGGAGACCTCAGATCTCGAGGACCTTACATAATATGCTTTGGGAAAAAGTAGAGTAGATACATTGAACCTTTACCTAGAGAATGACCCTATGTAGAAGATTTTTTATATCTTGTATAAATTTCTTAAAAAAAATGTGAAAAACATCTCTGATCTTTTTTCCGAAAGACAGCAACTCGTTTCCCGAAATTCGAGTAGATTTTTTTTTGGATTGATAATATGCATTAAAATCTAGGGAATGATCGTAAAAGTTTATTGATTGAAGCGAAATTAACTCAAAAATTGAAGACAAAACGCGACTTTTACCATTTTATCATGCGTTCATGCGTTTTTGAAACTTAATGCCGTGGAAAATGACCGTGACGTCATAGTTGGGTCGTGAGTATTAAAAAAAAATTGTAAAATAATTAAGATTTCTATCATTAATGCGATTTGAGATAATATACCTAAATTATTTTAGGTATTGAACTGGATTTATCTGCATTGCACAGACGAGACGAGAGGCATATCTTCATACACATAATGTAGCGTGAAATAATTTCCATCAGCAGCATATACGAGTATTATACAACTTCCAAAAATTGCACGATTGACAGCAGGATCTTAAATCTGCATATTTGTAATAAAATTATTACCCTCGTCTTTTCATGCTGCTATCTACATACTTTTTCTTTAATTTTTAATGGTATTAGTAATGGTAATAATTGTGTTAAGTATATCATATTTCTATGGCCTAATGAATGGACAGTCCATTTCTCTTGATGTGATATCAAAATATGGTTACATTTTTCGCTACTTTCAAGTTATATTCCAGAACTGTTGTTTAAAAAAAATTGCCATATTTTGGATTGTTAGAATAAACTGGCAACATTCTTTTTCAAACTTGTGATGGCGATTTAAAGGGAGTATAGGAGTATTTTTTTCTTTTTCTAACTCACAAAACTATCTTGCCTTTAAAATGATTTCTCTAACGCCACTCCTTAATATGTTCGGCATTGTAGGTTACGTGTAAAGGATACAAAGTGAGAATATTGCGGACCTTTGACAGCTTTCATGACAAGGTTCGACAATCAGGGCTACCAACAATACAATCTTGCAAACCCACTTGAAGCTAACGTCCGCCGAATGCCAAGAAAATGCATTGTAGATTAGAATTGACAATAATTAAAATTTAATGTGGAATGACCAGGTGGATGATGATGACGATTTCAGCTCTCGACAAAACACGATCGTCAAAAAAATGCTCCAAAGAAAGGGTTGTTGTGTACATATTATACCAAATATATTGTGCGATGTTTTTTTTATACGCGGAGGCATGACTTTGCCAACACACTTCTCAGTATTATCAGCCAGAAGAGTCTACATATTATCATTCATGATTCACATATAAACTCATCAGCCTAATACTGGGAAAAATTCACCTATCCAGATATCACGGATATCACAGGATTAGGCTCAGATGCGCGGGGCCTAAAATACAAGCATTGTGCCTGAAATATCAGTATTTAGGAATCGTCTTACAATATTGCAAGTACCGATTTTTGCATTTTTATGTATAAATTTTCCGGTAAATCTAATTTTTTTAAATTGTTTATTAGCGATTTTGGTATTATACCTGTAGCTGATAATACTAATATATATATATACCGACCTAGAATGCCAAATATTTTTTATTTCACCTGCTAATTCTGTATATTTACGAATTTTTTCTGCGACGGTTGTTTGAATATTAAATGTATTTGGTACAGCGATGTCAATTAAATAAGTAATTTTAGTTTGTTTGTTATGTAAAACTACATCGGGTCTATTATGATGTATTGTTCTATCTGTTATAATTGTTTTATCATAATAGAGCCTATAATTTTGATCTTCTAAAACCGATTCCGGGTTGTATTTATAATATGGAATTATATTTCTCGAATTTATTAATTTATATTTTATAGCTAAATTTTGGTGGATTATTTTTGCCACATGATTATGTCTATAAGTATGTAGTGCCTATTTATAGTAAATATAATGATACTCATATCCGTGAAGTGCCCTCTAGGGGTTGCTGGGGAGGGGTTGGGGGGTTGAGGAGGGGTATGTGAAGGGATAGCTGATGAAACTAATCTAAACTTGGTTCAATTATTAATCTATTCTCATATCTCTATATACAACCTTTCAGTAACATATTATAACTAGATAACCAAATAAATACAACAACTCACTAAATAATAGGTACATTGTATGGGTACACAGCAATAAACCCGCCATTTGGTGTAATGTTTTATATCCAATAATGATTTTATCCATTTCTTTACATTGTCTAAATACATTGATATGATGAAAGAAAAATAATATAAACCTATAGAGATAGTTTGGGCATGATGAGAGAATAAATTACGACGAGATCAAGGAAGAGATGTGGGGAAGCGTGGCCGTCTGAGACCAACTTTAACCGATCATGTCGCCCAAATCCTCAAAAATGGACACTGTTTTAAGAAATCGGAAAAATGTGTACGACAACATGGGCGTCGTCATGGGGGGCAGAGGGGTAGCTGCCCCTCCTCCTAGATATTGGAATAGGTGTAATACTACTTCATACCAAACTCACAAAACTCACAAAAAATCACATTATCAACACACATTTTCCCATCATATCATTAATTTTTAGTATGAAAATCTATTAAAATGAAATTTTTTCATTAAAAAAATCACTTCACCCATTTTTCTTAAACAATAAATTGCCTGCGGCGCTATTTACTATGGTTTCTGTATTTAAACCGAACTACATCTTAAACTGCTTCATTTAGTCACGCAAAAAAAAATCGTCTGTAGAATACATTGTCAACGCGTGGATTCGAACCCCTTAGTCTGTTGCACCAACAATGAAAGTAATCATAATGCTGCACAATCTAGTGTTTTGTTCACTTTGTTGTTATGCTGTACTATAAGGTACCTACCTAAAACATTTAAAGACCGGATACAGACCAATAAAATGAAAATCATCCGGTACAGTTCATCACAACGACTTCCGGTTACATTTTAACATCCGGTTCAACTGCGGCGTACCTACCTTATAACTGCTTACACCATGGGCGTCGTCAGGGGGGGAAATAGATTGGAAAAAGTATATATTTTTTCATACTAAATGATAAAACCTCACAAAAATCACATTTTTACCACATATTTTTTTAATCATGTCATATATTTTCTAAAATTGGTATGAAAATCTATTAAAATACAATTGTTTTATGAAAAAATTGCATGCGGCTATTTTTTTCTTGCTTTTCATAAAAATACATTATTGTGCAAAGTATTATGTACATTTTAAAATAAACCAAACCACATCAGGACCTGTTTCAGTATGTATCACAAAAAAAATACTCTTGCGGCGCTATTTACACGTTTTTCATGTTATATCATTTTTTTTTTAATTTCTGTGCCCCCCCTCCCCCTAGCACCGAGGCTGGCAACGCCCATGAGTTACACCAATGTCTGCTCGCTACCCGCACAAGCCTGGCTTGAAAGGCCCAATTCCACTGAGGCAACTTTTAGGCAACAGGCACTGACTCATGCTACACATATTACACACGGCCATTACGGGTAAACTGCTAGTTCTACGAAAAAAATGACTTAACATTTTTTGTAGAGAATTTAGCAAGGATTATTTTTGTCATTGACTACTTTCTCCTATCTCTTACCATATTCCTATAAAATGTGAAAAACCGCGAAGAGGGACCTTTTCGGGGGGGGGCAGGGGGGGTTGCGGCAAGATTTTGATAGGCAACCCTAGTGCGATGTAATACCCTCTTGGTAAGCTATCATTTATACCACATTTCGATCAAAAAACAGATAAGTACGTCATAAATTAAGCAGCGGGCTCTCGGACTATTAAAGCAATATGAATTTTGTAGCAAACTAAAGTTTGGCATAGTGTTTTTTTAAAGTACCAGATGGAGCGACTATAGTATATTTAAGAGTTGTCGGAACCAGTAATGAAAAGAGGCCTATGGCCAGAAATTTATGGATACGGGCTGCCACAAAAGCCCATGCACAATTTTATACAGGATGTTTTTTTTTTGCTAACAATCTACGATAATAATATTTTGTTGAAATGATGTTTGTCTGTTTGTATGTCTGTGCATACATTTATACAAATTCTAATATTGTACAGAGGCAGTAGGTAATGACACCGATAAATTTAGGTCTAGTGAGTTCTACTAATAGTTTAGTTTGTTCTACTAATTTATGGACTAACCTAACAGTTTCTGACAAGAGTTGTCTACTGTTATACCATAGTGATGTGCATTTCTATAATATTACGTGCTACACTACTCTGGGCGTAATGAAATAGTGATGGAAATATTTTTTCAAATACCTACATCGAATGATGTAAATCTGCGATGCATGTAGGAGATGTTTACGATGATCCATCTTAACTGTTGTGAGATCATGAAATAGTATGGCTCGTTCTATTTTTGTTCATCAGTTGGTCAGAAGGACCATCGGTCTCCGACATACGCCAGATTCGAATTCTAGTGGTGGCGATTATTTAAAAGATTCTGAAAATCCATAGAACTTAATAATTTAACCAATATCCAAATTCAATGCTATGCTTCTCCATTATTTGAATATCCTACTCTTTTACTCCCCCAAACACTCTTAATTTCTCCCATTTTTCCCCTCCTTCAAGTCCCCACTTCTCATCATCGTACGTAAGGCACATTGTAAACTTTTCTGAATTAGTCGTCCTGAAGATACCAAGCTTGAAGAAAACGTTCGAGGTGTAAAATAAAATATTGGAAATTTAGAACTGTGTTTAAAATACATTTTTTTAATTGGTTAGTTTTCAGCAAATCGATTTTGACAATAACTACATATGTAATAGAATATTTGGCTCAATACAAATTTTACATCGATCGATGTAGATTTTGTCATCACTAAGCGGATCCATGCATCAGGCTAACCTATATGAACATCCCGAGGATATTATTATCAAGCGATGTACAGCACAACACTACACTATACAGCATGAGCGTACATTATCTTACATAATATCTACAAAACCGAACACCCTGTTTAAACGATTTATACTATGATACTGCCGTCCTATGTCAGAGCCGCTTATGATCATCAATATCTATAGGGGAATACAAAAATAGTGAAGTGTAAACAATATATTCCACGAAACTTGTATCTGCGTGCATTATGCAGGTAGCATTGACAACATTTGCCAAGTAAATAAACTGTTTAATATTTTTGTTCACTCTACGTCCCTGCACATCTCCTAGTCACAGGTAGAAAAGGATCCGAATCCACGATGGATACTTATGAGCTACGTATAACCTCATCCCTTACACTGATACGCGTGCAAAAGTAGAATTATTAGTTTCATTCACAAAAAAACTATGGATTCGACACCAATATCGATTTTGTCGAGGTCACATTCTACCATCTGCATCCCCTCTCCCTGCCTTGCCTATCAAAACTGCACTCATCACCTATTGTAAAAAAGTTGTATTAAGTCAGTTGTTTGGAGATCGCGACCCTCAGCAGTGAGAAAAACGATGATAGAGAGAGAGAGAGAGTCAGAAACCTTTTCGGGTGCACGTACAACAGCTTTAAAAAAATAATCTCAGTCGGATGAATGGTTTAGGGATGATCAAAAACAGGCAGACACTTTATAGTAAAAGAGAAAAAGTCACAGTTTTCGCAGGAGTCGCAGTCAACAGTCGCGTGTAATGAAAACGAACACACGATATTCAGATCGCGAATGCAGAGTCTCTAAGTGATTATACAACTTCATCTCTGCACAGGAAACTATCCACAATATCAATCCACAATCCACCTCTTGCCGTCATTTGCTCTTCCGAAATTGTGTGCTGCAGCCAGCAATGCTAAGCTACTAATGACAGTAGGAAAACTTGCAACAACATTAGCAATTATTCATTCTAGTGCTAAATCCTGTCCTTTATTACGTTGTGGGGTAGGTAGAGAGACAACAGGCAAAAGAGGACAATCAAAGAAATACAAAATTATATGTTATGGGGTTATAAAATAACATAAAAAAGTTCCTGGGAGGTAATTAGGTTCTAGATTAGTAAACGTCAAAACCATTCTGAGACTAATTACTCTCAGAATGGTAATAAACAGCTCCTGCCGGTGGCTACGTGGCTCTTCGTGGTTCAAAATCGGCCTTCATAGTCACCTCCAATGGCATCATCGACAGGATCAGTAATAACGTGACAGCGATTCTTCGGAGCTAAAAACATGCTCGGCAACGGGCACACGGCTATTATAATTACGTGGTTCTAAGGTGGCATTGCAAGTGCCATTGTGAGTGTAATAACTCTCAGAATGTTCATGACCTAATAGTCTTGATGGATCATGTGTAGGGTGGGCCCTTTTGTACTACGTGAGGTTCTGTAACCTGGCTTCAAGCAGCATTTCATGCTTACTAGGTCTGGCCATGAAACAGTTCTAGAACCTGAATTTGACCAATCTAGGAACTAAATTGTTACTTGGGCTGTACATCTAAAATTATTCACTATCATTATATTCACTGCACCCTAATGTCTTACAGTCACTCATCTTTCTAATTACCTCATTCCTTATCCAATCTCTTATAACAGGCCTTCAAAAACTAGTATAGTACATTCTCTCTTCTCCACACCAAATCCCATTTATTTTGGGGTCAGCCGGCTCGTGTCCTCTCTGGAATAAGCTCCAGGTGTTCCATGTCCCCTCTGATGGTCTCCTCAAGGGACATCTTTGGACGTCCTCTTTTCGTCCTTCCACTGCCCAGTCCGTTGCCCTCCTCAGAGCGGAATCCTCGTCCCTTCTCTGGACGTGTCCATACCACCGAAGTCGGGCCTCTCACGCTCTTGGGTCAAAAAGCTAGTATAGTACATTGTAGTACAATATTTAAAATAAATTCTACTTGTAGTACTAAGCTTTTGTACAGGAAATTTAACGAAAAAATGTGTCGCTGGTAAAGTTGAACAAATTGATATTAGAGTAATTTTCTATGTTGACACAAGGATTCTATTTTACAGTAAGTAGGTACTTCTGTAAAATAGGCATCTCCTGGAGCTGTATAGGAATAAAACTGTCTAGGAGCGTTAGGGTGACCAGCCGGCAATGCAATTTTTCGCAGTGTGGGGTAACCAGAGACAGAAGTACCTTTTTGGTTAAATCCCCAGTAATAATTAAGCTCCTCGATTGGTTCTAGAATGGTTCTAGGACTGCTCTAGAACCAATCTAGAACCAATCTTGGAGCTGAATTGTTACTAGGGATGGCTTCAACTAGGTACGCTAATTACTACTATTATCTAAAATGAGAGTAAGCTGTTAACTTAAGTATATGGTTTGGGCATGTTAAGAGAATGAATAGTGACAGGATGACTAAAAAGATACGGATGAAATCCTGGATTGAGCATATCCTGAAGGACGAACTTGTTTTTAGTACTTACCGAAAAAAAAATTAATAGCGTAGTATGACAAGTTGCACGAGTGTGACAGAAGCAAAAATTTGTGTGCAGAGCTAAGGCATCAGTCTGGCGATCTTTCCTCTCTGTCTATACTGTAAGGCTCACAACATGAGGGGATATATTGATAGCGACGATAGCTACATGTGTATGTCTATGTACAGGCTCATGCTCAGTTGAGTAGATAAAATAATATACTTGCTCTACCATCAGGATATAATATCTCAGTAATGGAGTAACCAGTGAATGTTGTACGGGTATAAAAATACACACGATATTCTCTTTGCGTAAACATTTTACACCACTGGTATGTAATTTGCAGAACGGGTGACGAACGTCACTGCTGAAAAACTTGTGAAATGCGTGTGTATCCTGAATCACGCAAAAAAACTGAACGAAGCATAGCATGATCATCCTTATGAAATATTTAGAATCCTGGTCGCCCTACGTAGGCACCATTATGGGAAACGGGTTGCTATAGAGGTTTGTTGATCCTTAACCATCAAAGATATGGTATGAATGAAAATTGAACTGTGAACAAACGGCTTCATAGCACATAGTACCAATAGTACCACACCTCGCTATAGTCCAAGAGCCCGCTGCTTAAATTATGACGTATCTGTTTTTTGATCGAAACGAAAAAATTGACATAACATTTTTTGTAGAGAATTTAGCAAGGATTATTTTTGTCATTGACTACTTTCTCCTATCCGAGAAAACGCAAAGAGGGACTTGGGGGGGGGGGGGGGGGCAGGGGGGGTTGCGGCAAGATTTTGATAGGCAACCCTAGTGCGATGTAATACCCTACTGGTAAGCTATCATTTATACTACATTTCGATCAAAAAACAGATACGTCATAATTTAAGCAGCGGGCTCTCGGACTACTACGAGGTGCTACGAGCAAACGACTATATCGCGGATTACCGTAGAGGCGGTGATACTTACGTAGCTCCGTAGAGTATTGACATAACGGATAACGGATGAAATAACGGATCGTAGAATCGTTCCGTTATATTGTTAATAAATCGTTAAGATTGAGCCGTAGCGTAAAAGTAGTTTTTCTCTGTTACAAAACAGCGTAACTTTAAAAAGAAACGGGAAATTTTGTAATAATGAAAAAAGGAGACTACACAAGATAAAAAACGTTATGCTTTATGCATTTTAAGACATTCAATATCCAAAAAACCAAAAAAAAACGAAAAGCACGCTAATAATCTATTATCTAATTATCTATCACACGCCGCATCCCTTGCGGGGTAGGAAGAGGTTGTATGTGGGTCTTTTGACTCTCCAGATATAAAATATTACTTATGTAAATAAATAAATCTTTATTGGCCAAAAAAACATGCAGAGTTACAAAACAAGACAATGGTAGTGTGCCAAAAGGCGGACTTATTGCAATTATAGTAATATTTTACAGTCAACCTGAGTCAACTCGTATATTTTACCACAAATACGAGCACAAAACAGACAACAACAATAGATATAAGTAATAACATGAAGATATGAAAGACGATTAGTCCATTCATACTTCAGCTGTCACCCACAAGCATCCGCTACAGTTAAATTAAAACGTATAAGTTCATCCGGTTGCCTCACACACCCATACTCAATCTCGCTCACACACTCACCCATCGCACAGGCACACCTCAGGTTTTAAAATAAGATTAAGCAGAAAAAAGAGAAAATAAATAAGAATACAAAAAATAAGAAGGAAGAGTTCGGGACGAGAGGACGAGGAGGGGAAAGAGGAGGAGAGGGATGCTCTACATGTCAGGGAGGTAATGTATATACATAATCAACAAGTTGAATGATATTATCAGTCTATTTAGCTGAGAAATTTGGCTGAGAACTATCACAAAGTTACCTTGTTCTGTCACAGAATAAACAAGCAATATTGTCTACTGCGATAGAATTGTCTCCAGCGTGGATTGGAGCCAAATTGGTTGTCTGTCTTTATAGTTAGTTGTTATGTCTTACTAGCTGTTACCCGTCACACATGATGCTGTTTGCGGGGCAGGCACAGAGAATAGATCGCCAGACATTTCTTATCCTTACACACACTTTGCGCTTCCCTCATATTCATGCAATTCGTCATAAACACTCTACGATTCCTTTCACTAGATTTATAGAATTCATTTGAAAACATTATTACTTAAGTCCTGTACAAATGTAGATGTAATTTGTATTTAAGTCTCTTATTTGTAAGAATGAATTGTAACCTCCTTGGATAAGGACACTGAAGGAATGTAATTTAGGGGTGGGGTTTGCCGGGGGGCTCCCTTAAGGCTAACCCTGGGCCCACCTCTTAATAATATTTTGCCAAGAAGTGCGGGTAAAGAGGTCGAGTCCTTCAATATATATTCAATATTCAATTTAATAATGGTTATTGGTTATTCAACCACTCTGCACGCAAAGGAAACCCGAAGAACCAACGAAGATATGGAAAAAGTGTGGTATTAGCCAAAAAAATTTCGAAGATAGCTGAAGGCGCAGCGATCGTGGTGTTTTAAATTCCGTACCTATATATTCAAACAACTTGCAAAAGTTGTCACGTTCCTGCGTGACATTCATACTTGGCTAAGACAAGAATTGTGTAAGTTTATAATATATCTGGCTATCTAGCCATCTAACCATCTAGCCGTGTAGACTATACTATCTAGCAATAGGTAATTCTAGTCTCATGCCACATTTAGATGGTATTAAACTGGTACAAAATAAGACGAATATTGCTTGATAAACAACATTAAGACTCCTATAGCGCTTAACTGATGAGGACATAGAGAGCCCGCTTTGACTTAAATACGCAAAAAATGATCAATTTTGTCCCATCAAATATTCTTATCAAACACCTACTCACATCCTCTGTAACTGTGACGCACTCGCTCACAAAAGAAGGCCCTACTGGACTCCGAGAAGGCAAGACTATTCGCACCAAGACAGATCGTGAGCTACATGAGACATGTCGGCCTTGAGGACGAGATGTAACATTGAAGAGTGTCATGGAATGGGAAATGGGCTGATAAGGATACATATATTGACCAGAGGACGAACTTTCGAGGAACTTTCGATTCGCGGAGGAGGAACTGTCGGGGGACGAGTTGTCAGTGCACCGAATTTAGCTTTAAAATTTAACGATTTTAACTTAAAAAAAAGCGTATTTAATGAAAGGGTGAGAGCGGATCAAGTTGAGTGGTGGAAAATCCTTCATTTCAACGAAATTTAATCTCAATTTCGGGTCCTGCTTTAAAAAATAAAGTGTTCCTGATCACTCTAGGGACAACCAATTTTAATTTCAGGCGACCTTTCTTAGAATTACCTAGTGGTAACTTTTATACCTGGCTTCTACCGGTTAGTAATAATGGTAATCAAATTTGGAGGAGGTCGGTAGCTAGGTTGGTAAAAAAATTGGTGAATAAAGAAAATAGCGCTTGCAATCGCATGTTGGCGTCAAAAGCAGCCTCTGAACCCTAAAAAATCTTACTTATGTATGTTTTTTATTCATTTTTTCACACAATAGTGTACATATTTATGCATTCTGTTTCTTATTTTTTATTCTGCTATTTTTACTTTGAGAAATCTATACAAAATCTTTTACAATCGTTCCCTAGATAAAGGTTCAATGTGCATGAGAATTTTCTCAACGAAGGCGGCAGATATCAACATTCACATAATAACTTATGCGAACTCCCTTGGGCAGGGGAGCAGGATGGATGTTCCGACGCAACGGCCAAAAATTTCATTTTGGTAGCAGGATGTGGTGGAATGGGTGAACGTTGCCCTGGGCATAAAGTGATCACTTAAGCCAGCCAAAGCCGACTCGTAAGCATCGGAACATCCATCCTGCTCCCCTCCCCAAGGGAGTTCGCATAAGTTATTATGTGAATGTTGATATCTGCCGCCTTCGTTGAGAAAATTCTCAATGTATGCCATGTGCGAGATGCAGACAAGAAAAACCAGTAATACCTAAATGATTTAGGTATCTCCCTCTCGTTCAATGTGCATGTTTACCTTATTTTTCCATAGCATATTTAGTACGGTTGTAGATATCTAAGATCTCCGTTTTTAGAATTTTTTTGAAATGTCAATATGCCTACTGTTAAACACGCGACTTATTGACGAAGTTTGGCAACCTCCCGACATTATGAAAGTAACCATGTACGGATATAATAAGACAAACATAAACATAAAAAAATTGTAATATGTTGATTATCTGTTTGGGATTTTTAATTTGCCATCCATTTAAAATATCTGACAAAAGCGTTTTAGGGAAAAAAAAAAGTGGATAAGCTTTCTGATTCCCGAATAATAATGATATTATAAAAAAGCGATTTAAAAAGAGAACAAAAAAAAACAAAAATCACTGGAAAAAACAAGAGAAGGTATCAAAATAAATCTGCGAGAGTTTTATTGTCAGAAGAGAAAAGCTGAAATTCAGAAGGCGAAATAATATTAATTCCAGAAAAACGTCATCGTAAACAAAAGAGAAGGAGATATCACGCTGTCCCCTTTTACGCAAACATCTTTAGGGTTTCTGGACCATAGAATATTAAGGTATAGATGAAGCAAAACAGAAAAGTAATAGATGGACTCTCGGATTGTTAAAATGGAGAAAATAAAAAAAATGTCGGAAAGCCGCAAAGAAGATGGGCTGACGCACCGCCACCTTGACATTTTTCTTTCTTTCTCTCTCGACAAACTTATTAATATTGCTTTGTAAAAAAACAGGATAAACACATTGAACCTTCCTCTAGTGAATTACTGTAATGCGCCCGCTACACGCTCGCGAGTCACCACGACGTGTTGGTGTTCATGAGTTGAAAGGCGTCAACGGTCGGTTACGTACACGTCAAGACAAACGTTCCATCCGCACCCCTTTTTATTCATGAACACTCGTGGTGACTAGTGAGCGTGTAGCGGGCGCATAACAGATCTTTTATATCTTGTATAGGCTCTTTAAAAAAGAAAAAAAAAAAACACCTCTGATTATTTTTTAAAAGACAACAATTTGTTTCTCGAAAGTCGGAAAGATAATAGCTTTTTCGCAGTGATAATAGTATGTCTTAAAATCTAGTGAATTAAGGTAAAAAAAATTCAAAAAGTTCACAAAATGTGGTATTAAAAACACATGATGTCGAGCTGAAGAGAGCTGCGGGAGACAGAGAAGATTGGAGATTAGGATGTAAGAATTTGCTGCAAACCAATCCGCAGGATTGATACTGGAGAAAAAGAAACAGACAACAATAGCAAAGTCGAATCTACAGATTCACTATTCCATGACTAATATGCCTTGTTAAATCCACTCTCAGTCTTTCTGTGACTGTGTCTTTCTGCTAATCCCATTAGTTGTTATTTCCTCCATCCTTCCTTTCCCTCCCGCGGCCCCCCCTTCTAAAACGCTGTTTTAGGAAATTTGTTGTTTTTTCCTTATCTCCTAAATCGCCGAATCAACTTAATTGGTCTGACATTGTTTATCAATATGGAATTACATGTCACTGTGGTTTTATTTTCATTTCGGCAATTTCAAGGGGATTTTTTTTTCAGAAACCATTTTACTGAGATTATTTTGGAATATCAGAATTTATGTTTTGTGAGAACATCGGAATTTTCTACATGTCGTAGTTGAATATAACAAGTAGTTTTCTCAACAGATACACAGCAAATGATGAACTTTCCATCAGACTGATCGTCTGCTGGCTTAATGGGATCACTTTAGACTTGTAACATTCACCAATTCCAGTCCATCCATTTGGTGAGGCTGGGAATCGAATCCAGACCTCTTTTGGTAAAACTTAGAGATAGGATAAGAAATGAAGTGATTAGGGAGTGAATGTAAAACTGATGTTGTGACTAAAATGAAAGTGAACCAGTTGAGATGGTTGAGACATGTTGAGAGAATGAATGATGAAAGGATAACAAAGAAAATATACCTGGGAGAAAGAAGAGGTGTAAGAAAAAGCGGCAACGAGGAACCACATGGCTTTACCATATTTTGACCAGATTTTCAAGTACGGACGTGTTCTGAGCTTCTGAGCTAAAGGAATCGTAGAGATAGAAGGGTGATCCTGCAAAGGATACGATATGACAGGATACATAGATGGTTATAAGTACCTCTGTCTAACCCTTGAGGGATGCGCATAAGGTTATCTGATAATAACGAGGTTTGAGCAAATTTTGAAATTTTGACATCCATGTCGACTGAGTCCATGAGTGAGTACCTAAAATTAACAAAAACACGCCAAAGTGGTGTAGTGTGTGTAAATAACTACTAGAGACTAATAAGATTACATCTGTGTGTAAAAGTACAGAGTTTTTGAAACTTAGATCTCATTTTTCTCCACATTTCGGTCTTGACAGTTAGAACCCTGTTATTGTCAGGTAACGTTAAGGTGATAACAGATCGACAGACAGAGATCGGAATGTCAAATTTACGGTAACCAATTTTGGAACCCTTTTTATTTCGACGTCTCTATAAGCCGTAAATCTGTATTTTATTTATTGTATAAAAACCGAAAAACATCGTAGATATAAGATTATACATTTATCACATGTCAAATGTGATAGACGCCATTTTATTAGCTCAGGTGTGTTTCGGTAAATGTATTTATTCGTTTTGCTACAAAAATAATAATAATAAAACAGAAACCAAAAATCAGTCTACATTCTCGTTGTACCGTTTCAGGGTTAACAAATTGTACCGTTTCAGGGTTAACAAATTGAAGCAACTAAAACTGTCAGCGTAACTCAGGGCAAGGGATGAGAGAGATTTCAGGAGACAGGGGTCGCAAACCTTTCTGTCAAAAACAAAGACAATACGCGTAAAAAATGTGATTATCTATGTCACTGCGTATATTTTGAGTAGACACAGGGTTGGCGCTATAGATTTTGAAAGTTATTATAATTTCATTTGACATAGATAAGTTACAATTAAATTGTTTCAATACAAGTCCATACAAATTCAACATGAAGCCAATTTTTTTTTTATATTTATTCACAAATAAAATATACCAATACAATATCACCGGGATTGCCCAACTAGGTATAACCTGTATTTGGGTCAATCCCACTAGAAATACAAAGCAAAACCAAAAAAAAAAACAAATCAAAAAGAAAAATGAAAAAGCAAAGACACAAAACCAAACAAAAAAAAAATAAAAGTGAAAGAAAATAATGGATAAAAAATCTACCCAAAAGAAAACAACACAGTCACACAGAACAAAACATCCTGGCAGCGCAGACATGATCGGTCACTCACATACACATCCTAAAGCACATCAATACATACACCAATACACACACACAATTTATTGACACAATAATCGTCCTTAGACCCTATATCGGGCACTTGGACTCATCACTTTACAGATAATTAGACAAATAATAATTATATGGAATATACAGCAGGTATTATGCACAATATCAATGCTAAAGAATGTAAAGGACTCTGTTAGCATTTCGTCAGAGACAGTAACATAGTATGAAGCAAGATATAATGAAGTGTTAAAAAACCAGACAATTAATAGTAGTCTGCTAAAAGGCGGACTTATTGCAAAAACAATGTCAACCCTAGAAAAGAAAACAAAGCTTAAACATATTTAATCCTATATTTATAAACCAAAGTGTCGTGAATGACAGACTGTCTGACATACTCACTTATCAACGCAGAGCCCAAACGGCTAACCCTAGAGAAGCGAAATTTTTAAAGTGTATAAATAAATATCTTCTGATATAAATATTCGATAAACAAATCAAATAATTCCACACATTTTTCAGCTTTTTATAATTTTGAAATGTGTGTACCTTATCCTTTACAAAAATAAAAACATAAAAATATTGTGTAACTTTGAGAACTATTGGTTGTTAACCCCTTGAGTCCCGCCATATTATTACAGTACTCTACATTCAAAATTTACGTATCATTTTATTTGTCAGTTTGAATGAGGGGGAAATGCTGAATATTATATCCTTCTATGCTCCTTCCTAGTACTGTGTAGAACGTAGAACGTAGAATGTGGAATGGTATGTTTAAATAAATCCTACTACCAGCGCCACCTACCAGTATATTTACCTACTACATACTAACTTCCATAGCACAGAACGTACATATGTATATTTACCATTATATTCAATAAAAATCTAACGTTTGTCAGTCCTGTTGTTAAAAAAAATCAAGATTGTTTTGAAAATCACAATTTATGCTTTTTGAGAACATCAGAATTTTCTACATGTCCTAGTTGAATATATCTATCTATACCCTCACGCCACGTCCCTTGCGGAGTAGGCAGAGAGGACAGAGCACCAGACATCCCTATCCTTACACACACTCTTAGCTTCCGTCACACTCATACAGTTTGTCATACACGCTCTCCGATTCCTTTTACTCAAAACGCGCCCATCCTTGAGGATCTGGTCGACATGATCGGTCCAGTCCAGTCTGGGGCGGCCGCGTTTCCTCACACCTCTTCGTTCACTCAGATATATCTTTTTTGTCATTCTGTCATCCTTCATTCTCTCAACATGCCCAAACCATCTCAGTTTGTTCACTTTCATTCTAGTTACCTACAACACCAGTCTTGCAGTCACTCATTTCCCTAATAACCTCATTCCTTATCCTATCCCTCAGCGTTTTCCCACACATTCTTCTTAGCGACCTCATTTCCACTGCATTCAGCCCGGATTCATCCTTCTTCAGCCATGTCCAAGTCTCGCTTGCATACATTAGGGTCGGCACCAAGACAGCATTGTGCACTAGCACTTTTGCTTTCATATACACATTGCTACTACCAACAATCGGACCGAGTGCACCATTCGTCCTAGTTCCGGCCAGCTTCCTTCCTATAATAAGTAGTTATTTCAACAGATACACAGCAAAGGATGCCAGCCGACGATCAGTCATAAGCCTGATGGAAGGTCTGATCAGTCATAAGCCTGAAGGAGGTTTTAGAGAATTTCGCATGTCTGATTAGTTTGGTAGACCTTTTTAAAAAAAATACTTGGATTCAGCGGTTGCCTCAAACCTTTATGTTTCACGTACCACTAAATTCATAATTTTAATTCAGGGGACAGCTACCTCTCCTTCAAGAACTTATGTTATTGTAGCGCCGCAGGCGGATTTTTCTACGATGATGATAATTGGACAACTTTTGTAATGGTTTTCATTAAAAAAAGGCGTGTACTCACATTTGAGTGACTTTTAGCATGCCGACTTGTGTATAACTTGAATGTAGTCCAACGGGTCCTAGAAGATCGTAAGATGAGGCGATTGTAACAAAATATGTAGAATACAGCGAGCTAGACGTGCTAACAGATTCAAGATTTTTTCAGGATTTTATTTTTGATATGGATCAGAAAATTCCAATAATGTCAGATTTCTCTACGGACTACCAAAATTGTCTCACGAAACACTACTTTGGTGGCTGCTGTTTTAAAATGTACAAGCACTAAAAGTACCCGGGCTATGGCGGGCAGTAGAACTAGTTTAAGAATAATTCTACAGGATTCTATATTAAGTAAGTGTGATTATTTTAATGCGATCTTTGTAACAAAAACTTTTAATCTTTTTATGGAAAATTATTGCCTACATCATTAAGTCAGGTCTCAAAGGATTAAAATATTAATCTACTGTTTTATTATGTTATGACGTCATTAAGATATCCAAACTTTATCACTATAATATTTTTTTTTCTTTCACATGCCTTGTTTTTCTTTTCTAGAACATAAGGATGTTGCCAAGTATTATAAGCGTCGCATATATTTTAAACTCCGAGTGGATTTTTTTCTTTCAGGCAAATTTAAGTGCAGAGTGCGAATGCCGGCGCTGAAAAACTCCAAATATAAAAATTCCAAAAACTGTATAGGAGTGAAAAAATTGGCCTAAAAAATCATGGCTGTGTCAGACTGCCTTGGCCTGATCACGTCGACCAGATTCTAAAGGATGGACGCGTTTTAAGTAAAACGAATCGTAGAGTGTGTATGATGAAATGCATGAATGCAACGGAAGCAAGAAATGTGCATAATTTCAGTAGTGATTGTGAAGCCATAGATATTATAATAGCGCATACCGACTGGTAGCTATGTAGATAAAATGAAAAACGAAAAGAAAAACTCATTTCTATGCAATAGAGGTTCCAATATCCTGGAGTAGTTTCTATTTACAAAGATGCCTCTGTACAATGCAATACTGCACCACGTAGAGAATCTATTAGAGATGTCTTAATATATGAATCACAGCAAAGGTACACCATCATGATCTGTTATTGTATTTCACAGTCTGCTATTTTTAAATCACGTAACACGTTCTGATGCACAGGGTTCTGTGGAATGAATGTATGTAACATTTTCTGTGGATTTTTTTAATAAATAAGTCAAAATAAATCATTTTGTGTTATAAAAATAAATGTCTGTCTATTCTTTATGCATTCCTAAAGCATTCATCCGATTGAAATGAAACTTTGGATGTTATTTATGCAAAAATGGACATTAGTGTCAAATCTAGTTTCTTTGTATGGATGAGATGAATACTCTTACTTTTGGTTTCATATGGCTAAAGGGATTTTTGAAGGGCAGCAAGGCGCGCAGGTTACAGTTTATATTTATTCGAAACACCCGAAAAACGACGACGCATAATATATCAGTCTGTGCAATTGCGATTTTTGCGATTTTCATATTTAAGTATTCATAACTACATAGATTTTCGATTCATCATACTATTTTGAATTTTATGTCTACCGTAACAGCTTATCTTTAGGCACACTTTTATCTAAATTAATATTAAAATAGTTTTTTTATAATTCCATTCGAACTGAAATTGAGTCAAGGTGTATATCCGCTGTGAAATATCACACACCACCGAAAGTATCTATGCGTATATCAGTTTGTGTAGCAGAACATGTTAAAAGTAGCAACTGTTATTTTTATCACACTGTCGATCACGTCACTATTGACTCACAATACGAACCAGTCAGTGGTGCAGTTAGTAAAATAGTCCGTACATAGTTTCCACGCTAAACACTAAACGGAAACCTTATAATAGTCCGTGTTTCCTGATATTACTATACCTGCATATTGTATAGAACATGATAACCGTACTATTGTTGTTCATTTTACCATAGTTCCACAATACTGTTGTTGGGTTGCGGGAACATTCTACACAGGTGTCAAAAACACACGTAGAAATGTTTTGTCAGTAGAAAATAAGGAATCGTAGAAAACTAGAGATGTAACCAATGCTCGGTTACTATTCGGTCCCTTTTTGTATTCGGCCGAATACCGAATATCTGAAAATAGGAGAAAGAAATAATAAAAAACACACAAAATTAAGAGTATGCATACCGACATTTCAAAAAATTCTAAAAACGGGAGACCTTATATCTCGACAACCGTTACTAAATATGCTTTGGAACAAAATAGGGTGGATGCATTGAACCTTTATCCAGGGAATAACCGTAAAATATTTTTTATATCTTGAATAGATTTCTCAAAAAAAATATTAAAAACACCGCTGATCTTTTTTCCCAAAGACGGAAACTCGTTTCCCGAAAGCCGCGGAGTAATTTTTTTTTCTTCTGATGATGCATTAAAATCTAGGGAATAACCGTATAAGTTTTTTGATAGACGCAAAATTAATCCCAATAAATGGAAAAGTCGCTATTCGTACCATTTTATCATGCGATTGTTCACGCGATTTTGAACCTTATGACGTGAGAAATGATTCTGACGTCATTCTTGGTACCAAGCCTTTAAAGCAAATATGTGTGCAAAATTTCAAGGTGATGAGACGATGGGAAGTCAGTACAATTTGAAAAGGAAAATGTGGACACAGACAACAACGACAGATGAAGTTAAATAAAGGGATGGTAATAATATTATAGATAATTTTATGGTCTCCACTCTTTTTCATGTTTTTTTCGAGTGTCCTGTAAATATGAGTCAGAGTTTCTTAAACTTCGTAAAATATTTCACATATTTTTCAGTGAAAGAGTTCGCCACCCATTCTGATTTTTCATATAAATGTCTACGCAAAGACAGTGTTGCGTGTTTTTTTTTATCTATTCCTACACAGCATTCACTGGTTACCCCATTATTGGGACATAATGTGATGGCATAATAGCAGCAGTACTTAAAAAAGCAGGCTGAAAATTCGTTTAAAAATTTCAGGCACAAGTGAAATTGAAAACAGGGTGTTCTAAAAATGTTTTATACAGTTTTGAAGCACGCTGTATGTCGGCATGTCATACAGGTTTATTCAGAGTTGCAATTACTGCTTCAGTATTCATAGACACAGCTCCCCTCCCATTCCGCACTGTATACCATTTGGTTCTATTCTCCCTTGCCACAAACCCGCATCACATTTTGTGAAGGATTTTAATAAAACGGTCAGCAAAATATCGAGACTTTGGTAAGCTGTAAAACAGCCGTTCTGTCGGCAAATAAAGTAGAATGAGAGTCGACAAATAATGCTGAAATGGTCAGCAATCTGTAGTAAAATATGCTGCTTGAAATAAATTTTATAAGCAAAATAGGTAGATTGATATCATTATGTGACGAATAGTGAGATGCTGTAATGGTCAGCAATCAATTCTAAAAGTAGGCAGCAAAAAAACTTTGGTCAGCTATAAACCAGTCGTCTGCCGGCAAATAAAGTCGAATGAGAGCCAACAAATAATGCTATGGTCGGCAATCTGTTGTAAAAAAAATCTGTTTGAAATTTATTTTTTTAACAAAATAGATTAATATTATTCTGTGATGAATAGTGAAACAGGTTTAATCCTGCAATGACCAGCAACCAATTCTAAAAATAAGCAACATAAAGACTTTGGTCAGCTGTAAACCAGTCGTTCTGTCGGCAAATAAAGTCGAATGAGAGTCGATAAGTAATATTGAAATGGTCAGCAATCTGTAGCAAAAATATGCTGCTTGAAATAAATTTTATCAGCCAAGTAGATTAATACATAGAGACGAGTTTAATGCTGCAATAGTTAGCAATCAATTCTAAAAATAAGAAAGAAAAAAGTATTGGAGTGCCAGAATAAATGATTTAAAACGAGTAACCGAGATTTAATAGCATTGCTGACAATATTGGGGTTAGCTAGCATAGAGCTCAGCATTGCGATACGCTCGCCCTAGTGAAAAAACTTTATAATTTCTACTTGAAATATTAAGATAACTCTGTATTTGGTTCACTAAAAGTGTAAAATATTAAATAAATTAGTAATAATAATAATAGACAATCTATAGAGGGCCGTTTTTTTGGATTTACTAAACTTTAAGGACGCCTCCTTAATAATAACATTAATTTATTTATTTATTTATCGTATGGCCAACATCACGCCTATATCATATAACATTCGTTATGTCAAAGTGTAAAAATAAAAGTCAAAAGCGCAGAGTGAACTGCTTAATACATACATAGCTTAACCTAGTTACATACTAATATGACCTACCAAACAAGTGAGTTTTTAACAAACTCTTGAACATAGCAAGAGACTGTGTCTTACGCACTTGTTCAGATATTATTCATAAACAAAACCTCTTTTTTTATTTATTTATTTATTTATTACACATGGAACAGATACAGTCACAAAAACAAACATTGACAGACATATTACAAAAATATCAATACACAAGACCAATAATGCTGATGATATTGCTGAATTTTGTTGCCACCCAAATAGTTTAAATGCTGATCATTTATCTCCGTACTTCCTTTTGTAAATGTTTTACGGCGGTACAAACCGACGTTTTAACCGAACATTTTAAAGTAAACAAGATAGGTATAGTTCGCGATAATTACGATTTTACTGTACCTATATCCATGGGCGTCGTCAGAGGGGGTCAGGGGGGGCAGCAGCCTCCCCTAAAGATTGGAATAGGTATATATTTTTTCATGCAACATGATGAAAACTCACAAAAAATCACATTATTACCACAAGTTTTCTCATGATAACATAAATTTTCATAAAAATCTATCAAAATACAATTATTTCATTTCATAATGGGCGTCGTTAGGGGGGTCAGCTGCCCCCCCTAGAGATTGGTATAGGTATATATTTATTCATACTAAATTATGAAACCTCACAAAAAATCACATTATTATCACAAGTTTTCTCATCATAACATAAATTTTCATAAAAATCTATCAAAATTTTACGATATTGACTGTTTGTCTTGCGTTTGCTTTTATTAATTTTGCTATTTGATAATTTTTACTTAATTTTACTTTCATTTTCATTGCTTAATTCACTTTTACATTGTCTCTTTGTATATATTGGTAATTCGCAGAACCTTCGCTGATCTATGAAATGGTGATGTTTTTTTGTATGTATTTGTTGTGTTGACTGGATGGTTTTTAAGATAAAATAAAATAAATTCGTCTGCGGCGCTATTTGTACTGAATCAAATAGCCGACTTATTCAGGACTACTGATTTTTGTGACAGTGGCGATCGAAAAACTGATCGAAGGTGTCGAATTTCATGAAAAACAAAAAAGTGCCGATATCTCGAGAATGAGCGATTTTTACTAAGGTCATATTTCGATTTTCTGATGAGGTTATGAGCTGGTCTATCACCCGTCGACGGGATGACGTTGATTTACGGGACACCCTGTATATAATTTTTAATTTTTTTGCCCCCCCCAGCTCCGAGGCTGGCGACGTCCATGCCTATATCACAAAACTGCGCATGACTACGGAAGAGTGCAATCAACATTTCACTGCACCAAATTCGAATGTAAGAATATTATTGTCGAACTCGCTGATTGGAGGACTCCAATTCGCGGGTAATTATTTAATTGACGTCGCTGCGCCAATAAAATTTATGACATTCGAACAATCGTGGAAAAATTGTAAAATGCAACACTATTATCAGGAATTAAGTAATGGAAATGGAAAATTAATGGAAAAAACATACATACCAGATTTTTCAGATCAGATCAAAAAAGTAAGATGGTGGGCGAACTTACCTGAAACAAAATTAACAATATAATTAATTCACTTGTTATTTTTGGGTGTATCGGTGTTTTTTTTTTGGAATTCTCAGATTTTATACAAGGCTTCAGTAAGGCATACAATTTGAACAGAATACATACGATTCATACAAATGGTTTGACAAGTTGAGATGGTTGAGACATGTAGAGAGGATGAACGGGGAAAGATAACAAAGAAAACTTACATACTAGCAATACTGTGAAAGAAGTGGTGTTTTTCTTTTTTTTATAGTGGTTGAGAGTTTAATTGGTTGAGACAGCAGTCTCTCAAGCGGGAGGTGTCAGGTTCAAACCCCGGCGCTGGCGATGTATTCCACACTTTGCGATACAGGCTTTTGGCCTAGTGCAAGGTGTGCAGGAAAGTATTTGGGTTTGTGTATGCAAGCCCAGATCCTTCTACTTCATATCAGACTAGCTCCAACTATTCTTTCTTTCAAAAGTAAACTGAGGCATCATTACCTTTTCATAAATAATCCTTCTGACTGATAATCCCGTGTTTCCATCCTTTTTCTTCATCCCATCCACCTATTTATTTATATTATACATATGTTTATGTGTGTAGGTACATATTTTGTAATTTTTGTTTACATTGATTTATTTAGTTGTTTTTTTTTTCTTTTTCATACACTTAAATATGTATGTATTTTTAACTTCTAATGAATGTAACAAGTGGTTGGATGGCAGCCATTTTTTTTTATTTATTTATTTTATTTATATAAAAAAAGTGTACGATTCCTAAGTTTCATACATTTCCGGAAACACACTTACTGTAAAGAGTTAACCTGTTAACGGCGCACGTTTCAAAATCAGCGCCTTGACATATGAATGCTAGTGGGCGGTAGGTAGTCGTACCCCCGTTTTCACCAACTTTTACCTAAGAAGGAGACCCCTAAGAAATTTCCTTACAAAAACAGAGATAATATTCTATTTATTGACACGCAGGCCTACCAACCACACCCTAATTCCATACAAAATGCAACACGCAACTCACCTACGTTAGGTGCCCAAATATCTCTGCCCAGGCTAGGTGAGTTGCGTGTTGCATTTTGTATGGAATTAGGGTGTGGTTGGTAGGCCTGCGTGTCAATAAATAGAATATTATCTCTGTTTTTGTATGGAAATTTCTTAGGGGTCTCCTTCTTAGGTAAAAGTTGGTGAAAACGGGGAGTAGTGTACTATGTAGCATGTAGTAAGATTCTTGTCACTTTAAATATTTTATGTTGGCTCCCCTGCACACTGTACATCAGCTATGTCAAACTCAAAGTCACTGGTGGGCCAAAAGCATGAAAACCGTAGACTAGGTGAGCCGCAAAACTTAATCATGAAGAAGACAATCTACTGAAAATCTTAACGAAAAAAGTATTATTACAGGACAAGATTATTTATTAAATTTCCAATAAAAAGGACATTGCAAAAAACTACAAACGTTAACTTCTTTTCGCAGATATTTGACATCTTTTGTCTTTGATTAAGTTGGCTATTTGTAGAAGTAACACACATAAACAAAAAATGGGAGATTTTAAAAATAGTTTATACTCGTCTTAGTGTTGCGTATTTTTCTATTTTATACCAATGATAACAGTACTTTATTTTCCGTTTTTAAGGGCTTGGCACCAACAATGACGTCACAGTCTTTTCCCATGGCATTCAGGTTCAAAATCGCGTGACAATCGCATGATAAAATGGTAAAAATAGTGTTTTTTTCCATTTTTTGGGGTTAATTTTGCGTCTATCAAAAAACTTTTACGGTTATTCCCTAGATTTTAAAGCATAATATTTGTACAAAAAAAAAATTACCCCGCGACTTTCGGGAAACGAGTTTCCGTCTTTCGGAAAAAAAGATCAGAGGTGTTTTTAATTTTTTTTCATAGAATATTATACAAGATATAAAAAATGTTTTACGGTTATTCCCTAGATAAAGATTCAATGCATCTACCCTATTTTGTTCCAAAGCATATTTAGTACCGGTTCTCGAGATAGAAGGTCTCCCGTTTTTAGAAATTTTTGAAATGTAGGTATGCACATTCTTAACACGCTTGCGGGCCGCGTTATCTGACTGTTTTCAAAATGGTTTCGGGCCGCAGAAAAATGCTCAGTGGGCCGCACGCGGCATGCGGGCCGCATGTTTGACATGGATGATAGCATTACATGTAGTAAGATTCACGTCACTTTAAATATTTAATGTTGGCACCCCTGTACTGCACAGTATACAGGGTAGATACTGCTCCTTCTACTTACTTAGGCAATATTATATTATTATGTGTTACGTGACTGGGAATCAAGCATCCTATGATGACACCTGTATAAGTCGCGTAGTGCCGCGTAATCTCAGGCCATCTGATAAGTATGGGCCACAAGAAAAATTAGGATGTGTTTCCTGGGACTCGACAAAAATGATGTATTATTCAGTTTTACTCGTATGTAAGCAATGTCCCCTCAGTTGTGGATTGTGATTTGGATTCTATAACTTTTGACCAAAAATAAAAAAAATAAATAAATACTTAAATATATCTTTATCAGCCCACATATTTTATAACAGATAAATCTTTACTAGATACAGTAGTATGCTAAAAGGGGGGACTAAAGCAATGTCTTACAGTCAACCCGAGAAAAGAAAACAAAACTTAGACATAGACATACTTAAATCAACCATAAAGTAAATAAATAACTATATACATACACATATACGCACATTCACACATTTACGTATCTTTAACCAACAAAAAATGAGCAATTATCACGACATGGGACACAAAAAAATGACACCATTTTTTTATTTATTTATTTTTTATTTTATTCATTAAACAAACAGACAGTAATACAAAAAATCTTAAATCTTAAAAATAATAACTAGTCAAGTATACCAATAGATGTTTGTTATCAATCTTACTACAATGGCAATTATCCTCTATGGGTTAATACTAATGATAGAAAGCGAATTTACATACGAAAGAAAAAGAAAGATAAAGAAAGATAATACAACAATATAGTATCAGTTACATTACACATGCTCAGGAATAGGAAAAGGAAGGAGGAAAAGGGAAGTTTGTAAGAATATTTGCACTTTTCAACCGGCCACTTGCCCACACATACTTCTCATAACCAGACCTTTGAACTTACCTTGTGTGTGTTGATGTATGTCAATTTTATTAAAGAAGGCATTGTAATTACCACAGGCACGTCGGATGTATGAATTTTGTACATAATTAACCATTTTGAAATAAGAAAGTTATTATCAGAAGCTGGTTTCACGCACATTCTTCCAGTTTCACACACATTCACACAAAACTTGTGGATACTCGGTCAACATCTGGCGCCAGCATAAAGATTAATAATGTTATTGTACTTTTTAATCGTAAGAAATAGAATATATTTCAAATATGTGTGACTATTTCAATGAAAACAGGTTTATTTAGTCATAAAAAATAATTCAGTCAGTTAACGTCAGAGATACAGAAAATTTGATAATATCCAATTTATCAGTCAACCCTTGTACACGTTACAATATTATGATGCATACTTTAATAATGTGATTATATATAGTGCTGCAGTTCACTTTGTATGTGCAGTGTGCATGCCTGCACGTCAAAGAGCGGAAAATAAATAAGTGCACGTAGTACTACGTCCGCCTTGAATGGGTTAAGAGTATGCATACCGACACTTCAAAAATTACTAAAAACGGGAGACCTTATATCTCGACAACCGTTACTAAGTATGCTTTGGAACGAAATAGGGTAGATGCATTGAACATTTATCTAGGGAATAACCGTAAAATATTTTTAACATCATAAATAGATTTCTCAAAAAAGGTGAAAAACACCTCTGATCTTTTTTCCGAAATTCGCAGAGAATTCTTTTTGTATTGATAAAATGCTTTAAAATCTAGGGAATAACCGTAAAAGTTTTTTGATAGACGCAAAATTAACCCAAAAAAATTAAAAAAACGCGATTTTTACCATTTTATCATATGATTGTTCACGCGATTTTGAACGTTAATGCCATGGTAAATTACTGTGACGTCATAGTTGAGTCGGGAGCCTTAAGGAGTACTCGCGTAGTAGTATGACGGGAAAAGGTAAATATTATGCTAAATTCCTTGCATATTTTAATAAAAATATTTTATCAAGGACTTTTTTTTCTCTGTCGAGTGATTTATAGAGTTGCCATGGCAAAAAATATGTGAAGTTATTTTGTTCTGTAAACACCATTTAGATACTATAATATTACAGTCCACTTTTTTTTTCAGAAGTCTCACGGAGCAAACTGGGTTTAGTGTTGCTTGATGTGATAATAAGATATGGTTACATTTTTTCGTTACGTTCAAATTTAATTTCAGAACTGCTGTTTATAAAAACTAGCCAATTTTTGGATTGTTAAAATAAACTGGCCACATTATTTTTCAAACTTTTGATGGCGGCTTGAAGGGATTGTCGGAGTATTTTTTTCTTTTTCCAACTCGCAAAACTATCTTGTCTTTAAAATAATTTCTCTAGCGCCGCTCTGTAATATTTTCGTAAAAAAAAAAAAACTTGTAAAAGATACAATGTGAGAATATTGAGGATCTTTGACAGCTCTTATGACAAGGTTCGACAATCAGGGCCACCAACAATACAATCTTGCAACCCCACTTGCAGCTAACCTCCGCCGGCTGCCAAGACATAGGAAATGCACTGTATACGACTTTGTCCTATTGTTTTTGTCTGCATCAATATTTTTCAATTTAAATTTTCTATAATCCACCAACTACATGGCTTGACCATGTAGACCAGATTCTCAAGGACGGACGTGTTCTGATTATAAGGAATCGTATAGTGTTTATGACGAATTGGATGAATGTGACGGAAGCAAAAGTAGTGTGTGTAAGGATAGGAAAGCCTGGTGTTCTATTCTCTCAACCTGCCCTGCAAGGGACGAGCGCGTGAGGGGATAAAATTATTTTTCGAAAACTTCACGGATTTCAACCTCTCTACCACGCCTTTGTTTAACTTCATCTGGCGTTGTTTGCGTCTTAATTTCCTCTTCGAATTTTAATAACTTCCCAATGAGCTTTGACTCGCACAAACGAAAGAAGAAAAAAAAGGTGGTACATGGTAATTAGAATATTTTTTTACATATTTACAAAAAAAAATATATATATAAAGAAAGGTTTTATGCTTCAAAACATTAATAATTCATTTTCCATTGTCTTGAAAACGTCATTCGGTATTCAAGTTTCCAGTAAAATAATAAATAAAAAAATCCAGTAAAATAAGTCCATTTTTATGAAAGCAATTAAAAGTAAATAATTATGAAACATTTTTGCTCTGAATGGGCAAAGTTTTTTCCCCATTACCATTGTGCTGGGCAATTCGGTTTTATCAAAGTAATATACCCAATCTTCAATATTAGGTAGGTGTGTTACTCCTCGTAATTAGAAGTGTTTGAAACTAAGATAAAAAGTAGCAGTAGCATTTGTAGATTGTTACGATGCCAATTGATTGGAAATCATATGTGAAAAATATCAGTGACTTGTTAAATACTTTTACTATCATCAAGATGTATCGCTATAATGGGGGAATCGACAAATGCACTGTGTTATACATAAACACACAACATTCTCTCTTCTGAGATTAGTTGGTGAACTACATTGCTGAATATAAGCGTTAAAAAAGTTCCAGAAATGCACGATCCTTAAAGAACAATTGAAGGAACAGAAAAAAGGGGGGAGGGGGCATTCTACAAACGGAGATCCTACACCAAATATCTTGCAGATATTTTGAATTCAGCCTGTTAAAATTAGTTTTTTCCACATAATATCGGAATGGTATACGCTTGAAGAGGATTTTATAGACTGTTGGAATATCCGTAGATTAAAAAACAGTATTCGTTTCAGCCTATTTCAAGATAAACTCACTCTTTGGATGTTTCAAGGGTTACTATATTCCTCGGGTATACTCGGATTGACTGTAAGATATTGCTTTTGCAATAAGTCCGCCTTTTGGCACACTGCATTGTCTTGTTTATGTTGTTATATAGATTTACTGGCCAATAAAGATTTATTTATGTTACCCGGTTTTTCAAAAAAAAAATTTTTTTCGAAGCAGTTCAATGTTTCGTAGAAGAGCTGAACAAATTAAAATATTGAACAAAAATATAAGAATGTATGGAAAAACGTTGAAAGATATTTTTATAAGTTTTCGTAGGGTAACGAATCCATCGGTTATATGGTTTTTAGGGATTTTTCACTGCGTATATTTTTATTCAGTGTCAGTCTGAATAATTCGAAGGAAAACACAAGCAATGAAGACCTAAAAACATGCAACCAATAGATAGGATATCAGTCTGTCACTGGTCAATTTGGATTTTTCATTTTTCATCATTTTGGTCGCAATACGGTCGCCGTTCCCACTCTGCACACAAAGCCTGCTAATGGGCCCGCTACACGCTCGCGAGTCATGACGACCTTTTGGTGTTCATGAGTAAAAAGGCGTCAATGGTCGGTTATGTACACGTCAAGACAAACATTTTCATCGACACGCCTTTTCACTCATTCACGGCGAGGGTCGGCGAGGGTCGGCGAGCGTCTGGCGTCAGCATAACGGTGAATGGATTACGACCAGAATGGTTACAATGGGCAGTGGCGGCTGAGATGAATGGGCGTAGTGGAGTAACAGTGATTTTGTAATGCATACCATCCCTACTAATGCAATTAAGAAATTTTGTCATTCACTTTTATTTCTCAATTCTCGCCTATATAATTCTGTTTATATTATTTCTTACTGAACTTAAGCGAAGCTATATAATTCTAACGATTTGACCTTTAAAGTGAAAAGGTTAAGGAGATTTCTATTGCTTTCTATACAGAAAATTTCTGTCAAGGAAATTTTCAATATGTTGTACTTTGTATTCAAGAGAACTGTTTTATCCATAAACTAATGTTTAAGGCCCGCTTAGTATGAAATGATAGTCATGTATCATAACACTGTCATAACTATCATATTGGTTCGCCATCAATTCTGATAAGATAATGAAAGCGTACACAAACCCAGATCCCTTTTAAATATATTTTTTTTGAAAATTAGAAAATAATCTTTGGGGTTAGCTGGCAGAGATCGCAGCATTGTGATAAGCTCATCATAGTGAACAAATGCTATAATTTATATTTCTAACTTTAATATATCTGTGTATTTTGTTCACCAAAAGAATCAATAAATAATTAAAGATTAAAAACTTATATTTATCAGTTACCGCACTGTGAAAGAATCACTCATTTCACGTAAATGGTTCCAAAGTTATTTCATTTTAAAATGGAGGCATTCTTTTTTGATGACCCTGTATAGTGTATAATATGCGTTTACAGTGAACCTAGAATTTCAAATATTGGATAGACCACTCGATCGTTTTTTTTTCACTTCGAAATTCTAGTCTTAAGACATTTTACACGGTCTTTGATACTAGGAAAGACCCTTTTACACTATACACCGCCCCTATGAGAGTGAGAGTACTAAATTAAGTGACAGTTTTTCAAAATTTCAAAGCATCACAGCTGTAGTCCATCCCTGGATTATGGCAGTACATGTACGTATTATATGGAATGATTCCACAGCTCCACTGTGAATACATTTTGAAAATAGACACAAAAGGCAACCCTTACCCTCATCAGCGGCGGCTTCAGACATAACATTCTATATTCATAACCGTGCTGCCTCTGCACTCCAGAGAGGCAGCCGCCCCTGGATTAAGGCTACACAATACATAAAGTATTTAGTGTACACAGTGATGTATAAATGATCCCTATATTGTTTTATATTGATCCACGGTTGTGTATACACATTACAAGTTCAGACTGTTAAAAATATGACTAAATAAATAAATAAATAAAATAATCTTTATTGTACTAAAAATAATCATACAATGGGTGGACTTATTGCCAAATGGCAATTTCTGCCAGCCAACCCATGACCTATGTGATGTAATCAAAATGTTGTTTAAATTTATGTTTACACATGCGTCGCCATAGGGTTTACTATCCTAATTTTGCCCCCCCCACCCCTCTGCCCCACCGAATCTAACTAAATTTAAGTCAAGTTCCCTACTAGAAAAGCTATTTTAACCTTTTTTTCGTAGGACTAGGAGTTAACCCGCAATGGCCGGTTTAAAACACCGGATTTTTTTTTTGACAACAGCGCTATTTTCTTTAGGTAAAAATATTTTGAAAAAAACAAAAAAACTAGTTATCTCAACAGATGTACAGCAAAGGATGGAACTTCTAGCCGAAGATCAGTCATAAGCCTGATGGAAAGTCCATCCTATGCTGTATATCTGTTGTAGACATGTGCGCCGGCTGCAAAAAAGCCGGCGGCGGCGCCCGTGTCTAAAATTGCCGGCGGCGGCGCCACGCCGGCGGCGTGGGTTCAAAGTGGGGGGGAGCATTCGATTTTTTGGCATTATTGTTTTAAATGATTAAATACGCATATGTGAAAAGGATAATGATAAAATCAATTTATTTATTTTGAAAAACTATGATTATTTCAATAACAAAGTAAAATGAAAGCTCATATTTGAAAAATAATGGAGAATTTAATTATTACTTTTTCATTTAGGCAGGTCAAAGTAAACTAAGCCATAAAGTCAAACGCGTCAGAATGAGCCTCACTATTGGCAGTGGTGCAGTCGAACAGGTTTCTCATTTGGCAATATTTAGGCTGTTAGCTAAACGGTGAGTGAAATTGAAACTCTGAAATAAAGTCTAGAATTACGATGACGAGGTCGACCTTCCACAAAATCCAAAACTCCTTGAGCATAAGCTGTAAAAACATATGTGTTGTTTGTACTGTTGATTGTAGTTGAAGGGTAATTTAATAAAATTATATAATTTAATTAAACTATTTTATATGTTATGTTACTTTAGGTGTAAAAATAAGAATAATTAATGAATAAACATAAATTATGTCGTTTTTCGTCGAAAGGTGCATAAATTCATAATAATATCAACCAAAATACGTAATGCTTACCGGTGGAAAGATAAATTACAATTTGAGAGTAGTCTGTAATCACAGTCTGAGAAACCACGTTAGGTGATAGTATTTTTTTTATTATTGAAATGCAGCCTTGGGTGAGCGAAGTAATTGGATTTTAACGATAAAATATCTAATTATATTCACATTTTGACACTTTAAAGGTCGTAAACGTCAAAAATTACCAAATGAATATAGTTTTTTGTCAAGAGAAAAGAAGTCATTATCATTTCCACAGTGTTGTATTGAAACAAATGAAGTATAGCGAATCTAGTTAAGTGGAATAAAAATAATTTTGATTAGGTACTTCGTAGTCAAAGGTCGAAAAGTCGAAAGGCCGCATATTTTGGTCAGATATTATGCCAAAATTCACGTAGTTTAAAAATTTCAGCGTGGTAAAATCGACCGGTGTCCTAAAAATCGATCAAAAAAACATAAAGTTACTTACCCATCCCCCCATATTTTTTGTTTTAAAATCGAATAAGTAAGACACAGAAAATTCCCCGATTTTTTTATGCAAAACCAAATGAACGAAATATTTGAGAAAATTTCATTATTGCTTTTTCATGGTACTGGAGGGCAGGATAAAATAAACTAAGCCATAAAGTCAAACTCGTCAGAATGAGCCTCACTATGGGCTGTGGTGCAGTCGAACAGGTTTATCATTTGGCAATATTTGGGCTGTTAGCTAAACGGTGAGTAAATTGAATTGAAAAAAATAAAGTCTAGAATTGCGATGACGAGGTCGACCTTCCACGAAATCCAAAACTCCAATGTAACCAAGAACTACGGTTGAGCATAAGCTGTAAAAACATTTGTGTTATATGTGCTATTGTTTTTAGTGGATGGGTAATTTAATAAAATTATGTAATTTAATAAAACTATCTTATTTGTGATGTTATTTTAGGTGTAAAAAAGGATAATTAATAAATAAACATAAATTGTGGTGTTTTTCGTCGAAAAGTGCATAAATTAATAATGATATCAACCAAAATACGTAATGCTTACCGGTGGAAAGATAAAATAACAATTTCAGAGTAGTCTGTAATCACATTCTGAGAAACCACGTTAAGGGATAGTATTTTTTTATTATTAAAATGCAGCCTTGGGTGAGCGAAATAATTGGATTTTAACGTTAAAATATCTAATTATATTCACATTTTGACACTTTGAAGATCGTAAACGTCAAAAATTACCAAATGAATATCGTTTTTTGTTAAGAGAAAAGGAGTCACTATTATTTCCACAGTGTTGTATTGAAACAAATGAAGTATAGCGAATCTAGTCAAGTGGAATAAAAATAATTTTGATTAGGTACTTCGATAATCAAAGATTAAACTATTGAAAAGAGAGAACGGTTGACCGAAAAGACGAAAAGCCGCATATTTTGGTCAGATATTCTGCCAAAATTCACGTGGTTTAAAAATTTCAGCGTGGTAAAATCGACTGGTGTCCTAAAAATCGATCAGAAAAACATAAAATTTCTTACATAAAAAAAACACCACTTCCACCACGAAGAACCAAACTATTAATACCTCCATCCCATCCTATTTCTTGTTTTAGTATCGAATAAATAAGACACAGAAAATTCCCCGATTTTTTTTATGCAAAACCAAATGAACGAAATTGAGACGACGGAATGGGTTAACACTGGCATTAGTTATTATTCGATATCTTATATAATTACTGAATACTAGCGTCGCCACAGCTGAATACTTAATTTTTTTTTAACTGGGAAAGTACTTATTTCGATTTTTGTCTCATGAAACGCAGGATAAATACTTTTAGTTACACGGATCGCACGCCGCCGGCGTAAGCGTTTTGCCGGCGGCGGCGCGCCGACCGTGATCAGCGGCGGCGCGCCGGCGTGGCGCTCATGTCTAATCTGTTGACATAACTACTTGTTATATTCAACTACGACATGTAAAAAATTGCGATGTTCTCACAAAACATAAATATTGATTTTCAAATTCTTAAAAAAAAAACTTGTTGAAAAATGTATAGTGTTGGATACTCCAATACAAATATGGATGAATCCCTTTTAGGGTAGGATGGGATGTATCCAATTTAGAGCATTTTGTCATGTCGGTAGCAAGGCGGATTAATGACTGTCAGATTATAATAATAATTGTGTGTGACGTGTGTGTGATGGATGAGACGAGACGTGGAGGGGGTGGGATGGGTTGTTTTTGGGACACAAAATATAAAAAATACAATAAGTGGATAATCATATAATTTTTTTATATACCTACCAGCTTTTTGTACCCGAAATAAACAAGGTATTTTTTAGTGTTTTTTTTCGAATGTTATAAATAAATAAATAAATAAATAAATAAAACTTTATTGGCCAGAAAATATATGTAACAACAAAAACAAAACAAGATAATACAGTGTGCCAAAAGGCGGACGTATTGCAAAATACCTACTAGTATAAGTACTTAATGATATCTGGATAGGTGAATGTTTCCCAGTATTAGGCTGATGAGTTTATATGTGAATCATAAATGATAATATGTAGACTCTTCTGGCTGATAATACTGAGAAGTGTGTTGGCAAAGTCATGCCTCCGCGCGTAATAATATATTTTGAAACTTTTATAATATATTATTTAAGTAGTATTATATAGACTTTTGTCTATACAATTCGATTGACCCCGGGTAGCTCAGGCGCATTAAGACCTCTTTAGCCGCACTTCTAGGAAAATCTTATTAAAAGGTGGGAAAAGGGATAAAAAGATAAAAATAAATTTTAAAAAATCACAGACTTGCCACAGCTCAAATCTCCAGACAAGCCACTGGTACAGGACACAAAAAACTTTCGCCATAAAACTGCAGCCAGGTATAATAACAGAGCAAGACATTAACAACAAGAATTTTACGAGAAATATATTCGCAAATGTATAAAAAATGGATCGTTACAGAAATTTATATATTCATTCAAATTGTTCCAAGTTATATTATTATCATTGCTATGAAATTGTTATAGCTGATATACATTCAAAGAGGATACTTCACCGAACATTTTCACCGAATACGTTTCACCGCATCACAATAACTATACCGTCACGGTATATCCCAACAAAAGCAGAAACAGCGAATAACAATAATAATAAACTTTATTTCCTCAAACTCGCATAGATATATATTTACAATTTGGCCACCTAACTAGGCAAAGCCCGTACTAAGGTGGCTCATTATAACAGTATTTCATTCATGTATTTGACTCTAGTATTTAATTTTTATAGACTTACATATTGTGCTATACAATGCTATACAGAAACACACAATTTTCTCGTTGCGCAAATATGAATATTGACTGGAAGGAATCGCAGTTTTGCGAATAGTTCGCCCTTCATAATCTGTTATATTATGTCAACTTTTATGTATATATGTATTTTGTTCACTTTAAGAATAAATAAAATACTATATTTAGAATGGGTGGCGACCCCCATTGCTAAAAAGCGGTGAAAGATCTTATGGAAATTTTACAAATACCTGCATCTTCCTGGAGCGATAAACGGAAAAATATAAAACAAACCACATGAATAGCATTATTTCTAATGCAAAAAAAAAAACTAGTATAATATTTTATTTGTTTATTTCTAGAGAAACTCATAGAAGGTTGAAAAAACGTAAAAATCTGGTCAAACTTCAAATTAGGTGTGTCTACTAGGCACATTTTTTGTGAATAAATCACCAAACCCGCATACTATTTGCTTCGCCGTAAGTTGCGTTCAAAAGTCACAGTGTTCTGACCGCTTCAGCATGATTCACGTCGGTCTCACCAGGGCTAAAGAAAAATTGCGCGGTATATTTTAGGCGGTAAATTCACCGCGTATTCGTTTAAAAACGTTACAATAATAATATTATCGTATAATATATTATTATCGCCGAACGAAAAGAGGAGAAAAAAATGTGTTTCCGAGATTTGAATTTGGGGCAAACGTCGATATAACATCGTTAAGTGCCTACATATAATAATTTATGTCGAGACATAAAGACTCTTTGCCCCATTGTGAAAAAATATAAAATAAAACATAAAAATGTTAAGCCGACAGTGAAATCCGCAGATTTATTGTTTACGCCACTGACGGATTCATATTTTTTTAATGTCATACTCAAAAGTTACCTACCTACTTTTAGTACATTCTTCAAAGGGAAGATCATGTTTCTATTCTCTCGGCGTTAAGGTTCAAAATCGCATGATAAAATGTAAAAAGTAGCAAGTAGTTATATCTCAACAGTTACACAGCAAAGGATGGACTTCCCATCAAACTAATGACTGATCGTTGGCTGGCTTAATGTGATCAAGTCCATCCTTTGCTGTGTATCCGTTGAGATATAACTATTTGTTAACTCAGCTACGCAACTACGACATGTAGAAAAATTCCGATGGTCTCACAAAGCATAAATTGTAATTTTCAAAAATAATCTCGATAAATATAGCGTTTTTTTTTTTTTTAAGGATTCCTTCTTTCGGTTTATTCCAAATAAAAAAAGGTCAATAAAATGTTTTTTTCTTCACGACTTTTGGGAAACGAGTCGCTGTCTTTGAAAAAAAAATCAGAGGTGTTATTCAAAATTTTTTGAGAAACACATATTTTTTTATGTCATACTCAAAAGTTGGATTGAAGACAGTTTTATTCATTAAGCACTAAATTGATGGGGTAAGAACAAAAGTGAGGTAAGCCACTCATACAATTGAAACTGAGATAAAACGTGTTGGCCAATATTTTTGCCCAATCGTTTTTTGTACAATTTATTGTATGCCCAATTTAATTTAAGGTATTTAATTTGTATAGTCTTATGCTGGATTTTACCAACTTTTAAGGTGAGGAATATCAAAGATAGGAGCCACCTAGCACTAATTTTGTATGAAAAACAATGACACCTAAGTGGCTCATATCTCCGCTATTCCTCAAATTTAATGTCAAACGCCTGATTTCATTTTATCTCAGTTTACCTTTAACTATAATTTAATTCACTACCTAGTCGACTAAACTACTGGCTTAATGCGTACAAGGCATTAGTTATGAAATGATGATTTTATCAATTTTATGTTAAACTGCTTATTTGTATTTACCGATAATAAGGCGACGTGTGAACCCTAAAAATAGTTTCTAATAGTAGGTATACATTAGAAACGCTATGACTGTGGGTTCGAATTTCTGTACTGAGGAAGTTTTCTGCATTTCACAATACAAGCTTTCTGTGAAGTGTGCAGGAAAGTATTTGGGTTTGTGTATACACACAAAAAAATCAAAAATGGTGGAGGGAGCAATTTCAAACGTTACGACCCAGGATCCCAAGGGAAAAGTAAGTATGTATTATTCATCGACTCTAAAAATTTCCATATAAAATTAATTAATTTGCCAAATTTCCCGTTCGACGTAATTAAAGTGTGGTTACACAGCTCGTTAATATAGAGCATTAAATATTCAAAAATAGGGCGACCATCGTTTCGGAGGAGAAATAATGAGACGTCTAAAAGCCGTTTGGAGTAATTCAAGTCGGGAGTAGTACGTTATAAAAATGGTAATGAGGACCTTTAAAGGATGCGAAGAGGAAATAAAATATTTTGCATAGCTACGTGGAAAATGCGGTAAGTGATATCAGCAGGGTGACCATGCGGTATTAAACAATAAAAAATATTTATTTCACAAAAATTACCAGTACAAAAAACAATAATTCCTATTCTATTCATGAAAGGCATGGCACCAGGAATGACGTCACAGTCTTTTCCCACGGCATTAAGGTTCAAAATTGCGTGAAATCGCATGATAAAATGGTAAAAATAGCGTTTTTTTCCATTTTTGGGGTTAATTTTGCATCTATCAAAAAACTTTTACGGTTATTCCCTACATTTTGATGCATATTATCAGTACAAGAAAAAAAATACTCCGCGACTTTCGGGAAACGAGTTTCCGTCTTTCGGAAAGAAGGTCAGACGTGTTTTTAAATATTTTTTTTTTGAGAAATCTATACAAGATATAAACAATCTTTTACGGTTTTTCCCTAGATAAAAGTTCAATGCATCTACCCTATTTTGTTCCAAAGCATATTTAGTAGCGGTTGTCGAGATAGAAGGTCTCCCGTTTTTTGAAATTTTTGAAATGTCGGTATGCACACTCTTAAGCACCTATGTTATTGGTGTTATTATCTTCATGACGAAATGCAAACTGAGCCCTTTACACTCTGTTTGCATTGATTCTACTTCTCTGGCATATTGTCACTGTTGATTATTAAAAATTCCTTTTGATTGTTACTCGTATAACTATGTAAATTTGACGAGTCCAAGTGCACAAAATTAGGGCCTAGGGACGATAATGACCAAAAAAATAAATAATTGTTAGGACACGTAGAAAGGATAAAGAGGAAAATATATCTACCTTGTTCCAAACAGCGAAATATGGACTCAATTTTTGGAAAAACAAGAAAATTAAATTACTAAATAATTTTAATATCTAGCAAGATATTAAAATTATTTAGATTTTGTATTGAGGTTCTTAGATTTGATATTTGAATTTCTCATGAATAAATCTCACATTAAACCTTCATTTTTCGTCTTCATCAGCCCTCGCTAGTCCAGTTTTGGATATTGGTCTCTGTTTTCAACTTCCATAACTATTTGCCCATTGCCACGCTGTACCTCTTATGCTAATTAGCCACTCTTTTTATGTAATCAGACCATCAGCTAGCCTGTAGTCTACCTGGATATTTTGTGTGCGGTTCTTGGTTTCCATTCCAAGGTTCCTATTATCCACCGGTCACCAGTTCAATCCCATTTCAATAGAGGCTGTTTCATAGGCCACGTCTGTAACTTTGTTCCTCCGAATAAAAAAATGTTCTAAATGTATTATACCGGGCTCCTATACATGCTGTCATTCGGCTTAGGCGCCATAGATTGTTCTCAGCCAATACTGAGAGAATCGTCTTAAAACTGGAAGATGAAAGTATAGAAAGAATAGATGAAAGTTTGGACTACAGATTGATTGTTTTGAAACTACAATATTTGCAAATTCCTGGAATAAAAAAATATTCCGAATGTACCCCTGAAATTTACGGTATCTGAAGATTTTCCGTTCAGTTTTTCAGATATAAAAGTATAATTTAGCCAAAATACCGGTAATTACAATCTTAACAAATTGACTGTTCTAGATTTTTACATTTCTTCCTAGGTTTCTTATAAAAAGGTATTATTTACGTTATTTTTATTTCGCGCTAACATTCCCATACAAATTTTGGAAAAGTTGAAGCGAAAATAGAACGATTTTTGCTCAGTGCCTTAAGGGTTAAAAATAAGGTCAAAATAATATCTGTTGCTACGATACGAACGAGGTTGACTGGAGGGTATTTATTTCCGTTTGAAAAATCTGAGAAGAGGACATAAACAATTACTTCCGCTTTAGAATAATGAAAAAAATATCTTAACATATTCAAGGGAATTCATGGAATAACCAGAGATTCCATGGGCGTCGGCAGGGAGCAACTACCCCCCTCCTGCCCCCCCCTAGAGATTGGAATAGGTGTAAATTTTTTCATACTAAATGATAAAACCTCACAAAAAATCACTATTACCGCACATTTTCACACCATGTCGTAAATTTTGAAAAATTAGTATAAAAAATCCAATAAAATAAAATTGTTTCACAAAAAAATTACCTGCAGCGCTATTTTTTTGTTATTTTTATAAAAACATTTTTCGTACATAATATTGTGCAAATTATTACGTACATTTACAAATAAACCAAACCACATCACGGCCTTCTTCACCATGGGTCACAAAAAAATTTCGCCCGGGGCGCTATTTACGCGTTTTTCATCCTATATCTAAATTTTGTAAATTTGTTGCTCCCCCCCTAGCTCCGAGGCTGGCGACGCCCATGAGGGATTCAATAACCAGGGATCTAATGAAGAAAAATTCCATATATAATATCTGTTCAAGCGGAGGTAATTGTTTAATGGAACGAAAATATTTTTTTTATGCATGAAAAATGAATTTTCAATCAATTTGTGTTTTTTCAGATGCCCCTTTAGAACATGTCCTCAGGCGAGTACATATTTTTAGGGCCTAAATTTAGTACTTAATTTTAGTACGTACATTCTTCAAAGGGAAGACTATCATGCTTCATTTCCCACGGCGTTAAGGTTCAAAATCGCATGATTAAATGTAAAAAATAGCAAGTAGGTAGTTATATCTCAACAGTTACACGCAAAGGATGGACTTTCCATCAAACTAATGACTGATCGTTGGCTGGCTTAATGTGATCAAGTCCATCCTTTGCTGTGTATCCCTTGAGATATAACTATTTGTTAACTCAGCTACGCAACTACGACATGTAGAAAAATTCCGATGGTCTCACAAAGCATAAATTGTAATTTTCAAAAATAATCTCGATAAAAATAGCGTTTTCTTTTAATTTTTTAAGGATTCCTTCTTTCGGTTTATTCCAAATAAAAAAAAAGGTCAAAAAATGTTTTTATCTTGACGACTTTTGGGAAACGAGTCGCTGTCTTTGAAAAAAAAATCAGAGGTGTTATTCAATTTTTTTTGAGGAACCTATACAAAATATGAAAGATCTACTACGGTCATTCACTGGAGGAAGATTCAATGTATTTACCCTATTTTTTTTAGAAAGCATATTTAGTACCTAAGGTTGTCGAGATCCAAGGTCTGAAAACTCTCTTTTTTTTTTAATTACGATATGCCTACTCTTAAGTACGAGTATTTTATTTTATATTTACTGTAGCATATATGTATTTTTTTTTAAAGAATACACCAAAATTAAATACCTACTTTTATCTAATTTTTCTCAACACATTGCTTTTGAAATTTAAAACTCTGTTTTTGTCGGGTGACCAACCGTCTAATTCTTGGATACGGAAAGTGTTCCTAAAATTCAAGAGCACGTACCTTTCCACTTATTATTTACGTATAAACCCTAGGGTACTCTGGGGATAAAAGCTCACTCATAAAATATAAAGTTACCTTATCGATATTATTAGTCCTTAAGGGCTTGGCACCAGGAAAATCGCGTGACAATCGCATAATAAAACGGTAAAAATAGCGTCTTTTCCATTTTTCGGCGTTAATTTGGCGTCTATCAAAAAACTTTTACAGTTATTCCCTAGATTTTAATGCATATTATCAGTACAAAAAAAAAATTACGCCGCGACTTTCGGGAAACGAGTTTTCGTCTTTCAGAAAAAAGTACAGAGGTGTTTTTCATTTTTTTTTGAGAAATCTATACAAGATATAAAAAATATTTTACGGTTATTCTCTAGATAAAGGTTCAATGCATCTACCCTATTTTGTTCCAAAGCATATTTGGTAAGGGTTGTCGAGATATAAGGTCTCCCGTTTTTAGAAATTTTTGAAATGTCTCCTAATGAAAACCACTTGAACCAATGAAGACTTAAAAGGGTTCGCCCCAGTTCCTTGAGAATTTAAGTTCTCTATAAGAAGCTAAACGCTTACTTATCAGAACTCTTGAATTTCCACTAATATGCTCCAACGACGGGGTTGTCATTCAATACGAAATTATTGTTGTTGGAATTATCGTTGTTGGAATAGTTTTCCTTCTACCATTCGCATTGCGGAGTCAGTGCACTCCTTTATGAGTACCCGCGCACTAGGCAGCCAGGCTGCGGCAGCCAGTTAAAACATATGACGTTATATGGGAGCCCGCGCACTAGGCAGCCACGAATTCAAGGCAAATATTCTGGCTGCCGCAGGCCTGAAATAGTAGGTATAGTAGGCATCTTCTTCTTCTTCATCAGCCTATCCCTTCCACTCCTGGACGAAGGCCTCCTCCATCTGCCTCCATCTGCCTCCATGTTGTCCTGTCCTGTGTAGGCATATCGTAATATTAAAAAAAAGAGAGATTTTTCAGACCTTAGATCTCAACAACCTTACAATATATGCTTTGGAAAAAAATAGATTTCATACATTGAACTTTCCTCCATTGAATGACCGTAACAGATCTTTCATATCTGGTATAGGTTCCTCAAAAAAAAATATATCATAGTAAAATGACTGTTTTACTCCTTTCCCGTACAAATGCCTGTTTTTGTAACGAAATTTTCATCATCACCTAAAATTTAATTGACAAATTAAATCGGAAATGAAAAGTGACAACCCTGTTTCCGATACATTACAAACTGTAGCTCCAAATATTTTCCTTTGATGTAAGAGTATTATTTAGTATTTATAATATACCTAATTCAGTGGCGTATATAGGTTTTCATTTCGGGGTGGGCCCAATCTAGTATTTGACTTCAGGGAGGGAACTAAGCTTGACAATTCTTAAACCAAAATAACTCCTATAAACGGTTGCGACAGAATGGGCCAATCGGGGGAGGGAGGGGGGTGACAATTTTTTTTAACATAGTAGACGTTTAGTAAAAAAATGATATTATGACCCTTTTGGTAGTAAATTTATAATTAGTTATATCTCATTTTTGTTTCTGTTATGGGTTGGCTGGCAGAAATTGCCATTTGGCAATCCGTTGTATGTTTTCTGTACAATAAAGTTTATTTTATTTTATTTATTTATTTATAATAGTGCCGCAGGCGAAATTTCTTCATGAATATGGTCGTGTTTTAGGTTGGCATTTAAATTGTGCATAAAAACGACAAAAAAAGGGTAGCGCTTTTTTTTTTTTGAAAAATGGGTGAAGTGATGAACCTGACTATCTTTTTCATGTTTTGAAAAAACGTTTTATAAACACTTGTTTTATATTTCGGGGGGCGCCCCCCCCCCCTATATACGCCCTTGACCTACTTTAAGGACTTAAGAGAGCACAAGATGCTAGAGAACTTGGATCAAAAAAGAGAGTCAGGTAAGTACTTAATTATATTTAAGTATCAGGTGATTAGGTCCGAATCTAGGGGTAGAAAATTGGGCGTTTGCCCGGGGCGGAAAAAAATGTGCAAAAAAAGGAATGAAGTATAAAGGGGGCGGGCTCAGTTTCAAAATCGCATTATTGAACGTTACAAATAGCACTTTTTTATTTTTTTGGGAATACTTTCACCTCATTCTAAAATTATTTGCATTCATACCAATTCATACCAATCACTACGAAAATATTTTTTTTGCTGAAGAAATAAATGAGTTGCTGTCATTGAAAAAAAAATCTGAGGTGTTTTTCACATTTTTTTCACAAATATATATTATTCTCCGGATTTATTTGACTTATGCTAATTTTCCAAGGAGGATCTCAAAAACAATAAAACAATAAAAATTTCTTACAACTATTTACAAGTCTAACGCCATTTATCGCGTTTCACTTATCAATACAATGTATAAATAAATAGATAAATAAAATCTTTATTGGATATAAAACGTTACACCAAATGGCGGGTTTATTGCCGTTGGCAATGTTTGCCAACCAACCACTTGTGGCAATAAAATGAGATAAATAATTGTAGGTACAATAATTAGGAGAGTATGGAAACCAAAAAGAAGATACAAAATGTATCTACTGCCACCGTGAACCTTCGGTCGAAACACCCAGCATTATTCTAGAGACTTTTTTTCCAAACAACTCAAGGACGCACGTCTCTTAAAAAACTTTTCAATACAAAATAATATTATTTTCCTAACAACTTATTATATGAGAATTTACGAGCTTTTTTCTCAGAGTCACGGAGCTTTTCACTGAAATATGTTGTTGTTTCCCTGTAAAGAAAAAATACCTCAATAATAAAAATATCATATTTTTATATCAGATGATATTAGCGAGTAGCAATAATGCTGATAAAGCCTATCTAATAATCTCGACATTCATTCGTACAATCTCGACTAATCTCGACATTACACGAATAAACGTGTTGCTGTGTCGTTCTATTCTGCTAGTTAGTTAGACAGTAGACACGCCTGTTGAAAAATGTTATTTTTTTATCAAATTATACACAAATTACTAATTATTATCATACAATCTCATCACAACATTTCAATAAAGACTATAATAAATAAATAAATAAATAAATCTTTATCGACCAAAATGATTACAATGATTACAAAAAATAAGACAATCTTGTGTGCCAAAAGGCGGACTTATTGCTAACGCAATATCTTACAGTCAACCCGAGATAAGAAAAAATAACTTATATAATATAAATAATAATAAAGCAAATAAATATATAGATAGACATACACATATGTACATACAGACATAAATACATACTAATCGATAATAAGACAAGTAGAGATAAATATACATACATAAAAAAAAAGATAATGAGCTTTTAATAAATTTAAATGTATACGTATACACACAGGGGAGGGGAGGTGGGAAGAGCGGGATGGGAAATAAGGGACCACTCGCTGTGAACATTTGGACCTGAGGTCGACGACACAGAGAAGAAGAAGCCGGAAAGACTAACGAGCAACGACCATCCTACGAAATGAGTTCAGGGAAGAACAAGTGCGAATATTAGCTGGGAGCTGATTCCACAGTCTTGCGCTGTGAACCGTAAAGGAGTCTGTGTAGAAACTGGACTGGTGAGGTGGAATCAACAGGAGATTGTATAATGTGATTGCGTGGTAAAAATCCTGCGACTCTCCCAAGTAGGGGAGATTCTGGGTGGAGATATTTGGGCCCCTATACTTAGGAGAGTTTTATGTAGAATTTCATATGGAATTTATGCTCTTTTGGTTGTTGTGCTCTATTCATCCATTACATTATCTCTGTTTTTGTATGGAAATTACTTAGGGGTCCCCTGCCTAGGTGGAAGTTGGTGGGATTGGGCATTAGAGTATTTTTTCATCGACACAATTTGTCGTAACGGTACCTAGTTGTCGGGATTGAAAGGTAGGGATTGAAAGCTATAATCCATAAGTTATTGGATAACAACACGTACACATAATGTTGCGAGATTTTTATGAAAAGTAAAAGTTTTATTTTCAAAGATTTGAGGGTACGTACCTACCTACGAGATAAACATTGATTTATTTTCTATACACACATGTGCTCTAATAGAAAATACTTGGGTAAGTACATTTATTAGTAAAATATTATGGGGCGATCAATAATAATATGAGTGTAATTCAATTTAGAAGTAATACTCATATTTATTTGTTTATCCCTTACGGGGTGAGCAGGGAGGACAGAGGTACTTTCCACATTCTAACTCAATTTTCACAAAACTAGATATTGCATAAAACATAAATAAAAACAATTATAATTCGTAAGGTTGAAGGTCGAAGTTGAAGCTGGAAAAAATCTGACTTACGATCTGGACTTCTTTTCCAACGCCCTTTCATACCACACACGATCTTTGGACTCCCCTCAAACCCACTACATCTTTTTTATCTCTGGAGTAGGCTGATTTATTTTGATACAGAATTGTATTGTCACCGGATCTACGTATTTTTGCAAAACTTCAAGACTCTAAGTAGTCAGGAAGTTGTTGAAAAATAGATTACAAGATTTGGTCACAAAAACCACAGTGAAGTTAAATAAAATCTTGTAAAAAGAGAAGGAGATTTGAAGGGGAAAATGGAGGGACGCCGAAGGCCCTGTAGAAGGCAGATGTCCTGGCTGCGGAATGTAAGGGAATGGACCGGCATCCGGAGTGAAGGGGAGCTATTTCGAGCGGCGTAGGACAGAGACAAGTTCGCCCAAGTGATCGCCAACGTTGGGGGAACCCGACAGGGCACACGAAGAAGAAGAAGAAAAAGAGAAGAAAATAAACAACATATGGGCGTAATAATTAGATTCTGAGTTCCAATTATTGTTTGTCGACTCTAGTCAAAATGAGAATCAAGCTTATTAGGTTGTTCTGCTTATTATTTTGGCTTAGAAATTATATCAGAAAGCATAAAGTTATCAAAATCACCGGATATAATTAATCCCTTCCGGTCTCAGAACAACATAACCACACAAACTACATACGTACAGTAGGTACACGCACAACATACTACTGGCGACATCTATTTCCGGCGGTACTATCTAGTACTAGCACTACCTACCTAGTGGAACAGTAGCGAGACATTCGATTAATTACAATTAGGTACTAACTATTCTTCTTCTTCTTCATTAAGTAATTTATTTATTTATTTACTCTTAAATTGAACAATACAGAATACTTAAATTGAACAATATTTCGTATGTGAGCGACCATTGTACAGTGTATCTGAGAGTCAAAGCTCCGCGTCAATATTTCTCAAATATTCTCTTGCCCTTGACGTCACCTCATGGATTTCTCCAAAATCCCCTCGGAACTTACAGAATACTACAAAAAAGACACAATCAGACAAGTCATACAGAATTGTTCACTAGGGCGAACTTATCGCAATCCTCATCCAGTCAATCTTTCGTAACCATTCTATAAGTTTTTATTGTATCATTTAGGACTCATAGTTCCATGATAGTTCCGCGTCAATTTTTTTATTAACATTCTATGTAGTAAGGTTTGTGGTGTGACTGGGATTTGAATCTGCGTCCCCCCATTCTTGAGGTGAACCAGATACCATTTGGCCATGTTGATCGGTTGCTTTTAAGGACGGATGCGTTTCGAGCAAAATGAATCGTAGAGTGTGTATGACGAAATGCAAGAATGTAACAGAAGCCAAAAGTGATTCACAAGTTCTCACAAGTGTTCACAAGTTCAGGAGGGTGTGGATGGGGCATTAGTCTCAGGTCGTGTGGGATCGTGAACGCTTTTTACTCAGAGAATATCGCCTCATAACTCGCCTCACATATCGCTCGTGAACGAATCAATGAAAGTTTGCGGCAGACGCTTATGAAGCATCCATACGTTTGTCACCCGTTTGCGAACGCCTACCGAGCGTGTGAAGCCGCCATAAGGATAGGGTAATAGCATAGCACCAAATATTCTAACTCGCTACTTGAATTCATTCTTGGAGAGTTTACACAATGTGTGTACCTTGTGCAGATGATTTTCGTCTGTTGTCTACTCATAAAACTTTCCATCTAGCCTTATAAAGAGATATTTCTCTATAAAGGAGTACCAAGTGAATGTTTCGTCTATAATTGAAAAAAACCCACAACATTCATTTTGCATAGATCGATCATTTATTTTACCCCCCCGGCAAAAACTTTGATTGAGGTATACCTAATATTATAATACAGAATACCAACCTAAGAATAATAATTTTGTTTACTTTGGGTTGGGTTGGGTTTTCAACACAACTTTTCACAAGTTGCGGATTAGTTGCGAAGTTTAGGAAATCAACACATATTATATTCAAAATATCGATTGGGTAATTGGGTACCTATAAAATATATTGCAGGGGCGAATATATTGAAGAACTGGATTCAAAATTTGTAAAAAGATACGAGATCTAAAATGAAAGTGAACAAGTTGAGATGGTTGGGACATGGGGAGAGAATGAACGATGAAAGGATAACAAGGAAAATTTAGCTGGGTGAAAGAAGAGGTGTAAGGAAAGGCGGCAGTCCAAGAAACACATGGCTGGACAATGTTGTCAAGGACGGACGTGTTTTGAGTAAAAGTAATCGTAGAATGTGTATGAGGAATTGCATAATGTGAAGGAAGACCGAAGTGTGTGTAAGGATAGGAAAGTCTGGCGATCCGTTCTCTCTCCCTACCCCGCAAGGGAGATGGCGTGAGAGTATAGTATAGTAGTATACGAGATCTACTCGTGAAGCACTTTTGTGAGATAACAAACACGGCGGTATGCGAAGACTGGATTCTCTCGATCGCTTGGTGTCTCTCGAGGTTGTAGCTGGAAAAAACCTAACTTACGATCTGCATTTCTTTTCCAACGCCCTTTCATACGATACCATACATGACCCCACACGACCCTTAGACCCCTGAAACGCCTTATATTTTTTGTCTCTGGAGGAGGCTGATCCAAATACAGAATCGTATTGTCGCCGAGTTTACGTACGTTTGCAAAGTTTCAGGTCTCTAAGTAGTCAGGAAGTGGATGAAATATCGATTGCAAGATTTGTTCACAGACAAAAAGAAAACACCACAGAGAATTTTAATAAAATCTTCTAAAAAAAACTACAAGGTTCCAAAAGTGACTGTCTAAATTCACTCAGAGAATGGGTTTTTTGCCCAATCCCATACATGCGACATGTTGGCTTATGAGCTGAACACCAAAATTAGACCTGTAACACTCTATGGTCTAGCTAGCCCCATGTCTCCTTCTCCACTCATCCCTATCCTGTGCGGTTCTTTTTAACTCTTTATATGAGTGGAAGCCCATATCCTGGCACAGGTCGTTCAGGTATTATTTTCTTGGTCGTCCTCTGTAGTTTGTCCCCTCGTTCATTCCTTCAATTAATTCAAATAGGAGACCCTCTTGATGCACTATGTGGCCGATCCATCTGGCACGTCTTTCTGCTATTGCACTGAGCAGGTGTCTTCCTCCTTTGATTTTGTTGAGAACTTAAGGGCTTGGCACCAGGAATGACGTCACAGTCTTTTCCCACGGCATTAAGGTTCAAAATCGCGTGACAACCGCATGATAAAATGGTAAAAATAGCGTTTTTCCTTGTTATCCTTTCATCGTTCATTCTGATAAAAATAGCGTTTTTTCCATTTTTTGGGGTTAATTTTGCGTCTATCATAAAACTTTTACGGTTATTCCCTAGATTTTAATGCATATTATCAGTACAAGAAAAAAGTTTTACTCCGCGACTTTCGGGAAACGAGTTTTCGTCTTTCGCAAAAAAGATCAGAGGTGTTTTTAAAATATTTTTTTGTGATGTATATACAAGATATAATTTGTTTTTTACGGTTGTTCCCTAGATAAATGTTCAATGCATCTACCCTATTTTGATCCAAAGCACATTTAGTAACGGTTGTCGAGATATAAGGTCTCCCGTTTTAAGAAATTTTTGAAGTGTAGGTATGCATACTCTTAATAACAGAAAAAATCTGTTGATCCTGGTACCTGAACGTGTTTCTGAATATTTATTAAAAACATGTGTACTTTCTCAGCTGTTTGTCATTAGTGTTTCGAAATAAATAAAAAAAAAGTGTCACAAAGGTTCCCCTGATTAGATGTCAGGTGAGGAATACAAATGAAAAATGTGAAATATTTATTTTGAGAAAACAAAATATTCCAATTTTTGTATTGGGGGAAAATCGCAGTTTTATTGTTTATTTTTGCTTAGGTCTATCTGTTTTATTTTTTTAATGTAAATCGTCTAGGCACACTACTATTTAATTTCAGTCGGTGATTCGCTTGATTATTTATGGTTCTATTGATCTCAGTTCTATCATCGGTGCGAGTCAACCGGTTGTGCCATTCAACCTGTTCTATGTACATACTTGACACGCTCGGTTGTTGTGAATAACAAACAACTATTTGGTTGGGTGACATTCGCTCGCCATAGATAATAGAGTGGTCCGCACGTGCTGTTCACTCGCACTCTTATTAATTTTAGTCTTTTGCTGTTGTTTTGCCTCGTGTTTTGTTTTTAATTATATAACCGTACACTGGCCGGCGAAAAGGCGATGAGCTGTTATGCCGGCTAGTGTAATACTATATTAAAAAAAAATAAATAAAAAAATACTTACACTCTCCAACACATATGTATACACAAATACACATATACACAGGTACAAAAAATTGGTAGAAACAAAACCGCAGTTTTCATGCGACGAATAATTTTAATCATGAAATTTGAAGATGTTGCCTTATAAAAAAAAGCTTATGGCAAGCTGAGGAGTAGATGAAAGTACTCGTATACGAGAATTTTCTCATATATAAGTAAGTAGGTATACAAAGTTTTATTTTCGAATGTGTACCTAGTAATAATAAAAACATACATTCAAAAAAATATTACTCAAATGTTTGCATGGGAATTTTATAAACACGTGTAATTTAAAATAATCGGAAAGCCTGTCCTCTGTTATCTATATAGGCCAGATGCTCCATAGATGGCAGATGCGGGAATCTCCTGCCTGCGACTGTGGAGAATCAATAAAGACTATCCAGCACCTCGTGGAGACGTGCCCTCTGAGAGCGTTCTCTGGCACATATACCGACATACATAACGCCACTCCAAACGCCTTGCAATGGCTTGATGATTTGGATGTTGCTCTCTAGTGTCTCTTGGATGTAACAGGGAAAAAATCTTTGACTCTCTTATCTTCTGACGCCAAACGATAATAATAATATAGTTAGGTATACAATTTCAATTATTTAAAACTGCTTCTGTAGATACAATGAAAGATGACCATATAGAAGCTTATAGCTCGCGTTACTTTGGGTGGATTAAGTGATCCCTTTCTATTAGAAAAACGATCGGAGTGTAGGATTGATTATAGATTTAATCAACTATGTGGGTCCTATTATTATTCGAGCAAAACTTCATAGTACTTTCAGAATGGGTGGCGAACATCATTCACGAACACCTGACTCTTACACGACACAAAAAAGAGTGAGGCAAATTCTACAGCCCAGAGTTTCCACTGAAATTTGGTGATGAAAATTTAAAGAACATGGTTGGAGCAGTTGTTCGAGCGCCGGTCTTCTAAGTAGAAAGTGCCGGGTTTGAATCCCTGCACTGCACTTCACGACACAAGCTTTTAACTTATTACTGAGTGTACACAAAAAATAAAATAAAAAAACACCCGTTTCTTGCATGACACGAGAAAAAAAGTGTTAAAAAAGTGAGAGCCTATTCTATAGCAACCCGTTAACTAAGTATGATACTTTACTTACTTACGACATCTTATTTATTTCTCATGAAAATAAATCTAATTTAGGGACGACCGTAACATATTATTTTCCATCGAGTATAAAAAAAACACAGTCTCATCAACGAAACTTTCCAGTTTACGAAGACATTAATCATCTTATGAAAAAAAGGGATAAGAAAATGAGAGAGGGCGGGTATGTAAGAACGAGACGTTATTAAGGGGTGGCATCGAAATATCGATGAAATTTTATCTACATCGAATCATAAACACTCATTTTTTAAATCCCGTTTATGTTCTTACTACAAATTTTAAAAAAAGTTGTAAACATGATATGTTGGAAATGGTCTTCTTCGTGGGATCCCCGAGGTGTGGAATAGAGGTCCACTTTTTTTATTGTGCTACGAATGGACTGTAAAAGTCAGGTGTTCGTAAAACTTACGAAAGACAATTCACATTATTTTCAGCAATGATTGTTGTGTTGTGAAGTGGAGAATAGTCGCGAGCACAAGATTCGATCCCGAGGTCTCTAGTCCTCGCTCCAACCAACTGCGTTAACCATGTAATGTTCCTGTTATGCATAATAGTGGTAGAATTTTGAAAAGCGTATAATATTCCATCGACAATATGTTGAATAATTGATTTTTATGTATGACAGAATGTCAATCAGAGCCCTTTACACTCTTATTGGCATTGATCTGATAATGATTTTTGCTAATGTTAATTGTAAAATTGCATATTATCTGTAAAAATTGACGAGTCCAGGTGCCCGAATGAAAACAATAAATAAACAATAAAAGTCCACCAAAATAAAACGATGTTTTGGAGATCGTCATCGATACAAATACAACAATAAAATATCGATGATTTTTTTTAATTACTGGCATCACTAATGGCAGGCAAAGTAGCGGAGAGGAAAGTCGGATAAAATAGAGACCTCCCAACAAGGATCCATTGTGCATTTGATAAAAAAAAATAAAGAAAACTTGGCAATTTTTTTACGTCTTCCTCATTCATCTCTCCTCGTCGCTGTTGTCCCGTGCACGGAGACAATAGAGGATTTTAAAATGTTTTGAAAAAATATAAAATCGCGTCTAATGTTTTCCGACTTGTGCCGAGAAGTGGGGAGGTCACCCTATCTCAGAGATAGCAAACCTTTTATTATTTTTTTCTTAAGGATCTGGGCTTGTTCATACAAATCTAAATACTTGTGCAGAATGCATTGCAGCACTGAGATCTGAACCCGCCATCCCCATATAGGAAGTCTTTGCTCCAACCAACTGCGCCAACCACGAATTTCAGCTGATGTAAGTATAGCATAAGATCGACCTCTATCGGATTTGTACATAAGTCAACATACATTACACAGTTGTGAGTGGGCCTAGTTGCGAACCATTTCTCACTGTGCATCAGTTAAGACTTACACAAACGTTGACGAACTACGAAGGTAGTTTTAAGGTTAGCTGGAAGTGATCTCAGCATATAAGTATGTTCGCTATTTATTAGATATTGCGCTTATTTTAATGTATTATTTTAATTTTTTCGGATAAAAAATGAATAAATAAATAAACAAATAAATGAAAAACCAGCAATATTCAAATGTACAACTTATTTTTCGCTATCGAAATAAAAAACAAAAACAGAATATAGGCTAATTAAAAAAAAAAATCCTTTGGCAGACCACAGGCATAGGTAGATTTCAAGTGATTTATTTATTTTATTTATTTTAAGAGTACATCTGTACATACGAGTATAATAAAAACAATCACAATATCATCACCAAATAAACCAGCGAAGTGATGAAGCAGTATGGATGTAATTTATTCTTTGATTTTCGAAAGTACCTAATCCAATAATCAAATTATTTTCATTCCACTCATAATATGAATTGGTACCGGTACCTAAGCACTAGAAATTTGAAAAAAAGATGTGAGTTCTACTCGTATTGTGAAGCACTTTTCTAAGACAACAAACACGCTAGTACCTAATATGCGGTAACTACTTAACTAGATCTTTCGATCGATCAGTGTAGTCCGAGGAATTGAGCTAGACAAAATCTAACTTTTGATCTGTAATCCTTATTTAATGCCCTTTCATGCGATACCAGACACAGACCCTCACAATCATTGTATCCCCTCAGAATGATTATTTTTGTATTTAAAGCCTTAAAAAGTGAACCTTCCTCTTAATGGATTTCACCCAATCTCCTATCAGTTCATCTACCACTTACCAAAAATCGACCACCCAAGTTTCACGTTTCTGCGACGCATAGTTTGGCCGCAAACGTGCGCACAAGAAAAGGGACATTTATATGGCTTATATATATAAACTTTTAAACCAAGGTCGGATTCGGGTTCTCCTGGTCCTAATTAGTGATCCTGAGTAGAAATTTTTCAATTCCGCGACATCACGGGAGAAACGAATAGGTAGAATTCCTTTTGGAAATCTACCTAAAATCACAGCGAATAGTGTGAAACTGTCTTGTCCCAAAGTTGACGACCTCTGCACCTGAAGTAGTCAGATGGCGTTCCAAGTTAAAGGGGACATTCTGAAAACTGGAAACTTGGCTTTCAGGGCGAAGAAGAAGAAGAATTTACAACTTTTTTACAGACGAAATTCTTTTTCTAATTTTATTTTCCTCGTTTTTTTTATTTTTATTTCGAGTCCATTGTTATTCAAAATCTGCTTTACATATTCCGAGTCTGAATGGAGACGTGGTCTAATAACACAGCGTTGTGCCATTGTACCTCAAGTGGTACAATACGTATAAACCTTGTACCTTATCTGGTACAATACATATTATGGTGGCAAACCCTTGTTACAGTGACGTGTCTACGCTAGGTTGACTCGAAGCCTGCGTAATACTATCATGCAGGCCAGGACCAAGTGACATTTGGCGATGATGACGTCACCAAATTGAAAGAAATGTATGCGAAAAAATATTTCGTAACTCAAGTGTTTGTCACCGAGATAAGGTGACGTCACCATAAGAGTGTGGTTACCATGGAGTTGTTATTTGAATGGCAGGGCTTAGATAATATAAATCGACGGCTTCGGTTTACTGCAGACCAAAAATTAATATTGCGATAATAAAAGACAAAAGGAAAACAAAAAAACATAAAAAACATAAAAGTTCATTCCGGTCGCCTCACACACTTACACTCAATCTCACTCATACACTCAGTCATTGCCGGGATGATGAGTCGGGGAGGGGAGGGATGTTCCGCATGTCACGGAGGTAATGGAGATGATGTAACAGTAATGTTTTATTGGAGAACATTGCTAACACAGTTCGTTGGAGTGTGGATTTTAAATCAGGAGGAGCCGTGTTCGAATCTCGAAGCAGACGATGGATTCTGCACTTCACGGCACAAGATTTTAGTTTATCTGCTGTGAAGTGTGCAGGCAATGGGCAGGACATATGGCCAGGCAGGGCGACAACAGATGGGCGCCACGAGTATTGAATTGGAAATCTTGGACAGATAGAAGGAGTGTCGGAAGGCCACCAAAGAGATGGACTGAAGACATTGTCCGATTTGCTGGGGGAAGCTCGATGCGGAAGGGTCAGAGCGGAGACAAGTGGAAACAGTTGGAAGAGGCCTTTTTCCAGCTTTGGAGGGAAGAAGGCTAATGAATAAGAAGAAGTGTGCAGGTAAGTATTTGGGTTGTGCTCAGATTTAAAAACATTCTCTTTTCTTATGCGTGTCGGTAGATGACATTCATAATGGGTAAGAACCTCATTGCCATAAAAAATATGAAATGTCTTTTGAAAGTTTTACGAAAACGTAAAAATATATAAAAAAAATAGCGGGCAGTGAATTCTTCAACCCGAGGATCCCACAGGGTGTCCTGCCTACTGTCATCGTTTTTTAGGTTTTTGTGTTCGCCTCTGTGGGTATGCTTGGCTTGTGGGCTCGACTGGGAAGTATGCCACTGATTGTACCTTAACTGGTACAATACACACATACAAAGAATTTATATTTTATTGTTCAGTAGATTCCAAAAATAATATTTTGATTTCTTCATGGTGGGGTGAAATAATCATGATTTATTGTAAGAACCCAGCTTTGCCCGGTTTAAATTATTATTATTTTGAAAAACGATAATTTCTCAAACTTTTTACAGAAATTGTGGTTTTTACAATTTTGAGAAATACTACCAGTTTATTTTTTAAGTTATAGATAAAAAAAATCTGTTTTAGAATTGCCCCCCACTGTTTTTAGGCATTTTTTCGAGTGTCCCGTAAAAGTCAGATGTTCTTAGAACTCCCATAAGATATTTCTCATCTTTCACAGAAATGAGGTTCGCCACCTATTCTGAATGTCATTTTTTTGTTGTATAATGAGTTCGTTGTTTGGTTTATTTTTGCGAGCACTGATTGGCTTAAGTATTTTTTTGACAGCCTTTGTTGTTGGTGTATGCTGCGGGCGCCCTCAACTTGAGAGTCGACATGAGATGTTTTTCTTTTTTGTATGATAACATTGTGTTCATGTTTTGTTGATGTCTCTGTGGGTGTCGCATTTAATATAAAATAAATATAGTTATACGTGTGTGCGCAAAAAGAATATGTTGTGTGCTTTCATACAAACGCACACAGCATTCACTGGCTACCCCATTATTAGGATATGTAATGGTGTAGTAGAACCTATGGGTATCATTTTTTTTAAAAGTATCTGGGCTTGCATACACAAACCCAAATACTTTCCTGCACACCTTGCACTAGGCTAAAAGCCTGTATCGCAAAGTGTGGAATACATCGCCAGCGCCGGGGTTTGAACCTGGCACCTCCCGCTCGAGAGACTGCCGCCTCAACCAACTGCGCCAACCATGAAATCTTCATTAAATGTCGCGACTATATCGATTCGTGGATTAATTATCATCTGAAACTAAATTCTAAGTATAATTTCCTTCCTGCATTGACTAGACTCCCCACCCATTCCGGCTTCTACTTCTCAGCATCAGATTCTACTTCATTTCCTACTACTCCATCCCCCAGTAATTAGTGTCTCCTACTAATATAGATATGTTGTACATACAGGGTCACCGAAATAGTATGTCCTGATTTCAATTAATTTAATTAAGTGTGAAAACGTTGCATTGCATGCATAAAGTATGCACGTAAGTACAACTTTGTTAACATAACCTGTACCTGGACTGGGGCTAAGGCGACAATGGTCTCTGTTAAGCTGGTCCAGTTAATTTTATACATAAATAAATAAAAAATAACATTGAAACCTTTCAGTATTATAAGTTTAGTGGAATTAGATGAATAATGCAATATAGAGGAGGATGGGCAAGATAGAGCAAAGTGGCGGCGAAAGACCAGAAAAGCGGACCCCACCACCATGTGGGATTAATAATTGCTAAGGAGAAGAAGAAGAGATGAATGCAACATTCCCAAGACTATTGAAAGTGGAAGGGGAGACCTATGACCAGCATTGAAATCGAAACGACTGAGAAGAAGAGGAAAATGTTAGATGAGTAATTTTTTAATTCTAACCTACACTGGTAAATAGTTAGCGAAAGTTTCGTTTGATGCGTTAGCGTATCTGGTGTTATTTTACATATTTTAACAACAAAGATCGATTGTTCACAGTTCGTGATATAAAGTTATAAAAAAATTACGACTTTGACACTATTGTGTCAAAAAAAATGGCTTCTTTTTTTAAATTTTATGGACTTGTGTTGAAACTTGGTACAATTGAATTATGAATTATATATGTCAAATGGAATTGTAATAACTTTAAAAATCTATGGTTTAATGTTATACATTTGTTAATCAAGGGATTCTTTTTTGATGACCCTGTATAACAGCAGACACCTGTTTTGTGCATATAAACTAATGGTAGAGAAGTTATCCTATAAGTTACGGCGGTGCAACTTAGTAGAACATGAAATTATGACGTGTAAAACTTAATAATACATTATCTAGTTGTAACTTCACACATGACAACACCCTTACAATTCCTTCCTAGAACAAGGTGTGTGAAGAAGGTAGAATAGGGTGTTCACACCTGATGAATCGAAAAACAATTTAATTATAGCTTTTCTACACGACTATTGCATTCATTTTGTCATAAAAGTGGAGTTTAGTTTATAAAATGCAGTTGGGCGGGACACGTTGCCAGACGCTCAGATTCTAGATGGACCAAAAAGATTCTCGAGTGGCAACCTAGAACAAGCAAAAGGAGCGTAGGAAGACCACAGGCAAGATGGTCTGACGATGTGAGGCGAATCGCAGGAAGCAAGTGGATGCAGTATACCCAGTATATAGGGATCTGTGGAAAGTCAAAGGGGAGGCCTATGTTCAGCATTGGAATTAAATCGGTTGAGAAAGAAGAAGAAGAGTATACATATTTATTCATTTATTAATAAATCATACATTTGCAACTTTAATTTACAATTGCCAATCCCACTAGGTAAAAACAAATAATACCTAAAAAAATAAAGTTATTAAAGTCATTTTTCTGTTTAACCATAAGCTGTATTTGATTTTTTTGATGTCCTATTTGGGTTTCTGGTTCATCATTACTTAAAATATGTAGTCTGAGAGTTCTCCTGTGTAAGACTGATTCCTGGACATAGACAATTTAGTATTTACGCAACTTTAGTAAAATACCTATTATGGCTATATCTGTATAAAGTTTCTTCTACATAAAATACAGAAATTCGCGAATAAATAAATTTTATCGCGATCTTGTAATTTTCAGGTCCCCGTCACATTCACCCCGCGTAGTCCCGGGGTGAACGGGGTGAAGTGGAGAGGTGAAAAGCTGAGAATGAATAAGTTGAAAAAAATATTCTCTAGGGGTCGGTTGATAGGGTTACATGACAAAAATCGAATAGAGACTAAATCACACGTGATAAAATCACAAGTGAATGCAATCGCAAAGGTAAATATATATAGGTATTTTATCTCATGATGGTATTGGAGAGACCGGAGTCAGGGATTAAGATCGCGAGATCTCATGTGTTAATTATTAAAGTAGTGTGCTAAAAGGTAGACTTATTGCAACAGCCATATCTTAAATAGATAAATAAAATCTTTATTGGATACACAAATGTTTTTCCAAGTAGCGGGTTTTTTGACACAGGCAATGCCTGCCAACAATCCAGATCTTACAGTCAACCCGAAAGATGTTTGGACAAAACAAATGTATTATACATAAGTAGTTTTATCTCAACAGATACACAGCAAAGGATGGACCTTCCATCAGGCTTATGACTGATCGTCGACAGGCTCAATGCGATCACTTTACACTTGAGTAACATTCACCAATTCGAGTCCATCCATCTGCCGCGGCCGGGAATCGAACCCAGACCTCTAACCTGACATGCCGGTATTCTACCGCTATGCTATCAAGGTGAGTTGAGGTGGAACGCGTATATTTTGTTGTGTAATGTACACGACCCTCTGTTGAGATTATTTTTTTGAATTTTGTGTACGTCTAACCACCTTTATGGATCCCTGAAAGTCTTTCGACAATATCAGGGTAGATGGCGGTGAACAGATTATGTCAGTTTTTTGTACCTACCTACAGGTATACCGATGAATTTTTACAAGATTGAAAATCTATTATATTTTTTAACACATTCAAGGATTTTGTCTATGGGATTTTATCCCATGCGATATCATCTCATGCGATTCCTTCTTTTACTCAGTGCTTTGTACTAACATTAAGTAGAAAGTTGAGAGTAGTTCTGAAAGTTGTTATGAGGACTGCTTCCTTAGTTCTACATTCTATATAAAGAGGACATAAATCATAGACGAAATGACAGGACTATTTGCTAACCTCACTGTGAAATGAAGAAATGGTATACCTACGTATGTGTGATTGTGTGAGAAAAAAGAGATATCAATATAAATATGTCAAAGTTTGTTTGTGCTTGTAGAAACTCATTACTAGGTCACTGTGAAGAATGTGTGGAAAACATTTAGTGATATTTTTTTTATTTATTTTTTTATTACTTACTAGCTGTACCCGGCGCGCCTTGCTACGTCTCAAAATCCGTGAAAAAGTTTAAAGTATGAAAAAATATACCTGTAAATTAATCTAACATCCATTTTACATCCACTTATATCGATTTTTGCATGAAACTCCCTTTCCAACCCATCTCTAAACTTCTGTGGTTGCCGGGAGTGTCACTATTCATCTCATCCATACCAAAAACCAAGTATTCGACACTAATGTCGATTTTTGCAGTCCACTACCTCCTACCCTATCTCTACACTTCTGCGGATGTCGGGAGTGTCACTATTCATCTTATCCATACCGGGAACTCTGGATTCGACATTCATATCGATTTTTGCATATCACTCCTGCCATCTGTACCCCCTTCTACTTTCCTCTACCTCCTTCCTTCAATTCCTTACCCCTCCACCCCCTAAAGACACTCGTTCTTTTATTTAAAGCTCATACAAAATTAATGAATGTGGGAAAAAGTATAAGACATTACAAAAAATAACACATTTTGTTAAAAAATCACACATTTTGTTAAATACCAACACATTTTGTTAAAAAATAACACACGTTTTAAAATATCATATTTTGTTTAAAATAACCCGGATGAACTTAAGACATTTCTATTATTAATATTCCTGAGGATCTGTGTAAGTTGAGGCATTAAGCATTAAAGTACTCGAAACTTCTACATAAGTCTTGGAAACATTATTCGCTACCTTGACTCCTGCGAAGACATTACTAATGAGGGGATAGGTGTGCCATAAATACGGGAAAATACATAGCAATCACATTTTATGAAAGTAGCTGCTACTGCGGAGTGAAACGCCGGAAAAAATACTTTGAAAAATAACGTAGGTAAATTTTGTAGTGAGTCTTTACTCGCGGTTTAGAATATTGTCTCACGTTTTTTGTAACTAAATATTATTTTCCAATGTTCGTGTGTTTTTTTGGCATGAGCCGAGCTATCACTTTTGAAGTTTATTTCTGTCAAAAAAAAACAGGGATCTATCAGGAAACCATCCAGGCTCCTTCACATTGTGCTCCATGGCCAACCCCAAAGTAGGCGACCCCCGGGCTGACCAGTGACCACCAAAGAGATGGTTTAACAGCTGGGAGTCGACCTCGCAGGAGGCTAACCCCTCTTAAATAACGGGCCATCAGGCTTACATTAAGATTAAGAAGAAGAAGAGGGATCGTGAGCAAAATACAAATATTTTCCAGTACATTTCACACTAAGCTAAGAGATTGTGTCGTGAATTGCAGAATACATCGTCAGCATAGAGATTCGAACACAGCACCTCATGTTTAGAAGTCCGTGCTCCAACCCACTGCACCAACTGTTCTTTTAATTTTAACCTCATTAAAAAAAATATGTCATTCAATATTTACCTGGCCGCACGATGATGAATTAACTCATCGTTTCAAAAATAACAGTTTACAAATGATAAAAATAATAGTTACTTTACAGCACCTGCTACTTTTAAGACTGTACTCGCAGTTGTAACAATTCTTTACAAGGTTGTAATTCTCCCATAAAGAACAGTAAATCCATTTTAATGTCGTACTATTTCATATTGTTACTACTCTAATGACTAAAATCACAGAATACCTGTTATTCTATGTAGGTAACAGGTATTTACATAACTGGTATAATATATCAAAAGTAGATATGTCTACCTATTTAAGAACAGTTATTTTCTCTATGTTACGTGTACATTTTAAAACACAACCAAAAAAGGTGGTTGCAAATGTTTTCGTCCACTACTCAACAGATGGCGTTAGAATCGGAAATTTGGTTAATATTGTGAAATCGTTTCCAGCTGTAGCACAACTTAAAAAAAATACACGATTAACAGCAGGGTATGGTGGAATGGGTGAACGTTGCCCTGGGCATAAAGTGATCACTTAAGCCAGCCAAATCCGACTCGTAAGCGTCGGAACACCAATCCCGCTTCCTCCCAAGGGAGTTTACATAACGCTGCATTATGTGAATGAAGAGGCTTCGCGTCTCTGTTGAGGAAAAACTTAACAATATAGTACTTATATTTGCGGCAAGTTTCTTAGTAATTGAGAAACTGTAGGTACATAATAACGTTAAGAGCGGGTGTTGATTGGTCTGTACAGTCGATCGCAGCGCCGGCCGCCACTGTCGAGCGAACGGTATAAATAACGCACTACGACGCACGCGAGTGTATTCACACAGCAACCTTTCACACGAAAGGTTCACCACGACTTTCTTATCATATCCTCAAGGACGAATGCATGTTGAGTCGGAGAAATCGAAGATCAAACAATATTTCATGTTAATTTCATTTTGAAAATTATTCCCTGATTATCTGGACATGGCAAACAATTCTAAGCATTTTTTATCATAACGGAAGCTACTACAAAATTCTTCCTTCAGCCATCTCTCCACTGCTGGATATTCCTCCTCTTCCATTTGTTTCCATTTTTCTGTATCTTGAGGTTGCCTATCCATCTTCTACCCGCGACAGGGGTAATATCGTCGGCCCATCTTTTCTGTGGCTAATCTACTCATCTTTTTTTTATCCCACAGTCTCCATCTAAGAACTCTGGGAGTCCATCGCTCTGTCCCCTGTCTGGCAACATGACCCGCCCACTACCATTTTTGTTTAGCAATCTGGTCCATGATGTCTACGACTTTATTTGTTCTGCGCCTAATTTCATCATTCCTCATTTTATTTTTCAGGTGCACGCCTAACATTAAAATTTGTCTTTCCATTGACATTTGTGTACTGTGTAATTAGCAGTACGAATTTTCGAAAACGAACTCCAAACTTATCAATACGAATTTTCTATCTATACGACTTAATAAAATGGACATATGACAGCTTTATAAGAGTCGTATAAAATCTTTAGCAATATGGCTTACTACCGAAATGATTTTATGACCCGTCGTAAAATCGACCAATAAACGACTTATTAATAAGTCCTATAATTGAATAGTTTTATATCATTATGAGAATAACTGTGACACTTCTTCTTTTATGAAAATGTCGTAAGGAGAGGGTAATTAGAAAACTTTCAAGTATTGAAGGCGAGGAGAATCATGAAAATATTTAGTGTGCCTTTAGCGTTCAAAATCGCATGCACGGAATTTTGGACTGAACTTGCAGCTCGTGGATCAATTTTTTTATAAAGGGTGTTTTTTTTGTTTCTTTGACAATTTCGCTTTCTTCAGTCTACTTACTTCGGGTTGACTGTAAGATATTGCGTTTGCAATAAGTCCGCCTTTTGGCACACCACCATTGTCTTGTTTTTGTAGATATGATAATATTTGGAAATTCCTTGAATAAAAAATAAACCGAAAGTACTCCTAAAATTTACGGGATCTGAAGATTTCCCGTTGAGTTTTTCAGATATAAAAGTATAGTTTAGCCAAAATACTGGTAAAAATAATCTTAACAAATTGGCTGTTTTAGATTTTTTTATTTGTTCCCAGGCTCTTCTTAAAAAGGTAATATTCATATTGTCGCTTACGTTATTCTTATTTCGCGCTAACATTCTCATACAAAATTGGAAATAGTTGAAGTTAAAATAGAACGATTTTTGCTCAGTGCATATATATAGGCTATTAACTGGGTACAAATTAAAATAAAACATTATTTTTTCCATTGTTTCATAGTAAAATAAATTAAGAATAGGTACACTTATTTTAATTCTAAAAGTTACAGAACTGGACCCATTGTTTTAATTGAAGTAGGTTCATTACTCATTACTAGGGTTGGTTGTAAATTAGTAACGCCATTCAAACTTTAAAAAAACTTGTACACGAATAAAAAAAAAATGCGGAAGCAAAATAATAATAGCTCTTCCAATAGAAGTGGCAAATTTATTGCAGCGCTAAAAACACAGAGACTATCATTTTATGTATGTATGTGTGTGCAACTCTGTGTGCGTGTCAATAATTTTGAAATTTATTTAGTAGTATAACAAAAAAAATATCACAGCAGTACCTGCTTATTTGCATTGCAAAAATTGAAGTGGGAATAATTAATAATTTGGGCTTGTTTACACACATAAATACTTTCCCAACAGTTTCGTATTAGTTCAGTTTCGTGAACACTAGGACAAGGTTGGTATAGTTGGCTGGAGTGTGGCCTCTTCCTGTCTTTTCCACCATTCTCTGTTTTGGGCACTCTTCCTCCACCCATGTCCCAAAGACTCGATAATATCATCGGCCCATTTCCTCTGTAGACCCTTACACTTCGTTTGTTTTTGTAAAGTCTTCAGCTCAATACTGTGGGGGTCCATCTGCCGTCCTTTTGCCTTCCCAGATGAGCTGCCCACTGCCATTTTAGTGTCTCTACTCTCTCCGCTTTTCACTCTCTAGATATAGTTTGAAATATTGTAGTAACAGGTGTAAATTTTGTAACCTCCTTGGACAAGGATATTAAAGGAACGTAATTCAGGGGTGGGGTTTGCCGATGGGCTCCCTTAAGGCTAACCCTGGGCCCACCTCTTGATAATATTTTGCTAGAAGAGCAGGTAAAGAGGTCGCTATTAATGTGCCTGAGCTACCCGAGGATATGGAGGGCCTTAAGCCCGTGTGAGTCCTTCAATATTTTAACTCTCACATTATGCCAATTCTATTCAAGAAACATATATTTTTACCGCCATATTTTGAATAAAATATCGTTCTATTAAGTTAAGCCTACAATCTCCATCATTTTAAAATGTATGTATTTAGTGGCGAATAAAGATAAGCTTAAATGTATGAATTGCGTGATATGAAACTATTCCATTAACACTAGTAACTTTGTTCAGTGTATTAACTTTTCCTACAATAACAGTAATTATAATTGTTATTTTTAAAACATTAGTGTTTTACGCTCCACCCTAATATTAATTCACAAACTGTAATTAAGAGTATGCATACCGACATTTCAAAAATTTCTAAAAACGGGAGACCTTATATCTCGACAAACGTTACTAAATATGCTTTGCAACAAAATAGGGTAGAAGCATTGAACCTTTATCTAAGGAATAACCGTAAAAGATTTTTTATATCTTGTATAGATTTCTCAAAAAAAAAATAATTGAAAAACACCTCTGCATCTTTTTTCCGAAAGGCGGAAACTCGTTTCCCGAATGTCGCGGAGTAATTTTTTTTATTTGTACTGATAATATGTATTAAAATCTAGGGAATAACCGTAAAAGTTTTTTATAGACGTAAAATTAACCCCAAAAAATAGAAAAAACGCTATTTTTACAATTTTTTCATGCGATTGTTCACGCGATTTTGAACCTTAATGCCGTGGGAAATGAATGTGACGTCATTCTTGGTGCCAAGCCCATAAGCGACTCTCCCAGATTAGGGGTTGAGATGGGGGGGGGGGGGGGCAATATTTTTTAATTACGTTTTGATTTTCCTGTACACAATTCTTGAAAATTCTCTTCATAAAAGAAATTTTTAAACAAATATTTGATTTTTACAAATTCCTTTGAAAGGCATTATATTTTTTCCTCAACAGAAACGAGAGGTATCTACATTCACACAATTTAGCTTTATGTGAACTCCCTTGGGAAGAAAGCAGGTTGTTGCAGGTGTTCCGACGCTTACGAATCGGCTTGGCTGTTTTAAATTATCACTTTATGCCCAGGTAAACGTTTACCCAATGTTGCATTATGTGAACTCACTTGCGGAGGCAGCAGGATGGGTGTTCCGACGTTTAGTCCTCGACTTTCGCTGGCTTAAGTGATCACTTTATGCCCAGGTCAATGTTTATCCGTTCCATCAAATCTTGCTGTCAAATGTGTTATGGCGTAGTTGGTTGAAGCTTGGACCTTCAATCTGAAGGAACAGGGTTCGAATCTCGGCTTTGACGAGGCATTCTGAATTTTGCGACACATATTTTAACTTACTGCTAAGTACTTTTTTTGGGTTAGTGTACAAAAGTCCAAATCTTTTTTTTTTCTTTTTTTAATGCATATGGCAAAAGTACTGGCAACTACAAAATTAGAGGTAAATCTCTTAGCCAATTGGCAGCGTCAGCAGAGACCCCGTGAATATAAAAAAAAAGGTTCAAAATTCACCATGGCAACCATACGGTACGTCCATAAAGAAATTGAAATCCAGATTGGCAGTAAAAACTTTAAGAAACCCGATATTTGAAGCCATTTTTTCTTTTTGTGTAAAATTTCTTCTTAATTAAAAATATCTACGTTTTAATTCAATAAGCGCGAAAGTCCATTAGTGCGAATAATATAATAAAAATGAAATTCTATTTCTGTACTTACCTAGCTCGTTTTTGTTAAGAGGCGATATAACATGTGAAAAATTGAGTCAAGATTTTTTTTCTAAATTTCTCAGCTAATATAGGTACTTAATATATCATTAGTTACAGTTAGAATCGATAGGTATCTAAGTATACGCACGTTCCATAATTATGTGAAGTCCCTTGGGCAAGAAGCAGGACGGGTGTTCCGATGCTTACGAGACAGCTTTTGCTGGATTAAGTGATCACTTTATGCCCAGTGCAACGTCCAACTATTCCACATGAAATGCCTAATTTTAGAACGTTTCACAATTAACCAATTTTTCGATCCTAGCGCCATCTGTTAGCCAGAATTAATAATGTTGCTTATAATTTTTTGTGCTTACATATACAAAATTTGAAAATGTTGAAATGTAAACAGAACGATTTTTACTCAGAGAATAAGTCCTATAATATGCTGTCCTTGGGCTTCGGCGTCCTGAAATGTATTCAGCCAATACTTACGGAATCTTCTTAAAACTGAAGAAAATGATAGATGAAAGTATGCGGACTACAGATCGGCTGTTTTAGAATTAAAGGATTTGGAAAATCTTTGAATAAAAATATTCCTAAAGTACCCCTAAAATTTACGGGATCTGAAGATTTTCCGTTCAGTTTTTCAAATATAAAAGAATAATTTAGCCAAAATCTGGTGGGTAATTACAATCTTAACAAATCGGCTGTTTTAGATTTATAATTTTCTTCCCAGGTTTCTTTTAAAAAGGTATAATTCACTTTGTCGCTTACGTTATTCTTATTTCGCGCTAACATTCTCAAATAAAATTTGAAAAAGTTGAAGCAAAAATAGAACGTATTTTACTCAGAGAATTTCGCCCCTTAAGACGATTTTTCACACTTTTTATTACTTACAAGAGTTCGTTTTATTTTAAAAAGTGACGGAGCTATAATCAAATTACCAAATTTAAAAGTCGAGAAGCGTTTGGGAACAAAATAGGAAAAGGGAAGGAATATAATTCAGTTAGAAGGAATCGTACACGAGTACACCCACTCGTTTGGAACTGAATACTAATTAAAGCTTGCAACCTAACTATGACATCATGGTCATTTCCCACGGCATCAAGGTTCAAAATCGCATAAGCAATCGCAAAAGGTAAATATAGCGTTTTTTCCATTTTCTGAGGTTAATTTTGCGTCTATCGAAAAACTTTTACGGTTATTCCCTAGACTTTAATGCATATGCGACTTTCGGGAAACGAGTTTCTGCATTTCGGAAAAAGATCAGAGATGTTTTTTACAACTTTTTACTGAGAAAATGTCAGTATGCGTACTCTTTACAAGTAGTTACCTCAACAGATACACAGCAAAGGATAGACCTTCCATCAGGCTTATGACTGATCGTCGGCCGACTTAATGTGATCACTTTACCCTTAAGTAACATTCACCAATTCCAGTCCATCCATCTGCCGCGTCCTTCTCATAAAATTTTGTTTTTTTTCTAGGCTTACTTATTTTTTAATTTGGCGACCCGCCTTCGTTTCACAAACAATACGAATTTCAAAGTGTACCCACTTTTTAATATCCACAGTACCTTCTTTCTTTGTAGACACAACAATAATTTTCCAGCTATATTTTACATTGCCAGTGGCATGTTTATTACAAAAATTTTTGCTCCATAAATCATTTATTTTTCAAAAAGATTACGAAGTAGAAAAGTTTGTACAAATAATAATAATGGGTACCTACTTATTACATTATTATTACTAGTTCGTACCCGTGAAAATTCACGGAGGCTTGGTTAAATATGTTTTTGTGTAACCGCTATTAGTACTCCACCCTTCAAAGTTCCTCTAGTAAACACAATCACAAGTCTCTCCAATATCGTCATGAAAGTCGTAAAACCAGATTCATATTGTCGACTTTTTTAGTTGGCACCCACCCCTGAAGGCCACAAAACTCGTCTTACATGTCAACCAACATACATACATAGGTACTTTACACACATATAGATGGTGGGTACTTTAAATAGTTCGATTTGCAATCTTTACGTTTATAGGTACGTACCATATAGTATGTATGAGAATTCGATCTTCATTTTCAGTCACGTTGTCTAAAATAGTACTTTCTTGATTATTTCCACGAAATAAATATTTCAAAACTATTTTCATTCATAATTTTATAAGTAGGGACGTACACTTCTTAATTTCAAATTTTCATTCATAAAAAGTGTTTTATCGACGAAAATTTTTTGCCACCCATGAACGCATCGCTGTTTTAAATTTACATACATATTAATAGTACTTGCACAATTCGCTAAAGGCTCAGCGTTACAAACACACCGGACTTGGATTCTACCAGTATTGTGTAATGGAATTGTAGGTACTCCCAGTATCTTTTGAACTTGCGAGCAATAAGGTAAAAGGTAAGAAGAAACTGCTGTCGACTGGTAAAATAAAATGTTGAGAAATGTCCCCGGCTTAAACACTTTTTTACAGGGACGCCACTGGTGAATCGCGCTGCGTAAACGAAATTTTAGTTGTGTTATGAATAATGAAAAAGTTGCCCAAAAAAAATCTTTCAGTTTTAAGTCTATTGGTTGCACCACACGCGCGCGAGCCAAGACAACCTTCTTGTTTTCATGAGTCAAAATGCGTGTGGATGGAACGTTTGTCTTGACGTCTAATTTCTTCTTTTTTCAGACCAAGAGGCGGGGGTTTTTCGGCTGAAGGAGGGGCGGAGGGGGGCTGTTTCCACTCAAAAGACGGCAAAAGACACAATAGTGTTTGAAACTTTCATAATCATTTTTCAACATTTTGAGTTTGTCAGTTATAACCTTGTTACTCTCAGGCGACCATATGATACTACACCAATATAATAACTGTTACAACTTACCTAACCTGTAATTAAACAATAATGAACTACATATTATTTTTCAACATTTTGACTTTTTCAGTTATAACCTTGTTGTTCTCAGGCGACCATATGATATTACACCAATACAATAACTGTTACAACTCCTGACCTGTTATTAAACTATAATTATAACTATTATTTTTCACATGTGTAACTCGGAGGTAACATTTGGGGATTATTATGAAATTTTGTCATGAGTTTTACCGTTATTTTTATTTCTTTCTGCTCTTCTTATTAATGTTGTTCTGGAGTACTCGGATATCTAGGGGGTGTGGGGGTAGGCAGAGAGGACAGGGCGAGTGGGGTCATGATTTATATGAAGAAACTTTATCTCTTTGTTATATTTGAGGAATGGGACATGTTGCCTCTAATAATTCACCTAACGATTTATCGAAAAGTTTGTATCAATTCAAATAATCGATAATTCGACTACAATTAATCGAACGAATATCAAACTAAAACCATTTGTGTTCAATGAGTGATTTTAGAACAGACTGGACTTCGATTGAAATTCGCGATTTGAAGGGTTTTCTAATAGCAATTATTAAAAACCCCACCATTCGTTTTTGATGACCATTTATTTATAGGTTTACTAGATTTTAAAACGTATTTAATAAAAAAATATTTATTACATAAAAAATATAACTTCACTCGTGTCTTTCAGTCAATTTGGTTATTAGTTGAATTAGTACTAGTCGAAATACCCGAAAACCATAAAAAAGGGTTGGATGTAAATGATCCAAAACTATATTATACCTTCAATAGCGTTAAAAATAATAGTAGACGAAATGAACGTCGACAGTACTGTGAATTGGGGGTATTTCAGGTACTTTCAAGATTTTCGACTGAAGGTGCAATGGTGAAAGTTTATTTTTATTGTAAAAAATGAAATACTGTGTATATAGCTTATCCACTTTAATGAATTTAATTACATCCTCATCATCGGGTAAATTTGACAATGTCGTGTGTAATTAAAGTCATTCAAATGGAACATATTATTTCATTTTTATCTTATTTTAACAACATCACCGAAGCGATATTTTTGGTGGCAAATTTAAGCGGTAAATTCACCGAGCACAGTCGTAAGAATTTTTAAATAAAAGAAAGAAGAAATATCCACATTTTTATGGATCTTGTTAATAATAATCTTGTCCTTAATTAAGATTATGTTTAACATTTCTTTACTTTCTTTACTTTCTATATTTCTCTTTCTTTTCACAAAAGGTCTGTAATTTTATTTCATCTCTGGTGGGGAAATAATTGCGGTGCGTCCAGCGCTGGTTAACAAGTGAAGGTTTCCATTTAAATTATTCCGTCTGAAAAATGGAGCATTTAAGAGTATGCATACCGACATTTCAATAATTTCCAAAAACTGGAGACCTTATATCTCGACAACCGTTACTAAATATGCTTTGGAACAAAATAGGGTAGATGCATTGAACATTTATCTAGGGAATAACCGTAAAAGATTTTTATTATCTTGTATAGGTTTCTCAAAAAAAAAATCGCGAAAAACACCTCTGATCTTTTTTCCGAAAGACGGAAACTCGTTTCCCGAAAGTTGCGGAGTAATTTTTTTTGTTCTGATAATATGCATTAAAATCTAGGGAATAACCGTAAAAGTTCATTGGTAGACGCAAAATTAACCCCAAAAAATGAAAAAAAAAACTTAATTTTTATCATTTTAGCGTGCTATTGTTAACGCGATTTCGAACCTTAATGCCGTGGGAAATGACTGTGACGTCATTCTTGGAACCAAGCCTTTAATAAGTGAAGGTTTTCATTTAAAATATTCCGTCTAAAAAAGGAGGCATTTAATATTCTGTCTTTTGCATGAAGTGCCCTGTCACTTTGAGTTCTAACTAATTTATCTAAATATAGTTGAACTTTAGTATCACACAGGTAAGTGAACTTTTGAACTTGTTTGTGTATCTATTTTTACTGCTGTAGCCACTTGCCTTCCACTGCTGGACACAGGCCTTTTCTAAACTCTTCCACTGTCTTCTATCTTGGGCAATCTGCTGGCATCTACGACCCGTAAGCTGGACAATGTCATCTGTCCACCTTTTGTGTGGTCTTCCTACACCTCTTTTATTCTCCCAGGGCCTCCACTTCAGGATTTTAAGTGCCCATCTGACACTGTCCTGTCTTGCCACATGTCCCACCCACTGCCATTTTAGCTTTGCTGTTCTTTCTGCGATGTCGGTAACTTTTGTTAGACGTCTGATCTCCTCATTTCTAATTTTATCTCGAAGACTGACGCCCAATATTTGTCTTTTTTTGTGGATTTTAATCTAAATATTTAGTTTTTCATTTTTTCCTTCGAAACTATATCTGTTTATTGCCTGTCGGTAACATTTTTATTAAACGAACCCTTTTACCCTATTAAAATTACCTCGTCATCGATTTCGCCAGGTGTACCAGCTAGTACAATATTATTAATATACATAAAACTATACGCTGTACATGTGTGTTTGTTTGTGTTGAGGTTTGCGGGAAGTATATCATAGGTAGGTGCTTAATTTCAGAATTTTCACAAAACAAGGTAAAACCTCACTTTACTACAGGTGAAATTTATGCGGTCCTTGGTAATCTACAGGGTGTTGTACTCTAGTAGTTAATGATACTCATTATGCGGTGACTATTTAGAACAGGAACTGCTAATTGTTATCACTACTACTGTGAAAAATTTACTCATACCTGTTCTTTTTTCTCAATGTTGAAAAGAATGAAGTTATCGAGTATTTTGTTTGAGTATTTATTTACAGCTTAATAGAGCCGTCATGAATATAACTCGGATAGACCTGATCACTGGTAATACAAAATGGCAACCACTAGACACGTATTTTTAAATCATTTTTCAATCAATATCGCAAAGGACATTTTTATTATATTTTAAACCTTGACCTAAAGCATATATATCTGCAAAACTTGGCGCAGTTGGCTGAGGTGGCAGTCTCTAGAACGGGAGGTGCCAGGTTCGAAACCCGGCGCTGGCGATGTATTCCACACTTTGCGATACAGGCTTTTAGCCTAGTGCAAGGTGTGCAGGAAAGTATTTGGGTTTGTGTATGCAAGCCCAGATCCTTTTTTATATAAAAAAAATGTAGTGTTATTCAAATATAAAGATGAAAATACAAACGCTGTCAACGAAAACAGATAACGGCTATTAAAGTTAATGAAAGAATTATAAAAAAAAAAGTTTATTCAAGCACATAAAAGTAACTCTATTATAAATTGATAATAACAATTATTTTTGATAAGGATATGACTAAATATTAGACACTGTGATACTGGATCAGTAGGTGTCTACATACTAAATTTTAATCCAGTGTCACCTCAGAACTGTTATTTTTAAAATAGCATTTCAATATTGCTACTGTTATTTTTATTTGGTGGTTTACTCATGTCTTAGAACCCCTCATCTATCTGTCTACATAACAATAGGGTTGTGTACATAATAAAACAGAGCGCCGGTCATTAGAAACTTGATGTGTGTATGTCATTATGTAACACTAGATAATATACAGCAAAATACGGGTAAAACAGCTAGTACAGCGTCTGTACTACAGTGTCAGCTATCATTAATAATAAGTTAGGTTAAGTTGGCGTTCAAGTCACGACAGGGCGATTGCTCGATTTGTCAATATCTCGATTGGGCAAATCCTCGCTGGATAATAAATTAGTACCTAATGATTGTTTTTTGTTTCGCACGCGAATAAGTCAAGTTTGAATCTAAAAATTACCTGATCATAAAATTTTCGATAAATTGTAGAGGAACTGCATTAGAAGGAGATCTGATTAAATATAATAAAAATAATTCGAATACAAGTAGAATTTGCTGAATCGAGATAGTTTAAAAAAGTTATAAAACAACTTAGTTTTTTAAAACAGAAAATGCATGGGAATTACTGTATAAAATGCCTATATTGATAATATTAAAAAAAAATCTTTTAACAAATATCTTGTGCGTTATTGCTGGATTTCACCAATTTCTTGGGTAAGGAATAGCAGCGACAGGAGCCACCTATCATTGTTTTGCATAAAAATGTGGGTCCTATTTCCGCTATTCCTGATTTAAGAAGTTGGTAAAATCCAGCATATATATATTGATTAAAATTTGAAAGAAAACTTATTAAAATAAAAATTTGACGAATCGAGCATTTGTTGAATCGAGATTTTACTACTTAATAATATTTAGTTCCATGGGCTCCATTAAAATACACTTGAACCATGTGAGCTGTTTTACATACGTAGGTACATAACACACAAATGATTCATAAGGGCATTTCCGGCGGCTTTCCGGATCGTTGCTTACAATATGCAATTTTAATTTTATCTTCTCGTAAATAATTTAGTTTTTTATTTTACAATAAAAATTCGGTATCTTACCGGCCACGGCGGGTAAACTTCTAGTCCTATGAAAAAAATATATAAAACATTTTTTTTTTGAGAATTTAGTAAGGATTATTTTTGTCATTGGCCTCTTTTTCCTATCTCTATATAAAAAAAAAATGACGTAGGGGGACGTATTCGCCAGGGAGGGGGGGGTGTTTTTTCTCGTGACCGGATAAAAACTATTAGTATACGATTTCTTTCAGTAACTACTATAGATTAGAAAATAACCAAATAAATAAGCGGATCTGAAATGGGATGTACGATAAAATAGTCAACATTTTATAAAAAATTCATCAACTGGAATCCAACTAGAAAGTTTGGGCTTTTATCCCTTAAGCAAATTTCTTAAGGGTTTTTGTCATTTTTTGGGATTTATTCATGTTGAGCAATATTCCTATGGGTTATAATCCAGGAACCATTTTTTCTAAGCAACCTTGTGGCGATGTGTAAACTTTAATTTAAATCAGATTTCGATTAAAAAACTAATAGGACACATATTATTATTCAGTACCTACATTTTTTTTTTCGTAGGTACTTGCATGTAACCTTGAACTGTTATATTGTGATTAGTGTTGCCCCAGAACAGGCTATCGCCTAGTGGGGCAATAAAATACTAGATATTAGATAAATGAAAAAAAATGAAAATGAAATGAAATATTTTTAGCGGTTACAACTAATTAGGAAAAAACTGTAATATCTACGTTTTACCGTCCGGAATCGGAGTGTTCTTTTTTGGTTTGTTCTGTATGGTCCTGTCTCCATACGACCAATATCATTTACTTAATTATTTACCCATTTCATTTTTCGTTTTCCTATTTCCTTTTCACAGGACAAAGATATGGCATACCTACTCCTAGGATCTTTTGATGTACATAATATATGCCTACATACGTAAGAGTTCTATTCATACCCCCTCACGCGCATCCCTTGCAGGGTAGGGAAAGAGTAAGTTATTATATTATTATTAATATCAAATTAAACTAATAGAGAGGAGAGTTTGCTAATGAAAGGTATCTGTTGCTAACTTCACGTTGGTTTGTTGGTAACTTTTGAAATATGATACAGTTGTTGTGCGACTAAAATAAGTAAATACACTAGATTACTCGGTGTCCGGTAAGTTCGTCTAAAATCAATTGGTCTAATTATCAATTGGTCTAAAATCAATTGGTCTAAAATTAATTCGTCCAAAATCAATTGGTCTTAAATCAATTGGTCTAAAATCAATTAGTCTAATTATCAATTAGTCTAATTATCAATTAGTCTAATTATCAATTCGTTTAAAATCAATCCGTCTGAAATCGACGAACTTATCGTTTGGCAAATTGATTTTGGCCGAATTGATTTTAGGCGAATTGATAATTAGACGAATTGATCTTAGACGAATTGGTTTTAGACCAATTGGTAATTAGACGAATTGATAATTAGACGAATTGATTTTAGACGAATTGATCTCAGATGAATTAATCTCAGACGAATTGATTTTAGACGAATTTTTTCTTCTTCTTCTCAGCCTTCTCGCGCCCTCTAGACGAATTGATTTTAGACGAACTAACCGTAAACCAGATTACTCACATAATATGTTGTGGCCCACTTTATTTTGGCTTCGTGGTATCGTATGTTTTGTCTAATGCCTGATCCACACGCTTGTCAAACCTCAACGAGACATCACAGATTCAAACGTGTGTAGGTATAGGGCGTTTAGATCGACTTGTGTATGCCACCTTATTACGGACTTTGCCTAGGTGACAATATTGTGGTTGTAATAATTATATAAAAAAAAATCGAAGCGAAAGCTTGCGAGCACTTGTGGCCGATCTGATTGAGGTCGAGAGAAAGCGCTTGAGAAATTCTACAAGTTTCTGGGTTTGTTGAGGCTTGGAGTGTGAGAAAAGTCTTTACGACTTTTTTGTGTTCTTTTGACGAAATGAAAACAATTAGTTCAACATTTTCCCGCACGACATTATTAGGTACATTTGTGGCGCTTCAATAGTTTCCTAAATTTGTAATTCATACGTACATAATTATTTTTGGATTTACATACATTAGGGGTTTGTCACAACCATTAGTAGAGTTTACGAGTTATTCAAGCAATAAAATCAAAACCATGGTAGAATTATAATTTGTTAAAAAAAACTCGGTTTTTTGAGAGCTCATAGCTCAGTAAATATTCGAGTATAAAAATCAGTTTAGAGCCCATTCAATAGTAAATTAAATGTGCATTAAATTGAACAGGTATATATATTTTTTGTACAACCGTTTGGGAGTTATTTTAAAAATAGAAATGGATGACAGAAGATAAATGGGTTTTTGTGCTACCAATTGGAGCGCGGCAGTCCTAGAAAATCACATTTTTGAACTTTACATTGTAGGACCGCCGCTAATAGCATACCAAAAATTCAGAACTACAGGACCTTTTGCAAGGCAAATGTCTAATTTGACTGTAGTACGTACATGTTGATGGTATAACTACGTAAGGTAACCTTCATAACATAACGTATGTCTTAAATTAATTAACGCAAATAATAATTACTGTATAGTATAATTATTAATTAACATGAAAGGTAGACCGTACTAGCCTTCGGGTATTGTAGGCTAGTCTGGTGAAACATTACGATTATTATTTATAGGAAATATTGTTATACAGGGTGTCTTGTAGGTGACCTATTTTTTTTTATTCAAAATTTTTAATGATTTACGCAGGTACTTACCTATTTTAAGACTTAGTAGTAACTTATTTCGTACGTTTTATGAAAATGCTATTTGATCATACCTGAAACAAGAGAAAAATATATTTATAAATTGAGGCGGCAGTTTCTCGAGCGGGAAGTGGCAGGTTCAAACCCCGGCGCTGGCGGTGTATTCCACACTTTGCGATACAGGCTTTTAGCCTAGTGCAAGGTGTGCAGGAAAGTATTTGGGTTTGTGTATGTATGTAGGTATGTACAAATATGTGCAAAACAAAATGTCGCGTATGTTACGCTAAAAAATAATAGGAACTCCCAAACATGTGAAAATGAGGTGGCCTTTACACAAGAGGCGGTGAAACCATACAATGTGAATTTAAAAACAATTATACACAATTGCAAACCATTTCTCATGTACTTTTGATCTGATATTTTATATTTTTTTGTCAATGTTTCAGATGTACTTACCTACCTTAACTTACTTATTTATGTTGTTGCTTGTATTGTACTTGTACAAAACTATTATTAATGTTAAAGGCTTGCGCCGTAAATAAATAAATATATTTTTTGAGAAATCTTACTTCTTCTTCTTTCTCTTGCATTAGATCAGTTGATCTATTTCTTGCATAGAGGTCACCTGAGACAGCAAACTTGATACCTACTTATAATTAAAAATTGTCGTATGGGTGGGATACCACTCCGAAGAATTCGACTCTGTATAGAGTATTCTTAATTATGTTTGATACCCTTCCAATAGACAACACACTTTCCCCATTAGAGGAACATTCTAGAATCTGGTGATTTATTTCTGGGCTGCGCTACGCTAAATTAATTATTTAATTACCAGGCTTTGTGGCCCGCAAGGCCCAGGTAGATGAATGAAAGAAGAAAAGAATTGTATAAAAAAGACGTAATAATAGGTACAAGTACTATACTTACCATTAGTATATACCTACCCCAATAATAGCCAGAGAATCTATCTAATGTTAGAAAGTACTAGTTGAGTTGCCCGTGCTTCGCAAAGGTGAAGTGTGACTTTAGGATCTGAACTTCTTTTCCAACGCCCTTTCATATGATACCATACATGACCCCACGCAACGGTTGGATACCCTCATCATCATGGCATCTCTAAGGAAAAACTTTTTCTCCAAAAACCAGCGACGTTAGATATTATTGGAAATGTTATTCTAAATTTTCGCAGCAATATGTCGGTAAATGCAGGAGTTATGAGAACACTTACAAATTATGGGACTTTGTTTTATAGTTATAGATGTAGTATTTTATTTTATTTCACTTGACGTTGTTGTTATTGTCCCCAAATCGCTTCACATCCCATGCGGGGTGGGTAGAAAGGACAAAACGCTAGACCTCTCTATCCTTACACACATTACTAGCTTCTGCCACATTCTTACAATTCGTCATACAAGCTCTCCTGTTTCTTTCATTCAAAACTCATTCGTCCTTGAGAATCTGGTCGACATGCTCGATGCAGGTCAAATTAGGACGGTCACGCTACCTCACGTCTCTTCTTTCAGCCATATAGATATTATCTTTGTTGCATTAATATGTTACCGCACTCATTCTCTTCTTCTTCTTCCTAGTCGGCCCCCCGATTCTGGGGATCGTGACCATCACGCATGTGGATGAAATTCACTCATTCTCTAAACATGCCCAAACCGTCTGAGCTTATGAAATCACACATCTCTCCAATTAAAAATACATAGATAGTCTTCTTCTTCTTCTTTTCAGCCCCTTTTCCCTTCACTGCTGGATATAGGCCTCTTCCTGTCTCTTCCACAATTTTCTGTTTTGGGCGATCTGCCCCCACCCATGTCCCACCGACTCGATGATAAATGATAGACATAGATAGTAATTAGGAATTTTAAAATTCATTTGATGGACTTTGTTTACACGCAGCGAAGTGTTATATGCAAACTAGATTTCTTGTTCCATGCTGTATACAATTATGAACAGGGTGTCCTAAAACTAAAAACAAATTATAACTAACTAAGATGGCGTCGCTCATCAAAAAGCTATCAAAGCAATGTTATAGTAGTAGAGGATATATGATTTTAATTGCGTTATGTATATAATATCTTAAACTACCTCACAAACCTTTGGACCTTCAGTAATTATAATAGTGTAAACCTTATACATGGTGTACCCAAACTGTATATAGTGTATAGTTATGTATATACAGGGTCGTGAGAAAGTTTATTTACGGAATGATGATGGATCGAACTTTCCATCCATCCATCGCATCGGGTGAACTGCTAGTAGTCTAATGAAAAAAATCTATAAATATTTTTCATTACGGGCCCGCTACACGCTCGCGAGTCACCGCGACCTTTTGGTGTTCATGAATAAAAAGGCGTCAACGGTCGGTTACGTACACGTCAAGACAAACGATCCATTCGCACCCCTTTTTACTCATGAACACCAAAAGGTCGCGGTGACTCGCGAGCGTGTAGCGGGCGCATAGACTAGCAGTTTACCCACAATGAGGGTATGATGCTGTAGATATATATAACAAGCCATTAAAATATTAAGTAGGTATTTGGAATTTACAAAAACAATTAAATTTAAAGTGTCTATATTTTCGTTGTTGGCTCTTCGGGTTTCCTTACTGCGTGTAGAGTGGTTGAGGTGGTCGGTAGCTTGGTTGGTAACGCGCTCGACTATTATTCCAGTGGGCTCGGTTTCAATACCCGACTTTCTCCACTTCACAACACGAGCTTTTAAGTTTTCTGTGGAGTGTACAAAGATGTATTTGATTCATTAAAAGATTCATTAAAAAAAATAACAGAGCTTTAACACGCAGTAAGGAAACCCGAAGAACCAACAACGAAGATATGGATTCATCACGCCGCGAAAGACTACAAGATTATTTAAATTGAAAGTGATCATTAAAGTAAATCTATAGAAATAAACAGTATCATCACCTATGTACTCTTGTAGGTACCTACCAGGGTAGGCACTTGGGCGATTATATTTTGAGTAGAATATAGTCACAGTACCGCCCCTGTGGCCCAGTGTAATTTATACGAACAAGTTAGTCATAATATTGTGCCTGACCAGGGGCGGTTCTAGTGAACGTCCAAGTTATGTTCCCATAAGCAAGGAGAAAACTTTTAGAAATGCTTTTTTTTTATTGTTTTTATTTTTATTTTTTATTATTTATTTATCTTATTATCTATTTGTATGTATTATGTGTGTATATTTATATGTATATATTATGTATGTGTTATTTTACGTATTTTATTATTATAGTATTTAAGTTTTTCTTTCTTTTCTCGGGTTGACTGTAAGATATTGCTTTTGCACTAAGTCCGCCTTTTGCCACACTGCATTGCCTTGTTTTTGTTGTTATATATATAAATATTTACTGGCCAATAAAGGTTTATTTATTTATTTTATTTTTTGTCACATATGTAGTAAAAAAAACCCAAACACCTATTTTTATGGACACACACAAGCTAAAACCTTATTTATTTATTTATTTATTTCATACACGGCGTAAGCCATTAACAATAAAACACAAACAACAAAACACCATTAAAACGATCAATCAAAAACAAAAGAACCTAAGTAATTTTTAAAAACATCCTTCAATCATGTAAACATAAAATTATACCACAAACAAAAAATACACACTCTACAAAAATATTTCAACAATAATTTTCTCATCGAAGCATGACAGTACAAAAATATAATAAAAGATTAAAAGCACTAAAATATATAAAATGAATGTCGTGAAGTGCAGAATACATCGTCAATAGGGAGGTTAGAACCCGGCACCTCCCGCTTAGGAGTCCGCGATCTAACCAACGGTGCCAACCATGTCTCCACCCAACTATGTATTCTTGCAGGGTAGCCCTTCCGGCAAACCTTAAACCTTCCCGTGAAAAAAAAAATATTTTGGGTAAAAGACTGGATGACATAGGAGCGAAGCTCCTGAAATATCCAGGGGTGGAGCTAGGTTTACCCTCAATGGATACTATGATAATGTGTAGTGAAAAAATGATTTTCTAAAATTTTCATCCCTTAGCTCGCGTCTGTATTCGGTAGTTAGCAAGTGGCAAAATGGTCCATCAAATCGCTCCCTGGAGTTCCACAGAATAGCAGAACAAGTTGTAGAACACAGTTCCAACTACAAACTAGATGTTGGTTGACTAGCAGATGAGTTTGTCATAGTGATTATCGCAAAGTACAATCAGTCTCAGATTACCCTAACTATTTTAGAAGCATTAATAGCGCAGAGCGAGTAAACTCTATTTAGTGTACCTATCGCTGATGTGATACAATATGAGTAATATCGGGGTTAACAAAATTACATTAATTTTAATGAGTATTTATCAATTTGTAACAAAATACTATAAGTAATTGTCATGCATCCTAAAAAACTATTTTTTTCTAAATAAATTTAACACACCAGAACCGGTAATAACCGGCGCAATGAAAAAAAGTTAAGAAGGTTCTTTGAATCCTGATCTAGTCCATGAACTGTGTAGATTTTTAGTAGTACAGATTATTAAAAAAAATCAGTTAAAACAAATCTAAAACATACTCCTCAAATAGTTTTCAACGCACGGATCTCACCGTGTGGAAGACTTAGAAGATTTTTTTTTTCCAAAATGAGACAACTCCGTTGTAAGGACACATACTCCTTGTGACCGTGCTTCCTCACACCTTTTACTTCACCAATATTATATATTTCGTCATTCTGTCACCATTCATCTTCTCGACATGGCCTGAACTTATTCACATTCATTCTAATTGCATCAATCGTCTTATTAAATGATAGCAAAAAATTGCTAAACGAAACGGCGTAAAACGCAAACAGACTGTAAGATAGGATATAGATATGAGGTTATGGGGTAGGTAGAGAGGATGGAAGTTGTAATTTGGGGTTTGAATATCATTAAGAAGTAATGTTGTTACATGGTCCTGCATGATCCTTAGGTTGTATCACATAGTCTCACAGTCTCTGAAGGACACTAGACTATGATTCTTTAATTATGTATGGACAGGACATGGAGTGAATGAAAGACGATAGCGGAGAAGTGATTAAAGATGAGAAATAGATTCAAATAGAGAGGTGCCGGATTCGAATCTCGGCGAACTTGGATGTGTTCTGTACTTCCCAAAGCTTTTAGCTAAATGTGCAGGAAAGTATTTGAGTTTGTCTACACAAGTCCAGATTTTTTTTTAGAAAGTTTTTTTTTAATTTTTAGATTATCGGCCGAGAGAAATAAGGTACTTAAGGCATGTAGGACGAGTTTTGTGGCTAGGATGAATGTGAACAAAACAAGTAGTTATCTCAACAGATACACGGCAAAGGATGGACTTTCCATCAGGCTTACGACTGATCGTCGGCTGGCTTAATGTCATCACTTTACTCTTTACAAACATTAACCAATTCTAGTCCAACCATCTGCCGCGGCCGGGAATCGAACCTAGACCTCCAACCTGACAAGCCGGTAATCTAGTAAGCCTGATGGAATGTTCATCCTTTGCTGTGTGTCTGTTGAGATAACAACTTGTTATATTCAACTACGACATGTAGAAAATTCCGATGTTCTCACAAAATAAAAATTGTGATTTTTAAAATTAATCTCGAATGTGAACAACCAGAGATGTATAAGACATGTGGAGAGAATGTCTGAGGATATAATGATAATTGAAATAATAAATTAAAAAATCTGAGGAAAGTTCTCACGTGGAGTGAACGTGATGACTAGAAGCTTAAGGATGAACGCGTGTCGAGTGAAAGAAATCGCAGAGACTGTTTGAGGTTCGCCACTTATTCGAGATGTCATATAAAAAATCGCAGAATGATATGACTAAAATCATTTATGCGTTGTCCAAAAAAAAGATAATATTTGCCCCATTTTTTGCAAAAATGCCTAAATTTTTGCTACAAAATAATAGAATATTGTAATTCAGGCTGCACTGCTGTAATAAATTTCCAGTTATCAAATCTATAATTCAAAAATAATAAATTTTAAATTACATTCCAAAAAAATACGGAGAAAACAAATGATATTTTTACGGTAAAGTGTAGTCCCGATAATCTAATGCGGGACCCATAGTGACTCACTTGCGACAACATGGGATGCGCCACAACAAAACATGCAAAATTATTTATTTTCTTTTGCAGGCAAAACAAAACGTTGCAAAATGTAGGTAGCAATCCACTGGCGAAAGAGAGCACGCCATAAGAAATTGTTGATGTTGGTTAGGTTGGGGCATTAAAACACTTTCGTTACTTATTTTTTTGTCCCAGTAGAGGTTTATCCTTCTGTTTAGTCATTCTATCATCATTAATTCTCTTAAAATGCACAAACCATCCAACATTATAATTCTTTTTCTATTAATAAGGTTCCCGATGATCATTTAGAGAACTTTTAACCCATATTAACATCTTGTTCTTTTTGAATGAAAGTGTACATATTTGTACATAATATCTAGGGCCACTTTTTCAATATAGAAAAAATAGTAGGTATTATGAAAATAAATATTTTCAAGTTATTTTGAAATTATAGACGTGTGATTCAAATTTATTTTTGCGTTCACGAAAACAATCATATACCTATAATGTTTCTTAAGTTTATCTTTTTTTTAATGAATCTGGGTTTATCACAATAAACCTAAATACACCTTTGTACAATTCACAGTAAGATTGAAAGCTTGTGTCGTGAATTGGAATAAGTCGGCATCGGGGATCGAACCGTTAAGCGCAAATAACTTGGCGCAATTATAATCGTGTCTCTACAAAGATAATGTATTATTTTTTCATGCATCTCGCTATATTTTTACGTCCGTATGGTCGTTAACTGAAGCAATAATTTTACACAACTCACCGTATTTTACTTACCACCCTGTATCAGGTGCGTTCATAAAGGTGTACTTGACTATTTTTTTTTCTCTACCCAATGCCTAGGATAAAATTTGTGTTTTATTTTGTCATGGGTAAGATAATAAAAAAGTATATATAAAAACTAAAACCCGTAACTCACAGACAAGCAACATTTGAATCCGACCCAGATTGAGAATTACTCCACTTCACGACACAAGCTTTTAAAGCTTACTGTTAAATGTACAAAGATGTGAAGTGTAAAGTGTACAGTAGGGTGTCCCAACAATGTATGGAGAAAAAAAAAAATTCGAAATCAGAAATGCATACCCTCTATTTTTTTTCGTTTTGGTACTAAATACTTGATTATGAAATATTATCGCTTTTGGACAACTGGAACCCGTGCCGACTTGACGTCAAACTTCATAACTTCATAATTTGTAATGAAATTTCATGAAATATCTAAAGAATTCATGTAGTTTGGGAAAATAAAACACAAAATTGGCCCAATCGTACATGTATCACTATTTTACATTTAAATCATCATCATCATCACCAGCACCCTTGTGTCTATTGTTGAATATAGGCCTCCCCCATAGATTTCCATAGTCCCCTATCCTGAGCAGACCGCATCTACCCGCCTACGACAACTCGTCTTATATGGTCCAATCACCTTCCTTGAGACCTTACCAACACTTCTACTGCTTGTTTTAGGTCTCCACTCCAGAACTTTCTTTGCTCACCTAGAGTCTATGGCTGCATGATCAGCTCTTTGTATGGCCCTTTCTATAACTAATAATGTGTGGAAAATTCTTTTCGTGAACACCAAAGTTTCACAGTAATTGGTGAGAAATGAGGTAAAACAAGCGTCAAATATCTTCATTTTGGATAATTTGGGTATTTAGGAGCCTTCAGGATATGACATAGCCGCCCATCTCGTATCAAAGGCAGCCCATTCTAAATCTCGGCTTCTTTCAATTTCTATCCCTTGATTTTGTCTTCCATGTTTTACAGTTTGCCCTAGGCATACATAACTATCAACTTATTGGATAATTATTCATCTACCACGATATTATATGATTTTTTGGCATAAGTCGTGTATTTGGTCTTTGATATGATCATATTAAAGTCTATTCTCTGGAAAGCTGTGGTGAAGCTTCATTTATCGTGATTTCTAGTTCATTAAATAAAAATATACCCTCTTCAAACCGTGGATTGTTAAGGTTTACGCCGTTGATACCTTTATTGCTCCAATCAAGGGTTTCGAACATCCTCCAGAGCCAATGTAAATAATTTAGGAGATATTGTGTCCCTATCTTACTCCTCTTCAAACATGGAACTTTTCGGAAGGTCCATGGAGTGGAGGTGTACACCGGAAGAATCCAGCCTGTTGTCCTGGTTAGTATGCATTCAATTTGATAGATAGTCTATCATTTATGACTTTTGTAAACAGCTTATACATATAGGATGGTCGATAATTTTCAACCCTTTTATGGCCACTTTTTTGCGGACGAGATTCATTGATGCATTGTTTCACTTCTTGTGGTATGATTCCTTCTTGCAGACATTCATTGAACAGCGATACTACTGCTTGTTGAAGAGATTCTCCCGCATACTTAATTGTCTCTGTGGTTATACCATAAGGATCAGGAACATTTTTATTATTCATCGGTTTCATGGCATGTTTGACTTCCGCTTATGTTGTATCTGGAGTACAGGAATTCGTGCCTTTTTCCAAAATAAAACACACTCGAGATTGACAAGATTATCACTTTCATTAATTGTAAATTTCATTTGACAAATATTATAAAACAAAACAGCTAGTACTTGTCCATCGAAGAGAAGTTTTGACCTTATTATTCGATGGTTTACAACCCCTGTTGGAAACATATATACTATTTTTAGAGTTTCCTAACTCCACAGACATGTTTTTTGATATAATACTGCACTTTTCCTAGCAATAATTCAACATTGCGGCAGAACTTTATATGCAAGTATGCGCTCGCTTAAGTACTCAAGTACTGAGATCTTCGGATGCAAGTCGGCACGGGTTCCCGTGGTCCAATGGTCATGAAATTTGATTTTTGAGTGTTTTAACATAAAACGAAAAAAATTGAGGGGTATGCTTCTCAAAAAAATAACTTTGATTTTTTTGGGACACCCTAGTGTACAGATTCATTAAAAAATGCAATAATAGTCCGAGAGCCCGCTGCTTAATTTATGACGTATCTGTTTTTTGATCGAAATGTGGTACAAAAGATAGCTTACCAATAGGGTTTTACATCGCACTAGGGTTGCCTATCAAAATCTTGCCGCAACCCCCCCTGCCCCCCCCGAAAAGGTCCCTCTTCGCGGTTTTTCGCATTTTGTAGGAATATGGTAAGAGATAGAAGAAAGTAGTCAATGACAAAAATAATCCTTGCTAAATTCTCTACAAAAAATATTAAGTCAATTTTTTCATAAGACTAGTAGTTTACCCGTATTGGCTGGTCGAAAAACAGGATATTTTTTGATTAAAAAAAATATTTTTTTTGATTTTTTTTCTTTAACTTTCTTCCACCCATTATCACTAACATTTTATGGAAAAAAATATTTGGCCTGCGGCGCTATATCGCTGGTTATTTTATGAAAAACTAAATTTTAAGAATTTTCGTCACTGAGTTTTATTGCAATAACTCCTAAATTAATTGGGGGGGGCAGGGGGGGTTGCGGCAAGATTTTGATAGGCAACCCTAGTGCGATGTAAAACCCTATTGGTAAGCTATCATTTCTACCACATTTCGATCAAAAAACAGATACGTCATAAATTAAGCAGCGGGCTCTTGGACTATAAACTTAAACAACAATTTAACCAAAAGTTTGTGTTTTATTGTAGCACTCTAAATAAATAAATGAAATAAAATAAAATAAAAATCATTTTTAACTTACCTAATCGGAGATCGAATTATAATATTGATTTGTGAGAAATTTGGTAATTTTATTTGTAGGAACGTCGTACAGTGAAAGAGTGCATTTCCGAAAGCAACAAAAAGAAAATTATTTCTGAATTATTTATACATTTATTTAATCTTTAAGTGAACAAGAAAAACATATAAACATAAAAAAATGGACATAGTGCAGATTATAAATTGTTGTTCACTCGAGCGAACTTATCGCATAATTGCGATTTCTTACAGTTAACCCCATTATTATATTTTTAATAAATCTCCCAACTCAATGAACGCACACTTCCATTTTTTGGCTTATTCTGTATTTCATCTTTATAATTTATAATATTTTTGGGATAATAAAAGGTATCTTCTCCATTTCCCTTATTTACGTGCGATGATTATATAATTATAAACCGCCGTAAGACGCTCTCTTTCTACCCCATAAGAGTTACCTACCCTAATATAACAACTACCTTAAGTAAACAACGTTTTTATATCTTGTACCGCGGCTATGAAAAATAAAACAGAATAATATCTTCTTCGTAATTGAAAACGACCTGTGTCCACCAGTGGCGAAGAGTGGATTTCTTTAGCAGGGAAGCCAGAGCAACATTTTTTATTGTATTATGTCAGATCAGATATTTTTATACCTATTATTTAACAACTTAAAGTTGAAACCGACCCAACTATGACGTCACGGTAATTTCCCACGACTTTAAGGTTCAAAATCGAATGAATAATCGCATGATAAAATAGTAAAAATATAGTTTTTACAATTTTTTGGGGTTGATTTCGCTTCAATCAAAAAAGTTTTACGGTTATTCTTTAGATTTTAATGCATATTATCAATAAAAAAAAAATCTCCGCGACATTAGAAAAATAAAGATTAGAGGTGTTTTTAAATATTTTTTTTGAGAAATTTATACAAGAAATAAAAATCTTTTACGGTTATTCCTCAGATAAAAGTTCAATGCATCTACCCTATTTTGTTCCAAAGCATATTTGGAAAAGTCGTCGAGACCTGAGGTCTCTCGTTTTTTGAAATATTTAAATGTCGATATGCCTAGTTTTAAATTTAAAAAGATGGATGGGCTTGTTTGGACGAAATAATGGTTCTTGGTTCTGTTTTTAAATCTTGGATTCTATTTGCTGTCTAAAATGCTCTCAGTACCGTAAGCTTCTTACAATTTCTCGATATCTTTGGTAATAAATCCATGCCAAAATTTATATCTAGTAAGATTTCAGAAGATAGTATTCAAAAGATAAAAAGTATTACCTTGGGGACTGGTATAAATTTGTTCAAAATAGGGAATCACTAAACATTACAATAGCAGATCCTAATCACAGTTGTAACAATAACAATTACCATTATGCGATAACATAACAGAGTTGCTGTGATTCAGTAACTGTTATTATGCAATAAAAATCACAGTTATCTGCAAGAGAATATTCTGACGTCGCATTTTAATACCAAAGTTTTTTGCTTCAATAACAAATTAGTTTACACAAAAAAGACATAAATATGTTCTAAATGTCCTATAGAAATCTTGCCGCAACCCCCCCCTGCCCTGCCGAAAAGGTCCCCCTTCGCGGTTTTTCTCATTGATTTTCACAACCACATTTCAATAAAAAAAATGGTGCTATCCCTGACAGCCTTCATAGAGAATGGACTACAACAAAAACTTAAATCTGGAGCAGTCTTTTTGGATCTCTCCTCAGCTTATGACACCGTCTGGAAGAGGGGCCTCCTCCTGAAGCTTGCTGGAGCTACTCGGTGCAGAGGCACGGTGGACCTACTCGAGCAAATGATGTCGGACAGAAAGTTCAGAGTACACCTAAATGGTAAAACAAGCCGGTACAGGTACATACAAAACGTCTTACCTCAGGGATCGGTTCTATCGCCGCTGCTCTTCAACCTATATACTGCGGATATCCCAACGACAGAGTCTAGAAAATTTATATATGCAGATGATGTGGCGATAGTCTACCAGTCTGAAAAGTTTGAAAGACTGGAGGAGGTGCTGAACAGGGACCTGAACACTCTCGAACAGTATTTCTCAAACTGGCATCTGAAACCAAACCCCAGTAAAACTGCATCCATAGTATTCCACCTTAATAACAGGGAGGCCAACAGAAAACTTAACCTTACAATGTGTGGAGAGGAGGTCCCTAGTGACATCAACCCGAAGTACCTCGGTGTCAAACTAGACCGAAGTCTCACATATAGACAACACATGGAGGGTTTAAAGAACAAACTAAAGACCAGAAATAACATGATATCCAAGTTGGCTGGCACTAGCTGGGGATGCAAGGCGGACGTGCTGCGAACCTCGACTCTAGCTCTTGTGTACAGCACAGCAGAATACTGCGCCCCAGTATGGGCACATAGCGCACATGTCGCTGCTGTAAACACACAACTGAACAACTCAATGCGAATGGTGAGTGGTACGGTCAGGTCAACTCCGTTGCCCTGGCTCCCGATCCTCTCTAATATCGCTCCCCCTGATCTACGCAGGAAGCAGATAACGTCACGGGAGATAACCAAACTGGAACGGAACCCACAACTGCCAGGTTATGATGATGTTTTCTCACCCCCTCCACTCAGATTACCATCAAGGAGCGTGCTGTGGAGGGAACTGGCATCGTCTCCTCAGCTTCCTACGCTCAATGAGGAATGGCATTCCCTTTGGAATGAGGCTAACGTCCCAAATGGACACCTAATAGAAAATCCTCATGAGCGTGTACCCGGATTTGACTTGCCCCGAAAACAGTGGTCCGCGCTTAACAGAATCAGGACAGGCCACGGAAGATGCGCAGACCTTATGCATCGATGGGGGTTTTCCCCAAGCCCCGACTGTGAATGTGGTCGCCGCCAGACGATGGGCCATATAGTTGAGTGTCCAATTTTTGGTTTCGAGCGCGGTCTAATCGAAATCCACGGGGTCACTGCTGACGCTGCCAATTGGCTAAGAGATTTACCACTAAATTTGTAATTGCCGGGTCTTCGCCATATGCATTAAAAAAAAAATAAAAAAAACAGATACGCAATATTTTTAACAGGCGGATATCGGGCTAGAAAGAAGCTATTAAAACGCAGTCGATATATTTTGTTTACACACGAATGCGTTACAGTTATTTTTTCAAACTGCTACTCCATTTTGAGTACTCAAAACAACAATAACAATTCGTTTCAACTGTTCTTTTTAGATAAGTAACCCATTCACGCCTATATTAATGTAATAAATTGAATAGTCAGAAAACGCTACGGACAATTTGTCGCATATAATGGGTTAAATTAACCCCCTCAGTCCCGAGATACGTCCAATTAACAGTCAAATAGATTTAGTCAATATTTGCCCAGAGGTATTTTCTCCGAATACCTTTTCTTTAATTAATTTTGACTTGATCATATTGTTGTTTTAAGCAAATTTAATGACCTAATAAGGAAATCCCCAGTAATTCCTTCGCTTAAATAATAATTTGAAAGAGATTTTTGGAGTGTACCGTAGGAAGCACTGGATTATATTTTAATTCTATTTACATACCCACAGAGTTTTGATTTTCTCAATGCAGTTATTATTAATTGCAAGATTTTATTTACAAAACTTCACTCCGTTGTCTCAAAAGTAGGCATATTGACATTTCAAAAATTTCTAAAAACGGGAGTCCTTAAATCTCGACAACCTTTACTCAATATGTTTTGAAAAAAATATAGTAGATACATTGAACTTTTATCTAGGGAATAAATGTAAAAGGTTTTTAATGTCTTGTATAGATTTCTAAAAAAAAATACGAAAAACAACTCTGATCTTTTTCCCGCAAGACGGAAACTCGATTTCTGAAAGTCGCAGAGATGTTTTTCTTTTGTACTGATAATATGCATTAAAATCTAGGGAATAACCGTAAAAGTTTTTTTGATTGAAGCGCAATTAACCCCAAAAAATGGAAAAAACGCTATTTTTACCATTTTATCATGCGATTTTGAACGGAGAGCAAACGCCTTATTATGAGGATTATTTTATATAAAAAAATCTATTAAGAGGGCGTTGTGAAAATAAGATCGTTAATGGCATTTTAATGATGTTAAGAAGATGAAATATTAATAGAGTCCTGAAGTATTGAAGTTATGGGATAACTTCCTAGGGGCATGTGAAACCATCGTGGCAAGTTATAGGTAATATTGGGTACTATGGGAAAAGGTATCTATAATAAAGTAGCTGTTCCTGATACTTATAGCATTATTGATGGCAAGATTTAGTAGCCACATGTGAATTTTCTAAAGCTATTTTATGCCTCATCTACATGCTGGCCGAGCTACCACATTTTTTGTGTTCATGAGTAAAAAGGCGTTAACCGTCGGCTACGTATTCAATCCAAGACAATCGCCCCGTCCGCACGTCTTTTTACTCATTCACACATAACTTGTGGAGGCTCGGTCAACACATGGCGCCAGCATTATGGGCAATGGCCGATCGGGTCAATGAGATTTTTTTTTTTTTTTAAAAAAGATTTTGAACTAGGTACTATAAAATTTGGCCAAAAAACGTAAAGATAATAAAGTTGTGGTACTAACAATGAAATATTGTACAAAACTAAAAAATGTGGCAGTAACAATAAACATGTAAATAAATGAATAAAGCTGCGGTATAAATAATGAAAAACGTAGAATAAATAATAAGAAATTGTGGTACTAATAACAAAAAACGTAGAAAAAACAAAAAAAAAGTTGTGGTACCAACAATAAAAAAAATTGTGGAATAAATTTCTATCCACAATTTTTTTTCTATTATTAACTCTGCTTGGATTTGAAATTTGGATTAACGAAAAATTGAATATCCACGTACGTTCTAGGGGAGAGTAGGGGGGGAGGTCTTAAGGGGAGGGGAGAGGATGATAATTTCATGCAGGTTGTGTAGCGAAATTAATATATAGGATTTCATACATCATAAAGATAGCAATCTGAGCAGGAATAGATAATAGAGCTTGAACTAAGCTATTTAAGCTAATTCTAGAAACGTCTTATGAAATGCTAGCAGGACGTGACTTGTGATAATCGGCTCTCAAAATTACCGACTGTAATGGCCATAGAATAATTATTGTTGTACCGATTCCACTTTTTTTGACAGCGTGTTTTGGGTGTCCTGAAAAAACTGGGAATCAAATATTCAAGAAATCATTTTGTTTTGCTTCGGCATAACTAGCACACTGGCCGGAGAAAAGGCGATGAGCTGTCATGCCGGCTAGTGTAATATTGTATTCACATAAACAAATCTTCTCCTTATTCTTCTTCCTCTTTGAATAGATCTTGGATCTGTTTGGTCAGGGCTCAAGTCTCGTTCCTATTATGAAGAGGTTCAACTCTCTCTCCATCTTTTCGGTGGACGTCCCGGTGGTCGGCGTCCTTCAGGTATTTCTTGCATGGCGAACTTAGGAAATCTTGTGGGGTACATTCTTTCAACATGATTCCTCCAGAGCCGCCTTATTTTCCTGCTCCATCTTGCGATGTCCTCAACATTGCAGGTTCTTCATTTGGTATCCTGTCTCTGAGTTTTCTGCCTAAGATGGGTCGCAGTGTTTTGAACAAATGTTAACATTAATCGCATCTCGTTGTCAGTGCGAAATTGTCAGCACTGAGATTTGAATTTGGTCCTTGTGGCTGAAATTCGCATCTTTTTAGGTTGAGCTAATAACAGTAGGTACCTAATAATGGGGGTAATTTATTTCAGTAAATAGTGTTACCGGTAAATTTGGAGGCAGCGCCAGATTAACCCATTAGAGGCGACCGTTACAGTAAACTGTTACACGGGGAAGTAATGATTGGGGCGCGAAGGCCTAACAGTGCTTCAACTAAATTAACCTCTCAAGGAGAAAAGGGGTATTGGGCATACCCACATATGCAATTGCCTTGGTATCGTGAAAACCTGTCTGTATGAATTAATGAAAGGTAATGACGTCTGAATGTGTACTTTTTTTTTCTACTAGGCAGTCCACCTTAACCGGGTGATTAGTGCCAGTACACATCTAAGAAAACTACAGATAAAATGAAATTCAGAAGTTTAAATCTGTTAATGTTTACTTTTATAGGTAGTTGTTAAAAGAAAAGTTATTATAGTTTGTAATTGTTAATTTTAAGCTTTAAATTTTGTATTTATAACTTTATGAATAAATTAAATAAAAATGTGTCATTTACGAATCACCTGTTTATTTATTATACAAAAACATTTTTGTACACTTTACAGTATGCTTGAAAAGCTTGTGTCATGAAGTGGAGTAAGTCGGCATCAGGGATCAAGCCCGCGTCCACCGGTTTAGCAGTCATCCTTTTGTTGGTGCACAAATTTGGTATGACGGTAAGTATGCAAAGTTAGTATGAAGGTAAAAACGCAAATTGGGTGGTAGGAAAGGAAGGTAAGTAGGTACGCAAATTTGGTGTGATGGTAAATAGGTACGCAAAGATAGTAGATACAGGGATAAGCACGCAAATTTGATGGTAGGAAGGTAAGTAGGTACGCAAATTTATTATGACGGTAGGTAAATACGCAAATTTGGTGGTAGGAATTTACATAAATACGCAAATTTGGTAAGAAGGCAAGCTTGGCTGTTCATTGTACAATAGGGTCTTCTTCTTTTTTGATATATTTTCGAGAGTCCTGTAGGAGTCGAGTATTCAAAATAAAAAAATCTTTGTTCACTTGTTCAGTTATGAAGATTAGCACTTATTGAGAATTTTATAGAGAGAATGTTGGGCGCAATTTGATATTAGGTGCAAAAGATTCTACTGGTTTCCTCATTAATGAGCTATACTGTGATACCCTTAATAAATAAAAAAAAATAGAAATAACATTTGTATGAATTTTCGTGGGGTAGACTCATCACCCCTATTTGATACGCATAAATTTTTATCCACCCTTAGAACGGTTAACCCCTTCACGGCGAGAAACAACCAGGTACGTACCATCACCTGGAAGGTCGGGGAGCCGAGATGATACCCTGAATTGAACTTAGCACTAATAATGTATTATAGCAGTCTATCAATATTTCAAAGCAGGCGTCGGGAAATTGCGGGCGAAGAACGGAAGACGTGACTTTGAAATCGATTCCAGGTTGAAACCGAATCGCTAACCCAAATTCCATTTTCGTAAAGGAGTACCACTTTAAGAGTATGCATACCGACATTTTAAAAATTTCTAAAAACGAGAGACTTTAGATCCTGACAACCTTAAAAAGATATGCTTTGGAAAAAATAGATTAGATACATTGAACTTCTTTCTATCTAGAGAATAACCGTAAAAGTTTTTTTTATTATCTTTTTGATTTCTCAAACAAAAAGTGAAAAACACCTCTGATCTTTTTTCCGAAATAAAGAAACTCGTTTCCCGGTTTTATTTTGTATTGATAATGTGCAATTAAATCTAGGGAATATCCGTAAAAGTTTTTTGATTGAAACGAAATCAACCCCAAAAATTGAAAAAAAAAACGCTATTTTTACAATTTCATAATGCGATTGTTCATGCGATTTTGAACCTTAATGCCGTGGCAAATGACTGTGACGTCAGAGTTGGGTCGGGAGTTTTAAGTTCCTAATGTATTCAATAATATATTCAGAAAAAAGGAAATGCGCGATTATATTATTTAAATTGATGGGATGGTTATAAAAAATGTGTATCAAATTTATCACAAAAATATTAATTTCGCTCATAGTGCGAAGCTTTGACCCAGGTCGATAAGAGTCGGGTTATATTGATTTTGACTTAAACTTGCGAAGACGGTAGAGAGGAGAGAACGTCAGACAGCTTGAAATTTGTCATACACGCTCTCCGATTCCTTTTGCTTAAAACAGGTCTGTCCTCGAGGATCTGGGGAACATGATGGGACCAGATCAGTTTTTGGCGGTTGTGGTAACTTGCACTTTTTTCAGTTATCTATATGGTGTGTACATGTGAGTGTGGAATGGATTACTTCTGTGTTTGTGTTAGTTTGTCTAAAATCTATGTTTGTATCCGGTCTATGTGTGTATGTACCTATGCCTAAACTAAATAAAAATACAGTAACCTCAAAAAATGGGTATACAAAGAGGAACACACCTGTGAGTCTGGTGCTGTACAGGATCACAGTCACCTGTTTTCATGTCCCCAAACAGGAGTGACATGCACGCCCGAAGACAGGGGTGTCCGGGTGGCCGAACATTGGAGATACAAAGTTTGATAGTGTTCCGGACACGGAAAGTAAGTAAGTAAATAAATAAAATTATAGGTCAGTATTTCTAGTTTCGAGTTTGGTTACACCTGTTCTGGAATTAATATTACCTCCTCGGTGCTTCTAAAGTTGTTATCTCGAGATACGGTGAGTAATATGATGAGGTAATGCCTAAGATATCAACCAATATCTTCAACCATAACACGTAGCGTGAAACGAGCTTTTTTATATCAACTTCAGTATATTTCAAACATACTGAAAGGGAGAAATTACTAAATATTCAGAATTCCCAAAAAAATTCCAATAGTTTGCCCGTTATGTGTGCTATTGATACTCGTAATTGGAGGGTTGATATTTATGCGTTGTGAACCGTATGTCAGTGTCTCTTGAAATAAATAAAGAAAATTTCAGTAAATCCCAAAAGGTGGTCAGATTATATGGTCCAACAAGCTTCATAACCTGGATACGAAGGGGGTAGGAGGAGCGGAGAGAGGAGGGCTACGGATGAAGAAGAATATTCAGTATTTTTATGCATATGAAAATGATCAGTTTAAAAAAATATGTCATAAAAATTATGTGTTGGCTTTCGACTCTATTTTTTTCATGCGTCTTTAAAGATTTGGGAGTTGGTAAACCTTCATTAAAAAAATTAATAATATTATGTTTTTCTGTAATACTTTTCGCTACCTTTTCTTAATATTCCCGAGGCGCAAATAACACGTCATTACGTTCAGTATGAGCGGCGATTTTAATTTCTGAACAAGATATGAATCTTATGGAAGCTTATGAACTCCTGACTTTTACAGAACACAAAAAGATGACAATGATTTCTTTCAATTATTGACTCACTTATAAAAATACTGACGGTTTCTAAAATATTTTTCCGAAAATACTGACCGAATATTTGCCACCTATATGATTACAACGGGTGCTTAAAATCTCAATATCTGAAGACGTAACACGTCTTGGGGGTTGAATGAAGGGAGTTTTTTTCGCCTCCCTTGAGATATTCTCCAGATTCGCCTGAAGGGACGGTACGAAATGAAATAAGGCTGGATGATAATGGGTAAAAAAACGGGCTGCAGGCGCCGAGATCAGTTCCTAAAATAGACGCTGGAGGCGCGAAGCGAACGAGAGAAAAAATTATCGCCAAAATAAAATTTACGTGATGTCAAAAAAAAAAAATGAAAATAAAAACGAGCGTCAAATTTATAATAATAAGTTACCGGAATAAAAATGTGATGTAATCATTTCGGAAACATTTTGAACGGATAACTTTTTGTTCTGTTCTTTTTTATCCGCTTTGTTCGCATCTGTTTCATGGTAGACAAAGAGAACGGAATGGTGCGATTTGCCACCCATTCTGAATGTCCTATAATCTATTTTTACGTATAGTTTTGTTGTACCTACACACACAGGACTGACTAGAGTTGTAGTCCTCACGTCTTTTTACCAATACGGTTTTTCAATGTCCCGTAAAAAATTGGAATTTGAAAATACCTACAGCAAAAAATAAAACATGTTTAAAAGTTCAGCAGTGAAGTTCACTACGTTTAAGTCCGGACTTTGGGAAGCAACGAGTCGGCATTATCGCTGCTTACCTCACACTGAGAAACCTATGATGGTTACTTTGATTTGTGTACACATGAGCAGATCCTTTTTTTTTAATCTTATAACTAGACATTAGACAAATAACATGGATGTGACGGAAGCAAGAAATGCGTGTAAAAAAGGAAAGTTTGGCGCTTGGTTCTCTATATACAATTTACATTTCTATATCTATTGTATCCCCTCACGCTGCATCCCTTGCGGGGTAGGCAGAGAGGACAGATCTCCACATTTTCCTACCCTTACACACACTTCTTGTCTCCGTTCCTTTCACTCAAAACGCATCTGTCCTATCTATCCAACCAATAATCTCGATGTTTTTGACCGTCGGTACATGGTGGAAGTCCATTTTAAAGGAAAAATGAAAAAAAAAAACTAAATATTTAGTTTTTCTCATACCAATAACTAATAATTCAACCATTTCCTCTTAACCCTTTCAGAGCGACGTACAAAAAAGTAGATAGTTATCTAATTCAACGCTATTTCATTCCAGGAAGAGTAGTTGTTGGACGATTAATCTACTTGAGTCTAACCCATCAAGTCCACAAGGATGATCGCCTAATAAATGTAGGAATGTGGTGGGTACCTACCAGTGGCGAAGGGTGGATTTCTTTAGAATGGAAGCCGGGACCAATATTTTTTATTGCAACTCCAAGCGACACGGTTTAACTTACAATACTCGTATACCTAATACTGTCAGGGTGTATGATCGGTATCGGTATTTCGCGCGCTTATTTGAACTACTAAAATGTTATTATTTATTTATTTAAACTTTAAGTGAACAACAAATACATATAAATATAAAAAATGAACATAGTACAGATTATAAATCGTTGTTCACTAGGACGAACTTATCGCAGATCTGCGATTTCTTCCAGTTAACCCCAGGAAAAAACAGAAAAAAGAAATTGAATAAAAGTATATGAAGTAGAAAATATATACATATGTGAGAAAAAATATTAAAACAGAATAAAAAAATAATAATAAACAAGAGACAGAATGCATACACACATAAAACATATATAGTTGAATCTATTATGAATTTTGACATTCGGTGCCATCTATCTACAAAATTTGAATGTGATTTTTTAAAGACTGGTGTTGTGACAAGAATGAAAGTAAACAAACTAAGATGGTTTGGGCATGTTGAGAGAATGAATGATGACAGGATGACAAAAAAGATATATCTGAATGAGCGAAGAGGGGTGAGAAAGCGCGGCCGTCCGAGACTGACCTGGTCCGATCATGTCGACCAGATCCTCAAGGATGGACGCGTTTTGAGTAAAAGGAATCGGAGAGCGTGTATGACTAATTGCATGAATGTGACGGAAGCTAGGAGTGTGTGTAAGGATAGGGCTGTCTGGCGCTCTGTCCTCTCTGCCTACCCTGCAAGGGACGTGGCGTGAGGGTATAGATAGATAGATAGATAGATTTCTGATTATACATACATCATTCTAAATATTTTTTATCATTCTAAACTAAATCAAAGGATAACTCGATGGGAATCGCGTTCTTAGGTAGCGTTGCGCCTGGTAGCTACCCGATATAATAAGAAAAGCAATAATGCCGGCTGTCAGGAGCAGAATGCTCCGTAAACATTGGAAAAGCAAATAACCGTACTTTGAGGGTTAAGTGTGGTACCTACTCGTTAATGTCAAATAGGGATGGTCTTTTTCGTTTTAGAAATGACAATTAGAATCTAGTCTCAAATTTCATAGCCTGAGATCCCGCCGCTCAAAATATGACCTATCTGTTTTTTATATGAAGGGATTTGAAGGAGGAGGAGGAGAGGAAGGGAAAGGAAAAAGGAATTGGATAAGGGAGAAATATCCGGTGGGATATAAAATGCAGTTTATGTCTAAATTTGTAAATTTAAGCAGTAACATTTTTTACACTAAATAGTGACCCCCTCTTTCCATACCGCTGTCTTGTTACCTTTGATTACTTTTGAATGTTATTCACATTCTAAAGGTGCACTTCGCGAGCAATTTATCGGGCAATAATTTTGGCGAGACAACGATATTACATGCAAACGAGAAATATATTTTTCATGATATCGGCGACGCGAATTACTGAATATCCAATTGGTTCGGACAATTTAGTCTATTCTCTTTCTCATTTGCGCGCACTATCGTTGTCTTGCTTGCAATATTTCCGAAATAATTGGTAGATATATAAATTGTTGCAAAATTATAGTAATCAATTCGATTTGTACGAGTTGTCGCAATCATTGCTAGAAAAATTGCTCGTGTAAGCACACCTTAACAATTGTAATAATATCATTCATAATTTTATGCCTTTCGACGTAGTATTTTCAGAATTTAATACTCAACTATTAGCGAGTACAATAATAGTAATTTGAAATAGTAGTCATAGGTATAAAGGGTATAGCTGTATTCATAAATAACTCAAATATAGAATGATATATTTGAGTTGGTGGGCGTGAATGAGTTAAAAACATAAATTAGGCATAGATTCGTGCGTTTTATGAAATTTACATACCTAATATTTCATTATGGGTTGTATACTAGTAACTATAATATGGTATATAGGTTCTACATTATACGCTGTATGTGTTATGCAGGGAATTGGTACTTAGTCTGAGATATTTTTACATTTTCATGCGTGCAGTAGTCAGAAACAATGACAATTAAGAGTAGGTATATTGACATTTCAAAAATTACTAAAAACGGGAGACCTTATATCTCGACAACCGTTAGTAAATATGCTTTGGGACAAAATAGAGTAGATACATTGAACATTTATCTAGGGAATAACCGTAAAAGATTTTTTATATCTTGCATAGATTTCTAAAAAAAATGCGAATAACACCTTTGATTTTTTTTTGTTAATATGCATTAAAATCTAGGAAATTACCAAAAAAATTAACGAAGTTAACATTTTGGTTAACGATTTAACGCTTTTCTCACCTCCAAAAATTGTTAACGGACTATTTAACTTCCGTTACATTTTACTTCCATTAGTAAAGTCCGTTAATATTTGATTGTTTGCACAGACATCATCCACTGGCGACGCTGGCATAAGATAATCCAAGGGTTGTATGGGGTTGTGTGTGGTATCGTATGTGGGTTGGGAGTTGGAAAAGAAATTTCACTTTGTTGGGATACATCGCGGTAGTGTTAATTTGATAGTAGTTGTACTTATGTAGTTCTATTTCATGCCATTTAACCGAGATTTTTCACATTAACGCTTTAACGGATTAACTTTAACTTCCGTTACATTTTTCAAAATGTCGCTTTAACGATTAACGAAGTTAACTTTTGAGTTAACGGATTATCGATTAACGAAGTTAACTTTTTAATTAACGGTGCCCACCTCTGGCTGGGACATTGGAAAGGTATTAAAATTTGAAGAAAAATACACAAAAACGACAGACGAATTAAAATAAAAGTTTGGAATAAACATAATCAATTAACGTGGGTATTTAAATATTTAATCATATTACCTTATATGATTTGTTGTCCTAATACTTATTTATAATATGTATGTATGTAAAATAAAAAAAAGTATAAACAAATAAATCCCTTGGTGGTTCGGGTATCAACCGAACACCCTGAATTGCGATAATTTTCGTCATTTTGAAACAAAAATATAATATGGCATTAATTATAATCATAATAAAATGAATACATTCAGACCTGCACGTGATATTATAAGGTAGGTATTATAATATTGTGTGATTCATTTAACCCATTTATTCCCGAGGGGGTTACAATGTGACATGATTAATGAACGATACAATTGACGTTTCAAATTAACGGTTTAAAATTCACAGTGTCCACCTACTTTCAGTGCTGTGTGTATGTATGTGGTGAAGCATATAAACATAATCTATACTAATATATCAAGAAATAGGTATATTGTGGCGATTCCTGACCATGACAGTGCTAATAATATCTACTGCTTTCTCTTCACACTCGTTTTTTTTTATATAATACTTTGTCATTTTGTCCTACAGAAAAAAAAGTCTGTGATGTAAATATTTGTTTAGTTTTGTTGAAATAAAAAAACTAAGTACCTATCTATTTAAAATATTAAGAATGCTAAACACACAGAAAGGGTTTTGGCGCCACATTTTTTTTAATGAAATAATTGTTAAATATGTTGAGCAAAAATGTCGGAAATCTAGTATAAAAAAAATTAAGAATTAACGTTGAATGTTGAAAATAGGAATGAACGTTAGTGAACGTTGCCCTATGCATTAAGCGATCACTTAAGCCAGCCAATGCCGACTCGTAAGCGTCGGAACATCCATCCTGCTTCCTTCCCAAGGGAGTTCACATTACGCTACGTTATTTGAATGTAGATACCAGTGGCGAAGAGTAGATTTCTGCAGATGGAAACTGGGGCTAACATTTCTTATGTGATTACGTCAGATTAGACACTATTATACCTATCATTTTTTCCAAAAGGTAACTCGATGGGAATCGTGTTCTTAGGTAGCTTCGCGCCTGGTAGATACCTTTTGCTTCTGTTGAGGAAAAATCTGTAAAACAAATATAGGTATGACCCTATTTTTACGGACCTGCCTTGAAAAATTAACGCATCTGTGTGCATTCTTGTTCGTTGTGCGTTCACTAATACTACTATAACTGATTGTACGGACTTGCGTGTAGCTACGCTGTCTCACACTACAAAAAAGGCTCTTAATCTCCCGCCACTAGTATACCTACCTACTTACCGGGTACAATTTGATATACTTTGTTTATAAGCGCGGGGAACCGATACCGGATCCGTTATTCCATGTGATTAATTCGCATTGTGATTTTTTAACGACTGCCGTTAATTTGACCGCGGGTCATTAAGGGGAAGTACCTAAAACGAACCACTTTTTTTTTATTTTTAACCCTCTCGAACCCAAACGGAGGTAGAATAAAGTGAAATTTATGATATCGATCTGTCAAAATTATTACTAAATGACAGGTGGGAGGCGATCGATATTATTATTTTGTGAAATTGACACCGGATCCATTCACCCGGAAATACTTCTTTTTTGTTATTACGTCGTGTCCTTTGTTTTTTTTTAGGTATTTTCGGGTCGAAATGAATTTTGTATTTTTAGAATTAATGATTGCTGGGAAAAATGTGTGAAAAAATATCGAAAAATAAGATATGGCAAGAAGTTATTTTAAGTTTTTTCCTCAACAGAGACGAGAGGCATCATTTTCATTCACATAATGAAGCGTTATGTGAACTCCCTTGGCGAGGAAGCAAGATGGGTGTTCCGACGCTTACGAGTCGGCTTTGGCTAGCTTAAAAGTGATCACTTATGACCAGGGCAACCTTCACCCTTTCCACCACATCCTGCTGTCAAAAAAGAAGTTATTAATAGAGAGATGACTAACCGTAAGACATTAGGGTGTAGTGACTAGAATATAAGGTCCTTGCATGTTTTTTTTTTTCATTTTGGTTTTCGGTACGTTCACTACAAATTAAGGTATTACGAAAATTTGAGATACCTATTAATTTTGTCTTTGTTGATATATTTATAAAATAAAGTCTCCCTCCTTCTTCCTTCTCTCCTTCCTCTTCTTCCTTCTTTTTCCTTCTTTCTCGTACATGATTTTGATGTACATGATACTGCTCTTAATTTTAGTTTTAATATGTGGATGGAAGAGATAAAAATACATATTTGCGCGAACAAATGTTGCCATTGCCATAAAACAGGACATAACCAATAGCAATGGAGTGTAATCGTATTTGTTAGATATAATAATATTCACCTATGTGTCTACTGCCCCAGAACAGACTCTGGTCTAGTGGGGCAGTACAATTTCCCATGTATCTTGTTGTCTTATGTATGTTTATTTTGTATTTTTTTTTGTATTTATATATTATGAGTGTGTATATGTATATATGGGAAATAAATCTTCATTCATTCATTCATTCATATTCGATTCCAGTGCGAAAATACGTTTTTGACTGGCCGCTATGTTGTGACGTCACGTTCTTATCTCGTCCCTACCTAACCCATAAACAATCAAATTTCTGACTATGAATTTCATGACGTCACGGCTCCGTTAACCAAGGGCGTTTCAGAAAAACTATTGAAAATACAAATTTTAACTAATTATTATAAATTGACGATGCATTAAATTTCATATCTTTCAATCGACGAAAAAAATGCAAGTACCTACCCTATGAAAGTGAATAAACTTAGACGTACACGGTATGTTGAGAGAATGAACGATGACAGGAAGATAAAAACCAAATTTTCTTAAAAAGAAAGCTAGGTACTCGTAAAAAGCACCCATTAGGTTCAGAATCGATTTTTAATTATCAAAGCATATTTAATTACGGTTCAGGTACCAACAGGTTAACAATAATTTTAAAATCGACCCTAATTTTTTACGGTTTGAACATAAAACCCTTTTAACCCATTGTTGCCGGAAACCCCTTTAATATTTATTGTTTACAAATTGTATTAGTCCAAGAGCCAGCTGCTTAATTTATGACGTATCTGTTTTTTGATCGAAATGTGGTAGAAATGATAGCTTACCAATAGGGTATTACATCGCACTAGGGTTGCCTATCAAAGTTTAAAAACTACTAGTCCAACGAAAAATCGACTTAACATTTTTTGTAGAGAATTTAGCAAGGATTATTTTTGTCATTGACTACTTTCTCCTATCTCTTACCATATTCCTGTAAAATGCGAAAAACCGCGAAGAGGGACCTTTTCGGGGGGGGGGGGGAGCAGGGGGGGTTGCAGCAAGATTTTGATAGGCAGCCCTAGTGCGATGTAATACCCTATTGGTAAGCTATCATTTATACCACATTTCGATCAAAAAACAGATACGTCATAAATTAAGCAGCGGGCTCTTGGACTATATTATGTTTAGTTTTGCTGAAAAATCTCGCGGGCGGGCGGGCGGAAAATATTAATCAGTCTTGTTGTGATTAATTAATTATTTTTCGCCATAAATAACGAAATAGATTGTCCCTTTTGTAAAAAAAATCATAATTGTTATTTTTTTTACAAATTTTAACAAAACGTCACACGAGAATAATACGGTGACAAGTAACAAAACTAATATGTTGAGAAATGTGAGAACTAAGTTTCGAACACTCAAATTTTTAAAGTCTCATGTAGTTATCTCAATAGATATACAGCAAACGATGGACTTTCCAGCATGCTTGCGACTGATCATCGGCTGGTTTAAGGCGATCACTTTACACTCAAGTAACATTCACCAATCAGTCAATTCTTGTCAGGCTGGAGGTCTGGGGTCGATTTCCGGCCGCAGCAAATGAACGGACTAGAATCAGTGAATGTTACTTAAGTGTAAAGTGATCACATTAAACCAGCCGACGATCAGTGATAAGCCTGGTGGAAAGTCCATCCTTTGCTGTATATCTGTTGAGATAACTTCTTGTTATATTCAACTACGATATGTAGAAAATCCGATGTTCTCACAAAACGTAAATTGCGATTTTCAAAATAATCTTAATACACTTCGTCATTTTTGGTTGGTTCAAGGTCAAGGGACCAAGTATCTTTTGTATTGCTGCGACAAGAATCCTATTGTGACATCCTTCGATGTTACATCTCGTCCTCAAGGCCGACGTGTCTCATGTAGCTGACGATCTGTCTTGGTGCGAGTAGTCTTGCCTTCTCGGAGTCCAGTAGGGGCCAACTGCAACTTCTTCTGTGAGCGAGTGCGTCACAGTTACAGAGGATATGAAGAGGTGTTTCGTTGTCCTCTGAGTAGAATCTACAGACTGGGGTGTCTGATCCTATTTTGGACATAAGTTTCCGCAGTCTGCAGTGTCCAGTCAAGGACCTACTTAGGATCCTTATTTGTTTTTTTGGAAAGTTTGAGAGTTTCGATCGTTATTTAAAAAAAAATCCCACTTTAAAATGTTTTTTTCAAAAATTTGTTGGTTAGAACGTTGTTATTCTCAGATGGCGAAAAGTCAGTGACAGATTTTTAAATTAAGAATTTTTTCGAGTTACGTAGGTGGTAGAAACATAATGGTGGCAAATTTTATAAAAAACTAGCATATAACCCGTCGAAGATAACAGACATCTTCAATACTCTTAACTGTTTCAATAAATTTCCCAATAATAATAAAAATTGAGGGTGGCATAAAAACTTTTTAAGAATCAAGATTTTCTATATAAAATTAAATTACTTAATTAAAATTTACCAATTGAAACGTATTTATGATAAAACAGTACTACAATATTAAACTGTCACCTAAAGCAAATGTGTGTGCAAAATTTCAAGATGCTGGGACATTGGAAAGTTACTAAAATTTGAAGAGGAAAATATTGAAGTAGACAACGACAGATGACGTTAAATAAAAATGTGATAAGAACTGAAAACTTACATATTGTTGAGTAAATGGTGGATGGATGATTCGGGCTTACCTGAAAAATAGAGAAAATTCCATTAAAAAATGTTTATTTTTTTCATTTCAAGTGAAAAATCAGATAAAAATATACCTAATCATGATTTCTACTGGCTAACCTTTACGACAAAATCATAGAAAAACGTATGCTGCCAAAGTTGGAATTTAAACAGTCATACAACGGAACGAATTCAATTTTAAAACATTCGGTTACAAATTAACAAATGAATTTAGAATGCTATTCTTTTTTCAAAAATTAATGTTCTATTGTTGATTAACATAATTTCCGTGAAATAAAATCTCAATTTGTGTACCGATGAAATTCGCACATTTTTGTTATTTAGGTTAAGTAAATAATGCAACAATATTACTGGGAGTTTTTTTTTTAAGATTGCGTGTATCCGAAGTGGGTATAGGCTATTAGATCTTCGGTCCTCACAATTCCATGACTACGTCAACAAAATCCGAATCTTAGAACACACACTAGTCCGAAAATTAAAGTGCATTTATGCGAACAATTTGTTTCGTCCCGATGTCGGCGAAACGAATTGCTAAATATCCAATCGGGTAGGACATTTTAGTAAATTTTCTTTCTCTCCTTAAATATCGCCGAAAGTATTGCTATAATTGCGAAATAATGTTAATCAATACGATTTGTACGAGTTTCCTCAATTATTGTTTAGGCGGTTAATGAAGGAAACCGTAATTGTTGCCGGGTTGTAGCTAGTTATCAATAAAGACGAGCTTATTACCACGAGGCAGTAGAGAGAGAGAGAGAGTGAGAGAAGCGAAGGTCGCATTGTTATGTCCATTAGTTTAAAGATTTATGGATTGAATTTTATTATTCAATGATCTGTGAGTTATGACCAGCCCACCAGCGGTTTTTTTCTTCTTTTTCCCCCATTTTTTACGACACCACCGCCCTCTGGCGTTTATGTTTTATCTTCATCCTCCTTTTTTCCTTTTTTTTCGGATTTTTTTGTTCATTCAGCTCCGATGATCCGGACGTTTTTATGATACGCACTAGGGATGAATGGAACAGGCGAAATTCAATAACATATTAAAATAACTGCTTCTTTTAACAGCATTTATTAGGTATCCAAATAGGGCAGAATGAGTGGGTGCTACGCGCTGTAAAAAGAATCACCAACGTTGGGGGTACCTGCCTGATGACAACATCCTCTGTGACTGCGGACGACACCACCTACTAATATGTCCCCTGATGGGAGAGAGCTGCACCCCCGGGGACTGATTCTAGGGAATAACAAGGCGATGTATGTCGCCGCATATTGTAGTGGCAGGGTACACTGAGCCAAAAAATATTTAACTGATTAAGAAAAATGCTAAGTTAATGACAAACCAGTAAATTTTACTGATGAAAAAGTTAATTCTACCTATGAAATAGTTGAATTAACTCAGCATTACAGTTGGATTTACATATGTGAGTTGTTGAATTGACTGATTGCAAACGGTCAAATTAAAATAAGTTGAATTTACCCTTGAAACAAGTAAATTTCCATTAAACAGTAAAATCCACTGATTTTGTCGAGTTATGTGTACGCTTCACGCGGTGTGTTTTACTGGTTGATTATTATTTGGTTAGAATTACTACCGCTGGGGGCGTATGAGTCATTTTAGACCAGTTAAAACACGATTTGTAGCGTAGATAATTGTCGGAAAGCTGTTAACTATTTTAATCTCTTCATTAACATGCAGAGAAGGTTTTTTGAAGTTTGCACTAATTTTCCGCTTGTGCTAAGTACAGGGTGACCCAAAAACCGAAAATTTTTGAACTTTTTCCGTTTTTCACTAATAACTTCTAAATGATGCTTTCTAGGAAAATGGTGTCATTTTATAAATTAAAGTACATAATATTCTGCGTCGTTTGAGTATAAATACTATTTTGTACCTCAAAAAATTATTATTATAGACACTGCCAAATACATATTAATTTTCTTAACAAATTGAAATATTCCTATTTTTCTCTTTTGTTGTTGAATAACTCCCCAACTCAGGTATTTACGGTAGTATTTCACTAAATATATTTGATCGTGGGTCAATTTTCTCTAACTTGTAATTAAAAGTTTACTTAAGTTGTAATTTAAATTTTACTATTTCATTTAATTAATGTATAGTTTTGTCAAGTAAAATCTAAATTTTCAACACTGTTATGCCACTCCGTTATATTTTATATAAAAATAGTACTTTTTTTACCTTCATTGGTTTTGTTAAAATATCTCCTAAATGGTTAGCGTTAGGAAAAAATATTTATATCACAATTTATCTACAATAATTCATGTATATTATACTAGTAAAATAATTTATTTTACTTAAATACTAACTGAGGTAGAACGAGCCGTAACTGAGAATATGCCGTAAGTAGCTTAGATTAGAAGATATTCAACAAATATTCAAGAAAATGAAGAAAATTGTAATTTGTTGAAAAAAATATACAGTATTAAACCGCTGTTTCTCAGTTATTTTTTATAGTACATAGTTATGTTTATGCTCAATAGACGAAGAATTTTGTGTACATTAATTCATAGGAGAACACAATTTTCCAAGACTGCTTCCTTTAGTTCCTTTAGGAGTTATTGGAGAAAAACTGAAAAAAGGTAAAAAAAAAAAACGGTTTTTGGGACACCCTATACTTAGAACAAGCGGAAAATAGGTGCAAACTTCAAAAAACCTTATTTGCATGTTAATGAAGAGATTAAAACAGTTTCCGGCTTTCCGACAATTATCTACGCTATACCCCCTTTTTTAATGTTATTTCACCGGTCTATTTAATAATGTTCGCGAGCAATGCAATTTTCACAGTTGCATAATATCGTCCTCAAAGTAAGAAGCAACGAGAAATACCTACCTACGATTTGCTTATTTTAAAACAATAGCTCGTGTACATGGATTTAAAATTACGGCTTGCGTATACAGATTTAATATTATAGTTTGTGTACATACTCGTACATACATTAAACTTTCTGCCGGTATAAGAAGGCGAAATGAAGTGAATACTGAGTAGTATTTTGGCGGTATTTTCCTGATTATTTGTAGATATTTATTTCGCTTTTTAAACCTTCTACCGGCATAACAAATGTGAAACGAAGTAAATAGTGTTTTGGCGGTAATTTTGTGATTATTTATATATATACACACACGTGTTGACTGTTATTTATTTCGCTTTTTAAACTTTCTACCGGTATAACAAATGCGAGACGAAGTGAATAGTGTTTTGGCGGTATTTTCGCGATTTTAAAAATTGATGTGACATTAACTTTGTATTATGGATTTCGATGTATATAACTATATAAATATTGTACATGTTAACTGTGTCATATATTAATTTATTCATTTTAAAAAATCTGTGAAAATAAATATTTTATACACTTAAACCCTTTTTTATTTTTTATTTTAGTTTGTAGAAAGAACTAAGTGGGTAACTAGAATTAACCTAATGAACTGGTGTTTCAACTGAATGGATAAGTAAAAGACAGGTATTCTACTAAGGCAGTCAGTAGAAATAATCTAGTACGTAAGTAGAACAAACTATGAAACTGTGGAATCAACCGATCATTCAAGTAGGATTAATTATCTCACCGAGTAGGATTTACTGAGGCACAGTGGATTCAACCTTTCTAGAAATCAGCTGGACTAAGGCGGCCATGTTTTATTCAGTAGAATCCACCTTACCAGAAATCAGCTGGACTGTGGCAGCCATGTTTTATTCGGTTAATTCCACCTCTCTAGAAATCAGCTGGACATCGGCGGCCATCTTGTTTTTCTAATCACTCAGTTAAATCAACGCTCCCGTATTTTACTGACTGAACTCAGGTAATTTTACCGTTTGATCGGTAGGTTCCTATTTAACCTAGTAAAACAGTTGTTTTCACTGTTTTTTCGGTTAATTCAACTGGTTTTTTTTTTCAGTGTATGAGCCACCCGGACACGTAAAGTAAGTAAGTAACAGCATAAAAGCATTTTGAAATACTCAATAATAGGAATGCAGCGGTAAAATGAATACAGTTAGTACCTAAGTTTTATCACACTTCCATGTCCCTTTCGGGGTAGGCAGTTATTTTTTAGATGCTGTAGTCGAATATAACAAAATAATAGTTATCTCAACAGGTATACAGCGAAGGATGGACTTTCCATCAGGCCTATGACTGATCTAGTATTAACTACCACATTCAGGTTGGAGATCTGGTTAGATTTCATGTCGCGGCGGATAGATGGACTGGAAAGTGATCATATTAAACCATCTAACGATCAGTCATAAACCCGATGGAAAGTCTATCTTTCGCTGTATATTTTTTGAGATAATTTATTACTTGTTATAAAAAACAGTTTATTTATGCACATGGAATAGATACAGTCACAAAAATAAAAATTGACAGGTACAGTAGTACAAATATATATAATACGTAATACTAATAACATCCGTTCACAATCAACACATTAATCAGAAAAAATAACAGTGATTTAAATTTCAAGCCTCCCGTTAAATTCGCCAGTCAGATATAGGATTATTTATGAACGTTCTACTTTCTGTTGAAGGAAGGAATACCCAACCCGGGCATTTTCATTGCCATCCTATTTCAAGATGTACTGCGGACAGACAGACGCACAAAGAATCTGGAGAAAAAAGGATGACATATTTTTCAGGACACACCCCAAAAGCGTTTTTGAAAGAAGTGGAATTAAGATCACTTAAGGAAGGGGAACATTCCTTTAGTCAGTATGTCAGTATTTTTGAAGTTTTTTTCAGTATTTTCTTGCATTTGATATATTATCAATCATTGAGGCTGGCAGATGATTCTGCCTTTCACGATCTTCTTCTTCTCAGAAGTTTTGATTCCAATGTTGGACATATTATAGGCCACCCTTTTGATTTTTGACAGATATCTGTCGTGGGCATGCATACTTCACAATACACTAATACAGACTTTTAATCTAGTGGAAAGTGTACATGTTTCTGCATAAAAGAAATTACTCTTTTCTGGTTCAAATGTCAATGAATTAAATGATGTATCTAATATGACAAATGAGTTGACACAAATTAGTACCTACATACTGACCCCTCTTTATTGATTTTTGATTTTATTAATACTGAGTGATACTAACATAAAAAAAAAACAGATTTTCGATCTGCATCTCAAAATTGATATCACGGATCTAAAAAAATGTGTCTAATTGTTTTTATATAAATATGACAATATGAAATTCGCCCACTTCAGTATTTTAATTGTTACGTTTTTTCATTCCCCTGAAAAAATGATTTTTTTCAGTTACGGGGTGTCAACTACGACTATCAATATGTGTCATCAAAACTTATTAAGTTTTTTTCAGTAAAAAACAGTACAATTCCGAAAATTCCATACAATTTTCTTGAAAATACTGACCATGTAGACATCAACCCTTATTAAAATCGTTGGGGTAGTTTTAATATTTAATATTTTAATGAAGCCTGGGGCGGCAAGCGAGTGACAGGGGCGATATAATAAAGGACAGCCTTGTGGAGACTGAAGTGTTCTGTAAGATGATAATGAGCCAGATGATTTATATAGCGCCGTTTCGTAATTGCCCCTCTGCTGAACATCAGACTATTTGACGGGAAAATGGCGATCTTTCAATTTCGTTCAAAGTACTACTATTACTATATTATCACAGTGAATCCCAATAAGAAGGTAACCAGTAAATCGTCGTCTGAGAATAACAACGTTCTAACCAGCAAATCTTGAGATTTTGACGTTTGTTCATTTTTTTAATGAATTTGGGTTAGTCGAAATAAACCCAAATACACCTTTGCACACTTCACAGTAAGCTTGAATAGCTTGTGTCGTGAAGTGGAGTAGGTCGGCATCGGGATCGAACCCGGCCCCACTGGATTAACAGTCGAGAGCGTTACCGACCGCCTTTGCCACTGATACATAAAATAAAGTTTGCGAGAATAAACTTGAAAAACCTCAAATGGCTTGAACACATTGAAAGAATGACGGAAGTTCAGTTAACTGAATCGACCGTTTGCAAGAAAAAAGGGTCCTATGAATGCGATTCCCATCGAGTTACCATATTTTTTGGGATGAAAAAGTACCTACATATGTGAAATAATTCTCTCAAAAACGTTCATCCCGGCTTCCCTGTTACAGAAACCCACTCTTCGCTGTTGGTAGGTATTTACCTATGTATTTTTATAACTAGTAATTTTATTTAAAAATTGCTACATTCATTATTTACAAAATTACATTAATCAAGTATTGTGCGTGCTGCTCGCTACGCAGCGCGCAGGCGACATCTGCAGTTGAAAAGTGGAACAACACTCTGGTACCTACGTACTAGGTAAGTATACTTACTCACTTGTATTAACTCCTAGTATGGTAGGCAATTATTTAGCAAAAAACAGCGCTATATTTTATACAAATTCTATCGTGTTGTGTAATTGATAGCCTGGTGAAAATGAGGGCATTCTCACTTAAAGATTTGAGTTGGGTAATGTAGTCAGGTGTAAGGTCGTGTTTCCACCTGCAAGAAAATTTCTGCGAGAGGTGAGACACTTCTTGCAGAAGATTTTCCTTAGAAAGACTTATAGAAGATATTTTACATGCTTTTCAACAATACGTGTGTATGTGTACTGTACATGGGTGTCGTCAAGAGAAGGCAGCTATAGATTGGAATATGTATGGAGAATTGTCAAAATTTCTTTTCGTGAGTTACTGCCCTTTTTTCTTTGAAACATTTTTTAGGTATGATTCCGTAGATTGCTCAGTGAAATTTACAGGGTAAAAAGTTTAAAATAAGAATGTTTTTGAAGATAATTTAAAAAAAAATGTCCTGTGTTTTTCACTAAAACGGCCTCATATAGGTATATTTATTTAAATTTTTAGTTGTGACTAATTTTGATATTCAACATTTTTTTTACGGCGCGATAGTATCAGATACTCCCATAATTGTTTGTGTATCTATATGGTATACTATTAACCGATACTAGAAAAAAATTAAGTATGTATCTCAATAATTCGTGTCTCTGTGACCAATCTCGTCTTGCAAGTCGGGGTTTAGAAGTAAAAATGTCTTCCATTGTGCCGCTGAACCCAGTGAACCGACATTCTCTTAATTTAACATTCGACAAATTAAACTGTATTTAAAAATAATTCATCTACGAAAATACCCTGAAGTTCTAGCATTTAATTAGGTATATTTTGTTGTGTTGAAATAATTACAGCTGCAAAACGATTAATTTTATTGTTGGGAAAATCAATTATAATTTTATATACGAAAATACCTACTCGTAAACATGAAAACAACAACATGTCGACATTGTAATTTATTGTAATTTAATGTTGATACATGATTGGCGCAGTTGGTTGAGGCGGCAGTCTCTCGAGCGGGAGGTGTCAGGTTCAAACCCCGGCGCTGGCGATGTATTCCACACTTCGCGATACAGGTTTTTAGCCTAGTGCAAGGTGTGCAGGAAAAGTATTTGGGTTTGTGTAGGCAAGCCCAGATCCCTCTTATAAAAAAAAGTATGTAATGTAGATCGACAAATTATATATTTTAAAATAAATTATATAAGGAGGTATATACCTAACGCAAAAATAAAAATATTGTGTCCACGCCACACACTTAGTAAGCGGTGGGCTGAGAAGGTGTTCGTGACTAAAAAGGCTTGTGGATAGGGCGTTTATCTTGGTTCGTGTAGGTCACCGACTTTTTACTCGTGAACACCCGCTTGGCTCGCCGTCTGGCAAGCGTGTGGTTGGGGCATTAGGTACCGTCAACCGGGGTTATTTCGCCTATCCATGGGTATCTTTGGCCCAACGATTTTTTTTTTAACTTAATTTGTTACTTTTTGTTTTTGGTAATGTAATCACACCTTTTCTAGGTGCACTAAGCATGATGATTTGTTGCCAACTTCACACACCTTTCAATAGAAGCAGTTTTCCAGGTAGGTACGCAGATGTAGCGAACATGAAATCTCATTCATTGATTCCCAATTAGACTAAAATTAATTACTTAAATTATTATGCGAATTAAATTTTAACGAATCAATGGAATAATCTTAATTATACAGAGTGTAATATATCACTTCCATTACATTCCCAGTAATAACAAAGCCAAATGACTTGACGTTTAAATATACAGGGTAAAATGGGACACTACTGAGAGTACGAAAAAAAATTTTACGGGTACCTGTAGACTCCCTAGGCGTTTTTTGTCAGCAAACCCAGTTTTAAACCTAGTAACCCAGGGTGTCGCCAGACTCACCCGGATTTATTTTGGGCAATTAAATAAAGAAGGTCGAAATGTAGTTTGGTTTTAATACAAAAGACAAAATGTAGACTCAGACAACAAAAATAACGACAGTGAAAGGTTAAGTTAAAGATGCCAAATTGAACAATCATAATATGTAATAATTATTGCATAATCATGTAAATCAGGTGGTCGGTAGCCTGGTTGGTAACGCGCTCGACTATTAATCCAGTGGGCGCGGGTTCGATCCCCGATGCCGACCCACTCCACTTCTAGACACAAGCTTTTCAAGCTTACTGTGAAGTATACAAAGATGTATTTGGGTTTATTTCAATAAACCCAGATTCATAAAAAAAAACAGTTCTACATACAGTTTTAAACTCACTTTGAGTAAATATTCGCGCGAAATCAAGGTGCTGGGACATTGGGAAGTTACTAAAATTTGAATTAAAAATGAAGACTCAGACAACAACAATAACGACAATGACAGGTGAAGTTAAATAAAAGCATAAATATGCCAAATTGAACAATCTAAAAATAGATGAAAAATCTGTAATAATTATTGCATAATCATGTAAATGTGGGTAAAAATAAATATGTGGGTACATAGTTGGCGCAGTTAGTTCGAGCATGGGCATCCAAGCTGGAGGCGTCGGTTCGAATCTCGCTGTTGACGATGTATTTTGTAAATGATGACACGAGCTGTGAACTTTCTTCTTCTTCTTCACTAGCCTTCTTCCCTTCACTGCTGGATACAGGCTTCTTCCAACTGTTTCTACTCCTCTCTGTTCTAATGCGGCCGCCACATGATCGTGTAGGGTCGTGAAGGCTCGGTGTAAATGAGTAGAAAGGCGTCAACGTTCGGTTACGTACACGTCAAGACAAACATTTTCATCAACACGCCTTTCTACTCATTCACGCGAGGGTCGTCGAGGGTCGGCGAGCGTGAAGCGGCCGCATAACCCTTCCGCATCCAGGTTCCTTCAGCGATTTGGACAATGTCGTCAGTCCTTCTCTTTAGTGGCCCATCTGGTGTCACGCTGTCTGGCTTGAAAGTATTTGGGTTTGTGTACACAACACTAGATTTGTATTTTTCAAAGCAAAGGCTTCTTTGCTAGGTGGTGTAATCCTCCCTGTATATTTGTATCGTATAATAGTAAGAAATAATTAATCAAACAGGCCCGGATTTGATCACAATAAAATAATTGATATATAATTAATTAGTAGAACAGCAGCCACCTCCTAGAGCAGCCTGACTAGCTTAGGAGATTCATATGTACAACACCTATACAATACATTCTATATACGCATTGCGCCATCTTTGTAATTATACGCGAAACTATTATTAATAGGGCGAGCTTTTCAACTCAAAAGTAAATAGTAAAAGTAAGACTCATCGTAATTATTGTATTAGTATAATAATAATTGGACCACTTATTTGGCGCCGTTTAGCGATAAATATCACCCCAAGGACACCTTACACTTAGTTTAATTGTAAAAAAGGTAAAATTATTATAAGACGCACGAAATGATTAAAAAATCAACTAAAATAAGATTGAAAATGAGATGTCATTATATTGTTTCATTGATTATTATTGTCACAAAAATGTACTTGGAATTTAGAGTATTAAGTTTTTATTTATTTTCGGATCAAATGTTAAAAATATTCACAGATTTATCATTAAAATAGTTAAAGTAACATCACAGGAAGTTAACTGACTCACAAGACGCACAAAATAATTAAAAAAACAATAAAAAATTAAATAAAAATCTACACAGCACAAAACTTCTGCAGTGGCAGCTAGAACAGCGCCATCTTAATGTCTATATAGTATGCAGCTTTGGACCATTTACATCCAGATCTGCATTTAATAATAATATGTCTCTGTTTTGTTCTGATTTCTCTCTCAAATTTGTATATAATTAATTAGAAATAAATATATAACTAATTGATGGAACAGCAGCCACCTACTAGAGCAGCCTGACTTGCTTAGGAGATTCATATACAAACACCTACAATACAATCTATATACGCATTGCGCCATCTTTGTAATTATACGCGAAACTATTAATAATAGGGCAAGATTTTCAACTCAAAAGTAAATAGTTAATATATACATATTGAAGGACTCCCACGTGCTTGAGGCCCTCCGCATCCCCGGCTAGCACAGATGCATATAGCTATCGTCCTTTTTACCCGCACTTTTTAGCTAAAAATTTTTATGAGGTGGGCTCAAGGTTAGCCAGAAGGGGGTAAAAGTAAAATAATGAGTTCAGGAGGTTGCTAAAGAGTCACCTCTTTGTGCGTACCTACGGGTCGGTCACTGGTCAGCCAATAAGGGGAGTTAGCCTAAACTGATTAGATTTATTTTTATTGTATTGTTTGTGACGATCGTATGTGGTGATTTAATCTGTCATCTTTACTGCTGGTGACCATCCAACATGGCGATTTATACTCAGAAAAATGAGGATCGCTAAACGGCGCCAATAAGTGGTCTGATGATGATGATTATTATTAATAGTTTGTAGATGTTAATTATTACCTAAATCATTGTTTTGTATGGCATCATCCACCAATAGGTAAAACGTCAGAAGAAAAGAGAATATATGGTACTCGTATAATTACGTTACATGCAATACCCTACAAAGCAACATCCAGGCCACCAAACGCTGGCTGTTATGCCAATATGTTGTCCCCTCTGTAGCACGCTTTTTAACCCTAGCATTATATTATAATTTTTAAGAAGTAGCAGTTAGTACCTAGCTACAATTCAAGTGTCCTTTTTACCATCACTTAGCGACTGTTTACAACTAAGTTACTTTGGTCAATTAGTTACTTAAGTGTTACTTTTGGATTGTGGGAAGATCGCCCCAAACTAATTATGTGTGGCTTACTAGTAAGAAATAGGATATTAGTCTAATAACACACTAGCATTAGTTACCCCAATTTCGACCGTGTTCCACTTGTAACAAATCAATTATCTTTTAATTAGAGTTCGGTTCCTGGACGAGTTATAAAATCATAAAAATAAAATATTATTCTCGTCAAAAGGAGGGCTCATTACCTAATGGCAATTTGTACAAGTTAAGCCAAATTTCCATGCTTTTGTGCTTTGCTCTACTGTCGTAGGTAGAGAGGACGTTTTGGCACACACTTGTATCCATAGATAAATACTTCCAACACGTTCGTTGCAGTCGTCATACATGATCTGTGGTTTCTCCGTCTCAAGACGCGTCTCTCCTTGGTCAACAATTTCACTCCGGCTGACTCTTGGACGACAACGTTTCTCTTTAGAATTTGTGTATTTGGTTTGTGATTCTATCATTAAACATTCTCTCAACATGTCCTGTACATCTCAACTTGTTCACTTTCATCCTAGTCACAACACTCATCCTACATTCACTCATCTCTCTAATAATTACCTCATTTCTTACTCTATCTCTCGGCATATTCCCACATTCTTCTCAACGACCTCATCTCCACCGCATTTTTTCAACTTTCTTTCTTTTTAAAGTATAAATTGGGAATACATAGATGAAATCTATACATTATAATAAAATATCTCTACAATATAATAACGAAAACAGTAACCTTAATTAGTTCTCTAATTAGAAAACATAGGAATGTTCCTTCGATGTAATTAATCAATAATTCTATCTAAAGCTCTAAAGATTACTTGCCCGGCTTAGCCCGACGTAAATTAATAGAGAAACAAACACAATATCAACAAAATTATATTATCTTATATCCCCTAAAGCCAGGTTCCTAAGAATCGACGCACACACACGCCTATATATTTATTTTATCCCTCTTTGTAGCATGAAAATTCAGTTTTTTGGACACATTGCCAGAAGAGACGACAATAGCCTTGAAAAACTAATGGTCGTGGGAGGAGTAGAAGGCAGAAGAGGTAGAGGAAGATCTCTCACTAGATGGACTGTGGCGGTCGCCTTTAGAACAGACCGTCTAGCGACGCCTTTATAGTATTGTCAACTTAATTATTGCATATCATTACGCACGCGGATCAACCAGCACAAATCAATCATTCTTATCGAGTCTCTGGTTGGTTCAGCACGCGTTCTTAACTTCTAACTTTTCTTGTATCATTGTGTCTTTTTATATAACATTGAACGCTACTTAAATATTCGCAAGACTTTATCATTTATAAGCTGTAAGTACCTTCCAGATATATTTCCGATATTTAACATTCTATATCTCAAAGATCTCTTCTGGTTGACTGGACCCTTAAACTCCGTATCGGACCGATACGTTGAGGAATCATACCATACTGGTTTTTGATTGGGACTAACTCTAATATTCCACTACAGTCTTCACAAGGTATTTAAGGATAATTAATTTCACATACACACGTTGCTATATGTAGTGGGTAAGTAGGTAGCAGATTCTACATAGCTTAGCCCATACATACTTTTATATCTGATTAATCTCCCTACAATCCTTACCAACACCCACCACATTTTTGGTGACCCAGTTTAAACGCAACCTTAATTACGGTTTTCGAATCTAAAATCGGGCTATTTTTCACATTTTAAAATAAAATTATATTTTTCAAGCACGTGTGTCGTGGAATTGTTGCCTTACAATAGGTACCACATTCTTTTCTTAGTCACCCAATCAATAGCAAACATTCTTTATATCTTTCTCATCCACCAGTCACCTCATTCTCAAAATATCACAATTTTCTATCTGGAATACTTGCAGTTTCGCGTTTTTCATTTTTTTGTTGCCAGCCAGGAAACGCGATAAGAATCTAGGCGGTTTACCCGGGCTTTCATTTTTTTTGATTCTGTGTAAAAAGGGCCCGTCTATTTGTCGCCCACCACGAATTTTTCACGCGACATATATTTTTTTTAAAACCCAATACTTATACCTATGTATATTGTGACAAATTGTTTTCTGCCGAGAATTTTCGTTTTTTTGATTTCAGACTGAATAGTTCTTACATTTCAAAGGAATTCATGCAAAGGCAATATTTGATAAAACTTACTGCCTGTAAAGTATAAATTTTGTAAAGAAAAAGGTACAATAAGCCTCTGAAGACAAAAACTGGTAAAAAAATATTTTTTTTCATTTTTGTGGCCATTCGTTTTTTTTTTTTTTTTAAATCCATTTTCAATTCAACTTTACATTAATTTTCAAAAATTTGTTACAAAATTTACAGAGTACCTACTTAAAACCACATTTGCAAAAGTACTTGTAACAATTATTTTTCCAAAACGCATTTCATTTATTTCTTGTAACAATTATTAATTTATTTCTAGAACGCACCTCATACAGTAATTCTTCAAATTACTATTGTGCAGTTTTAATATCAACTTATTATCAATTTAATATTAACTACTTTAATATATTGTACATTCGCACATATTCACATTTTCATAAATATTATACTATTGTGTAATTATTAATTTTCACCTTCAGGTTACACCAATATTTAACAATAATTCATTCTCTTTCTAATTGCAACACTGCAATACCCACGTGACCACATCACGCATGCGCATCACGCTTGTTGTTGTCCCAACTGACAGCCAATGAGACGCGTGATAAGGGTTTGATCAACACGCAGTTATAGTTTTTTAAATTGAATTTAATAGTAAATTCCTTAAATTCTATACAACTTGAATAAAAAACGTGTTGTGAACAAGAAAATACAGTATTGGTGTAATAGAAAGTGATTTGTGCGTGCCTATTTACATATTTGAAAATTTCTCGAGCAGATAACTACTCTAACCCATATTTTTGATTATATTTACTTAATTTGTGATGGAGAAAGCTCACCCGTCAATTTTTGACTCTCCAAAGTTGGAGGACACATTACCAGGACCTAGCACATCCCAGTTTACATCCGAAGTGAAACAAATTGATAAGATAAACGTAAGGATGGCACCCTTCTATAAGGAGAAGAGCATGCTTTGGTTTCTGCAATTAGAAGCACAGTTCGCCACTTCGGGCATTACATCGGACATAACCAAGTACTATACCGCAATTTCGCACTTGGATCCAGACTCTTTGGACATGGTGAGTGATATATTGATTAAACCTCCTCACACCGACAAATACGAAGCATTAAAAAATGCATTAACCAACAGATACGCCGAATCCGAACAGAAAAGGTTGAGAACTCTCCTTTCAGAAATTCAACTTGGAGATAAAAGGCCCTCATTGCTTTTAAGACAAATGCGGGACTTGGCGGGACCCAGACTTTATGAAACAGACATTATTCGCACATTATGGATGCAGAGATTGCCACGGAACGTGCAGGCAATTTTACAAACAAAGGACTCCGATACGCTGGATTCGCAAGCAGCTCTAGCGGACAGCATAATGGAGGTATATGATCAAAATGTGGTTGCTGAGATTTCACGAAGACAATCACAACCGTCCAATAATAATGAGTTGCTTATGTCTACAATTATTGAACTTTCTAAACAAGTGGAAAATCTGACATTAGCAATGAGTAGTAGAGGCCGCTCAGAAAGTCACGAGCGCAACACAAGATTCAGAAGTCGTTCCAGGAGCTCTTCACGTCGAAGAAATAATTACGCAACATGCTGGTACCACTACAAATTCAAAAACAATGCGAAGAAGTGTATTCAGCCATGTAATTTCAAGAAGACGGAAAACAGCTAGGACTTCATTCACTCGCAGCCGGGGTGAGGTCCAAATCAGTAAGGTTGCACATTTACGATAGAGACAATAAGATCAACTTCCTCCTGGACACAGGCGCAGAAACATCCGTTATACCAACGCATCACAACATAAAATCAAAAGGACTTCAAGAAAAGTGTATTGCTTTGTATGCTGCGAACAACACGCCAATTAAAACTTACGGTTCAACAACATTGAAACTTAATCTTGGTCTACGAAGAGATTTCGTGTGGAATTTTATCATCGCCGACACGGACACAGCAATCCTAGGAGCCGATTTCATTGAAAACTTTGGACTAATCTTGGATCTGAAGAAATCACAGGTCGTTGACCCCCTTACGTCTCTCTCAGTGCATGCTATTAAAAAAGTAGGATATTTTGGTATGCTAAAAACAATCAAAGATAACACAGAGTATACCGCATTACTCAAGAAATATCCAAACTTGTTATCTCCGATTTCAAAGAGTGACAACATCAAACACAACGTACAACACCACATAGTAACAAGAGGTCCTCCAGTCACAGCCAGAGCAAGACATCTGAATCCCAAGCAACTGGAGGCCGCAAAGAAAGAGTTCAGGAAGATGCAGGACCAAGGAATCTGCAGACCTTCAAAATCTCCATGGGCAAGCCCGCTACATTTAGTGCCCAAAGCCGATGGTACATATCGTCCCTGTGGAGACTACAGAAAGCTGAACCACGTAACCAAACCTGACAGGTACCCAATTGGTCAATTAATTAATTTTGCTCATAGATTTAATGACTGTCATTATTTTTCCACACTTGATTTGGTACGAGCTTATCACCAGATACCAGTTGCTGAAGAAGACATTGAGAAGACAGCTATTATCTGCCCATTTGGACTCTATGAATTTCCGCGTCTCGGGTTCGGGCTTACTGGGGCGAGCCAGACATTTCAGAGATTCATCGATGAGATATTAAGGGATCTCCCATTTGCTTTTGCGTACCTTGATGACGTCATAATCGCGTCCAAGGACCAAGCGCAACATCTCAGCCATTTAAATCTCATTTTCAAAAAGTTTGACCAATATGGCCTAAAACTCAATATTGAAAAATGTGTTTTTGGTAGCTCCTCTGTTAAATTTTTAGGTTATGAAATCAACCACAAGGGGACCAAGCCACTACCAGACAAAGTAGAGGCCTTGAAACAATACACCAGACCGGAAACAATAAAAGGTCTAAGAAGGTATTTGGGAATTTTGAATTACTACAGGAAATTCATTCCACATGCCGCTAACACACTCAAACCACTCTTTGAGGCCACAGCCAAACCCAAAAACGAATATAAGAAACCTGTACAGTGGACACAGGTAATGATTGAAGCATTTGAAAAATCCAAAGACGCCTTGGCCAACGCTACTCTCCTGTCACATCCAAGAAGTGATACCATTTTGATTTTGAGAGTCGACGCAAGTTCTTATGCGATGGGAGCTGCTTTGCATCAACGCTTACCCGATCAGGAAGAAGAAGATGAAACACCACTTTCATTCTTTTCAAGAAAATTTTCACCAGCTCAACTTAATTATTCTACATATGATAAAGAGCTGACTGCAATTTACGAAGCTGTGAAATATTATCGCGATCAAATTGAAGCACGAGAAATTATTATTTTTACAGATCACAGACCAATAACCTATGCATTTACAAGAAAATGTGATTCAATTTCTCCACGTCAACGCAGACAAATCGAATACATTGCAGAGTTTACCACAGATATTAGATATACCAAAGGTGAGGACAACATCGTGCCAGATGCACTATCGCGAGTAGACAGCATTTCCACTCACATACTTGACTACAAACAAATGGCTGAAGAACAGGTATGTGACATTGAATTTAATAATCTTATGTCCAAGTCCTCCCTTCAATTAGAAAAAATCATCATTCCCGGACAAGAGATAGAGCTATACTGTGACACTAGCACAGGCAAACCACGCCCGTATGTACCAAAGTCATGGAGAAACAAAGTCATAGCTAACACTCACAACATCAGTCATCCTGGTACAAAGGCCACTTACAAGACTATCAAAAGGAACTTTGTATGGCCTGGTATGGAAAAGGATATTAAATCATGGGTCAATGCCTGCTTACAATGTCAAAAAACGAAGGTACACCGACACAATAAGGTAGGAGTTCAAAATATTTATGTCCCTGACTCCCGCTTCAGAAAAGTTCATATCGATCTGGTCGGCCCACTTCAACCGTCCAAAGATCACACTTACCTTATGACTATCATTGACCGATTCACACGTTGGTTCGAAGCTGTCCCATTAAAGGATGTTACAGCGAATGCCATAACTTCAGCTTTCACACATAATTGGATAGCTCGCTATGGTGTTCCTCAAACTGTCACTTCAGACAATGGAGGACAGTTCATTTCTGACACTTACAGAAGTACCTTAAAGTCACTAGGTATTCATCATATCAGAACAACACCATTCAACCCACAAGGAAATGGTATAGTTGAAAGACTACATAGGACGCTCAAAGCAGCGTTAACTTCAGATACAGGCACAGATTGGATGGACAAACTCCCTTTAGTTACTCTAGGTTTGAGAACCTGTGTAAGAGAGGAACTTAATTGCTCTTGTGCTGAATTAACTTTTGGTTGTGTACTTAAAATTCCAGGAGATTTTTTCTTACCACCAGAAAAACTATCTGTTGAGGACTACTCCAGAAAACTACAGAAAATTATGAAGGAATTGAAACCAACACAGACTAGAGAATGCAAGAAGCAAAATATTTTCATTCATAAGCAAATGGATACTTGCACTCATGTTTTTGCAAGAAAGGATGGTTACAAAAAACCTCTCACGCCAACTTTCTCTGGTCCCTACAAAGTACTAAAACGCCAAGGCTCTACATACACACTGGAAGTTAAAGGTAATCAGAAAAACTTTCATATCAATAGACTAAAACCTGCTCTGTTTTTAGCCGAAGACAATCTAAGTAACGATTCACCGTTAAATGAGCCTGGCACTACGAATAATTTAAACGATGATGCTTTAACTAGTTCAAATGAAGACCTCACTTCCAACGAACGACATATCACACTGGATCAACAACGTCCCAATAAGGAATATGTCACGCAAAGAGGAAGAAAAGTCAAATTTATTGATTACTCTCATCAATGTTAAAATACCTCATTATATATAATTATATTTGTATATTTGTAATGATCTATTATCATGTTTCATTCAATTTGCAAACAACTCAAGTTTAATACTTATAATTTCATTTTTCTTATTGTTAATTATAATTATTCATTATCTTAAGAGTGCACATAAATGCACACATTTTATTTACTTTTTTTCAATTAATTGGTATTTACAAATTACCTCTTACAAACAACTTTTTATGTTTACCTTATTTGTATTGGCATATCATTGTACTATCATACATAGTACCTGCTAATCACATACATTTACATTATATTAACTATTTATATTTTGGGGTGTAATGCTGCTCGCCTCCATGTGGTGCACCCTGGATAACGCTGAATGAGTATGCAACTGTTGGCCGCCAGACAATCGATGATCTCCTGGCTAAAAGAAACATCACGATACGAGAAGAAGTCAAAGAAGTATAAAGTTAAAACGAATCTAGAAATCTTATTGAAATGAATGCGAAACGAACAAAGTCTACAAACAATCTCTCAAGGGGCCCTTCACAGGACCGTATGACAAGAGATCTCGGACCTAGCATCCGTATCTGCCAACTGAACATAGAGGGCATCAGCCACTCTAAATGTCAACTACTAAGTAGAATTCTAACTGAACACCAAATTGACGCAGTCGCTATACAAGAAACACGTGCAGATAGTGAAGAACATCTTAACCGACGTGGAAGTATACCCGGCTTTGACCTCATTGGCGCCACCTATCACCGCTTCTATGGTGTGGCCACATATGTAAGATCAAACATCGAGGACGTCCATCTTCTATCCACCCTCAGTAACGACGACATACATATTGTCAATGTCAAAATGGGTGAAACTATTATATGCAACCTGTACAAGCCCCCTTCAACCACCTGGCCAAGTGGAGTCATTGAGGCCCACCCTCACCCAGCGGTATACATTGGCGACTTTAACAGTCACCACACTCAGTGGAAGTACAGAACCACTGACCAGAACGGAGAGATCCTTGTGGGCTGGGCCGAGGACCATGACATGAGGCTCATCTTTGACGCCAAAGAGCGTGGATCATTCAGATCAGCAGCCTGGAACCGGGAGTCCAACCCGGACCTATGCTTTGTCACCACAGAGAATGGCCGTCCAATGTCCTGCACTCGTAGGATCCTCTCTGACTTTCCCCATAGCCAACACCGCCCGGCACTTGTAGAAACTGGTATAAAAATCCCGCTGATAATCTCACACCCCAAACCAAGATGGAACCTCCAGAAAGCTAACTGGAAATCCTTTTCCGACGACCTGGACAGATGCCTCGGGTGGATACCACCGAAAGGCTCAAATTACAAAAGATTTGTGGGTGCAGTAATCAGCACAGCCAAAAAACATATTCCCAGAGGCTTCAGAAAACAGTATATCCCTGGATGGAGCGAGAGGAGCGAGGAACTTTATGAGGAATACCTCCAAAGTGGCGAACAGGAGATTGCCGAAGACCTGCTGAACAGCCTGGATGCCTCCCGCCGCCAGAAATGGATTCAAACTGTAGAAACACTGGACTTTAAAACCTCGAGCAGGAAGGCATGGTCTCTGCTGCGTAAACTGGGTGGTAGCAACTGCCCAAAAGGGGCTGAATCACTAATCACCCCGAAAGAAGTGGCAACACACATAGCCCTCACATCTAGGGTCCCTAGCGAAAAAGAACACACTAGAAAGATCAAACATGAGCTTAAACTACTGAAAAGATCACTCAAAAACGATGGAACCATGTCTGCTCCGTTCACAATAGAGGAAATATCAAAGGCAATAAAAGATATGAAGCCCGGAAAAGCCCCTGGATATGATGGGATCCATTCGGAGTTTTTGATCCATTGCGGCAAATATGCAATAAAATGGCTGACCCTCTTCCTAACAGATATAACAAAGACAGGAAACATACCTGATAAATTGAAGCGAGCAAAGATTATCGCACTGCTAAAACCAGGAAAGCCGCCTGACGAAGCTAAAAGTTACAGACCCATTGCCCTCTTAAATACCACCTTCAAACTACTTGAAAGAGCAACATACAATCGAATCGCTCCCCAAATCCTGGAGAAGATACCGGTGGAGCAGGCAGGCTTCCGTCCAAATCGCAGTTGCTGCGACCAAATACTGGCGCTAACCACATTCATTGAAAGTGGCTTCGAAAAGAACTTGAAGACGGGCGCCGCCTTTATAGACCTCTCCGCTGCTTACGACACGGTCTGGAGACAGGGGCTGGTTTATAAATTGGCTAGAATAATACCCTGTAAGGCAACCATATCGCTAATTGACAGCATGCTCACCGGCAGAACTTTCACAGTAACAATGGGATCTTTAAAAAGTGGCGTCAAAAAACTGAACAATGGCTTACCGCAGGGCTCTGTCTTGGCCCCGCTCCTCTTCAGTCTCTACATTGCAGATATGCCAGAAACTAAATCACGTAAATTCGGATATGCCGATGACTGGACCCTGGCGACTCAACACCACAGCTTTGAAAAGGCTGAACGTGATCTCACATCGGACCTAGAAGCAATGAGTAAATACTTAAGAGACTGGAGACTTATACCTAATGCTTCCAAGACAGAGGTCTCCTGTTTCCACTTGAATAACAGGGAAGCTAAAAGAGAGCTCAAGGTGGTCTTTGAGGGAAAAACACTCACTCACAGTAGTTTCCCGAAATATCTGGGAGTCACCCTCGATAGAACACTGTCCTTCAAGGAACACCTCAGTAAACTAGCAGCAAAAGTGAAGACAAGGAACAACATCATACAAAAACTCTGCGGTACCACATGGGGATCTACAGCGGAAACATTACGCATATCGGCACTAAGCCTTGTCTACTCGGCAGCTGAATATGCATCCCCCGTATGGCTGAACAGCTCCCACACTGGCCAGGTGGATACCCAGTTAAATTACACCATGCGCATAATTACGGGAACCATAAGATCCACGCCCACGCACTGGCTGCCCGTATTAAGTCACATCCCGCCACCTGATCTCCGAAGACAGAATGCTCTAACCAGGGAATACACCAAACTCGCTGAGAATCCTGCAATGCCAGCCAACACAGATCTTGACCACCTTCTGCAGAGAAACAGACTCAAGTCCAGAAACCCTCCACTTCGAACAGCGTCTAACCTACTCGAAAACCAGTATAACATCACGGAGGCATGGACCACTGAGTGGCAAAGCTGCACGGGAAACACACCATCCAACTCCCTGCCCTGCATTACAGAGACGCCGCCTGGATTCAATCAACCGAGAAGGATCTGGTCGGCCCTAAACAGAATCCGAACTGGTCATGGCAGGTGCGCAGATTTTTCCCACAAGTGTGGATGGCGAGAGTCCCCTGAATGCGATTGCGGAGCCGACAGGCAGACCATTCAACACATAGTTACCGGGTGTGCACTCAGAGCGTACAGTGGCAATGCATCAGACTTCCTAACCCTTAGCGACGAAGCAATACAATACATAAGAAATCTAGATTTAAGTCTCTGACAAGCAGTTCACTCTGCGCTTTTGACTTTATTTTTACACTTTGACATAACGAATGTTATATGGTAAAGGCGTGATGTTGGCCATACGATAAATGAAAAAATGAATTATATTAACTCATGAATTTATTTTTGCTTAATTGTTTTTTATTACTAGTAAAGTAATACACAATTGGTAATGCTCATTCATTATTCAAATCAATACTTACATGTACCAATTTCATATTTCAATACACTATTTGCTCGTTGCAAGCTTATTACAAACTCACTTGTAATCAATAACTTTTCTTGTACAAACAATTAATCTTTTGTCAAGTAAGTTCAAGCAAATTGTTTATCAAATCGCTCAAACAATTTATATTCTTTTATTACACATTGTACACAAACTTTAGCCAATAAGTACCAATCATTTTGTACATTTTTTTTTCTATAATTGCATTTGTTCATGTTTTAGGAAACAAATTTTTTTGTGAAAACTTATTAGGGGAAACTCAAGTCAAACACATCATTCACTTTTCCCAAAAATCATTTTATTAATTTTGCATTATTTTGTTGCAACTTTTGTGTAACTTTCTCATGCAACAAACAATTTTCCTATTTCTTTTTTTCATACATTAGACTACAATGCAATGCAACTCAGTAACATTAATTCATTTTTCCAATTTCAATTCATTGCATCACATAACTCAACTTGTGCAACTATTAACTTCAGTAATTTTCAACAATTTCATTCGCTCACCTCCCAATTATTAATTCTTTGACATTATTGATAATTTTCTTTCAACATGTCAGGATTACTTTCACTTACTTTGTTCTTTTTCAAAATGGTTCAACAATTTTTTTTCTTTTGACCAGTAACCAAGACTCTAGCAGGGGAGGGATTGTGGCGGTCGCCTTTAGAACAGACCGTCTAGCGACGCCTTTATAGTATTGTCAACTTAATTATTGCATATCATTACGCACGCGGATCAACCAGCACAAATCAATCATTCTTATCGAGTCTCTGGTTGGTTCAGCACGCGTTCTTAACTTCTAACTTTTCTTGTATCATTGTGTCTTTTTATATAACATTGAACGCTACTTAAATATTCGCAAGACTTTATCATTTATAAGCTGTAAGTACCTTCCAGATATATTTCCGATATTTAACATTCTATATCTCAAAGATCTCTTCTGGTTGACTGGACCCTTAAACTCCGTATCGGACCGATACGTTGAGGAATCATACCATACTGGTTTTTGATTGGGACTAACTCTAATATTCCACTACAGTCTTCACAAGGTATTTAAGGATAATTAATTTCACATACACACGTTGCTATATGTAGTGGGTAAGTAGGTAGCAGATTCTACATAGCTTAGCCCATACATACTCTTATATCTGATTAATCTCCCTACAATCCTTACCAACACCCACCACAGGACGACCAGATCAAGGCTGCCACAGGTGCATCAGTGGTTGGAGCAATGCGTACAGCGCGCGGCGGTTTAAAGAAAAAGATTAAGTTTTTGTAAAATTACTAATACTAACCTACCTATTTCTGAAATATTTCTATGAATTTTAACACAAACCTTTTATTAAGAGTACGCATATTGACATCATAAAAAAATCTAAAAACGGGAGACCTTCTATCTCGACAACCGTTACTAAATATGCTTTGGAACAAAATAAGGTAGATTCATTGAACCTTTATCTAGGGAATAACCCTAAAATATTTTTATATCTTTTATAGATTTCTCAAAATAAATTTTGAAAAACACCTCCGATCTTTTTTCCGAAAGGACGGAAACTCGTTTCCTGAAAGTCGCGGAATATTTTTTTTGTACTGATAATATGCATTAAAATCTAGGGAATAACCGTAAAAGTTTTTTAATAGACGCAAAATTAACCCCAAAAAATTGAAAATACGCTGTTTTTAGCATTTTATCATACGATTGTCACGCGATTTTGAACCTTAATGCCGTGGGAAAAGACTGTGACGTCATTACTGGTGCCATGCCCTTTTTGCAAAATTACTAATACTTACCTACCTAATTCTGAAATATTTCAATGAATTTTAACTCAAACCCTTTATTAAATCGAATCCTGGAAGGAACCCACGATATGAAAGACAGGTGATTCTAATCACAGTTAATATTATTTAGTTTGAATTGCGTAGAGAAATTTGGGTAACGACATTCATATAAACACTAAGAGACAATTTAGTAATTTAGTAATAAATTATAGATGACAGATTAATTATCATATTCATGTAATGTTTAATGTCTTGTATTGTAATATCAAATGTTGGAGGGGAAAAACGGAGTTAGAATCGTAAACATATAAACAAATCCTCGATGTCGACTTACTCCACTTCACGACAAAGGCTGTTCAAGCTTTCTGTAAAGTGTAAACAGATAGCTTTGTAGATATTCACGGTCCTTATTAATCAACACTACTACGTTAGTCCTGAAGATGGCCTCAGCAATTAGGCCTACAGCTCGACAACATCGAAAACTACACACGGTACACTCGAGAAAAATGGAGAAGAAGTAAACAGATGTATTTGGCAAGTAGTTATATCTCAACAGATACACTGCAAAGGATGGGCCTTCCATCAGGTTTATGACTGATCGTCGCCGTCGGCTGGATTAATTATAATCACTTTACACTTAAGTAACATTCACCAATTCCAGTCCATCCATCTGCCGAGGTACGCACCATAAAATATGTACATAGGTATGTCTCTTATTTGTAGTTTAGTTTGACTGTAGCGTGTACAGGTGCGCCTACTCTACAATTGTGTTTTTTTTTTTTATTTATTGTTAATTAGCCAATCCATATAAGCTGGGTGATTAGTACCAGCGATGAACCTGGACATCGTTCAAAAAACCTTTCGAAAAAGGGACGAAATAAAATAAGTCTGTATCAAAGGTTTAAACTATACCTTTTCAGAGGTGTCCGATAAGTTCGTCTAAAATCAATTCGTCTAACTTCAATTAGTCTAAAATCAATTTGTCTAATTATCAATTCGTCTAAAATCGAGGAATTAATCACTAGGCAAATTGATTTTGGCCGGATTGATTTTAGACGAATTGTTAATTAGACGAATTGATTTTGGACCAATTGATTTTGGCCGAATTGATTTTAGACAAATTGATTTTAGACGAGCTTACCGTAAACCTTTTTCAGAAACCCCGCTGATTCAGACTCTTTAGTCCATATTGACAGAAGTGAACAATAAATAAATAAAATTACAGAGATACACTGCCTACAAATCTTCTTGTGTATTCAATCCGTCATTTTGATATTATTAACAATTCTATAAAAAATGCACCTTATGTCCTTTTTCCATAGAGGTTTTGATTTTGTAAAATGTAATATTACTAAGTTATGACAATTTACAAGAATATTGCATAACTTAAGTTATAATAATATTCAATTACTTATTTGTTTATTAAGTTATATAAATTATGAACACACCAAGGGCATGTGATTCATAACCGAATTTATTAAACTTTGTGAACACACCTACCTAGGTTTATATTAATTTATATAATTATTAAGTCATTATTTGTTGTCAATAAAGTGCTGGCGCGGTGGCTGGGATTTGAACCTGTGCCCCTTAAAGTCTTCAAATGACTAGATAAACTGACTTCGCTATTTCTTTGTATGTATGTACGAATACTTTTTGTCACATCTTTCTACACTTCCCAGTTGCTAGGCAAGCCTGTGTCGTGAAGTGGAGTAAGTCTGCATCGGGGATCGAACCCGCCCTCCCCGGATCAACGGTCGCTTCCAGACAATCTGTAGTATTTAATACCGCTTCAATGTTATTGTAAAAGGAACGGAGTACAGTCAGTGATTATCATTTAAGGGCATACATAGAATACTTTGAAATTCGTTAATTTCGCCATAAAATTTAATTTAAAACAGCCATGTCAAACATGCGGTCTACTGAGCTTTTTATTTTGAAAACAGCCAGATAATGCGGCCCGCGAGTGTGTTAAAAACCGAAAAACTTTTTTAAAATGTCCCATTTTTTGTTCACGTGTGTTACCCATTTTCTACTTAGTACAAAATAGTAGAAAGACGAATTATCTATTTTTATTTTCATATTGCAATAGTATTTCATATCGCAAGAAAATTAATAAATAAACTTGTCCTAGAATAGTACTTTTTTCGTTAGGATTTCCAGTAGTTGTCTTCTTTAAAATTAGGTTTTGCAGCCCACCTAGTCAATGGTCTTCATAATTTTGGCCAAGCAATGACTTTGAGTTTGACATGGCTGCTTTAAAACAAGAAAATTTCGTCACAATCCAATCACGGGTAAGAGAAAGTCAAAAGGGTTTGAGGTGAAAATTATAGTCAGTTCATTAAATCAACGCCCTAGCATTACACAATTTCCACGAACACGGTATAATCAAAATATCTATCTAGAATGAAGACGCGAGACTATAAATTGGAGGCAGAACATCTCCGCGCGAGGGGCTTGATTAAAATCATGATATAACATAATTTATAATTGCTGTAATTACTATTACACTGGTTGCTGGTTCCCTTGAAGAATCCAGTTTAATCATTTTCATAAAAGTGATGGCAATTTTATTCTCACATAAACCATCGACCATCGAAATTAGTTATACGTATGGACGATGTATTCTGCACTTTACGATACAAGCTTTAAGTTTACTGTTAAGTGTACAAGAAATACTTTGGGTTTGTCTGTTTATATAAGACCAGGGATGGTACTTTCTTACAGATAAAATGTTTGTAGAAAATGATCCTTACAGTGATATATATAATGGCGTTTTTAGTATACATTTTATCAGCGTGTTTCGGGTGAGAAACCTTAGGAAACCAGATGTTTTATTACAGATAAAAAAAACAATATCTACATTCGGAATCGGCACCTCCAGATTCAAAGTGGATGCACTCGAATATTGTAATTAAATACAGAGTGCGTCAGAGAAAGTTGCGATTTTAAAAAGTCATTCAAATTAAGTAAAAATAACTCAACTTTAAAAAAGATACCTATCTTGTAAAATGGCATTCGTTCGGGCGTAAATAAGGAATCTTTAAGTTATTATAAGTTCCAACAATAATTTTCCTAGGTAAGGAGACATCCCCCCGTTTTCACCAACTTTTACCTAAGAAGGAGACCCCTAAGAAAGTTCCATACAAAAACAGAGATAATATTCTATTTATTGACACGCAGGCCTACCAACCACACCCTAATTCCATACAAAATGCAACACGCAACTCACCTAGCCTGGGCAGAGATATTTGGGCACCTAACGTAGGTGAGTTGCGTGTTGCATTTTGTATGGAATTAGGGTGTGGTTGGTAGGCCTGCGTGTCAAAAAATAGAATATTATCTCTGTTTTTGTATGGAAATTTCTTAGGGGTCTCCTTCTTAGGTAAAAGTTGGTGGAAACGGGGGATCGTCTATTGGAGAGGAGTCCCGAGATCATCATTTTACAAAACAAATTTAAGAATTAATAAAGTACTGTGTGAACGTTTCGATGCTATTATAAAACCATCATAGGATTACTACGCATCTCAATATATTCGCGTTTAGTTTCTAAAGGGGAAATTTGTACTGATATAGACGACAGTGGCAAATATTTAATGTAACATTATCATGTTCATCATATTATATCATACTCTATCTATAGTAAGATACTATACTCTGTGCTAGGTCACGTTCTGTATACGTTAAAATTCACTCAGTGATTCGCTCGATTGTTTATGGTTCCATTGTTCTCCGTTCTATCATCGGTGCGAGTTAACTGTTTGTGCGATTCAACCTGTTCTATGTTCACAGTTGACACGCTCGGTTGTTGCGAATTTATTTCGAAACTATTTTGCTGGGTGACATTCACTCGCCATAGATAATAGAGTGGTCCACACGTGCAGTTCACTCACTCTCATTAACACGCGATATCTCTATCCCTTTCTACCAAAGAAGAGTATTGTGATATCGCTATCTCGATGTATAGCTATCAACTCACTCTTATTAGTACTACATTAAGGGTAAACCCACCTCCACCACTGGATGTTTCAGGAGCTTTAGCTCCTATATCATCCTGTCTTTTAAGCAAAACATTTTTTCAGAGGAGGACTCAAGGTTCGCCGGAAGGGCTCCCCTCAACAAACCCCTCCCGAAACTACTCTGAACACCCTTAATGTTCCTTGGAGGAGACTCTCACTGCAAGGATCTACACACTACTACATTTTTTCTTAGAAACTATCTTCTTACAATTACGTATTTCTACGTACTAAATCTTAATCTAGAGGACAACTCTTATTAGTACTCTCATATCTCTATCTCTGTTTGACAATTCCAATTGGAGCAATCACCTATGTAAATGCATTCTGTTTCGCGCGATAATCGTCCGTTGACTCGCTGAGTGAATTTTAACGGATACAGAACGTAGCCCTATATACTAGGAGTATATCTAGGAACTGTGTGACAATGTAATAAATAATACCTGACTACGCTAATGAGAAATTACCTACTAACTCATCTAACTATGTGTGTTCATTAATATACCACCAGGTGGCGTGCCTGTAGCGCAAGGCAAAGATGACTTTAGAGTTCTCTTCTTTATGTCCTAGTGTTCTGCATTTTTGATATCCTGTAATAATTGTTCAGGTTTGTGACATAGGTTTTTTCACACGATGGGGTCATTTAAAAGTAGCAATTTAGCGGGGCAAATGGAGAGAATGGATCCGAGCCTCATCTATACCCTCACTCCATATCACTTGCAGGGTAGGCCGAGAGGATAGAGCGCCAGACAGTCCTATCCTTACACACACTCCTAGCTTCCGTCACATTCATGACATCTGTCACACACGCTCTCCGATTCCTTTACTCAAAACGCGTCCATCCTTGATCCGGGCCGCCGACCCCAAATAAATGGGATATATTTTTTTTTATAGAATGAATCTAGGTTTATCGAAATAAACCCAAATACATCTTTGTACACTTCACAGAAAGCTGTAAAAGCTTGTGTTGTGAAGTGGAGTAGGTATGGTGTGGAGAAGAGAGTAAAACTAAAACTAAATTAATATAACCTTCACCTTGACATTTCTCTCTTTCTCTAACCACGATGTAGGATTAATACGTGAAACGTAATAAGCAAGGTTGCCGTCACCGTCGCTAAGGAAATGTATGGAATAACAGTCCCTTAAGAACGAGTATGACAGACCACGTATTATATTCTATTACGAAATTTGACAGGAGTAGTGGTCCTGTTTGATCATTATGCTATGTTGCCAACTGTTACAGCACAGTTAGACTAACTACTCTAGGAGGCGGTGTTAGTATCCATGTAGTATGTAATGGTTCATCCACATGCTCGCTGACCCTCGACGTTTTTTGTGTGAATGAGTAAAAAGACGTTAACCGTCGATTACGTATACAATCCAAGGCAATCACCCCGTCCGCACGTCTTTTTACTCATTCACACGAGCGTCGGCGAGCATGTGGTAGCCACATAACACATAGGAAAAACGATAAATCAAAAATCGCAGTTATAATTTCGTGCTTTGCGTTGAAATGGGCATATTCATAAGTGAACCTTTAAAATATAACGGCCTTGTTAAAGTTAAATGATTCGTGGGTATACAATACTATATTCCATATCCCGTATCCCGTATTCTATATTTCAGAAGTACAGACCTAGATATTTGGTATTTTATAGAAGTAAATCTGAATATTACTATAAACTGGAACATAATAGATAGATTTAAAATGTATAACTGAGTTAAGGGGACAGAGAGAATGATTTCACAGTAATTTCCCACGGCAATAAGGTTCAAAATCGCGTAAAAATCGCATGATAAAATGGTAAAAATAGCGTTTTTTTCCATTTTTTGGGGTTAATTTTGCGTCTATCAAAAAACTTTTACGGTTATTCCCTAGATTTTAATGCATATTATCAGTACAAAATCATAAATCACTCGTTGACGGGTGGATTGCCTTTAATTAAAAAACAAAAAATCAGTACAAAAAAAAATACTCTGCGATTTTCGGGAAATGAGTTTCCGTCTTTCGGAAAATAGATCAGAGGTGTTTTTCATTTTTTTTAGAGAAATCTATACAAGATATAAAAAATCTTTAACGATCATCCCTTGATGAAAATGTTCAAAATAATCTACCTTATTTTTTTCCAAAGCATTTCTAGTAAGGTTGCCGAGATCTGAATTCTCCCGTTTTTCGATTTTTTTTAATAGGTATCGATATATATTTATCCACGGCCAAATAGCCTTTAACAATTTATAATTGATTTCATTACCATTTTATTAAAACAGATCATATTAAGGGCCGTCGAATCCTAGGGTAATAGAGAGAAAAATAAAGCATATTTTAGTCATTATTAAATTTAATTATTAATTTGAACTATTGATTCATTTAACGAGTTACGAATATTTCAGTCCCCCCTTAACAATCTGTACTCGGGAGTATTTGGATCCACTTCAATCAGATTCACAGTCTACCCTTAAATAATAATAATTATATTCTCGAGAGGGGCGAAGGGTTAAAACCTTGTAACTGCCTTTAATTGTCTCCGTTATAAATGCCGTTTTAACGGTCTGTCCGTTAAGAGTGTGCATACCGACATTTCAAAAATTTCTTAAACCGGGAGACCTTATATCTCGACAACCGTTACTAAATATGCTTTGGAAAAAAATAGGGTAGATGCATTGAACCTTTATCTAGGGAATAACCGTAAAAGATTTTTTATAACTTGTATAGATTTTTCAAAAAAAATATTTAAAAACACCTCTGACCTTTTTTCCGAAAGACTTGAAACTCATTTCCCGAAAGTCGCGGAGTATTTTTTTTTGTACTGATAATATGCATTAAAATCTAGGGAATAACCGTAACAGTTTTTTGATAGACGCAAAATTAACCCCAAAAAATGGAAGAAACTCTATTTTTACCATTTTGTCATGCGATTGTCACGCAATTTTGAACCTTAATCCCGTGGAAAAAAACTGTGACGTCATTCCTGGTGCCATGCCCTTAATAATTTTAGGTCTAATGTAAATTTAATAGTTCTAGTAATAGTGTAGTTCTAATTACTTTTTTATGACCACTTACTTCACAATTAAAACAAATCGTAGGTCTACAATTGGACGCTGAAACTATCAATAAAATTCTAATTTTCTTACAATTTTGAGGTTATTATTGTACAGTCGTAACATTCCTATCTCATTTCCCATTTCTTTCCCTTTCTAACCTCATTTTCATCCCATTATTTTTAATTAAAAGCTGTCAATTATTTTTCATTTCAACTTTTTTAAGCCAACCCAAGTGATAAATAAAAAATAAAATTAAATTAAACACAAGAAAATAAACATATCATATAATTTGGACAGAGAAAAAATTGAAAAATGACAAACCGAAACTGTAGAAACAGAGAAAAACAAAAGACTAAAATGTATGATTTATGAAAATAAAAGCAATAATAAAAAAAAAAACAATAAACAGGAGTGGGGAAAATCAGGGATCAGTTGTTACATTCAACGGATATTGTAGGAAATACCTGGGGATATTTTATTATTAACCGCGAAATGGGGAAAAAAAACAGCAATAAGAATGTGAAACAAAAAATTGTTTACCGTCCGATTTAATAACATCTGTATGTCGTCAAATTTAACGTACCGATGATTTTGTGAATTTGTGAACAAGTAATATACGAGTATATACGAGTTGTATATATAAGTAAGTAAGTGAGTGAGTAATATAGCAATAAGTTATGCAAACGACTCACCGTAGGACCATTAGGTCCCACCACACTTTATAATAATAATAATAATATTAAGTATTATATTATGTCCCATCCCTTACACATCTTGAATTTGGAATAGAATACAGTTGTACGTCAAATTACTATTCCTATATTCCTGAGGTTAGTTTCGCGAACTTACCGCGAATTACGAAACTTTGCGAATTAGTATGTGGGGTTTAGTAATGATATAAAAAATTACATCCTTTTCGTGAGGTTAGTTTCGCGAACCGATCGCGAATTAACCTTTAAATTATTCTGGGGTTAACTGGACTAAATCGCAGTTCTGCGATAAGTTCACCCTAATGAACAACGATTTATAATCTGTACTATGTCCATTTTTTAATGTTTATATGTATTTCTTGTTCACTTAAAGAATAAATAAATTAAAAGACTTTTCGACTGCATATGTGCGGGTCAGTAATAGTATTATCCTATTTGTGAGGTTAGTTTCGCGAATGCGTTTGTGGTGATAAGCAATGTAAATATCTATTTCCTATGAACTTATAGTGATTTAAAGTTCCTCGAGAAAACACAGGGATGTCTCACAGCCTCGTGAAAGTACATTCATTGCAGTTAACAACCTTTTTCGCCGGAAATAATGGTGAGAAACCGTGTTCATTTGAAAAAAAAAACGCGATTTTTTTAACTATAAATATCGTAACAAGAAAAAAACGGAGCTCTCTGGAAACTGTTGGGATAAGCTTGCCCTAGGAAACAATTCTCCTTATGTATTTTTTTCTACTAAATTCAAAGATTTCGCGAATCGCCTGAAAATGCAATGAAAATAAAAATGAAATCGCGAACTGTAAAAAAAAACGCGAATAAATCCACACTAAAATGTCATTACTGTACACTACTTGGCAGTATGTAAAATAACAGGGATAAGCGAAGACTATGATAATAATAGTACAAACGTTTTAAGCAGCCGTCAAATTTAACGTCGCGTGTTTGTGAATAGATGTCTTGCTTCGGGCGAAACATTAGTATGAAATTGTTGTTTGGGAAAACTATTTACAGTAGACATTTTTCTCTTTAAAAAGTTTTATCTAAACATGACATTATTGTTGTAGCGTTTCCCCGATTTATTCCCAGTGGAGTTTTGGGTAATGGGTTCCACACTTATCAGAGCATTATTCATAAATGAAATAAATAGAAAATTTGTCGTAAATTATAAAGTTTTAAAAACATGAAATTTGTTAATTTATCTGCCTGTCCCCTGACGCCGCGTCCCTGCGGGGTAGGCAGAATGGAAAGGAAGTCAAACTGTTTTTGTATCGAGGTGGTTGGTAGTGCGTTAGACTGTTAAGAGTGTGTAAATTTAACATTTCGAAAAATTCTAAAATCGGGAGACCTTAGATATCGAAACCGTTACTAAATGTGCTTCGATAATACGCAATAAAATCTAGGGAATATCCGTAAAAGTTTTTTTATTGAAGCGAAATTAACCCCCAAAAAAATGAAAAATCGCTTTTTTACAATTTTATCATGGGATAGTTCATGTGGTTTTGAACCTTAATGCCGTGGGAAATAACCGTGACGTCATAGTTGGGTCGAGAGCCTCAATTACCTATTATGTGATATTTTTATTCTCTCTCTTCGATGACTCTACTCTCTACAACTCAAATCGAGCCTTGACCTCCAACAGACCCCGCCTCCAACTCTATCTCTATCTGTCCTCCGCAGCGGATTTACAGTCCCTCACTTGCAGCAGATTGGCAGCACCCTTCTTTACTTCGTTCTCCCATCGGAGTCTCGGCCTGTTGACCCTTTTCGGCCACCTGGATGTCCCTCTAAGATCCTCTTCGGTACCCGTGATGGAGGCATTCTCTGCACATGTCCGGCCCATCTCAGCCTGTTCAGTCTGGCATGTACAGAGAGCCTGGGAGCTTTATAGGTGTCGTATAGCTCCTCGTTGTATCGTATTCTCCAGGTTTCGCCATCATTCACGGATCCCAAAATTTTCCGTAACAATTCCCTCTCAAATGTGTCCAGCATCTCAGGTGATTTTTCCGTCACTGTCCACGCTTCACACCCGTATGTTACTACTGTTCTAATTATAGTTTTGAAAAAGGTGATCTGTGAAAGGTATAGAGAGAGAGAGATTTGAATTGAATGAGAGATGATCGCATGAATCCGATTTATTAATAAATTTGTTGTTTCTTCTTTCTGTTATAATTTGTAAAAATAAAGTGTCATTGTTTTGTTGTTGATGTTGTATATTAGAATTGATGAAAACCCCGGAACTCCCCTCCAATACACGAGGTCTCCTCACATTGGAGGGTAGTATGGAAAATTGTAAATATTGTAATAAGTTTTATATGTATGTACTAAATGTAAGATATTAGTTACTAATAAATTTATTTGAATTTTTATTCACTGCTACTTGTAACAACAGGTATGTACAATTGAATAACAATATGTATTATAAATGAAATGTAAGTAACAGAACAGAACAGAAGAGAACAGCTGTTGTTCTGTTTATTTATTATTTGTTTGTTTGTTTTAATTATTTGTTTTAGAGGCGGGACTTTACCACCGCCATGAAGAAAATAAACACTTTCAACTGTTTGTACTCATAAACAATACAATGCTATGTTTGTTAATCATTTGAACGATTTGCGACAATTTGCTTGCGGCAATAAAACGTAAAGGATGGTTTTTTAATCAATCTTATTGCTTATTATGCGCTGTATTCATTTTATCGAACATCTTCAACACAATACATACATACACCATTTTCAGTTGGCTTTTGCAGTTGTCAATTGACCTTTTTCAGATAGTAGTTTTGGTTCATGGTCTCTGGCTTCAAACTGTGGCTTGATCTTGATTTGTTCTTGTGGGCTGACCGATTTCTAGGGCAGTTTGTGTGAGTTATGTTGACTTCTCATTATGCATGATACATCAATGCTTCAAACTAATAAAGCTACAACTGATAATAATTATGTTATGTTGTGTTTATATCTGATTGATTGCAAGAATTTTTAAGGAAAAAAAAATATGATACGGATATAGAAAAATAAAAGACCATGGTTTCGTCATAAATTATTTTGTTAAAAATGTATTGTTTTCATGAGAAAATATTAACGTGAATGACTTTTATCTCACTTCTATTTACTTATTTATGTGCAAAGCACACGGATTGCAGCATCACCCGTAAATCGGGTGCAGAGCCGAAATAATAAAAAAACACACGGATTAAATATATAAATTTTGACAAAACAAATCGATACTACTCAAACAGTTAATTAGATGTCCTATTACTGTGTGCGCAGTGTATTTTTAATGTAGGGACTAAACACAGATCTAAATATAATTACTAATAAGACTTATGTAGGTATAACGGCAGTTTGCCTGCAGAAATATGCTTAAAGAGAGAGCTAACACAGAAAAAATTAAACATTTGTTGTTCTTCTGCATCAAGCGATCACCTATTTTGATTGTTTATTGTTTTCCATCAACCAGAAGCCTTTTCGGGCTCGAACTCTTCAATCATTACAAATTACAGTTATTACAATAAACAAAAACAAAACCTCGTGGCGAATGACGTGTCGACGTATAACATCACCCTGCTAACACCTTAACATATTATCAAGACAATACTGCGAGTAGCAACGAGGTGAAAACAACTGTGATTATTATTAAAATAACAAGCAGTAAGTAACAGATGGTGCTGCTATTATTCCATACGAGTATTATATTATATGATGAGTACTTATAGCAGGAGTGAAACAATAAAATAACAGGTTGTCGTATATTGCTACTTGCTACATTATAACGACTGAACATACATATCTACTGTATTAAAATTAGATTAATTTTGAAAATCACAATTCATGTTTTCAGAGAACGGAATCAGAATCGGAATTTTTAAATGTAGTAGTTGAATTAATAATAATAATCGGACAACTTTAGGCGCCGTTTAGCGATAAAATCGCCCCAAGGACACCTTACATTTTTCTTTTCACCATATAGGATCGTCACAAACAGTAAAAATGATAATTAAATCACCACATAGGATCGTCAGAAAACAAAATAATAAAAATGAATTAATCTAATCAGTTTCGGCTAACTTGACCTATCATTGGCTAACCAGTGACTGACCCGTAGGTACGCACAAAAAGGTGAGTCTTCAGCAACCTCCTGAACTCCTCCAGGCTTTTGGCACACCATAAGTAGTTATCTCAACAGATATACAGCAAAGGATGGACCTTCCATCAGCCTTATGACTGGTAGTCGGCTGGCTTAATGCGATCTCTATACACTTAGGGGAAAGTCCTACAGTTCCGTCACCTTAAGGTTTATTTAATATAATTAAAAAAATCCACTCGGTTACATGGACTACCTAGTGAAATGTATAAAGGAACTCTTTGACTATAAATATAAACAATAAAATATCGATATATTTAGACATAGGAAACTTTATTAATAAAATTGCAAGACATCGAAAAATCAACTTCCTAAAAATTGGCATCCAGTACCAGCCACGGTTTTATAATACACACACATCATTCACTGGTTACCCCGTTACCTAGATATACCATGATGGAATAGTAGTAAAAACTTCAGAAAAGCAATAAGGTCGCCGTGGTGTAGGTACATTTTTTTATTTGTGTTGTTGACCTGGTCAAAGTTGAATAAAAGACGGGCTTTCCGATTTTATGATTTATCACTCTTCACGAATTGTTGACGCGAACACAAGAGGAATCTTTCATAAAAGAAACCATAATGGTAATAAATCCGAAAAAAACACAAAATGATAAGTACCTATATGGGCAGTTCAATGTCTTCCTATTTAATTATATATTTTAGACTGTATGTGCGTATATTTATTTGTTATGAACTGTATCGATGGAGAGAGGACTGAGAAGCTTCCAATCCAGATTCCCAGGGTCTGGTGCAGCTGGTGGTGGTACCGATTCCCGGCTTTGACCTCCCGAGGCGTCAATGGGTAACCTTAAATAGAATCCGCACGGAGCATGGACGATGTGCTCAAATGCTCCACATATGAGAGCCAGTGCAATCCATCAAACACATTTTCGAAGACTGTCCTCTAAGAGCATTCCCTGGACCATATGCAGATATCTACAATGCCACACCCAATGCCCTTGAATGGCTTGGAAGCCTGGATGTTGCTCTGTAGGATACATGTCTGTACGTAACAGATAGCATAATTCTCTTATCTTCTGACGTTGCCGCCCAATGGTGGTAGAAGCCATCATCATCATCATCATGTCAGCCCCCTGCGTCCATTGCTGAACATAGACCTCTCCCACTGATCTCCATAACTCCCTATCCTGAGCAGACCGCATCCAACCGCCTCCCGCAACTCGCCTTACATCGTCCGACCACCGTGCTTGAGGCCTACCAACACTTCTTCTGCCTGTTCTAGGTCGCCACTCTAGGACTTTCTTTGTCCACCTAGAGTCTGTGGTTCTGGCCACATGACCAGCCCTACTCAATTTCAGAAGCCGTACGAAATAATAATTAAAAATCTATTTACCAGTTTTATTCCGGGCATTAAAACTACATAAAGTATGTATGTATGTGTATAAGTAAGTACACTGTGATGTCAAATGTATTGTCCCATTTCTATAAAACATTATTATTTGTCACGCGCCTTTCATCCAACCTTAGGTCTTATATTCTTCTATACTAACTGCTACCTACTGTAGGTAGGTACCTGCAGTATCTCTGCTCCACACAATGGGAAAAAATAATTTAGACGTCGGGCCAAGGAAAGTGCTGGGAACTTCGTCACTATATCACACGTCCTTCATGCAATAATGTCTAATAGCTATGTCACAGCATTCACAGGAACTGCTATTTTTTAATCACAGTGAGGTTAAAATGCGATTCTGCGATAAAAAATAGACGACGTTTAATAAAAGCGTGATAGTAAATCGCGTCGTATTTAATGAAACAGTTGCCAACTTGTTCCATCTTTAAACATAAAAAGACCAATCGAAAGATAGTAGACACCTTATACTTAATTACATTATTGGTCCATTTCATTACAAGAAAATAACTTAACCGTATATGTTTATGATAAAACAGTTCTACACAATTTTAAACTGTCACCTAAAGCAAATATGTGCGTAAAATTTCAAGATGCTGGGACATAGTGAGGTTATTAATTAAAATTTGAAATGGAAAATGCAGACACAGAAACAGGACGCCAGACTTCCAAATCCTGAGACTCACTTTTTGCTTCTGTTATATTCAAGATATTAGCCATACACACTCAATGATTGCTTTCACTCTTCAAAACATTTTAGGTAAAAATACTTGTGACTGTGATTTGAATGCACACTAAACTGTTACTTTTCGCAATACAATCATGTTTTTAACAGCACACACAATCGTAAATATGTATTTTTCCATGTTTCTTTATATCTTTCACTACAGCACTATGGGACAATCATGGTATAGTTTATGGTTAAAATAAAAATAATATAAAACGCGTATAAATAAAGATGCTTCATAAAAAAAGAAAACGAGGGAACCATTTTCTCCTCTGCTTTCGTGAGACGATAAATAATAACAGGAATAATACCACATCTACTCAAGGGGAAGGTGCTGTACTTGATGACAAATTGTACTTAAGGATTTTTTTTTATTATTTTTTTTATTTTATTCATTTACAATATAACACAGCTCAACGTAACAGTGATTAGCCTTTGTGCTGAGCCGTGTACAGAAAAAGAGTAGTCCAATAACAATATTCAAAACATAAACAAAAAAGGTAGAAGGTCTACAAATACACTTCAACATGCGCGATGGACGCTGAGTAAGTGACACAAAACATGTTAACATGTGCTGAGAGCTCATTCATCAGATGAAATTCAGAAATGTGGTGTTATTGAAGAGTACTGGGAATTTACTGGACGGACCACATCACGAATGCCGAGGTGCTCAGCAGATTCGAAGAAAGGACGCACATACTCAGAAACATCTCTGAGAGACGTTCCCGCTGAATTGGCCACATCATGCGCCACGAGGGTCTCTTGCATGACTTAATAGATGGAATGGTTGATGGGACAAACCACAGGTGTAGTACCTGGACTAGGTGTACGAGGATATGAACTGCGCCACATATGTCGAGCCGAAGAGAGCTGCAGAAGACAGAGAAGAGAAAGAGAGAAAGAATTTCGTGTTGGATACTAAACTTGAGGATTCCATATTGTAATAATATTTTGTATCTCTGTTTTCTTTGTGTTCATAAACGTCCAAACTCCACAACGCGAGATTTTTGAAAGTGTTTCGAAGTGCAAGGTGTTGAAAGTATAGCATTTTCCCCTATTGCTACTAAATTTCTTCTATATCTCCTCCAGCACGCTAGGTAGGGTAATAAAACAATCCACAAAAACGAGAGAAAAACATATTTCTAAAAACGACAATTATTACTACCTACCAGTGGTGTCGTCTTCAAGTCACTACTCTCGAGTCTAATCTCGGAGACCACGGCTAGAGTCAAGTCTCGAGAAGTCATTTTAATTGTTTTATTGTTGTTTTTCATCCCTAGGCCCTAACCGACGGTTGACATTATTATTCGTATTCAATCCAAGACAATCACCCCGTCCGCACGTCTTTTTACTCATTCACACGAACGTCGGCGAGCATGTGGTAGAGGCATAAAAAGAAGCGGAGGCATTTGTAATAGGCGTGGACGATAGGTATGTCTCAAGTCAAGTCGAGCATAAGAAGAAGCGGAGGCATTTGTAATAGGCGTGGACGATAGGTATGTCTCAAGTCAAGTCGAGCATAAGAAGAAGCGGAGGCATTTGTAATAGGCGTGGACGATAGGTATGTCTCAAGTCAAGTCGAGCATAAGAAGAAGCGGAGGCATTTGTAATAGGCGTGGACGATAGGTATGTCTCAAGTCAAGTCGAGCATAAGAAGAAGCGGAGGCATTTGTAATAGGCGTGGACGATAGGTATGTCTCAAGTCAAGTCGAGCATAAGAAGAAGCGGAGGCATTTGTAATAGGCGTGGACGATAGGTATGTCTCAAGTCAAGTCGAGCATAAGAAGAAGCGGAGGCATTTGTAATAGGCGTGGACGATAGGTATGTCTCAAGTCAAGTCGAGCATAAGAAGAAGCGGAGGCATTTGTAATAGGCGTGGACGATAGGTATGTCTCAAGTCAAGTCGAGCATAAGAAGAAGCGGAGGCATTTGTAATAGGCGTGGACGATAGGTATGTCTCAAGTCAAGTCGAGCATAAGAAGAAGCGGAGGCATTTGTAATAGGCGTGGACGATAGGTATGTCTCAAGTCAAGTCGAGCATAAGAAGAAGCGGAGGCATTTGTAATAGGCGTGGACGATAGGTATGTCTCAAGTCAAGTCGAGTCATATAACATTTTTGAATACAAGAGTCACAAATCGAGAGAGTCCGAGTCATTTGACTCGAATAGACAACACTCCTGAAATAAAGTAAATTCTGCTAGTATTTTTCGTCATTATTTATAGTTTTTGTAATGATTATTTTTGTCCATTAAAAACAGTACATTAAGCCCGCAGTGCGTCACCAATTAAACAATGATATCTCAACGGATATACAGTGGAAGATGGACTTTCGTCGAGTGCATGACCAATATTCAGTTGGGTTACATTTAATGCCTCATCCACATGCTGGCCGAGCTGTCACGTTTTTTGTGTGAATGAGTAAAAAGGCGTTAACCGTCGGTTACATATGCAATCCAAGACAATCATCCCGTCCGCACGTCTTTTTACTCATTCACACAAAAACGTGACAGCTCGGCCAGCATGTGGATGAGGCATAAAATGTTTTAAACCGATACAATCTACGAGTACAATTAACAATATGACCCTAAAGTGGTGTAGTGTGTGTAAATAACTACTAGAGACTAATAAGGTTCTATCTGTGTGTAAAACATATTATGAGAGTTTGAAACTTTCATCTCATTTTTCTCAATAATTAGTTCTTGTCACTTAGAACCTTGTTAATCTCGGGTGACGATTTACGATTTACGACGAGGTGGTCGGTAGCCTAGTTGGAAACGCGCTCGACTGTTAATCCAGTGGTCCCGGGTTCGATCCCTGATGCCGACTTACTCCACTTCACGACACAAGCTTTTCAAGTTTTCTGTGAAGTGTACAGATATGTATTTGGGTTTATTTCGATAAACCTAGATTCATTTTTATTTAAATAAAAAAAAACATCTCTCCCTGAAGACCCACTCTCACTGTATACCATATTATGGTCTCATGGCAGTGAGAGACAGACGAAAAAAATATTAAAGGTATGTAGGTATGTAAAAAGAGTATCATAATAAAATATGTAGGTATGTGTGTTTTACCTATTATTTTCAAGGCCGAGAAATCTTGTCAGGTAATAAACACCCTGTATACAACCCTGCTACACAACTTTGTGTTCTAAAAATCACAAGGCGAAAATCGTTTGATATTATTATGTAGGTATACAGGGTATAACGCTACCACAGAGCCGCAATCTTCTTTACTCATAATACCAACCTAAGAAGAAAAATAAATAAAAAATAAGAAAACATATCTAGCATAAAACAAAAGACAAACGTAATGGCGATACAAGGAAAAACTCTATTCGCCATGCGACAAAATAATGTTATATCTTCTTCTTATTACAGCGTTTCTCAAACTTTTTTCTTTGTTCAGTAATTTTTAAACTTTTCTCATAAGCTAGGAAAATATTATTAAAGTGAGATTCTTTCAGCGATATTTCCATAGTAATTTATGAATGCAGTATTACTGTTTGTAAGTAGAGTTTGAATAATATTCAAAGCTAAGAAAAAGTCCTGAAAACGAAGAAGAAGAAGACATGCTACCTTATACTTATCGATTTCGATGATGCCCCTTATGCAGAATTTATTTACCCATTTTTACCTGTCATTTGAGTAACATTATGCCAGGCCTGTTTTTTTTTCATACTAAATGAGGATTCTCCTTTACTTTTAAAAATAATCTTTTTTTTTCGTTTATTTGTGAAACTTTGTGATTTCAAAGGAGAATGCTAAAAAAAACAGGTCCGGCGCAAACGAAATGTAGCTCAAATGATAGGTAAAAATGAGTAAATAAATACTGCATAGGGGGCATCATCGATATCAATAGCTTAATGGGTGAAATACCTATTCGAAGTTTACAGGGTTCACATGAATGTATAGAGAAAGGAGCATTAAACAGTTACAATTGCGATTCAAAAAATAGGTATTTCACCCTTTAATCCATTGATTTCGATGATGCCCCGTATGCAGTATTTAATAACTCATTTTTACATGTAATTTTAGTTACATTGCGCCGGGCCCGTTTTTTCATACTTAATGAGGATTCTCCTTTCTTTTTAAAAATTAATCTTTTTTTTTGTAAATTTGCGAAATTTTGTGACGTCAATTTTCCAAAAGTGACGAATAGGAACCTAAATAAAACGTTCTCTGATTCCAGAGCGATGTCTATATCGAGTAATAATAAGAAGGAGAAGATACAGGATGTGTGTAAATATAACAAGAAACCGAATTTCTCACAGTGTTATTACATATAGAGCATAACCCACGTAATATGAAATACCTCATAAAACAAAACACACTGTATAACTACTATAAGTGAGGTGACCAAAAAAAAATGTACCCTCTGTCACTAGCAAAAGGAATCGGAGAACGAGTATGGCAAATTTTATGAATGTGTCGGAAGCAAGGATAAGCCAGTCTGGCTTTCTGTCCTCTCTGATAAAAAATAACTTTTCATGAACTACGTTTCTTGGTCCATTATATTAAAAAAATAACTTAATTCTGAGCAATCAAGTTATACTCTTAGAAAGTTTTTTTTTTAAATAAAGGCAATTCACCCGACAACGAGTGATTTATACTGCACTTTGAAAGATAAACTAACAAACTAATATGTAGGCTAACAAAATAGTTGACTATCAACCAGTTGGAACGTGGAATTGCAGGTTATAGGGGCTACCTATATTTAGGAGGAGCTTGATTACATAAATCTGACAGAAATGTACCAAATGAAGCGTGTGTGTAATAGCACAATATAATAATAATAATAATTGAACTATTTTGGGCGCCGTTTAGCGATAAAATCGCCCAAACGCCACTACACATTTTTATTTATTCCCATATATGATCGTCACCACCAGTAAAAATGATAGATTAAATTATCACATAGGATCATTGCAAACAATTAACAAGCTGCTTGAGTGCTTGGTCTTTGGTTTGAAGGAAAAAAAGTTAAGAGAAAAACGTAGACACAGACAAAAGACAGTCGAAGTAAATAAAAAACAACGAATATTATCAATTTCTTTTTTTCTGTTAATAATCAAAGAAAACTGTGGTCACCTTACAGTGGTATAAAAGAGTAGATTCTTGCAACAATAATAAAAATAATTCTTTCTTATGTTTTTTGCGTCTCTCACGTTACGCCTATGATCAATAATATAATATTGCTCTACCTACATAACATATAACAATCTTATTACATTTTGTGTTACGCCATATGAATCTGGGCTGGGAACATAATGTAGGTAGTAGAAGTAAGTAGAAATCTTTGTATCTGGGAAGAAAAAATATTGAAGAAATCAGCAGATAATACGTGTGGTCACCCTAACAAAAGGAATATTTCATGTTTTTTTTTTATAAAGTATGGTTCAAAAAAGGCCGCAAAACAGGCGTTAATATTGGCAAGATACTCTAATACCTCCGCCAGACGTGCGCAAGCCCCCACGAGCTTCTGGTGTTCATGAGTAAAAAGGCTAGTGGATGGAAGGTTTGTCTTGACGTGTACGTAACCGACCATTAACGTCTTTTTATTCATTCACACAAGAAACGTGGAGGGTCGGCGAGCATGTGGATGAAGCATAAAGTTTTTTAGTGTCCAATGACAGAAGTTCTAAAAATAGATCTGCTCATACAATTTCTAGTCACATGCGGTGATTTAGCTCAACGGGCAAAAAACTGCCAATTGTATGGATTAAAAAAAATAAAATGAAAAATAATTTTAATTTGTTTTATACAGAAATCCCTATTTTGAAGGGCCATTGCGGAAAAACTGGTAGTCCGCAAAAGATATTTTTTTGCAGAAAATTTAGTAAGGATTATTTTTATCATGGACCACTTTCTCCTATCTCTGACTTTATTATTATTTGTAGTATTTAAGTTTTTATTTCTTTTATCAGGTTGACTGTAAGATATTGCTTTTGCAATAAGTCCGCCTTTTGGCACACTGCATTGTCTTGTTTTTTTGATTATGCATATTTTCTTTGGCCAATAAAGATTTAATGATTCCTAAAAATGCGAAAACCACGTAGGGGGAACTATTTTAATTAATTTTACTTTTATATTGAGCATAATAGGTGTGTTTTTTTTTAAGACGATGACTTATTTTAAGACATTGGTCCTTGTTGCAGTGATCCTTACTAAGTCTTTATTTCCCGAGTAGGATAGGACAGGACGTACTGTGTCCTACTTTGGCAGCACGTGACTTATTATACTGTACTGTGATATACTCGGAGATAGTATACCAGTTGGTGAGAGAGTAGAGCAAAGGCGTGAGAGCGCAGAGGGATCATTAGGACATTGTCTTTACTAGAAACTATTTCATACACACATATACCAGAAAGATGAAAAAATGTGGTGATTGTATCCTAATACAGTTAATACCATAATATCCGTCCTAGATTCCAACCGGTACAAATAACGCTCAAAAATGACCGATTTGAACTCAGTTAAAAATTGTTTGTGATTAACCAAATTCCATTAAAAAATACCGAACTTTCTATTGTTGAACCCAGCCGAGACAGAATCGCTAAATTCTCGTGATCGGTTTGGAAGTTATGTGCCCAATCCCACCAACTTCAACCTAAGAAGGAGACCCCTAAGAAATTTCCATACAAAAACAGAGATAAAATTCTATTTATTGACACGCAGGCCTACCAACCACACCCTAATGCGTGTTGCATTTCGTATGGAATTAAGGTGTGGTTGGTACCAACAATGCAACACGCATTAGGGTGTGGTTGGTTGGCCTGCATGTCAATAAATAGAATTTTATCTCTGTTTTTGTATGGAAATTTCTTAGGGGTCTCCTTCTGAGGTTAAAGTTGGTGGGATTGGGCATGGGTCAATTTTATTTCATGTTTACACTCAATAGCGTTGTCTCGCTTTGAATATTGTCTAAAAAATCGCTCGGCACTGGTCCATCCATCGTTCCATGTTAATAAAATACGTGTTGCCGAGCTATTATTGCTAGAAAAATTGCAAGTGTAAGAGCACCTTTAGTTTTCAGAATAAATTGGTGAAAGTTTCAGAGCTCTTGAAAGTCTTGAAATGAGTTGCAAATTCAGTTGCGATTTCGAGACAAAGAAGCTAAGCGAAACGTTATAAAAATGTTTTAAAAAAACATAATCTTCTTCTTCTTCTTCAGCCCTCTGTTCTCCACTGCTGGATATAGGCCTCTTCCATATTCCTCCGTTCCTTTCTGCTGTTTGCTGCTTGAATTCATTACTGGTTTCTAATGAATATGTAGTCACTGGCAATATACATGAAAAAACACGATATTCGTTTAAAAAAAACACGTTAATCTTTGATTGAAACAAAAAAACGATATTCCTTTAAAAAAACACCACAATTTTTTTGATTGTCTGAATAATGGGTGTTTTGCTGTAGTCATCTTTCTGAGCTCATCCAAGGGTTAAGTATAAGTACATAAAAACATTATTAATACTATTGTTAAATCGGACGTTTGAAAAGGGTCTCTGTTCTTGGAGCTTGGAGCGACGAAGGGATTATATCCTCACTCATTTAGCTGTAAGAAGTACACAGGCCTAGCTGGCAATATTACTGAAAATAATAGTTATTATCCAATACTTACTCATTAGTTAGTTATAGGACATTTTTTTTTTCATTTATTTCTCTATCCATGGACTTCCGCTTGAATGTGCCTTTTGGGACACTCTCTATATTAGACATAAAAAATCTTCTTATTTATTTATTTATTAAAGTTTATACGGTTTACACCTTTACAATATAAAAAAAGAAACAGGCAATCATTACAATATCACAATAACAAACCAATGTTGACAAAAATTCAAGTTAAAAACAAAACGTAATTGTGAATAAATAACAAAAAGAGTTTTATTCTTCTTATCGTGTCGGTCAGCACTCATTAGATTCCCCTCCGCTTCCAGAAAGCCACAACCTCTCCTGCGTCATCGTCCAAGGGAGAGCGATCTGCGAGGCTCTCCCATTTTCACAGCACAGGAGCGACATATAGAAAGACAGGACAGTGTCAGATGGGCACCTAGAATCCTGAAGTGGAGGCCCTGGGAGAACAAAAGAGGCGTAGGCAGACCGCAGAAAAGGTGGACAGATGACATTGTCCAGCTTACGGGTCGTAGATGGCAGCAGATAGCCCAAGATGGAAGACAGTGGAAGAGTTTAGAAGAGGCCTATGTTCAGCAGTGGAACACAGAGGCTAGCAGTAAGTAAGTAAGTAAGATCTGTTAACAAACTTTAATTGGTATATTTACCTACTGTTTGTTTTTCAAATAAAAAAAATAAATAAAAATAAATATTTTTTATCCAAAAAAATAATAAGGTAGATAGGTCCATAAAAATACAGTTTAAAATAGGGTATCTAATGGATGAGTTCTCCCGTGTAAAACTGATTTCCGGACATATCTAGATAATTTAGCACCTATGCAAATTTACTAAGATGTTGCCTTACAAAATTTGATAATGCGCAAGGTAGTCGACCGCTCTATCATATTCCATCTCTATGAGTATACGAGCGTACCGATGTTAGGGTGGCCATCAATTTATTTTACCAAATGGATTATTCCAAAGAAAAAGTATAATCCGAACCGCAAAATCTCCCTCGTTCAATTAAAAATTCGCAAATGTTGCAGTTTCCTGTAATGGAAGTAAAAAAAAATTGAAATAAAAACAAAACAACGCCGCAAAAATAAACAAAACAATATCATATCGTAGATACTAGGTACACATTTAGGGACACAATTCAAAAGTGTCACAAGTCAAAAAAATAACTTTTTTTAAATTCAAAAAGAATTTTTGCTTCGCTATTTTAAATTCAATTACTGTAAAACACTAAAGTTTATACCACTTTTCATTTAATCCCTTGTGGTGTACATAGAGAAGACAGAACCTTCTTTATTTATTTAGTTACATTCATTCAATTTTTAATACACATTCCACCATTCGTAAGCCTGCAATTTTTTGCTGTCTGAGAATATTTTTGTGCATATTGTGAACATTCGAAATGCTTGGTAACAAGCTCGACTGGAAATCGGGTAAGCGCAGGTTCGATCCCCGATGCAGACATAACTCCAATTCACAGCTTTTCTAGCTTACTGTGAAGTGTACACACTGTACAATATTTGGGTTATTTTTCGTTAAAACCAGATTTTTTTAATGTGTTATGTAAATGTATCCTCAGAATTTCCTGGACAGACATGGTTTCTAATGCCGAAGTCCTGAGGCGAGCTAGAGTTGACAGGGAGCTGTTGTCAACTATCAAGGTCCGGAAGATTTCATATCTGGGTCATGTACTGCGTGGAAAGAAATATCACCTTCTGACCGATATTGAAGGGGAAAATTGAGGGACGCCGAGGGCCTGGTAGAAGACAGATGTCCTGGATGCGGAACATAAGGGAGTGGACCGGCATCCGGAGTGTACGGGAGCTGTTCCGAGCGACGCAGGGCAGAGATAAGTTTGTCCAAGTGATCGCCAACATTGGGGGACCCGACAGGGTACATGAAGAAGATGTATAGGTAAATTGAAAAAAAAAATGTAACGAAACAGTATTAGATGTAAAAAGACAAAAAATATATATATTTTGAATTGTGACATTTTTGAAAACGTCTGTTTACATTTCAATTATTGGCTCCATGTCAAAAAGTGTATAATATATTATGCGATTGTGACAAATTGTCATTCGATCTAATAAAAATACCTTTTGACACAACACACACTTGTGTATTTTATTATTGTCAAACGAAGAGTGAGCGGAATAAGGAAACGAGTGTCAGAAACACTTTCAAACATAATAGACATTGATTATTTATAACGTGGAACTTTACCCCAACCTCCTCTGTCAACATTTCACTCTCGAAAAGTAAATATTTTTTTTATGCGGGTCGCAATTTTCAGCTTTGAAACAAACAAAAAACAACTTTGAATATGTATAGGAAAATCAGTGTGGATATATTTTGAAACTTAGCTGGCATTGGGTTAGCTGTAATGTCGCCGCCACACGCTTGCGAACGTCTACAAGTTTTTTTTGATTGGTTATTATATATTTGAATATAGAACAAGGTTGCTTTAAAGCTGAAGACTCAACTATGACATCACGGTCATTTCCCGCGGTATTAAGGTTCAAAATCGCATGAACGATCGAATGATTTTTTGTTATTACCTAATAGCGATTTTGCCATTTTTTGGGGTTAATTTCGCTTCACTCAAAAAACTTTTACGGTTATTCCCTAGATTTAAATGCTTATTATCAATAAAGAAAATCTCCGCCACTTTCGGTGAACGAGTTTCTGTCTTTCGGAAAAAAGTTCTGAGGTGTTTTTCAAAGGTCTTGTTTGAGATAACTATACAAGATATAAAAAATATTTTAGGGTTATTCCCTAGATAAAGGTTCAATATATCTACCCTATTTTTTTCCAAAGCATATTAAGTAACGGTTGTCGAGATCTAAGGTCTTCAGTTTTTAGATTTTTTTTATATGTCAATATGTGTATTCTGTTAACGATTGACACTGATCATACAATTTGTCATTACGAATTCGATACATTTCCTATTGGAGAATCTCTTTCATATTGGAGAATCTCTTTCATACAATAATTTTCCACTTTCCTTTTAAATCACTACTATAGGGCTGCCGTATGTCCCGGTACACCGGGAGATATCCCGGTTTTGAAGTCCGTGTCCCAGTGTTCAGGTCCAAGAGTCAATTACCCCGGTTAGGCATTCTTAATATTAATTGCTCAATAAAATGATTCTCAAAAAGTTATTACGAAAATCCATTATATTTCAATTATTCTTTTAATAAAAAATTTGCCTGTGGCGCCAATTACACTGCTTCTAATTTAACATATTCAGCATTCCTATCATCAGTAGTTACCTATTTATTTCAATAAAACTAAACAAGATTTACACCACTCCTTTTTTTATGCGTATAAACGCTCATGTCTTATGACAAAAATTTCGACTGCGGCGCTTCTTACATGGTCATTTCCCTCATAACCAGATGAGTTATATACTATAGAAAGAAAACAATGTTCATTATATCATCAATTTTTACTACGAATAATGATTTTTTTTAGGTTTTTTTTTTCATTTTGGAGGGGAGGAGTTGTTCCGGTCAGTAGTCCGACAATTACGGCAGCCCTATAGTAGTGACTACTATAATATCATCTACCTATATCTAATATCCAATTGTTGCCAAGGTTTCTATTTTAGATTTTTCCCATTTCCTTCCAATATCCTTAATAATACGTAACAGAAATAAAGAAAAGCAAACACTTTTTCATTTCACGTCATCGGTGATACATTTTACCCCATCATCCCCTGAAAAAAAATCTATCATTGACATTGATTTTTATCTATCCGAATTAGTGTCAAGTTCACATCACATATCACAATAATTTGACGGAATAAAGGAGTGTGTTCACTGTTCAGGCCTCTCTGACTACCCCATAAGATATGCGGCGTGAGATGACAGATAGGTGTTTAGATTTAGCGGTTAAATTAAAATATAATATATGCGTTCATTCCGGTCATCTCACACACCCACACTCAATCTTGCTCACATATTTAATCGTCGCACACGCACACCTTAAAAGTTGGTACATGGTTGGCACAATTGGTTGAGGCGCCAGTCTTCCAAGCGGGAAGTGCCAGGTTCAAACCCCGGCGCTGGCGAAGTATTTCACACTTTGCGATACAGGCTTTTAGCCTAGTGCAAGGTATGCAGGAAAGTATTTGGGTTTGTGTATGCAAGCTCAGATCCTTTTCATGACCGGGTTCGAATCTCGACGCTGACGTTGTTTCTGCACTTCAAGACAAGTTTCTAACTTACTGTGAAGTGGACGAAAAATTATTTGAGGTTATGTTAAGAGCATGCATATTGACATTTCAAAAATTTGTAAAAACGGGAGATCTTGACACCCGTTACTAAAAGTATGCTTTGAAAAAAAAAGAAGATATATACATCGAACTCATATCTAGGGAATAACCGGAAAGTTTTTTAATTGAAGCGAAATTAACCCCAAAAAATGGAAAAATACTATTTTTAGCATTTTATCATGTGATTGTTCACGCGATTTTGAACCTCAATGCCTTGGAAAATGACCGTGACGTCGGGAGCCTTAACACTGGGGCTAACTTATCGTTAAGCGGCGATCTTAAAACTACGTTATCTCTGTCTACCCCAAAAACGGAAACGCCGCTGAGAGGATTGACTGTAGGGATTTACTGTATTTCACCTTCATAAATAATTTAAATAATATTTGTGACGCAGCGAAGTGGGTTTCACGAGTGAGAGGAAACGCAGTTAGAACGGAACCACCGAAACTACTTGAAGCGCCGCAATAAAGTTTGAACATTAATTATACAATATTTCTCCTCAGACGTGATTTTATCAATTCGTTAATATAGTCCGAGAGCCCGCTGCTTAATTTATGACGTATCTGTTTTTTGATCGAAATGTGGTACAAATGATAGCTTACCAATAGGGTTTTACATCGCACTAGGGTTGCCTATCAAAATCTTGCCGCAACCCCCCCTACCCCCCCCCCCCCCCGAAAAGGTCCCTCTTCGCGGTTTTTCGCATTTTGTAGCAATATGGTAAGAGATAGAAGAACGTAGTCAATGACAAAAATAATCCTTGCTAAATTCTCTACAAAAAATGTTAAGTCAATTTTTTCATAAGACTAGTAGTTTACCCGTAATGGCCGGTCGAAAAACAGGATATTTTTTGAAAAAAAAAAAAAAATTGATTTTTTTTCTTTAACTTTCTTCCACCCATTATCACTAACATTTTATGGAAAAAAACATTTGGCCTGCGGCGCTATATCGCTGGTTATTTTATGAAAAACTAAATTTTAAGAATTTTCGTCACTGAGTTTTATTGCAATAACTCCTAAATTAATTAATGTATGAAAATAATTTATAGCTCGTTTTGTAGCTAAGACTATGGTAATTAATTCGTTTAATGACTATTTTCCTGTAGCTCTTATCAATTTTCAACCAATTTAGTTTAAATTCATTTTTTTAGTTTTTTAAATGAATTTCGGTTTTGGACCGGCTATTGCGGGTAAACTGCTAGTTCTACGAAAAAATTGACATAACATTTTTTGTACAGAATTTAGCAAGGATTATTTTTGTCATTGACTACTTTCTCCTATCTCTTACCATATTCCTATAAAATGCGAAAAACCGCGAAGAGGGACCTTTTCGGGGGGGGGGGGGTAGGGGGGGTTGCGGCAAGATTTTGATAGGCAACCCTATTGCGATGTAATACCCTATTGGTAAGCTATCATTTATACCACATTTCGATCAAAAAACAGATACGTCATAAATTAAGCAGCGGGCTCTTGGACTAATAGGAGATAGGAATATTTTACACCAGTGAAGTCTCCAGTTGGAAGATATTATAGTAAATTTACTTTCAAATGAAGTTCGCTCTCAGACATCAGATAATTATAATTAGTGATGAGCATTTTCAAGACCATAACCAAACCGGGGTGGTCTTAGTGTTGGATTTGTTCTTGCAAGCTAGGTCTTGGTATTGGTCTTTGTCTTGCATACTAAGTCTTGGTATTCAATTCAATTCGGTTTATTTCTCAAAATATTATATGTACAAGTGAGTAATTTATGAATACCAATATTAATTAAAAGACAGAAATGTTAATGAGCCGCCCCCAGACAGCAAATTTATATGTAGCTGGTATAAGGGGGACAAATACACTTAAATTTTTAAAATAATGTAACACTCAATATAATAAGTCACTCACACTGGTCACCGCTAATATATCGCAAATATTCACTCACGATTACTTGATCATTGATCTCACGATAATAATAACACGCTCTTGCTGCAAGAGTCTTACGAGACTCTTGCTATAGGTATTTTCAACATTCAGAAATCTTCCAACAGCCATCGCTCGAAAACCATTCAATCGACAGAGCCAAAATTAGTGTAAATCTCTTAAGAATTCAAAAACCTTCAATTTGATATGCAACACGGCTATGATATTTCAATTTTTAAATCATAGTAATAGCAATTAAGGTTTAAAAAAATCATAACTGACGCCGTTTAAAATATAAAAGCTTGTTTATTATTATTTATCAGTTTTATTATCATGATCATGACTTATAATATTTTTAATTATTTTGCTTTCTATCAGTACCTACCTAATCTTTAAAATGTGTTATGATAAAACGTTGCGAGACAAGCAAGACTCTAGCAACCCAGTCGTGCAAGACTTTTGGTCTTGGAGGCTCGGTCTTGGTCTCGCAGTGAAAAAAAAGCCTTGGTCTCGTTTTTGCAAGACTCGCAAGATCAAGACCAAGACTGATTTTGCTCATCACTAATTATAATATATGAAAAATAATTTCCTTATAGAAGCAAACTTATAAAAATTAAATTTTTGAGTTTTTATCTGTACTCACAGAATATGCGTACCTGAAAAAAAAACCTATAAGAATATCGCTCAACATGAAATAACCCCAAAAAAAACGAAAGCCCATAAAAAAATGAGCAAGGCTCAAGGACTAGAATGATAGTGAATTGCATTAGATGGTTTTGATACGTTGAAAGAATGAATGTGGACAAGACGACTAAAAGATATACCTATTACGTAATATGTTTTGTAAATAACGGGACTAATAAGATTCCATGTGTGTCTGAAAATTTAATCTTCTTTTTCGGTTAGAACTTTTTTATTTTCAGGTGACAATTATTAGAAAAGTGTTCTAAAAAATTAAATATTCCTTTACGCAGAAAATACCTTCACATTTCCAAAATACTCGCAGCAAGAAAGCAGATAGTGGTGGGTGTGTATTTGGATGTAATATTTGTTCTCATATTATGAGTAGAGTTGGGTAGAATGTGCCAACGAGGTATTAAAGGTTTAATTGGAATTTAGAAGTTAATGTTTGTAAGAGGGGAGAGACGTCGGTATGCGGATACCGACGAAAGTTTTCATTAAGTTTCTGTCTGTATGGCGCCGCGCGGTTGGGTTGGTTTGTGAAAAGATCACCACAAATGCGGAAAACTGGATTTTAATTACATAACGAATATTGTATGCACGTACCGTACTATTATTTGTTAATATATTCCTACTTGTCTACCCCACATTAAGGAAATACATACTCAACTGTCAAATACGTTTTCATAGTACCTACATGGTGTGTAACGGTTTTACACATTTTGAGGTTATGTCAAGATTTAATTATTTACTGCGTTCCGCTGCTAGATATAGACATTTTCTAAACTTCTAGAATGTCTTATACCTATCTTGGGATATGTCTTTGTTGACATCTACGACCCGCAAGCTAAGCAATATATCATCTGTACTCTTATTATCTGGCTTTTATTGTGTTAAAAGACCTCCATTTCAGGATTATAGGTGACCATCTAACACTGTTCTGTCTTGCCACGTGCCCTGTCAAATTCCATTTTTAGTTTGCTATTATATCGCTAACATTTTCTCGACGTTGGTCAAAAAATTGGGCTTCATCTATAGACATAATTATTCAACAGGGCTCTGAAGACATAATAAACTCGAAACTAAAAATTCAAGTAAACGATTGGCGCAGTTAGTTAGAGCTCGAGTATTCAAAGAGAGAGGTATAGAGTTTGAATCTGACGATGTATTCTGAAATCAATCCATTGATTTGGATTTTCTCCTGGAAGTTAAAAAAACCGACTCTTCAAAGAAACTAAAACGAATATCAAAAATGATTGAGAGTTTACTCAACAGTGCGAGGGTTTGAGGAGAAATATAATGAATCATGTTTAAACAAAAAATGAAAATCCAAGAATTTCAGGGTGATAAGAAATATTACTTCTTTTTTTTTGTCTAAATTTTACTTTATCGAGTTGCCACGTTCTTCACAAAGACGGCAGGGTTTTACGAGTAAATTTATACTTTAGAATTCATTAAAAAATAATATTTCTTTTCTTATTTTGGTGATTTAAAAAAAACAGCCACAAGTTGGGCGTGATTTGTTTGTCGTCAACAGTATTTCCCTAACGAGAGTAATAGGAGTTGTTCCAAAAATATTCAATTTTTTCCCTCCACTTAATGGTTTATAATATTTTCCCGCCGGGATCATTATGTATTATTTTTTGGCGCGTTTTTTGTAATCAAACCATCTCCCCCGTCACACCCGATACGAACTACCCCACTCCCCCCTCACGCCACACTTTGAGAGTGTGTCAATTTATCAATTTTATAAAATAAATTTTGCAAAAGAAAAATATTTTTTAGGGATGTGAAGCAATCGCGTGTAGATAATACAAATTTCCGGGAACTTTATACGTACATTCGATAATGTTTCTCCATAACCATCTTCCGCGACTAATGATCCATGTAAAACCTGGCTTAGTAAGTCGCAACACATTCATCTACATACAATTTCGTTTACGATATTAAAATCTATTTATTATCGTGAAGAAAGCTTTTGACATGTGGTCCTACAGGATAATTTGAGGAATTCCTTGGAGGGATCACATAACGAACGAAGAAGTTCTCAACAAAATCAAAGGAGGATGACACCTGCTCAATGCAATAGCAGAAAGTCGTGCCAGATGGATCGGCCACATAGTGCGTCAAGAGGGTCTCCTATTTGGATTAATTGAAGGAATGAACGAGGGGACAAACTACAGAGGACGACCAAGGAAAGAATACTTGGACGACCTGTGCCAGAATATAGGCTTGGACTCATATAAAGAGTGGAGAAGGAGACATGGGGTTTTGCTGCAAACCAATCGTTACGATGGAAACTGGAGAAGAAAATATAAGCACATATATGAGTAGGCACTTATCAGTTGAAACAAAAACAACACAATATTGAAATTATGAATACAGTGCTACCACTATGATTTCCCGTAACCCGATAAATTCGATTAAGTACAAACATTTTGCCCATCCCTAGTGGAGCGTGGGATAGGTAACCTACGGTATAATTAATGTAGCAGTTAATTTATCATTTTTTTCTCCGTTGTTCACCCCTGATCGGCTGCACAGAGAGGACTCGTTATTTTCAACCAATTTGCTTACGCTTTTTCAAAATTAATCGTCACACACACACCTACCACCAATTGTTGACGACATTTTTTTTTTTTTTTGCGACGCATAAAGTGGGTAGGTATACCTACTTCAAAATAAACAGGGGGAAAGAGTAGGAGATAGGGAGAGAAAGGGAGATATCAATATTACGCAGTAGCACCTTTAGAAGAAAATGTAATAGTGTAGATCTCACTAGAGCATTTAATAGAAAATTACTCAGAGATGAAATCAGATACTTGCGGCGAATACTGGGAGTCAGATGGTTTGACTATGTCACTAAGGATGAAGTCAGGAGTCAAACACAGCAGCCACTTATCACCCTCGTAGGCTAAACTGGCTCGGGCACGTTTTACGTATGTCCGCTGATAGCATCAACAACAGCTGTCTCCAATATAGCCCTGTAGGCAACAGACGTCTGGGCAGGCCTGCAATGACCATCCAGTCATTTTTCAAAAATCATTTTTCGAACCTGACCATCCTAAGCACTCTTTTTTAGATTTTTGGATAGCTTGTCTGATGGTTTCTTCACATACCTGAAACGATGAAAGAAAACATGATTAGACGATATTCAAGAAAATAAATTGACTAATAATAAAAATAATATGAATTTAAAAAATATTTGGCGTTATGGAGGTTGCATAGAATCAGGAGCAATTTAATAAATTACACTCAAAAATATGGAAAAATTCTGACTGCCGTTTTGGTATGAAAAATTCATTCGTTCTAGAAGAATTCTACAATAGTTCTAGACTGGTTCTATATCGGTTCTATAAGAGCTCCAGAGTGGTTCTAGATTGGTTCCAGAATAGTTCTAGAACAAATATAGGAGCAAAATTTCATATGAATAATATGCCTACTGGCAATTTTTACCAATTGCAATAAACAGCAATTTCGTCATTTCAAGACAAAGGGTCACAAATCTCTCACTAAACCAGAAAGAAATAAATAGACAAAAGACGTATGTAAGAATTTCTTTTAGTGTTCTTTTATCTGAAGGCTCCATTAGTAATTTCGAAAACCTTTCTGATGAAAAGAAAACCCTTAGTCAGGTATATTATCGGCGGCTACCAGCCATCCGTGTAATTAACCTATAAGGTAGGATTTGAAAAAATCGGTGTTATTTTTCGGGAAATGTGGTGTCATGTTCGGAAAAAGGGGTGTTTTTTTCACAATTTTGGTAAAATGTGTTGTCATCTTTCATACATTTGGTAGGACTGGTAAAAAATCGGTGTTATTTTTCGGGAAATGTGGTGTTATTTTTCGCAAAAAGGGGTGTTTTTTTCACAATTTTGGCAAAATGCGTTGTTATTTTTCGTACATTTACATCATTAATGTGGACAATTTTGCAGCTTTTCATTTATTTTATTTATCGTTTGGCAACGTCGAAGTATTGTCACATCATTAAAGTCTGACATTTAGCGCCTCCAGCCACTGGAGGAATTCAGGGGACAGGCTGGCAGCACTGTCAATGGTACCGGGGTAAGCCCGTATGGGGCAATCACGCAAGATGTGCTGCATGGTTTGTTTCGGGTGTCCACAGTCGCACTGTGGATCATCCCTCATTCTCAACTTGTGGAGCATGTCACTGCAGTAACCATGACTCATCATGAGCCTGTTGAGTGCGGTCCACTGCCTCCGGGGCAGGTGGAAACCAGGCTGTCGAGATGTGTTGCTTTTAATGCAAGAATATAAAAACTTTTGATCGTGAACAATACTTTCTATAAAAATCCCTAAAACGATAAAATAAAACAAAAATATTTGACAAAAACAAAAACGCCTCATTGTAAGATTTTTTCAGTGTGGTTCTTCTAACTTTCAAAACCACGTTCATTTTGATAATGTTTCAATTACGATGTTTTCCAAAATAAAGGTCAATTATGCGAAAATTCGCGTTATTCCTGTAAAAGAGTACTAAAATTCGCGTTATTCGCGTAAAAAACACGAAATTGGCGAATAAATTCGCTTTACCGCTATCGCGAAATTTTCCAGTCTCTACCTATAAGCTACAAATGGCCTTCAAAAGCATCGAGTTTTTGGAAACTATTAGTACTACAATGTCCTTTAAATGTCCCCTTCCCTTTGATCTAGAGAAATCCTAAGAATTTTATGTATGAGGTACACAATGTTACCTGTAATAGGTTTGTTCAAGGGCAAATTAAATATATACCAAACCAATAAAATATTTTGTTTCCTATTGGGTTGATTCGGAAATATTCGAATTTCCAGAAAACAATTAATGCGCTGAGCAAAAATCGTTCTATTTTCGCTCCAACGTTTTCAAATTTTGTATGAGAATGTTAGCGCGAAATAAAAATAAATTATAAGTACGTTTTTTAAAGAAACCTGGGAATAAATTAAAAAATCTAAAGTAGTCAATTTGTTAAGATTCGGCACATCCAGATTGGCACCTAAAATCCTGAAGTGGAGGCCCTGGGAGAACAAAAGAGGCATAAATGATCTCAGTTTGAGTAGAGGGCCCCTAATTCACTCCTATAAATTAAGCTCCTTTTTTTAAACTTAACTTAAGTGAGTAGGTCCGAGTGGTACCTACTCAGTTATTTGGAAGTCAGCACATGGCCTAAGGGACTGGTCTCTCTCTTCTTGTCTTGTTCATGTCGTAAATTCTGCTGAAATACCCGGCATCTGCCGGATACATCAATATTAGTTTACTTGTACTTGAATTATTTTTGTTTTACAAATTATCCTTGTAAAGCATTCTTTCTACACTCTACTGTTGTAGGAATAATGCATTAGTTTGTTTAATTAACAACTAACGACCAACTAACTATTAAAATAAGACAGCATAAAATGTGACCTGCCAAATTGAGCATGAACTCGTACCAAGACAGACAGAAGACAAAAAGTTGCCAAAAAACCAACAGGATTAGTCAAAATAATATGTCAAATACACATCTTGTTGAAAAAAATCTGTTGTTTTAAAGGCCCAATTTACATACAGCACAACGATGGTTATTTGCCTACTCTTTGACATTCTAAGACACACATGTACCTACAGCTTTGTTTTAAATAAAAATACGTCACAGAATTTCAGTTGTGATTAGCGCCAAGGGCAATATTTTCTGGAAGACATGTGAATTAGAACTAATATCTTACATAGGGAACCTATTTGGGGGGGATGGGCAGGGGAAGGGGGGACGCGTCAGGTGGAGGGGGGGGGGACGCCTGATATTCTGAAACACCCCATCTTAAGGCATCATACTGCATAGAGTCCAATCTGTTATTAATTTTGCCGAGTTCCCCATACACTGATTTCCTAGAATGACTGAGCTATTAGATTTCCCAGTTGTTTTTAGACAATCTTGAACTTATGTGGCAAACGATGTGATAATAATGTGATTTTTATGAGATGATGTGACCCTATTAGGTAAATTTTGGTAGAAACATATTATTCGTTCCTCCTCCTGCCGACACCGATGACATGATTAAGGTAGCTAAAGATTTTTAAGGAAACGTACACACATTAAAATTATCATATTTCCTATAGATAATCCTTATTAGATAAGGACACGACAGTATTGAAGGAAGAGCTGGTATCTCATATAGGCTATCGACAATCGTTTATCGGAAGCGCCTCCCTGTCCCTATCCCTTCCTATCCCAACCCCCATCCTTCCCAGTGCCCCGTGTAACAATGGGAGCAGTTCATCCCTTATCAAGGAGGGTCGGCCCAACAGCTGATCGCGAGTCGTGGGTATGGATGGTTGACTAACAAAGGATTTTCTGAAATAAGCAACAATTGGCGTGCGTAATAAATGGCACAATTCATTTATTTTGAGAAATCTATACAGGATATAAAAAAATCTTTTACGGTTATTCCCTGGGTTATTCCCTAGATAAAGTAATATAGAGTATGTCATTGTAATTCAAGTGATATTTTAAATGTTATGTTATTAAAAAAAAAAGTTCAATGTATCTACTCTATTTTTTCCAAAGCTAATTTAGTAACAACACTGATGTATGCGAGTGAGACATGGACATGGCTGAAGAAGGATGAATCAAGTATAAATGCTGTCCAGATGAGATCGTTAAGAAGAATGTGCGGAAAAACGTTGAGAGATAGGATAAGAAACGAAATGATTAGAGAGTTGAGTGACTGTAAAAATGATGTTGTGACTAAAATGAAAGTGAACAAGTTGAGATGGTTGGGACATGTGGAGAGAATGAACGATGAAAGGATTACAAGGAAAATTTATCTGGGTGAAAGAAGAGGTGTAAGGAAACGCGGCCGTCCAAGAACCACATGGCTAGACCCTGTTGACCAGATCCTCAAGGATGGACGTGTTTCAGAAAAAAGTAATCGTAGAATGTGTATGAGGAATTGCATGAATGTGACGGAAGCCCGAAGTGAGTGTAAGAATAGGAAAGTCTGGCGATCCGTTCTCTCTGCCTACCCCGCAAGGAAGGTGGCGTGAGGTTAGAGTAAATTAGTATGGTTATCGAGATCTAAGGTCTCCCGTTTAAATAAATTTTTCAAATGTTAATATGCCAACTTTTAACGCGAAAGCATTTCAAAAATGATTTATTTCCCAAGTTCTGCAACTCCTGACCGAATCCCTCGGGAGCTAAACATCTCAGCCAGTATCTTACACCATAGCCTTATTATATTACGGCTAGATACAGGATGATTCTAATACTAAGATCTCTGTTATATTATATATATAATAATACTTAGGTACAGGGTGTTATCGTTTCTCAGTAGTTTGATCGAGTATATTGTATATAGAAAATATAGCGCCCATAGACAATAATCCAATATCGATATGAAATCAATAAAACATAGTGTATATCCACATGTGTGTCACCAGGAGGGGGGCAGGGAGGGTGAACAGCCCCCCCCCTAGAGATAGGCAGAGGTATATTAAATTTATGTATTAGATTTATAAGATAGAGGATATACTGCCAACAAACTGTTTTGCAGTTTGGCAAATATTGATTAACTATTTTTTTGTAATTTTTATATGTTGAATATATCATTTAAAAAATATATAGGTATATATTTTTTACACTAAATAATATAAAATCACAATATTACCACACGTTTTCCCATCATAACATAAATTTTCTTAAAATGAGTTTAAAAATCCATCAAATTACAAGTATCTCATAAAAAAAATGCCTGCGACGTTAGTTTTTTGTATTTTTTTTTTTTATCAAAAGCATGTTCATACATATTATTGTGAAAAATATCATACACATTGAAGAAAAGGTCATTAATAAAAAGTCACATTGTGATTGAACCGGCAAGGCTGGATTTTATTGACACACTAAAAATGATTAGTTTTACAAACTTCAATAGAATAAAAATTAATTGTTATACAATGTTGCCATATTCAAGACAATGTTCCTAAATACGGCGAACATATACTTTTATGTTTCTAACATAAGCTCCCGAGGCAGAGCAAAGCAATCCTTCGAATTACTGAGTGGACTGTATATAATATTTTTAGACTTTAATATGAATTGACTTTGTGTTACCTCGGAATCTCACGCCTGTTCACAATATATCTATGTCATAGATATTTTAAATTTTGCCAATGACAAATCAATAAGTGAACCATTTACAAATTGCAGTTATCTAATAGGAGCATGTTTATCAATTTACAAATAAATGTGTATACATTTTTTTAACTTACTGTGTTTTATTTTTCTATAGGCAATAATAATCTATTTTAACATACTCATCCGCTATACCTATTACAGTTTAGGTATTTTTCTTTTAAATTGCTTTGTGCACAACAATGCCTGCTTATGGCTTGATTTACCATTTGTTTATTATAATTAATCTTAACAACATATTTTAATTTAACAATTTATTTAATAATAGCAAGTGTTGTTCTGCACATATTTTTATCTTATTTGACACAAGACATTATGTATCTATCCAACTGATTGGTATAGTTGCTATGTTTTTACATGTAAGTATTTATTCTATATAATATTTTATTTAACTGCACAACAATAATGCCTTAATACAAGATATCAAGAACAATTGTGTAATATAGTGAATTTGTTCTAATGTGCAAAGCATTCCAAAATGTTTGCACAATTTTTTATTCAATATTTTAATGCAAAATGCATTACAAAAAATGTGTTTCCTGCTCCAATACAGATTTTAATAATAATAATATTTTAACAACACAGGAATAATATTTTATTTTGATACACACTGAAGACCAAAATCTTACATATTTCAATTAATCCATTTATTAAGTTATATTTACTATTTTTTATATAGGTATTTATTTTTGCCTGTACCTAAAGCACTAGACTAACTCAACAATATATGGGTAAAACCCAATTTTTAATACATATAGGTACAATTTTGCTTTAAGAGCGCTCGGCCCAACAAAGATTTTTTATAAACAAACTCTTCCTTATTTTATTTAATAGGAATATTAAATCCAAAAAACTGTGTTCTACATAATGTCCCTTAGGTATCATTATGTAGAAATATGAACTGGCAGGTACCTACTCAAAGATATTCTACATAAATAATTTATGTAGGTATTAAAATGTATTTAATTAATCAATTAATATGTAAGTAGGTACTATTAAATAATTGAACATAATGTCCATTTAAACCCTTCCCAAACGAAAGGTCTTTTAAATCATTTTTTATCTAAATGTTTAGAAATAATTTACATTATCTGGGCCAACAAAAATAATCATTCGATACATTACTGGTAATGTATTACAAAATGATGTGACTCAGTATTATCAAAAGTCTATGTAAATTAAAATTACTCTCATTTGTGTCAACTATGTGACGTGACCACTACATGGATCTGATTTATATTTGAAAGAAGCTTCCAAGCAAAAAACAACAAGAAATTGAACATTCATTATATGACACTTTATAAATTTGTGTCTGTTTTATACAATCTTAATAAAGAAGCACATAATCAGAAATAGTAATATCAAAAACTATCCATACATTTGAACTAATATTTACTGTAAATTATTTTTTACAGTGGTTGTACATTAAGTTATACTCCGATGTCATAAGGACATCAATATTCCAGTACATAATGCTGGATAAACAATTAATTACTCAAGTATTTATAAAAATACATATATTGAATATTGTTTTCATTAAATTTAATTTAATTTTATCTTAAAGCATGACATTTTTGTAATAACATGTTTTTATTTTCTTTTTATATATAGCATTTTTTGCTTACAATTTTTACATTATGTAAATATATTTTTTAACAAGTAGGTATTTTAAATTATACCACAAAATATTTCATATAACAATGTAATGCACACAGTACATTTTGTAATTTGAGGAAGGGAAGCTTCCTTATTTATTTTCTATTTATTAGAAATCATTAATTTTCATTAATGACTTCCAAACAAAGAAACAAAAATACAAAGATTAGGTACATTTTACCTTTACTAATTATTTTTAAATTAAATTATTTTACAGAACATTCTGTATATTACCTACAATGTTTTTACAATATATCAAAACCTTTCTATAGATTTTTAAATTATATAACATTTTCAAATACAATTTTTTTAAATTAAATTTGAAGCATACAATGCAATAATAAACATGTAGGTATATTTTGTTTTTGCAATTTGCAATATATATATATTTTTTTTAATTATAAAGTATAATAAGTTTTGGCTATAGCGGCTTTGTCTATAACCCCTTTGCGATGACGTTGCTTCCAGCCACGAATGACCGACTACATTTTATGATCTTGTTGATCATTTTTTCAGACACACGTAATCTGATGAGTGCATTCGTGTTTAAGTTTTGGCTATAGCGGCTTTGTCTATAACCGTTTTGCGAATAACGCCTCCAACAATTAAATTGCTGACTACTTTTTGCTGAGACACAGTCTCAATTTGCAATTAGCAAATTATATATTTTATAACATTTGTTATATTTAATTTTTGGCTATAGCGTCTTTGTCTATAACCAGTTTGCGAATAACGCATCCAACAATTAAATTGCTGACTATTATTTTTTTTGTTTTGAAGAAATATTTAACCGAATTATAAATAACCAAAAACTTTGACATGTGACAAATTCCATCATATTACATATTATCAATATGTATTATCAAAAGTACCTATATAAAGAAGTACTATGGCTTTCATCAATAAATCAAGAATTATGAGTAGGTATATTATTATATAGCTACTATTTATTTATAATGATAAAGTTATCAATAATATTCCCAATACTTGCATTGAAGTATGGGATTACTTAATAATTATATTTATTTTGACATACATTATATGACAAAACTTATAAATAGATGAAAACCTTTTACTATAATTATATTTTTATTTTATGCCATTATTTTGACAAAAAGAGGGAGTACGTCGTACTACCTCTCAAATGAATTTATATAAGAAGGAATTTAATTTATATATTTGCAACTAACAATTTGTTGCAATTAATTTGAATATCTATGTATTCGTCGAATGTCTACTTTAAATTATTTAATAAAAAATGTATTTATTCAATTGAATAACAAAAAGGCAATAAAGAAATTTAATTGTTATTAATAGTAGACATTCGACCATAATTTTAAACAAGTAGGTACCTTATGTTTGTTTACAAAATATTTTGACAGATTGTATGTCGGTAATGAAGATCCCTGTGTAGGTAAAGAAGATTCCTGCAACCAAGTAATTTTCCGTCGGTAACATGATGACATCTTTGGTCGGTACACATCTCACTAGATGGCGTACCCCGAAGAGCAAAAAAGTACCAGATGAAGGTGAAATGGCTGCATTCTTCTATGTTGCCTTGTGCAAATGATTTTGGTGGATTCTCCCGTCATCACCATCTTGATGTTAAATATTATTATATAACAGGCATTCTGTTATATTCTTCATTTGTTTCATACTTAATTTTGATGAAACACATTTTATATGATGAGTCTATACATGTTATTATGAGACTCGTAATCTTTGATTATATTTGTAATCAGTTGATATTATTACTATATTTTTAGTAATTCTCGATGTTAATATGTTTATTTCATTAATTTAATATTATTTAAAGTTTAAGGTATCATTTTCCATAAAAATTTTGTTCCATTAATTTTTTGTGTAACAATTATAAATTTTGAATGTCACATGTCCAGTTTGATGATATTTCGGTTTTTAATTATATTTTAATTTATTTTTATTATTTTCTTCTTGAGTGGCCTCTTGGATTAATTTTTAAATAAATATAGCACTTGCCGATATATTTTTAAAGTATTATATTTGTTAATAGTCCACATTGTAATTTACATACATGTGATTAATTTATTTTAAATGTATTAAATTTGAACTTCATTAAAAGTATTTTAATTTATATTATGGTAAATTTTTATTTTATACACAAATTATAAATCCACAGGACACTGGCACAAAAACATTTTAAAAAAATGTCTGGCCGATTGACCATGAAGAAAAGGTCAATAATAAAAAGTCACATTGTGAGTGAACCGGCAAGGCTGGATTTTATTGGCACACTAAAGTTATACAAACTTCAATAGAATAAAAATTAATTGTTATACAATGTTGCCATATTCAAGACAATGTTCCTAAATACGGCGAACATAAACTTTTATGTTTCTAACATAAGCTCCCGAGGCAGAGCAAAGCAATCCTTCGAATTACTGAGTGGACTGTATATAATATTTTTAGACTTTAATATGAATTGACTTTGCGTTACCTCGGAATCTCACGCCTGTTCACAATATATCTATGTCATAGATATTTTAAATTTTGCCAATGACAAATCAATAAGTGAACCATTTACAAATTGCAGTTATCTAATAGCTATGAGCATGTTTATCAATTTACAAATAAATGTGTATACATTTTTTTAACTTACTGTGTTTTATTTTTCTATAGGTAATAATAATCTATTTTAACATACTCATCCGCTATACCTATTACAGTTTAGGTATTTTTCTTTTAAATTGCTTTGTGCACAACAATGCCTGCTTATGGCTTGATTTACCATTTGTTTATTATAATTAATCTTAACAACATATTTTAATTTAACAATTTATTTAATAATAGCAAGTGTTGTTCTGCACATATTTTTATCTTATTTGACACAAGACATTATGTATCTATCCAACTGATAGGTATAGTTACTATGTTTTTTTTATATGTAAGTATTTATTCTATATAATATTTTATCAAACTGCACAACAATAATGCTTTAATACCAGATATTAAGAACAATTGTGTAATATAGTGATTTTATTCTAATGTGCAAAGCTATCCAAAATGTTTGCACAATTTTTTATTCAATATTTTAATGCAAAATGCATTACAAAAAATGTGTTTCCTGCTCCAATACAGATTTTAATAATAATAATATTTTAACAACACAGGAATAATATTTTATTTTGATACACACTGAAGACCAAAATCTTACATATTTCAATTAATCCATTTATTAAGTTATATTTACTATTTTTTTTTTATATAGGTATTTATTTTTGCCTGTACCTAAAGCACTAGACTAAATTAACAATATATGGGTAGAACCCATTTTTTATACATATAGGTCTGTACAATTTTGCTTTAAGAGCGCTCGGCCCAACAAAGATTTTTCTTATGAACAAACTCTTCCTTATTTTATTTAATAGGAATATTAAATCCAAAAAACTGTGTTCTACATAATGTCCCTTAGGTATCATTATGTAGAAATATGAACTGGCAGGTACCTACTCAAAGATATTCTACATAAATAATTTATGTAGGTATTAAAATGTATTTAATTAATCAATTAATATGTAAGTAGGTACTATTAAATAATTGAACATAATGTCCATTTAAACCCTTCCCAAACGAAAGGTCTTTTAAATCATTTTTTATCTAAATGTTTAGAAATAATTTACATTATCTGGGCCAACAAAAATAATTATTCGATACATTACTGGTAATGTATTACAAAATGATGTGACTCAGTATTATCAAAAGTCTATGTAAATTAAAATTACTCTCATTTGTGTCAACTATGTGACGTGACCACTACATGGATCTGATTTATATTTGAAAGAAGCTTCCAAGCAAAAAACAACAAAGAAAGCTCGAAGAAAGAAAGCTCGAAAACAACAAAGAAAACAATCAAATAAAATAAAACACATCACGACCTTCTTCACCATGTCTCACAAAAAAATTTCGCCTGCGGCGCTATTTATCCGTTTTTCATGCTACACAAAATTTTTAAATTTTTATTGCCCTCCCCCCTTCCCCTTCGAATTTCGAAGCTGGCGACGCCCATGTTTAACCATCTACTTAATACATGATTTGCCAGACGTAGGTAAGCGCGTGTTTTAAATTTTTAAGAAGTTTTGTGTTATAAAATTTCTCAATAGGTGTCGTCCATTATTAAATTTATAATATGTAGTACCTACCTACATAAGTTTCAAATAATTATATTTTTTTGAATAATTTCGAAAGTGATAGATTGTGTTTTGTTTGGTAGCCATATTGACATTTCAAAAAAATAAAATTTTCAGACCTTAGATCTCGACAACCTAACTACATAATATGTTTTGGAAAAAATAATATTTTATATATTGAACCTTTGCCTAGTGAACGACTGTAAAAGATTTTTTGAATCTTGTATAGCTTTTTCAAAAACTACCCAAAAACTACCTCTGATTATTTTTGTTAATGTATTTTATCCTAGCTAAGCCGGATTACAACGATTTACAAATAATTGTTGATTATCGATTTGGGCGGTATTTTCAAAATGACTGACCCAAAACTTCATCCTTTGACTGTATGTGAAATCTTATTGATGGTCAGGACCGGTATTAGGTTCAGACAATAATAATATTATTACAAGATACCAGGGCCGACCCAGTGAGCAATGGAATTATAATATGGAATTCCAATACTATCTCCCCGTAATGAAATTGTGATTATGTTCCAGATGCATATAAACAAAACCCATCAACTGAGATTAATAACGTCTTTCCCAATCAAAGAAAATAACAATTATTATCTATGTATTTTTGATTATTTTCAGATTCATGAACTAAAGGTGGTCGGTAGCCTGGTTGGTAACGCGCTCGACTGTTATGCCAGTGGGCGCGGGTTCGATCCCCGATGCCGACCTACTCCACTTCACGACATAAGCTTTTCAAGCTTACTGTGAAGTGTCTATTCGGGTTTATTCCGATAAACCCAAAATCATTTTTATATAAAAAGAAAAAAAGGACAATGGGCAAAAATTCATAGAACTGGACCAAGATTCTTCATTGCCAGGACTATAGGGGAAATTAGAGTAGACTTGTTTTATCATTCTGGCAAAACATTATCAAATTCTTTTCCGGGAGGTTCTCGCTATGTTCATTTTTACAACAATTATAGGTAATAAATATGATTTTAGGAATACATTAAACTTGCTTTATTATTAAAAGTTACATACGGTAAAAAATTGATATTTTTAAAACGAACCATAAAGAGATGTTCACTAGGAAGAACTTCTCGCAAAGCTAGAATTTCTTCCAGTTAACCGTTAACCTCAAAACTATGTGTTAACTGTGTACAATATATTATTGAAATACAATAATTTGAAAATATAAATTTATAATTTTGCATTAAGTACCTACTTCTATCCTGTGCACCAAAAATGCAGTTTGTGAGTATTTATAGCCATGCTATTCAAATTCAGTGGATATATTTTGATTACATGCGTTCCAGATATCGGGAATTTTAATTTGCTATTTGGGATCCCTCAGGAATATGGGAACCTAGGGGTTGGTAGGGAAAATAAAAATGAGATGCTGACAAAATGCTCAGTAGGTACACAATTCTGCAGATGAAAATCTTCTTCGAAATTTTGGCTCACTTCACAGCGAGCTAAAAGCTTGTCGTGTGAAGTGGATAATGCATTGTCAACACTGAAATTTGAACCAGATTAAAAATTCGCTCTCCAACTAACTGCGCAATGCTTGTTACTACTCATTTTTTCCTCAAACCGCACCGTCCTCTCACAAGAAGAGATCTTCACGAACTTTAATGGAACATAGCATAATTATTAAAGACAACATTGGAAACTTTTGTTGGTCTCTTTCTCGCCAAGTATTCTTAGTAGCAGTTAAAGGAAGAAAACAATAGCGTACCACCTTTTTAGTCTCGTCTCGTTACCCCTAAGACACATCCTGGAAACTGATTTTACAACCGCTCGAGAGAAAGTACGAGAGGGAGTGAAAAAAATATGCCAAATGTAAACGATTAAATTGTGGACTTTAAAACCAAGAAAAAAGGTAACTTTGGTTTTCTGTATGGTCCCTAATGTTGTATATAAACTTAAAAAAAAAAAACATTCCAATCACCCCCCTCCCAATTAAGTATAACCCTCCGGAGTAATTACCCCCAGGTTGTGAACCCAGGACTTAAATAATGAGAAATATCTACACCGTTTGTAAATCTCTACGTAGAACTCTTCTTCTTCTTCTTCAGCCTATCTCGTCCACTCCTGAACGAAGGCCTCCTCCATCTGCCTCCATGTTGTCCTGTCCTGTGCAGACTGCATCCAGGTTGCACCGACATGTCGGACAAGATCGTCTCTCCATCTCAGCTGTGGCCGTCCCACACTTCTGTTCCCATCTCGAGGTCTCCAATTTAGGAGGTTCTTGGTTTACTTGTCCTCTGCGCTTCCACCACGTGCCCTGCCTATTTCCACTTTAGGGACGGTATGCGGTGTATTATGTCAGTCACTAAGGTTCTACGTCTTATTTCCTCTTCTCTTCTTCTTCTTCGTCAGCCTATTCCCGTCCACTCCTGGACGAAGGCCTCCTCCATTTGCTTCCACGCCGCTCTATCCTGGGCTCTTTGGATCCAGTTGGTACCCACGTATTTTACCAGGTCGTCTCTCCATCGCAGTGGTGGTCTTCCTACACCCCTGGTAGTAATTCTGGGTTTCCAGGTTAAGACTCTCTTCGACCACTTATCGTCTGGGTCTCTAGCCATGTGGCCTGCCCATCGCCATTTGAGAGATGCGATACGCTGGGCAATATCTGTTACCCCTGTTCTTTGCCGTATCGTTTCGTTTCTTACTCTATCTCTCAGTTTGATACCCAGCATGGCTCATTCCATGGATCTTTGGGTAACCCTTATTTTTTCGATGCTCTGTTTGGTCAGTGTCACTGCTTCTAGGCCGTATGTTGCAACTGGTACTATGCATATCTATCTATCCTCATTTCTGGTAAATTCCTATGGTTATAAAATATAAGTGGTGAAAATAAATGTGCTAGGTAGAACAAGATACCTATTCTGCGACATTGTATTGATGATGCATTCGGTACAAAGTTTCAACTGTCGCAATCGTTCATAATAATTCAAATCATTATTGCTATTCCTATTAGTTGGTACTGTATATTAGTCCGAGAGCCCGCTGCTTAATTTATGACGTATCTGTTTTTTGATCGAAATGTGGTATAAATGATAGCTTACCAATAGGGTTTTATATCGCACTAGGGTTGCCTATCAAAATCTTGCCGCAACCCCCCCTGCCCCCCCGAAAAGGTCCCACTTCGTGGTTTTTCGCATTTTATAGGAATATGGTAGGAGATAGGAGAAAGTAGTCAATGACAGAAATAATCCTTGCTAAATTCTCTACAAAAAATGTCAAGTCGATTTTTTCGTAGGACTAGTAGTTTACCCGTAATGGTTTTGGACCGGTCATTGCGGGTAAACTGTTAGTCCTACGAAACATTCAACCCTAGTGCGATGTAATACCCTATTGGTAAGCTATCATTTATAACATATTTCGATCAAAAAACTGATACGTCACAATTTAAGCAGCGGGCTCTTGGACTATATAGAGCTCTATGTGAAGTAGGGGAAATAACTAACGTCCAGAGGGATTCAGATATGGAATAAATGCAGCGCATTTCTACCAGTCATGGGATTTGTACAAATGCATCATACCTTTCTACTCAAACTAGCGATAATATTTTATAGACAAGTGATGAAGATACCAAAGTCAATTTATTACCAGTTTATTACCAGTTATTTATTACCAGTTATTTTAATTTATTACCAGTTACTATAAACAATGTTACACTTTCTTCTTCTTCTCCTTTGCAATTATTAACTCCAAATGGTGTTGGGGTCTGCTTTCGCTGCCACTTTGCTCTATCTTGCGCATCCTCCTGTACAACGTCACTCTCTCTCATGTCCTGCCTCACCACTTCCCTCCACCTGCGCTTAGGTCTTTCTCTGGATCTCTTACCGGGAACATTAAGTGTTTGCGCCCTGTTGCCAACATACTCTGGCAGTCTTCTGCTAACATGCCCGTACCATCGAAGTTGCTCTCCTGAATTTTGTAAATAAAAATATTACTACGTATCATTTTTTATGTACAAAGATACCAACTGGCACACGTTGTTTCCGTATATTCACGCACTTTTTAACTTTGGAATGAACAACATTTTTTATACCTTTTGTATACCGTAAAAAGTTCATTTCTGTTTATCTTCAAAATAAAAATGTATTTTTTAACATTGGTTGTTTAACAAGTGAGCCATAAATGCAGATATTATGAATATTGCGAAGTATCCAGGTGGAATAAGTTGGAACTAACTACTACGTGAAATGTCGCATACAATCTCAGAGAGATGATCTGATACTGCTCTCAATCAAGTAGCAGGAACAATATACAAATAACAGTTACAAAATCACATAATATTACCTGCTATATGAGTAGAGAACATAATATAGGTACCACTCATATGAGAAATAAATTTAAAATACACTTATTTTAATTATACTTGCCTTTTTTTCGTCGATTGAAAGATATATCGATGTTCAACTTACTAAAATCACGAATCAAATTATGAAATGTTATTTTAATGCACCGTCAATTTTTAATAATTAATTATACTTAATTGTATTTTCGATAGTTATTCTGAAACGTCCTTTCATGAGTTGTCTTTGGTTAACGAGGCCGTGACGTCATTGACGTCATGAAATTCATAGTCAGAAATTTGATTGTTTGTGGATCATGTATGGACCAGGTAAGAACGTGACGTCACAACATGGCGGCCAGTCAAAAACGTGTTTTGGTGTTGGAATCGAATATAATATCCACCAAGACACAAAATTAAAATCTGAAATTTTCAGAAAACGTTAATTTATAGTTAATGCATGGAAACAAAAAAAAAATAAAAAACTTCGATTTATACAAGACCAAACAAAAACTATTTTGGGGATAGATTTTTAAAAATAATTTTATTCCATTTGGCATGGAAAAAAATCTAACACAAATTCTACATGACGCCAATTTATAAACTTAAAATGACAGATTATTATTATAGAGTAGAATTCATCCTATTTGGCGCGTGGTCCCAGCGCAGCGATCGACCGTTTTTCATAGTTTTCTTTTTTTTTCGTAGTTCGGTGTAGTTCACCGTTTTGCCACCGAGAGCCAAAAGGGATGAATTTGACTCTACCTCTCATTTCACCGCTACTGTCAACAATTGATCATAATTGATATAATAGTATAAAATAACACATTTTACACACATTAAATACAATATTATTGTATACTAATCTATTAATATCACATTCTCGTACCTATACACAAATTATACATGATTCTATTATCTTTTCACTCTTACACTCTTGTAGGAGAATAGCTGTAGTTGTACGTAGGTTTAATACACAAACATTTCAAGCTTTCAAATAAGACGTTATTTTTTTATAAAATTGTGATCCAAAATTCACAGTGACTGCTAATTTGGTATCGTTGTAATTATGACAGTTGTAAGTAGGTGTATTGGATGCATTGGGAATAAATATTGGAAACGAAGACAGGAAGTTCGTTAATGGGGAACGTGATCGAATAAAATAATAATAATAATAATAGATAGGAATAGTACCCGACAGTAGTTAGGTATCTACTCGCTAATAGTAGTAATAACAGTTAGGTAATAGCGATAGCAACAGTCGTAATGTGGAATTGTTGTAATCTTGTAGATATAACTGATTTTCAGAATAGGTCCTTTTATACCGTATATTGTCAAGAATGGGATGGTCTCGAATTACTTTATGCTCCCGCCACACGCCCGTCCGAGTTCGGAGCAAACGGTGTTCATGAGTAAAAAGGCGTCAACCGTCGGCTACGTACACGTCAAGACAAACATTCAATCCACAAGCCTATTTACTCACGAACACCACTCGAACGCGACCCACGACGAGCATGTAGCGAAGCATAATAACTACAATTTTGTTTGCTGGCAACAAATACGTTTTTATAAGTGTTGCAACTATAGTTGCCAAAAAGCTACACAGCGTCCTCCTCGAATACCAACTCTTCCTTGTAATAATATTGTTTGCTCTATTTCATATTTAAGTGAACAGGATTCACAAATCATGTTAAAAATCATGCAATAAGAAACCATGGCATTTGTTCACTAGGGCGAGCTTATCACAATGCAAGCTTATTTTCAAGATGGCTGCTTCCAGCAGAGTTGTTATATCCTTTAAAAATATTTGTAATGCACACTAGCACATCTGTCGCTAGTGTAATATATATTAGTCATAGGTGTTCTGCAGCATACAGTAAATCAAACAAAATTATTCTAAACTAAGATTTCCTCCAGTCAATCCTGAACGTGTGTTTTTTTTACACGGGCAATGCCGGTCACTACACGTAGTTTTTTAAGAAGACGAATTTGTTGAACAAACTAGGTAAAATAAATAAATAACACTTATGTAGGATATCAAACATTGAACATGTAATGGAGACGTTAACCCCATATTGGTGTGGTTTTTTTATACGAGTGGTGTCGTTGGTCTGACGTACCCGACCATCATTGTTTAACCAATAAAAAAAACACATTGAATTTTTTGAACATCTGATTTTATTTTCCGAAAGACAGAAACTCGTTTCCCGAAAGTCGCAAAGAAATGTTCATTTTTTGTACTGATTATTTATTTAGGGTTAATTTATCGTGGGACAACTACAGCTAACATGGAGAGACATGTCGGTGCAACCTGAATGCAGTTTGTAGAGGAGGCCTTTGTTCAGGAGAGGACGGCGATAGGCTGATGAAGAAGAAGATGGTCGAAAAAAGTATATCACATCCCTCAAAGGAAAAAGTTTGAAGGTTGGATATTGGGTGATGATAAATTTAGCAAGCAAGCTTGGTTTTGATCATATGTCATAAAATCTTGGTAATGACCGTAAAAGTTTTTTGATTGAAGCGAAATTAACCCAAAAAAAAGAAAAATAAACGCTATTTTTGCCGTTCTATCATGCAATTGTTCATACGATTTTGAACCTTAATGCCGCGGGAAATGACCGTGACGTCATAGTTGGGTCGCAAGCCTTAAGATGTCTAACAGAAATTTTAATTCGCGTATCGATGAATGTGAATAAAAATGAATTGGAATGCCTAACTATGTTTTATTTATTTATTCAACAGTACACATACACTACAAATGAATTAATTACAATGGGACATTAGTATATTACATGTAGAGTTCAAGAAACGCCCAGTTACAAGTGCACACAATTAGTTAATCGTTGACAATAACAACAACAAGTCTAACTATCTATCTTTCTTAAAAACGTGAACCCTAGGGTATGCTACACCCAGCCACACCACTCCCAGGTTAAAATTATTTGGGATGGGGAAAGGATGGGACGGGATCCACTTACACGGTCCTTGGGACAAGTGCCAAGAATATATTCTGAATTAAGTTACGCGTAAACAAGAAAAAGATATTATAAGTTGAGATGGGAAGCCCCTTTTTAGCAGTTTATATTACAGCGGGCGCTTAATGTGCCCCAGTTTACCCTCTAAGGAGGTATTTTATTATAGTACCTACTTTATTTTTGTCATGTATGAACATATTTTATACGTACACCGATAAAAAAATATCACAGCGGTAAGGTAATGTAATCCTATACATTTTTACCGGCGAAAAACATTGAATTTTTTAACCACGTTTTTATTAAACATCATCTCCCGTCGTCTGTAACGTTGTCTCCGTTTAAATTTTTCTTCAAAAATTTCAATAACCTCCCAAAATTCTAATATTGAATTTTTATACACATACATATTTGCTTTAGTTGGCAAAAGTAACCCTGAGAGACCGAATAAAGAACGAGTATGTCCGAGAGGCTCTCGAGGAGAAACCCACACTCCTTTTCATAGAGAGGTCTCAGCTGAGATGCCTCGGATACGTCACTCGGATGCCAGAGGAGGGGCTTCCGTTAAAAGCTCTGGAAGCCAAGGGTGCAGGCAGAAGACCGGTGGGAAGCCCCAGAAATAGCTGCCAGAAGCAGGTGACAAAGTTATGCGAGGCGAGACTGTGGTTGGAGTGGCTAGAGGTCCTGGAAGCTGTGAATGACAGGGGCCTCTGGCGAAGATACACAGATGCTTTGCCCTCGACCCAACCAAGGATACAAGGGGAAGAAGATGTAAGTATGTATGTATCTCAAATTATCCATCTTTGTCCATCCATCCATCTTATCACGTGAAACATGAGATACGTAAACAATACATGAACCTATGATGCCATCTGATGGCTAAATATCTAACTAATTCTCATTTTGTGTCATAAAAATAATACGACAGCGGTTCCCAATCTTAGATATTACGCGCCCCATTTTTAATCTTGAATTAATTACCCACAAACAACCCCCCCTCCTCCCCTAAAAACTGTACGAATTATTGAATCTATGGCACGAAAAACATTATTGTTTTTTGCGGCATCTTATTCTCTCCCAACATTTTTTTCTAGCTGTCATTCACAAATTTTATGACAAAAGACGGTTGGATTTTTTTTAATGTATTTTCTTTCAAAAATAACTTTTTTTTGTAAGAAAAAAAATTTTGCAAACTGCAAAACAATTTGTTGGCGCTACTCTTTTGCATTTAATTTTATAAACCTAATACATATGACTTAAACTGAATAACAATAGCATAGTTTCAATTTATTTTTCGACCACAATCATAACTCCAAATGAATGAATGCATATTTCAGCGTTTAAAAATTCATCCAGATAAATCCCCCACACAATGGCCGCCCCCCACAGTTTGAGAGTCAATGTAAAACGGTGTCAAAGTGTGGGAAGCTGCGGACTGCACCCCTCAGTAAGTAATAACTCATACGAAGATTGGTCCTAAAAGGAAATGGCCTGATAAAAACATAAACATAAGTAAAAAGTATGGGGACGTATATAAAGTAATGAGTTATCTAACTAATAATAATAAAATGTCCCTTTATTCGAAGGATGTTCACAATCGCCAAGAGATAAAAAAATATTCGAATCGAGAAAAAATCGCATTTTGAATTTGTTCGCACATATTCCATTTATAAACTAGCAATATTCGGTGACAGGAAAGTTGTTCGATTTACATATTTTCGAACGCACAATACTTCGAAAAACAACATTTCGAATGGCAATAATTCGAAATACAAATTTTCGAATGACAATAGTTCGACGCACTTTATTTCGAAAAACATATTTTCGAACGAACAATTGTTCGAAATTACAATTGTTCGAAAAAAGTTTACTGGCTAAAGGCGTAAGCCAATATAGTGTCGCCGTCAACACAACTGCGTGTTGTACCATATTTAATATAATTTGTGAACTATGTGTCACTGCAGTGTGAGACACTGCATAATTCTAAATTTTTCATAATTTATTGTTTGTTTATGCAAAAAGAGTTTCAATAATAATACCACAAAAGTGTATTACCTTAAGATCTCTGATAATTTTCTATCAATTATTTTTCACTGGCAACAAATGACAAAAGGCGGCAACATGGCGACACGAAACTCAGTTCAATAAGTACCAATGTCATTTCTTGGCTACTTTAGTTAAAAGAAAATAATAATACAAAAAATAATTAGATTTTTTTTTTTAGAAAATGTAAGAAGCCGTAAATCTCAATAGTAAGTATATCCAAATTTAAAGTTTAGAAACTACCACTAATTTACGCCGGAATCTTTTAATAAGATCATTAGACTAATTTATGGATTTCAAGGTACACTATTTTTGCATTTTTAAATAAATTATTTTAAAGACAATTTGCTAATTTAATATTTTTTGTAAAAACTAAACGGATGTATGTCCCGGGATTTCACCTCAAATGACGATGTTTATATTATGATTCGAAGAAGAAAAAACGTGTGCTTAACTAAAATACCTATTTTACTAATATTACTCAGTTAGTAATAAAAAAAAAACTGTATTAACTAAAATGTCAAAATACGGAAATAAATCATTTTGAGAATATTCATAATAATCAGGTACCGTACTTAGTAAGTAATCGCCTCATTTTCTTAGTAACACTAAAAGTGACATTAGCTCCTTATGAACTCATCCACTTCATTCGCAGTTGGAGGGAACCTGTATAAATCGCAGTCTGTTGGATGACGTATGTAAGGAAAAGTCAAAACATTGCGACAAAAATGGGGTTTTGGTAGTCGGTTGAGATATAAGACAATCCTATTTATATAACCCGCCTCGAAACTTTGCAGAAAATTAAATATATTCCTGTAAAATGGGAATCGAATTATTGTGATTCGATGATTTTGCTTTTCTAACAAATGTGAGTTCGAACATATTACTTTCAAACTATTGTTATTCTGATTATTGTTTTTCGAACAACTGTTCTTCGAACATTTGGAATTCGAAATACTGTTTTTCGAACATCTTTCATGTAACCCAATATTCGTACCCACACAAATTCAAGTTTTTCTTTAACATTCGAACAAAATTGTTCATAGCTAGAGTTGACGCTTTCGAGATGTGGTGTTGGAGGCGCATGCTGTGGATCCCATGGACTGTAAGAAGGACAAATGCCTCTATCCTACAAGAACTTGGAATCACATCGAGATTGTTACCTCTATGCTTAGAAATAATTCTCCAGTTTTTGGACACATCGCTCGCAGAGGGGGAGATAATCTCGAGAAACTGATAATCACAGAAAGCACGCCGAGACGGAGACCCAGAGGGCGATCACCTGGACAGACCAAGTTACGCAGACTGTTGCCCCCTCCATCTACAGGGCAGTGCATCTTGCCGAGGACAGAGCTGCGTGGCGGGGATTAGTCAAGCAACGGGCGTTTAGGTTTGAAGATCGCGACCCTCAGCAGTGAGGAAATCGACAGGAGAGAGAATATTGTTAAAGAAACATTAATTATTTAAAATAAATTTTGTTGCGATAAGATTCGGCCATCTTTTGCAAATCGTTTGAACATACTACCTTTGAATATTTTCAAGATGACGGCGGGTTTTTGACTTTATATCAAATAATTATTAAAAGAATAATACAGGTCATCGAAAAAGATGGACCCTACTTTGAAAAGGATGCATAAAATCATAACTTTAGAACCATTCATGATAAATGAGTGATTCTTTTGTTGAGTAACTGATGAATGTAAGTTTTGTTTGATGCACAACAAAATGCAACAGAGCATCCGCAGACTAACTACGTCATCGACAAAGCCAATCGGCGCTATCCATATACCACCTTCATAACTTATAATATTATAAATCATAACATTTTTTCACTAGGGCGAGGCCTTCACTATTTCCCTCTAGGGACAAGTAGGCACCTATCAAAGCGCACACACATTTGTTGTCTTTTTATTATAATGAATAAACAAATAAAAATGTGAAAAATTTGATTAAACTAGGTATTTTCAACTGAGTCGATTCCACTACTCAATTAAATTCCCATGCAAACATTCATTTATCAAAGGAGATCAGTATTTACGGCCACAATCCTAAATTAAATGCATACAGCAAAAGTACTTACGATAAATCACGCTTGATAACGTTATTGCGATCGTCAAACAAAACATTTGAGAACCATTGAATAATCAATATACATAATTCTCGACGTGACCAGGTGTGAATGTAACGCAGGATCGTTGAATTTTTAGAAAATTGTTTGAATTTATACAGAATTAAAAAAAAAATCACGATCGCTCACCTTCAACTATCATCGAAAATTATTCGGCTTATACCGCATTTTTTTCCTTTGCCATTATAATTGCGTAGTACCTATATAATACGTATCGTTTGTCCATAACCTTTAGTGTTATTGACAAAGAAAATGTTTTGAGTAGTCATCGATAGATGTCGAATTCCTTTATGTTAAATTTGCACATTTTGATTTATAAACAGATGTGCTGAATACAGTAGAGTCTCGCTAATCCGGCATTTAAGTTCATAGACACGCCCAGTAATCCGGCACCCTACGCCACCACGTTCTCCACCCGTGCCACCTCCGCCGCTCCCTACCCTAATACGATACGAGTAATCCGAACATGGTCCGGCACCTTTTTGTTTTCATAAGTGCCGGATTAGTTAGACTTTGTTGTATTGTAGTACAATTTATTTAACGCAGAATAGGAAATTCATAAATAAAAAAATATTTAACATAAGAACGTACGTACAACAAAAATTATACGTGTAAGGGTAGGAAAGTATAACCGCCTGTTCTCTCTGCCTACCCCGCAAACCGTCTGGTTTTTGACGGTTTACAGCTAGTTGAATAATATTATAATGTCATGAATAGATGTAGCAGTCAGATAGAGTGAGTGTAGAGGGGATATTTGGGGCAATTTATAACCCATCTTCTAGTCATTTGTATGAAGATTCTAACAATAAGATGGGGTCGCATCTCAGATGACCAATTATATTACAAGCATCTTTATAGTACTTACATAAAATTACAATAATAGATCTACTCTGATATGTAAATGGGGTTGGTCAGGACACGTTGCCAGACGCTCAGATTATACATAGATGGACCAAAAATATTCTCGAGTGTCAAACAAAACAGGCGAACAAACAAAAGGAGCGTAGGAAGACTAAGGTCTGAGGGCAAGATGGTCTGACGATGTGAGGAAAATCGCAGGAAGCAAGTGGATGCAGCATGCCAGACCACCAAAGAGATGGATTAACAGCTGGGACTGCTGGGAGTCGACCAGGAGGCTAACCCCTCTTAAATATCAGGCCATCAGGCCTACATTAAGGTTAAGACGAAGAAGTCAATTCTATGCAAAACACCGATAAAAACATTTTATAGTACCTACCCAGGGACGTACTAGTAAACATGATAGGCCGTAAAAACAACTTGATGACATTTTAAAAGAATAATTTGTGATTTAGGGTGTGCTCCATTTCCAAACTTACTAAAAACACTTTATTTTTAACAAGAAAGAATATTACGTAAAGTCTCGTGACGGCTGTACGAGTTTACTAATCCCGACAGTCGACAAACTCTGTAAGGTCGAAAGACAAAGTCGAAAATGAAGGAGGTGAGGTATATTCTCAGAGATCAAACATCTCTGAAATAAACGTTTATTTTTACACGGAGTCAATACTTGCCAACACATTTCTTAGTATTATGATGTAGAAAAGTCTACACTTTATCATTCATGATTGATATACATAAGCTCATCAGCTTAATACTGGGAAACATCCACCTTTCCAGATATCATGGATATCAAAGGATTATATAGGCTCAGATACATATACTGAGCTGAACTCAGTTGGTTTATATAAAATACAAGCATTGTAATTTATTTATTGATGGAAGATTAACTTTGTGGAAGGTCATTGTAAATTATTTGTAAAAATAAAACACTGTTTTTTACTTCCACTATTTATTTGGAGTACATATACCAAAGATCTTTCGAAGCTAATGCTTCATCATCAGTGGTTATCTATGAACTAAACTGACAGACAGGTTTAACTTACATTGTCTAAGGATCTGGGGGGCGGGGGGTAGTAAGATAGAGGGTGGGCTACACTGTAGTAGGTATGTCATTAGTGAAGCCATAAAATGGCGGCTTTCCATTCAATGTTTCATAGACTTTTAAGCATACCAATGTCTCAAGATAACTTCAAAGAAGAATTAGACACGATTTATCAGATCGGGAAAAATAATGGTTACAAAGTAGAAGAACTTCAAAAAATTCTTCACAAGAAACAGAAAATAATAATGACACATAAATACATATACCCAAAAGTACCTACAAATAAACCAGAAGAAAAAATTTGGAGGAGAATAGCCTATTTAGGAAATATTACAGAAAACACGATAAAACAAACGAGAAACACTAGAGTTAAAGCAGCGTTCTACACAACTAATAACCTGGGAAAGAGAATTTTTAATCCAAAAGACAAAACTAATCAATTGGACCGCAGTAGAGTATACAAAATTCAATGCAACGACTGCCCATGTATTTATATTGGACAGAGTGGCCGCAAAATTACAACAAGATTTGAAGAACATCAAAAGGCAACCAGAAACTTCTCCATCAACTCTGAAATAGGAGATCACTCTAGAGAAACCGGTCACAAGTTCAGTATAGATAACGTCACCATCTTACGTCAAGCTGAAAAAGGACATAAATTAAACATTCTGGAGTGCATTGAAATTAAGAAACATCGGAATCAAAATTCAGTTAACCTTTTAAATCAACAAATTCCACCGTTACAATCTCCTCTTACAGATATTCTTATTAAAACACATTCTTTGTCTCAATAATAAGTTAAGTGAAGATATTAACATCAAATAGTTTCATTGTCTTATTAGTAATGATGTTGTCGCTCTATAATTTCAATAATGTCATCTGGAAAAACCCATAATTATTAATGTTTTGAATTACTACCTGCTCAATGATAGGAACAACTCTTTGTAGTAGTTTCTAGATTCCTATTGTTTTCACTAATGACATACCTACTACAGTGTAGCCCACCCTCTATCTTACTACCCCCCGCCCCCCAGATCCTTAGACAATGTAAGTTAAACCTGTCTGTCAGTTTAGTTCATAGATAACCACTGATGATGAAGAATTAGCTTCGAAAGATCTTTGGTATATGTACTCCAAATAAATAGTGGAAGTAAAAAACATTGTTTTATTTTTACAAATAATTTACAAGCATTGTGGCTGAAATATCACTGTTTAGAAATTTTCTTACAACATTTGTACCTCATTACAGATTTTTTTTATGGGTAGTTCTTAGTAAATAGGTGATTATCGACTTTTTTTATAATAGCCTATTTTAGAGTGTAATCATCTGAAATTCATGTTTCTATATACAAAAGTCTTTGAGAATTTTTGACGTCAATCTCATCACAAAAATATGACGCAGTGTCGGCCAATAAAAATAAAAATAATAAATGTGTCGACCCTTAGAGGGATCATTGTCGAGATTACGCGATAACATGTTCAGACGGAGTTTTAACAAATGGGAAAAGAAAATAAAGTGAAAGAGGGACATTCGATCTTGTAAAATAATTCAGTCAAAATAAAGAGAATAATAATAAGAGAAGAAGAAGAAGAGGTAGGAAGCAAATAAGTAATAAAAAAGTAGTTACGTCAGGGGGATTAGACCCCTGCCCCCCCCCTCCCCTCTCGCTCACGGGGGTGACTTTCAATTCGGACAATTTATATTTTTTGTTGTACAAAGCACTTCGCTATAAAAATGATTCGATTTTTTTTTATCATAAAGTTATTCAGGCACGATTTTATGTCTATATATCTATTCCCTCTGGCGGCGTCCCTTACGTGGTACGTATAGAGGCCCTATCCTTACACGTAGGTACTCCTTTCTTACGTCACATTCATACATTTTTTTATATAAACTCAATCTAAGTTTGTACAACCTTATTCTATAATTCTATTTCTCAGTGTTTTCCCACACATTCTACTATACCTACTCTCAACGATCTCCTTTCCACTGCATTCAATCCTGATTCGTCCTTCTTCAGCCTTATGTCTGTCCGAGTCTCTTTTTCTTCTTCAGCCTTGATCTCTCCACTGCTAGATATAGGCCTTTTCCAAACGTTTTCATTATTTTCTATCGTGAGCCTTTTTAACCCAATATCTACCCGCCACCGAGGTTATGTCGTCTACCCATCTCTTTTGTGGCCTCTTGAGACCTCTTTTAATTGACTATGGTCTCTATTTAATGAGCCTGGGTGTAGCTACACCTGTGTCTATAATGATCAACAGTTAATCTTCAACAGCTGTTCTTATTTAGCACGTCAATACTGTTGAGACAAAAGTATATTGTCTGCTAACGTTAATCCACGCCAATGCCTGGAGTAAGTATGAAAATATTCTAACCAGATGCACGAGAAGAAAACTAAGCTAAACTCCCGCGAGTATTAGCCCGTCAACAGTATTATTAACATCAACAGAAAAATGAATGACTAGGTACTGCTGTTAACCTCGCGATGTCATTGGTCACCAATTAACGGTATAGCGCCTCTTGACCGGTGATCGCGAGATTCGTTAGCATTACGCGCGGGACTTTCACAGGGAATCTTCCGAAATTGACCAGCAACGAGACGACCATTTTAACGTTAGCAGATAAATATTAATCGAGGGTAACATTAGCATCTGTCAACGTTAACTTTAGTTACCGTAAACGCCCACCATTAGCTTACAGTCCATTTCAGTGTAGCCGTGCGATCCATAAGGTCGACCACTCGGTTTCTACGTCTGATTTCATATAATATTCTTATCCATTTATTTATCACACATTCACAAAATCAACCCTTCTTTCTTGAATCACTGATATACCCTATATTCCTTTTTGTGTGTACGAGTATTCATATTTTTGGCACAGATATAATAATACTTTTATGATTGTGACATTCATCCACTTTTTATTATATTTATGTCTGTTTTGTTGTGTTATGGATGTTGTTGTCTGAATTGTCGTTTATTTTAAGTAAAACCGGAAACCGTTGCCAAAATATTTTGAAGCGGGCTGACCTTGATGGCCGGAAGTGGCCTAATCGCCGCTCGTTTGAGGCTTTCAAAGGACTTCCGTGAATATCTCTAACACTTGAATGGAGAGTAATGTGATTTCATTATGTCGCGATGAAAATTTTGTAAAACAATTTCGCTGGAAATTCTTATGACAATAAATTACTTAAGTATACCCCTTTTTTCATTTTTTTTATTATTGCTTTTATTTTAACTTTATCTGTCTCGTAATACTTACTTATATTTCAGGCTATGGGCCAAAGTAAGAAACCTATATAAACTATGACGTCACGGTGAATCCCCGCGGCGTAAAGCTTCAAAATCACATGAACAATCGCGTGATGAAATGTTAAAAACAGCGTTTTTTAAAACTTTTTGGGGTTATTTCGCTTCATTCAAAAAAACTTTTACGGTCGTTCTCTAGATTTAATGCATATTCATTATCAATATAAAAAAAAAATCTCTGGGACTTGCGGTAAACGAGTTTCTGTCTTTCGGAAAAAAGATCACAAGTGTTTTCCATTTTTTTTTTTGAGAATACTAAACAAGATATATAAAATCTGTTACGGTTTTTCCCTAGATAAAGGTTCAATGTACGAGTATCTACTCTATTAGCATATTTAGTAAGGTTGTCAAGATCTAAGGTCTCCCGTTTTTAGAAATTTTTGAAATGTCAATATGCCTACTCTTAATGTTATAATCTATCCCCTCACGCCGCATCCTTTGCGGGGTAGGAGGCAGAAAGAACAGATCGCCAGACTTTACAATCCTTACACACACTTCATGCTTCTGTCACATTCTATATGGAAATATGGTATGGCATTCTATATGGTAAAATATGGAATCTTTGTTGGTCTGTTTATAAGTGATATGTTAATTTATGAATAAAATAAATAAATAAATAAATAAAATAATCTTTATTGTACCAAAAAAAACAATCGTACAATGGGCGGACTTATTGCCAAATGGCAATTTCTGCCAGCCAACCCATAACAGAGATTAAATTGAGATATATCTAATTATAATAAGTACCAAAAGGGTGTTATTTGTTGTTGTGACTGTTTGATTCCGTTAAGAAAATAAAATAAAATAAATAAATAAATTCATACGATTCGTCATACACACTCTTCAATTTATTGTACTGAGACCTTTTTATTATTCTTTTCCTTCTTCTTCAGCCCTCTATCCCCCACTGTTAGATATAGGCCTCTTCCATACTCTTTCATTCTTTTCTGTTGTTTGCTGCTTGCAGCCAGTTTTTTCACCCCACAGCGGCTATGTCGTTGAACCATCTCTTTTGGGGTCTTCCAACCTTTTTATTCTCCCAACCTTTTTATTATTAACCTACATTTCACTAGCGGATTCAGGGGGGGGCTAGGGGGCTGAAGCCCCCTCCAAAACCATGTGTGACAGTACTTTATATACAACAAATCTAGGGGTTTCAACCCCTCAGCCCCCCCCCCCAAACGTTGAGTGACAGTACTTTTTACCATGTGACGACATTCAGCCCCCCCAAAATGGAATCCTGGATCCGCCACTGCTACATTTCTATTCTTTAGTTTGTTACATATTAGGCACAGTATTATTAAACCAGCCCTGGAATGTAATATTAACATGGACTGTATACTGTATGTAGGAGGCTGGATCCCTTCTGGTCAACATAATTACATCAAGGAATTCGTAGTTGTTGGTAGCCTAATGAAACTTATGACGGTTGGTAGCACTGCTTTCATCAGTTGGTACCTACTCCAATCCAACTAGGATCCTACTTAGTACTAAGCTAGTATCTACTTCTATCCATGTATGTATGTACGTTGTACGTAGGTATATGTATGAGAAAACGGATTTCTTTTTATGTAGGTATTTTTGAAAAAAGCAGATACTTAGATAATCAATAGATTATCTATAGATATTATGTTTTATATGCTGTCATCCGGCCTAAGCGTCCTGAATTGTTCTCAACCAATACTGAGAGAATCGTCTTTAAACTGAAGACAGTGATAGATGAAAGTATGGACTACAGATCAGCTGTTTAAGAATTACAATATTTGGAAATTCTTTGAATAAAAAAATATTCCGAAAGTACCCCTGAAATTTATGGGATCCGAGGATTTTTCGTTCAGTTTTTCAGATATAAAGTTGTGCTATTACAGTAATGGAGTATTCGGTGAATTATACCTGTGTCAATTTTTATTACGAAAACATGTAGGAATATGACATTCAGAATGGGTGGCGAATACTGAGCAAGATAGGAAATATTTTGAGGAAGATTTGCTAACACCAAACTTTTACATTGCCTCACACGCTGCAATATTGTATGTATGTAAAAAAATATGGATATGTGTCACGTGACTAGTGGTGCCCCCCAGCGGGAGAATGCCGAACTAAATATTTATTGCAGTGTTGACCATAAACGACTACCTACTTTTTGCGTTATAAAAATAGTTTTTATGTGCGACGATGGCGGGTTTAGTGCGACGTTTGTTTGGAGAAATAGAAGAAGAAAATATAAGGGAGAGATATTGGGAGGACTGAGATTAGTTGCCAAGATAACATTTTGTTTATTGGCGAATGGTACTAACAAAATGTTCCGGATAAACTCTATATAGTATGAAAGATTTCGCGACACGCTCGTGGGACGAAGCGATGTAACTACAAAATATTAGGTATAAAAAATAAAAATTAATAGAGATGACTGAAATCAAAAGGTGGTTCAACGATATAAAAATAGTGGCTGAACACTGCAGCACAGAGTAGCAAAGTGAGAGAGAGTTGTTGGAGTTGGAAAGTAGGGCCTATATCCAACGCTGGACTAGCGAAGAATGTTGATAATGATTTTGAATTGAAACATTCGAAGAGGAAGACATCAGTAGTAGTGTCGAAACGTCGATCAAGTTTATCTACACACGGTTCACCCGAAAAACCAAGAATTGGTGTCAATCGAACACCGTGAAAACCTTCAACATATACTGAATTGGAACCTGTTTTTTATAGCAAATATACGTTCCAAATTTTAAGGAGCTGGGACATTTTAAAAATATTTATAAGTATTTTGAAGACGTTAACGTATACTCAACAAAAACGACGACAGTTGAAGTTAAATAAAGGCGTTGTACAAATTATCTAATAGATCTTATTTGTGATTCAGTATCTTTTTCTAAATAATAACTGGCCATGTGCACGTATAAACCTATACTTACTGCACTATTCTCAGTTAGCTATATGCTCGAGTCGTGAAGTGCATTCTGCATAGTACTTCGTCAACACCAAGATTCGAACCCGGCACCATTGTAACATACATAACAAACTGCGTCAACCATTTACTGAATGATAATATCTGTGCATTACTTAATTAATTTATTTATTTATTTAATCTTTAAGTGAACAAGAAATACATATAAACATAAAAAATGGACACAGTACAGATTATAAATCGTTGTTCACTGGGGCGACTCATCGCAGAATTGCGATTTCTTCCAGTTAATACAAATGAAATTGGTATTTGTAATGTTTTTACAAAAAAAATGCAGTTACTCCCTTCGTGTGTTAGAGCGATGAGTTTACGCACTATTTGATTAATAGGATGCGATATCCCGACTACACTATTGTATTATGTAGGTACCTATCTATATCTATATTCGCTATAACAAGATATCAGACAACTGTTACTATCAACTATCACTTGCTACTTACTATACTACTGCTAGCTACTGTAATAGGATGCGATATCCCGACTACACTATTGTATTATGTAGGTACCTATCTATATCTATATTCGCTATAACAAGATATCAGACAACTGTTACTATCAACTATCACTTGCTACTTACTATACTACTGCTAGCTACTGTAATAGGATGCGATATCCCGACTACACTATTGTATTATGTAGGTACCTATCTATATCTATATTCGCTATAACAAGATATCAGACAACTGTTACTATCAACTATCACTTGCTACTTACTATACTACTGCTAGCTACTGTAATAGGATGCGATATCCCGACTACACTATTGTATTATGTAGGTACCTATCTATATCTATATTCGCTATAACAAGATATCAGACAACTGTTACTATCAACTATCACTTGCTACTTACTATACTACTGCTAGCTACTGTAATAGGATGCGATATCCCGACTACACTATTGTATTATGTAGGTACCTATCTATATCTATATTCGCTATAACAAGATATCAGACAACTGTTACTATCAACTATCACTTGCTACTTACTATACTACTGCTAGCTACTGTAATAGGATGCGATATCCCGACTACACTATTGTATTATGTAGGTACCTATCTATATCTATATTCGCTATAACAAGATATCAGACAACTGTTACTATCAACTATCACTTGCTACTTACTATACTACTGCTAGCTACTGTAATAGGATGCGATATCCCGACTACACTATTGTATTATGTAGGTACCTATCTATATCTATATTCGCTATAACAAGATATCAGACAACTGTTACTATCAACTATCACTTGCTACTTACTATACTACTGCTAGCTACTGTAATAGGATGCGATATCCCGACTACACTATTGTATTATGTAGGTACCTATCTACATCTATATTCGCTATAACAAGATATCAGACAACTGTTACTATCAACTATCACTTGCTACTTACTATACTACTGCTAGCTACTGTAATAGGATGCGATATCCCGACTACACTATTGTATTATGTAGGTACCTATCTATATCTATATTCGCTATAACAAGATATCAGACAACTGTTACTATCAACTATCACTTGCTACCTACATTCTTACTAGTGCTAGCTACTCCCCCGTTTTCACCAACTTTTACCCAAGAAGGAGACCCCTAAGAAATTTCCATACAAAAACAGAGATAATATTCTATTTATTGACACGCAGGCCTACCAACCACACCCTAATTCCATACAAAATGCAACACGCAACTCACCTAGCCTGGGCAGAGATATTTGGGCACCTAACGTAGGTGAGTTGCGTGTTGCATTTTGTATGGAATTAGGGTGTGGTTGGTAGGCCTGCGTGTCAATAAATAGAATATTAATAAATAAATAATAAATAAATAAAACTTTATTGGCCAGTAAATATATGTAACAACAAAAACAAAACAAGATAATACAGTGTGCCAAAAGGCGGACTTATTGCAAAAGCAATATCTTACAGTCAACCCGATCTCTGTTTTTGTATGGAAATTTCTTAGGGGTCTCCTTCTTAGGTAAAAGTTGGTGAAAACGGGGGACTGTCACAGTTTTACTATATAGACATCCTAGCGATATCCCACTGTTATCACAACATTCTCAAATAGTCTCACGATAATACGTACTTGCTGTGAGACTAGTTGAGAATCTGAGAACAATAATTATTGAGAATCTCACAACAATACGTTTTCACATTTATTTTTTGAGAAAACTATACAAAATATAAAAAAATCTTTTACGGTTATTCCCTAGATAAAAGTTCAATGTATCTACCAAAGCATATTTAGTAACGGTTGTCGAGATCTAATAGGTCTCCCGTTTTAAGAAAATTTTGAAATGTCAATAAGTATGCCTACTTTTAACAAGAATAAATCAGAAACCTTAATAAATAAATAAATAAAACTTTATTCGCCAGGAAATATATGTAACAATAAAAACAAGACAATACAGTGTGCCAAAAGGCGGACTTATTGCAAAAGCAATATCTTACAGTCAACCCGAAATCTTAATGTTCTATTCTATTATATTTTATGCCCTCACGGGCTCACTGCGGGGTATCCTAATAGAACAGAACGCCATACTTCCTCATCGTTACACATACCTCATGCCTCCGTCACATTTATCCACAAGCTTCAGGCTTGCTGAAGCACGCATTTTCAGCAAGCCAAAAGCTTGTGAAGTTTAGAATACATTACTTGACCACATTTCATCCAACTGTGGCAAGCATGTACTCATTTCACAGTTTGTAACTTAGCAATTCATACAGAAAGTAGGTAGTCAGATGTTTAATATGACTTTTCACACACATTATTTAAGGGTAAAATATGGTTTATATATGAATCCTTAACCCGCCCTTAAACCCACCCTTATATCATAATAATATCATATTCGGTGATACCTTATTTACCCTACCATACCTTCACATTGTTAGGGGTATCATATCTCACAGTCAGGGACTCGAAAATAACGGTATCGTTTTTCGGGAATAGATAATTATGTTTTTCCGCGAAAGGTGGTGTTAGTTTTTGTAAAAAGTGAGTTTTTATGTAAAAAGTGGTGCTTTTTTGTAAAGAGCATTGTTTCTTTTGTAAAATGTTGTGCTGTTTTTATTTTTTTTATTTTTATTTCTTTATTTCACTAAAGAACCCAACTTCACTTTTCCATTATTAAAAAATTAGAATTAAAACTGAAATAGTCATTAAAATGATTTCATAGAATGCACCCCATCGGCTACCTTTGAGAGGGTGTAAAAAAAATGAACCAAAATATGGGCTGGTAACATCCGATTCCTTAATCTTTGACCTATACCCAACAATAATCAAATGATAGAACTCGGCCCTCGTATTGTTCATACAAAAATATTCGCGTAAAAAGACATCATATTCGCGAATAAATTTGTTCGCGAAATTTTCCGGTCTTCACTCGTGGCTACATATGCATAATATAATGTCTGCTGCATAAAATATTGAGGACAAACCCTAAGGGGTTGAATATTAAAACACGCTCCTGAAAAACACACTCTTTAATGATCGTGTTACATATGTACTGTACAAATAAAAATAATACGAATGAAATTTTACTAAAAATGTCTGGAAAACGTGTCAGTCGCCGCAGCATGTAAACAAAATCTATCAATTATTTTCTCTTCTTAATTGTAATGTAGGCCTGATGGCCTATTATTTAAGAGCGGTTAGCCTCCTGCGAGGTCGACTCCCAGGTGTCGATCCATCTCTTTGGTGGTCTGCCCGGGGGTCGCCTACTTTGGGGTTGGCCCTGGAGCACAATGTGAGGGAGCCTGGATGCGCGTACCAATATCTCCTCCGTTGCCTCCCCCATCTGACGGCATCCTCGACCTCGCACATCTCTCTGATTCTCGTGTCTGAGAGTCTTCCCTGCAATGTTCCTGAGGGTCCTCTATTAATTTCTAATAGCGTCATTCCGAATCGAAGAAAATTTTATTGCCATCTATGTATGTATTTTAAGTTATTTCAAGATTCATTAAGTAAATTGGTGTAATGGTGTATTTGCAATATTGGGGAGGTTTCTCCAAATATCATAAAGATAGGACAATAACCCCCGTTTTCACCAACTTTTACCTAAGAAGGAGACCCCTAAGAAATTTCCATACAAAAACAGAGATAATATTCTATTTTTTGACATGCAGGCCTACCAACCACACCCTAATTCCATACAAAATGCAACACGCAACTCACCTAGCCTGGGCAGAGATATTTGGGCACCTAACGTAGGTGAGTTGCGTGTTGCATTTTGTATGAAATTAGGGTGTGGTTGGTAGGCCTGCGTGTCAAAAAATAGAATATTATCTCTGTTTTTGTATGGAAATTTCTTAGGGGTCTCCTTCTTAGGTAAAAGTTGGTGAAAACGGGGTTAAGAATAATATCTTTTTTGTGCAAACTAGGTAGGTACGTAAACTTGTTAGGGGTTTTTCCGGGTATTCGGGCCAAGATATTACTATTCTATGATTCGGGCTGGGTCTCGAATAGTCGTGGGTTTGGGCTAGGTTAGGTTAGGTTAGGGCCAGTGTTGCCACACTTTTAAAATCTAAATCTGTATTTCAAAGTCTAGAAATCTGTATAAATCTGTATGAGATTATAATAAGCCAAAATCTGTATAAAAAGGCATAAAAAGTCAAAAAATCTGTATAAATGAAATTCTAAAACAAACAAAATATTGTAGTTTATTGAAAAACTAACCTTTGTGGTGCCTTTTTGAGAAAATAATAGTACTCGTGCTTCCATAAAATATACTAATTTCTTTTTGTACATATTTTTACTCATTCTACAAATGAGATTTTCATCTATTTACTAATTATCAAATGACAATTGTGATCGAATCTGTTTCTTTTTACTTTATTCTTATGATTTATCATAGAATATTTCCAAAAACCCAAAAATCTGTATAAATCAGAGTAAAATTTGTTATCTGTATTTGTCTGTTCCCGTTGCCTAAAATCTGTATAAATACAGATAAATCTGTATATATGGCAACACTGGTTAGGACCAGAATAAAAAAAAAACTGAACCAAAAAATCGGCTTTAACCCTACTGGTACTAAATATATCCGAATAACGCATTACGTATGCCAGTTGACATGACTACTATCGCCATCTATGAATTTTTAACTATATAACGTAGCTACGAATGCCCAACCCTTTACTACAAATGATGCGTACACTATACATAGCTCATATTATTTTATTGTTGTTACTCAGTCGGTGGTACTAGACATCGGTTATGTTAACATCGTTTAAATTATCCTGTGGTTGTGATAAAACATTATGACAGTACCTCCAATTGCTATGTCTTGGCTCGATCGTGGATCTAACCATATTCTGAATCGCCCGGCCACATCATGATAGTGGCCATAGCAGCAGCCAGCCCAGCTCCATTTTTGACTGGAAACTCTGTGAACGACATCGACGGTCTTCTTTCTGATTGAGACGTTAGAATGGCTCTGTGTACGAGTATCACTGATATAATTTATGTGAAATTCTTTTCGTGAACCCAAAAGTTACACAAACATAAGTGAGCACTGGAACAATAGTTTATTTTAAGTTCGGTATTTCGGAGATTCCATGGAATATGAAAAAAAAATACCAAAGGCTGCCTTTGATGCTAACCATCGCCTCCTTTCAATTTCTACCTCATAATTACCAAGTTTTGTAGTGCGCCCCAGGTATATGTAAATACCGAACTTCAACTTGTTAGATAACTTATCCACCCACAACGATATAACATGAATGCTTTGCATTACTATTTTATATCATGTTTTCTAGTTTTTTTTTATTGTTATCACTGTTATCATCAAATAAAACTATGTCATCTGCGAACCTTCGTAACTATTGCATATTAATCTATACTATCAGATTAGTATTAAAGTGTCATATTTTTAACGAATGGCCTGGCAGTTAATGAAATGCCCAATTCTACAATCATACCACGACATCCACATTATAATGACCTATTATTTAAACAGGAATAATGTTCCTAGGTACTAACATACATTATTATTGAATTTTGGTATTGTCTCCCATTACTATTTCTGCAGGCCTACTAAAACTATTTGTTCAGATAGAGTATCCTGAAAATAACAGTCACTGCTCTTCTTATTTTTATCAATGTGTCAAACGCCCTAATGGTGATTTTAATATCTGAACTGTAAAAGAGCAGTCATATTACTTACTTTACGTGTCCGGGTGGGTCATACCCTGCCACTCCAATATGCGGTGACATACATCGCCTTGTTATTCCCTAGAATCAGTTCCCCAGGGGTGCAGCTCTCTCTTATCAGGGGACATATTAGAAGGTGGCTGTCGTCCTGGGTCCCTCCTCAGTCACAGAGGATGTTGTCATCAGTAGTTATATTAAAACGATATTAACAATTAGATATGCATATTTTAAGGGTTTTTTCTACGTGAAGTTTATTACGTACAGGGATTGCACTACTTAGACGAAGGGCATTTTGTCATGTTAGGTTTTCTTCGCTGTAGGCTTTTCTCATCGTGAACTTTTATCATATTCAGATTGTTCGCTGTATTAGGTATAGAAGCAAAATATGCGCGATGCGAGGTCCCCAAAACTTCATTTTAAATAAGTTATTGTTTTCGTGATTTGATGTTTTATTTAGTCGCTTTTAAATTTAGTTTCTTAGAGTTGTCTGTTACATTTCTTGTATATCTTTCGTGTTCTTTAATTTTCGTTCAGCTCCGGTTTCGTTTTGATCCATGTCCTGAAGAAAAAACAGTATTTTTTTTTATTTATTTAAAAAAACAAATACACATACTCTTACAAAGTTTGTTTGTAATCATATTTATTATTGTTAAACTGTTGACAGTTCATCTATTTAAAAGTAAAAGTAAAACCTACTCGATTCGTCCTTGATTTCAAATTAAGTACCTACCCATGATACGCATTAAAGGAAGGGAAAGGGAGAGGAATAGAAAAGAAAGGAATAAGGAATGACAGTGACTTAAATCCGTCTTATCATCCAGTCCACCGCCTCGGGGGTAGCTCTATGAGTGTTCTTTTAACTGTTACTTTTAACAGCGGTGTGTCGTCTCTACCTGCTATTTGCAAACAAAATGTTCACGTACTCGCAATAAATTATGGATCGCAATTGTTAATTAATAATTCACACATTAAATTAGTAATTAATGACTTTTTCAACAGCACATTATACAAATGCGTTCAGAATAATGGGCATTTGGTAGGAACAATTATTACACAACCCGAAACAACAAAAAGAGGGGGATACATGAAAATAATTTGGGAATAACTGGATCTTGTTTTTTTTCTTTCATTTTTTTTTCTTTCTAATATAAATTAGATGAATCTAGGTTTATCGAAACAAACCCAAATACACCTTTGTACACTTCACAGTAAGCTTGAAAAGCTTGTGTCGTGAAGTGGAGCAGGTCGGCATTGGGATCGAACGCGCGCCTACTAGCGCGTTATCAACCAGGCTACCAACCACCTCGGTTGATTCGTATTCGTTGGTTTGGTGAGGCAGCCAGGTTTCGGTCTACCTCGAAGATTCTGGAATTCTAACTGTCTAACTAAGATTGGAGTTGCTGGAGGCGGTTGGATGCGGTCTGCCCAGGATAGGGAGCTATGGGGATCAATTAAGTTCAGCAGTCGAAGGAAGAGGGCTGACAAGAAGAAGATGGAAGATGTGGAAACCTCCTAAATAGAATGGAAATAGGGAATATCCTTATTGCGAGTGTGGTGAGATCGAGTCGATTGATCACAATGCCACACCCAATGCCCTTGAATGGCTTGGAAGCCTGGATGTTGCTCTGTAGGGTGCATGTCTCCTGTATATAACAGTCGGTGGCGGAGGCCATACGAAATAATAATAATAATTATTGTGGGGCTCTGTCCTAACAATGAGGACCGACGAGGATTTTGGGGCAATCCATGCGGAGACGTCAAGGGCAATCGAATATTTGGGAAATGTTGACGTGGAGATTTGACTATTAGATACACTGTACAATGGTCGCTCAAGTTTAGTTAAAAGTTTGACTGAGGTAACTTCACCGACCGCTATTGTATAAGTAAGTTCTAGACCACTAAGTACATTAACATGTGTTCAGCGAGCAATGGAAAGACAAATGTTGGGCGTCAGTCTTCGAGATAAAATTAAAAATGAGGAGATCAGACGTCGAACAAAAGTTGCCGACATCACAGAAAGAACAGCAAAGCAAAAATGGCAGTGGGCGGGACACGTGGCAAGACAGGACGGTTTCAGATGGGCACCTAAAATCCTGAAGTGGAGGCCCTGAGAGAACAAAAGAGGCGTAGGAAGACCACAGAAAAGGTGGACAGATGACATTGTCCAGCTTACGGGTCGTAGATGGCAGCAGGTAGCCTAAGATAGAAGACAGTGGAAGAGTTTAGAGGAGGCCTATGTCCAGCAGTGGAACGCAAGTGGCTAGCAGTAAGTAAGTAAATAAGTAAGTACACTGGAAGAAATCGGAATCAATTTCTCCCTCCTGAGGGTTTTGGGTTGAAGGATTTCCCTATTGAGGGTTTTCCACATTGGCCACCAAATGTCATATCATGGAGGAAGAGCTTCTTAGCTAGAACCTTGTTATTCTCAGATGACTATAAAACCAATCCAAAAATGTTCTTTAAACCACTGTTTTCAAGGATTATAAACGTTTTTTACTGATACTCAAATCTTCAAATACAGCAGATTTAAGTTATTCATGAGTCGACAGTTTTATAGAAAAGCAGACAACCAGAATGGACGATGTATAGTTAAAGAAGGGGGAACGAGCGATGTTTTATACTTTACGATGCAATATAAAAAATGTGTTTTTGTCTTGGTGAGGGGTTGCTAAAGGTAAATGGACCTCATCTATGTCCAAGTCGCACATAAACAAAGTCTATCGATATGAATTATGGACAAAAATAATCATTTTTAAACAAAACATTTTGTATGATGAGTGGCGTCATCCATTCACATCTTTGGGGTGACTTATGCCACTTTTGTCAGCCATCTCGAGGATCACTTGTACTATTGACAATGTTTGCGGGGGAATATTCCTACCGAGTTATGCCAATACCGATACCCTTAAATTTCAGTTGCCCATCAAAAAACTATGACAGTCTACTCAGCTGTCATCGTGTTATGGAGATATTATTTTTATAAATTATTGTATTATGTTGTTTTGATTGTTTTAAAGAACAATTGTTTTTGTTAGGTTTTCAATTGTGTATTATTGTGTTTTTGGTGTTTATGTACGTCAGTTATCCGTGTATTAGCATGTATGTACCTGCCATTTTGTTAACATAACCTGTAACTGGACTGGCGCTAAGGCGACAATAGTCGCTGTTAAGCTGGTCCAGTTCATTTTTATACATAAATAAATAAATTTAATAAACAAAATGTTGAAGGTAACTATGTAGAATAAAATTTATTAACTAGAGATGGTTAGGGATCAGGACATGAAGAGAGGATGAATGTTGTGTTTTAAATAAAATGAATCGTAGAATGTTTGTGTAAAGATTTGTATGATAAATACGGAATAAAGTAATATGTGAAGGAGGACTATTCTCTCTGCCTATCCCGCAATGGACACGGTGGGATGGGATAATATGTAAAGTGGAACATTTTTGTACAAAACTCGATTAACTGGACCCCACCGATTGAAACTTCTGATTTGTTTTCGTAGGATTCGTACAAAGAAATTTGTACAAATTTAAATAATTTCTATGTTTAGATTTTAAAAAGGAGACTAAAAAAAATAGTGTCTTTTTTCGGATATCATTTCAGTTGATATTTTGTCTATATGCGCCAATGAGCTAGAGTAGAAAGGGTGTAGGGAGATGTAGGGGGGTGAATAATGGAAGGTATTTGTGGAGAATGACTTTTTTATTTTTACAAATTACACTAACTCATCTTTTTGTTTAGGGTGTCCCTTAAAATAAATTGAAGTATAAAAGTAATACAAGTAAAAATGCAATTATAGGGAACATTTTTTTACAGGGATCCTTGAGCAAATGACTTATGAGAAACTAATTGGCTCAATTGGAAGAAAGGTCGGCTTTGGATAATGACGGCAGATACCCATCTTACGATGTGTATCATTATTTATTGTTGCTCTGAACACTGAGAATTGTCAGTGATTGATTAATATCTTAAAAATTATTAAGAAAAAGACGCCAATAGGAGTGTCGAAACGTCGACCAACAAGTTAATCTATGTACACACAAAACCAAGCAACAACTTGGAATTACGTAGTATAAAAAATAGGGTTGTAAAATAAGGGATGCGTATGGAAACTCAAGACTTTTTATGATTGAAATAAATGGATTTAAGGTTAAAACACCCGTTTCAATAAAAAAGAAATCATAAAAATTAAAGTACGTGATTAATGCGTGCTTCTTTCTTACTACGATTAAATAATGTTTCACAATGCACCTTCATTTCGTTACTACCGCCATCTATTGAGAATTATGTGCAACATTTTTTTTTCATTTATTAATATGAGCTTGCCACGTGCTTGAATATTCGGGATCCGCGAAAATAAATTTAGAGACAAATTCAAATATCTGTACAAACATTATGTATAGTATGAATAGGTTTCTATATTTTACGTAGGGAGGTGAGTTGATTGGAAATTTTATTTACTGAACGTCCTTCCCTCCTGATCGAACGTTAATTAAAAACCTTGGAATAATAATTTACTGTTCGATTTTAGTAGAGAATGAAGTTCAATTCTTAAATAATAACCGTAATACAGGACACTCGATATTAACGACTATTCGGTTATCATTGTTTATTGTTGTTTATCATCCGTAGGCCCATCCGGACACCTGGAATCGTCATTTGAACATGTTATGTGAGAAATAATTATATATAAACAATAGTACATCAAAACATATAGAATTATATATCAATAGAACAGAAAATATGATCCAAGATCAATGCTGATCGGAGTGTAAAAGGTTCCGACCAGCATTTCGTCAATTAGTCAATACAAGTCAATACATGGAAGTTGTCTACGCTTTCTCTTCTTCTTTGGAAACCCATACGGACGGCTAATGTACAAGTTATCTAAGAACCGAATTTCTTTTTTGCGTCAAAATTTCTTCTAATGCGACAATACCAGTCTGCCGTCCTAAGGAAGAACGGCTTATAAACCAAAATATCGAAACTGAGATAAATTAAAAAAACGTTTGCATCGCCCATATAGCTCCGCACATTTGCACGACATAGATGGCTTGGAAATAAAGGGTTGCATAATATGAAAACTCTGACTATTTATGATTGAAATAGATGGACTTAAGGTTGAAATACTCATTGCGATGAAAAACTCAAAATACTTAAAAGTTTGCGCAAAAGCGGTTCTTTCTTAGGACGGCAGACCCACCATCACTGGAGTAGCCAGTGAATGTTATCCGAAAGTGGGGTAGCGACTGAATGTTCTGTATATGTTAAAATACACACAACAACAACAAACACTTGTATGATCTCCAGAATAGGGAGAAAACTTTGAAAAGGATGTAAATTAAATGTATTATGGCAGTTTTCACGAATACCAGAATTTCACAGGACATACGAAAAATATGAAAAAAAAGTGAGCACAGTTTATTTTGTTTACCCGGGACTCTTTTATAAAAAAAATAAAATGAAAATACGAATAACGGAAAATTACGAGGTCAGTTCATTGTGAAAATTTCCAAAACTTTCTCAATTATTTTCTGATACATTTTTACCATATTGTTGGATCCTACAAAGTAAGACGCAAATCTGAGGCGTACTGTAGATTTAAAATAAACTACTGATTGAGTTTTTAACGAGAAAATAGATTAGTGTTCAAACGGTGTTTAAACAACAGTCAATTTGTTTTTTAGTTCCCACTCCACTCGACTGCGAGTTATAGGTATAATTTATTTATAAGACTAATACCTACCAGTCTATAATTAAGGCAGGTTTACCACCAAGGCTTTTCTCGATGTGTTTTCAGCGAGATGTATGAAATTAGCCGTTCCCGGAGAAATACACATAAGAATATTGCTCAACATAAATAATTCTCTAAAAAAGATAAAAGCCCTGCTCAACGGATAAAAGCCAAAAGTTTTAGTTGGATTCCAGTAGATGAATTATTCATAGAATGTTGACTATTTTATTGTCTATCCCATTTAAGATCCGCTTATTTATTTATTAATTTTCTAATCTATGCCAGTTTCTAACATACTAAATTAAATCGTATACTAATAGATAGAGTTAATTTTATTTTCCTTATCCATTTGAGCTTTTGTCCCTTGAGCAAATTTCGTAAAGACTTTCGTTTTTCATATTACGCATCCTTTTTCAGATTTTTATCAATAATTCAGTCGCAGATCTGGCTGGATCTTGGAATATTCTTGTTAACTTACATAAATAGCTGCATCTGGTACATACCTGTAACAATAAGAGAAAAACAAGGATTAGATTATTGATAACATGGTTTGGGCGTGTAGAGAGACATGTAAGAGGAGTTTTGTGGCTTTCAGGGGTGGGTATCAACTAAAAAAGTCGACAATATGAATCTGGTTTTACGACTTTCATGACGATATTGGAGATACGGGGAAAAGACGGAGCCTTGTGATCTTCCTGTGTTTACTCGAAGAACTTTGAAGGGTGGAGTGGTAATAGTGGTTACACATATTTAACATATTTAACCAAGCCTCCATGATTTTTCCACTGATAGAATATAATAATTAAACAACTCAATAGTTGCTTATTAGTTTATGGCGTGATTTCTGGAATTATTGGTAATCTAACATTGTCTTAGGTCTGGACAATTAGTGCTGCCTATTTGTGATGGATTTCATGTCTCATTACTGTTTTCATCCTTCATCAACCCCAGATATCTTCCCGACCCCCTTGGCTTCTCCCCTACCCTAACCAACGTTTACCCTACCCGCCCTCCAATACAAGGTTAAGAGTGTTCCTCAGTGGCGGTTCTTTAAGAGTATGCATACCGAATTTTCAAAAAATTCTAAAATCGGGAGACCTTATATCTCGACAACCGTTACTAAATGTGCTTTGGAACAAAATACACAGCACAGGATGAACCTTAAATCAGGCTTATGACTGTTCGTTGGCTGGCTTAATGTCATCACTTTACATTTGCATTTAAGTAACATTCACCATTTCCAGTCCATCCATCTGCCGCTCCGCGGGAATCAAACCCAGACCTCCAACCTGACAAGCCGGTATTCTACGATCAGTCATAAGCCTGATGGAAGGTCCATCCTTTTCAGTGTATCTGTTGACATATATGTAACTACTTGTTATATTCAACTAGGACATGTAGAAAATTCCGATGGGGTCCCAAAAATATAAAATTGTGATTTTCAAAATAATATCTATCAGTATCGTTATACTCGTAATATTTCTAGCATCCGGTGAGATATACAAATACTAGGAGATGTAAGATGAGCCACTGGGTATTTGTATTTCTGTTGTACATCTCGTGAGTTATTATTAGATTGTGGCTTTGTTTGGATTAACAAGAGAGAGCACAATGTTATTTCATCTCATATAAGAAGAAAGCAACTAACAAAAAATAGTTATATTAATAAGATATAGGAGAAGATAAGAAAGAAGGCGTGAAGGTGTGGAAATAAATCAATACATATACGTAGGTACAGACGTAATCTAAAAATATCCCAAATTAATTGCCAATTGCCACCCTTTGAACCTATGCGAAATAGTCGAGGTAATTAAATTCATGGAAAATTGATTTGAGAAGTTATTATAGTCAATTTACAAAGCAATTTTATTCAAAAGTAAATACACGTGAAAAATTACGGATATTTTTTTCATAGACCTTCTTCTTCACTTGGTACTGTTTGTGCAGAGCCTGCTGCCTCTTGCGATGTGGACTCCCAGCTGTCCTTCCATCGTTTGGGGGGCCTTCCAGGTAATCTCCTTCCCTCTGGATTCCCATGTAGGGCTAGGTGTGGTAGTCTATGGGAGTTCATTCGCTCCACATGATCCCTCCAGTACCTTCTCCTTTGCCTCCCCCATCTGATAATGTCTTGGATATCGCACATCTCTCTGATTGTGGTATTCCTGATTCTGTCGCGCAAAGTAGCAGTATTCATAAACCAATGGAAAATAAGCGACATCCAATAACCGAATAAGGTGTAAAAGTTATATTATATTCTATTACATCAATCCTTACTATTTAATTAAATTAAAATTAACCCTAAAAAATGGCAAAATATGCTATTTTTTACATTTTCCCTTAGGATTTTTGATACTATTTTAAACCTAAACGCTACGGGAAATGACCGTGACGTCATAGTTGGGTCCCTAACATTTACGTTTTTACTATCTCATACTGTACTCAATGACACCCCAAAAAAATTTACATTCAGAACACAAACTCAGAACAAACCGTTTATAGTAATAATAACTAGTTAAAAAATATACCCACGTCTTCAAAATTGTCCCCCTAAAATTTTATCTGCTCCCGACGCAGTTAATAAAAGCCCAATAACTCCGGACCAATATGAGGGCTCAGTGTTTAAAATTTTACGATATGAGTTCCATGTAATGTTCTAGTAAGTACTCGATAGTAATTTAGTAGGTCTAATAAAATTATCGGTCTATGATCGCTTTATTTGAGAGAATTTTCAGCATTTTCTATGAAAAAAGCAGAAAATAGTCCGATTTGAACTAAAATAAATGTATTACTATAGATTTTCCTCAATAGAAGCGAGAAGTTATTTAAAGCATTATGTGAACTCCCTTGGGGAGGACGCAGGATGAATGTCCCGACACTTACAAGTCGGCTTTGGCTGGCCTAAGTGTTCACTTTATCCCCGTGGAAACTTTCAACTATAGATCACTCAAGGCAGCCAAAGCCGACTCGTAAGCGTCGGGATATCCATACTGCTTCCTCTCCAAGGGAGTTCACATAAAACTACACCGTGTGAATGTATGTAGATACCTCTCCCTTCTGTTGAGGAAAATCTGTAATGTATTTCCACCTGCCAATGCAGAAAAATCCAGTTCTAATACTTCCAACATATTTCTTCAGTTTAATTCTTGGAGAGTCAACTTGTAGTATCAATACTTCCATCTATCACTGTCTTCAGTTTGAAGACGATACTTATACTTACTTTACGTGTCCGGGTGGGTCATACCCTGCCACTCCAATATGCGGCGACATAAATCGCCTTGTCATTCCCTAGAATCAGGTCCCCAGGGGTGCAGCTCTCTCCCATCAGGGGACATATAAGTAGGTGATGATAATGATGAAGAGTCGAAGAAGGGAGGCACCTACTTAAAACCATCTCTGAGAGACGTGCCCGCTGGATTGGCCACATCATGCGCGACGAGGGTCTCCTACATGACTTAATAGAGGGAATGTTTGAGGAGACAAACCACAGGGGGCATCCCCAACGGCAGTACCTGGACAAGGTCTAAGAGGACATGAACTGCGCAACATATATCGAGTTGAAGAGAGCTGCGGGAGACAGAGAAGAGTGGAGAACAAGATGTATAGGAATTTGCTGCAAACCAATCCGCAGTATTGAAACTAGTGAAGAAGGTTATGATGCTTTCAGTATTGGCTGAGAAAACGAGTAAACGCCAAGAAGCCAAATGGCAGCATATAGGCTCCTAATTAGAAAATGAAATAGCATGGTGTTTGCGACAGAATACACGCATGTCGTACAGAAGCAGTTAATTTGAGTAATAATTATATGTGGTACGTACAGAATACATATTTCCAGGAGTTTTATCAGAGCAAGCATCCATTAACATATTATATTATTATCATCACCTACAAGCAATGGAACCTGGAAGCTGGAAACTGGAAATAAACAGCCTTTCATATTCATTATTATTATTGTAGATAATTTTGTTTATTGCTTTAGCAGCACTGTTTAAAGTTGGTACAGTTGTACTTGAGCTTATCGTCAGTTCGCTACTTCGCTCATTTATACAACGACAACTCGAGGAGGATATTTGGAAAATCTATGATGTGACGCCAAGGGCAATAGAATACTTATAAAAAAAATTGACGAGGAATTTTGATTTTTGATCACTCGTTCAACAGTTGTTTTGTATCATTTTTTTCAACGTTTATTCAGTTTTATACAGAGGAACTCTCAGACCACATATTTTTAGTATAGATAGAGCAGAAACCTGGCTATTCTATTATAAAGATAAAAAACCTATTACAATCAAAGAGAAATAATACCTACTTTGGTACTAACCGTTTTTTGCCAAACATGTGTAGAGATAGTAGGAAGGTTTTTCTTATTTCAATAATAAGTTTTACAATTCACTCCATGAATATTGAAATAATTAAAAATACACGGACAATAAATAATTATTTTCTTCTACCTGCTACAGTTTCTAGGCCGTTGTTTCACTCAGTAGATAGATTTGGTTGACATAGTGTACGTATATACCTACAATTAATATTCTTTTCTCATCGGGAACTATTTGCTGATGACACAAAATATATCAGTTCCCGCTAGACAATATTCTAGCAGAGCCGAAGCACACGGCACCAATAATTTGTAGTAGGTATATAAGCATTTGCAAGTACCCTTACAAGTCAGTCATCAATATGATTAATTAGGTCACTCTTCTATAGGAAAGACCACATACTGCGGACACAAAGTTTAGTTTTTAATTGACTATTTTTACAGCGCATAATCGTAGTTCTAATGTACTACCCTTTCGCTCGTACTGTCTTGTTAACAAATTTATCCTTTATCAAAAACTTGGGTATGACTAATTAAAATGTTAATAATGTTGTTGTTGTAACTCAGTACGTACTTATAATAATTTTAATGTTAATTATATTTACAGTGTTTTGTTATTTCTGCTACTCTTATTGTTTGTTCGTTTGTTATTTTTGTATTATTCACGGCATTATGGGCCTTTTGTAAATGTTTACCTGTACTTTGGATGTGGTACTTACGAATTTAGATCTGAAAGGAAAATATTGTCGTATACTAGTCGCGTGAGGTTAAGAGCCTTTTTTCTAGTGTGAGACAGCGTAACTACACGCAAATTCGTACACGGAGTTATAGTAGTATTAGTGAGCGCACAATGAACAAGAATGCACACAGATGCGTTAGGCAGGTATATCCGTCCTTTACGAAGACTACAAAAGAGGGTCTTAAACAGCTCGCGAAACTTCTATATGTTAAGATGACTTTTACAACCCAGCGAATCCCTGGTGTATAACGCAAGACGGAATTTTGCTTGGCCTAAGTGATCACTTTACATTTGAGAGTCGTTAACTATTCAGCCATTCATAGGTTTCTCAGCCAGGGCACGCTTTTCTAGAAGGCATTTTTTTTAATGAATCTGGGGTTATCGAAATAAACCCAAATACACGTTTGTACACTTCACAGTAAGCATGAAAAGCTTGTGTGTGAAGTGGAGTAGGTCGGCATCGGGGATCGAACCCGGAAATTAATTAGGTTTCCTTTTTTTGAAAGAGACGCGCCCGTCCAAGAATCACTCGGTTCGACCATGTTGACCGGATGTTCTAGGACGGACTTGTATTGAGTAAAATAAATCGTAGAAAAGTATATGACGAATTGTGTGAATGTGACGGAAGCAAGAAGTGTGTGTAAGGATAGGGAACTTTATCATTCTGCTCTCTCTGTCTACCCTGTAAGGAACGAGGCGTGAGGGAATAAAATCAAATGTATAAACCAAAGGATTTTTTTACCGGATTACCTGTAAGAAAAAATCACCCCTCGTCACTGATACCTACATGGAAATTTCTTCGAAGAAAGAAACGTAAACAGATATAAATTTTTCGGGAAAAAAATTAACGATTTAACGAAGCCTTAGGCAAAGCAATAATAAACAATTTAATAATAACGATAATAAAATAAAATGCCTGGGGGTATTAGGTACTGTGTTTTCAGGACTCAAAAAATATTCTAAAGCATGAAACACATGTGTACGTACGTGTTTGTGTGAATCCATTGACGTCGTCTGGGGGTGGCAAAGGCACCCTCCCCCCTAGAGAGAATAGTCACAAAAAATAAATAAGATTAGTATCGCATTGTTTCTTTACTTATCAAAAAAAATTATAAAATTAATATTATACAATTCCATAAAATAGAAAGTATCATAAAAATTGCTAGGGTTCTTTGTTTTTCTTAATTACCTAAGTTAAGCTGGATTTATACAGTGATCATTTTTATGTAGTGACGTAGGCTTGTGTTTGAATTCGCCTGCGACGCTACTTATAATATAACTTTTATGTGGAGTTTAGAGAGAGACAAACAAATTTACCGTAAATAAAAATCACTATAAAAAGTAGGTTGCTAAAGTTGGATTCACTCCTCAGCAGATGGCGTTAGCATCGGAAACATTGGGTCAATGTGAAATAATTTCCAGCTGTAGCATATTATACAACTTCCAAAAAATACACAATTGACAGCAGGATGCGGTGGAATGGGTGAACGTTGCCCTGGGTACAAAGTGATCACTTAAGCCAGCCAAAGCCGACTTGAAGCGTCGGAACACCCATCCTCCTTCCTTACCAAGAGAGTTCACTTAACGCTATATTATGTGAATGAAGATACCTCTCATTTCTGTTGAGGAAAAAAACTCTAAATTTAAAACACTTCACCGTTATTCCTCATTCGCCTGCGGCGCTATTTACATTTTTTTTATTAAAATTATTGTTGCCTCCCCCCTCAGCTTCGAGCTGTCGACAGTGTCGACGCCCATGCGTGTGTGTTAGTGTGTGTTCAAGATTTGTCAAGAACAGCCGCGTTGTTATAATGCAGTAATAAATTATGAAAGTCATTTTCAAAGACATTCTCCGTAATAATTTCCAGCCGAGTGATCACCAGCTCTGCTCTCTGCCTGTAAACCAAGCCAACTGGAAACACATCCTGATTTACTTAAAACACGTAAGTAAACGAATATTTGGAAATATTTATAGTATCGCCATCTGTGAATAACACAATTCTGTCTATAACTCCTTTTTCTGATAGCCTTTCTCTATCCACTACTGGATGTGGGCCTCTTCCAGCCCCTTCAATTTGTGTCTATTTTTCTCCTTTCGCATCCAAGTTCTGCCGGATTGTTGGATAATGTTGTCAAGGCGTGTGCTTGAAAGACAAAATAAGAAATGAGGAAATAAGGTGCAGATCAAAAGTCGTTGACATCATGGACCGGGTTGCTAAACAAAAATGGCAGTGGGCGGGTCATGTTGCCAGGGAGGATGACAGAGCGATGGACACAAAGAGTTCTTATATGGAGACCGTGGGATAAAAAAGGAGGAGTAGGTCGACCACAAAAAAATATAGATTTGGGAAGAAGATGGATTGGCAAACCTCAGGATAAAGAATAATGGAAGCAAATAGAAGAGGCCTATATCCAGCAGTGGCAGGAAGAAGAAGTTGACAGACTACCTTTTGATAGGTCTTTCCCGCGTTTCAAAATAACATGTAGTTATGTTGAATGTTGATATAGGGCAGTCTGAAATTCTATCCATAGAAAACAAAGAAAATATGCCTAGGTGAAAGAAGAGGTTTACATGGTACTACAACCACATGGTTGGACCATGTAAACCAGATTCTTAAGGACGGACGTGTTCTAAGTAAAAGGAATCGTAGAGGAATTGCACAAATGTGACGGAAGCCCGAAGTGTGTGTAAGGATAGAAAAGTTTGCCGATCTGTTCCCTCTGCCTACCCTTCAAGGGATGCTGCGTGAGAGGATAGTACATAGTATAATTATATCTTACCTACCTTCCCCGCAAGAGACGTAGGTGTGGGAGGATAGATAGTTAGATAGATAGAAAAAAGATTTCCCAAAAATAATGTATCAATGAAGAAAAATACAATGAAAACAGAGTTGAATGGCCTAAAATAATGGAAATTGATGAGATACGCGAGACAATAAAATATTTGACAAAAATCTTCTTAATAAGGAAAAATTACTTTCCTTGAATAAAAAGAGAGAATTGACGATCTTTGATAATAATAAAATAATAAAACAAAAAATGGAGTACTCTCTGTACCTATTTCTGAAAATATATTTCTGGTGGAAGTAGGGTAACAATGAAACGCTAATAAAAATTATATTTTCCATAAGGATTAGCGTACCTACAATAACATATGTGTAAGGATAGTTGATAGCATATGGCCAGGTGGACCGATGGACCAAGATGATAATGGAATGGCGTCCAAGAACAAGCCGAAGAAGCGTCGGTAGACCCCAGGCAAGGTGGTCCGACGATATCAGGAAATGTGCCGGTGGTGGATGGATGCAGTGGCTGCAGAAGAAGAAGAAGAAGTATAGTATCCTGAGTCCAACCCATGATGGAATCGACATCGATAATAAAACTATTAGAAGAGGCCTTTGTTTAACAGTGGAACTCTAATAGTAAGTAAGTAAAAATAGGAAACTCTGGCGATCTGTTCTCCCCGCCTACCCCACAAAAAGCGTCACTTTTGACGTGTAACAGCTGGTATCTATCAATATATATCTGGCATTGTTCCAGAAAGAATTCAAGGGGATGATTTCCAATAATTGACCAAATAAAGTAAAAAAAATAGTGTGCCGGAAATGAAGACGAAGAAGTAGGTATAGTAAATTAAATACTGAAGGGTTTAAAATACTTGACGAAGAAAACTAAAGAATGTAGAGAAAATAAAGAAATTTTCTTTCTCAATTTCCCTTAGAAAGCGAAAAAAGGGTATGGGATTTCAAACGGTAGGGATGTTAAAAGAATTTTTGTCTTTTAAAAAAAGAGGTAAGTGCAAATAAATCTTTAAAATCGTATAGATAGGTACGAAATAAAAAAGTGACATAAAACATCCTTGTATGAGTATTCTTATTCTGTCTTTAATATACCTATGAAGTGGTGAAGAAGTATTTTTTTTTAAAAAGGGATTTATAAAGACTACGCAATAAGTAGCTACCACTTATGTCACTTGTCAGAAAGATTGTACCTGTGCGGTTGAAATAAGAAAGTTATGACGAATTTGATGAATGTGACGAAACTTAAAAGCGTGTGCAACGAAAGGAAAGTGTGGCATGGCATTCTGTTCTCTCTGTCTACTTCGCAATAATAGAAAAGGGTTCCCATTTAAGGTTCGCATACATGATCAACTAGTGCCGAAATAGTTGCGCAATTAATTGCTCCAGTTGGGGCAATTATTGCTCGATAAATTGCCCGTGTAAGATAACCTTTAGGCAGCTACTAGAGGTAGATTTTTTTGGAATTGGCTAGAAATATTGTGAAAGGATTGGGAATATGTTGCGTTTCTTCTCTCTGCCTACCCTGCCAGAACTCGGAGTGAGGGGATAGAATAGATTTTAGTTAATATCTAAGACAAAATTATATTTCAATGACAACATAATTGCGATGCCATATTAATGTTATTTTCCATGCTTTTGTATCATCATTATCCCTATTGTCACTACACCATACAATAATTATTCCCATAGATACAATCTACTCGCCTGCGAGTACCTACAATAGGTAGGTACTGCCATGCCATATAACATCAGTAATCTCTCAATCCTTAGCGATTAAAATTTAATTAACATAATATGAATATTTTCATAGGGAGATGGCTGTACCTAATACTCGCATGTATGAGTCATCATAGACTACGCATTTTATTATAGAGTTGCAGTTTGATTCATGAGTGGTGCTTTGAATATATGTTGGTGATCCACACTTAATCGATTGTAACCTCCGATCCGATAACCGCGTTAGAAAATAAACCATTGAATATAAAATTTGCTGCTAGTAATGTCAAATTTGTGTCAGATTTTTTCACATTTCTTGAGGTGATTTGAACACTGTTTGCTTTAACCGTTTTATTTGAAAATTTCCACACCCGCCGAGGGCACGTTTGATGTGGCAATGGAGGGAGTGGCAAATGGTCACAATCTATTTTACCCAACATGGAAGTTACTCATCAATAGACGTAGACTGAGAACTGGTGTCTCCAGTCACCAGAGTAACCTCAAAAAGATGGGGTTACAGAGAGGTAGGCGCATGTAACTGTGGTGCTTTACATAATCACAGTCATCACACCTGTATACGTGTCCCCAAATAGGAGTGATGCCCGAAGAATTACTAGTGACAAATTATAGGGCCACCCGAGTGGCTGAATATTGGGGGCTAGAAATTTTACGGTGTTTCGGACACAGAAAGTAAGTGAGTATAAGTTAAGAAAAAACTGCAATGCATAGTTCGTGAGTAAGAGCAAAAAAGTTAGGTACTCAAATCTACGAGAATATGACTCTAATAGCTGCACCAACTGTCAAAACCGCACTACGGATTGCAGCGTATTCTTTTTGAAAAGATTATCAAATAAATGAATGGTAAAACGAGCAGTTGCCTTAAAATGGAGTTGGGCAGGAGGCGTTTCCAGACGCTCAGATTCTAGATGGACCAAAAAGATCCTCGAGTGGCAACCTAGAACAAGTAAAAGAAGCGCAGGAAATCCTTAGTTAAGATGCTCTGACGATGTGAGGCGAATCGCAGGAAGGAAGTGGATGCGGCATGCCCAGGTTAGAGATCTGTGGAAAGCCAAAGAATTCCAACATTCGAATTAAAACGGCTGAGAAAGAAGAAGAAATTGGCTTTTGGGGAATATTGACTAATAATTACAAATCTATAGTAATGTACAAACTCCGTTCAACAGATGTGTAGATTTACTAACATTACAGAATGAAAGCCTTTAAATTTTCAGCTGAAATAATAATAATAATAATTAATTCACATCGACAGAATGATTCCGTTCAAATATTTGCTTGAATAATAATTCACAGAGCAAACATGTATGTATGTGTATGTAGTACCAAGTAGTTACTAGTACCTCCTCCTAGTGAAAGTATGAGAATATATATAGACTTGGTATGTAATATTCGCAGTTTCATTAGATTTTTCGATAGACTTCTTCTTCTTCATTAGCCTTCTTGCCACTGCTGGATATAGGCCTCTTCCAACTGTTTCCACTCGTCTCTTGTTTGACCCTTCCGCATCCAGCGATTTCTCCCAGCGATTTGGACAATGTCTTCGGTCCATCTCTTTGGTGGTGTTCCGACACTCCTTCTATCTGATGTACAAGGCCTCCACTTCAATATTCGTGGCGCCCATCTAGTGTCACCCTGCCTGGCCATATCTCCTGCCCATATCCACTTGAGTTTTGAAACACGGCTCATGATATCAGCAACTTTGGTTCTCCGTCTGATTTCTTCGTTTCTTAACCTATGCCGGAGACTAACACCATGCATCTGCCGTTCCATGAACCTTTGCGTGCATTTAAGTGGTCCGTATGTTATCATTGGTAGCATGCATGAGTCGAAGACCTTTCTTTTAAGACAAATTGTAACATCCTTATTTTTTCATAGACTAGATGATTTTAATTGTATTATTAATTTTTCGGGATTGTTTGATGATTTTAATTGATTTATTAATTTTTCGGGATTGTTTGATGATTTAAGACTAAATAGCAATGATCAGGGCACATAGCAAGATAAGATGGTAATGGGTGGACACCCAGACTCACAAAATTGAGAAGTGTCAAAGGCAAACTAAAGAGGTGTCAAAGGCCACTCTTTTCAAGTTCATTGCTGAAAAATATGTGAAATAATTCCCTTTACGAACACTTTACCTTTACAGGACACTCGAAAAAATGTCGAAAAAAGTGTGAACATATTTTACAATAGAGGGAGTCCCTCAGGGAACCTATTTAGCGCCCTTTGTGAAAGCCAATTAGTTTCGTTTGTCAGAGAATAAACTTATCTTATTTGACGATCACTTTCATGTATAATCTTTTCATTGATGGGGCAATCAAAATAATCGCTTATGGGGTAAGCCAAGAGAGATATTTCCGTGGTCTCGGACATAAACAATACATCTCCTCCGCTAGGGTCCACGGAGTGTAAACCATTGAGGTAAAAGGGTAAAATTTACTACGTCAAGATATCATACTGGAAATGCACTAAGTCCAAAATTGTGATTAGTTGTTTTTGAAGATACGAAAAGACAGGACGGGCCGAGCCAGATGTGGATAATGCGGAGCTGATGGAGGCTGCTATCACCTGAAGGAGGTAGGGAGACAATCATTAGAGCCTGAAGAGGCTTTGTTATGCTCCGTTTCAGGAGCGGACATGGCGAAAGGAGAAAAAACAAAGTTCAGAAAAATATTTATTAGTAGTAGCTTTTGAAGAATTGACAAATAGAAATCATGAAGAAGTATGCAGGTAGTAATATTTTAATTAAAACAGAGATAAAACAGGATAATCTATTTTTAGATGGTTGACGCAGTTGTTTGGAGGGCGAGCTTTTAACGCAGATGTTCCGAGTTCGAATCCCGACGTACCTCTCCGCAGATGAAGACATCACTTGTGATTGTGGCTGGCACCCAGAATGACAGCCACCTACTGATGTGTCCACTGATGGAGGAGGGCTGTACACCTGGGGACTTGATATTGGCCAATGACAAAGCGATGAAAGTCGCGGCTTATTGCAGTGGTAGACTTTAGACCGGACACGGAAAGTAAAGTAAGTATCCCGACGCTGATGACGATGTATTCTACATTTCAACACGAGTTTACAGCTTACTGTAAATTGGGTAGAAAAGTACTTGGATTTTTGTAGACAATTATAAATTCAGATAAAAAATACTTTTTTTTTCAAGCAATTTTGACTAATCGGCTTAATTTCTTTGACTAATTACTTTTTTCGAATAGATAACTCTAACATATGGTAGAAGCGGCAATGGTCAAAGAATACACTGGGTAGGTACCCTAGGGTTTTGTAGATGAGGATAAAGCGAATCGTCCTCTTTGCACCGTAAGGGATTCTTTATCTGATCAGGGGGTAGAAAATCTACAGGGTGACTAGAAAGTACCTCATCTACACCCCACCCTTTAAGGGTTGTCCAAATCCACTTACATAATTCTGGTGGAAATCGTGTAACAATGTAACGCAGGCCCTGTGGCAACTTTTGGAAGTTGTTTGAATTTATACGGAATAGTAGTGTTAGTAGTGCTCTCAATTAAGGTCGAGAATTTTTCGGCTAGCACCATATTTGTCGTAATATCGCGCAATATAATAATTATATATTGTTGTTAACAACCCTTGGTATTCATTGACATTACACGAATCTACAAAATGTTTTGAGCAGTCATCGATAGATGTCGAGCTCCTTTGTATTAATTTTGCACATTTTGATTTTTGAATTGAATTGGTTAATATTGTAGTGTAAAATGTTTTTGAGTGGAATAGAAAATACTACGCTAAATAAAAAAAAAATAGTCAGGCGATATCATCGATAAGATCCAGGAAAACAGGATGCGTTGGTACGGACATGTCAGCAGAAGACCGCCAGAGTATATTGGCAACAGGGCACAAACACTACGTGTCCCTGGTTGGAGGTCCCAAGGAAGACCCAAGCGTAGGTGGCATGAGGTGGTGAGGCAGGATATGAGTGAGAGCGACGTGACACAGGAAGATGCTCAAGATCGAGCGAAGTGGCGGCGAAAGACCCGAAAGGCAGACCCCACCACCATGTGGGATTAATAATGCCCAGGAGAAGAAGAAGAAGAAGTCAGGCGATATTTTCTCTTTGCCTATCCCGCAAACAGCGTCTTTTTGACGGGTTACAGCTTTGTGCTATAACAATATTAGAGCATTCTTATCTGTCCCATCGCGAAGCTTCATCCCTTGCGGGGGTGGACAAGGAAAAAGAACGCCATTACAGTATTGGATGGCATTAAAATTACAGTGTGACAAATATAGAATTGGAATACTGTTCCAGGCGCCATCTCGTGGACTAGATGATAACCCTAAGGCGTCTAACTCTAGATCAATAAAAGTTGTTGCTAAGCAAGTTGCATCCATTTCTCTCCAGATGGCGGAAGCATCGAAAAATTGGTGCACTATGGAAAAATTTTGAACTTCACTAGGTAGCTTAGTGGCGAGGAGTTTTGAGATTCCTGCCGATACAAATAAAAAAAGGTAACTCGATGGAAATCGTATTATTAGGACCTTTCGCGACTGGTAACTATAGAATACAAATTAAAAAAAAAAAACATATTTGACAGCAGGATGTGGTGGAAGCGGAGAGGGTGAACATTGCTCTTGGCCTAAAAAATCACTTAAATCAGCCGCTTTCGATTCGTATACGTCGGAACCCCCATTTTGCGCCCTTCCTAGAGATATACCATTGTGGTATATTGGTCATCATCATCTCAGCCTCCCTGCGTTCATTGTTGAACATAGGCCTCCCCCATTGATCTCCACAGCTCCCTATCCTGGGAAGAACGCATCCAACCGCCTCCCGCAACTCGCCTTACATCGACCATTGTGTTTGAGGCCTACCAACACTTCTTCTGCCCATTCTAGGTCGCAATTCCAGGACTTTCTTTGTCCACCTAGAGTCTGTGGTTCTGGCCACATGACCAGCCCAACTCCATTTCTGATTGGAAATTCTGTGAACTACATTATCGACTTTAGTCTTTTCCCTGATCCATACATTATATTGGTATGTAGTAGAAAATTGAAATTTAAATAAGTATACATATTTTCAATGCTATACGTGTACCAGGTACCTATCTACCTTTTGAAAACAAGCTAAGTGAGGCGTTTATACAAGCGAAAATAATATTATTATGTAGATAGAACCTTATTATGCTACAAGGTATTATTAATAAGCTATAATAACAGAAAGTTGTGCAAAGCAGTAAGAGCATCAGTAAAAAAAAACATTATTAATAATTTGAAAATTAATTTTTCAATAGAAAATGACTATGGCAAGCTACTTGCTTCCAATACAATAAAAAAATACGCTTCTTTCAAATTTAAATTAGGAGTACTTACATAGTTTTTTCTACGTTAAATATTCGAAATAAGTGTATCAACATGATCCACAGCCGATAGCAGAAGTTATTACAAAATGGATAAAAAATACTTATATATAGAGAAGTAGCTATTTATGTACACGTTTTGTAAGATGACATTATTTTCCACTATTGTACCATCAATCCAGATCTCTTTATCATTCTGAGCATACTGAAGACATACTCGTATATTTTTGTTATGTTTTGTGTATAATTTATTTATTTATTTATTTATTTTAAAGAACACACGGCGCAAGGCCATTAATACATAATGTTAACAGATGAAAATATTAAATGAACACATGAAAAAAAAAAGTATGGTAAAAAAACAAACATTCAACAACTCGTTCATACCTATCACACACACACACACACACACATACATAATTGCAAAATAAAGATAGATATATGTCTTGTTTATCGTGTCAATTCCTCATTTTTGTCTCATTCGAAAAAAAAAATTGAAGTCTATAAAATTTTGACTCGTACTCTTTATGCTATGGGTGATAATAATCTATTGCTTAAGAAAAGCTTGTAGGTATAACCCCTTCAGCTAAACTTTTGCGAAAAACACACTGGAAGCTTTTTTCGCTTCTTCTTTTTTGTATTTAATTAAGTTTGAGTTTTCGTAAAGTTTCTTCTCAAACTGAACGCCAATTCAATTGCTTTCTGAAACCTAATCTATCGATCCTTCCGTTCCCCCTCCCTGTCTCTCACACCCTCTCTCTCTTCAAACACTTTCTTATACTTACTTAATTAATTCGAAAGAATTAATTGAATTGCCTTATGGAAAAAACATTGTATGTTACATTATTATAATGATATTTTAGTAATTATAGGCTAGTGCTGGAGTTTACCGACTTCTTAGGTGAGGAATAGCGGATATAGGAGTCACTTATCATTATTTTTCAATACAAAATTTGTGATAGGTGGCTCCTATCACCACTATTTTATTTATTTTTTTATATAAAAAAGGATCTGGGCTTGCATGCACAAACCCAAATACTTTCCTGCATACTTTTAACTAGGCTAAAAGCCTGTATCGCACAGTGTGGAATACATCGCTACTGCCGGGGTTGAATTCGGCACCTCCCGTTTGGGAGACTGCCGCCTCAACCAACTGAGCCAACCATGTATTATATTGATAGTTTGTTTATGATATGTAAAAAATAAAGTTACAAGTGTCCGTTTTGGGCCTACGTATTATCGAATACAATAACAAAAAAAAAAAAACAATTCAATAAACGATAAACATCTAGGAAATCCGATGTTCTCGCAAAATATAAATTGAGATTTTCTAAATAATCTAGCCTAAATATTTCTAGATGCGTGTGTCATGAATGTTGAGTGTGCTGGAGACTGTACTGAAGAATCGTTAGGATTGGCCTAAGATCCGGCCGCTCAAAATATGACCTATCTCTTTTTTTAGCGAAATTTGATTTAAATGAAAGTTTACACATATGGTCATATATCTTTCTATTGGGTTGCCTATAAAAATCTGTCTTATCAAAAGGATCAGATCGTATTTTTTGTCATTGAACATTTTCTCAAATCTGACCATATTCCTAAAAAATGACAAAAACCGTGTAGGAGACCTATACGGGGGGAAGTGGTACGATTTTGAAAGGCAACCATGTATGACTCTTAGAGTAAACACTTATCTAAATCACATTTCGATTGAAAAACACATAGGTCATATTTTGAGCGGTAGATTATGTAAGGTTTAAAAAATGCTATAAACCATGTAGGAGGACCTTTACGGGGGGGGGAGCGGTACGATTTTAAAAGGCAACCATATGGTGATGTATTTATTTATTACACATGGAACAGATACAGTCACAAAAACAAACATTGACAGGTACATTAGTACAAAAATATCAATACACAAGACCTATAACAATGTATGACCCTCAGTGTAAACTTCTTCTTCTTCTTGTTGTTCTAGATCATTGATCTGTAGTTGAACGGATGCCTTCCTCTTGAGATGTGGAACACCAACTATCCTTCCACCTTTTTGGTGGTCTGCCTGGCTGACGTTGTCCCACCGGTATGTCATGGGCAACGATGTGAGGTGTGTAGTGTAGTTTAGTGTAAACTTTCATTCACTAAATCACATTTCGATTAAAAAACAGATATGTCATATTTTGAGCGGTAGGATCTTAGGTTAGAACACAAGATCGCGGGGGATGGGAGTAGGTCACGGCCTTATCAACTTGCATTTATCTAGGCTACGGCGTCTAATAACTCGTGAAAATATATTATCTACGAATGGCCAGCCTACGTTCGTACTACGCTCAGTCTCTCTCTTAAGGCCGGTCCAGACGCTATGATTTGTACAACATTTCTCTGCGCAGTCTTAAGACGGAATGAAAACGGTGTACTTACTAGAGCGTCCACACGGTGCAGTGATGACTATATATTTCGCTCAGTTTTGTGGATACCGTCATGGAGAAGGAACTGCTGTGGTCAATTTTGGCCTGACGAATTGAAACTGAGGAACAAAATGAATCGGAAAACGGTGCTACCCTCCACATGTACCGACTTGTCTGAACAGGTCACAGATATCTATGCTCTTTTGCTCAGTTATCGCTGCAACTGTACAGTCTTGGCGCAGGATTCAAACCTGCGCAGTTTTCCAGTCTACAGGCAACGTTTTGAACTGTGCAGGCAAAAGTTGTACAAAACATAGCTTCTGGACCGGCCTTAAGTCTCACCCCCCATTGCGCGGGGATTTGTAGGTTGCACTAGAACAAAATATTGCAAAGATTTATTATGTCATAACAATATTTTTTTATACATGTGTAAACACGTATGTTGGAGGTATATTATGAGGCTCAGACTTATATAGAATACTGTCTCCACCTTTTTTACTGCTGGTTTTATGTAGACAGAAAAAAAAATATTTTGTAGGTAAACACACCTTGTATATTATGTAGAATCTATCTATCTATCTATACCCTCACGCCACATCCCTTGCAGGGTAGGCAGAGAGGACAGAGCGCCAGACAGCCCTATCCTTACACACACTCCTAGCTTCCGTCACATTCCTGCAATTAGTCATACACGCTCTCCGATTCCTTTTACTCAAAACGCGTCCATCCTTGAGGATCTGGTCGACATGATCGGACCAGGTCAGTCTCGGACGGCCGCGCTTTCTCACCCCTCTTCGCTCATTCAGATATATCTTTTTTGTCATCCTGTCATCATTCATTCTCTCAACATGCCCAAACCATCTTAGTTTGTTTACTTTCATTCTTGTCACTACACCAGTCTTGCAGTCACTCATTTCCCTAATAACCTCATTCCTTATCTTATCTCTCAGCGTTTTCCCGCACATTCTTCTTAATGACCTCATTTCTACTGCATTCAACCCTGGTTCATCCTTCTTCATCCACGTCCACGTCTCACTAGCATACATCAGGGTCGGCACCAAGACAGCATTGTGCACTAGCACTTTTGCTTTCATAGACACATTGCTACTACTAACAATCGGACCGAGCGCACCATTCGTCCTAGTACCGGCCAGCTTCCTTCTTTCAATGTCTCCATCACAGCGTCCATCTCTAGTAAACAAACTTCCCAGATATACATACTCATCCACTTGCTCCAGACAGTCATTACCAACCTTTATCACACAATTTGTCCTTATTTCCTCTCTTTCGAACACTAATACTTTCGTTTTATTTACATTCATTTTCATACCATTCATATCGCAGCTTTCGTACACACAGGATACTATCCGTTGTAACTCACATTCATCATCAGCCATCAACACTAAATCATCTGCAAACATTAACGCACATACTTTCACTCCATTTAGGTCCACACCAACATTCAGCTCATTCAGAGGACGCATGCAGTAGTCGAAGAACAGGTTGAACAACCAAGGCGACATGACGCAACCCTGTTTAACCCCTTTTGTGAGAGTGAACCACTGCGACAACGCAGCATTCACCCTGACACAAGCAGAGCTCTCCGTATATAGAGACGCGATTGCGCCAATCAGTCGGTCGCTCACCCCATATTCCGACAGTACACGCCACAGTCTTTCTCGGTCCACACGATCGTATGCCTTCTCCAGATCCACGAACGCGCAGAAGAGCCTCTGGTGTTTAGCCAGAAGCTTCTCCACGACCATCCGTAGGGAGAAGATCTGATCGGTGCACCCCGATATGTAGAATAAGATAGCTATTTAGATATTGCAGTCTATCCATCTATCTATACTCTCACGCCGCATCACTTGCGGAGTAGACAAAGAGAACAGATCCCCAGGGCCCAGACCTTCCTATCCTTACATACTCTAGAACTACTTGTAGTTTTTTGGCAACCATAATGACTTGTAATATTTCAATGGAAAATCAAACACAAATGTAGTTCTAAATTAATTCGAGTCCAACGCTTTCTTGACAGCCTGTATTTGGATGACGTATGGTCTCTCTCTCTCTCTTGCTCGGGCAAAGCACCCGTATTCAAGCCATAAAAATAATGACGTCTGATCACGTTGCCAGACGCTCAGATTCTAGATGGACCAAAGAGATTCTCGAGTGGCAACCTAGAACAAGTAAAAGGAGCGCAGGAAATCCTTATTTAAGATGCTCTGACGATGTGAGGCGAATCGCAGGAAGCAAGTGGATGCAGCATGCCCAGGATAGCGATCTGTGGAAAGTAAAAGGGGAGGCCCACGTCCAGCATTGGAATTAAAACGGCTGAGAAAGAAGAAGAATGTGTATTCATTCCATAAAACACATTTCCATACATAGTGTATAACATCCCACGTATGTGTATAGATCCCTCATAACATCCCTGCGCAACTACATTACACCCTCTCTTCATCCCCCGTGGCGTAATTTTCCACAATTAATCCCCATTAATCCCCTTTTTCAGGAACGCTGTGAAGGAAAGCGAAGTTATATGAAGATGGCTTAATTATTACTTTGCATGTTTTTAATGTTTTTTTAAAGGACTTTGTAATTAGGAGAGCGTGTATGACAAATTGCATGAGTGGGACGGAATTTCCATAAGACATTTGTAAACATTTTTCAAGCAATGAGGTAAGCCACACATTCAGAATATCATATTGCCACATGAATGTGCAAACAGGAGTTTATTTTTATTGTTGTTTATAGTTTTACATAATTAGATATATACGAGTAACAATAAAGGCATAATGCTGTCTTGGTGCCTGCAAGACTGGTGTTGTAACTAGAATGAAAGTGAATAAACTAAGAATGAAGGATGACAGGATGACAAAAAGATATATCTGAGTGATAGAAGAGGTGTGAGGAAGCGCGGCCGACCGAGACTGGCCTGGTCCGATCATGTCGACCAGATCCTCAAGAATGGGCGCGTGTTGAGTAAAAGGAATCGGAGAGCGTGTATGACTGCATGTATGAATGTGACGGAAGCTAAGAGTGTGTGTAAGGATAGGGCTGTCTAGCGCTCTGTCCTCTCTGCCTACCCTGCAAGGGACGTGGCGTGAGGGTATAGATAGAACAATCAAAGTAATAGTAGTTCTGTATATGCACAATATCAATGCTATAAAGAGTGTAAAGGGCTCTGTTAACAGTAACTGGTTTTCCCATGATTAAGATACCGCGTTATGGTTTATATACTCTTTCAGTGAACAATCTAGTACAATAATTTATTGAAGGAAAATCCCGCGGGCTTAAGGCCCTCCACATCCCCGGGTAGCTCAGGCGCATTAATAGCGACCTCTTTACCCGCACTCCTAGGCAAATATTATTAAGAGACAAAACAATTACAAATATTAACCCAGGGTTAGTCTTAAGGGAGCCCCCCGGCAAATCCCACCCCTAAATGACGTTCCTTCAGTGTCCTTATCCAAGGAGGTTACAATTCATTCTTACAAATTTGATTAAATACAATACAATTCAGTACAAAATAATATATGAACGCGTATTGAGTAAAAGAAATAGTTAAGGGTTGCTTTCTCCCACTTACCCTTGGATCTTAAAGGAACTCTAGTTTTTGCGCATTCCAATATTTGTAAAAACACTAACCCCCGTTTTCTCCAACTTTTACCTAAGAAGGAGACCCCTAAGAAATTTTCATACGAAAACAGAGATAATATTCTATTTATTGACACGCAGGCCTACCAACCACACCCTAATTCCATACAAAATGCAACACGCAACTCACCTACGTTAGGTGCCCAAATATCTCTGCCCAGGCTAGGTGAGTTGTGTGTTGCATTTTGTATGGAATTAGGGTGTGGTTGGTAGGCCTGCGTGTCAAAAAATAGAATATTATCTCTGTTTTTGTATGGAAATTTCTTAGGGGTCTCCTTCTTAGGTAAAAGTTGGTGAAAACGGGGGTAAGTATATGTATGCTAAGGAGGGCTCACGATTCGCCAGAAGCACTGGAATCGCGGGATGACATATTTGTGAATGTGATAGAAGATAGGAGTGTGTGTCAGGATAGTTATTTGGCTTCTTGTCCTCTGTGCCTACTGCGGCATTAGGATTCCTATTTTTATATTTAATTTTTTCTTCCATTATTTCAACGATTTATGCTGGATTTCGCCAACTTTTTAGGTGAAGAATAGCGGAGATAGGAGCCACATATCATTATTTTTCATGCAAATTTTGTGCTAGGTGGCTCCTATCTCCGCTATTCCTCACCTAAAAAAGATGGTTGGAGTCTGAATTTGATAGCACAGGACGTGATCCTTTTGTAAGCATAAATAAGGGTGAGTGTAAAAAGGGAATAACAAAGATTAAAAAGCAAAAGGGGCTTATAAGGGTGTAAGTTGATTCTATTTACATTTCTCCTTCACTCTTTTTTGATATTGAGATACTTTTTTTCGGATCCTTTTTTTTAATTCAAGAAATGTGATAGTTAAAAGGAAAGCAATTAGTCCGACAAAATCCTTTTTGATAATGAGATAAAACAGTTGGAAAGTTGCGATGGAAAAGGATTAAACAGACAAAAACACTTTTTTTACTAATCCCAGTTTCATATATCAAAAAACCAACAGTCAAACCAAACTACACTAACTAGTAAGTCTGATATGTAGAAATGTATATACTTTCATTTCGTTTGTTTTTCTCTAATTAAAACACAAAAATCTTTTGAAGAGGTCCTAAATTTTTTGCGTACCTTTTTTCTAAGTATTTAAGGGCTTATATGCACTGAGCAAAAATCTTTCTATTTTCGCTTTAAAAATTTTCAAATTTTGTATGGGAATGTTAGCGCGAAATAAGAATAACGTAAGCGAAAATGTGAATTTTACTTTTTTTAAGAAGAATCAGGAAGGAACAACAAATTAAAGAATCTGAAACAGCCAATTTACTAAGTTTATAAATAACAGTATTTTGGTTAAATTATACTTCTATATCTGAAAAACTGAACGGAAAATCCTGAGATCCCGTAAATTTCAGGGGTACTTCGGAATATTTTTTAATTCAAGAAATTTCCAAATATTGTAATTCAAAAACAGGCAATCTGTAGTCCAAATCCAAAAAAAAATTGTCTTTTGATTTCGCGACTAGTATTTAAAGATTTGCACCCTCATCATCAGGCGATTGTGAATAAAGATTTTGAATAAAGTATTTCATTACCATTGATATGGAACGTACGTAAATCTTCTTCTTCGTCGGCCTAGTCCCGTCCACTCCTGAACGAAGGCCTCCTACATCTGCTTCCACGCCGCTCTGTCCTGGGCTCTCTGGATCCAGTTGGTACCCACGTATTTTACCAGGTCGTCTCTCCATCGTAGTGGTGGTCTTCCTACACCCCTGGTAATCGTTCTGGGTTTCCAGGTTAAGGCCCTCTTCGACCACTTATCGTCTGGATCTCTAGCCATGTGACCTGCCTACCGCCATTTGAGAGATGGGATACGCTGGGCAATATCTGTAACTCTTGTTTTTTGCCGTATCTTACGTAAATATACATTATACAGTCTGAAATATTCAAGAATGGGTAAATAAGCGATGTGTTAATTAGTTCCTTTTTCATTTTCCGCGTTGAATATTTTTCTTTGGTAATGAGGTAAATATTAACATTTATAAATTAACATGAAGTGAAGCCCCTAATATTTCACACGAAAGCGTTATAATTAAATGTAGAAGATCATTATTTCTATAACAAATATACTTAGAACTGTTTAGTTACTTCATTATGAATTAAAAGTATGCATACCGACATTTCAAAAATTTCTAAAACGGGAGACCTTATATCTCGACAACCGTTACTAAATATGCTTTGGAACAAAATAGAGTAGATGCATTGAACCTTTATCTAGGAAATAACCGTAAAAGATTTTTTATATCTTGTATAGATTTCTCAAAAATAATAATAAATAATTGAAAAACATTTCTGATCTTTTTTCCGAAAGACGGAAACTCCTTTCCCGAAAATCGCGGAGTATTTTTTTTTTGTATTGATAATATGCATTAAAATCTAGGGAATAATCGTATTTTTTTATCTAAGCGAAATTAACCCCAAAAAATGCCAAAAACGCTGTTATTACCATTTTATTATGCGATTTTGAACCTTAATGCTGTGGGAAATGACCGGGTCGCGAGACTTAACATCAGTTGACTAAAACATGTATGACCGTAAATTTTATTGTGTTTTATTACCTCACGCCGAGTTGCTACAGTGGGCTAGGCAGAGAGAACAGAACTCCAGACTTTCCCATCCATACAAACACGTCTTGCCTCCGTCACATTCATGCGGTTTGACTATAATTAAATAGAATAAGAACTGTTATTTTTGCAGGAAAAATTTCAAAATCTCTGTGTGTAGACGATTCACAACAGATGACGATAACGATAAACACTACGATATAAAACGAAGTCGCTATATATGTTGTCCAATGTATGGTTAGCGCAGTTGTTACGAGAGCGGATTTATAATCAGAAGGTTCCGGATTCGAATCTCGTTGCTGATGGTGTCAGATGTGTTATACAAGCTCTTTGCTTACTGCATAGTGTTCTTGCCTTTTCGTACCCCCAAGTTCAGTTTATTTTTTTATGAAACAGGCTGGCAGAAATTGCCATTTGGCAATAAGCCCGCCCGTTGTATGATTATTTATTACTACAATAAAGATTATTAATTTTTATTTAGTATCTACCTAGTGCTATTTATGAAAGAGAAAATAAGGTGTGAAAGAGACGCGTGTCTTTGTGTTTCGGTCACTTTATAACGAGTAATCAATACAGTTGTTGTACTAATGAAAATTTGGAAAGGTTGGTACTACTTGTAAGTGTACGAAGATATAATAATTATAATGATTCAAAGGCTCTTACATCCCGCTCAAAAAAAAGTAATTAAAAAGGGACTCCATTGCTTGCTAACAACAAACAAAGTGTCTGGGAGGTGTCCCGTATTACTCAGGTAACCGGTAATGAGATTATTTGGTCCGTTATATGTTTTATTATAATCCTTTGTTGTACCACCATGGGTAATGTGTAATGAGTAAATAATACCATTGATAAAAAGGGTGAAAAGGGACCAAAGATGAAATTGTTAAATTAGGACCAATATTGAGGTGGCTTCACACGGTGCGTGATGTTGCCGGCAAAATGTAAAAAAGCGTTTTTTTTAATGCTGTAAATTTTGCGCATTAAAAAAATATGTTCATTTGTTTGAATGAGATTTGGATGCATTTTATCAATATAAAAATAATATCCGCGACTTTCGGGATACGAGTTTCTGTCTTTCAGAAAAAAGATTATCACATTTCTTTTTGAAAAATCTATACAATATATACAAAATCTTTTACGGTCGTTCCCTAGATAAATTTTCAATGTATATTTAGTATACAAAGCATATTTAGTAGGGTCTTCGAGAGTTATGGTCTCCCGTTCTTCGATTGTATTTAAATATCGATATGCCTAGCTTTAACACCTTTTAACTCATGAACACAAAACTTGTGGAGGAGGCATTCAAACATGATGTCAGATTTGTCTATCGTTTGCAGGTATTGTCAACTCAAAAAATCATTATTATTAGCTAAATATTATTTCAACTACGCGAACTATTTTCTTTTTTTATTTTGTTTGATGGGGTTCCTTGCGAGGTAGGCAAAGAGAACATAGCACGTATCCTCACACCGTCTCATTCAGACCCATACATTTTCTTTGTCATTCTCTCATCAGACACTCTCTCCACATGTCCTGTACATCTCAACTTGTTCAAGTTCATCCTTATCACAACTTTTTTCGTACATTCACTCATCTCTTTATAGAATAAAGAATAATAATAATCCCAATAGAATGGTGTACTAGTATTACAGTCCCAGTATTTAAAAAAGGACAGAAAAATAATCCAGAAAATTACCGTGGAATAACCCTGCTAAGTGCAGTATTGAAATTGTTCACAAGTATAATAAAAAGAAAACTGGAACGTACAATAGTAAATAGGGAAGAACAGCAAGGTTTCAGGAGAAATAGGTCCACTACAGATGCAATATTTATCCTCAGACAAATTAAGGAGAAGGCATTGGAATTTAACAAACCGGCATTTGCATGCTTTATTGATCTGACAAAAGCCTTCGACAGGATCCAGCTGAAAGATGTCATCGACGTATTAAGAGAAAAAAATGTCCCAGCAGCAATAATCAAAACCATTTATAATCTGAACAACAGCGGAAAGACTAAAATAAAAGTAAATGGAGATCTTACAAATGAGATACCTACTACAACCGGTATCAGACAGGGAGATAGCCTCAGTCCTTTTCTCTTCAATTTAATTATGGATAAAATAATAGAAGAAGTAACATCCTTAGGTCTGGGCTACCAAATGGGAAACAAGCTGGTTAACATGGTGTGTTATGCTGACGATGCTACAATAGTAGCGGAAAACGAGGACGATCTGCAAAGAATGCTCTATAGGTTCCACATCGCACATCGCATCTAAGAAGTATAACATGACAATATCAGTCAATAAGACAAAGTGCTTGACAATATCCAAGGAGCCACTTAGATGCAAGTTGGTCGTTGATAACATACCTGTGGAACAAGTCATGCGGTTTACTTATTTAGGTATAGAAATCTCCAGTAACAGTGACCTGTACAATGAAGTTAGAAATCAGACTAATAAAGCAACAGCCGTAGCTGGTTGCCTACGGGACACTGTATGGGGGAATAAACACATGTTAACTACCAGCAAAGTCCGAATATACAAGACATGCGTCCGTCCCATCATGACATATGGGATAGAAGCGAGAGCCGATACCAACCGGACAAAAAGTCTTCTCAGAGTAGCTGAAATGAAAACCCTACGATCCATCGCGGGCAGAACACTCAGAGATAGGATCAGAAATGAGACTATACGCTCTGACTGCGATGTTGAGGATATAGTAAGGTGGGGGAGAAGTAGAAGACGCTTCTGGAGGGACCATGTCGACCGAATGGATGACACCAGACTGGCAAAGACAGTAAAAACTGAAAATCCCACTGGTAGAAGATTACCCGGAAGGCCACCCAAGAGATGGAAGGACAGCTGGACCTCCTCATCCCAGGACAGCCCGCCGTCACAAACAGGTCACCCGACCTAGGACAAGAGGAAGAAGAAGGAGAAGACTCATCTCTTTATATGATTACCTCATTTCTTATTCTATCCCTCAGAGTATTTCCACACATTCTTCTCAATGACCTCATTTCCACTGCATTCATTCCACTCTCGTCCCTTCGTAACCACTTCCATTCATAAATCTAGGCACCAAAATGGCGTTCTGAAGTTGTCCTTCATGGGCGTGGCCAGCCTCGGAGCGGGGGGGCAACAAAGGTTTAAAAAAATGATAAAGCACAAAAAAAACGAATAATTTTTTTTGTGTGACATAGTGAAGAAGGTCATGATGTGTTTTTTTTATATGAAAATGCATATAATACTTTGCACTATAATATAATTAAAAAAAGATTTTTATGAAAAAAGGGATAAAAAAGCGCCGCAGGCCTTTTTTTTATGAAACTGATGGATTTTCATACTTATTTTAAAAAATTTATGATTCGATGAGAAAATGTGTTGCAGTAATGTGATTTTTTGTGAGGTCTTACCATTTAGTATGTAAAATAAATACCTATTTCAATCTCTAGGGGGGGTGGCATCTACCCCTCCCTGACGACGTCCATGTTGTCTTGTACATTATAAAGTATTCATTTTCTTTGCTTGCTAAGTTCTTCGGGCGTATTCATCCCTTGAGACAAAACCAATTTGTATGTCAGAGGGGGGGGGGGGGGTTCAGTGCCTACCACCCGAATTCTTATTGATTGAACCCCCCCATTGATAACAACAGTATTGCTACAAAATTGTTACGACGAGAAATCATACATCATTATATTTGTTCATTGAATACCAAAAATATCAGGAAGCGTACCCTCTGAAGCGAGACTATCATGAAAATAATATTCATTGAAATTGTCAGTATTTTTGTACGTGGTCAGTAATTTATTTTATAAACGGTTTTTTTATACTGAAGGTTGGCGACCCAACGGTCATTTCCCCGGCATAAAGGTTAAAATTCGCAAAAAAAAAACGCACGGTAAAATGGTATAAATAGGGTTTTTTTTTCAATTTTTGGGGGTTAAAATCGCTTCAATCAAAAAACTTTGTGTGTCATTCTCTAGATTTTAATGCATATTATCTACAAAAAAAATCTCTGCGACTATAGGGAAACGAAAGTCTGTCTTTCAGAAAAAATATCAGACGTGTTTTACACATTTTTTTTTCGAGAAATCTATACAAGATATAAAAAAATCTTTTACAGTTATTCCCTAGATAAAGGTTCAGTGTATCTACTCTATTTTTTTCCAAAGCATATTTATGTACCTAGTAACGGTTGTCGAGATCGATGGTCTCCCGTTTTTAGAAATTTTTGAAATGTCAGTATGCGTGCTCATAAGATAAATTCAACAAATGGTTATTTTTTCACTATGTCTTTAATAAACTGAACATTAAAAAAATATACTGAACTCTGAAAACTTCACTCCCGATTGAAAATTACAATACATTAGTAGAGAATGCTTCGGTGAATTCAAAATTATGAAAAAGTAGGTACCTAAGTATTTAAATTATTATTTTTACGGAATAATTTAATTGAACCAGAAGAAACTCTAAAAGAAAAAAATATTTAGAAATCACATCGCTTTAAAAAATGAACGTGAATTATTTCTCACGGGAAACTCCGTTTGTAAAATTGAACCCCCCTCTTTTTTTTTACATTTTTTCGAATGTCCTGTAAAGTCAAGTGTTCTTTAAATATCCATTTGACACATTTCTCGTACTTTTTAGTAATGAGGTTCACCACCCATGTGCTTTCATATACACAGCATTCACTGGTTGTCCCATTTTTTTAAGATATATATACCTAGTACCGTGATGGTATTCAGTAGTAGTAGCGAATATGGAAAATTAGGTATCTTTCCACGCTTCAATGTCCTTCGTGGAAAGTTAGCGAGGTCACAAGGTTCGAATCTCATAATACTGGGAACGGTTTAAAGTTTTTTGGGAATTATTATCTAGTGGGTAGGTATACCTGGAAGACAGGAAGAGGAATGACTGGATACGCAGCCAGACTAAAGTGACTGATGTGGTTGAGAGGATAGCGGTGCAGAAGTGGAGATGGGCGGGGCACATTGCAAGAATGCAGGACAACAGATGGACGAGGAGACTGCTGGAGTGGAGGGGCGACAAAAGACCACAAGGGCGACCACCTACCAGATGAATGGACGACATCAAGAGGTTTGCCGGACAGAATCGCACAGAAGCGGGAGAAGTGGAGGAGGAGAGGAAAGGCCTACATCCTGCAGTGGACAACCGCGGGCTGATGATGATAGATAGGTATTCTGAAAACATGGCTTAACCATTGTTTATAAATCGAAGTTTGAGAAATAATGGTACTAAATACTCTATTTGATTTTAATATCATGAGTACGATGAACTTTCACCAATAGCATTTTTAATAAAGTTGCATTATTTAACAAACGTCGTTAGCCAATAGCCATTAACGGTTTGGGAAACTGTGGTTATTGCCAGCGCAAGTAGTTAAATGCAAAATCTAATTAAAGATTATTACGGGGGAACTTATGTTTTGAAAACTAGGTAATAAAATTAATAATTTTTATGGTATCATTAAAAATAACTTCGCTGGGAACTATAATACGAGTAAATCTCTGAACAATAATTTTACTAAATAATATTTTGAATTCATTTATATGTGTGTTTATTTGTTTTTTTTTTTCATTATATTCCTTCACATCATGTCCCTTGTAGGGTAGGCATTGTATTTTCATTAAATAAAAACGTGAACAATACGTCACTCAATATTAGCGCCGCAGGCAACTTTTTTATAGAAAAAAATTAGATCATTCAAAACAACCCATGTTGACGCTTGTGTTATCACTCAAGACTCGGTGTCTCTGTTTTGGGCACTTAAAAAAAAAAAAATTCTTTACTTCGTTTCGTATCATCTCTAGGCCCATTTGGGAACTTGGATTCATCAGTAATACAGATCCAAAAAATAGGTACACGATAAGACATAACAATCAGCTAAAACATAAATAAACCAAAATAATAATAATATTTTATTTTTTGAATACTAGGCAGTCATCTTATGCTTCATCCACATGCTCGCCAACCCTCAACGTTTTTTGTGTGAATAAGTAAAAAGACGTTAACCGTCGATTACGTATACAATACAAGATAATCGCCCCGTCCGCACGTCTTTTTGCTCATTCACACGAGCGTCGGCGAGCATGTGGTAGAGGCATTACACTAATATGAAATTTTATAACAGAGTGCAAAAAGGCTCTGATTAACAATACGGCAGAAAATCTAGGTAGCTGCTTCAAATTTAGCATTTATTTAATAATTATATGTCAACGAGACTGTTATTCACCTGTCTGCGGAAAGCGAAATCATCTAGAAATCATCCCTATTTTGGATGACAAATGGAATTTTAATTACGAACTCAAAATATAATAGGTCAAAGTTTTAGGTACCAGGGCTAAGCCGGGTTGCACAAGCTAGTTTGGATACTTGAATATTACTATCCAATATTATGAAATACGAGTATAGCTCTCCAAGTAGGTACCTACTTCAGGAGAGACGCTAAAAAACATTAATTCACTTTTTTAATTGGATTCATCAAAATCTCGTAATTTGTGTTCCATAATCAAATGTTAGCAGAGGCGTCTCGTGATTATACAAACTAAAAAGAGGAAATATTAATTTTACGAAAATATGCATAATATTATCATTTTAAACCCTATTTCATATTTGAAATCATCCATCCATACTTACTTTCCATGTCCGGAACACCATCAAATTTGTAGCCCCCAATATTCAGCCACCCGGAAAGCCCTGGCGTTCGCCAGAAATGCATCCTCGGGCGTGCATGTCGCACCTATTTGGGGACATGAAAACAGGTGACTGTGGTCCTGTTTGGCACCACACTCACAGGTGTCTTCCTCTCTGTAACCCCATTTTTTGAGCTTGCTGTAATAATCCATTTTTGCATAGGTACTACTCAAATGTGAGGAAACCATGCATAAATTTTTCCATATCTACCAAAAAAATAAAAACCTCCCGATTAGGGTTACTAGATCTAAAAATGAGTAAATAGAGCAGATTTTGAAGGATGGACGTGTTCTGAGTAAAAGGAATCGTAGAGAGTGTATGAAAAATTGTGGGGGAAGCACGAAGTGTGTGTCAGGATAGAAAAGTCTGGCGATCTGTTCTCTCTGGCTACCCTGCAAGGGACGTGGCGTGAGGGGATAGAATAGAATCTTTTAATTTGGATTGTGCCACCGCCACCTTGACATTTCTCTCTTTCTTTAGCCATGATGTACGAAAACGTTATAGGCGAGGTTTCCGTCACTGTCGCTAAGGAAATGTATGGAATAACAGTCCCTTAACAACGAGTTTGACGGACCACGTATTATATTCTGCTACTAGATTTGACAGGAGTGGTGGTCCTATTCGATCATTATGTAATGTTGCCAACTGTTACAGCATGGCTAGAGTACCTACTCTAGGAGGCGGTGATTGTGCGTAAATTTTCATCTCAATTTAAACTCACTTTATGGTAAAGCGGCTATAAACTTATTCCCTGTATAGAACACGGCCTTAAAAATTTTAATCGCTCAGGTTTAAACACAGTTGACCGCACAAACCATAAAGTTGTATGGCGGTTGTAAAAGTGTTAAATAATTTAAAACGATTTCTTTCACTCCACGTCCCTGGCCACAAAAAATACAGGGCAATGAAAAATATTATCTGCTCTTTCGATTCGCAAGGGAGAACATTAAAAATTACAATTATTTTGAATCTTTACAACAACTAGGTATCAGGCGCGAAGCTACCTAAGAACACGATTCCCATCGAGTCACCTTTTGGACAAAGTGATAGGTATAATAGTGTCTAATCTGACGTAATCCAATAAGATTATTTATAAAAATCACAATTTATGTTTTGTGAGACCATCGGAATTTTTCTACATGTCGTAGTAAGAAATTTTAGCCCCGGCTTCCCTTGTGCAGAAATCCACTCTTCGCCAATTAATGCGCCTGAGCTACCCGGGGATGTGGAGGGACTTAAGCCCGCGGGAATTTCCTTCAATGTATAGACAGTTCACCATTGGATGATTTTAATTTTGATACAGAATACTCGAAAAAATATCAGAATAAGGGTGGAGGTACTATTTCAAGCCGGTTCTCCACAACAATGACTTTAGATTACGCGACTGGTGATGTTCGAGAATTGGCACCATCATCATCATGCGATTAATGGGCTTATTTTGATTGTTAATCTTAAGTCATATTTGTGGATTTTGAACTAAATATTTAGTCTTTCATTTATGGACTTCCACCTTGTACCGACGGTCAAAAACCTCGAGATTATCAGAAAAATGGTGGTGGTACTATTTTAAGCCGGTTCTCCACAACATAAAATTGCTAACATAAATAAATTCTCCGTAGTTTTCTGTATTTTTTTATTACATCGACTGTTCTTGCTTCACAAGTATTGTGGCTATAAAATTAATTAAGTTTGGATACTCTCCAGGAGATGAAATCTCCTCCTGTACACCACACCAAGCCCATGGGAGACTGAGGTCGAGGAGTCGATACTATTATTATTCAGCAGGCTGAAATACCAATGGTATGCTAAGAATAACAACGTTTTAACTAACAATTTTTTTTTTATTTCAAATGACATATCCCTTGATGTTTATTATAGGTATTGTTTTTATGTCTTCTTTTTTAGCACATTACTATTGTCTTTGTGTTCGGAGAGCAATGGAAAGTCGAATTCTTTTGTGAAGGAGATCAGACATCGAACAAAAGTTGCCGACATCTCAGAAAGAACACCAAAGCTAAAATGGCAGTGGGCGGGACATGTGGCAAGACAGGACAGTGTCAGATGGACACCTCAAATCCTGAAGTGGAGGCCCTGAGAGAAAAAAGAGCCGTAGTAAGACCACAGACAAGGTGGACAGATGACACTGTCCAGCTTACGGGTCGTAGATGGCTGCAGAGAGCCCAAGACAGAAGACAGTGGAAGAGTTTAGAAGAGGCCTATGTTCAGTAGTTGAACGCAAGTGATTTCATCAAACCAGCCGATGATCAACCCGATGAAAAAAAAAAAAAAACTAACAGACGAACTGGTTATCGATCAGTCGGTGCGCGGAATTGGAGATTGTAATGGTAACCTATATTCAGAAGTATATTTAGTTGATTATACGAAGATGTAACTAAATTAAATTAAAATTTACCAATTGTAAAGTGGAAAATGTAGGCACAGACAATGCCAGAAGAAGTTAATATAAGCGTGGAGAATATATTTTATAATGAGGTCGTTTTTTAAAATGAGACTAATATGGTTCCATCTGTGTGTAAAGATATAATAGTGTTTGAAACATTCATCTAATTTTTCTCAAAAAAATTGTCTTGCCAGGTAGGAACCTTGTTACTCTCAGGCAACTAAATGTAATTCAAAACCAAAATTTTACATTTTGAATAACAGCTTTTTGGCGGTGCGCTCATTAAGTTTTGATACTGTACTAAAAAGAAACTCATTATTGTGATACTCTTGATGGTTGCATTGCATTATAATGAAGATCTGTTTACTACAATTCAAAGAAAATATTAAGATCATCATTACTCCCAAATCGCCTGTAAATCTCATCCAACAAAGATTTGAATTTAATTATTTCCATAAAATTCTGAAATTCTCTATAAGAACAAAAAATTCTACAATTTTTGGAATTAATGCGTCAAATATCTTCATTTAAATCATGCTGAGACAGCAAAAGGCCATTTTTTGAAAAGGTTGTAAAACAATCCGAATGCCTATTGAAAGCTGCAACACACATTTTGTGAGTACATATTTTTTTACATATTTATTTTTGTGAAAATGCCGGTATTTTTGTGAAAATGAGTTTCTCGGCCGAAGCGTAATATGACGAAGTGGACAACTACCGGATGTACGACAGGTCACTGGATGGCTTCAGTGATCACTTTACATTAGCTTATCATCAGGTGTGTGTGTGTGTGTGTGTGTGTAATTGCGGATTTCTTGCTGAACCCATTGACAGAGTCGACATACTGACATTTCGAAAAAATTGAAAATGGAGACCTTAGATCTCGACAACCTTACTAAATATCCTTTGGAAAACATAGAGTAGATACATTCGACCTTTATCTAGGGAATAACCGTAATAGTTTTGTGATTGAAGCGAAATTAACCCTAAATAATGGAAAAAACGCTATTTTTATCATTTTTACTTGATTTTGAACCGTAATGCCGCGGAAAATGACTGCGACGTCATATGTATTCAAAGGTGTTGAATTTAGCAACATCATTAGAAATTTTGATGTGGTATTTATTTATTTATCTATTTGTAAATAAATAAATAAATGTATTTGGGTTTATTTCGATAAACCCAGATTCACGTAAAAAAAAAAACAAAAAAAATGGCATTTACGGGCATTACCCTACGAACGCCCACGGGCCAAAAGTAGGAGATGACGCTTAATCACAGCCGTTTATAAATTTAATGGTCTTCAATGATGGATGATAGTCGGTCGGGGCTGGAAATAGGGAGCTGGTAATATCATCCAGTGATGGGGAACTAACAGCGTATTGGTCTTGGAGTGGATGGGGTGGGGATTGCCATATCCAAGTCTGGTCACGTCCCCGGGAGATCAAGGCCAGAAGATCATTCATCTCTCGACTTGCTGATCGATTTTAAATTATCCGCCAGATTTCCTGTAGCTACATTCCACGATAAATAGAAAATTACGAAAATTTCAATTTCATTGTTTTGTTTATTGTTCTGAATCGTCCCTAGGCCATTTGCAGGCACTTGGACTCGTCAAAGTTACATGTTAACACAGTGAATAATATTATAATATGTAAAAAAGATAAAAAAAATAAATTTACAGGGAAATTCAATGTCAAATAGAGTATAAAAGGCTCTATTGGCACTTCACATGGTCGTACAACTAAGCACATATTCTACAATACTCAATAAGCACATACAAATAAAATTAACAAAGAGATAATAATATGTTATGATACAGATGTGATTGTGTTTAGGTACTTAAATGCTGAGGTCCAAAAGCCTACTTCACAGTTCAATAGGGTCCTGAAGCCAAAATGATCCATGATTAACTATGTAAAAATAAAGCACCTAGGTACCATATATCGCTAATGTTAACTTATATACCTACAACGCTAGACGTCCCTATGCATATTAAATCAATTTGTAAAACACGCCCTACGATTTCTTTTACTCAAAAGGTGTCCGTCTTTGGGATCTGTTCGAGACGATCGGTCAGCCACAGAATGTCGAAGATACGTAAAAGGTTTGGATGGTGGATAAAATAATTCAATTTCAATCTCTACACACATTAAATGATATTTAATTTAAAGTCTTAAGTCAAATGAAAATAATAAAAGACTGCAATTGATTTACCTTAGTACGGGCTCTGCCTAGTTAGGTAGAAATTAATTTATAACTATTATTTCAATAAAGTAGTAAAATAATTATTATAGGTTCATAAAATTATGGTTAAAAATAACCTAAGGAAGTATGGGAATTTTTTTTTTTATAGAATAATAATTTCTCAAGTCGTAAAGCAGAAACCAAACTATCAGACAGTTGTAATATTTCAGGGAAATAACATTATTATCCAAATTTCATATTCATACATGAAATCAATTACATAATTTTCGTCGAAACCGGGTCAGGAAACGCAGGTCCGTGAATTTTTTTTATGTTTTCTAAATATGTAGGTAAGTATATAATTTAAGACACTTCGCGATCGTCACGCTTTCAGCTGTTATCGAAAAATATTCGGCTAATACTACATTTTTTCATTTTTCCTACCAAGTGAAAATTGATCTCCTGTATGTTTAATGAATTTAATGAGCGTTTTGATTTTCAGAAAAAAAAATACTTATAAATATTATTTAGTACTTATTTTTTTTATATTATTTATTTACACTTTTGGTGAACAAGATACAGAGACATGTAAAAATTTAAAATATAAATCACAACAATTGCTCACTAGGGTGAGCTTATCGCAGAACTGCGATCTCTGCCATCTAACCTAAAAAAAATAACTCCGAATATACATACATATATACATGCTAAATAAAAAAAATATTTGCAAAATGTTTATACGTGTAAGTCCGGCGATTTATTCTGGGTGTTTACTTACAATTCCAAAGTACCTACCCACCGATTTTTTATTTTGAAAAAAAAACTATTTTGTTAAAAATCATATGTAATTCACTAGTTTGACTAAGAGATGGATGAAAATTGAAAGCGTTTTAGGTCGCACTACCGAACTACTCCACAAGCCGGGTATTTCTGCTAGTATTATTATGAAAACATAATACATCACAATTGACAAATAGAACCATTCTCCTTAGAAATAATCTATCGAAAAGTTCTGCCAAGTGTCGTTAGACGTTCGTATAAAACCAATCGATGAGAATGGTAGACATTGGTTGCTATACTACTGAGTTTCACGAGGGCGGATCAATAAGTACCCGTGTTTGAAAAAATGTGGCTGTGCTGAGAAAAAAATATATTATACTTGCTGCCGCACCAATTTTTCGGTACCCCATATGAAAACATGGCTCGGGGGGTAAAAATCAGCTCAATGAAGGAGGTTATTCCCGAGAAAAAGGCGTATTTTAAGGAGTTTGGAAAATCGTATTTTTGGAGGACTTAAATAAATGGCAGAGGTGTTGGGATAAGTGTATCGACCTAAAAGAAGATGACGTTCTAAAATGCAAAAAAACTTGCATCTTCATACCTAACACGGGTACTTATTGATCCGCCTTCGTATGTTGAATGTTAAACGGAAAAACAGGATGATAAGAAGGAATCAACATAGGTATATGTATTATTAAGCCGAATGTTTAGTAGGTAATTTTGTAACCATACGGTAACGGGTGGTATACAATCTTTACTCAAGTAGGTAATAATTTAGCTCCTATGCCCACACCATATGCTTGGCAAGCGCCGGACCGAGCGGTTACTCATTAGTAACAAGGCGTATCGATGGGGCGTTTGTTTTGATTCGTGTAGGTAACCGACCGTTCACGACTTTTACCTGGTGAGAGCACCCGCTTGACCAGCCGCTCGCCTTACTAGATTGTTTTTTTTTTTAAGGATATATGGGCTTGTGTACTTTTGGACCCAAATACTTTCTTGCATATTTCACAGTAAGATACAAGCTTGTGTCGTGAAGTGAAGTGAGAGACTGACGCGACAACCAATTGCGCCAACCATTAACTCAATTTATTGTTACCTGAGTTTTTTTAAGGATCTGGGCTTGCATACACAAACCCAAATACTTTCCCATGTTTTTTTCCATGTTACATTTGTTTTACCCCACAAAGGATATTTCGAGTTAATCAGCCAATCTCCAATACTAGAATAGGTTATTGACATATTTTGAAGGCCTTTCGTCGTAACAATTAGGTAATTCCTACCTATCTTCATACTTTGAAAAACTCTGATAATTGGCTAACTATCCATTTATGAACAAACTCGGGAAACAGCAATAATCAAAGTGGTTAAAGAGTATGCATATGACTTTTCAAAAATTTCTAAGAACGGGAGACCTAAGATCTCGACAACTGTTACTGAATATGCTTTGGAAAAAAATAAAGTAGATACATTGAACCTTTATCCAGGGAATAGCCGTAAAATATTTTTTATATCTCTCAACAATTCTCAACAACAAATGTGAAAAACACCTCTGATCTTTTTCCTGAAAGACAGAAACTCGTTTCCCGAAAGTCGCATAGAACGCATTTTTTGTATTGATAACATATATTAAAATCTTTGGAATAACCGTAAAAGTTTTTTGATTGAAGCGAAATTAACCCCAGTAAATAGATAAAACATTTTATCATGCGCTTTTGAACCTTAATGCCGTGGGAAATGACCGTCACGTCATAGTTGGGTCCCGAGCCTTAAAGTGGTCTAATATCAGCTGCTTGCTTAGGTTTTCATGATACTAATCAGATAAATATGAATCCAATATTTCTACAATAAAATAGATAGGACATAGGACACAAAGTCCTGACGCCCTAGTTATGGTAAGAAGACAGCATTGTGGAGAGAGGTGCTTAAATGTATTTATGATAAAACAGTACTACAGTTTTAAACTGTTACCTAATGTGTGCAAAATTTCAAGGTACTGGAACATCGGATATTCATTGAAATATGAATGGAAAATGAAGACGCAGACACCAAGTGAAGTGAAAAAAAACATGCATTTTTTTTGTACAGTAAATAGGTATGTACTTACCTACGTTAATTGTATAGGTTAAATGATTTAGGCGCACAACGCCGTCCTGGTGCCAATACTGATGTATGCGAGTGAGGCATGGACATGGCTGAAGAAGGAAGAATCAGGTATATGTAAATGCTGTCGAGATGAGATCGCTGAGAAGAATGTGTGGAGAGATAGGATAAGAAATGAAGTGATTAGAGAATTGAGTGAATGTAAAACGGATGTTGTAACTAGAATTAAAGTGAATATGCTGAGATAGTTGGAACATGTAGAGAGGATGAATGATGAAAGGATGAAGAAGATAATATACTTGGGAGAAAGATGAGGTGTAAGGAAGCAAGAACATCTAAGAACTACTTGGTTCGATCATGTCGCCCATTTGCTCAAGGACGGAGTATTCTGAAAAAAAGGAATCGTAGGGTGTGTACGAAAAATTGTAAAAATGTGACGGAAGCACGAAGTGGGTATAAGGATAGGAAAGTCTGTCGATTTGTTGTCTCTGCCTACCCCGCAAGGGATGCAGCGTGGAGGGGATAGTATAGAACATACAATAAATATCTACCATTGTGCGTGTACAATATTATGGCTTTTAAATATGTACACAAGTAAAAATAGAATGAGTGAATTGTGGAGAAGAGAAATATGGCATATTTGTGTATTGTGGCAAACAGAGTGGGATGGCATAATATATCATATCGTAATAATAATATCATCCTGTATAATGGCTTATTTGATTGATGGATGGATTACCTAAGTAACATACTAAATATTTTCAACTTGAAACATATTGTGAATCACTCTGTATAATATGGTATTGTATCTATTCTTATAAGTTCAAAATGTGAATGGGGGGATGAAGAAAAACATTTTTTCTACTCTGTTACCACTGGTGTCCGGTAAGTTCGTCTAAAATCAATTCGCCTAAAATTAATTGGTCTAAAATCAATTGCTCTAAAATATTCTTCTTCTTCGTCAGCCTACTCCCGTCCACTCATGGACAAAGGCCTCCTCCGTCTGCTTCCACGCCGCTCTATCCTGAGCTCTCCGGATCCAGGTGGTACCCACGTATTTTACCAGGTCGTCTCAACATCGTAGTGGTGGTCTCCCTACACCCCTGGCCCTACACCCCTGGTAGTCATTCTGGGTTTCCAGGTTAAGACCCTCTTCGACCACTTATCGTCTGGGTCTCTAGCCATGTGGCCTGCCCACCGCCAATCAATTCGTCTAACATCAATTCGTCTTAAATCAAGTCGTCTAAAATCAAGTCGTCTAAAATCAATTCGTCTAAAATAAATTCGTCTGAAATCGACGAATTGATCGTTCCAGGCAAATTGGTAATGAGAATGATTGATATTACACGAATTGATTTTAGACGAATTGATTTTAGACCAATTGACTTTAGACGAACTTACCGTAAACCGTTACCACTTACTGTGGTCATTATTATTATTATTATTAACTAAAATAATCCACTCTCCGGCTTGACAGCTTTTAGGCCTTTGCGCAGAAGAATGTGCAGACATATACCAAAAAACACTCCAATGTATCAAATATACCTATTCGGAAGAACACACATCAACTACCCTCATAATATCTCCCCAACAAGCGAGAGAGACCGGTCATAAATAAGCCTGGTGGGAAGTCCATCCTTTGCTGTATATCTGTTGAGATAACTATTCACATGTCATATTTTTTAGCAACGAGGTACTGCGTTTTGTATACACACGTCATTCATTGGTTACCCCATAATTGAGATATACCGTGATGTTATAGGAGTAGAAAAGATTGAGTAGTCATGCCGAGATGGGAGGGGGGGGGGGGGGGAAGGATGGAAAGGGGATGCTTAGAGGTATAGATCACTGTTTTTTGTTCCGAAAAAAAAAACAAGAGCCTCCGATTCCAAAAAAAATCTAGCGAAAAAAGTGAGAGTCCTTGTCGGGAAAAAAACATGAAAAAACTGAAAAGAAGGCCGCGTAAGAAAAATAAAATAAAAATACCTATACTTAGACAAGTATTACAGGTAGGGTTGCCAAAACCCACTGTCAAAGAAAAATAAAAATTTTCATGATGAAATCTCCGGCTTGCATAATTATTATTCACTTCTACTCTTTTTTATGGTTTTGAAATTCGTAGAAGAGTCAGGTGTTTGGGAAACTTAGATGTAGAATTGAAGATGAACATTGTCGGCCTTACGACCGACCTCCGCTGGCTTAACTGCCGAACATTGGAGATACAAAATTTTGTGTTCCGGACACCGAAAGTAAGTAAGTACTGCAGGTTTTCTTAAGAACGCAACCTACATTTATTTATTTACTAATAAACGGCCAAATGACCGTTAACATATTACAAATATATAAATTTTCACCATAATACAATTCAAAATTACTACTTATGTATGTAAAAAAAAGTATAAAAATAAGTAAATAAATAAAATAATTATTTTTTGTGTATAAATAACATTATTCCAAATGGCGGGCTTATTACCGAAGGAACAAAATAATATATACATAGATAAAACCTGAGCCGCACTAAAAATGAAGTAAGAACGGTAACAGTTGAAGTTTTGTTCTTTTTTTTCACAGCCGCTTTAATTACTATTATTCTCGGATAATTTATGGTACCGTTTTATGGATCATCCATCTCAAGGACGCGTTAAACTGGTCCTGAAGAACGACGTCTTCAGCTTGCTTCTGAAAGTAGTGACGGTCTGGTTACTGCGCAGATCCATGGAAGCTGGTTCCACCTTCCATTGTATGATATGGTCTCTCTTTTTAATATTACTTTCGCATTGTGGCAACCCTAATTCATCATGGGGAACTTTACAAAGATTAATGACTTTTGTTCATTTTCGACATTGACGAAACTCTTTCCTTTGTTTCCATCATTGATTCTAATTCCCGTCTTCTGGAAATTTCCAGCGCAAAATCAACAACCTCCGAAATCCAGAAAGTCTTTGAAGATTTCGCAGAGCTTTTAATTAGTATTCTATTAAGACGTTGAAGGCAATCGCTCTGTCTTCATTAGGGAAAGGCTTCTGGAAAAATAACTCTTAATAATTATTATTTAAAAGAGAATCCTTAAGGCGCTTTTAACGGAGGTCTGTCTACTAAAAGACTGGGATGTTCCTCACTTATTTATATTTTTTTATTTTTGATACGTAAAAATAAACGAGTCCATGGGTCCTCATGGATCTACGAGTACAAGTGATATCTATAGGTAAACAAATGTAGCCACGCTTCTCCCCTTTTTTGTCGTCTGAGACATTCACTTTACATTCCAATGGCATGGATTCTGTTTCATTACGCATAGTCCTAATATTGTAGCTGTGTAATATTTTTTGTAACCTTGACATGTCCAAGTGACCGAAAAAGGGCCTTGGGATGAAGAACCACAATAAAACGATTGATTATTGTCCATTATCGTCCCTAGGCCCTAATTTCGGGCACTTGGACTCGTCAAATTAACATAGTTATAACAATTAAGTACAGTTTTTTAACAATCGAGAGGAGCAACAGTGATAATGTGCCAGAGAAGTAGAATCAATGCAAACAGAGTGTAAGGGGCTCAGTTTGCTTTTCGTCATGAAGATGATAAAATAAAGAACAAGGTACCATCTGGGTGTTTGAAACTTTCATATAGTTTTTATGAACATTTTGGCATTGTCAGTTGTTGTTAGTATCGATTCACTTTTAAAAAAAAGAAAAGTACGTTATCACAGCCAAACACTATTTGTATAAAATATTTGGTGGGACTTTGATGGTTGAATTTCGCCAATAATGAGAGAACTACATAATATGCCTGATTTGCTAAATTTTACAATTGACCCCTCCTCTTCAATTAGACGTAATAGCTCCCTTAATTAGCTTTGTCAGTATTTTTATTGTATGTATTCATTAAACAGAATCTGCTCAATTATGAGTTAATAAATCAATATCAGTATGCCAGCATCCATAGCATTTTGACTATTACCTACAGCATATTGGAAAATATACAAAAAAGGGACAGCAACCACTAGATATTTTAATCGTTTAGAGTTAAGTAGGCATATTGACATTTCTGAAAACGGGAGACCTTAGTACTCGACAACCGTCACTAAATATGCTTTGGAAAAAAAAAGTATATACATTGAACCTTTATCTAGGGAATGACCGTAATAGTTTTTTTACCTGTATAGATTTCTAAAAAAAATGTGAAATAACATCTGATCTTTTTACTGAAAGATAGCAACTCGCTTCCAGAAAGTCGCGGAGATTTTTTTTTGTGTTGATAATGTGGATTAAAATCAAGATTTAGGAATGACTGTAAAAGTTTTAAAATTTTTATTGTATCAGGGCAAAACCTGGTACTAAAATTAAGTTTGTACTGAAAAAGACGACATAGAAAAATATGGCACACAGTGTGACATTACACGTAATTCTGCGATTAAAATTATTATACGCCACGCACGATGGTGTATTATTTCAAAATAGAGTGACAAAAATAAAATTGTCATATTGTATGGGAGGCTGAGGATTAATATTAAGCCTCTACATTGAGTTACTGCGTCGTTAGGCACTCAATTTTTTCATATGATACTTAACATAGAAGGTGTCCCAAAATTAATGTCATCCCTTTCCGAATAGGCATCGGTTTCATGAAAAGGATAGACATTGTCCGAAATCAACGTTCCGCTAACTTTTAATACAGAATACTCCAAAAAGATCCGACTATTCATCTTACTGAATCGAAATGTCATCTAGTTTACACAATTAGTTTCATAGTTCTTACTAACTTACTCCTAGCCACTTGCGTTCCACTGCTGGACATAGGCATCTTCTAAACTCTTCCACTGTCTTCGATCTTCGGGCTATCTGCTGCTGTCTACGACCCGTAAGCTGGACAATGTCACCTGTCCACATTTTCTGTGGTCTTCCTACGCCTCTTTTGTTCTCCCAGGGCCTCCACTACAGGATTTTAGGTGCCCATCTGAAACCGTCCTGTCTTGCCACATGTCCCGCCCACTGCCATTTTGGCTTTGCTGTTCTTTCTGCGATATCAGCAACTTCTTTTCTACGTTTGCTCTCCACATTTCTAATTTTATCTCGAAGACTGACGCCCAACTAATCGAGTAAAAACCGATCGCAAGATCCCTGGTACATTTGTTTGGAATCACGCTGTATAACAATATACGGTTTCAGGGCCCTAGGCACAACGTGTAAGGTCGCCATTAATCTTAGAGATGCTTTTTGAAAATGGGGCAAAAAGTGTAGTTGTAGGTATGAGAAAAAGTACAGATTGTTGGGACAGTTCGCCTAAAGGAATTATACTTTATCTTTCGTATATGATTGACCATTGTGCGAGGTATCAGAGAATCAAAGCTCCGCTTCAATATTGTTTATTCTTGTTTATCATCTGTAGACCCACCTGGACAAATCGTCATTTGAACAAATTATGTGAAAAATAATTATGTACATTAGTATATAAATATATGGAATTATACATCAACGGAACAGAAAATATGATCCAAGATCAATGCTGATCAGAGTGTAAAAGGTTCCGACCAGCATTTTTGTCAATTAGTCAATACAAATCAATACATAGAACAATAATTAATTAAATATCGCAGCACGATGAATTCCACTCAAATATTCAATTGCCCTTGCCGTCACTTCATAGATGTCCCCAAAATCCCCTTTCAAACTTCATGTTTATAATTATACTATGAAAATTATGTAGCCAAGTACGCAATTATTGCAACTTTTCAAAAAAAAAATGGTGCAAGGGTTAATAAGGGCAATCAAGTTAATATAATGTATATATATATATATATATAGCCTTTAACTCGAATACGAGTATCATTGTGGCATAACCTGAGCAACACGAGCAGCGTCTCTGTCGTGGGCACGTTGGTGGCTGTACAGGCCAATGCGGGACTTAATTAACCTATTGCACGTTTCGCAGATGAAACTCTCTTGGGGTCTATTATACTGTCTGTAGGATCGGGGGGCGCTTTCAAAGGTCTTTATAACATTTCTCCATGCTGGTCTGTCTCTGGCTGTTGCTTCCCAGTTACCAGCAAGACTTTTTCCTTTTAAAGTTTCATGGAGAATGTCTTTATAGCGCTTGTACTGTCCCCCGTGTTTCCTACTACCCTCAAGGAGTTCACCATACAGGAGGCACTTAGGGAGCCTGTTGTCTTGCATGCGCACGATATGTCCGGTCCACCTGAGTCTGGCTCTGCTCATGAGAGTCTCAATGGTATATTAATATGGTCTCAATGGTCTCAATAATACTAACCCGTGGGATCCCCTGAATGCCTGCCCCCTACTATTTTTTTGTATTTTTTCGAGTGACCTGAAGAAACCTGTGACCTGTTCGTTAAAAATCCGTAAGAGAGTTTTTTCGTACGTCAAGGCTTGTGGGAACTTTAAAATTGTCTATTTGTTTTCCCACTGTTTTCACATCACAATTTTAGTTGTAAGATTTTCTATAGTAAATTCTCGTAAAGAGATGTAGATAATGATGACCCATGAACTCTCGGCGTTTTTATTCGGTCAATTGAATTACACCGGACGGAGGTCCTTAAGCTTAACTGGGCATAGAATTACGGCAAAAAGCGGACAACTGATGTGAAAAAAAGGTTTAGACCTTCGGTTGGAAGCGCCGCCTGACCATCTTTTCTGTCCTTTTGACAGGAGAAATACAACCACAAGTTTATTAAGATAAATATTGCCAATTACTCAATTATCCTTAAATAAATGGTCAAAAATAAAACGACTCCATTTAATTTTAGTGTTCATAAAAATAATCATAAAGTACGGATAAGAAATGAAGATATAAGAATATGGTCAAGGGTCTCAGACATTGCGGAGAGAGTAGGGACACTGAAATGGCAGTGGGCGGGTCATGTGGTAAGGCAAAAGGACGGCAGATGGACCCCCAGAGTACTGAGCTGGAGACCTTAGGAAAATAAACGAAGTGTAGGGAGACCACAAAGGAGATGCTGGGCCGATGATATCACCGAGTCGGAGGGACAAGTCCATAAATAAATGAAATACTAATACAACTCAACAGATATACTGCAAACGATGGACTTTCCATCAGGCTTATGACTGATCGTCGGCTGGTTTAATGTAATCACTTTAAACTTAACCAATTCCAGTCCGTCCATCTACCGCAGCCGGCAATCGAACCCAGACCTCCAGCCATAAGCCTGATGGATAGTTCATCCTTTGCCGTAGGTTTATCCGTTGAGATAACTACTTGACATTTCAACTACAATATGTAAAAAATCTGGTGTTTCTCACAAAATAAAAATTATGAAGTATTAATTTATGGCCTTAAAATGAACTTCCACAAAGTAAAAAAAATAAACTTTGTTTTTCTCCCCGCCACACCTCTGCGTTTGAGCACAGTAAACGCCTCCTCACTTCAAAACTTAATTATCAGGGCCGGCTTTTGACAGATTGCCCGTCAAGCCACTTGGCGGTTACACAACAACTTTATAACCCAGTGACAGGAGCTTTTAAAATAAGAAACTTTTCGACTACTTACTAAAGCTGTGTCAAAAATGCTCTACAGTTAATCTTCAACGGTTGTTGTTATTTAACACGTCAACACTGTTGACAAAATACCTGCAAATTAGTCTTTACAAACCATCTCTCATATACTTTTGATCTCATATTTTATATTTTTTGTCAATGTTTCAGATGTACCTTACCTTACTTATTTTTGTTGTTGCTTATATTGTACTTGTTATTATTATTATTCATGTTAAAGGCTTGCGCCGTGAATAAATAAATAAATAAATAAATAAAAAGTATATTGTCTGCTAACGTTAATCCATGCCAATACCGGAGTGAGTAGGTATGAACATAAATACATATTTCCAAACAAACGCGTGAAAAGAAAACTAAGCAAAATTCCCGCGCGTATAAGCCCGTCAACAGTATAATATTAACATCAACAGAAAAATGAACGACTAGGTACTGTTATTAATCTCGCGATGTCATTGGTCACCAATCAACAGTAGCGCCTGTGGACTGATGACCAATGACATTACTAGATTCATTAGCATTACGCGCGGGACTTTAACGGGGAATCTTCCAAAATTCATCAATAACGAGACGACCATGTTCGCAGTCAACGACAACATAAATCGAGGTTAAAATTAGCATGTGTTAAAGTTAACGTTGGTTAGCGTAAACGCCCATCACTACTACTCACCTCAATCTAATAACACTTTAGAAACTATTAAAATACCACAAAGTTTGCACAATCGTTATGATAATTAGGCGAGTTCAATTAGCTGAAAAGCTCTCAATTTTCTAGTTTTGATTAATTGGAAAAAGCTACCATCATATAAGCTTTCAATATTAGTTTGTGAACAGATGACCAGTGGACCAAAAGGACCTTGGAGTGGCGACTGAGTACCGGAAATAGAAACCCATAGAGAAAACATTAAAGATGTTTTGATGACATAAAAAAGTGGCCTAACACCAGTAGCACAGAGATCTTGGTACATTTTTGAAAATCTAGAATAAGTGAGAAGAAATTTTGACTCTCTCCTATACCTAATAAAACAGTACTAAAATTTTAAAATAAAACCAAATATTCAAATTCATTTTTTTTATTGGGTATAGAATTACAAATTGTAAAGAAAAACAAATGACACTAGAACTCAATATAACACAAAAATTACTCTCCAAAATTGAGCAGAGCTCGTGCTTTGGAGAGGAACAAAACATAAGAACTTTTGCATATGCGAGCAATAATTTAAAGATGCTGGGACTACGTGATGCGGCCGCTTCACGCTCGGCATCCCTCCACGAGTTTTGTGTGAATGAGTAAAAGGACGTACGGACGAGGTGATTGTCTTGAACTGTATACGTAACCGACGGTTAACGCCTTTTTACTCATTCGCGCGGGACTCGTGGAAGGTCGGACAGCATGTGGATGAGGCATAAAATTTCAAGAGTTATTGAGGTAAATGACAGATGATGTTGAATAAACGCGGGATTAAAATATTATACTCAATCATTTGTTAAAATAAATTAGGAAAATACGAGGAACAAATAGGAAATAATTAAAGGAAGTATCTTGAATTTGTTTTCTGTAATTCCCGAGTTCTCTAGTTTGTCTCCAGTTAGACAACGAAAATAATATCTGTCTATAGTGTCTATATAATAGACTAGCTGAGTTACCCGTGCTTCGCAACGGCAAATTTGACAAACCAACCTAGCATACTTTATACGATTAAGCTGGACAGAATGTGACTTAAGATCTGAATTTCTTTTCCAACGCCGTTTCATACGATACCATACACGACCCCACATAAATCATGGATCCCCTCATCATCATGGTATCTCCTAGGAAAAGTTTTTACTCGAAAAACCGACGGCGTTAGGACACAGCCTATATTATAGGATATGGACACAGCCGATACATTGGATTCATCCCACCAAACACAAAAATTACTTGTGTGCGATGTGTGAGTGTGTGAGCGAGATTGAGTATGGGTGTGTGATACGACCGAAATGAACTTATATGTTTTAATTTAACGGTGGTGAATGCTTGTGGCTGACAGCTGAATTATGAATGAACTAATCTTCAATACTTTTATCTATAGTTTTTATCTGTTATGCACTTAAATACCTGTAATAAAATAAAATAAAAAATTTCGCAGCAATCCATCGTGGAATTCGAGAGTTATGCGAACACTTACAAAAATCAGACTTTATATATATATAAATTCGTCTGTTTATATATAGGTATGTAGATACATCCATATATTGCGCTGTTATCATGACATCTCATCTGGTGAATCATCTTGACAAACGTCACATGAAAAACGGAATTAGATTATCTCGTCTGCCGGCGGAGCTGAGCTGGGAGCTAAACTGGAAACTGGAAACGTGTCTGATATTGTTTCTGGAAAGTATCAAACGTTATTGTTCTGAAACTAAAATAATCTCGACGATTCGTTAAAATTAATGTTGTACGTTTATCGAAATATCGAGAATCGTCCACTTAAGGGTTAAATTTTAATATCTTTTTTCTATCTACACATATTATTGATGTATCGCGCTTTATTTTATGACGTTTGTTTAATATGTAAACCTGACTATTCCATGTGACTTAAATGGAGCCTACGGATGATTAGAGAACAATAAACAATTAACAACAATTGTGGCATTACCTTCATGTGTAATGTAACTAGCGACATGTGTGTGGGTGTGCATTATCACAAATTATGCAATATACGTACAGCGTCCATGTAATATGCCACATAAATCATCAGACTCATCACACCAAACACAAAAATGACTGCGGCGCTGTAAGCGATCAGGATCTCTCAATGACACTCGCCATGTAGAAGAAACTTTATCATGAACATCAATTTTTTATTTGAAATAAAAATATAGAGGTATTTCATTACACTACAAAATAAAAGTGGGTTAATTTTTATGGTAAAACAAAATAAAAATACCTAATACATTCCCACTCACTCCTAAAAACCCTTCCTTCCCTCCTCATTTTATTATGAATGTTTAATTGAAGGTGAAATATATAATTTTTTTTCAGTTATCTACCTATATGTGTGTACATTGGTGTATACAAGTGTGGAATGGATTACTTCTGTTTTGTGTTAGTTTGTCTGAAATATATGTATGTATCTGTTCTATGTATGTATGCCTAAACTAAATAAATAAATAAATAACGATTTATTTTCATTTATTTTATCCGGATCTTGTGGCAGTATTCCCTACTATAACCGGACCTAAAAAAATACACCTGGAAAGCAAATATTATTATTTCTCGATATTTCGATAACAAACTTAGCAAGAATGATCGCCAACTCGATAAATCTCGAGAAAAAACGTTAGATTGTGTGATCACAATCGGGATGTTAAGAACTGAATAGTGTATACAAATACATAGAATAATAAACTAAATCGTATTATTATTGTAGCGCCTAAAGGCTTGAGTGTTTCTCCGTCAAATCGAATTAGAATTCACAGGAACTATACGTTGGTTTAACAGAATTATGACACGAAATGTGATATTGTATAGATGGGACAACTAGTGGTTTTGGAACTTTTATCGAAGCGCGGCCCCATTCATTTACAAGCTTATTTTGTTTTTAAAGAGCGCGAAAAGATACATTTTGTTTATTTATTTATTTATTCATAAGTTATGAAATACCGTTATAAAATACATAAACTTTTGACAGGAGTGACATTTCAAGTCCAAAACATTTATATGTTTAAACTTTAAGTGAATAAGTGAACAAATACATATAAATATAAGAAATGGACATAGTACAGATTATAAATCATTGTTCACTAGGGCGAACTTATCGCAGAACTGCAATTTCTTCCAGTTAACCTCAATCGTAAATTTACTAAATTCGTTTAAAAAAACACATTCTGACTTTCTGTGCCCTCGTGCGGCCCCGCCCGCAGTCGAGCCAAGCGAAATAATATCGTTTTAGCGCTTTTTTGAATAAAAAAAATATTTTTCATAAAAAGTGGGGCCGCGGTTCGACAATAGTTCCGGGGTTTAATATGGGACATTAAATTTACCAGTAGTGGGACTTTTTTTTTAATGTAAGTAATGTTCGTCTTTCATATAATACCCCCAGAATGAAAGTAAACCAACTAAGATGGTTTGGGCATGTTGAGAGAATGAAAGATGACAGGATGATAAAAAAGATATATTTGAGTGAGCGAAGAGGGGCGAGGAAACGTGACCGCCCGAGACTGACCTGGTCCGATCATGTCGACCAGATCAGAGAGTTTAATTTACAGTAAATTTCCCATTGAATGGGCTCTAAGCTGATTTTAGACTCGAATTTAATGGTTTGCACGGACTCAGGTATAAGCTCTAAAAAAACGTCCAAATATGTTTTTTTTACATATTATTGTTAGATATAACTTTTTTCAATTAAAAAAAACGTGTACTTTCACAGACACAAACTAGTATATCTTATTCTATGTTAATAATTTCCGTTATCTAGGTTACTCGTGGCTGCTTCTCAAACTTCTCAAAATAAAATGTAACTAGGTAACAATAAAATCCCCCTCCCCCTAACCAAACACACGTAGCTACCCCATATTATAGTAGCAGATATGAAATGTAGATAGATAGATAGATAGATAGATAGATAGATAGATGGAAGATATTGAGAATGATAGATAAAACGTAGATAAAAACAATATAACGTAAACGTAACTAATATACGTCAAATGTGATACAGGGTGTTCTGTCGTTCACCAGATAAAATTTATGCAATTCAATTTATAACTAAAAAATGTGGTAAGTACCTATAGATTTTTTTATAATTATTTAATTTTTATATAAAAATGAATCTGGGTTTATCGAAATAAACCTAAATACATCTTTGCACACTTCACAGTAAGCTTGAAAAGCTTGTGTCGTGAAATGGAGTAGGTCGTAATCGGGGATCGAACCCCCGCCCACTGGATTAACAGTCGAGCGCGTTACCAACCAGGCTACCGACTGAAAATGTGATTTTTTATATTTGTACTTCTATACAAGGTAAAAATTTAAATTCGCATACATTCATCGCTAGATTACTAGATTAATTCTTATTTTGAAAATTCAAAATTTAGCTTCGCCTGCACCACAAGGGATTCAGCGTGATGGGCTAGATAGCTAGAATTTTTGTAAAACATGTTAATATAGACAATAATTAATCATACAAGACAGGTAACGTTTAATTTGTGTATTTATCACCTCACGGACCGTGTACAAAATAAAAAAAACTTAACATATATGATGGCGTAGGTATGGATACTTCAATGGATATGTCTTTGGCAACACTTGACGAACCCTCTAGTGAGCATGGGGGGAAAAGTATTTGCTCAGTGGATATTTTGTGTATTTATTTTATAAATTCATGACCGTATGCCAATAGAACACTTTACATTCTAATGGCATGGATTTTGTTTCATTATTTCATAGTCCTAGTAATATTGTGGCTGTAAAATATGTATTGTAATCAACTAACGTGTCCAAGTGCCCGAATCAGGGCCTTGGGATGCAGAAGAACAATAAAATGATTCCTTATGAAACTAAACATCCTGTACAACTCATATCGACAAAAGAGATCGTTTAGGTAAAAATGTAATGAAAAAAAAAAGAAAAACAAAAACATTTACTAAGTATCTTTGCTTTATGTGAATCTTCAGATCTGGAAAGAAAAACAAAGGAATACGGATGATACGTAGTTACAACATCAAACAAACAAAACACTGTCGATACTCACTCATACTCATAGATATTAGAATATGCCTACTGTATGTAGTATCAAATAAAAACAACAGAACGCTTGTTTATCTGTCAGAATTTTGACAGATAGGGGTCAAGGCTTAGGGGTAGTAATAAGTTAATGCGTAGTTCGCGTAGATTTAAGGTTTATTAAGTTTGCGAAAATGGTGGACATTAATAAATAGGTGTCAACATTGGTTATCCGTGCTTTTATTTAACTTCATCTGTCGTTATTGTTGTTAGTGTCTGAATCTACATATTCCTCTTCAAATCTTAATTACTTCCCAAAGTCCCAGCACCTCATTTTTGCACACATAACTTCTTTAGGTGGCCAAAAAATATCAATTGTTTTCCAGTACAATTGGAGCCCCAACCATAAGAACCATGGAAAAAGCAAATGATTCTCCGGAAAACCTGTCGTCACCAACTTCAATATTGTTGGGTTAGGTTTGTTAGGTTGTTTTTTTTTTCTCGCAATTTTTTTCTACGGTTTGGGCTCCAATTGTACAATAGTCTTTTTATTCGCTGATTTATGTACTTATTTTTCTAAAATGCGTGTACTTAATTACCTAATAAGTCAATCTATTGAAACCTGCATACAGTTGTAGGTAGTAATCCGTTCATCGAGCAGGTATACTTAATTTATGACTGCATAGTGAAGTGGAGAGGTAAAATTTACTGCAGTTCAATGATGCTGTTGCGACGGTCTGCTGACTAATTAAATACAAATTACTGAAGCAATTACTGACGTACGGTAATACAGTAATAATATGAGCTAGATTATATAATACTAGCTGTCGCCCGTGCTTCGCTGGCGTGCTTATAAATTTTGGTCGTTAGGCAGTAAGGACAGTACTCCGGATTTTCCAGTGTGGCATGATTCTCTGTAAGATATTAATTTTGCAGTAAGTCCGCCTTTTAGCATACTACTATTGTCTTGTTTTGTAACCACTGATATTTTTATGCTAATAAAGATTTATTTATTTATTATTCTTGTTAATTACAATTTTCCGTATTTCTCTGTACTCAATTTTATGTCTTACAACCGCGTCAGCGGAGCAAGATTATTAACGGGAACCACAATGAAAAAAATGTTTAAATTAAAAGGAAAAATCAATTTATCAAAATTATATCTCAATCGGATGAATGGTACAGAAATGCATAGAGGTGGTGATAGAGGACAAATATACATTCATTTTTAAAGTGTAAACGAACTACTACGCTACATATGCCAGAGAAAATATGACATGTCAAAAGTTGAAATATCTTGTTTATTATACAGTTACATTATTATAAAAACAGACGTATGGTGTAATTTCAAAATCAAAACAGAATGCAAAAAACTTTTCACATGATACGAGGACAACATACCTAAAATATTTCAGACACGTAATTTTCAAAATAACTAAAATAACGCATTTCAGGGAAATTACTTTGTAATAAAATAATGAAATGTCACATGTCAGCGCATCTCTATACTAGCGACATCTGTTGAAAGTTTTTACGACTGGACACACAGACCATATGCTTGTTTTAATAATGATTATTATAATATGTACCTATGTATGGTTTGGTTATTACGCCAGGTGGAATCATGTACTAGCAACATATTGGACGGTATAAATTATATTGCCACCTTCCTACTAGGTAAACAGAGAGGATCTCACTCTAACTTTAATCAGTGGATGAGTCCTTAGACCGCACTGAATGTAATTTACAAGCGTATTGACACAATACCCAAATCTTTTCCTGAGAATAGGGTGCCAGGTTCAAACCCCGACGCTGGAGATGTATTCCACACTTTACGAGAGAGGTTTTAGCCTAGCGCAACGCGTGCAGGGAAGTATTTGGGTTTGTGCATGCAAGTCCAGATCCTTTTTTTTAAATAAATAAATAACAAAGTTCTACATAATTGTGAAATTGTGAGATCTTTGACTTATTTCGTGGTAAGGGTCTGTTGTCAAAAATAACACATTAACTATGGCGGTTCGGTACTTAACCCTCCGACAGAACCCCTATAAATTGTGACGAGAACTGAACACCGGGGTGCTGTGGACCCCACGACTTTGAAAATTTACAATTATTTTCTAAAAATATATATTACTAATTTATATGCACAGATCGCATCTTTTGGGTGTTCCACAAGATATGTACAAACATTTATTATTGTATAATTGTTTTTTATATCTAATAAGTTAAAAATAAAAATAAATCAACAAAAAACGCTTCATTTTGGGAAAATCAACATAAAATAATGAAAAAAATACAAATTCATTAATGTTTTTTTATGAAAACAATACAAAATAAATCATAGTATTACGTAAATAAAACTAAATGGATATATTGTGATTCTCAAGCATTCAGTGCATAAGCGAACATGGTGCATATTTTATTACAATAGGTACAAACATTTATTTAAAAAATATGTATATATTATACACAATGAAATATGAAAACATATTCACAATGTAGCCAAAATAATATCCCAACGATCATAACTCTCATCAGAATCTGATGGAGCCTGTATCTCTACAAAATCTTCATCATCATCAGAATCGTCTCCAATAAAGCATCATCAAAATCTAATATTTCATTTTCTATCTCATCATTTTTTGGCAGCCCTTAAAAAATCATTTTTATTTATAGTAGGTATATATTTACATACCATATACTAAAATAATATAAATTTGTTAAAAAAAAATATTTTTTAGTAAGAATATTTGATATTAATTAATTGGTATCATTGAATAAAATACTAACGTAAACGGAACTGTAGGGTCCAATTAACCCAAAGTGAGAAATAGGGCCTCCCTGTGCAACTACCAGTGGTCAAATGTGCTATTTATGCTCACCCATCGATAATTCAAACATTTGTCATAAAATACAAGGGGTCGCGGACCTTCTAGGTAGATCGAGCTCAGAATGGCAAACAAAATAAAAAGGTCTGGGGTCCAAAGGACCCCGCAGTTCGGTTGGAGGGTTAATTATTATTGTACAGATTTTCAATTGGGTATTAGTGCAGACGAAGCAGGGTTAAAAGACGCTTGGAGAGATTTTTCAATAGACCTACTACCAATGCAGTAAAATACCGAACTGGAAAGTTTTAGTAAAGGTTTGCAGTAGCTCTATTAGAAAATCATGTATCCATGCGACTTACTTTACCATATTGTTAGCTCTTTGTTAATTTTATTTGGATATACTTATTGAGTGAATGATATTGCGTGTTGTAGAATATGTAACTAGTTTTATAACCATGCCGAAGTGCCAATAGAACCTCTTGCACTCTATTTGGCATTGAATTTCCCTGTAAATGCACATATTTATTTATTGTTTTTATCTTATTTTTATAAATGTTATTCACTGTGTTAACATGTAACTTTGTCGGGTCGAGAACTCAAAACAATAAACAATATATCGCTATTACCTTTGAAAAATATTGAGGTTATGAATTCTATTTTGACATGAAAATTTGAAAAGAGACCGTAATTATCATTACGCCCCTAGCGGTAAAAAAGGGAACCAAATGACTCATTATATTCGCACTAGATGTAGGTAATACTACTAGCAAATTCACCACAGTATTATGCATATTACAATTGATTGTTCATTGTATATTTGTATGTACATCCGTGTAGCTGTGGCATTATAATGTACCATACCTGCCTGTACACCTAATCGATTGTTAGAACTAGCTTTTGTATATTAACCAGTACAGGCCTATAGGAAAATAAATATTATGTGAGGTTATGAGGGGTATTGGTAGCACCCCAGGAAAAATCAACTATTTAAATGGAATTATTCTTCTATAATGATTAAGTAAAAAGACGATGTGATCCCTGATCTGAAACTTTTACACTTAAGTAGGTACTCGATTTCATATCCTTAATCGGATTTGAAAATTTAGATTTTTTTATATGTATCTCTACTAATTAGTCTAAATCTCTTAAATTAAATTAGTCTAGTCTCTCTGCTAATTAGTCTAAACTAATATGTCATTTATCCTGAATATTATATATGGTGATTGTTTCGGCATGTCAAATATTTGGAGAAGTGATTGGGGATTTAAAAATATGAAAAAAAAAAAAAGTTTAATGAATGCGTGACCTTTTGAAAATTGAGAGAGTACGATTTATTTTATTTAGACATTTTGACAATATCTCACAAACTATCAACTCAATTTTGATAAAATAGACGAGAAATCATTTTAAGCAAAGATAATAAAAAAACGTTTTCGACAAAGATTTTAATTTAATTTAGAAATATAGTGAAAATTATGTTACTCAATAACTTGATTTAGAAAAAGGTATTCCCGACAATGCGGTAGGGTCACAACAAGTAAATTGCTGCTGTGATACGCTAAGTAAAAATCTTGAGATATTCATTTCTATGTTGTTCGTTCTTCAGGTTTCCTTACTGCGTATAGAGCGGTTGATTAATCGAGCTTTCGGCAGCGATACTACTGCCATCTTCAGGGTGAAGTAGTTTTTGTCTGTAAAAGTCCGTCGACCACTCTACACGCAGTAAGGAAACCCGAAGAACCAACAACATAGAAATGGATTCATCACGCTGCGAAAGCGGTTCCATGTCAAAATCTCATGTGACAAAATCTCAACTATCAAAAGAGTAACCTACTATTGACAGAATCGCAACTCAACACCGGGAAATCTGATGCCGTTGTATTTTTTTTGTTTTGTTTTTGTGTGTAAAAAAAAAAACAACCTAACGAACCTATCCCAACAATATTGAAATTGGCGGCAACAGGTTTTCCGGCGATGAGTTACGATTCTGTCAATAGTAGGTTACCCTTTTGACAGTTGAGATTTTGTCATTTGAGTTTCTGTCTGGTTACCGCGGAAGCCTACAAGATTATTTATCTTGAGATATACATACATATATAACTCTGATTAAGACGACACAATTACGTTAAATATTATGGGGTATTCTAGGACCCCTTTGTCCCGCAAAAGTTAACAGCTAGTATACCTGTATCGAGTAAGTAACTAAACACGTTAGTCAATTACGGACGCCAGCTGAATTAATCAATGATACCATATAATTGATAGATTACCTACCATTGTTAGTACCTAATACCTAATGATACCAGCACAACTGAAATGCACAAATGAATTCACACAATTATTATTATAACTCCCTAAAATGAATATTATGTTTCGTGGAACCGCTGTCAAAATTCATAATTATTATGTCTGGACCAAAATGGCATAATATTACTGTATTGGATTTATGAAAAATGCATATCTATTCTTTCTACACTAATTGAGGATTACGGAAAATTCCATGAATCTATTATTTTTACAGTTCAATGCCTCATCCACATACTCGCCGACCCTCCATGTTTTTGGTGTAAATGAGTGAAAAGACGTTAACCGTCGATTACGTATACAATGCAAGACAATCACCCCGTCCGCACGTCTTTTTACTCATTCACACAAAAAAACGTGGAGGGTCGGCGAGCATGTGGATGAGGCATAAGAATACGCATACTGATATTTCAAAAATTTCTAAAAACTGGAGACCTTATATCTCGACAACCGTTACTAAATATGCTTTGGAAAAAATAGAGTAGATAGATTAAACATTTATCTAGGGAATAACCGTAAAAGATTTTAATTATCTTGTATAGATTTCTCAAAAAAAAATGTGAAAAACACCTCTGATGTGAAAAATATATAGAAATATAAGTAATATACGCTAAAATGTTATATTTTGTTCACTAGGGCGAGCGTCTCAAAGTTCTCGATGTCTTTCAGCTAACCCCAAGCTCTGCCAGCCGACTGTTATAAAGAATTGATGTTTATCTGTCTATACCATCACGCCATGTCCCTTGCAGGATAGGCAGAGAGGACAGAGCGCCAGACAGCCTCCTTGCACACACTCCTAGCCTCCGTCACATTCATGCATGCAGTCATACACGCTTTCCGATTCCTCTTACTCAAAACGTGTCCATCCTTGAGAATCTGGTCTACATGATCGGACCAGGTCACTTTCGGGCGGCCGCGCTTCCTCATCCCTCTTCGCTCACTCAAATATTTTTTTGTCATCCTGTCATCTTTCATTCTCTCAACATGCCCAAACCATCTTAGTTTATTCACTTTCATGTGTCTCTACAAACTGTACAAAGAAAAAATATTACAGGACACTCGAAAAATAATTGAAAAGCAACACAAAATTACAATTTATTTCAATAGCAATGGTACCTAATATAACAACAGTAATTGCAATAATCTATTGTTGAAACGTTATTGTATTGTATCCCTGGTAACAATACAGTTAACCCCTTCAATACCAGCGTAACAATAAAACCCACCACAAGATAAAACCTATTTATGCGTTTTCAAGAATCGTTATTATCTCTCCGCCATTATTTAAACCGCAATATTACAGCAGAAGCAGAAATGGAGAAAGATTGTTAGAATTATTATTATAGTTGTGATATCTAGGATGTTAATCTCAGCCGGCTAGCGGTTAATTTTTGCGGAAAATTTTTCTTACCGACGGTTAATCGTTAATACTTTTTTTTAATATAAAATGAATGTGTTTTTTTTTCGAAAATACATCTTTGAACACTTCACAGTAAACTTGAAAAGCTTGTGTCGTGAAGTGGAGTAAGTCGGCATCGGGGATCGAAAAATGTAATCTTAAGAAATATTGTTGCAATCTATGTATAAAGCGGTGAATTTTAGCTGCAAAATTTTTTTCATCAACCGTTTATTTTCATATCGTTATATGACAGAAGTATTGAATAATATTTATATTTTTAGGTTGAAAATCTCACCCGGTAAGTGGTTAATTTTAGCGGACAGAATTTTTCGACCGACAGTGAATAGTGATCAAATTGTATGACTTGCATGTATTGTATATAATATATTAGACATTAGAACTGCGGTTAAAATTTTAGCAAGAACTCTATTTATTTCATTGAAACCAGAAGGGTATTAAGTAAAATAAAACAGTTCATTCTAAACGTCGCGTGTAATAAATTACGGGACAATTTTAACCGCCAAATTTAACCGTAGTATCTATGTATTGATTTGCGTTGATACCAATGCATGATACCATTGATAGTGAACAGAATTTTACATATAGTCGCCTTGTATAAGAAACGTTATATACCGATTTTTTAAACGTAAAATTTAACCGAACAAAGGCTTGTCTCTAATAAAGACTAGTTTGTTCAATGTGGTGGTACAAAATCTTAATGTCATCTAGTGAAAGTTTCAGAGACAACAACGCCAAGTGAAGCTAAATTTTAGCGAGTAAAAAGAAGAGAGATTTTGATACACACACACAGAGAGAGAGGGGTAGATGAAAGAATTTTCCTCGAGGCAAAGAAAAGTAATAAAAAAATATATAAAACTTCAAAAATGTTGAAATTAAAAATTAATAAAATGTGGGAACGCGTTTTGCTTATACGGTATAAAATAATAACAATATACGGATCGCAAGATAATTCCTATATTTATTATTTATTTAAGCTTTTCATCCCTCCTCCCCCCTTCACTCACCTCGCCACCCATTCTGCGAAAACCCTAAAACCCAAAGACCGCAGAAAGGCATTATATTGTGGGATGATTAATCGTCCGTTTAAAAATTACATTCATAGATCTATCTATCTATCTATCTATACCCTCACGCCACATCCCTTGCAGGGTAGGCAGAGAGGACAGAGCGCCAGACAGCCCTATCCTTACACACACTCCTAGCTTCCGTCACATTCATGCAATTAGTCATACACGCTCTCCGATTCCTTTTACTCAAAACGCGTCCATCCTTGAGGATCTGGTCGACATGATCGGACCAGGTCAGTCTCGGACGGCCGCGCTTTCTCACCCCTCTTCGCTCATTCAGATATATCTTTTTTGTCATCCTGTCATCATTCATTCTCTCAACATGCCCAAACCATCTTAGTTTGTTTACTTTCATTCTTGTCACTACACCAGTCTTGCAGTCACTCATTTCCCTAATAACCTCATTCCTTATCTTATCTCTCAGCGTTTTCCCGCACATTCTTCTTAATGACCTCATTTCTACTGCATTCAACCCTGATTCATCCTTCTTCATCCACGTCCACGTCTCACTAGCATACATCAGGGTCGGCACCAAGACAGCATTGTGCACTAGCACTTTTGCTTTCATAGACACATTGCTACTACTAACAATCGGACCGAGCGCACCATTCGTCCTAGTACCGGCCAGCTTCCTTCTTTCAATGTCTCCATCACAGCGTCCATCTCTAGTAAACAAACTTCCCAGATATACATACTCATCCACTTGCTCCAGACAGTCATTACCAACCTTTATCACACAATTTGTCCTTATTTCCTCTCTTTCGAACACTAATACTTTCGTTTTATTTACATTCATTTTCATACCATTCATATCGCAGCTTTCGTACACACAGGATACTATCCGTTGTAACTCACATTCATCATCAGCCATCAACACTAAATCATCTGCAAACATTAACGCACATACTTTCACTCCATTTAGGTCCACACCAACATTCAGCTCATTCAGAGGACGCATGCAGTAGTCGAAGAACAGGTTGAACAACCAAGGCGACATGACGCAACCCTGTTTAACCCCTTTTGTGAGAGCGAACCACTGCGACAACGCAGCATTCACCCTGACACAAGCAGAGCTCTCCGTATATAGAGACGCGATTGCGCCAATCAGTTCATAGATAATATAATGAAATTAGGGGTGGGAAATAATCAATATAAATAAATAATAACATTTTAAATTATAAAAAGGCTAAGGCAGGATTTTCCGATACTTTTGACAGTTATTTTTGAAAATCACTATTTATGTCTCGGACACGTCATTCGGATGCCAGAGGAGCGGGTTTGGTTAAAATGCTCTGGAAGCCAAGAGTGCAGGCAGAAGACCGGTGGGCCGCCCCAGAAATAGATGGCAGAAGCAGGTGACAAAGATGTGAGAGTAGAGACTGTGGTTGGAGTGGCTAGAGGTCCTGGCAACTGCAAGGGATAGGGACCTTTGGCGAAGATACACAGATGCTTTGAGCCCCCAATCCAACCAAGGATAGAAGGGGAAGAAGATGTATGTATGTATGTATGTATGCAATTTATGTTTTGTGAGAACATCGATACTTTGTACATGTCGTAGTTGAATATAACAAGCAGTCCATCCTTTGCAGTATATCTGTTAAAATAACCGCTTATTTGTAGAATTATAATGTAGAAAAGTGTACGTTGATATAATTATAAATTCATCACCTACTTGGAAACATTCACCTATTCAGATATCATGGATATCAAAGGATTAGGCTCAGATATACTGATCTATATAAAATACAAGCATTGTGCCTGAAATGTCACTATTTAGAAATCTTCTTACAGTATTCTTAACTGTCATATTTTGAGATTAATACTTTTGGTCTGAAAACGTTTCTAACTGCCATAATTTATGAGTAACATAATTACAGAAACCGCACCAAATTGGAGTCATTTTGTAAATAACGGAACAAATAACTTTCCATTTGTGTGTAAAAGATATGAATATTTGAAACTTAGACGTCTTTTTCTCAAAATTTCGGTATTGTCAGAAAAAAACTGTACTTAAACAAGATAGTACCTAATGTGAAACGAAATCTACCTTATCTTTCACATACTTACCTACTGAAATCTATCAATTTGTAAATTACACTAAATCATTCGTCTCTTTTCAAACAGCTGTACATCCTAAGCCGTTCGTCGGAGCGGAAAAATCTTAGGCTTGGGTTATAGAAAATCGTACTGTTATTTTCGATGAACAATGCGCGATTTTTCTCTTTTATATTGTGAAAGATAGATAGTTCGAGAATCTCTAACGAAATTACAGTTGAGTGACATAAATCCCTCGAGGTCTGGAAACTTTGTAGAGTGGCTCCTTGCATCGTGGATTGGCGCTGAGGGATTGAGTCTACGTCTCCACTATAGAGTACAGAGGTGAGATTATGGGACCAATTAGTTCACAAGTTCTCCTGTCTCTAATGGAGTTCAATGGTGTCCGGTAAGTTCATCTAAAATCAATTAGTCTAAAATCAATTCGTCTAATTATCCATTCGTCTAATTATCAATTCGTCTAATTTCCAATTCGTCTAAAATCAATTCTTCTCAAATCGAGGAATCGATCGTTATACAAATTGATTTTGGCCGAATTGATTTTAGACAAATTGATTTCAGACGAACTGATAATTAGACGAATTGATAATTAGACGAATTGATTTTAGACGATTTGATTTTAGACTAATTGAATTTAGACCAATTGATTTTAGACGAATTGCTTTTAGACGAGCTTACCGTAAATGGAGTTCAATATCCATTTTTCAATTGGAGCTAACTTAATTACTGTAATAGTTTACAGTGACCTGGAATCCCCTGAGGTTCTCTTGATAAAACAGCGACTATTTTTCTAAGTATTCTTGGTAAAGTGTCTGAAAAGTTACTCAGCATCATCTAAGTGTAAACGGTTGTTTTAAGAGTATGCATATACCGACATTTCAAAAATTTCTAAAAACGGGAGATCTTGACAACCTTACTATGGTATGAAAAAAAATAGAGTAGAAACATTGAATCTTTATCTAGGGAATGACCGCAATTTTTTTTTATATTTTGTATATATTTTCTTTAAAAAGATGTGAAAAAAGACCACTGTCCTTTTTTCAGAAAGATAGCAATTAATTTCCCGATAGACGCGGAGAACTTTTTTTTGGATTGTTAATAAAATGTATAAAGATCTATGGAATGACTGTAAAAGTTTTAAAAATATCTTCTCCATTCTTCTCGGGTGTACCATGTGAAGTTTGTCGATGTTGTCGAGCTTTCAGTCTACTTGCTGAGGCCATCTTCATTAGTCCAGATGATGGCCTTAGCAAGTAGGCCGAAAGCTCGACAACATCGACAATCTACACACGGTACACCCGAGAAGAATGGAGAAGCGATTAACAAGGACCGTGAAAATCTACAATGCTAATGTTTTAAAAATTTTTGATCGAAGCGAAATTAACCCCAAAAAATGGAAAAATCGCTATTTTTTATCATTTTATCATGAGATTGTTCATGCGATTTTGAACCTTAATGCCGCGGGAAATGACCATGACGTCATAGTTGGATCGCGTACTTGATATCTCTACAATTTTGGTTACAAATTACTAACTAAATAAACATTACACAATAAAATAATAGAATATGAAATTCATTCTCTCATTGTTTGACCATCATCCATCCTCCAACAATGTGTTCCAATATTTCATCTGAACTCCGCAAGGCAAGTAGGTACCTATAAAGATTACAGTCCGCAGTAGTACAAACATTTAGATAAATATTTTATTCATCACGGTTACCTACCGTTATTCTCAGCATTGTTCGCTCAGAGATTTATCCTTATTGTGGTGGATATTATATAAACTTAATAATATAACTCTCTGTATTTTACCAAGAAATGAGAATCCGGGTATCCATACTCCATAGCTAGTACTATCCTAATATTGCGAAACGAAATCAAACCTGCGAATCTGCCTTTTTTTGAGGACGTAAACAAAAATAAATACGCTATTAGACTCCATTTTTAGAATGAGTCACGTTGACTTTATTTTTTCATTAATTTCAGTCACTCCTAAGACCGGGTTTCCACCTGCAAGAAGTGTCCGACAGTCTGTCAGACAGCTGTTTGTCAGACCATCGGACACTTTTTGCAGCAATTTCTTGCACATGGAAAGCCGGCCTTAGATTTTAATGCATATTATCAAAACAAAAAAGTTCTCTGCGACTTTCGGGAAACGAGTTGCTGTCTTTCGGAAAAAAGCAGAGGTGTTTTACACATTTTTTTTTGAAATTTTTACAAGACAAACCTTATATGATCTACCATATCGAGTAAATATTTGTTCACTAGGGTGAGCTCATTCCAGTACCTGCTGCGTTCTCTGCCAGCTCTCCTGATTAGAAATAAAAACTAAAAAAAATGTTAGATTCGCCGTTTTGAGAGCAGAATAACGTTTATATCAGATACTAGCGGTTTTGTGTTATTACTTTTCTCATACTCATACATAGAATGAGAATTTTCTCGTGAAAGTGTTATTGGCCAGTACATTAAGTAAGTAATACTACCTACAATAATATAATACTTGTACACTGATTTGCTGAATATACTACAATTATTCTATGACCTGCATTGATTTACCGAATAGACTATATTTCACTCTACAAACACGTGAGAAAAAAGATATGGGTTGGGTTGGCTGGAGAGATCTGGATAAATCTGTATTTTGTTCACCAAAAGTGGAAATTAATACATATTGAGGGAGACATGTGTTCAGAAGTGAACAAAAGAGGGCTGGTTGAGTTGCTGAGTAAAGAACCAAATTCTCATTCACTTTGGTAGATATACATAGGTACCTAGCTTACAGGGGCAAAGATACCTCAGAACACGATTCTCGTCGAGTTACCTCCTTCTGCAAAAATCCACTCTTTGCTACTGGACTATCTTAAGGATTAAGTAAACAATATCCCCAGTGGATGGGAATCGCACATGAGCGAGAGAAGTGGAGGAGGAGAGGAGGAGAGGGGAGACCTATGTTCTGAAGTGGGCAAACGCAGGCTGATGATGATGATGAATCAATACCCAAGGTCAGTGACGGATCCAGGATAGGGGCTAAGGGGATGATCCCCCCTCCAGATCTTGGTAAAAATAAAAGATTTGCATTAATTATTCTTATTTTCTCATAACTGGGTGAAACAGACCCTCAGCCTCTTCCCCCCACAAATAAATCCTGGACTCACCACTGCCCGAGGTATGATGATAAAATTGTGTAGGTTGGTATTTATTTACGTAAATATTCCCAAGAAATACCTCAGGCTGAAATTAAATACCAAAAAAATACCTCCAAGTGCGAGTATCAATTTTCTGTACCTTATCCACTAACTCCCACGTATCTAGAAAATATTTTCCTAGAATTTCTATATATACCTAAGAACCTAAACGTAGATATTTTTTAAGCTATAGGTTTCAGCAAAAAAACACAGAGAGATATGGTAAGAAAATATGTGGTAATTCATTGAGAGACGAGTGGATGTTCAACGAGAGCTGTGATTAGGACGAAATAGTCTAAGTTACGGCCGCTCAAAATATGGCCTGTCTGTTTTTTAATCGAAATGTGATTTAAATGATCGGTAGTTACAATAGGGTCATACATCGGCATACGGTAACCTCTACGTGATTTTTCGCATTTTTATAGGAATATGGTAAGAGATAGGAGAAAGTGGTCAATGACAAAAAATATCCTTACTAAATTCTCTAAATTCTAAAGGACCGGCCTGCAATGACCATCCAGAGACTGTACATAACAGGGCTGCGCCAGGCTGGAATGACGTGGGAACAGGCAACGGAGTTGGCCCAGGACAGAAAAGTCTGGAAAAACTGGAAACGATCACATGCTACACATAGGGAGCCGACGTTGATATATGTATGTATGTATGAATGTAAATTCTCTACAAAAAAATCTGTAAACTTTTCTGTGTACCTACTAACATGATTTATAACTTTTGTAATAGTCGATCAAAATACCGAAATTAATTCGGAGCAAAAAAAAATAAACCAATTTTGTTGAACATTCATCCACCTGCTTTCAATTTTTCAAATAAAATAATAATAAATGCAAAAATTAATAAAGCGCCCTATCTACTCGTCCAGGCGAAAGCCTGCATATTAAATTTTTATAATTATTTATGAAGGCTTAAAATAAATACGTAGGTACCAACTGTTTATTAAAATAATCTGCTTTCCCGATAAGGCTCCTTCAACGGAGGCCTGTATCTAATGTAATGATCCTCCCCCTTTCAAGACATCAGGAGATGTGTAGTTTCTCAACTAATATTGGTGTTAAATAATATTTATTCTCTAACACCGCCAACCAAAATAATATTATTAATAGGTATATAAGTGTGTTTTCAATGTATTATGCTGTGAAATAAATGAAAAAAACGTCTTCTTGACGTCAGGTCGACTGTAAAATATTGAATTTGCAATAAGTCCGCCTTTTGACACACTATCATTGTCTTGTTTATGTAACTCTGCATATTTGTCTTTGGCGAATAAAGATTTATTTATTTAAGGTACGCATTAGTTACCCGAATTAGACCTATTATGAATTATGACAATTTGAAATAATATGTGCACTGTGCAGGTGGGGTGGAAGAATGGCAATAGGCTTCAGGTGGGTGTTCTATGCGACAGAAGAATACCCGTCAACCTCAAGGAAAAATTCTATAAGACCGTAGTAAGACCTGCCATGCTCTACGGGGCGGAGGCCTGGCCCCTGAAACGCAGGGAAGAACAGTTGCTCCATACCACCGAGATGAGAATGCTGCGCTGGTCACTCGGGGTAACTAGATTAGATAAAATCCGAAATGAACACATCAGAGGAACTATGAAAGTTGCCCGATTGACCTAAAAGCGCGAGAGGCCCGACTTCAGTGGTATGGACACGTGCAAAGAAGGGACAACATTTCCGCTCTGAGGAGGGCAACAAACTGGTCTATGGAAGGACCAAGAAAGACCATCAGAGGGGACATAGAACACCTGGAGATTACTCCAGAAGACTGCCTTGATCGGAGCAGATGGAGAGAGAGATAATATATGCGTTCATTGGTCGAGTTTCGCATTGGTGGAGTATCGACTCAGCGCTTTCACCCATATGTGCACTAATGATCAGCCCACGTCGATTGGGCGTTCTAGGAGTCTTAATCGATAAGCCTATTTTCATCATATCATTAGTGCAACTAAATACAATACATACTAACCAATACTATAATAATATTAAGCGATATGTTTGTATGTATGCTCGTATGCGATCCGAGAATAAATCTGAATCCGAAGTTTTGTCAGGATTCGTGATGTTGAGTCGTACAACCTCGCTTCGATTTCTGCATGCAAGACATTGTCTTGTACTGAAATACTGGAAATGCTATTTTGAAAAATAGGATTAACCTAAATTAGGAGTACAAGTTTAAACTGTGAGACAAAATAAGTGCTATAGAAATTACAATAGAGGTTTAAATTCCTCTCATACCAGCATTTTTTGCTGTTTGAGAATAATTAATATGGTTTCTTTGTGTTGTATTTTATATTTTATGTCTTAAACTATTGTAATATAATTTCTTATTATAAATAAATAAATAAACCAGACAAATAATAAGTAGGGACACATTTCATAACAAAAATCATTCATTTGAATGGTTAAAAATCTGTTCATAGTTTTAGTTTAAAAACATCCTATTATTTTAGATTTCTTTATAATTGCGTTAATTTTCTGTTGAAACTCTTAATGAAAAACTAAAATCTTGTTCAAAATCCACGTGATGACTTTTATTTCACGCGGCTAGTGTTCGAGGATCAGTGGTGAAGGGTGGATTTCTGCAGAAGGTAAGCCGGGGCTAACATTTCTTATGGGATTACGTCAGATTAGACACTATTTTACACCTATCATTTTTTTTCAAAAGGTAACTCGATGGGAATCATGTTCTCAAGTAGTTTCGGGCCTGTCGTCATCATCAGGTGTTTGACAATAAATTTAAAACTTTATTGTCAAACCCCTGATGATAAGGATGTGAATCCTCGAACACTAGTCGCGTGAAATAAAACCCATTACGTGGATTTACACTATTGCTGGTATTTCATTTTTACCTTTAATTTCCCTGCACTTCACCGGGATACGAATGATAGTTGTTATAATGAATTAATGGATTTTTGTGGTTGTCAATACTAATTAGTGTCATTTATATTCCAATTAATTTCATTGTATTAAAAATAATTAATAAGATAAAATCATCATCGGAAATCAATAATAACGTATTAAAATATTATGATGCATTGTAGGTCGGTATACAATAATACCATTATTAGTATTATCAGCTACAGGTATAATACCAAAATCGCTAATTATTGTTATCGTTTGGCATCAGCCACTGAAAGGTGGCGTCGTCAGAAGATAAGAGAGTATAAGATTCTTCGATGCTTCATCCAGGAGACACTATAGAGAGCAACATCCAAATCATCAAGCCATTGCAAGGCGTTTGGAGTGGCGTTATGTATGTCGGTATATGTGCTAGAGAACGCTCTCAGAGGGCACGTCTCCACGATGTGCTGGATAGTCTGTATAGGCTCTCCGCAGTCGCAGGCAGGGGATTCCAGCATCTTCCGCCTATGGAGCATCTGGCCACACCGGCCGTGTCCCGTGCGGATAATTAACACAATAAAAATGCTAATGAATGATTTAAATAAATTTTTTTTTTTTGTTTTTTTTTTATATCTAAAATTAAGTGGCAATGGGCAGCACATAATTTGGCCAGGTATGGTGACACCAGATGGGCGCCACGAATATTGAAGTGGAGGCCTTGGATAGATAGAAGGAGCGTCGAAAAGCCACCAAAGAGACGGACTGAAAACATTGTCCCATGCCCAAATCGCTGGTGGAATCTCTTTGCGGAGGGATTAAAGCAGAAATGAGTGGAAATAGTTGGAAGAAGCCTACATCCAGCAGTGAAGAGCTGAAGAAAATGAACTCGACGTAACCCTTCAATCCCTTCAAACGCTTTACATCTTTATCATCTCTGGACAAGGGTGACTTATTGTGGTACAAAATGGTATTTTCTGCGAATTTATACGTATGTTTCCAATGTTTCAGGTCTCTTAGTACTCAGGAAGCGGTTGAAAAATAGATTGCAAGATTTGTGCACAGACAAAAAACAAAAGAAAAAAAACAGAAGTTTAGTTAAAAATATCTTGCAAATACTACAGTCGATGAAGCAATTTTGCCAACATTAAATCAGGTAGTCGTGAATTTTTGGTATGTTATGTAGGATAATGAGGTAGTTAAGAATCCAAGTTTGCACAATTTTTCTCCCTCCGCCCCCTTCGCCACCTTGAAAAAACCTTAAAAAATCGCCACTTTTTATATATTATGCACTATAACTTAGTTATTTCGCGTTTTAGGTCAAAATGACTTATTTTCCAATTTGTACATTATAAAATTTCCTACAACTTTTGTTTACAACATTTTGCTCTAAAGTAAATACGAACGGAGCTTTCAAGCTCCCAAAATTGGTCAAAATTCTGTATTTTTTTCAATTTTGAGTTTTTAGCCACTAAACATCACAATGACTTCGTTATGGCTTATTTTAGCCAGAAATTTTTTTTATCATTCTATAGAGAATTTAATTTTCTACAAAACGCGTATAGCATTATCTATATTGTGCTTAAAACAACGACGAAGAGATAGATTTAGAAAAAAACAAAAAAGTGTTTTTTATGATTTCCTATACATTTTCTGATTTCTTATACCGTTCGAAAATGTATGAAGAAAAGTTGACTTAATTAAATATACGCCTAATTATATCGATTGTTCTTACAATTAATGACACATATTTTACCTTGTTGGAATCAGCAAATATTACGAAAAATTTTCTGATAATTATTATACAAAATATATAGTGAAATATTTAGATTAAAGATGTTCTAACAATTGAAATAATTTTTCTGATAAATATTTAATTCGTAAATAATCGTCATAATTCCTTCAAATAGAAAACCATGTCTTAAAATGTTTTAAATTGAGTACCTATACCCTTAAGGAACCCGCCTGATTAAAAATATAACTAAAATTGCTTTAGGTTTTTACTCAGTCGAACGAAAATTAAAAGACAGTGCAATTCATCGACAATAATGAAATGAGCTTTTATATCAACCTGTATCTTTTCCAGCATGCGACATAGGACACTCTGTGTATATTCTAATGAAAGATATTTGAATGTATTTTAGTCTAATAATCACATGATTTCAATTTGGCTTTAGGCTGAATGATACACTGTTATAAACGAATTTCCTAAAATTTACTCCATTTTCTAGTTTTTGAAACACAGAGAAAAAACCTGAATATTTTTTATAATTTATTTTCTACAGCAGAACTCAGTAAAGATGTGGATACTTAGTTTTAATACATTTTAAGAGAAAATGTTATATTGATTAGAAAAATTACAATGTTAACCAAGATAATATTTTTCTGGAATTCTAGCCAACTTTCGAAGACCTATAGCCAAAATATTTCACTATATTTTTGTATTTTATTTATCATAAAAACTTCCGTCATATCAGTTGATTCCAAAAAGGTAAAATATTCCTCATAAAACTTATCAATAATGGACAAAATTAAACTAAAATGTAAAAAAGACATCTTTTTCCCATACATTTTCGATAAGTATGTAAAATTCGAAAATGTATGGAAAATCGTAAAAATCACTATTTCGTTTTTATACTAAATCTGTCCCCACTCCGCTATTTTAAGCATAATAAAAACTTTGATATACGCGTTTTGAAGTAAATTAAATACTCTATAAGATGTTATAAGAATTTTTAGGCTGAAGTTGACCATGACGGAGTTATCGTGATGGTTCTTGGCTAAAAACTCTGAATTGAAAAAATACTGAATTTTGTCCAATTTTTGAAGCTTTAAAGCTCGGTTTCTATTTATTTTAGAGCTAAAATTTGTGAAATGAAGTTATAGAAAATTTTATGGTGTACAAATCGGCAAATAATTTTTTTGAACTAAAACACGAAACAATGAAGTTATAGTGCATAACATACAAAAAGTGGCGATTTTTTAAAGTTTTTTCAAGATGATTAAGGGGGCGGAGGGAGGAAAATTGTGCAAATTTGGATTCTTAACTAATTTATTGTCCAAATTTGGATTCTTAACTAATTTATTGTCCTACATAACATACCGAAAATTCACGGCTACCTGATTTAATGTTGGGTCTCCATACTAACGAATCTTAGATCTACTGGCCTAAAATTAGAGATCAGATAAACGTTATAATGTGAAGGTCCATTTACTGGATATAGTTATAGTAGTTATGTCAAAATAACCTCAAGAAGTGGGGGTACCTCTCCGCAGATGAAGACATCACTTGTGATTGTGGCTGGCACCCAGGATAACAGCCATCTAGTGATATGTCCACTGATGGAGGAGGGCTGTACAGTGTACACCTGGGGACCTGATTGTGGCCAATGACAAAGCAATGAAATTCGTGGCTTACTGGAGTGGTAGACTTTAGACCGGACATGGAATGTAGGTAAGTAAGTATAGTAAAAATAATGCTTACTCCTATGTAGTGCTGGTGTAGGTATAGGTAGACCATGTAAAATATCCTTACCTGAAAAAATAAAAAATAAAAATTGTTAGAACTTGTTAAAGATATATCGAATTTTTACTAACTAAACGTTTTATTATGTAGATGTACGTTATATTTTAAAAGATGCGAAGCAGAACTTAAAGCTCCCGACCCAACTATGACGTCACGATAATTTCCCACGGCATTAAGGTTCAAAATCGCATGGTAAAATAGTAAAAATGGCGGTTTTTCCATTTTTTGGGGTCGATTTCGGTTCAATTAAAAAATATTTTACGGTTATTCCCTAGAGGGTTAATTTCGGTTCAATCAAAAATCTTTTACGGTTATTCTCTAGATTTCAATGCGTATTTAAATATTAAAAAAAAAAATCACGACTATCAGGAAACGAGTTTCTGTCTTTCGGGAAAAAAAACAGAAGTGTTTTCCACATTTTTTTTTTGAGAAATCTATACGAGATATAAAAAATCTTTTACAGTTATTTCTTAGATAAAGGTTCAATGCATCTACTCTATTTTATTCCAAAGTTGTAGTAGAGTTTTAGTTTTTTTTCAGTAGGATTGTCGAGACCAGAAGCCTCCATTATTTAGAAATTTTTGAAATGTCAATATGCACACTCTTAATTTTATATTATATTTATTATACCTTCCCACGTACCATTTCGTTTTCATAGACTAAAAATACGAAACTGAACTTCAACTCAATTATCCTACATAAAAGCTACACGTTTTCTTAAAATAAATGACAAACAAGTAGGTGGAAACATTTACTATATAAGAAATAAACATAAATGAATCGATTGAGAGTATGCGTACAGACATTTCAAAAAATTCTAAAAACAGGAGACCTTACATATATCTCAACAACCGTTACTAAATATGCTTTGGAAAAAAATAGAATAGATACATTGGACCTTTATCTACGGAATAACTGTAAAAGATTTTTTATATCTAAATAGATTTCTCGAAAAAATAATTTAAAAACACCTCTGATCTTTTTTCCGAAAGACGGAAACTCATTTCCCGAAAGTCGCGGAGTATATTTTTTTTGCATTGAAATCTAGGGAATGACAGTCAAAGTTTTTTGAAAATAACCCCATAAATGGAAAAAAAAACGCTATTGTTACCATTTTATCATGAGATTGTTCACGCGATTTTGAACCTTAATGCCGTGCGAAATGACTGTGACGCCAATCTTCGTGCCAAGTTCTTAAACTAAATTATCCTACATAAAAGCTACACGTTTTCTTAAAATAAATAATAAATAAGAGGAAGTACGTGGAAACATCCACTAAGAAATAAACATAAATGAATTGATTGAGATGCCAGGAGAGTAATGATGTATCTTAAAATAGATTGAGAGATCCATTCTAAGTTAAGGGCTTGGTACCTTGGTGGCGTCACAGCCATTTCCAACGGCATTAAGATTCAAAATCGCATAAACCGTCGCATGATAAAATGGTAAAAATAGCGTTTTTTCCCATTTAGGTTCAAAATCGCAAAAACCATCGCATAATAAAATGGTAAAAATAGCGTTTATTTCCATTCTTTGGGGTTAATTTAGCATCTATAAAAAATCTTTTACGGTTATTTCCTAGATTGTAATGCATATTATCAGCACAAAAAAAATTTTGCTCCTCGACTTTTGGAAAACGAGTTTCCGTCTTTCGGAAAAAAGATCAGATGTATTTTTCACATTTTTTTATGAGAAATCTATACAAGATATAAACAATATTTTACGGTTATTCCCTAGATAAATGTTCAATGCATCTACCCTATTTTATTCCAAAGCATATTTAGTAACGGTTGTCGAGATAAAAGGTCTCCTTTTTTTAGAAATTTTTGAAATGTCGGTATGCATACTCTTAAATAATATTATTTAATCAGGTATTTGTTTCTAGTTTCAAGAAAATCATTTTCTCGTGCCTCAGGAGAAGTAGGCGTATTGAAATACACACTTCTCCCCTACGAAATATTACGTGAAATACCACTTTGAAATTTGACTTGAGTTAGTGGGTGTCGCTAAAAGGACAAAAGTTCTCGACTTACTCAATATGCTTTGTAAAAAAATAAGGTAGATACATTGAACCTTCATCTGGTACGTCAACCTGACAGATCTTTCACATCTTGTATGGAGTTCTGAAAAAAATGTGTTAGAAATATCTCTGAATTTATGAATGAATTTTATTTCACCCGGTTGTTGTCCGTATGTTGAAAAAAAATTGAAGTCGTCCATTATTAAATTTATAATACATAAGATTCAAACCTAAATATTTATGAATGTTTATCTAATTTTGGAAAAGTTAGGTGGCGCTGTATTTGTAGGTACTTACTTTATTTTATTTAGCTTTTAAATTAATTAAATAAGTGGACATACGGGATCGAGTGTAGGGCAGACACCACGGTGACGAAGAACGCGCTGAGAGTCTCTGAGATGAGGACCCTCAGGAACATTGCAGGGAAGACTTTCAGAGACAGAATAAGAAACGCGAGAATCAGAGAGATGTGCGAGGTCGAGGATGTCGTCAGATGGGGAAGGCAACGAAGGAGATATTGGTACGCGCATGCGGGGAGAATCGAACCATCCAGACTCCCTCACATTGTGCTCCATGGCCAACCCCAAAGTAGGCGACCCCCAGGCAGACCACCAAAGAGATGTATCAACAGCTGGGAGTTGATCTCGCAGGAGTCTAACCGCTCTTAAACAACAGGCCATCGGGCCTACATTAAGATGAAGAAGAAGAAGAAGAAGTAAGTGGGTAGTTATTTTCCTGAAAGACCTTGTTTTTCAGCTCTTTGTCCCTATTGAAATAAAAATAAATAATAATAATAAATATTGAACCAAGATTTTAAACCTTCACATCCTAGAACTGTTTTTCGCGGTATTTCGAACGATACCAAGCACGCCCTTCCGGGGTGCTTGGATTCTTTCATTCCAATGGCGCCTCCCACCAAGAATTATTGACAGAATAAAAAAATTGTGAAAAGATTCACAAAAGTTCATCTCGTGAAGCACTTCCATGAGATACCAAACACGGCGGTATGCGGTGACTGGATCCTCTCGATCGCTCGGTGTCTCTCGAGGCTGGAGCTGGACAAAATCTGACTCACGAACTGGATTTATTTTCCAACGCCCTTTTATACGATACAACACATGACCCCACACAACCCTTGGATCCCCCTGAAACCCCCTATTTTTTTTTTGTCTAAGGAGTAGGCTGATCCAATTTTATCGTCTTGGTGTTTCAGTTCTCTAAGTAGTCAGGAAGTGGTTTAAAAAACGATTACAAGATTTGTAAACAAATGTAAGAACAACGGAGTAAAGTTAAATAAAATCTTGTAATATAAAGATCCGCCAACTCTTAAAAAGGTACCGTTTAAGTATTAAAATCACACACAATAAAAGAACGTATTACATTATACTTAGGTAGATAATATAAAGGAAGAAAATAATATCGTTCATATAATTGAAATGAAGCGATGACATTACGTGTCCATCATACAGAGGTCCTCAGTACAGATATAATACGAGTTCTCTTATTTGCCAGTAATTGGAATACGTGATAAATTTTACGATGAATCTTCGCGTACATTCCTCGCAGTTCCCATCAGTATACTGGATAATGACACGAAATTGTATAAGGTATTACCTATCTCATGAAATCAATAAGTTTAAAGAGTCGTGTGATAGTCGAATAAAATGTGATGTTATTTCTTTTGCCACCCATTCTGAATGTCTCTAAACCATGAATCAAACCATGAATCATTTATAAATGAATGAAACTGGTGTTTGTATTATTTTTTATACTTTTTACATTTGGGGTTAGCTGGTAGAGATCGCAGTTTCATTATTTATAAATGATGATAAGTTCGCCCCAGTGAACAAATGTTATGATTTATATTTGTAATGTTAACATATTTCTGTGTCTTGCTCAACAGAAGTCTAAATAAATAAAGAAATAACACCCTTTGCCAAAGTCACAAAGTAAAAATCTTGTAGTGATAATACCTATGTATTAAAATCTACTGAATTACCTACAAGAAAAAATTAAGAGAAATTTTCCCCAAAAAACGTAGTAAGCCCTATTTCTGAAATTTGCCCAAGTAATTGTGCATGCAATTTTGAATTTCAAAGGCTCGGAAAATGATTTCGGAGTACTTATCCTCTTCAAGTGAAATTTTTCAACAAATGCGTAATAAAAAATGTATTAGAATTCGATGCAAAATGCAAAAAAATTCACATCTTTTAGTGACACTAAGGAAATATTTATAATTTCATAGCGCCACTTATTCATTCACTTTCATCACATTAACAAAATATAACTCGGACACATACTACATAATAATATTATAGACCAATAATAAGAGTCTACTACAAATGTCCGAAAGACAAATGGCCGACAAAGACAAATAGCCGACACGACTAATTGGCCGAATGGTACAAATGACCGAAAGACGAAAGGCCGAAATACAAATGGCCGGCAAGGACAAATGGCCGAAAGACGAAAGGCCGAAATCCAAATGGCCGACTTGGACAAATGGCCGACAAATACAATAGGCGGACAAAGACAAACGACCGAAAAGACATATGGCCGAATCGGGAATCCTGTTTACACAGTGTCGGCCATACGTCTTGTCGGCCATATGTCTTTTCGGCCAATTGACTTGGTCGGACTATTGGATTTCGCCTTATTGTACTTGTCGGCCATTTGGGTTTCGGCTATTTGAACCATCCACCAAAAAAAAAATCGGCCAATTGGTCGTGTCGGCTATTTGTCTCTGTCGGCCATTTGTCCATGTCGGCCAATTGGCATTCGGCCGTTTGTATATATCCCCAATAATAATAACATTTCTTACTGTATGACAATTCGTCATTCATGAGACATTAAAACCGGAGTTTTACGATGAATATTTCCCCCATACAACATCAAGTAGGAACCTAATTCCATCCAGAATGTTCTGCTTAACATAAAAATGTCTATGTAAATGCTTATTATGGAAATGTGATACCTACTTATTATAATGCCGGGTCCGCACGCTTGCCAAACCATGACAAATCATCACGAATTTTAACGTAACGGTAGGGCTTTTGGTTTGGCTTGTGTAGGCTTGTAAGCACTTGCGGCCGATCTGCTCAAATGTCCGGCCGCTCAAAATATGACCTATCTGTTTTTTGTTCGAAATGTGATTTAAGGCTCCCCAGTCTTAAATCACACGTCACGGTCATTTCCTGCGGCATTAAGGTTCAACATTTTTGGCTTTAATTTCGGTTCAATCAAAAAACAGTTACGGCTAATCATAGATTTTAATGCATATTATTATCAATACAAAAAAAATATTTATACTCCGCGACCTTTCGGGAAACGAGTCTTTTGGAAAAAAGATCAGAGGTGTTTTCACATTTTTTTTAGAAATCTATACAAGATATAAAAAATCTTTTACGATTATTCCCTAGATAAAAGTTCAATGTATGTACCCTATTTTTTACAAAGCATATTTAGTAAAGTTTGTCGAGATCTAAGGTTTCCCGTTTTTAGAAAATTTTGAAATGTCAGTAGTATGCCTACTCTTAAAGCAGATTTCGCTTACATAACTTATATCATTATTATTTTTCATTCTTTTTCGTTTGTTTAGCGAAAAGTTTTTAACAAATATCATTATAAATATGTCTGCTGAAGGCATTTTTGATAAAATTTACGGTACGTAGGTACGTGGGCGCCCCTAGCGGCGTAGGCAGAGACGAATATTTAAACAAATCAACCAGTCACATTTTATCCCGGTTTTAGTTTTTTTTAAATGACAATATGCCTACTTTTAACATGACTGTTGTCTTCACACGATATGCCTATCTTTAAAGGGCACTTAAATTATTAAAAGGGTAGGTAATTCAATACTGTACCAGCACTTAAACAAAAACGAACTCTTGGAAATAAATACTTAGTTGAGAGAATCCAATGAAAAACTACAAAGAACTTCTAAAATGACAAGCTTATGTAGTGAAGTTTTTCGGGGAAATATAATATATCATGATAATAGTTATATAATGTAAAACATACCTAATCCTATCTTGAATATACATAATTCTGGAGGAAATCGTGTATGTTTGTTTGTAATGCTGGACCGTGCCAACTTTTGCTAGAAGCAATGCTTCACATACGATCGAAAAGTGTTCGGCTAATATTACTTTTCATTGACATAATAATACATTCTATCTTCTCCGTTCTTCTCGGGTGTACCGTGTGTAAATTGTCGATGTTGTCGAGCTTTCGGCCTACTTGCTGAGGCCATCTTCAGGACTAATGTATCTCGACAACATCGACAATCTAGACACGGTACACCCGAGAAGAATGGAGAATAAATTAACAAGGATCGTGAAAATCTACAAAGCTATAATACCAAGTCCAAAACCTTTGTAATTCATTGACATAATACGAGTCTACAAAATGTTTTGAGCAGTCATCGATAGATATCGAGCTTCTATATATTAATATTCCACAATTATTTTATAAATCTTATACCTAGTTAAAAAATATTTTTCGTATTGAAAACACGCATTAAATCTAGTGAATACAAACGTGTAAGGGATAGTCTAACTGCAGACTGCGAAAGCATATGTTCAAAATTGGACTGTCAGACACCCCAGTCTGTAGATTCTGTTCAGAGGACAACGGAACACCTATTCACATCCTCTGTAACTGTGACGCACTCGCTCAGAAAAGAAGCCGCTCTCTTGGAGGGCGAGACTACTCGCACCAAGACAGATCGTGAGCTACATGAGACACGTCGGCCTTGAAGACGAGTTGTAACATTGAAGGGTGTTACAATAGACCTACTCTGGTCGTAGTGACGCAGGGGAAGTACAGTCCCCTGACCTAGCAAGGAAAAAAAGGGATAGTCTAGCAATCTGTTCTCTCTACTTACTCCGCAGACCGCGTCATTTTTGACGGGTTTACAGCTGGTATCGTGAAAACAGCTATATAATATACAATATAATCCTATTCTAGTATATAATCCTTCATCCTGAAGCGGTATGTAATATGTAAAGTGATATGATATGAAATACTCTTATATGCGAGTAGATAAGTGTTCTATATGCTAAGGCTATCATGTTGTCAAGTAAGTATGTGCCTACACAAGATTAGTCTTTTGTAAGATGTGTCCTGAAATTCTGGGAGCAGTCACATTTCGCTATTGTGATAAATCACCGTGCTATTATAAAACGCTGGTGATATTTGAGTGACTGTAAGTGATGACTGACTGTAAACTATGAGTAGAAATCGTTCTATTACCATCTCAACTTTTTCAAATTTTATTTATTTGTTTAATCTTTAAGTGAACAATAAATACATATAAACATAAGAAATGGACATAGTACAGATTATAAATCGTTGTTCACTAGGGAGAACTTATCGCAGAACTGCTATTTCTTCCAGTTTTGTATCAGATTGGAAGCGGACAATGATTGAATCACAAAAGTAACAAAATCCAATTGAAAAGGAGACCAAATATTACAAAAAAATCCACTAGAGTCACTGCGCCTTACCTTAAACATTTTATAAACCAAATTACAGGATTATATCTATCAAACTACGGGAATATTCTCAAGTTTCAGTTATTTTCAGAGGTAAATTTGGGATAATTTTCTATTACGATTATCTACAAAAATTCAATTTCTAGACACTGGTGTCGCCAAAACATATTCTCATTTAACAATGTTTTCAGTCTTGAGATGATATCTTCAGTAATAGCTGAGTAATCTTACTTTTCCGGACACAATTTTTCCCAAGTTTATTTTTTATTGTTATTTATCGTCCTTGGACCCTATATCGGGCACTTGGACTCGTCAGTTTTACATATAATTAGACAAATAATACCTAGCTACAATATTCAGTACCTCTGCTCTTTTTTCAGTGTTATATAATATCTAGATACCACTGCTCTTTCTCTTAGCTGATCTTTTACAAAATCACTGTTAATTTGAGTTCAAGACTTCCCTGATGTTGTCACCATTATGGGAACATATAAATTGAAGAAGTGATGCCTAGAAGGACATTATCGTATCTTATGTCGCGAAAATATGAAGCAAAGGACGTAACGATCGTCACATTTCGTAATATTACGTAATTCTGCGTAAATTTACGTAATAAAACATAATCGTAATCGCCCTACAGTGCAAAGTATCCAATATCAAAAAGTTATTTTTCATAACTAGCTGTATTGGCCGGCGTTGCCCGTGTAGCCATCTTTAATAATAAACCGAAGTGCCTGACTGACTCTTCAGCCCTTATCGTAAATTTTTGACAAAACAATGATAGAATATTTTTTTTCATTTAAAAATAAGGATGCGAATGTAAATTATATTTCAAACTGATTTAGAGACATTTAAAAAATCATCCATCTTCATCCGTATTAATAAAAAAAATGGAAAAACAGCTGAACGCCGTATTATTATTTTTAATAGAAGAATTTATGTGCCAAATTGCAAGTTCGTATTACGTCTGGTGCTCGAGATATTCGTATACTATAAAAACTTTCAACTCTATATTGCACCCCTTTAGGAGCAGAATATCAACAAATCCCTTCTTAGTAGAAAGTTTTTCATTAAAACGTATCTGTTTTCAAAGTTTCACTTCTATAGGATTAGCCGTTTGGGCTTTGCTTTGCAGTTATTAAGTTAGTCATTCAGTCAGTGGCACTTTCGTTTATTATTAGAGATAAAAAAATAAATGTTTTTTTTTTACTAGGTAGATCTAGTCAATTACTAAAAGGCATCAGGTGTTTTTTTAGTAAATATTGTTTGTTATTATGATCAACTAGCTGCTTTACCTGGAGTAACAAAGGTAGATACGTTCGTAAACTCGTAAACATGATGTGATATTTTTGTTAGTAAGTGATTACCTAAATTGCCTTTCTGAAATAAAAAGATGCATATTTTTTTTATTTATTACGTTGGTACGTTTTAAAATGGCATCTTCATCTATAGATAATTTCAACGACAGCGAATCTAACAATAATAATGAGATTTTTACTTCGACTTTAAATTACTTACTCCGACTTGCCGACTTACTTCACTTCACGACACAAGCTTTTCAAGCCTACTGTGAAGTGTACAAAGATGTATTTGGGTTTATTTCGATAAATCCAGATTCATTTTATATATAAATAAAAAATAGCCCTTAGATAATTAAATTTTATACTACAGCTTGACTTTCTGCATATTATGTGCACCTGTTTCTTCATATTTGTTTTGTTGAACATAATACCACTCCAACTTGAAAGATGGCTGAAATCACTCGCAGATAAGTGGGTAGCCGTAAAGTAAAATAATAATAGAATGTATTTATTTATTCATCTTTATTTGAAAATTAAAAAAAAAAACAAAATCAAATGAGTCACGTAAAATTATTCACTAGGGCGACTCATGCATCGCGGCAATTTCTACCAGCTAACCCAAAAAGACAGCGTTCATAAACAAATCCAAACCTTTACGACAAAAAAACATTTTTTCAAATCACGATGACTAGTACAAAATATAATATTCGTAGACGTAATGCCCTCTCAATTAATGTTTACTTCCCTCTCCTACACATAGATGGCTCTTTACGATTACGTCACACGCATATAGAGTATTAGGAGCGGGAGCCCTTATAAAGCGTATCTTCAGCGTTTGACTCCGGTCACAGTAAGATTGATTGCGGTAATGATAAATTGAGATCCACAAAATATATTCCTATATTCCTGAGAGGGTGTGTGTGTTTGAGGGGGGGAGGGGGTTTATCCGAACTGTCAGGTTTAGAGAAGTCTTCATTTTCAGAAATCGTTTTATTTGTCTGATTTTTACAAGAGTGGAGATATTTTTATTATTTGTGCGCAAATTTTCCAATGGATTTTTCAATCCCATCCTGACTACTTAGAGACCTGAAACTTTGCAAATGTAAGTAAAGTCGATGACAATACAATTCTCTATCACTTTAGATCAGCCTTCTCTAGAGACAAAAAATATGTAAAGCGTTTCAGACGGATCTAAAGGTCCCGTGGGATTATTTTTTGAGGTAGAAAAGAGTATTTATGCTCAAAACACGCAGAATATCTTTTAACAACAGTACAACAGTAGTATTTTCCTAGAATGCATCGTTTAGAAGTTATTAGTGAAAAACTGAAAAAAGTACATTTTTTTCGGTTTTTGGGTCACCCTGTCCTTATCTCAAACGGAAAATTGGTGCAAACTGAAAGAAACTCTTCTTATATGCTAATGAAGAGATTAAAACAGTGTCCAGCTTTCCGACAATTATTTGAGCAACAAACCGTGGTTTTCTTGGGCTATTAGGGATGAAACACAAAAAAAGGTTATTTCTGTAATAAATAGCAAAGCCTTAACTAAATATTACAAAACACAGTACATAAAAAAATGATGGAAAAAATAATGACATCCATAATTGAGAGGATAAAAAATGTTAGTTCCATTATTTTCCGTCTCCCGTGAGAGGTCGGCGGCGCTGCGCGTATAACGTAAAGGTCATTTTTCAAAAAATGGAACGCCATCTAGTGCCAAAATGACAAATGACATGAGTGTTATGTGTTTGTCTCTGAATCTATGCCGAACCGACTTTCGAATGTCAAATAGTGACAACGATAAATCAACTTGTTCTTTTCTTGATGTTTTTTCGGTGTCTGCGTATTTTATTCCATACCTTTTAGGTATTATATTATAAGATACATCTATTTTCACCATTACGGGTGATTTCTTTATAAGCACTAGTTTTTCAGCATTCGTTAAAACACGTAAACATATTGACGAAAAAAGCCTGCTTTAAGTTATTGTACTTATAGGATTTGACTAAATTTCTGTTTATGGACCAATCTTAAAATTTGGGTTCAATCCTGTGACATGATTTTTGAAGAGGGTTTTAAAAGACAAAATAAGATATACTTATTTTCGACCACGATTATCGACCCATTCCATTACAAGAAAAGAAGTTCATTAAATACTTGACTAATCACTTTAAAGAACTACCTTAAACCTAACAAATTATTAACAGGCGCTTAACAGCGGACCTATCAACCAATCTGAGCGCGGAATTGGAGGTTAATACGATTGTGCTACATGTATTCGGGAGTAGCTTTAGTTGATTTTAAAAATCTGAAACATAAGTAAATTAATAAAAAATTACCAATTGAAACGTGTGTTATGATAAAACAGTACTACAATTAATATTAAACTGTCACCTAAAGCAAATATGTGTGCAACATTTCAAGGTGCTGGGACATTGGGAAGTTAATAAAATTTGTATAGGAAAATGTAGACGCAGACTAGACGGACCAAGTTAAATAAAAGTATTGTAATAAAAAGTTGAATACATGGTTGGCGCAGTTGGTTGAGGTGGCAGTTTCTCAAGCGGGAGGTGCCAGGTTCAAACCCCGGCGGTGGCGATGTATTTCACACTTTGCGATACAGGCTTTTAACCTAGTGCAAAGTGTGCAGGAAAGTATTTGAGTTTGTGTATGCAAGCCCAGATCCTTTTCTTTAAAACGAAGGTATCTACCAGTGACGAAGGGTTCTAAGAATACGATTCCCATCGAGTTACCTTTTTTATTTAAGATGATAAAATGATAGGTCCAGATCCAAAAACGTTAATATTTTTAATATAAGCGTTGCAGGGCAAACAAATCATCGTACAATCTCTATAATGTACCTACCTACTTACTTATGACTTTATGTTTTTAGGTTAGGTTATTGGTAGACATTTTATGTTATTTAGTTAATAACATGTAGGTACTTAGAACAACAGACACCCTGCCCAGTGAAATAAAATATAAGTAGGTACTTTCTTACTTTTTTTCACAAGAGCAAACAAAAGTCCATTATAGAAACCTAATCCGGGCTCTCTCCGAATATACAGGGTGTCATCCTTCAAACACTTAGCACAAAAAATAAGCGTTATAAAGCGTAGCCATCGAGACTGACCTGGATCAATTATGTTAATGAGATTTTTGAGGACGGAATGTTTGGATTTTGGAGTAAAACTGTGACAGGAATGCGTGTGCAGTAGGGCAGTCTGGCGTTATGACCTCAATGCCTAACCAGCAAAGGACGCGACGTTTGGTGATAGATAGATAAAGGGACATAAATATATAATCGCGCAAGGGTGCACACACACCCATAAAACACATTTCTAATACTACCCATAATTACTTATGTGTGCTATTCTATACCAACACGTAGCCTGGTATCAAAAATTTGTAACTAGTTTTGCCCCAGAAGTAGGTACTTATTTTGCCCCGTCTAGTTTAGGCGACTATGCTTATTTATTCGAGAGTAGGTACTTATAATATCAGTTTCTAAACGCAAAAATGTAAGACTAGTAGGTAGGTAATACATTTTAAAATCCACGTAATGACTTTTATTTCACGCGACTAGTGTGTGTGTGTGTGTGTGTGTGTGTGTGTGTGTGTGTGTGTGTGAGGGTGTGTGTGTGTGTGTGTGTGTGAGGGTATGTGTGTGTGTGTGTGTGTGTGTGTGTGTGTGTGTGTGTGTGTGTGTGTGTGTGTGTGTGTGTGTGTGTGTGTGTGTGTGTGTGTGTGTGTGTGTGTGTTTGTGTGAGTGTGTTAAAATTAGTTTGATTTTAAATAAAATAAAAATAAACAGAAACATACAAAGGGCGAGCTTATTGCCAAATGGCAATTTCTGTCAGCCAACCCATGATTTTCGGTGTTTTCTTAGTAATATTTTGATGGTAAAATTGACGGGCCCTCACTGGTTTCCTTTCTGTTTTTGTTGAATTGTTTGATATGTGCTGTTATAATTGTTTGTGCCCATGTGACAAAATAAATAAATAGATTATTCTCACCCTTTTCATCAGGCGATTGACAATAAAGATTATATGTAAATAGGTGGATGGTCTTTCGTTTGTATATTTCAATATGGAATTTCGCCATGTAGTACCATCGCGTAGGTCGAAAATCTTTATACCTATTGTTAACCGTTCTTATTGATTTTTAATGCCTATCACATCATTACACCCTGTATTATAGATATAAATATGTTTTGAGCAATGAGGAGATAAGAGATACTGTATGAGGTATACTTAGCAATATCACTATATTACTTTATTATACATACATATACATATTATACCAACACCCCGACAGATCCACTTACATTGCAAACCTTGTCTCGTCCATTCAACACTCTTTGTTCTAAGGTGTTAGCTTGTACAACCTGGCGTTGTACTGCTATTTTTTTCATGTACCTACCTAGTAGGCGCGAAGCTACCTAAGAATACGATTCCCATCGAGTTACCTTTTGGATGAAATTATAGGTATAATAGTGTCTAATTTGACGCAATCCAATAAGAAATTTTAGCCCCGGCTTCCCTTCTGCAGAAATCCACCATTCGCCACTACAGTGAGTACCTACCCAGCATTTACTGTGTATCCCATCGTTCACATAATGTTGTGGAATTTTGAGGAGGATCCCGACCCAACTATGAAGTCACGGTCATTTCCCACGGTATTAACGGTGAAAATCGCATGAACAATCGCATGATAAAATGCTTAAAATAGCGTTTTTTTCATTTTTTTGGGGTTCATTATGCGTCTATCAAAGAACTTTTACAGTTATTCCCTAGATTTTAATGCATATTATCAGTACAAAAATAAATTCACCGCGACTTTCGGACAACAAGTTTCTGTCTTTCGGAAAAAAAGATCAGAGGTGTTTTTCACAATTTTTTTTGAGAAATCTATACAAGATATAAAAAATCTTTTAAGAGGTTCAACGTATCTACTCTATTTTTTCCAAAGCATATTTAGTAACGGTTGTCGAGATCTAAGGTCTCCAGTTTTTAGAAATTTTTGAAATGTCGGTATGCTTACTCCTAATATACCTGTTTATGTATTTTTGTAAGTACACATACCTCGGGTTGACTGTAAGATTTTGCGATAAGTAAAAAAATAATAAGATTTTGCAGTCCGCCTTTTGGTAACTCTGTAATTTTTGTAATTCTGCGAATTTTTCTTTGGCCAATAAAGTTTTTTTTTAAGTACATACCTATGTAGTGTAATTGGGTTTAGCTGGCAGAGATCGCAGCACTACGATAAGCTCGCCCTAGTGAACAAATCTTATGATTTATATTCTTAATGTTAACATTATCTGTGTACTTTGTTCACCAAGGTGTAAATAAATGTTTGCAATGTTCTGGTAGTCTCTTGAATCAAGACTCTTGATACATGAGTCTATATTCTAAAATATTTTAAGTTATGTGTAGAAGTTTTGAGGATTCCTCTGAACACTTAATCATATTATTCACAACGGCGCGGCGTGGATTTCCACTACCGAACTTAATTCAATTTACCTCCATACTGAGAATGGTTAAAAATCTTAAAACCTTGTATATTGAAATTAATGTTGCAAGCAAATGTAGTAACACAGAAGTTGACCAAAGTAACTAGTTACTACTAATGCTGGATTTCACCAACTTTATAGTGAAAAATAGCCAAGATAGGAGCCACTCATCATTATTTTTCATTTACAATTTGTGCTAGGTGGCTCCTATCTCTGCTATTCCTCTCCTAAAAAGTTGGTTGAATCCAGAATCATCCGTTCTAAAAAATGCCTCGAGGGCACATATTGAAATTACCAAGTAGTTGGTTCAAAAACTACACTTATGCTGTTCCGCATACAGGTCTATCTCCTCAGTCACAAGTGTAATGAAGCTTGTGCGTGTGGAAGGAGAATTATGTACCTACATTTCACGAACACCTGAGGTTTATATGTAACCCAAAAAACATTAATCATGTACAGGGGCCTGTTCTACAACCTGTATGAAACACAGATACTTGTAGATACAAGATACCTTATTTACGACAAAAATAAGATTTGTAAGTACGAGGCAATAAGCAATAACTCAAAATATCGCTAAGCAGGGCCTGTATTGAGGCGACCATTACGTTTAACCAGCTTTTACTACAGATTTTAGACTGCTAAGTACTAAAGAAACTCACATGAAAATCTCAGATGTACCATGGAGATGATACTAGTTTACTTCAATAAATGAAAAGTCTCCAAAATTAATATCTTGTTGGTCGTTTCAAAATATTACCAAACTCACAACTCGTCTGCGACAAATTGAAATAATTTAAAATACGCCGTAATAACCTACATACGAATACATAGTAGGTTAGTACTCGACTGCAAAATATTTTAACACCTCTCTGTCATCCCCCTAACACCTGCATGACTCCCTGCACACCCCTCCAGGAGCGGGTCCTATAATACACGCTCTAAACGACATAATTAAATTTCTCGACACCCATGTACTACACGAAGGTACTTGTGCAAAATGCTCATTTATTTTCTAAATACTTCAGTACATGCTCTAAATTTTAATATAGACTTTTCCCTTACATGAATAATTAGGTTTTTCGTGCCCAGGTAAATAAGCAGCTAGTAGGCACTCGGTAGAATCTCTGCCTTTGCCCTAAACGGTCTTTGCGAATTTTGAGTTTAAATTTCAGGTAGGCAAATAGGGTGTTCAGAGTAGTTTCGGGAGGGGTTTGTTGAGGGGAAACCTTTCGGTGAACCTTGAGCCCTCCTTTCGAAAAAAATGTTTTTGCGTAAAAGACTGGATGATATAGGAGCTGAAGATCCTGAAAGATCCAGGGGTGGAGGTGGGTTTACCCTAAATGTTTGGCAGGCAAATAAAACACAAATTTCAAATGTAATTATACTCGTAGGATCAACGTTGACTAGAAGATTTTTCTTTGACAATAATTTCACTCGCCATTCTCGTTCCAATCTGGTCCCCGTCACCACACCGCACACACAAAGTGTGGACCGAACTGTGACCAGAATTGTCACGTGGGCACCCTTTGGCAAACTACCCCGGTCTTGTTTGTAATTTTGCATTTTATTCCCTGGCTTGGTGTTGTTGAATTTCCTCCTCTCACCCTTTTTTAAATGTTTTTTGAGTGTCCGGTAAAATGTTGATGTTCGTAAGATTTTATAAGACATTTACACGTTTTGGTCACGTCAATAACGAGGTTAATTGAACCGATATTGAATGTCATAAAAATGTATGAATAAATATTATTTAGGTATTTTTTTACAAATATTATTTACTGGTTACCCCATTATTAGTAATATTACAAATTAAATAACACAAAATTCAACGAAGTAGTGAAACAACGCTAAGCGAACACACGAACAACGGAGAAAACACTAAAACATTGACAACATTCTGTAAAGAGTCAATTACGTGTATTAATGTACAAGTACGTACGTAGTGTACATTAAATTAATGAATACATGAGTCAAAAGGTCTTTTCATTTTATTAATAAAACACTGGAATATAATATAATTAACGTGATTTCATTGGCTGCATACGTAGACCCTTTTCATAAAACGTCTATTACTATAATTATACTAGTTATAACCTGTCTAAAATTACGGACTTTTCATAAATCACATGAATATCGGGAATAAAAAATCTTCTTCATCATTTCTGCAAATATCAACAAATTTAATAAACTAATACAATTCTTTTGTAATCATTTGGGTACCCAGTTTTTTTACACTGTTAAGAAGAATGTGGGAAAAAACATTGAGAGATAGGATAAAAACTGAATTAAGATATGAGTGACTGTAAGATTAGAATGAAATCGATTATGTTGAGAAGGTTAGGACATGTAAAGAGGATGAATGATGAAAGGGTTATATAGAAAATATGCATAGTTAAAAGAAGAGGTGTAAGGAAATAACCACTTGGCCAAATGTTGGCGAATTTACATTTAGTTATAATATAACATTCAGAATGGGTTGCAAACATCATCGCTCAAAAAATATAAGGCCAATGGAAGTTTTACGAATCTCACGAGACTCGAAAAAATCTAAAAAAAGTAGGTAGCAGTTTATCTTTAATAATATTTCAAATTCAAATTCAAATTCAAATTTTTTTATTGGGTATAAAATTACAAATTGTAAAGAAAAACAAATGAAATTACAACTCAATATAACACAAAAGAACTACTCTCCAAAATTGAGCAGAGCTCGTGCTTTGGAGAGGAACAAAACATAAGATCTTATAACAATTAGTTTATCTATGCATATATGTATGTATCATTACCAATCAAGAGAAAGCATTAAAGAAATGTACAAAAGAACGACGGAAGGAGGAAACATAAACACAGATACACACATACACACAAACACACACAAATACATACACACACACACACACACACACACACACACACACACACACACACACACATACACCCACATACACAGATCCACATTGCAGACGTTTGGAATTAAATAAGTATTTCTTTAAGTTTGCGCTTGAAATCTCTATAGTTCGTTTGTGGACCATGTCTATATTCTCGGTCCAGCTGATTATACCACCTCACACCCAGAAAAGCGTAGTGATGTTGTCCAGTTGTGGTTCTTCGGAGCGGGATCTTTAAAAGCCCCTCCGTATAATTCAAAGTGTCCTGACTGACTGACATACTCACTCATCAACCCAGAGCCCAGACGGGTAGAGAAGTGAAGTTTTGAACATAGGTAGGTTTCAATACAAAACCTTCCATTAAGAAGGGATTTTTGGAAATTCCACCCCTTAGGGGGTGAAAAATAGGGTTGAAAGTTTTTTACGCTTTTTTCTTCAGGTTAAGTATGTGGCCACAACGTAGTGTCTTGATTAAAGAAGAAATTTTAATTCACTGAAATATAACGAACCAACACTAGATAAGTGCATTCACACTGAAATTAAACGTACATTTTTTTGGAGATCGCTTCACGAAAATTATGTTTTTAATACCGCCGCCATTTTATCGTACATTCAGCTTCAAAATGGCGTCGTACTCTCTATCATTAGCGCCGTGTAACATCTGCGTTACTTTTGCAAGTTACACACTTAAAATTTTCTTATACCAACTGTAAAGTGCCTAATTACGCTTAATTAGGTGCTCTTTTGCTAATTTATTTAATTAATGCAATATTTCGGAGCAGAATTCTACGAAAATATTCACATCTCTCGAGATTTTCGTTCGCGAATTCCTCAGCGAATATTTTTAGAAGAATTTTATTACTCGAATTAAATTTTTTGAGATTAGAATGATCCATAAAGTTAGAAAACTATATATTAGTTGAACATTAAATAGTTACTTACAGAGTTTGAAAAACATTTTTTTTTATTTTATGCTCCCGCTACATGCTCGTCATGGGTCGCGTCCGAGTGGTGTTCGTGAGTAAAAAGGCGTGTGTCTTGAATGTTTGTCTTGACGTGTACGTAGCAGACGGTTGACGCCTTTTTACTCATGAACACCGTTTGCTCGGAACTCGGACGGGCGTGTGGCTGGAGCATTAGATTTACTACCCGGAATTAGTATAGAGAGTGGATGTACATTCAAAATAATAAAAAATTAAGCTTAATAATAAAAAAATACGATATCATTTTTATTTCCCTAGAAAACCAATTGGATGCCGACATTAAAGGTTCAGGGGTGTGTTTAGTATTGCAAATACAAATCTAAAACATTAAAGTTAGGTATTAAAATTTAACCCTACTATGACATCACAATAATTTCTCACGGTTCAAAATCGCGTAAGCAATCGCATGATAAAATGGTAAAAATCGCGTTTTTTCCATTTTTTGGGGTTAATTTCGCTTCAACCAAAAATCTTTTACGGTTATTCCCCAAAATAACTATGCCTTATTATCGCATCAAGCAATACTAAACTCAGTAATACCAATTTTGCTTCCGTCAGACTTCTGAAAAAAAAATGACTAAGTATACAGTAAAATGAGTTTAGCCCTCCGTCAAATTTATAACTTCAGAATTCAGAAGAATTAATATTAAGTAACAGAAGAATTAGTAAGTAAGTACTAAGATATTAACGCCTTAGGTAAGTTAAGACAATTTTAAATTGATAAGGGTGCGGGGCGGAAGAGGAAGTCATCAAAGTAAGTCTAATCGTCATCATCGTCACCAGGACCATCAAATCTCTTCATGACTTCCCTGACACGATCCTTACGACAGATTATAATTATATTTCTGCAGAACACAGGCAAACCCTGGCTTTACTACGGATTCACAGGCAACCTACATCCCACGATCTGTGCACGTCTGCGATATTACGTGCCGCCATACAAATCGCTATGAATGCGTCTGTAGATTTACGGACGAACCCCCTCTCATGGTATGTAAATCCACGTACAAATCCAAATTCACAGACCGTAGGAAGCCAGCGATACGATTCAACATTAGGATGGGCTTACACAATCACTAATTGCGTCACCGCGTAAAAATCGTATTGATTGCCAATATTTCGTAAAACATAGCAATTATTTCGGCAATATTTAAAGCGAGACAACGACATTATACGTGCAAACGAGAAAGATAATTTATATCATGATGTCTGCGACAGGAATTGCCGAATGTTCAATTAGCTTGGTAATTTGCACGCAATATCATTGTCTCGCTTTAAATATTGCGCAAAATAATTGCTACGTATTGCTAAAAATAATGTTAATCAATACGATTTTTACGAGTTGCCGCAATTATTGCTCGTGTAAGAGCACCCAAGAGCACAGGTTTTAAAAATCCAGTAAAAGAGTCCTAAATGATGTTTTCACATGCAATGTCTTCAATTTTGCGTTTCGCAAAAAATGCGTTTTTCCGTAAACCGAAAATTCTTATTAAGGTGTCCCGTTGTACTTACACTTACAAGATAATATTATTATAGGTATGGGGGTTTATGGGGGTTGGGGGGTGGAAGAAAAGTGTTATCATGTAATTACATGTAGGCCCCCTCCATGTAGAGTCGGTATGTAGGAAGAGTCAGTCAGTATATTATCAGGGGGGTCGGCGGGTATGGAAAATTGTCAAATAATTATTATTTTATGACATGTAGCAGTAACGATGTGTACGTGCGCCATCTAAGTATGTTCGTATCATTCTAAAGGGTGGTTAGTATGTGTCTTAAGGGGAGGAATATACCGAAAACATACCCTGTGTCTCTAATGCGCCCGCTACACGCTCGCGAGTCACCACGACCTTTTAGTGTTCATGAGTAAAAAGGATTCAACGGTCGGTTACGTACACGTCAAGACAAACGTTCCATCCGCACCTCTTTTTACTAACCCATATAACATTCTAAATCGCATGCACGTAATTACGAATTGCACTGATGGCTCGCAGATGCAATTTTAAAAATAAGTTTTTTTTTTGCCTTTTTGAGAACATTTTCGCTTTATTTATAACAGCTTTATGGCAAAACAGTCTATTTTAATGCATATTATCATTTCGAGAAAAAAACAATTCCTTACTACTTTTGTGAAGGGAGTTATATTTATGTATATCTAATTTTCATTACATGTTATCATTCTGGTTGCAATCCGGTCACCGTTACCACACCGGCAACCATAATATGGATGCGGCGTGGTATCAGAAACCGAAGTACAACCTGAATGGTTCTATGGGCAATCTTTTTCTTGAATCTATACAATATATTAATACTTGCAATATTGTAAGACGATTTCTAAATACTGATATTTCAGGCACAATGCTTGTATTTTAGGCCCCGCGTTGAGCCTAATCCTCTGATATCCGTGATATCTGGATAGGTGAATTTTTCCCAGTATTAGGCTGAAGAGTTTATATGTGAATCATGAATGATTAAATGTAGACTGTTCTGGCTGATAATACTGAGAAGTGTGTTGACAAGTCTTGCCTCTTATAAAAAGTTAAAGTATATAGTACCTACTTACATAGAATTGAAAATAAGTTTTTTCACAGTCTGTATAGTATTTTATTAAATTTATAGATGCCTACTCACAAGTATGTGTGTACCTACAACGTACGTTAAAATATATTAGGTATGATGAGTATAAATATATCTTGAAAATTGTAATTTTATGCATAGTAGCAATCTGACTCCCACGCCTTTCTTCACATATTTCTACAGTAAATAGGTTAGATAGCACTGTCAACCTATCAAATTCCAACATCATATGGATACACCAAGGGTATCTATGTACTTGTCTTTGTTAGTCTGTTAGTTAGTTAGAAAATTATATAAGGCGTATAAATACCTACAGAGGTCGATGCTTTCTTTTTAAATATAGTATAGTATCTTAGTTAAATCTTTATTATTATTTTTTCTGGTATTGTTTTTTTTTATGTTTTGTACGTTTTTTTTTTGTTTATATTTATTTCTTTTTTGACTTTTTTCTTTTTGATTTTCATATGAATATTTTACAGTCATATTTTGTTTTTGTTGTATAGTTTTGTCCATATTAAGTAATATTTTTTTTACGATTGTTATAAATTCTTCCTAATATAAATTTAAATGTTCCATTTACTCCATGTACTACATTCGCTTATACTACCAATTGTGAGAAATTTTTATTGTTTTTAATTATATTTTGTATTTTTCAAAGGCCGTATGGCCGTTTATGTCATAATAAATAAATAAATAGTGTAATCTTATTTATTTTGTTAGGTATAATATCCACCCATGTGTCTAATGCCCCAGAACAGACTCTGGTCTAGAGGGGCAGTACAATTTCCATACCATAATGGCAATTGTATCTACTATATCTTTTATATTTTCTTGTTTTATGTATGTTTATTTTTCACTTATTGCCAAATTTGGTTCAACTGTTATATGTGTTTATGTGGGAAATAAATCTTCATTCATTCATTCATTCATGTGTCGTGTTCACATACTTGGTGTATAGTAGAGAAATAATTTTAAAAGCAAGATAGTTTTGCGAATTGCATAAAGAAAAAAATACTCCGATAATCCCTTTAAACAGCCATCACAAGTTTGAAAAACAAAGTTGATTCTGACAACCCAAAAATTGGGTAGTTTTTTTAAACAACAGTTCTGAAATATAATTTGAAAGTAGCGAAAAAATGTAACCATATCTTATTATCACATCAAGCAACACTAAACCAAGTTTGCTCCGTGAGACTTCTGAAAAAAAAATGGACTGTACACCACATAGTGTGGGTACCTACTTGCGGTGTACATAGAGCATACATATTGTGTGCCTATTATAGATTTATGTAACTTTGTAAGATTTTGTGTTTGCAATAATTTGTAACAATACTTGGATGTTTTATGAGTTATGATATACAATATACATGTTGTATATTTATAGATATATTTGTTTAGCTTGGTGTATGACTGAATATATTATTGATTTATAGTCTACATAGATACGAAGTATATTGTGTTATATATTTTATGTTGTTTTTGTGAAGTTGAGACGATCCCCCTTCCTTCGCACAAGCAATATAGTCCAAGAGCCCGCTGCTTAATTTATGACGTATCTGTTTTTTGATCGAAATGTGGTACAAATGATAGCTTACCAATAGGGTATTACATCGCACTAGGGTTGCCTATCAAAATCTTGCCGCAACCCCCCCTGCCCCCCCCCCGAAAAGGTCCCTCTTCGCGGTTTTTCGCATTTTATAGGAATATGGTAAGAGATAGGAGAAAGTAGTCAATGACAAAAATAATCCTTGCTAAATTTTTTACAAAAAATGTTAAATCAATTTTTTCGTAGAACTAGCAGTTTACCCGCAATGGCCGGTCCAAAACCGAAATTCATTTAAAAAACTAAAAAAATGAATTTAAACTAAATTGGTTGAAAATTGATAAGAGCTACAGAAAAAAAGTTACAGAATGAATTAATTACCATAGTCTTAGCTATAAAACGAGCTATAACTTATTTTCATACATCTAATAATTTAGGAGTAATTGCAATAAAACTCAGTGACGAAAATTATTAAAATTTAGTTTTTCATAAAATAACCAGCGATATAGCACCGCAGGCCAATTTTTTTTTCCATAAAATGTTAGTGATAATGGGTGGAAGAAAGTTAAAGAAAAAAAATCAAAATAAATATTTTTTTTTTCAAAAAATATCCTGTTTTTTGACCGGCCATTACGGGTAAACTACTAGTCCTATGAAAAAATTGACTGTATGTTTTTTGTAGAGAAATTAGCAAGGATTATTTTTGTCATTGACTACTTTCTCCTATCTCTTACCATATTCCTACAAAATGCGAAAAACCGCGAAGAGGGACCTTTTCAGGGGGGGCAGGGGGGGTTGCGGCAAGATTTTGATAGGCAACCCTAGTGCGATGTAAAACACTATTGGTAAGCTATCATTTGTACCACATTTCGATCAAAAAACAGATACGTCATAAATTAAGCAGCGGGCTCTCGGACTAATAGCTTTAGAAGGAAGGTATATCGTATTAAATTGTGATTTGACCTGTATTGTTTATATTGAATTGTAATGTTTCTTAAACTGAAATAAAGCAATTTTTATTATTATTATTATTAATAATATAAAAAATAATAATAAAAAAAAATCCTTCAATACTGATTTAGACAAATTCCCATAGCCATAAATTTCCAGATTACCAAAACTTGAGGAGTAATATTATTCGATCAGTATTCCTAATAAACCCACAAGCTATCCTATTACAGTTACCTGGAAATCTTGAAGACATGAGAAGTCATTTCATTACATACCTTACTCCCACATTTCATAGCTACCTACAAGGATGACTTCACCCTATAAAATGAAGCTTAACAATTCCGAGCCTAGACGTACGAAAATGTTTGCAAATCGAAGAGGGGTGTTCTTAATACCCCTGGAACATTTTGATTTTCGGCTCGGTTTTTCCTATATTTTTGTGCCTGAAAGTATGTACGGGTACTGGGTAGGCATGCTGGCACATTTATGCAGAAAATTCAAGAAGAGGTGTGAGGAAGTGCGGACCCCCGAGACTGACCTGGACCGATCATCATGTCGACCAGAGCGTGTATGACAAATTGCATGAATGTGACAGAGACTTTAGGAGTGTGTGTGAGGATTGGGAAGTCTGGCGCTCTGTCATCTCTGGCTACCCTGCAAGGGACGTGGCGTGAGGGTATAGATAAATAGAATATAAGTAACAACAGAACATAGCATAATACCTAATCTACTTGAGAATGAGCCCATACCAAAGTAGACGAAAGCAAACTTTTTTTTTTGTGTGACAGAATCGAATTTTCTACATCCCTTGGTTGAATAACAAGTAGTTATCTCAACAGATATACAGCGAAAGATGGACTTTCCATCGGGCTCCAATGACTAGTCGTAGAGCTAACACTCAACCTAACGCTAGATGCTATCAGTATAAATATGTGTGTAAGGCTGGGGGTCTGGTTTCGATTCCTAGGTGCGGCGGACGGATGGATTGAAATTGGTAAATTATACTTGAGTGTAAAGCGATCACAGTGAACCAGGCAACGATCAGTTATAAGCCTGAAAAAAATGGGGTATTTCGGCACCCCTTAGGCTCGCACAAGTTTTACATATAATAATGCGCGCATACACCTACACTTGCGTATGTAGGAATTAACTGTGAGAGAGAAATACTACGTATACCTTATCTTAAATTGTTTGTTAAGCCCGCGGAGTAATTAACGCGGTATTGAGGTAGACTTTAGTATTGTATTTCTACCTACAACATATACTTAATACGTATTATTATTCATTAATTAACATACAAGTTAAGGGCTTGGTACCAAGTAAGGAACCTATTAGTACCAAGGATGACGTCAAGGTCATTTCCCAAGGTTCAAAATCGCGTGAACAATCGCATGATAAAATGGTAAAAATAGCGTTTTTTTCATTTTTTGGGGTTTTGCGTTTTGCGTTTTGTCAGTATTTTATTTGTTTTTGTTTTATTTTGTTTTTTGTACATACATGCAACCTTGAGCTATTATATTTGGGTTATTATTGCCCCGGAACAGGTGGGGAACCTAGTGGGGCAATAAAATCCAGTACTTTTTTGTTTATATATTTGCTCTGTAAAATACTTTTTGGATAGTAAATAAACGAAATGAAATGAAATGAAATGAAATGAAAACTTCACGGTTGCTCCCTATAGATTTGAATGCATATTATCAGTACAAAAAAAATACCCCACAACTTTCGGGAAACGACTTTACGTCTTTCGGAAAAAAATATCAGAGGTGTTTATCAAATATTTTTTTGAGAAATATACACAAGATATAAAAAATCTTTCACGGTTATTCCCTAGATAAATGTTCAATTCATCTACCTTATTTTGTTCCAAAGCATATTTAGTAACGGTTGTCGAGATATAAGGTCTCCCGTTTTTAGAATTTTTTGAAATGTCGGTATGCATAATCTTAATACGTATTATTATTCATTAATTAACATACAAGTTAATGAGTTTTATCAGGTCTGGTTTAATTGGTGGAAAAACTACCTATGTTCCCATTACAATACATTGGAAGACAATCGTGTAGAATTAAATTGCTTTCTATTAAAGTATTCCTACAACAGTATAGAAGAATTAAGGATGAACATTGTCGGGCTTACGACCGACCTCGGCTGGCTTAAGTGATCACTTTACACTCGAGAAACATTCGCCATTTCAGTTCACCCCGGCTGGGATTCAAACCCATACCTTCGTCTCGCTTAGTAGGGATCATATCCACTACACCACGAAGAGCGACGGCTGTGTTGTCGAATTTCATGTACATTAAGTACCTATGTATTGTTGCATTTCTTACTGTTGAAGGGAGAGGGTGGTATTGGTATTGGTATGGATATCTATTATACTGAGATTGTTTTGCTTTGTTTTGTGTGGAGTGCGCACTCTTATGGGTGCGGTGGAAATTGTAGATTGTAGAACTACAGACTTTTTCTTTTGTATACTGTATCAATTGACATCGGGCAACGCCGCCTCGACGTCTTTCTCTAGCTGTGTTGTAGGATTGGCAACATCGCATAGGACCACCACTCCTGTCAAATCTCGTATCAGAAAATATTAATTGGTCTCTCATACTCGTTGTTAAGGGACTGTTATTCCATACATTTCTTTAGCGATGGTGACGGCAACCTCGCCTATAATGTTGGATGTATTAATCCCACAGATCGTTTCCTCTAACATGGCCGCCGGCGGAAGTTAGCTGCAAGTGGAGTTTCAAATTGTGTGTAGCCCTGATTGTCGAATCTTGTCATAAGAGCTGTCAGAGGTCCGTAATATTCCCACATTGTATTTTCTACAAGCAAACTACAATGCCGAAAATATTGCAGAGCGGAGCTAGAGAAATCATTTTAAAGGCAAGATAGTTTTGCGAGTTGGATAAAGAAAAAAATACTAAGTCAGTAACATACTGTAGCACCGGCTTTCCTCCTATAGAAATTCACTCCTCGTCAATGGTAGGTAACTATAAATAAATAAATAAATAAATAAATAAAACTTTATTGGCCAGAAAATATATGTAACAACAAAAACAAGACAAGATAATACAGTGTGCCAAAAGGCGGACTTATTGCAAAAGCAATATCTTACAGTCAACCCGAGGCTCAACTATATTAGGTTCTTAGATTTAGAGAGGTTAGATCACTATGTATATTTATCTTCTCACGCCGCATCCCTTGGGGGGTAGGCAGAGAGAACAGATCGCCAGACTTTGCTATCCTTAGACACACTCCTTGATTCCGTCACATAAACAAAATTTTTCGTACACACTCGCTTCCATTTCTTTTACTCAGTTCGCGTCCGTCCTTGAGAATCTGGTCAACATGGTCAAGCGACGACGTTTTTGAACATCCGCGCTTCCTCACACCTCTTCTTTCTTCCAAGTCCCAGGAATATTATCTTCGTTATTCTTTATTTATTTATTGTTTTATTGTTTCATCATTCATCCTCTCTACATGTGCCAAACTAACCAGCGTAACAATTAATACACCTATTAAATTTTCTCCGTTTATTCGTTTAGCAGGACAAAGCCGTGCACTAAAGTTAGTATGAAAATTTATAAAAAATATATTAGTATATTGAAAATATTATTAACCCTTCCAATACCACTTGATTTTATTAGCGTTAATAATATTGGGTATAAAATTCGCTGAAAAGTTTTTTCCCATATTCAACCCATTTAATCCCGCAACATTATACAATTTTACGAAAACGATTTGAGATAAAACACGAATTTAATTACTTGATAATAATACATAATAACACAAGAATATTGATTTCCAGTAGGGGTACCTACTTATCTATAGGTAGGTAATTACGTAATATTAAGTAGAACGCGCAAAGAATTCAAAACGGAAACAAGTGAACGAGGTAAATCTGAAAAGCTTTTTAACCTCCACCTTTTTGTATTTGCAGGGATTGTTGAAATCAATTTCAAATGCGGTTAGTTGACAGGAATCGCATCAGCATTAAGCTCGTCCTAGTGAACAGATGCTATAGCATTTTATTTGTAACGCCACCATATTTTTTTTTCTGTTTTCTTCAGATTTATTAACTTGTAAAACACATAAAATTTTCATACCAAGATAATATGTTCTAAGTTGAATCACAGGGAGCGAAAAATGTACTTAAATATTTTTGTATGAAGAAAAAAAATGTGTTGATTTAGGATTGCATGAAATCCACGTATTTTTCTGTTTCAGTATGTCTGATTTTTGGATGAGATTTTAATAGTTATAATAATCTTTAATTTACATACAAAAACTATTAAGTATATAATTTTGCCACCTAACTAGGCAAAGCCCGTACTAACTTGCATATTAGGTTACTTCAGTATGTATTTCATTTATATTCTATTCTATTATTTTTATGGCAAAGCACCCGTTGTCAATTGATTCATTGCACGCATTGCCATACAAACGACTACGAGGTCCTTTTTCATACTTAAGACACGATGAGTTACTAACTTCGAATTACGTGAGTTTAAAGATTTTATTTACCGGTTTCTCTTTTGAACTAGTGACATATTTCCATTATACTGTAAGCCACGCGCAATAAAGTACATACCTTCATATTATTACTAATAAGCACCCCCTACCTATATTTCGCGGAAACATCGTTTAGAGCACGTTGCCAATTTGATACTTGGTAATAAAAGGGTTAAAATTTTCAGGATGTTTGGAAAAGGTTAATGAATTATGGGTTTCTTTTTACATTCATTCCCCCTCCCCCACCCCCCCCCCCCCCCCTCGTGCTGGCGAAACCGGAACACGTTGGTGCCACCAATGTAAACATTATAGGTTCAATTCAGTAACTTTTTTGAACTAAAATAAATATGTACTTGAAATTTACTTTAATCTGAAATAATAATATGCAGGGCCGACCTGTCCATGTAATAGGCAAAGCAGGCAATTGTTGAGGGCGCTCGTATTTGGGGGGCGCCATTGACACAGCTTATGGATAGTCAGTGAAGAAAAAGAAAAAAATGAAAAAAAAAATAGTCTGCGGCGCTACTTTGGGGTGTGCTTTTTGTAAAAAAATATTTTAATGACTACTAGGTACTAGATACTTTAATATCTTAATACTTAGTGTCTTTAAATACTAAGACTTAGTATTTAAAGACACTAAGTATGGCGTTATGCAGAAGGCAGCCAGTCCACAATTAGGTATAAATCGAGTTTTTGGTATTAGCACATGCAGAATCTGTAACACTTTATTCTGGAAAAATAAGCCAGCAGCCTTTCATATAAATATTTTTCAAAAAACGCATTTGAAAATATCACCTCATTCAAAATCTACCATTACACATTTCGTAGAATGCAGACAGACTCCGTATGGGCATTCCCGCATCGAAAAGTACACAAGTACATTTAACAGAACACAGCCAGGTGATGCCTGGCCGAGATTCTAAAGTATACGAACCAAAACCCAGCAGCAGGTAGCTGACCTATTGTTTTAAAACAATAAAACCATTAGCCGTCGGCCGACGAATCCCAATAACACAATTCGCAGAACGCAGTCAGGCGGCCTGTGAGCCTTCTGTAGATTAGTGTTTCGTTAATGACAATAACGATGTTTATATTGATTACTCAATGATTACTGATTAGTATGTAGGATATTGTAATTTTAATAATAGGATTAAGAATGCTTTTGTCTTATGGAGAAATGTAGGTGTCATTGTAAATATTTAAACTGCCTTAATGTGATTAACTGATTATTCTACCTATTATAGAAAAAAATGTTTAATGCCCATACGTTTGTTCACTTTGTTGTCACATTATTAATATTAATTTATTATATTTTAATGTAGATATCTACACATATTTTTATGTTTTTCAACTCTTTGTCTAATGTAATTAATCATTATCATCAATGTATTGCCTATTATTATACGTAAAATAGTTATTCTTTGTTCTAAATCTTTATTGGTTAAAGAAACACAATGCTACTGTGCCAAAAGGCGAACTTATTGCAAAAACAATATCTTACAATCAACCCAAAAAATAAAGAATTACCTATGACCTTATTTCTATTTTTCATAGGATATTTTTATAATAACTTCAAAGAGCTTGAAAATGATGCTTTTTATACCACAGTGAGATGTAGATCGTACATTCATTTTAACGGGATCTTCAATTTCTTTGAATTTTTTGTACATACGGTAAAAAATTAAAGAATGTACCTTCTGCCTCCATAAAATTATTACGTAAATATTTTTTCAATGGCAAAAACCTACGTATGTATAGAGTGGTAATTCTGAAAACGATGGGTGTTTATATGAGGCTGGCTGTCTTCAGCTAAATGCGTTTCACAAAACACGTGTACTGTAGAAAAAAATTATCTGTTTAAAAACGCAAACATCTCTAAAATATTCAAATTTATTTTTTTGTGTCTGTAAGTAGACAATATATTGATATTGATTGAATAGTTAGTTACCTTAATATTAAATCAGTAATTGAATAAATTTAAAAAGATCTTCGCGAACACAAAAGTGGTCATATCTCAAAATGATGTTTATGTGGCCTGGCTGCCTTCTGTATAACGCCATTCAATTATTAGTGTCTTTAAAACAAATCGCAAATTGAATATTTTTATGTCACAACCACATTACAAATTTATCGGACCAGAAAAACATCAAACTAGCTTCAACTATTCTCTGTTTCAAGAGTAAACTGAGGCATCATTACCTTTCCATGAATTATCCATCCAACTCACAACTCCCTTGATTCCTTCCTTGTCCTTCATCCCATGATCATCCACCACCTATTTCATTTTTTTTTTGTATGTATGTATAATATATAATACATATATTATTTTTCTGCATCTTGTTTTTGGTTCCCATACTTTCATAAGTATGTGTACAATTATTTATCTCATTTTATTGTCACAAGTGGTTGGTTGGCAGACATTGCCTACGGCAATAAACCCGCCATTTGGGATAATGTTTAAAATTTTATTTATTTATTTAAAACAAAGTGGTGGGTTGGTTGAGGTGGTCGGTAGCCTGGTTGGTAACGCACTCGACTGTTAACCCAGTGGGCGCGGGTTCGATCCTCGATGCCGACCTACTCCACTTCACAACACAAGCTTTTTAAGCTTACTGTGATGTGTACAAAGGTGTATTTATCGAAATAAACCCAGATTCATTTATTACAATATATATATATATATATATATATATATACATCCTACTTACTTTACGGCGTCCGTACATTGCGAAATATACGCCTTTAGAGCGTCCAGTACAATACGGCGTCCGTATACGGACGCTCTAAGGTAATCAATGTTATTTCTTGCCAGGCAGCTGACGTCATCACAGGGAATCAATATCAGCAAAAAAAATTTTGACGCCACAAAGTAACCTGCACGTACTTTTTCGTATATCATTGTATATTTTATGTTTTGAGCGTTGTGGGATAGGGGCGCTCTGTCTATATACTGTTCGTATATTTCACTTACATTCCGCCGATGATCGGGCGTCCGCTGTGAATATTTTTTTACGTGCAGCCGATGTTACGGCGTCCTCGAGCTGGCAACCTCGCAATTCTAAATTAATAGTAAAATCACAATTAGGATTTTGAAATGTTATTTGCGTTATGGACTACACATATCTGTAGAATAATAATGCACAATAGGTGTAGGTACCTACCTACTTACGAACATCTGGAGATAATATGCGGCTCGGCACGTAACATTTTTGTGTAATATTGGAAAGAATTTTAAGTAATACAATAGTCGCATTTATTGAAAAAATAGTATAATTATTTATTGATTAACTCTTTACGTGCTAAGCTTTTATGGGCTATTCGCTAAATGCCGATCTATCTCCTCACACCACGTCCCTTGCAGGGTAGGCAGAGAGGACAGGGCGCCAGACCACTCTATTGTCCTCCACACACTCCTCGCTTCCATCACATAGGGTAGGCAGAGAGGACAGGGCGCCAGACCACTCTATTGTCCTCCACACACTCCTCGCTTCCATCACATAGGGTAGGCAGAGAGGACAGGGCGCCAGACCACTCTATTGTCCTCCACACACTCCTCGCTTCCATCACATAGGGTAGGCAGAGAGGACAGGGCGCCAGACCACTCTATTGTCCTCCACAAACTCCTTGCTTCCATCACATAGGGTAGGCAGAGAGGACAGGGCGCCAGACCACTCTATTGTCCTCCACACACTCCTTGCTTCCATCACATAGGGTAGGTAGAGAGGACAGGGCGCCAGACCACTCTATTGTCCTCCACACACTCCTCGCTTCCATCACATAGGGTAGGCAGAGAGGACAGGGCGCCAGACCACTCTATTGTCCTCCACACACTCCTTGCTTCCATCACATAGGGTAGGCAGAGAGGACAGGGCGCCAGACCACTCTATTGTCCTCCACACACTCCTTGCTTCCATCACATAGGGTAGGCAGAGAGGACAGGGCGCCAGACCACTCGATTGTCCTCCACACACTCCTCGCTTCCATCACATAGGGTAGGCAGAGAGGACAGGGCGCCAGACCACTATTCATTCGTCCACACACTTCTTGCTTCCATCACGTAGGGTAGGCAGGGAGGACAGAGCGCCAGACTGTCTTATCTCCACACACACTTCTTGCTCCCGTCACACTGGTGCAATTTGACATACACCTTTACTTTACTTTTAATGAAGAGCTTAAAACCATTTCCAGATTTCCCAAAATTTATCACGCTACACCGTCTTTTTAGATATAATTTTCTGGCCTGTTATGGATATCAAAGGATTAATTAGGTCAGATGCACGGGGCCATAAATAGAAGCATTGTGCTTGAAATATCAGTATTTAAAAAAATTCTTACGATATTGCATTTAGGATGTAGGTAGGTATTCATAATTACCTACCTATGTTTGCACTTTTATGTACAGATTTTAATTATTGATTAGAGGTATTATATTTTTTTCCTAAATTAAATGCTAAGCTAAATAATTTACTTACTATTTTTTGAATTGCAGACCTACATCGTTTAGAAAAGTATCTGTGTTATCTTTTGAAATATTGTGCGAATGGGAATCAAATAATATAAGCGTATTTTATATATTTTTTACACGCTTTTATTACACGCTTTTATTATATTTGGCACGGACTTTGGTACGTCTATATGGATCGATGCAAATTTTAATAACTTCCTAACTACTTAGAGAGCCGAAACTTTGCAACCGTACGTAAACTGGCTTACACGTATGGCTTATGGCGTTTCAGGGCATCCGAGGGTCCTGAGAGGTCATGTGTGGTATCGTATGAAAGGGCGTTAGAAAAGTAAGTCATATTTTGTCCAGCTCGACCAATCGGTAGACACTGAGGGATCGAGAGGATCCAGTCACCGCACGGTACCGTGTTTGGTATCCTATGAAAGGGCGTTGGAAAAGAAATCCAGATCGTGAGTCATATTTTGTCCAGCTCGACCAATCGGGAGACACCGAGAGGTCGAGAGGATCCAGTCACCACATAGCGCCGTGTTTGGTATCGTATGAAAGGGCGTTGGGAAAGAAATCCAGATCGTTAGTCATATTTTATGCAGCACAAGCCATCGGGAAACAACGAGGGAAATACAGTATCATCTAAGCAATTAAAGCTAAATAGCCAACTATACTGTACGACGGAATTGGCGAATTAAAAGTACCTACGAGTACATTGTAAAATATACATATATTATATCTTTTCTTCGTTTTTCCCTAGTGTTCTGTGTGTATTTTGACAATGTTGTTGACTCGGGTTGACTGTAAGATATTGCGTTATCAATAAGTCCGCCTTTTGGCACACAAGATTGTCTTATTTTTTTGTAATCATTGTAATCATTTTGGTCAATAAAGATTTATTTATTTATTTATTTATTAATGTTGTCAAGCTTTCGGCTCTCTTGCTTGATGAGCCATGTTCAGGACTAATGTGACTGTAATGAATGCCTAAAACTAAAAAGGATAACATAAAAAAACTTTTAAAAGAACACGCTTATATTCAATGTGCTCTAAAAAGAATAAAATAATTTGAAATAAAAGCGTGGGGCTTCCTGTATTCCCTTAATTGCTCATTCTTCTGCAAAATAACGTCAAATAATTATATGCTTCCTGTATAATACCATTCTTCCCCATAAGAAGCCCCACGCTTTTTTTTCAAATTATTTTATTCTTTTTAGAGCACACTGAACATAAGCGTGTTCTTTTAAAAGTTTTATATATATATTTTTTTTGTTATTGTAAATACTGTATACTTACATTACTTACCTATTTTCTCTCTCTCTCTCTCTTTTTAGGCAAAGCACCCGGTAATACTTACCTATTTTATCTTCAATCAAAATAATATTTATAAAGCGTAAAAAAAACTGTTATAATAATATTTAGAGATTAGAAAAATGATCACACATTATAATCATTTAATTTCGTCAAATTGTCTGCTTCTGGCTTATGACTACATTTAATAAATTTAAAGTAGATATAATTGTATTCACTTGTGTATTCATTATTTATTTATGGAAGGGAAACAGTCAAATCATACAAACGAGTAGTTATCTAGGTCATTTTACTCACAATATGTCCGCCTTTGAGAATCTGGTCTACATGGTTAAGCCATGTGGTTCTTCCTGCCTGCACCTCTTCATTCTCCCAGGTATATTTCATTTGTTATCCTTTCATCATTCATTCTCTCTACATGTCCCAACCGTCTCAACTTATTCACTTTCGTTCTAGTCACATTAGTTTTACATTCACTCAACTCTCTAATATAATATAATACATATTTTAATTTCTTATCTCTCCACAAATTTTCTCAGCGATCGATATGTTACGTTATGATATGTTAATTTATACCTACTATAATCAAAAATTAATATCAACATATTGCCTTAGTCTTTTCAATTTCACTCTTTCAACTTTCAATATCTGTTTTCAAGTGTCCTGTATAAAGGGGAAAATCTAAATACAAAACCCAAAAAACATATCAGAGCAATATAAAGTTCAACACCCGTTCCGGATGTCTTCATTTACAGGTGTATTACAAGTCTTTTATTTACATATAAAGCTATACACATTGCACTTCCACACACCTATCGCTGGTTACCTCCTATTAGAAAAACCGTTGATGAATCTCATCAAGTATCAGTAAGTACTTATTTCAAATTATTAACCTTCATTTCTACAATACAGAAAGTATGAACGATGACAGAATAACAAAGAAAAAATATCTACCTGGGTGAATGAAGAGGTGTAAGGAAATACGGCCGTCCAAGAACCACGTGGCTTGGCCATGTGGACCAGATTCTCAAGGACGGATGTGTTCTGAGTAAAAGGAATCGTAGAATGTGTGTGACGAATTGCATGAATGTGTTTGTAAGGATAGGAGAGATCGTCGCCGTCTATTCTCTCTGCCTACACCGCAAGGGGATAGAATTTCTCCGTATTAAAAAAGCCGAAATAATTGTGATACATACTCGTATTATTAATACAATAATACATTCATCTGTGGGCATAAAACACTTCTCAAGGTTAGAACTATTATTCCATAGAAACAAAGTTCTAAAATTTATGACATATTATCTTTTATCTTTAAAATATTCAATTGCATTGTAATGCATGGTCCAGATGATTTTTTAATTGTGTATAGTAAGAATAAGTATTTTGCGAAGCAATACCGTTATAAAAAACAGCTTTAAAATCTTGGTTTGTGTTATACTCATTGGCATGGACAATACAATGACTTTCAAATTGTAAGCAATGTCCTTTGTTACATAATGAGAACAATAAACATATTATCAATGAAAAGAACTGAATATTTTTTTCTATGTAACAACAAACAGAACTATTTTTACCTACTCAGTATATTATCCTAGTTATGGGGTAATAGTCCGAGAGCCCGCTGCTTAATTTATGACGTATCTGTTTTTTGATCGAAATGTGGTATAAACGATAGCTTACCAATAGGGTATTACATCGCACTAGGGTTGCCTATCAAAATCTTGCCGCAACCCCCCCTGCCCCCCCCCGAAAAGGTCCCTCTTCGCGGTTTTTCGCATTTTATAGGAATATGGTAAGAGATAGAAGAAAGTAGTCAATGACAAAAATAATCCTTGCTAAATTCTCTACAAAAAACGCTAAGTCAATTTTTTCATAGGACTAGTAGTTTACCCGTAATGGCCGGTCAAAAAACAGGATATTTTTTGAAAAAATAAAAAAAAAAGTTGATTTTTTTTCTTTCACATTCTTCCACCCATTATAACTAACATTTTATGGAAAAAAAAATTTGGCCTGCGGCGCTATATCGCTGGTTATTTTATGAAAAACTAAATTTTAAGAATTTTCGTCACTGAGTTTTATTGTAATAACTCCGAAATTATTAGATTTATGAACATAAGTTATAACTCGTTTTGTAGCTAAGACTATGGTAATTAATTCGTTCTCTGACTATTTTCCTGTAGCTCTTATCAATTTTCAACCAATTTAGTTTAAATACATTTTTTTTGTATTTTAAATGAATTTCGGTTTTGGACCGGCCATTGCGGGTAAACTGCTAGTTCTACAAAAAAATTGACTTAACATTTTTTGTAGAGAATTCATCAAGGATTATTTTTGTCATTGACTACTTTCTCCTATCTCTTACCATATTCCTATAAAATGCGAAAAACCGCGAAGAGGGACTTTTTCGGGGGGGGCAGGGGGGTTTGCGGCAAGATTTTGATAGGCAACCCTAGTGCGATGTAATACCCTATTGGTAAGCTATCATTTGTACCACATTTCGATCAAAAAACAGATACGTCATAAATTAAGCAGCGGGCTCTTGGACTATAACCAGTAAATGCTGCCCGTGTATAATTCACACAAAATTCTGCAAACTTTTGCATGATATTCGAAATGGGTGGCGAATCTCATTGTTGAAAAATATTGTGGTAGGTAGGTACATAGGTACAAAATTAGGATTTTCAAAGTACATATTAAATAGGGTTATCTGATAATTCCAATTTATATTATAAAAATATCTATCTGTCTAGTCTATCTATCCACTCACGCGACGTCCCTTGCGGGACGCTAGACCACCCACTCCATGTGCTTGCTTCCGTCACATTCATCCAATTTTACATAAAGGCCCTTCGATATCTCTTACTCAAAACGAGTCTGTCCTTGAGGATCTGGTCGATTTGGTGGGGACAGATAATATTAATTGCTATTTTGTTTAATATGTTAAACCTATGCCCATATTTGTACCTATCTATAATATAGAAGTTACATAGCTAAAAATATGCAAAAATGATACGAGTGATACATCTCTTTATTGGGTACGTGTCACGAATTGTGGATCTCTATCATTATTAGGTATCTAATCATTTACATATTTATTCAGTGATCTATATTGTTGTAGTTATAAGATGATTAGACAAAATATGAGACTCAACTTGTAGCCTCTTCGCCGATGACACAAAATTCTTGGCAAACCCATTGATACACTCTCATACACTACAGGATGACTTGAGCAGAGTTTTAGATTGGACGAAAGAATGGCTCATAAATTTGAACATTGTACACAAGTGTCGTGTACTTCACATGGGAAGGAACAACCCGCTCAATACATATACCTTGGGAAACGTGACCTTAAAAAGTGTTGAGAAGCAAAAGGATCTTGGTGTGGTTATGAGTAGTGATTTTAAATGGGTGGAGCACATCATCAGTGTAGTCATGAGAGCAAATAATATAATAATAATAATAATTGGATAATTTGCTAAAGCGCAGTTTTCGCGAATTATCGCCTCAAGTGCGCTGAACTACCTTAAGACTATAGCATTATTGACTAATAGTAATTATTGAGATGTCTGCGTGGAATAACATAATCTAAACAAGTGAGTCTTTAAGGCTAATTTAAACTTATGAAAATCATCTATGTTTCTTACATCTATTGCTAACTTATTCCAAGCTGCAGGGCCGGCAAATGAGAAAGCCCGTTCTCCCAAGCAAGTGAATCGCGTTTTATCTGGTTCGATTAACTTTTTAACAGCGGACGTTCTTGCTGACCGAAGAGTGGACTGTCTGGCATTTGGTTGCACAAAGCAGCAGAGCTCAGATACACTACTGTACCTGATTAAGAAGGCATTTTATTTAACGAACTCAACACTATTGCTCAAGATTTACCTAACATATGTCAGACCAATCCTCAAATATGCCTTCCAGATTTAGAACCCTTATTTCTTGAAAGATATTGATTTGTTGGAAAGAATGCAGAGACGAGCCACCAAAATACCTAGATAACTGAGAAACCTGGAATATGAGGACCGGCTGAATAAGCTCTGTATGAACAAGGTGTTGCACAACCATATTATTCCTGTGACCTGTGAGATTCTACCAGCTATGTTTACCATGAACTCTAATGTGCACCTGAGAGGACACCATATGAAACTGACAACAAGATTCACATCCAACCCACGGAATCACTTCTTGATCAATAGAGCTGTCAGTGCTTGGAATCAGTTGCCAGAGTCAGTGGTACTTGCTCCTACCACCAACACCTTCAAAATTATATAAGACGGTAGTAAGACCTGCCATGGTCTACGGGGCGGAACGCTGCTCCCTGATACGCAAGGAAGAGCAGTTACTCCATACCACCGAGATGAGAATACTGCGCTGGTCACTCGGGGTAACTAGATCAGATAAAATTCTTAAAAAACACATTAGAGGAACTATGAAAGTTGCCACGTACAGAGAAAGGACGAGGATTCCGCTCTGAGGAGGGCAACGAACATGGGAAGGACCAAGGAATTCCGAAGAAGTCCCTCGAGGAGACCATCAGAGGGGACATGGGGCACCTGGAGCTTACTCCAGAAGACTGCCTCGATCAGGGCGGATGGAGAGAGAGGATCCGAGCCGCCGACCCCAAATAAATTGAATATGGTGTGGAGAAGAAGATTATTTATCCTGACAACTTTCGTCATGTTGTCTGTCATACGTTTCTGTACCACGTTGGATCAGCCTTATCGAAAGACAAAAAAGATGTAAAGGGTTTCAAAGGGATCCAAGGGTCGTGTGGTGTCATGTGTGGTATATCGTATGAAAGAGCGTTGGAAAAGAAATCCAGATCGTAAGTCAAATCCGGATTTTGTCATGAAGCCTAACATAAAAGCATCTCGCCAGAAATATCTGTATTTAAAACTCGGCACTTGTTTGCACTTTTATGGACATATTTAAATTATTATTTAGCGATCACTTATTATGATGATTGAATAATTGATTAATGATGATCGTCAGTTATTATTGATTTTAAGAAGTCACTCGCATAGAAGGGAAAGGTTTTATCGAAAAACGATTGAATAATAATGTTGTTTTGTGTGCAGTACCTGTGTATTACTTTCTCATTTTTGTCTTATTGAGAAATAAAAAAATAAATATTTTTTAGTCAAACCTAATGAAGAGTTACAAAACAATACAATAGTAGTGAACGTATTGCAAAAGCTTTTCTGTCTACCTTTAATCAAAGTACATAGTATTTAAAATTTAATACAAAATCAACTATACTATAAGAATAGGTATTTCGCGCTTAGAGAAATGTGCACACTTTTATTTTAAAAATTAACCTCGTCAAATTATATATTATTATATTCAATATAGTATAATCCGTCTATATTCAATAATTTATACTGATTTGCATGTATAGTTTAATATAGAAAGGATTAAAGGAAGCAGTCACATCATACAATTTGAGTACCTACTACCTACCTACTGTAGTTTTGGGAGATGGGTAGGTAAAAATATAGGTAAGTATAAACAAAAGCTCAATATTATCTGGCCCCATCACGTTAACTAGATCCTCAAGGATAGACATGTTTTGAGTAAAAGAAATCGTAGAATATGTATGACGAATTACATAAATGTGACGGAAGCAAGAAAGGTGTGTAATAATAGGGAAGTCTGGTGATCTGTTCTCTCTGCCTACCACGCAAGGGATGCGGCGTGAGGGAATAGAATAGTAGAAGATTATTGTTTTCTAAAAATGGTGTACCAATCATCTAGTCTAAATAAAATTCTCTATATTTTTAAATCCTATTTGTATTCATTATTTCATGCACTATTAGTCTCGTATTATGGTATAAACAAAAGATCAGAATGTCATCTGGCCCCAAATAGATAAAAAAAAATATGCGTACACGCTGAAGAATTATTGAGTAGGTAACTATTATTATTGACCAGCGCCAGCGAGGGCGCGCTTTTGTTCTTCCCGTGACCATCTTGACAAAAATAGTAAATTCCATTTGTTTAGGTAGCCATCTGAACCAAATTCAATGGAATGCATTGGCAACGTCGCCGGACGCTCTATTATTGAATGAATGTATTTTCGCGTATATAGATGGACGCCTCAAAGTATATCCTTTAAAAGGACGCCGTAAGGGTGGATTGTGGAAAAAATACCCACCGGACGCCCTATTGCGGTTTCTAAGTACGGACGCCACATTGATAGTAAGATGTAAATATATATATATATATATATATATATATATATATACATCCTACTTACTTTACGGCGTCCGTACATTGCGAAATATACGCCTTTAGAGCGTCCAGTACAATACGGCGTCCGTATACGGACGCTCTAAGGTAATCAATGTTATTTCTTGCCAGGCAGCTGACGTCATCACAGGGAATCAATATCAGCAAAAAAAAATTTGACGCCACAAAGTAACCTGCACGTACTTTTTCGTATATCATTGTATATTTTATGTTTTGAGCGTTGTGGGATAGGGGCGCTCTGTCTATATACTGTTCGTATATTTCACTTACATTCCGCCGATGATCGGGCGTCCGCTGTGAATATTTTTTTACGTGCAGCCGATGTTACGGCGTCCTCGAGCTGGCAACCTCGCAATTCTAAATTAATAGTAAAATCACAATTAGGATTTTGAAATGTTATTTGCGTTATGGACTACACATATCTGTAGAATAATAATGCACAATAGGTGTAGGTACCTACCTACTTACGAACATCTGGAGATAATATGCGGCTCGGCACGTAACATTTTTGTGTAATATTGGAAAGAATTTTCAGTAATACAATAGTCGCATTTATTGAAAAAATAGTATAATTATTTATTGATTAACTCTTTACGTGCTAAGCTTTTATGGGCTATTCGCTAAATGCCGATCTATCTCCTCACACCACGTCCCTTGCAGGGTAGGCAGAGAGGACAGGGCGCCAGACCACTCTATTGTCCTCCACACACTCCTCGCATCCATCACATAGGGTAGGCAGAGAGGACAGGGCGCCAGACCACTCTATTGTCCTCCACACACTCCTCGCTTCCATCACATAGGGTAGGCAGAGAGGACAGGGCGCCAGACCACTCTATTGTCCTCCACAAACTCCTTGCTTCCATCACATAGGGTAGGCAGAGAGGACAGGGCGCCAGACCACTCTATTGTCCTCCACACACTCCTTGCTTCCATCACATAGGGTAGGTAGAGAGGACAGGGCGCCAGACCACTCTATTGTCCTCCACACACTCCTCGCTTCCATCACATAGGGTAGGCAGAGAGGACAGGGCGCCAGACCACTCTATTGTCCTCCACACACTCCTCGCTTCCATCACATAGGGTAGGCAGAGAGGACAGGGCGCCAGACCACTCTGTTGTCCTCCACAAACTCCTTGCTTCCATCACATAGGGTAGGCAGAGAGGACAGGGCGCCAGACCACTCTATTGTCCTCCACACACTCCTTGCTTCCATCACATAGGGTAGGTAGAGAGGACAGGGCGCCAGACCACTCTATTGTCCTCCACACACTCCTCGCTTCCATCACATAGGGTAGGCAGAGAGGACAGGGCGCCAGACCACTCTATTGTCCTCCACACACTCCTCGCTTCCATCACATAGGGTAGGCAGAGAGGACAGGGCGCCAGACCACTCTATTGTCCTCCACACACTCCTCGCTTCCATCACATAGGGTAGGCAGAGAGGACAGGGCGCCAGACCACTCTATTGTCCTCCACAAACTCCTTGCTTCCATCACATAGGGTAGGCAGAGAGGACAGGGCGCCAGACCACTCTATTGTCCTCCACACACTCCTTGCTTCCATCACATAGGGTAGGTAGAGAGGACAGGGCGCCAGACCACTCTATTGTCCTCCACACACTCCTCGCTTCCATCACATAGGGTAGGCAGAGAGGACAGGGCGCCAGACCACTCTATTGTCCTCCACACACTCCTTGCTTCCATCACATAGGGTAGGCAGAGAGGACAGGGCGCCAGACCACTCGATTGTCCTCCACACACTCCTCGCTTCCATCACATAGGGTAGGCAGAGAGGACAGGGCGCCAGACCACTATTCATTCGTCCACACACTTCTTGCTTCCATCACGTAGGGTAGGCAGGGAGGACAGAGCGCCAGACTGTCTTATCTCCACACACACTTCTTGCTCCCGTCACACTGGTGCAATTTGACATACACCTTTACTTTACTTTTAATGAAGAGCTTAAAACCATTTCCAGATTTCCCAAAATTTATCACGCTACACCGTCTTTTTAGATATAATTTTCTGGCCTGTTATGGATATCAAAGGATTAATTAGGTCAGATGCACGGGGCCATAAATAGAAGCATTGTGCTTGAAATATCAGTATTTAAAAAAATTCTTACGATATTGCATTTAGGATGTAGGTAGGTATTCATAATTACCTACCTATGTTTGCACTTTTATGTACAGATTTTAATTATTGATTAGAGGTATTATATTTTTTTCCTAAATTAAATGCTAAGCTAAATAATTTACTTACTATTTTTTGAATTGCAGACCTACATCGTTTAGAAAAGTATCTGTGTTATCTTTTGAAATATTGTGCGAATGGGAATCAAATAATATAAGCGTATTTTATATATTTTTTACACGCTTTTATTACACGCTTTTATCATATTTGGCACGGACTTTGGTACGTCTATATGGATCGATGCAAATTTTAATAACTTCCTAACTACTTAGAGAGCCGAAACTTTGCAACCGTACGTAAACTGGCTTACACTACATTTCATAAAAAAATTGGATCATCCTTCTCCAGAGACAAAAAAGTTGAAAGGCGTTTCAGGGCATCCGAGGGTCCTGAGAGGTCATGTGTGGTATCGTATGAAAGGGCGTTAGAAAAGTAAGTCATATTTTGTCCAGCTCGACCAATCGGTAGACACTGAATGATCGAGAGGATCCAGTCACCGCACGGTACCGTGTTTGGTATCCTATGAAAGGGCGTTGGAAAAGAAATCCAGATCGTGAGTCATATTTTGTCCAGCTCGACCAATCGGGAGACACCGAGAGGTCGAGAGGATCCAGTCACCACATAGCGCCGTGTTTGGTATCGTATGAAAGGGCGTTGGGAAAGAAATCCAGATCGTTAGTCATATTTTATGCAGCACAAGCCATCGGGAAACAACGAGGGAAATACAGTATCATCTAAGCAATTAAAGCTAAATAGCCAACTATACTGTACGACGGAATTGGCGAATTAAAAGTACCTACGAGTACATTGTAAAATATACATATATTATATCTTTTCTTCGTTTTTCCCTAGTGTTCTGTGTGTATTTTGACAATGTTGTTGACTCGGGTTGACTGTAAGATATTGCGTTATCAATAAGTCCGCCTTTTGGCACACAAGATTGTCTTATTTTTTTGTAATCATTGTAATCATTTTGGTCAATAAAGATTTATTTATTTATTTATTTATTAATGTTGTCAAGCTTTCGGCTCTCTTGCTTGATGAGCCATGTTCAGGACTAATGTGACTGTAATGAATGCCTAAAACTAAAAAGGATAACATAAAAAAACTTTTAAAAGAACACGCTTATATTCAATGTGCTCTAAAAAGAATAAAATAATTTGAAAAAAAAGCGTGGGGCTTCCTGTATTCCCTTAATTGCTCATTCTTCTGCAAAATAACGTCAAATAATTATATGCTTCCTGTATAATACCATTCTTCCCCATAAGAAGCCCCACGCTTTTTTTTCAATTATTTTATTCTTTTTAGAGCACATTGAACATAAGCGTGTTCTTTTAAAAGTTTTATATATTTTTTTTTTGTTATTGTAAATACTGTATACTTACATTACTTACCTATTTTATCTTCAATCAAAATAATATTTATAAAGCGTAAAAAAACTGTTATAATAATATTTAGAGATTAGAAAAATGATCACACATTATAATCATTTAATTTCGTCAAATTGTCTGCTTCTGGCTTATGACTACATTTAATAAATTTAAAGTAGATATAATTGTTTTCATTATTTATTTATGGAAGGGAAACAGTCAAATCATACAAACGAGTAGTTATCTAGGTCATTTTACTCACAATATGTCCGCCTTTGAGAATCTGGTCTACATGGTTAAGCCATGTGGTTCTTCCTGCCTGCACCTCTTCATTCTCCCAGGTATATTTCATTTGTTATCCTTTCATCATTCATTCTCTCTACATGTCCCAACCGTCTCAACTTATTCACTTTCGTTCTAGTCACATTAGTTTTACATTCACTCAACTCTCTAATATAATATAATACATATTTTAATTTCTTATCTCTCCACAAATTTTCTCAGCGATCGATATGTTACGTTATGATACGTTAATTTATACCTACTATAATCAAAAATTAATATCAACATATTGCCTTAGTCTTTTCAATTTCACTCTTTCAACTTTCAATATCTGTTTTCAAGTGTCCTGTATAAAGGGGGAAATCTAAATACAAAACCCAAAAAACATATCAGAGCAATATAAAGTTCAACACCCGTTCCGGATGTCTTCATTTACAGGTGTATTACAAGTCTTTTATTTACATATAAAGCTATACACATTGCACTTCCACACACCTATCGCTGGTTACCTCCTATTAGAAAAACCGTTGATGAATCTCATCAAGTATCAGTAAGTACTTATTTCAAATTATTAACCTTCATTTCTACAATACAGAAAGTATGAACGATGACAGAATAACAAAGAAAAAATATCTACCTGGGTGAATGAAGAGGTGTAAGGAAATACGGCCGTCCAAGAACCACGTGGCTTGGCCATGTGGACCAGATTCTCAAGGACGGATGTGTTCTGAGTAAAAGGAATCGTAGAATGTGTGTGACGAATTGCATGAATGTGACGGAAGCACGAAGTGTTTGTAAGGATAGGAGAGATCGTCGCCGTCTATTCTCTCTGCCTACACCGCAAGGGGATAGAATTTCTCCGTATTAAAAAAGCCGAAATAATTGTGATACATACTCGTATTATTAATAAAATAATACATTCATCTGTGGGCATAAAACACTTCTCAAGGTTAGAACTATTATTCCATAGAAACAAAGTTCTAAAATTTATGACATATTATCTTTTATCTTTAAAATACCAAGGGTTAAAATATTCAATTGCATTGTAATGCATGGTCCAGATGATTTTTTAATTGTGTATAGTAAGAATAAGTATTTTGCGAAGCAATACCGTTATAAAAAACAGCTTTAAAATCTTGGTTTGTGTTATACTCATTGGCATGGACAATACAATGACTTTCAAATTGTAAACAATGTCCTTTGTTACATAATGAGAACAATAAACATATTATCAATGAAAAGAACTGAATATTTTTTTCTATGTAACAACAAACAGAACTATTTTTACCTACTCAGTATATTATCCTAGTTATGGGGTAACCAGTAAATGCTGCCCGTGTATAATTCACACAAAATTCTGCAAACTTTTGCATGATATTCGAAATGGGTGGCGAATCTCATTGTTGAAAAATATTGTGGTAGGTAGGTACATAGGTACAAAATTAGGATTTTCAAAGTACATATTAAATAGGGATTATCTGATAATTCCAATTTATATTATAAAAATATCTATCTGTCTAGTCTATCTATCCACTCACGCGACGTCCCTTGCGGGACGCCAGACCACCCACTCCATGTGCTTGCTTCCGTCACATTCATCCAATTTTACATACAGGCTCTTCGATATCTCTTACTCAAAACGAGTCTGTCCTTGAGGATCTGGTCGATTTGGTGGGGACAGATAATATTAATTGCTATTTTGTTTAATATGTTAAACCTATGCCCATATTTGTACCTATCTATAATATAGAAGTTACATAGCTAAAAATATGCAAAAATGATACGAGTGATACATCTCTTTATTGGGTACGTGTCACGAATTGTGGATCTCTATCATTATTAGGTATCTAATCATTTACATATTTATTCAGTGATCTATATTGTTGTAGTTATAAGATGATTAGACAAAATATGAGACTCAACTTGTAGCCTCTTCGCCGATGACACAAAATTCTTGGCAAACCCATTGATACACTCTCATACACTACAGGATGACTTGAGCAGAGTTTTAGATTGGACGAAAGAATGGCTCATAAATTTGAACATTGTACACAAGTGTCGTGTACTTCACATGGGAAGGAACAACCCGCTCAATACATATACCTTGGGAAACGTGACCTTAAAAAGTGTTGAGAAGCAAAAGGATCTTGGTGTGGTTATGAGTAGTGATTTTAAATGGGTGGAGCACATCATCAATGTAGTCATGAGAGCAAATAATATAATAATAATAATAATTGGATAATTTGCTAAAGCGCAGTTTTCGCGAATTATCGCCTCAAGTGCGCTGAACTACCTTAAGACTAAAGCATTATTGACTAATAGTAATTATTGAGATGTCTGCGTGGAATAACATAATCTAAACAAGTGAGTCTTTAAGGCTAATTTAAACTTATGAAAATCATCTATGTTTCTTACATCTATTGCTAACTTATTCCAAGCTGCAGGGCCGGCAAATGAGAAAGCCCGTTCTCCCAAGCAAGTGAATCGCGTTTTATCTGGTTCGATTAACTTTTTAACAGCGGACGTTCTTGCTGACCGAAGAGTGGACTGTCTGGCATTTGGTTGCACAAAGCAGCAGAGCTCAGATACACTACTGTACCTGATTAAGAAGGCATTTTATTTAACGAACTCAACACTATTGCTCAAGATTTACCTAACATATGTCAGACCAATCCTCAAATATGCCTTCCAGATTTAGAACCCTTATTTCTTGAAAGATATTGATTTGTTGGAAAGAATGCAGAGACGAGCCACCAAAATACCTAGATAACTGAGAAACCTGGAATATGAGGACCGGCTGAATAAGCTCTGTATGAACAAGGTGTTGCACAACCATATTATTCCTGTGACCTGTGAGATTCTACCAGCTATGTTTACCATGAACTCTAATGTGCACCTGAGAGGACACCATATGAAACTGACAACAAGATTCACATCCAACCCACGGAATCACTTCTTGATGATCAATAGAGCTGTCAGTGCTTGGAATCAGTTGCCAGAGTCAGTGGTACTTGCTCCTACCACCAACACCTTCAAAATTATATAAGACGGTAGTAAGACCTGCCATGGTCTACGGGGCGGAACGCTGCTCCCTGATACGCAAGGAAGAGCAGTTACTCCATACCACCGAGATGAGAATACTGCGCTGGTCACTCGGGGTAACTAGATTAGATAAAATTCGTAAAAAACACATTAGAGGAACTATGAAAGTTGCCACGTGCAGAGAAAGGACGAGGATTCCGCTCTGAGGAGGGCAACGAACATGGGAAGGACCAAGGAATTCCGAAGAAGTCCCTCGAGGAGACCATCAGAGGGGACGTGGGGCACCTGGAGCTTACTCCAGAAGACTGCCTCGATCAGGGCGGATGGAGAGAGAGGATCCGAGCCGCCGACCCCAAATAAATTGAATATGGTGTGGAGAAGAAGATTATTTATCCTGACAACTTTCGTCATGTTGTCTGTCATACGTTTCTGTACCACGTTGGATCAGCCTTATCGAAAGACAAAAAAGATGTAAAGGGTTTCAAAGGGATCCAAGGGTCGTGTGGTGTCATGTGTGGTATATCGTATGAAAGAGCGTTGGAAAAGAAATCCAGATCGTAAGTCAAATCCGGATTTTGTCATGAAGCCTAACATAAAAGCATCTCGCCAGAAATATCTGTATTTAAAACTCGGCACTTGTTTGCACTTTTATGGACATATTTAAGTTATTATTTAGCGATCACTTATTATGATGATTGAATCATTGATTAATGATGATCGTCAGTTATTATTGATTTTAAGAAGTCACTCGCATAGAAGGTAAAGGTTTTATCGAAAAACGATTGAATAATAATGTTGTTTTGTGTGCAGTACCTGTGTATTACTTTCTCATTTTTGTCTTATTGAGAAATAAAAAAATAAATATTTTTTAGTCAAACCTAATGAAGAGTTACAAAACAATACAATAGTAGTGAACGTATTGCAAAAGCTTTTCTGTCTACCTTTAATCAAAGTAGTATTTAAAATTTAATACAAAATCAACTATACTATAAGAATAGGTATTTCGCGTTTAGAGAAATGTGCACACTTTTATTTTAAAAATTAACCTCGTCAAATTATATATTATTATATTCAATATATAATCCGTCTTTATTCAATAATTTATACTGATTTGCATGTATAGTTTAATATAGAAAGGATTAAAGGAAGCAGTCACATCATACAATTTGAGTACCTACTACCTACCTACTGTAGTTTTGGGAGATGGGTAGGTAAAAATATAGGTAAGTATAAACAAAAGCTCAATATTATCTGGCCCCATCACGTTAACTAGATCCTCAAGGATAGACATGTTTTGAGTAAAAGAAATCGTAGAATATGTATGACGAATTACATAAATGTGACGGAAGCAAGAAAGGTGTGTAATAATAGGGAAGTCTGGTGATCTGTTCTCTCTGCCTACCACGCAAGGGATGCGGCGTGAGGGAATAGAATAGTAGAAGATTATTGTTTTCTAAAAATGGTGTACCAATCATCTAGTCTAAATAAAATTCTCTATATTTTTAAATCCTATTTGTATTCATTATTTCATGCACTATTAGTCTCGTATTATGGTATAAACAAAAGATCAGAATGTCATCTGGCCCCAAATAGATAAAAAAAAATATGCGTACACGCTGAAGAATTATTGAGTAGGTAACTATTATTATTGACCAGCGCCAGCGAGGGCGCGCTTTTGTTCTTCCCGTGACCATCTTGACAAAAATAGTAAATTCCATTTGTTTAGGTAGCCATCTGAACCAAATTCAATGGAATGCATTGGCAACGTCGCCGGACGCTCTATTATTGAATGAATGTATTTTCGCGTATATAGATGGACGCCTCAAAGTATATCCTTTAAAAGGACGCCGTAAGGGTGGATTGTGGAAAAAATACCCACCGGACGCCCTATTGCGGTTTCTAAGTACGGACGCCACATTGATAGTAAGATGTAAATATATATATATATATATATATATATATATATATATATATATCTGGTTGCATATGCAAGGCACGAGTCATATCTCGGCCAAAATGGTTCACAGTGAAATGGAGTAAAATCAAACCTTCATAATATTCCTGTGCAAAGATTAATTGGTCGTTCGTCCATCGGGATGTATGTTGGTTCCACCGCATGCATTCTGCGACGAAATTGATCACATAATCAACCAAGCGACAAACTCCTCGCTAACGGATTTTTCTCCTTGTGTAGTCAGATTGGAGACTGGCCTGATGAGACACATGCGCACAATGTTGAAACACAAAAACTCTTTCAGAAAATCCACCCGCATAACCGCTAACTGGCCTTGTCTGGTTGCATATGCAAGGCACGAGTCATATCTCGGCCAAAATGGTTCACAGTGAAATGGAGTAAAATCAAACCTTCATAATATTCCTGTGCAAAGATTAATTGGTCGTTCGTCCATCGGGATGTATGTTGGTTCCACCGCATGCATTCTGCGACGAAATTGATCACATAATCAACCAAGCGACAAACTCCTCGCTAACGGATTTTTCTCCTTGTGTAGTCAGATTGGAGACTGGCCTGATGAGACACATGCGCACAATGTTGAAACACAAAAACTCTTTCAGAAAATCCACCCGCATAACCGCTAACTGGCCTTGTCTGGTTGCATATGCAAGGCACGAGTCATATCTCGGCCAAAATGGTTCAC